>CM039674.1:272563260-274044621 GCA_022496015.1 Hordeum marinum | reverse complement strand
ATTGCTCACTTGATAGAACTGGGGAATGTACGTGTCTTGTCACGGGCATTTTAAAAATACTACTGTTCACCGTGATCATGTTCTATTAAAGCTTTTTTGATATTTATTGATATATTCTATTCCTCGTTGAATTAATATCACCAAATTTCTCGATCCAACAAACCATGGGTATGTGCAAAAGTAAATGAATATGTGAATCTGAGTTGAATGGAATAAGGATGGATCAAATAAATAAACACATGCATCACACAAATATCGTTCATTAGTTCTTCTCCACCTGAAAATGAAACCTAATACGACCGATCAGCCTCCTTGCTAGCGTCGATGAACCTCATTTGGTCATTTCTTCTGTCATTGGCCTCAACATCTCTCCGCTAGCTCCGTCACGAGGCCCACGTCCAACATGTTTCACTTCATTTTACATTACTCTTCATGTAACATAAGTAATATTCAAGTATGCATATCAGTAAAATATGGAAATGGATATCTAGTATAGCAATATCTACACGCAAAACTTTTTTTTGCCGAGCAACTTATATGCTTGCCTTCTCGAAAACTGAGTTGACATTGTAGCAGAGATAATTTCCAAGACAATTGTTTCTCCACCGATAGAACATGCTTTGTGGGAATTTGATAATTATTTTAAGTAACATATATAGAAAGCCAAAAAATGTTCAGCGAACCCAGGATGAAACGAATAAGTCTTCTCTTAAGAAAAAACAACAACTTCATGCCAACTTTAGCATTCTTTCAACAATATGGTATGCCCAATTGCTGGTTGCACGATCTTGCACATCTCGTATGAATTAGTGTTCACTTTTTTTAGTGCACAAATACATATGAGACTTGCTGGAATCAAACACAACAAATCATGGTGAACCGTACCCCTGGTTACATTGAGGACATAATCCGATCTGGTGCACTCTAAAACTCGCCGGTGGCGGAGGTAGAGTGGCCATGGTGGGTTGTGGCCCACAGCCCACCCTAATCTTCTTTGTCTTCACATGATGCCATTTTGTCCTTGCTTTTGCTACATTGTCGGAGGAGGAGTTTGAGTTGAGCTCGGCCTCCCCCTCCCCGGTCTCTTCTTTATACATGTCTTCGATCATCGGTTTCCATATGCGGACACGAGCATTTATGAACCAGTTCGAAATCTACGACAACGAATATGTAAAATAAGCTCAGCAAACTGATTTCTTTTAACAGAATACAAAGTCTTTCAGAACTCAAGTCATTTTGCACACTTCCAAAGCCAAATGTCCGATTCTCCTAGAATACAAGTTATTTATTGATGGAGAACTTAACAAATATAATTTTGCTTATTTGTAAGTTATCGACATACGGAGTACATCCTTCAGACAACGGAAATGCCGCGATATTGTCCGAAGGGCAACTGCAGTATAAGGTTTGGCAGCTCCAGACCCAGCAATCATATCGAAAGATGACACTACTATTTGCATTTGATGAAATAATGCTTGTATTTTCAGTCAACCTGAAAAAGAAACAGCTTGGTGTTCAGAACAGTTCATTTAGACGTGATGTATACTAACTGAAAAATAAGAACATCACATTCAAGTTTCTGTATTTATTTCACGTCTGATTTAGATACCATAACTTCACCAAAAAATACTATCCTTCCTGAAAAAGGTACCTTTTACGCTCCCGCCCACTTCACATTCCAATAGGATTGTTAACATGAATTTCTTCAGAATTTGGTGGCAGTCTAATTATTCAACATAGTGATTAGATATATGTTGTAGTTCCTACTACAACTATGCTTAATACTTCCTTGGAGGCTCTTTAGCTAGAAAAACTTGCATGCACAAGCTTAAGCCTTCTTAAGAAGACTACCTAGAAACCTTTTGACACATCTCAACTAACTTCTTCAAGGGAATACATTTTTCATAAGCTTGACAACACGAGTACCACTAATATAAAAATATCTAAGCCTAATTGGGTACTACATCAAAATATAAAATAAAGTCACGACTCTTGTATTCTTGGTGTACACGATAGCATGTAAATTGTTGATGAGATATTACAAGTGCTAAAAATATAAGAGCAACTCATATTGCTATGCTCCAGGATGCAAACACACCTGCATGTGATAGATAGTTTCATGTTGACAAATAAATGTGTAGGAGGAAACACACTTTCAAAATAAATTAGCAAACATACTTTTTGATCAAGCCAAGGGCGCATGATGCTTTGATCAGTGCAAGCCACTTAATAACTGAACATGTAAAACTGGACAAAGTACTACAGATATAATCCAAGCAATCCTACTATAGTTTCGAGACACGCATATAAGCATTTGTTCTCATGCAAACTAAAGTAGTATATATATATATATATCCATTTCACCAGCTACTATATGAAGATGGCCAAGCCTTTGTTAACCAGATGAACATGATCCGTGCAAGGACGACATTAGCTAAAAAATACAGTAGCAAATATTAGTTAGTTGAACATGCTCCGGGCTAGGAGGACATTAGCAAGGAAACGTAGTATAGCAAAGAAAATGAGGATAATCTTACATGAACCTCTTGCGGTGATGTCACCTTGACGGAGATGATATGAAAAATCTTAGTTGGGGTGTATTCCTCGATGGGGGTGCTGTCTGGTAGCGGTTGTGTGCACGGATGCAACAGAGCATGACCCAGCACAGCGGGCACAGGCGTCAAAGATCAGCGCATATAAATGGAGGCCGATGAAAGCGCTGGCATCGTGCATGAGACATACGCAAAATTATCAAAGCAGCATTGCACGTAGCATAGATGGATCTCTCAAAATATTCTCCCATTCATCTTATTATAGCAAGACCAGTCATGATCAAAGAATTTGAAGCAAGCATGATCAAATTATAGCAAGACCGGTCATGCAATGTTAATTGTGCCAAGAACTATTTTTTTTAAATCACAACTTGATTTTTTAGATGAAATTGTCTCCAGTGTGTATGAAGCATGAATAAATCTACTTAAAAAATGCAACAACTACACAATCTGAAATAGTTATACAAGTGCAGGAACTACACAAACAACTTAGTACACAAACTGTAACCTTATTCACTGCTTCTGGTTGCATGAAATTCCTATAGGAAAGAGAAAAGAGAGACAGGGGAGATGCAATGATGACGTGCACCATCTGCCCTCACCTTGCAACCTTGCAACATCTAAGACAAAAATGCAGAAGCACACTGTCAATCCATTCCGTCCCATTTTTGAAATTTTTATGACAACCTTGAACATTAATAATTGATTTGACTTCCTAAGTACAAAGTCGAACTTAGTGAATAAAAACAAATATATGAATTGTTCTCTACCAATGATGACAGCTCTGCTGCATGGACATGGCATCACATATAATACTGTTTAAATTACTGTATTCCTCCTCTGCAAAATAAATTATGTACACCTTAATTTACGCACCTAAGGATGACATGATGTATCATGGGTAACTACAACCAGCCTAGTCAACTTTGTCTTATGACAATTAGTACAAATAAATACTCTATTCACCTTTTAGGTATGTTGCATTTGTTTCTTGTCAAGGAAGAGTGGGAGGCTCATGACCTGAGTACCCTGACGACGCGTCCGAGTAGTCGATTAGAAGAGCGGACGTGCAATTCCCAGTTTCACTACCAAAAATTCAATAAACCAAATCACAATTTCAGTATCACAATTTAATACAAAATACCATATACCCAAAAAAGAATGGAGATTACAATTCCAGTATCACATTTTCATTTCAGTAGGCAATCATATCCATTTCAGTTTCAGTAAAATATCAAAATCCATTTTGAAAACAAGTGAAGGTATCTCGGCAGAAAAATACCATATCCATTTCAGTACAAAAAACAAAACCAATTTCAGTGTCCGAACCATCGCAATATTAATATTCAATTGAAAAATGGATTCCGCATGAACATCAAGAACCAAAAAAACATGTTCAGTAAAGCATCCAAAAGGAAAACAAAGTGCAGGTAACAGTAACATACATTAGGAGCAAAACGAAACCTCCTTGTTGGAGCCCAGGATTTAGAGGCGTTGAGGTTGTCCCGGCTGCATATTACTAACTACTATGTTAAATTATTCAATCTAAAATTAACCAAAGATAAAGTTTTCATGCGTTTGACCGGTCACGGTACGTATAAAATTGCATGATTGCAGTGCTATTTCTCACAAAATCAGCATTCTGTGTTTCTTCAACGTTGATGCTGCATGAATGAAATTGGTTGGATGGAAGATGTTTGGAGTGCGTGTTAAGATAATGTTTGTGTTCAGCTTTGGTAAGAAACTGATCAGTACCCACACTCATCATATTATAACATCTCTAGCCAATTAATTTCTTGATGTTATCTTATTGAGAATGGACGACCATAGAATGGATGTAAACTCTGCAGCTAGCCAATATCAAATGTCTTTGCTATTAATCTTCTGTCCAAGCAGCTACAAATGGCTACTCTGACCACATGGATGTCGTGTTTGTGGGACAAACCAATTACAGTTTGTACTTTGATGATAACAGATAAGTTAATACATGGATGTCGTGTTTGTGGGACAGACCAATTACAATTTGTACTTTGATGATAACAGATAAGTTAATAAAACAACTTTAAATAGCTATGAAAATGTAAATGTTCCCAGATCAAACCTAGTGTAGGCAATTGGACCAACACCCACCAAACTCTGAGCCATGACTTGATGCACCTGGACTACACATGAGGTGCATATCAAGATGCTAGAAACAACTGCATGGGCGTCTTCCCATACAACTTTAATTTGCCTCCAATCTCCATGTACCTCAAAGTCAAATCTGATTAGGTATTGATCATGGTATAAAATATATTGTATAGGTTAGTAACCACAGAGGAAAACTACAGAAGGATTCTTGTATGATCCAAATTTTGACATGAAGAAAGAATATCGGAAGAAGAAATAACTTGAGGTACACGAATACCTGAAAAACCTACCAAATTGGGAAGGAGAAGTAGAACTCATCATGGAGACATACATTTGTTATTATACATATGCACTAACACAAATATTTCCTATAAACATCTTAATTAAGCATCATCATCCCCATATTTTTTTACATACATTCCACTTCCATGTGGTGCAGAATAAAAGTTAAATGTGGAAGTGGAAGATATCTAGATTAGTAAACAGATATGATTGCACTAAACAATACTAATTAAACAATATGACATCCTGGATCACTGATCACGTTTCCACCCCTCTACATATCTATGCATGCATCCATGACGTGCATATGATGTTTATGCTATGGCCGAGAATGTATTTGGGCCTGTCGTCTGCAATCAAACCTGCTTCTAGGCTGTCATGCATCCCGTGCAGTGCAAGCAATGAAGTTACTCTGGCTCGAAATCGCAGCAGCTGCCACAATGCCACAGAACTAAGATATGGGAAATCACATGGATAAATCTTGAATAAATGAACACATGTTATGTGCCAATATATAGGGGACTAAGGCAATGGAATTACAAACCAGAAGGCAAACCTAGCCATGGATCAAGACTAAGAGGAGCCCCCATCCAAGCATGAAGACCAACATCAATCAAAAATCAAAATATTTGATAGAATTTGCAGGCAACCACAAACTCTCCTTCTGCAGGCTGACGTGATACTTAGATGTAGCTAGCAAGCCGACAGTAGCATACTCCATCGCCGGAACTTGAAATTGAACCTTACGCATTGAAGCACGCCTAATCGCGCCGCTCACTCGCACAATAGCCGCCACAACACAAAAGAAACGGAGACTCGGGAAATTGCATGAATAAAGTTTGAGACATGAGATGTACTGTACAAATATATCCGCCACACATCAGTAGGTCCCCTTTGCCACGTCCACACTCCACAACTGTTGCTCCAAATTGAGTCGCGAGGCAAGATGAGCATGGGATTGGAAGAAGGCCGGCGTGCTGATTCATCTCCTCCTTGCCCACCTTGACCACTCGTAACAACGGTGGAGGAGGACCTTGGAGGGCTGGGGTAGGGCAGCAGCGGAGGAGGACCCCCGGCGGGGTGGGTGGGTGGGTGGGTAGGCCTCACTCGGGTGGCAGCAGGAAGGCGAAGACGGTGGGCGGCACAGGCGGGCGAAGACGATGGGCTGCAGATCCGCGACAGCGATCGCCAGCGTCTCCCCGATCAGCGGCGGCGTCTGTGGATGCGTCTCGTCCGCGACGATGGCAGCTCTAGCCTCTAGGACATCCGACGAAGGGATCTGGGTGGCGGCGACCAGGGTTCGCGATAGCAGCGATGGGATGGCGTCGCGGCTGTAGCCTCGTTCTAACGCACGTCGTGGCTGGAGCATCGGGTGTGGGTTGTCAGATCGGTTTTTTCTCGTCCGATTTTTATTCAATACGCACGTGAGAGCCTCGATGGCTCGATCGATCTATTTTCGTCCGTTTTTTTTCTTCGTCCGTGGGAGCCCCTTTGGCTGATTTTTTTTGCTGGGAGCACGAGGGATTATGTGCGTACAATCTGGTTTTCTAGTTGGTGGGATAGATGACGAAAAACCCAGATGAGAGGTGAGAGGGATGACGAAAAAAAACAAGACAAGAAGCTACCAAGTGTCCCTTTAGGAGAAGAGACAAGATACGATGAGAGAGGAAGGAGGACTATATTTCTGAGTATATGGAGTTATCATTTAATGAATTGATTGATCACCATAATTTTCATATTAGAGATTTTCGTGAGTTTATGGCCTTACCATATGTGAATTGATAAGGAATATTAATTAATGTAATTTAATGATGTATGGAAATGTTTAATGCGAGTGAGCAACTTATGATAAGATTAATTAATTCATATTTGATTTTTAAAGATTCACTATAAATTAATCCTGATTGATTCTTTCACATCAATACATTACTAAATATATGACGACGGAAGGAGGAACGAAAAAAACCCGACGAAAAAAAACAGACAAAAAAACCCCAGACAAAGGTGGGAGGGATGACGAAAACCCCCCGAGAAAGGAGCTACCAATTGCCCCTTTAGGAGTAGAGATACCATATGTGAATTGATAAGGAATGTTAATTAATGTAATTTGATGATGTATGGAAATGTTAATTAATACGAGTGAGCAACTTATGGTAAGATTAATTAATTCAGATTTGATTTTTGAAGATTTGCTATAAATTAATCCTAATTGATTCTTTCACATAAATACATTACTAAATATATGACGTTGGAAGGAGGGACGAAAAAAGCCGACGAAAAAAAACAAACGAAAAAACCCCGAGACAAAGGTGGGAGGGATGACGAAAAAAATCCGAGAAAGGAGCTACCAAATGCCCCTTTAGGAGTAGAGATACCTTCCTGGATTTTTTTCAACCGGTTTAATTTCGTCTTTCCCTCCCCTCCACCATCGAATGGTTTTTCTCGTCTCTCCTCCCATCACCCCTCCCATCCTCGGTCCATCGGTTTATTTTTCTCTCCACTCTTTCATTACAAATCGGCAATTTCCTAACGTATACGGATCTACGTTCTTAAGTTACCCAAATCAATCGATTCCTATCATTAGTGCAATTTGTTTTAGGAAACAAATAACATGATTTTAGGAAACAAATACATATTTAATCTGATCTTCCTAACTTATCTAAATCAACCGATACCTCTTATTAGTGCAATTTATTTTAGAAAAACAAAGAATAGATTTTCAGGAAACAAATAACACCTTTTAATCTAACTTACCTAACTTATCCAAATCAAGCGATCCCTCTCAAATTTTCTTTGAGGATCTCCGATCCCTCTCGTTAGTGCAACTTATTTTAAGAAATAAATACCAGATTTTCAGGAAAGAAATAAAGGATTTTAAGGGAGTTAATATCTAAATCATGACAAACAAATCTCGCACGTGCGACTTGGTAGTAACGATCCCCTCGCACCTACAAATTCCGCCTCGCACGAGAAAATCGGTTCACCACCATGTATTGAGACCCCCCTCACATAAAAAAAATCGGACGAAGACAATGTAGCGAGCCCCCCTTGCACGAAAAAAACCCGCACGAACCAGGAAGCAAGGCTCCCTCGCAAAAGAGAAAACCTGACGACTGAGGCTACCCTTGATTTAGTCGCTACAAGTTGGGAACCACGCCCCGGACGCCATCGCGGATCCTTTCATTGCCGTTGGTCTTTTTGCTAGGGTTCTTCGCACCACGTGATTCCTGGAGTGTCGTTCCTATAGTGGTGGACAGAGACTTCGATGCGGAGGCGGGCAAGGGGGAAGCGGAGGAGCGGAGGCCATGGCTGGGGAGTAGGTCACGCGCCGCCGAAGGGACATGAGCGCCAGCGCTGGATCCAGGTACGCCCTCGGCGTGGTCGCACACAGGATGCCCTAAGGAAGGTCCATGTCGTAGCCTAGGTCGGGATCGGGTTGACAATGGCAGTGGCCACTCCGTTCAACCATGCACATAGGCCCCTAGGTCCATGGCCAAGTATCACTGCCAACAGGTTGAACCGATGAATGTTGGTATTTAGATATTGCCCTGTGGACCAGGACGATGTCTATGGAGGTGTCTTCAGAATCAATGGTGCATAAAAATGACGCGAAGAACCTATGCAAGACGAGTTAAACGATTCAGATATGGTCTTTTTTCCATCCCTCTAAAGTTCTCCTTATGCTGCTTCTCATTGAATTTTTTATTTTACTTTTGTTCCTTTATGGATGCAAGCAACCTTGAGAACAAAAGCTAGCTAGCTCAGTGTGGCACCGGCAAGGACAATGTATGGCTTGCTATCAAGGTCATTTGCACATAGGCGCTGCGGAACAGCAGGCACAACAATGACAATGTATGCCCTGATGTAGTGATGCGGGGCAGAGCCAGCTGGGATGCATGTGGTGATGAGACGGTGTATATGCCAGCTCCTACGCCTTCAACATGTCAACTATATGTGAGTTTTTTTCCTTTCCTCTTTTTACTTTTGATTATGCAAGGGGATAAAGGTTTTAGGTCGTGTCCTCGCTTTTCTTTTAATACTGAGGTGTGTCCTCTTGCAATGAAATATTATCCATATTGGCAACTCCTAATTTTTATGTGAGCTTTACTCTTCATATTTTGATGCCTATGCATTCAACTGAAAAAGTAGTATATAGGACCAAAATTCATCCTGGGAAAGTAACCGTAGCATAACTAAAATTATTCTACCTATTTTTATGTGTGCTTTATTTTAATTTTCTACCAATGTATAATTTTTGTTTGTGAATGTTAGGTTTGAATTAAACTAAATCCAAGCGCAATAACTCACAAATGAAGATGCCATGCTGCATATGGACACTCTTCTTTTGATTGCATCTTCAACCTCGACCGACAATGCCATACACTGCTTCCTTAACATCCTTCGCAACCCTCCTCACGTGCGCTAAGCTTGCCATCCTTCCTGCCGCCAAAATGCTAGACAAAAGTTCACTAGAAAAAACGATTCCATTGCCGAGATCAACATCGCAGGATCGTTGACTTGGTTGGTATCTTCGACGTAACTGACATTGGTGGGTCCATGTGGTTGGAGAGCCCGTTTCTCCCGGATGTTGATGCTATCATGCTCATGTACACGCCGACATGACAGTGCTTGACTTTTGAGAACAGGTCGGCAACCGCCGTCTCTTGGACCAAGTAAGCTTTGTTGGCCATCTAAATAATCCTACTCTCGTGTTTCTTTTTCTGGTTGATGATTGATTCGATTTGCATGGAGGAATTGTGTAAGAAAGAGTACAAGCTAACTGAAAATCATCTCTTAGCTGATCAATCTTGTAATTATAAAGCGAAATTAAGCTACCAAAATGGTTTAGTTTGGTAGAGAATTTTGCAATACTAACTTCTTGGTTTAGTTACCTATGCAATGGAGAACCCATGCAAATTAAGAATGAAAGGTTGAATTTTATCTAACAATCTGCTTTTCTTTCTGCTGTACATTTTCAGAAACTTTGTACAAGCTCGTGCACATATAGGTTTTGGGTTGGTATATTTCCTTATGTAGCAATTGTTCAGATAAACCATACAGACATGGGGACTATAGGTAGCCTCTCTTTTTCCCCATCTTTGTTATTGTTAGTGAGTCTAACAATAAACTCACTACATCTTCATCTTTTCACCTTTGTTACCAGAGAGCTTCTCAAAGGTTCGAGATATTACGTCGGCACTTTAAGTCTCCCATTTCGATTGTCGTGATTTGCAATTTGTGAGTGAGGGCAGTAGTAAGCTCTTTCTCGTGCAGTTACATTGTTGTCAGGTGCTACATTCTCCTCCAAATTTTCAAGCTAAGGTTCTTGAAAACAGCATAGCCATGTATGCTACTTCTATTAGGTGTGGCTGACAAAGACGAGGGGCGATTCAAGCATGCGAAATTCCCTTACAATCCAGACAGGTCCTACGTTGAAACCATCTCCATGTTCTTCTCCAACTTCGTCGCGTCGATCATGTACATATACTATTGGATCATGATGCCCCAAGTCATCTTTTGTTCCCATGATTATTTAACAAATGCATAAAATAATTGTTGTCATATTATATGTATATTGTTGGGTAGGAGTTTTACCCACTAGAGATGAATATTAGGAAGGATATATCTTGTAAGAGATCAAATTCAAGATCATGTCATAATTTCTTAAGGGCCTAGTGATTGTTTTTTAATTTCAAAAATAAAAACACCTAGGTGATTATCCTAACTATCATAATTGCGTAAGCAAGATTATCATAATAACTAAGCAATTTTTCTTTCAAATTAACTATAGAGTTTAGGGTGAGTTTTTTTGCAGATCTATATTGCCTGATTTGAATCAACAAGGACAATGGTATTGTAAGGCTTGAAATTTAGACCCACTTTCCATGTCAAGTTCAAAGACATGCATAATGCTTATATATACAACCAGTAATTTTTTTAAATGCCCCTGACAACGCACGGGCATTCTACTAGTATTATATATATCCTAGATCAGAATAACTATTATGATAACTCCAGCCCTATATAGTTATGGATTGGATCCTCTCGAACCATATGGAAAAGAAAACAAATCCTAAAACTAAACCCACTCGATCCTCTCACCACTCTCTGACAAGCCAGACGGAATGGGATCCTCTAACATTAAGAAAGGATGTTAGAAAAACTATAGTATCCTAACTTGTTTTTTTTGAATTCATACGATTAAGTTTAAAATAATTTAAATTAATTTGCAAATTATAGATCTACTATGTACATTCATAGTAATTACATACAAATAAAATGACGGTGAAATAAAATTAATTTTAGATTATTTATATCTACAGTAAGCGTCAACAATAAATAATATGCTAAATTTCTTCAACTTTCCTAATGCATTTTACACTAAAATAACACTGTAGCAACTTGACATTCTTCTCTAAGTTTGATCCGTTCCCGACGGAGACGCGGCACACCACTCCCGCCTCTAAGTCCCGACACCGCCGAGCCCCTTCCCAGATCGCCGCCGCCGCGGGCCCTCCCCGGAGAACCCCTGCCGACGCGCCTTCCCATCCCACCCGGACCAAACCCTCCTCCAAGCTGAACGAAGCCAGGTTGAACCGACCCGCCCCCTAAAATCCCAATCCCTTCTCCCGTTCGTCTTCCCTTCTCCACCCCCTCCTCAACGAATGAATCCAATACCCCTCGCCCACACATCTCGCCCCGCCCCCACCCTCTCCCTTCCCACGCAAGCAGCGACAGACAGAGAGGGGCGTTGGGGAATCGGGGGCCGGCGACGGTGATGAGGTCGACGGACTCCTCATAGCGGTTCGGGCAGGAGCTGGTGCTGTACGCGGCGAGCGCGGTGCTCAGCTGCCTCGTCCTCTTCACCGGCCTTCGCCATCTTGACCCCAACCGCGAGCCCTCCAAGAAGGTGCTCCAGCAGAAGAAGGAGATCGCCTGGGAACGGCCCGCCCGGGACCAGCAAGACCATGCTGGCCAAGGCCATCGCCAAGGAGTCGGGCGCTGTCTTCATCAATATCAGGATATCCAATCTCGTGAGCAAGTTGTTCGGCGACGCCCAGAAGATCGGTAAGACACCTCCAATATTGTATCATGTTTGCTGGAATTGACCCTTCCTCGTACTTCCTCCATTTCGTGAGTCCTCGATTTTCAAGCTTTAAATTTGACCATAAATTTAAACAATAAAACCGATTGCAACGGAGTAAAAATTGTACCATCGAAAACTTTTATTCGAATACGAATTTAATTATATAATTTTTACTTTCGCAATCGGTTTTGTTGGTTAAATTTGTGATCAAATTAAGATTTTGAGAAGCATGGACGCACTGCCTTGTGAAATGGAGGGAATACTTATTTCATCCAAGTATATGTGCGGGTATTCCCCCATATCTCTCTGTTTGTGTTTGTGTGCCACTAATTGCTACTGACCTCCCTCGCATCGCTCTCATGTCCCAGAGATGCATCCTGCGATTTGCTCCTACGATTTCCTCCTGCACACAACCACCGCATCCAGGTGTTGCTGGTATAAAAAGTTGTGTTAACTGAACTTAACTGTCTTTACTAAACTGTCTTTACTAATTGAACTACATGGGCGAGTGGAGTGAGCACTGGAGCAACAAAAAAAGAAAAAGAAATAATGCAGGCATGCGTGTCTACGGATTTGACGGGTTTGCTATAAATTTTTCCTTCTCATCGCGATCCGTCTCGCGATCTTGATGACGGTCCTTCCGATCTAGCGTCGAACGGACGGCACCTTCGCGTTCAGCACACGTACAACTCGATGATGATCTTTGCCTTCTTGATCCAGCAAGAGGGAGCGAAGAGGTAGATGAGTTCTTCGGCGGCGTTGCGGCGATGGTGGTGGAGCTATTCCAGCAGGGCTTCGTCTAAGCACCACTGAAAACCGATCTAGAGGAGAAATTGCGATCTAGAGGAGAGGTA
This sequence comes from Hordeum marinum, assembly GCA_022496015.1. NCBI lineage: Eukaryota > Viridiplantae > Streptophyta > Magnoliopsida > Poales > Poaceae > Hordeum > Hordeum marinum. The sequence continues at coordinate 274,031,716 of CM039674.1, read as the reverse complement.
GCACGTGGCTATTAGGATTAGCTTTTTCCTCTAAATCCTTTAGTATATATAGGAGGGAGGGAGGGGAGGAGGCAGCCTCAAACCCTCAAGGTTTGGTCGAAATTGGAGGTGGAGGAGTCCTACTCCAATCCTATTAGGAGTAGGATTCCTCCTTTCCACTTGGAAACTCTTTGCACCTCTCCACCTTTGGATTTTTTCCTTCTCAAACCACTCTAGCCGCATGGGGCCCTTAGAGGAGGCTTCGGCCAGCCCACCAGGGGCTAGTTTACCTCCTCCCACAGCCCATGTAGCCTCTTGGGTCGAAATACCTCTCCCGGTGGTCCCCCGGTACACTACCGGCACTCCCGGTACACTACCGATGAGCCTGAAACTTTTCCGACGACCAAAACAGGACTTCCTATATATTAATCTTTACCTCCAGACCATTCTGGAGCTCCTCGTGACGTCCGGGTTCTCATCCGGGACTCCAGGACAACCTTAAATCACCACCATACATAACTCTATACTACCGAAACATCATCGAACCTTAAGTGTGCAGACCCTATGGGTTCGAGAACTATGTAGACATGACCGAGACACCTCTACGGTCAATAACCAATAGCGGGACCTAGATGCCCATATTAGTTCCTACATATTCTGCGAAGATCTTTATCGGTCGAACCTTTATGTCAAGGATTCAGTTAATCCCGTATGATGTTCCCTTTGTTCTTCGGTATGTTACTTGCCCGAGATTCGATCGTGAGTATCTCCATACCTAGTTCAACCTCGTTACTGGCAAGTCTCTTTACTCGTTCCGTAATACAAGATCCCGTGACTAACACTTAGTCACATTGCTTGCAAGGCTTATTGTGATGTTATATTACCGAGTGGGCCCTGAGATACCTCTCCGTCACACGGAGTAACAAATCCCAGTCTTGATCCATGCCAACCCAATAGACACCCTCGGAGATACCTATAGAGCATCTTTATAGTCACCCAGTTACGTTGCGATGTTTGATACACACAAGGTACTCTTCCGGTGTCAGTGAGTTGCATGATCTCATGGTCATAGGAACAAATACTTGACATGTAGAAAACAGTAGTAATAAACAGACACGATCATATGCTACGTTTGTAGTTTGGGTCTTGTCCATCACATCATTCTCCTAATGACGTGATCCCGTTATCAAATGACATCTCATGTCCATGACTAAGAAACCATAGCCATCTTTGATCAACGAGCTAGTCTATTAGAGGCATACTAGGGACATGGTGTTATCTATGTATCCACACATGTATCTGAGTTTCCGATAACACAATTATAGCATGGATAATAAACGATTATCATGAACAAGGAAATATGATAATAACCAATTTATTATTGCCTCTAGGGCATATTTCCAACATAAAGAATAAAAATGACGAAGTTCAAATTAAAATAGAGGAATAGCTCAATGGACACGGGAAAGTCAAATTATTACCGTTCCTAAGAAAAATGAAATATGAAGTCCAATGTAGAAAAATGTCCGATGCTTATGTAAAAACATATTTTCGTTCTAAGAATAGGACTAAGAAGTTCAAATTAAAATAACTGCGAAGTTCGGAGTATATAAAAGTTCAGATTTGTTGCAAGAAGTTCACGTGCACCTCCGTGCACGGTTCATAATTTATATTGTGGGATGCCCGATCTTCGATTACATGTTTTAAAATGGCAAAAAATGGCGTCCGACCTTCAATTATGTGTAATTCGATGTATACACAAAAACTTGATAGAAGTTCATGGTAAAAACAACGAGAAGTTGAAGTACTACAAGGAATGCATTTCAGGTGAGAATAAAAGAATAGAAAATTAAAATCCGAAAAGGTTTGTTATAAGAAGTTCATGTGCTCTTCTCGGAGAAGTTCAAAAATTCTTGCAAAAGAGGTTCATCTTGTATTTCCATGTTCGAAAACAAAAAAACAAAAAAATGTGTTTGAATACAATTCTTTCAATCCACAAAGAAGTTCGGTTATTATTTGGGAGCAATTCGGTTTCAAAAAGAAAATAAAAAATTAAAATTATAAAAGCATAGAAAGTTCACGTACTTCTTTAACCATCTTATTTGAAATTCCTCTTTAACCGTAGGGAATTTGGGAAAACTTTCAACATGTGAAATGAGCGGATTTGTAGTAGCTATCCAACACCATCTCATTTGCCTCATTCCGATAAATGGTTTAGAAATAGGCTTGAAAATACTATTCATGTTTTTTTGTATGAAGAAAAACGATTTCAAAACTGCTCTTAAACCGTTTACATTTTGCTAAAAATTTGACCTAGGTTGTTATACTGGTGTTCATAGCTTTCCAAGGGTATACCACAAGCCTCACTTCAACAATTATGGCTGGAAGTTCAACCTAGCACTTGGGAAAGTTCAGGTGCTACTCCTGGGACGAGTCAGGTAGTTATCGGAATATTATTCTCATCCCATGATTAGAATAGTGTTTACACACACACAACACATAACACAACGAGAACAAAAGAGTTTGTAAAAGTTTTCTTTATCAATTTCAGTTTATCAACTGAATTGCTTGAAGACAAGCAGCGAGTTAAGCTTGGGAGAGTTGATACGTCTCAAATGTATCTACTTTTCCAAACACTTTTGCTCTGCGTTTTCCCCTCTAATTTGCATTATTTGAATGGAACTAACCCGGAGTGGCACTGTTTTGAGCAGAACTACCTTGGTTTTATTTTTGTGCAAAAATAAAATTTCTCGGAATTGGAGAAAACCTTTTGTGAATTATTTATGGAATATATGAGGAATTATTGAGCGAAAAAGTACCAGAGGGTGGTTGCATGTGGGCCACAAGACAATAGGGTGCGCCCACCCCACTAGGCGCGCCCTGTTAGCTTGTGGGGCCCAAATGGCTCCTCGACCCTAATTTCAGTCCTATAAATTTACATCTTCGGAGAAAAAAATAGAAGAGAAGATTTCATCGCGTTGTACAAGATGCTCCTGTTGTTCCTCGGGAGGGCTGATTGGAGTCTGTTTGTGGCTCCGGAGAGGGCAATTCGTCGTTGTCGTCATCACCAACCCTTCTTTATCAACACCGCCTTGATGCTCACCACTGGAGTGAGTAATTCCTTTATAGGCTTGGTGGATAGCGATGGGATTGGATGAGATTGATCATGTAATCGAGTTAATTTGATAGGACTTGATTCCTAGTATCCACTATGTTCTAAGATGATGTTGCTATGACTTTGCTATGCTTAATGCCTGTAACTAGGGCCCGAGTGACATGATTTCAGATCTGAACCTATTAAGTTTTCATGAATATAAGAGTGATTTGGATCCTATCTTGCAAGTTGTATGCACCTATTACGTGTCTTGATCCGCATACCCCAAGGTTACAATAGTTGGGATTCTTTCCGGTGATTGTCGTAGTTTGAGGAGTTCATGTATTCACCATGTATTAATGATTTGTTCTGGTTCTCTATTAAAAGTAGGCCTTAATATCCCTTAATTTCCAATAGGACCCCTCCGTCACAGGTGGGTAGGACAAAAGATGCCATACAAGTTCTTATGGCAAGCATGTATGACTATATACGGAATACATGCCTACATTATATGGATGAACTGGAGCTAGTTCTGTGTCGCTCTAGTATGTAACTATTACATGATCAATGTCATCTAAATCATTATCCATCACCGATCCATGTGCCTACACTTTACATATATTGAATCTTGCTAAGTTACTACTCCTGCTGCTACTGTCACGACTACTACAAAAATTGCTACTATTGCTGTCACTACTACTATTTTGCTGTGCTACTAAATTTTTTGCTGCAGAGAGATATCCCAGGTGTGGTTGAATTGAAAACTCAATTGATAAGGTCAATAAATATTCTTTCCCTCCCCTTGTGTCAAATCAATAAATTAGGGTGCAATACTACTCTCGAAGACTATTGCGATCCCCTTCACTTGTGGGTTATCACGCATCACGTCCATAAGCAAGTAGATCGACTCCTACCTGCATCTACTACTATTACTTGAGCCATCGACCGCTATCCAGCATGCATCTAGAATATTAAGTAAAATAGAGTAATGCTTGGAGAACAATGATATGATGTATACAAAGTAAATCCAAGTAATATGAATAAACCCCATCATTTATCCTTAGTGGCAGCAATACAAATATGTGTCATGTCCCTTTCTGTCACTGGGATTAAGCATGACAAGATTGAACCCACTGCAACGTACCTCTCCCACTTAAGATAAATCTATCTAGTTGGACAAGCTAAACCAATAGATCAGAGAGAAGTAAGAAGCTATCATATAATCATGCATATATATAAGGACCAGCAAAGAAATCAATATACTTTCATGAACAATCTGAACATAAACCCACAATTCATCGGATCCCAATAAATGCACCGCATAAAGTGATTACATCGAATAGATCACCGCGAAGATGTGATGAACTTTTTATTGAAGAACATATAGAGAGATAACCATGTCACACCCTGTGTTTGTATCACCTTGATATGTTTGGGTTTATAAAAATTGGAACCAATTAAAACTTTTTGTTAGTGTTGTGCTTGTTTGAATTGTTGCTTGTTGATTGTGGTTATGGCACTCCTAGATTCTATTCCACTTCATATTCATCTTCCTTGTCCCAAACCTCTTGCTCAATGATCATGCCATGTGAATAGTGCCCAAAACTATTTTTATCAAATTTTCTTTTAACCAAAAATAATTTATTCAGATTAGGTTTTCAAAACCCCCTGAAATGAGGTTTGCACTGCAAGTCCTCAAATTGGGTGGATTATTAGTTTCCAAAGACTTTATTTCAAACCTACTATATATAAGACTTCCCAAAACCACAAATATTATTTTTAAAGATTATTCTTATATTTTATTTAAAGGCTTTTTCTTAAGGCCAGAAATGGTTTTTCATAGGGAAAAATGATTTTTGAAAATATTTGAGAAAATTTAGAGAAACTCAGTGGACATATATTTTCCATATATATGAGTTTCAACACAAGGGCATGATCAAATCATGGGCAAAACCCCCTCAAAACCCTTTTTGTGCAAATCAAACTTTTGGAATATTTCTATAAGAAATATTCTCAATAAATTCCAGGAAAATTCCAGCAAGTCAACACTATAATAAGTGATGATCTTGCAAAGTTTCATCTCAATACAATTGATTTGATTCATCAAACCATCTCAAAACCCTCTCTGTCCAGATTCAAATTTAAACAACTTTACATAGTGAAGTGTCTCCCCTTGGCCTCAAACTTTGTGGACATGTTCTAATGACCAAATAGTGATGATACACTAAGTGGTGTATCAAGGGTAAAAGCCTAGCATCAATAGATCTACAGAAACCCGATTCTGTAAATTTCTAAGGCTTAACGAATCTCCATTGTCAACCTTTTCCCCTTGAGCTAAAACTTGGTGAATCCCCTCATTTTTACCTAGCATTTGACCCTCGTAAATATCTCAGTGAGTTGGAAAACTTATCTTGCCCAAATCACTACCAAGCACCTTCTGGTGAATTGCTAAAACCATCATTTCCACCCCTTCCTCTTTTACCCTTGCCCCCAAAATTTTACCACACCTCCTGGCAATGCCCTAGCACCCTCAGTAAGAATCTCAAGTCACCCAACCATTGGTAGGTGGGGTAAAACCCCCATTTACCCCCTGGACAACACCATTTCTACCTCTCTCACCCTTTTCCTTCCACCCTAAGGCATCACCAAAGCATCCAATGTCCCTATTACCCATTGTTAACCCCCCCCCTAGATCCTCAGGACACTAGTGGATGCGCCCATTGTGCCAAGGAGATGCCCTGGCATGCAGAGCTCGCGCTCTGGAGCGCGCTACGGTGCGCACCCGCACTGTAGCCGCTGGCTAACGGGCGTTCCCGATAGCCTCGGGCCGCCCCACCTTGTCCCCCATGTCCCCCTCGGCGTCCGCAACATGTCGTGTGGTCGGCCCCCTCCTCCCTCTCTCTCTGGCGACTCTCGCGCGCATGCTCGGCACCGCGCGGCTCGGCCAACCAGGGAGCTCGCACGTGCGGGCTGCCCCCGCCTTCCTCTTCTCCCCCTGGCCTAGACCCCCCCACGAACGCCCTGGACACGTTCGTTCCCTTCCCCGCGGCCTGTGGCGAGCACCCCGTGCTCACTGGCGCACCGCGTCCACGGTGAGCCGGCACTCGCCTATATATAGCGCCTCCCCGAGCCCCTGCCCCTCTCTCCTTGCTCCCTCCTCACCTCCGCTTCTCTCCCGTGCCCAGCAGGCTCGCCCCCGTGGTCGGGAGTTCTCTCCCGAACCAAACCCTCGCCGCCGTAGATCTCTCCTCCTCTCGCCGACGTTCTGCTCTGCCCTGATGCTCCCCTTGACCACCCACCGACGTGCGAGGGCCGCCTGAGCGCGCCTGTGCCCTCCGTTCCAGCAGCTATGGCCTAGAGTCACCCCTCCAGTGACCCCCTCCGCTCCTATCGTGAGGAGAGGGATGACATGTGGGGCCCACCTATCATCCCCTTGCCCCCTCCTCTCTCGCTGGCAGGCAGGGCCCGTGGGCAGGTTTAAAACAAACCTGCCGCGCCCGGCGCCTCGCCTGGGTGGTTCTGGCCCGTGAGGGCACAAGACCCCTTTCCCTATTTTTTCTGTTAACTTCCAAAAATCCCATAGGGTTGTGTATCCATCTAAATCCAAAAATTCTTCCACCTTAAATCTTGTAATAATCTACAGAATTTAAAAGTGCCATTGGTAAAAATGTTTGAAAATATTTTTAGTACTAATTTATTTTAAAACCTATAATTAGGCACCTTTTTACCTCTGTTATTTAGTTTCCAAAATATATTTTCACAACAAAACCCTAGGAGAATATTTTTAGTGTGACATTTAGTATTTATCAGAGTAGGTTAGCATTTTTGATAGTAGCTTGTGTGCTCTAATTTTTGTGTGTTGCTTATTTTTATCGCCTTATTTTGCGATGATAGATTGCGCTGTTGACGAAGAAGTTGGACCCGAAGACTTCGAAGATCCCGGAGACTTTGTTGAGCTAGGCAAGTAGCCCTTTGACCATGTTAAGAAACTTTTTCGTGCATGTCATATAGCACTTGTTGTTTTGATGATTGATCATGTTGTGGTGCTCCCCCTTCGGTGGGGTGCCTCCGATGCTTTTACCGTTGACACTTGCATCGTGCATGACCCTACCACCTTATGAGGGTTATATGGGTGGGAGTAGTTATGTTGCTAATAGATGCTATGCAAGTGGGATGGGATTTATGCATAGTGGTGGAAAGGAAGTGTATTTTTCAAAGAATTTTCGAAAACCCTGTCGGGTGCCTCTAATGCCCGAGGGAGATGATGATGAGATGGGTGACCACTTGAGAAAGAAGTGGTGTACCGGGACAAGTGAATGTTGTGGTTTTCAAAAATGGATTGGTGTAAGTTGCGACCGTTATTCCAACCTTACATGTACGACCACGATACCCCTTATGGGATAGGGCTTTGTTGATTACCTTGGTGGGTACTGGCAAGGATCCCACATTACTAGTGGAGGGAGTGGTGTGGTCACTCTCGATACGGGGTCGTACCGGTATGTACGATCATGCGCTGTCTTCACAGGCACCAGGCACATCATTGGTCCCCTCATGGATGGTACGATTTAGAGCGAGGCTTGTGTGATGTACATCGTGAGGGTTGGGTACCAATCTAGTGGACTCTTTGTCTAGTACCGCTAAGGGAAAGGCATTGTTCGGGTGCTTACCTTGGGTGATTCGTGGATGACACGGAAGTTCCCCGAGTCTTGTGGGTAAGGTGTGCAACGTCTGCAGAGTGTAAAAATATTCGAATAGCCTGTGTCCACGGTTAAGGACAGTTCGATGACCGCTCTTGTGCTACGTCCAAGTGTTTTCTCAAACTGATGTGTGTGTGTGTGTGTGTGGATACACGGAGATGGTACTTGAGCTAAGTTCGATGACTTAGCATGGCAATTGAACTAAGTTCGATGACTAATGAACATGAGATGTTCAACCCCTACTTATGATGATATCTGCAACTTGTTCATATGGATATCTGCCCATTGTTGATGCATGCTTACTAGTTACTTGATCATGTCATTTGAATTCAAAATTAGCTTTCCGCAAAATTACTTACTTAGTGCTATATCATGCACCATTGTTACCTTGCTCCACAACTTGGGTTGCTTGCGAGTACATTCAAAGTACTCATTGGCTTGCTACTGGTTATTAATTGGCCTGGCATGGAAGAACATGGGTATGTTGAAGAGTTCGTTGGTGACAAACATGCGAACTAGGACGCTTCCCAGTCAGAATGCCTGTAGGTTAAGGCAGATGGCGTGGGTTCATGTTTTTGACCAAGATTTCCGTTGCTTGTTCTATTTAAGTGTTTGGCCCTCGTGGCCCTATCTATGTAAGACTTGACCTTCATGGTCTTTATTTGTGTAAGACGGTAAATTTGGATGTAAGACTCTTGTTATTCAGCTTTTGTGTGTTCAGTGAGCATTGATCTTTGGGATCACTGTACACGTGCATTCGGTGACGATGACTTATGAGTTAGGGTCCCTACAAGCCATCTAGGTACTAACTGCGGACCCGTAGGTCTCTGGTTAACTACTCACACATCACCATGGGAGTAGCAAGGTTGAACTAGAGGCCCTCCATGATCGATCCCCCTCCGATAGGACACCAGAACAGGATTCTAGATGGGCACAAGGCAGAACAAAGAGTTGCGGCGGTGGAAGAAGTGTTTCGGGAGGATATCTAGGGTTTTTGAAATATATTAGAATTTATAGGACAAAGAGGGGTGTCGAGGGCCAAGGGGGGCGGCCACAAGCTAACTGTGCACAATCACTAAGGGAGTCCGGGACTAAGGGGTCCTCGGGCCGCCTGTCTATCTCTTATGGGCCGGACAGGTGGGCCGCTCGGTGAATGTTACTTGAAGGCCGAGCTATAAGGCGAATCCATGTTCAAGAAGGAAACCTTCGGTGCCTTGATCTGTCCTCTAGGGCAAGATGGAATAATCGTCATGTTGATTCCCTAATGGCAACCGACCATGTGTAACCCTAGGTATCCCTGGTGTCTATATAAACCAGACGGTTTAGTTCGTAGAGGGGTATAACCATCATCATACTCATGTAGGGTTTAGTTCAGCTGATCTCGTGGTAGATCAACTCTATAATCGTTGTACACATCAATATAATCAAGCAGGATGTAGGGTTTTACCTCCTTGAGAGGGCCCGAACCTGGGTAAATACTTTCCCTGTATTTCTCATTCCCCATTGATCTAAGATCCACATCTAAGGACCCCATACATGAGATCTGCCAGTTTTGACACCGATACTGGTGCTTTCATTGAGAGTTTTGGTATGGGATCACCAAAGGATCAATGGCTCGCCTAATCATGAGCAGTGACATCTGCAGCAGAGACGTATTCGTCCCTGGTTAGATCTTCGCGTTCGGCAACATCGTGCTGCATGCTGATCAGACCAGCCACCTTGGCCGGGTTAGAAGTTTCTCCCCCAATCAGGAGATCAGGTTTGGGAACCTAGAGTTCGTCACTGACTCCCGGCGCAATCTGGTGCTTACTGGGCTCTCGGCTTCACCCGATGAGCCTGGAAGCCCCAAGTCTTTAACTTTGATCCTTCTGCTCGACCCCGTCTCCGGGTCAATTCTTACCTTGGATGCGGCTTTGAGCTCGTATCCGATTATGACGTCCGAAGACCAGGGGTCAGCCTTGGCCGAACACGCTCCCTATGCCGACAGGCCGAAGGCTGACTCCGAAAGATTCTGGAAGGCAAATCTGGCTAACCTCTCGCTATTGAATGAGAAGTTGGCCCGGGTCCAGACAATGAACTTTACGGATGGCCCGGCCATGCCCTATGCTCGCATAGGTCTTGAGGCAGGCCATGGGGAAGTTTACATCCCACCCACCACCCACTTAATAGTTACTATCAAAGATTTAACCGATATGCTAGACTACGCCTCCGAGGAGGCAGAAGACATCGATGAAGATGTCGACGCCAATGCCCCTCCCACCACTGGACGGTGGACATCCACCTCCACCTATGATGTCTATATAGTGGACACCCCAAGCACCACTAGGAAGAGAAGCGATGGCACCCCGAGCACCACTGGGAAGAGCAGTGATGGCACCCCTAGAAAGAATGGTGATGAGCCTGGCGAGGAGCCACCCAAGCATCGATGCTAGCGCAAATGATCCAAGGGGAGAAAGGGTAGGGAAGGCAACACATGCATCGGAGAAAAAAAATACCTCGGATAATATGGAAGACCTCAACGACCCCGTTGTCCCCGAACAACAACTCGATTTCTCGAGGCACAAGGATCAGTATTACCCCGAGGACCTCAATGATTTAGAGGATAACAACAACCTTCCACCCTCCGAAGAGGAGGTTAGCCTTAGAGCAGAAGATTTCATCGTCCCTAAGGACCCGCTAGATCAAGAACGATTCAAGCGGCAGCTTATATCCACTGCCCGAAGCTTGAAGAAGAAGCATAAGCATCTAAAAGCCAAACAAGATACCCTCAACAACAGATGGACGAGAGTCCTAGCAGCCAAAGAAGGGGACGACAATGAACGGCTGGACCAACACAAAAGTTAACCACATCGATGTTTGTTGCTGCAATTTGACGACAAGGCCCTTGAGTCCGCACCCCCCAGACGCACTCATGACAACCATCCAAACCACCCTCCTCGAGGACAGGATAGGACGGCTGGAGAGGCCTAAGATAGACCTGCACTCCCCCGCAGAAGAAGGAAGGAGCCAATACAGCCCGAGGACCCATACGACCTATGACGTGACTTGGGTGCTAGAGCAGGCCAGACAAGATCCATTTATGGCTCCAAAGTGTACACTCCCACTAGACAGGACAGATACCAAGCTTGGCTCACCCGAAACGATAGAGCTTGGGAATAACACTAGCTCCGGATGACAGATGACCTCCGCGTGACATAGCCCGAGGCAGGGGCGCCACTCACCAATATGCTTTATAGACGAGGTGATGCAACATTAGTTCCCTAAAGGGTTTAAACCCGTAAACATTAAACAATACGATGGGACAACAAACCCGACCATTTGTTTTGAAGACTTCCTTCTCGACATTCATATGGCCCGAGGAGATGATCTCCATGCCCTAAAATACTTGCCATTAAAGCTTAAAGGACCAGTACAACACTAGTTAAACAGCCTCCCCGAAAACTCCATTGGGAGCTGGGAAGAGCTCGAGGACGCTTTTCGAGCTAACTTTCAAGGCATCTATGTCCGCCCCTGGACACCGATGACTTGAGCCACGTTGTTCAATAGCCCAATGAGTCAGTCCAACAATTTTGGAATCAGTTCTTGAATAAGAAAAACTAAATCGTCGACTATCTGGATGGTGAGGCAATAGCGGCTTTCATACACTACATCCAGGGCGAATGGCTACCTCGTCAGCCCGGCCAAGATAAGCCGAGAACAATGTCGGCCCTTACCTCACTCATGACCTGATTTTGCACGGGCGAGGACAATTGGTTAGCTCATCCAAGCAACAACCCCTGAAGACCCCAATGTCTCTAAAGTTCGGGATGGAAATGGGAAACCATGGCGCAACAAGAACAAGCGTCAACACAACGGCCGTGATGCCGAAGATATGATAGTAAATGTCGTATCCAACAAGTAAAAATCAGGACCGCGGAAGAAGCCCTCCAAAGGGAATTGGGATGGACGTACCGCGCTAGACAAAATCTTAGATAGGCCCTGCCAGATCCACGGCACCCCAAACAAGCCCGCCACCCACACCAACCATAACTATTGGGTGATCAAACAGGTCGGCAAACTCACAGATGCGGAGTAGGGCAATGGCCCCCACAGGGAGGATGGTGAAGAGCCTCACGGGTCGAACTATGGAGGCCAGAAACAATTCCCTTTTGAGGTAAAAACCGTGAACATGATCTATGTCATGCACATACCAAAGAAGGAGACGAAGCGTGCGCTTCGGGATGTCTATGCCATAGAGCCCGTAGCCCCGAGATTCAACCCATGCTCGGTGTATCTGATCACCTTCGACCGAAGGTACCATCCGACCAGTATCCATCATGGAGGATCAGTGACCTTGGTACTTGACCCCATCATCGATGGGTGCCACCTAACTAGAGTCCTAATGGATGGAGGTAGTAGCCTCAATCTGATTTACTCAGATACAATGAGAAAAATGGGTATCGATCCATCAAGGATCAAACCCAGCAACACGACCTTTAAAGGAGTAATCCCAAGCATCGATGCTCGCTGCTCAAACAACATGACTTTGGAAGTAGTGTTCGGCTCACCCGGCAACTTCCATAGTGAAGACTTGATCTTTGACATCATCCCTTTCTGCAGCAGCTATCACGCACTTCTCGGCCATACAACGCTTGCTCGCTTCAATGACGTGCCCCATTACGTGTATCTGAAACCAACGATGCTCAGACCCAAGGGTGTTATATTGTCAATGGCAACACCGAACGCTCACTTCTAACTGAGGAACACACAATGGCTCTGGCTGCCGAAGTCCATGTCAGCAATGAGGCGCTGAAATTCCAACCCACCGTCAAGGCATGAGGGGCGAGCAAATGAGCTCGAGCCCTATTGTAGCTCCCGGAGTCTTCCCACTCTCAACATAAATAGGAACACACTCCCCACAATATGGCTCCTCTAGCCGCAAGGTACGTGCCTCAAAGGCAACATTTCGCGCTCAAAATACCATGGGTAGCTGTGGGGACCTACTATCCAAGGACCAAGTGTTCAGTTTGACTGGGCAATGGTCAAACACGTCTCTGGGAAATAGTAGGTACCATCTAGGAGCTACCCAGCATCAAGCTAACATATTATGGCGACCTCTCAAGACCCTCTCTCAAAGGTCCGTCCGCGATCACCATCTCCTCTAAAGGAGCACACACCCCACCCTCGACAACAAAGGCGCAGACGTGCAACAGGGCGTTGTAGGGACGTCAAACCACTCATAAAGGCCCTGTGTAAACCTTTCCGCTGTAAATTTTATTTTTAAAATGAAGTATCTATAACAGTTGCTTCGGTGGATTGGATTATACGGTTAGACGTCACGAGTTCATCAGGAATAAATACCATTCTTTACGATCCCATTATAGTCATTTATGTTGCATAACTTTTTCCACTCTTCGACGCTGAAGCCAACTAGTTCGGTACATATTTTCCTTAGATGCGGCCAGCTAATAGACCGAGGGCTCAACTATAAAACTCGCCCCAAGCATCATTCCGACATTATTTTTATCTTATGTTCTCGGTGTCTCGGATACTGCATTATATGAATCGGTCCCAAATTATATCTTGAGTCAATAGTTGGGTTGCCCAACACCTGTGTTTACCCTCTTATGTCCCGCATGTTCGCTAGGATAGTAAAGGGAGAACCACTGCGATTGTACTTCCAGCTCGTCTGGTCAAGTACCTCAGTGGAGAAAGCCGAAAACTGACTGTCATAATAAGCGAGAACCGGTGGGCGATCCGATGACAAGTGTTAAACTAAAAATCAATGGAGGTTATGTCATGTTATACGAAGGGTTTGTATCCACATAAACCAAGTGATAATGGTTTCAACCTCGGCCTACCCGAACATCACAAAACAATAGGGGCTGGTCATTAGCCCCCATAGTTAAGCTCCTATGGATAAGTGAAAGCACTAAAGCCACACAGTTTGATTGCCTCATTTCCCTTACACACTACCGCCTCTGGGCACCGAGACATCGGCTAAGGGTCACAATGCGGAGGTCGAAATACCCCTTGTAGCATCTACAAAGGGGCTGAAGCCGCCGACTGGTAACTTTCAGATTAAAACGGCCACACAAGAGTCAAAATAAACAAAACAAAGCAATGAAATCATAAAGCATAAGAGTTTAACTATCATCTGGTACATGATAGTACGCTCATTCATAAATTACATATTTTGGGAACGAGGCCTCTATCACCTGAGCACCATCCATTATGACGGGGAAGTATTGCTCGAGGCGCCTATGCTCCTTCCCAGGAGACGGGGGTCCGATGGCCATCTCAGCCGGCTTGATCTTTGGCAAGTGCACCATGGTCTTTGCAAAGGCCATCCGAGCTCCCTCGATGCATATGGAGCACTTCAGGATGTTAATTCGAGGCGTGGCATCGCACAACTTCTGCACTAAGCCAAAGTAGCTACCCAACAGCGGATCTGAAGGCCATAGCCTTCGGCAGAAGTCCTTCATGGCCAGCTTCGCCATCCGATGCAACTCCATCATCTGCTTCATTTGATCAATGAGCAGGAGAGGGCGGTAGAGGGCTTGAAACTGTGCCCAAAACAGCCTTTGCTCGGCATTCCCCTCCCGAAACGCAAAGTGCCTTGCCGCATCCGCCGCACTCCTTGGAAGATCCGCAAAAGCGCTTGAGGAATGCCACACTTTTGTGAGCAACACGAACCGGTTACCATCGAAGACACATTGCAGTAAGTACGGTTTACCATCCGCAATAAGTTTGACTTGGCGGAGCTCCTTCTGGCAGCCTTGTGTCTCCACCGGCACTTCCTAGATCACCGATTTCAACGAGGTCAGCTCGGAGTCTCGATCCTGACTCTTTTTCTCAAGGGCCTCACATTTAGTGACGACATCCTTGAGCTCCTGCTGCACCTTAGCTACCCTAGACTCGTGCTTATCACCAATAGTCTTTACCGATGTCAGTTCGGCGGCCGCTCATTCGGCCGCCGCCTTCTATTATATGGCCTCTTGCCTAGACTTCTTCAGCTCGGCCTTGAGGTTCTCGACCTCCGCAGCGACAGCTGCAATTATAGTGAGCACCCCACACTTAGGGATAAACCTTAACATCTCACTTGATAAGGAAAACCATGATATTAAACAGTCCAGTCCGAACCTTGCGCATTGTCAAACCGCTTGTTGAGAAGGTCGAGCTCCTCATCGGAGCTCTGGAGCTTCCGATTCACCTCGGCCAGCTCCACAACGTTGGTGGCTGCCGCTGAAGACGAGGCCTACTGTTGGGGGAGACGACACCTATGGGATCCGGAGGATCCCTTTACGGTTCAACAGCGAGGAAGGATAGCACAGAGAGCAGATCTGATGAACAACGCACAGGATTTTACCCAGGTCTGGGCCACAAGGATGCGTAAAAACCTACTCCTGCATGGTTGTATTATGGGTGTTTTTAGGATTCTAGCTACAGGGGCGCTATGAACAGCTGCTACGCGCGTGATCTAGGAGGTGGGAGTCCAAGGTCGAAAAGTCCTCTACAGTAACGCCCTTGGCCTCCTTTTCTATGACCAAGGGTATCCCAATAGTGGCATATAGTGTGTACACGGGATGCACAGTGCTATAGTGCTATCATATCTAACACTAACGGTGTAAGACAAACGCATTTAATGCACTGCCAGGTATCTCTGACTGTCTATGGGACGGGACAGGAGCCCGTCCCATCGGCACCACTTAGCAACTCCATCGCCGGCACTGTGACATGTGCGCTGGCAAGGCGACACCTTGCCTGTGCGTTGGTGGGGGCTTGCCGGGGCTTTGCCTTGCATGAGGGTTTGATGGCCATCCCGGCAAGGTCTTGCTGGGTGTCTTGATTATTTGGATGTCTTTCGTATTCATAACTGGCAGCTCACTGCCGGGCCTTGCCGCCAGGGTGGCTACTACTGCCCGTGCACGAGTAAGGGGCACTAGAGAACCCAAAACTCTAGTGCACCGACAAGAGCCCCCGGGCCTCGGCCACACACGATGCGAGGCGTTGTTGGGCTAGGCCCAAACAGTGCATGAGGACGCGTGGCAGGAGCTTACGGTTGTGATCATTGTGCTTACTGCACCTCCCCACGACGCCCATTGAATGCGGGATGTGGGATACGTGCGCGACGCGGCCATCAATTTTTCAATTACTGCGTCAGGTCATTTCCGCCACGCGTGCCGCATGCATAGCGGGAAGCCAACAACGGGCGCCCGCGACTTAAAGTACTGGGAGAGGCAGTAACTACAGCGCCATGGATTGGAGCAACGGGGCGGTTGCTGTTTGCCCCGTGATCGAGGGCGCCGCTATTGGAGAAGGTGGGTGGCGACCCTTGGAGCGGGGGAGAGCCAGCCCCTACGGATCCCCCTATAAATTGAGGGGTAGCGAGGGCGGTGCTCATCCATCCTCCCTTCCTCCTCCGAGTGTGAACCTCCATAGCTTGCCCTTCCACGTATTCCCAACCTTCGAGTGGCGCTCGCCCTTAGCCATGAACAGGGGGCGAGGGCGACCACCATCCTCAGCTCCAAGCAGGAGTTCTCGTTGGGATCATGCCACCACTTCAGCCACAGAGGTGGAGGGCGGCTTGAGCGCGCATGGTGGAAGAGGCACGAGGGGTCAGTGGACATTGTGGAGGTCGAGGTTGGGGGAGGCGGAGCATTGCCCCACCTCCTCCTCCGACGCCAGGCCTCTTCCTTGAGGAGACCCACGCTGAGGGGACGACGCTGGAGTTCGTCCTCGAACCGGGTGGTCCCCTTTGGAGCCATCTGCGCCTCCTCGCCTCTTCACCAGGCGATGGAGGTAGACGAGCCGCCCTTCTTGTGGTTACGGGCGCATGGTTGTTGTAATAGCGTGACGTGGGTGGACTTCGAGTACCCAGGGAGTCGCATCATGTTCCTCAGGAGTAGCTGGAAGACCTTCGCCTGCACCCACAACCTCTAGGAAGGGCATGTCCTTCATTTTAAAATGACGGAGGCCAACCTGCTCCCTGTCAAGATTTATGGGCGCACAGGCGTCCATCTCAGCTGCTGCGAAGAGAGCTCGAGCAGCGCTGACAACTCCTCCTCGAGTGACAGTGACGAGGAGGACAGTGGTGAGGACGACGACGATGAGTCCGGTCCTGAGGCCGTCAAGTCGGAAGACGACGACCTGAGCTCGGACTGACCGTCGGCCGCACCATCACCGCCAGCCTCGCGCCAGCTCACGCCCCTCCCCGTCCCGACAGGGTGATCTTGCCGGGGGCCTTTGTCCCGGGTGCTGCCTCATCTTCCAGCTGGATCTTCCGGCAGGACCGTGGACTTCGGCTTCTGGGGTCCTCCCTCTCGTCCGTGCGGTGTTGGTCTTCTCCTTGGTGCAAAACTGGCCTTCTCCTTGACGTAATGCTGGCCTAGGAGGGTCCAGGCTTCCATCGGAGGCCCGGTACTATCTTTTTCTTCTTGTAATCTGCCTCCTCCTTTCATCTTTTTCTCCTTGTAATCTCCCCTAGGGGAGAAAGTCAAATAAAGATGTACTTAGGAAGAGGCGACATCTCATGTAAATTTCACCCTATTTGAATGACTGTATATTATCTTCCTTGTTAGACTACTTCTTTGCATGGAACTTTCCCTATGCCCTTTTGGAAGGACTTGCCAGCGTGTGTAGCCCTACCATGAGCGCTTTGAGGAACGGGTCCTTAGCAGCCTGCTGGCGGTGCCACTGCCGGCAAGATACCTTGACGTCCTTGGCGCAGCCACTTAAGCTGTTGATTGTACTCGAGACAGAATAAGGGCACGAGCGCAGCCACTTGAGTCGTTGAGCAGACTCGAAACAAAGCAAGGGCACTGGCGCAACCACTTAAGCTGTCGATCGGACTCGAAATAGAGCAAGGGCATAGCCGGTCATGGCAAGGTTCCTATGCGTGCAGGTTTTCCATACAAAAGTGGCAATCGTCCAAGGAAAATAATTTCACAAAAAAATTCGCTTAGGGTTGCGCAACTTATCTTTCCATTGCAGTACTCCTTCGGCAAGATGTTTTCCTTGAACGTCGCCTGTTGGTATCCATACCACCATTCCCCCCGGCAAAGCTGCACGCGAGGTAACCTTCTGTCCTTTCGAGAAAAAGAAAGAAGAGAAAATAGGGATATGGAACCTTGGCGGTCCGTTAGCTCTTGCCGGGAGTAAGCGCAATACAATATCTCAGACAAACATGTACATAAGTAAACATGATAATCAACAAGATTTGCATAATAGTTAGCTTTATTCAACTATGCACAGGGTCTGCACCTGGCTTTGTACCAAGGATTACATGCTTCAGTGGCAAGACTTGTACAAAAGGTGGTTGCTGGGAGGCCCGACAACCGCGCCTCATGGGTAGAACTTACGAAGATGTTTGATGTTCCAGGAATTACTCACTGGGATGCCATCTTCGGTCTCTAGGCAGATTGTGCCAGGCCTGGTGACTCGCACTACCTGATAAGGGCCTTCCCACTTTGGCATCAACATGTTGGAATTCTTGGCAGACTGAACACGCCGAAGAACAAGGTCATCTTCCTCAAGACTTCGGGCATGAACCTTGCGGCTATGGCAGCGGCGCAAGGCTTGCTAGTAGCATGCAACTCGCACAACAGCGTGAAGACGATCTTCCTCAAGGAGCGTAGCGTCATCTTGCTGCAACTGCTCTTGCTCAAGCTCATCATAAGAGAGCCCTCGAGGTGACCCGTATATGAGTTCCGTGGGGAGAACTGCTTCCGCCCATATAGTAGGGAGAAGGGTGTCTGGCCGGTAGCTCGATTTGGTATCGTCCTGATTGACCAAAGAACCACCGTCAACTCATCAATCCAGCGCCTTCCGCACTTGCGTAGCTTGTCGGAAGTTCTTGTCCTGAGGCCTCACAACACTTCGGCATTAGCCCTGTTCGCCTGGCCGTTGCTCCTTGGGTGGGCAACAGAAGCAAAACAGATCTTTCCGCCAAGGTCTTGGACATACTGCATGAAGGTGCGGCTCGTGAACTGTGTGCCTTTGTCAGTGATGACCCTATTGGGAACACCAAAGCGACAGACTAGTCCTTTGAAAAACTTGACGGCTGATTGTGCTGTCACCTTTCTCATTGCTTCCACTTCTGACCACTTTCTGAACTTGTCGATTGCAACATACAAGTACTCAAAGGCCCCAATATCACGGGGGAAGGGGCCCAAGATGTCGAGCCCCCAGACCGAAAATGGCCAAGAGAGAGGGATGGTCTTAAGGGCTTGAGTTGGTTGATGCAATTTCTTCGAATTAAACCGACATGCTTCACACTTGGTTACTAGCATAGTTGCATCTTGGAGGGCAGTGGGCCAAAAGAAACCTTGCCCGAATACCTTACCGGCAAGTTCTCTTGATCCTATGTGGGAGCCACATATGCCTCCATGTATCTCTGCCAAGAACTCCAGTCCATCGTCCTGAGAAATGCACTTGAGTTTCACACCATTCGGCCTCTTTCTGTATAGGACATTGTCCACGAACTGGTACATATTAGACTGGCGGGCTACTTTCTCCGCTTCCTCTTGTTCCTCAGAGTTCTCTTGTTTGAAGGAAATGTACGATGTGTTGTGCCCATGCTGGAGCCTGGGGCTCGCAAACAATGACTAAAGGCATATCCTCTGCCGAGGAAGCGTTTGTCTAAACGGCAAGGGCTCGAGGCCCTGCCGGAACCTGTTGCCCCCCGACAAACTTGGCGGGAACGTGTTCTTTCACGGCAAGATCCTGAGGCCATGCCGGAGCATGACTCTCACCGGCAAGCCTGGTGTCGTCCCCGGCAAATTCCTCGCCGACGGCTTGTGGGAGCTTTGTCAGGAAATACTTGCCGAGACTCAACTTTCTTCTTTTCTCTTGTCCATTTGATGGCGTCACAGATGGTTGAGTCAGTTGGAACACAAAAGTTCCTGGTTCCACATGCGACTTAAGCGCGACACACTTTGATAGGCTATTGGCGACGTTGTTCTCTGCATGGAGAACATGCTCCATTTGTAGACCGTCAAAATGCTCTTCCAACTTTCTCACTTAAGCTTCTATCAATGGACTCTGATAATCCTTATTCACCTGCCTGGCGACAAGCTGAGAATCACTCCTGACAATAAGTTTCTTGATCCCAAGGTCTGCCGCGATCCTGAGACCGGCAAGCAGCCCTTCGTATTCAGAAGTATTGTTTGTTGATCTCTCCCAGGGAAAGTGCATATGAATCACATATTTGAGGTGCTCTCCGGTGGGTATGACAAGCAGCACTCCAGCACCGGCGCCTTGCAGCGAGAAAGCCCCATCAAAATACATGATCCACTCTTGATTTGTTTCCTTACCGGGGAGGGTTGACTCTGGGACTTCTTCATCTGGCATCGGGGTCCATTCCGCAATGAACTCTGCCAAGGCTCTGCTCTGGATAGTTGAAGTACTTTCAAACTTGAGACCAAAGCTTGACAGTTCCAAATCCCACTCCACAATCCTGCCGGTAGCATGTAGGTTCTATAGAATCCGTTTTAACGGAAAGCGGGTGATAACGGTGATCTCATGTGCCTGGAAGTAATGGCGTAGCTTCCTCGAGACCATAAGGAGGCCGAAGAGCAAATTTTGCATGCCAGAATATCTTGACCTAGCCCCTCCAAAAGGGAGCTGACAAAATAGACTGGGCGCTGCACCACTTTGTTCTTCTGAATTGTCTCATTCAACTGCACAAATCCTTCCTTGTTGGCACCAGACCCTACCGGGGAATATCCTGGCTTGTCGCTTGGTGGTCCTATCGCTGCCGCTGCTTCTTCATCAACTTCTCTTTCATCCACTAATGCAGCACTCACCACTTGATTTGTTGCTGCTAGATATAGCATCAACGACTCTTGTGGTTTTGGCGCGACTAGGACTGGTGGAGAGGAGAGTTACTTCTTCAAATCTTGTAGCGCTGTCTCCGCTTCCGGAGTCCATTTCATCGGACATGCCTTCTTCAAGATTTTGAAAAGGGGTAGGGTGCGCTCAGCAGATTTTGAGATGAACCTACTTAGAGCAGCAACACAACCGTCAAGACGACGCACATCCTTGACACGTCTTGGTTCTTCAATTTTCTCAATTGCTTTGATCTTGTCGGGATTTGCTTCAATTCCACGTTGACATACAAAGAAACTGAGGAGCTTGTCGGATGGGACACCAAACACACACTTCTCATGGTTGAGCTTCATGTTGGTCTTGCGCAAATTTGTAAATGTTTCTTCTAAATCTGATGTGAGCGTAGCCTTGTCCTTGGTTTTGACCACTATGTCATCCATATAAGCCTCCGTATTTTTATGTAACTGGGGCTCAAAGCCAATCTGGACTTCTCTTGCAAATGTAGAACCAGCCCTTTTCAACCCGAAAGGCATACGCAAAAAGCAACACGTAGCAGATGGGGTGATAAATGCGGTCTTCTCCTCGTCTTCCTTGGCCATGAAAATCTGATGATAGCCTGTAGGCATCATGGAAAGACAACAAGTTGCAGCCGGCAGTGGAGTCCACAATCTGGTCGATGCATGGCAAGGGAAAAGGATCTTTGGGGCAGGCTTTATTGATGTATGTGAAGTCAATACACAGTCTCCATTTTCCATTCGCCTTGCGCACTACAACTGGATTGTCCAACCACGTTGGATGAAGTACTCCTCTGATCAAGCTGGCCGCCTCTAATTTCTTGATCTCTTCAGCAATGAACTATTGCTGCTCCAAAGCCTCCTTCCAGACCTTCTGCTTGACGGGCCGCGCGTGTGGATAGATGGCAAGGTGGTGCTCAATCACCCTCCTGGGAACATCGGGGATATCAGATGGTTGCCATGCAAACAGATCGACATTCGCCCATAGGAAGGTGACAAGCGCACTTTCCTATTTGTCATCAAGGGTGGAACTTATGGTGAAAGTTCCTCCCGTACCGTCCTCCTTGGCGGGCACCTTCTTAGTCTCTGGTGGAGCTACCTTGGACTTCTTGCTCTTGCTGGTAGAGCTCTCTGGCACATCATCAACGGGAGTGCAGCACCCCGAGGAGGCGCGCTTGCCAGAATGTGCGCCAGAGGCCTTGCCAGTCTTCTTCCCTTGGCGGCAGGTGCTGCAACTGCCTCTCGGTAGAGTTGGTCGGCGCAACTAAATGTGCCTTTCTTGTCAGAGTTGATCGTGATGACGCTCATTAGCCCGGGCATCTTCAGCACGTTGTAAGCGAAGTGGGTGGCCGCCATGAACTTGGCCAGCACTGGGCGACCAAGGATACCGTTGTAACGCAATGAGATCTTGGCGACGTCAATAACGATCTTCTCTGTCCTGAAATTTAATCACTGCCAAACGTCACCGGCAGTGTGATCTTGCCCTTCGGCTAAGTCCTCCCTGAATTGACCCCTTGGAAAGCGCATGTTGGATCAAGATCTTCATCAGGAATTTACAGCCTCTGGATGACATCAGGCGAGATTAGGTTCATGCTGGCCCCACTGTTGACTAACATCTTCATCACCTTGAGGTTGCGAATTGTTGGCAAAACCAACAATGGCAGGCACCTGACCGCAGTTGTGCAATCGGGGTGATCCTCGGCGTCGAAAATGATAGGAGTGTTGGACCACTTCAGAGGTCTCTGGGCACCGATAGACTGCTCCGCTGTGTTAACCTCGCGCGCCCACTGTTTAAGTTGGCGGTGAGAGGAATGCGACGAGGCACCTCCCTCGATGCACATCATCTTTGTAGCCTTCTGGAACTCATGCTCGCTGGACTTGTCGTCCTCTTCGTTGCAATCGTCATCCCTCTCTTGCTTGTCACGGCCACGAGCGGGCCGGTCCTTCTGTTGCTTGACCTTGCCGCGGCGACCTCCTTGGCCACCGCGCTTCTTGTTGGACCCCTCCACACCATCTTGGCCCTTTTCCTTGTCTCGCCTCTCGTACTCGGCCTTTTGCTTCTCGGCAAGCTGCTCAACTTGCCGGTAGTTCTGGAGATCGTGGACATTGGTGCAATGGATCTTGCAATACTGCCTGACGGAGCCTTCCGGCTTGTCTGTAACGATTAGGACACACCCGCCGGTAGTCGTTACTCCTAGAGGGATCTAGACTGGCCTCATAAATCAATACTAGTCTTTTCTGCGCACTTTGTTCTCACTCATGCGCACCCGGGACCAACTTTCCGGTCGGTCACCCATCCTAGAACTACTCCAAGCTAAGCACGCTTAACCTAGGAGTTCTGTTCGAATGGGCTCCCGAAAAAAAGGAATTCCTTATTGATATGAGTAGTCTATCATCCCTAATAAGCCAGGCTATTACATACACCACCACTCAGAGAAACCGACGTCCTCGTCGGGTCACAGGAACGTTCCCTCTTGGCACAAACGTCTGTGCTTCCAATCCGATACATGTGTCATTCCGTGTGGCACGACAGGTCACCAAACATCCATATAACCGTGAGGGTCGGCTCTGATACCAACTTGTAACACCCAGACACACCCGCCAGTAGTCATTACTCCTAGCGGGATCTAGACTGGCCTCACAAATCAACACTAGTCTTTTCTACGCACTTTGTCCTCACTCATGCACACCCAGGACCAACTTCCTGGCCAGTCACCCATCCTAGAACTACTCCAAGCCAAGCATGCTTAACCTTGGAGTTCTGTTCCAATGGGCTCCCGGAAAAGAAGGAATTCCTTATTGATATGAGTAGTCTATCATCCCTAATAAGTTAGGCTATTACATTGTCGGCAACTGCCAAAGCTTGACAGGAGGTGCACCCGGCGACATCCTTGCCAGGGTCATCACTCTTAGCCTTCTTGGCAGTGCCAGGGTTGCGAGATCCCTCGACGGCAAGCACGGCATTGTCCTTGCGCTTCTTGTTACGTTGCTGGCCTTTCTTTGCCAGGGCGACGGTGTCCTCATCCTTAGAGTTGACCCCTGCGCCAGTGTCCTCATTGGGGAGCCTCCTTCCTTCTTCAGCCTGAGCACATTTATCTTCCAAAGCATAGAGCTCAGCAACATCCCTGACCTTGTTCATCGCCATCTCTTCCCGCATCTTGCGGTTGCGCACGTTCTCATGGAATGCGCTGATAACAGCGGCATGATGAACGTCTGGTATGTTGTGGTGCACGCGGCTTAACCTTTGGATGTACTTGCGCAAAGTATCACCCTCCTTCTGGGGAATGATGTGCAAATCACTGTTTTGACCAGGAGCTTGGTGGCCTCCTGTAAAGGCACCAACAAACTCAGGGCACAGGTCTTCCTAGGAGGTGATGAAATTCTCCGGTAGGTGCATCAACCACGACCTGACGTTGGGCTTGAGCACCAACGGGAAGTAGTTGGCGAGTATCTTATCGTCGCGAGCCTTGACAGCTTGCACCACAATGGTGTAGATGCTCAGGAACTCTGACGGGTGAGTCTTGCCGTCATATTTCTCTGGGACCTCTGGCTTGAACTTGTGGGAATTGGGCCACTAAACTTGTCACAGCTCGCGGGTAAACGCTGGACAACCCACCTCGTAAGGTAGGCTGACAGGATACCCTGGCGTGGATTTGTCTACAGTGGGTCCCTTGCGCTTATTAGATTGATGGCGCGCTTCCTGCCGCCACTCTATTGTGATTCGAGCGTCTTCTTTGCTTCGTTCCCAAAGAACATGACGCTGATTGCGGCGTGTCCGTGGATCAGACGACGCCGTCGAGTAACCATCGAAAGCATCGGTCCATCGAGTCAGTGACTGGCATTGTTGAAGCGGAGGAGAGTGCACCATGGTCGCACCGCCTCTAGCCTTCTCGCCACTAGCGCAAGCCGGATCGGTGGATCAAAACTTGTCGGCGAGGCTGAGGAGGCTCTGAATGGCAGCTCTCCACTCATCGAGATTCTCCATAGTAGGAGGGAAGTTCACGGGTAGCTACGCTCGCGCCATAGCTTCCTCCGACGTGGTCGGCAGTGAACGGCGTAAAGAACACGAGGTGCTCTGACTCCTAACCATGTTAGAAGGAGCTCCGTCATGGTCCCGTGATCGCACGCCACTCCCACTAGCATGCTGGCCCCGCGCATCTTGGGAGCGATGCACTGGAGCTTTCCCGTGGGGACGTTGGGAACCAGCGACACCGCGGCGCTGCTCTTCGCGCGCATCCTGGGAAGGTCACGGCGTATGTGTCGGCGTGGGCATCTTGGAAGGTACCCTTCCGTCCCCGGAGTTCACCCTACTGCCCGCAGGCGGTACAACTCCGTCCTGAGACCCAGCGGCGCGGGGGTTCTCGCCGCCACCATGAGCGTCTCCACGGCGGGCGTCGCCGCTTCCTTTGCCTTGATCACCGGAACGTTGCGGAATTTATGAACCTCCGCCTCCTCCACCCGCGTCTACGCCGTTGCTTGTCTGTGTAGCTATAGGGAATGCAAACGCGGATGGACCAACCACTGTCAACCCCTTCCTCTTGGGGGCCTGATAATCCCCAAGTGCAAGGAATCATCATAGCAATTTCCAAAGGTGGAAATGATAAGTATGGAGTGTCGAACCCACAAGGAGCTAAAGGTAAGATCAATATTCTCTCAAGTCCTATCTGCCACCGATACGACTCTACGTACACCGAACATTTGCTTCCATCTAGAAACGAGAAATAAAACTACGTTGTGGGTATGAAGAGGATAGCTTTGCATGATATCGGAGAACGAAAATATAAATATAGGTTCTGTTATCATGATATTACAATATATTACAAATAGAAAGTGTGGAATAATGATGGGTCTATGTGCGGAATTATCCTAGGAAATTGTTAAGAAGATCGGAAATCATTATTGCAATTTTATATGAGGGAGAGGCATAAGCTAACATACTTTCTATACTTGTATCATATGCACTTATGATTGGAACTCTAGCAAGCATCGGTAACTACTAAATATCATTAAGGTAAAACCCAACCATAGCATTAAAGCATCAAGTCCCCTTTATCCCATACGCAAACAACCTACTTACTCGGGTCTGTGCTTCTGTCACTCACGCCACCCACCATAAGCGAATCATAAACATATTGCAAACCCTACAACAGGGATCCCTCATGTGTGCGCAGCACGGAAGGCACCATAGGACAACACCAATAATAAAACATGCAACTCAAACCAATCTAGACCATCAATCAACCCAAAGGACAAAAGTAATATACTCAAAACATCATAGGATGGCAACACATCATTGGATCATAATATGTAGCATAAAGCACCATGTTCAAGTAGGTGATTACAGGAGGGTGCGGGAGAGTGGACCGCTAAAAGGAGATGAGGATGGTGATGAAGAAGGTGATGTTGATGAAGACGATCACCGCGGCGATGGTTCCCTCGATGGCACTCCGGCACCACCAGGAGAGAGGGGGAGAGGTTCTCCCCCTCGTGCTTCCTCCTCCATGGCCTCCCCTCTGTGGGGAGAGGTTCTCCCTTTGGTCCTTGGCCTCCATGGTGTTGATGACCCCTCCGGAACGATGAAGATGGCCACCGGTGATGGTGACCCCCTCCGACAGGGTGCGGGAGAGGGCCAAGATTGGTTTTTCGTGGCACTGGAGGTGTGCGGTGGCGGAACTCCCGATCTAGGTTATGCCTCGGAGGTTTTGGAATATTTCAGGATTTATAGAGATGAGAGGAAGGTTGGTGGACTCCCGAGGGGCCCACAAGCCAGGTGGCCGCGACGAGGGGGTGGCTGCGCTCCAGGGGCTTGTGGCCTCCTCGGCCTTCCTCTCGGGTGACTCTTCGCTCCAATATTTTTTATATTTTCCAAAAATATTCTCCGTAAATTTTCAGCTCGTCCCGAGAACTTTTATTTCTGCACAAAAACATCATCACGATAGTTCTGCTAAAAACAACGTCAGTCCGGGTTAGTTCTAGTAAAATCATATCAAAATCATATAGAATTATTGCAAACATGACATGAATACTTCATAAATTATAGATACGCTGGAGACGTATCAGGGCCATGGCGATGATGATTATGAAGAAGCTGGCGCGCTAGTCGCGAGATCAGATCTACACAACCTAGCGCCCCCTACCTGGCGCACCAAAGATGTCGGGGGATACAACACCTATGGGATCCGAAGGATCCCTTTACGGTTCGGCAGGGAGGAAGGATAGCACAGAGAGCAGATCTGATGAACAACGCGCGGGATTTTACCCAGGTTCGGGCCGGAAGAATGCGTAAAACCCTACTCTTGCATGGTTGTATTATGGGTGTTTTTAGGATTCTAGCTACAAGAGCCCTATGAATAGCTACTACGCGCGTGAGCTAGGAGGTGGGAGTCCAAGGTCGAAAATTCCTCTACTGTAATGCCCTGGGCCTCCTTTTATATGACCAAGCGGATCCCAACAGTGGCGTACAATGCATACACGAGGTGCACAATGCTACAGTGCTATCATACCTAACACTGACGATGTAAGACAACCGCATTTAATGCACCGTCAGGCATCTCTGAGTTTCTACGAGACGGGATAGGAGCTCGTCCCATCGGCACCGCTTAGCCCCTCCATTGCCTGCGTCGCGACGCGTGACAAGGTGGGGTGACACCTGGCATGTGCGCTGGCGGCGCCTTGCTAGGGCTTCGCCTTGCCTAAGGGTTTGATAGCCATCCCAACAAGGTCTTGCCGGGGGTCTTGATTATTTGGATGTCTTCCATATTCGTAACTGGCAGCTCCCTGCCGGGCCTTGCCCCCAGGGTGGCTACTACTGCCCGTGCACGAGTAAGGGGCACTGGAGAACCCAAAACTCTAGTGCACCGACACCTGCACAATAGCTCATGCGTACCATGCTCTCAAGTTATCGGTTTTTAGATTCTCTACCAGGTTTTCTTCAATCCTACCAGAGTGTCGGGGCTACGGCTCACTTTTACTATTATAAGTGTTTTTGAGCTCTTTGACCTCCGCTTGAGTTTTTCAAACTCACCCACGGCTCGGGGGCTACTATATATGAGGATCACATAACCCTATAAAATAAATACTCTTTGCAAAAGGGTATTACATGGTTTACCTTGAAGCCCGTCAAGAGGCCACCGAAAGCCTCCTTCAGTCCACTGTCAACAGACCGAATGCTTTGTAAAACCGCACTCATGAAGGCATGGTGCTCTTCAGCGATGGATGAGCTATTCAAAGCCTCCTCCATCATGGTCGGCCACTCAGTTTTGGCCTCGCTCTCCGCTAGCTCGGAAGGCGAAGACCCCCCAGGCTCGATCGATGGGGAGGTCACGTAGTGGGGTACAACATGAAAGGCATGCATATGGTTAGTAACGATCCTCAATATGGATGTACGAGAGAGTCTTCGGATTTGTACCTTTGGGACGGGGGTTTGACCCTAGGGTCCCTTTGGGGAACCTCTTCGGAAGCCTCAGACTCCTCGGCGGAGTCCAAGCTATCATTGGACAGGGCCACCTTGGCCCTGCATTGCATTTCCGGGCAGGAGGAGTTAGATCCTCCTCAGCGTCATCGCACACTGCCCTTTTCCTTGTTCGGGAGGAGTCGCTCTCCTCCCTGTCCTCTCAGTGCTCCCCTCATGAGCGGAAAGGGTTTGGGTGTCCCTGGACTTAGTGTATAGGGGTCCTCTTGGGTGGAGGCCTTCTTGGGCTTCCCTTTTCTCGCCCTTCTTCTTCTTCTCTTCTTCTCCGGCACCTTGTATGGCGCCACAACCAGCATTTCCTTTAGGAAGGCCATCCTGGGGCCCTCAGGCAGCAGGGCCGGGCCATCGGTCCACATAGCTTTCTCTAGCCAGCCTTGCGAATGTGGGAAGAAAGGGTCAAGTTCCTTGTTAAAAGGCAGTACCCAAACATAAGAGTGAAACTTTATTATACTTTCTTAGGAGGGTGTGCAGCATCAAGGCCGATGTATTCTTCCAAGGCCAGCAAGTCCTTTTGGGGCTTGGACATAGACCTGATTATTGGTCGAGTCGAGTCAGGTTTGGGCCGGGCTTTGCAAAGCCTAAAAAACCCCAAGCCCGAGCATGACCCGAAGCCCGAAATGCACTCTTTTTTCAAGATCGAGCCCAACACGAAGCTTGAAAACCCGACCCAGATACTATTTTTTAATGTTTGCACGTGTAAGCCCGCCCCAAAATTCTTAAAAAGAGAAGCCCGAACCCGGCCCGAACTATATTTCGGGCTGGAAAATGAAGTCCGAACTCGGCCCGAATGCCAAGCCCGAAGCCCGAAGCCTGGTTTTTTCGAGTTGGGCTCAGGTTGGGTCATCGGGTCGGGTTGTCCATGCATAGGTTTACTTGAACATCACCTTCCATAGCTTGTCGTGGGTGGTGCGATAAAAGTGAGCATGGTGGCAGGGTCTCTGGACTTGTAGGGCCATGATACGTCTCCATCGTATCCACTTTTCCAAACTCTTTTGCCCTTGTTTTGCACTCTAGTTTGCATGATTTGAATGGAACTAACCCGGACTGACGCTGTTTTCAGCAGAATTGCCTTGGTGTTATTTTTTCTGTAGAAATAAAAGTTCTCGGATTGACCTGAAAATTTACGGAGATTATTTTTGGAATTAATAAAAAATACTAGCGAAAGAATCAACCGGAAGGGGGCCACCCACAGGTCACAAGCTCACAGGGTGCGGCCACCCCCCTGGTCGCGCCTAGCAGGCTTGTGGCCCCCCCTGGAGCTCCACCAACCTCAATTTCAACTCTATATATTCCTATTCGTGGAGAAAAATCAGAGAGAAGAGTTCATCGCGTTTCACGATATGGAGCTGCCGCCACCTCCTGTTCTTCCTCGGGATGCTAGATCTGGAGTTCGTTTTGGGATCCGAAGAGGGGAAATCAATGCCATCGTCATCACCAACCATCCTTCATCACCAATTCCATGATGCTGTCCGCCGTTCATGAGTAATCTCATCATGGGCTTGATAGACGGCGATGGGTTGGATGAGATTTATCATGTAATCGAGTTAGTTTTGTTAGTGTTTGATCCCTAGTATCCACTATGTTCTAAGATTCATGTTGCTATGACTTTGCTATGCTTAATGCTTGTCACTAGGGCCTGAGTGCCATGATTTCAGATCTGAACCTATTATGTTTTCATGAATATATATGTGTTGTTGATCCTATCTTGCAAGTTGTAGACACCTATTATGAGTTATGATCCGCATCCCCCAGGGTGACAATAACTAGGATTCTTTCTGGTGATTACCGTAGTTTGAGGAGTTCATGTATTTACTAAATGCTAATGCTTTGGTCCGGTTCTCTATTAAAAGGAGGCCTTAATATCCCTTAGTTTCCATTAGGACCCCGCTGCCATGGGAGGGTAGGACAAAACATGTCATGCAAGTTCTTTTCCATAAGCACGTATGACTATATATGAAATACATGCCTACATTACATTGATGAATTGGAGCTAGTTCTGTGTCACCCTATGTTATAACTGTTGCATGATGAATGCCATCCGACATAATTATCCATCACCGATCCATTGCCTATGAGCTTTTCAAATATTGATCCTTGCTAAGTTACTTTTCTGGTGCTACTGTTACAATCACTACAAAACTGCTACTGTCACTTTTGCCATCGTTACCATTACTTCCATACTACTTTGCTACTAAATACTTTGCTGCAGATATTAAGTTTCTCATGTGTGGTTGAATTGACAACTCAGCTGCTAATACTCGATATATTCTTTGGCTCCCCTTGTGTCGAATCAATAAATTTGGGTTGAATACTCTACCCTCGAAAACTTTTGCGATCCCCTATACTTGTGGGTTATTAGGACACATTGGGGTGGCCGATGCTGGCAAGGTAGGAGGCGGCAGGGAAGCATGGGCTGAACCACGTCAGTTAGTTTGATCTTCTTCTTTATCATCTCGGAGATCCACTTTTGCAATGACTTGATACATCTCCAACGTATCTATAATTTTTGATTTTTCCATGCTAATATATTATCATTCTAGGATACTTTTTGGGTATTTATTTACCAATTTATAATTTTTTTGAGCATTAACCTATTGACCGAGTGCCCAGTGTCAGTTCCTATTTTCTGCGTGTTTTTGCGTTTTCAGAGTTACAATAGCAAACGGAGTCCAATTGCCACGAAACTTTTTGACGATTATTTTTGGACCAATACATGACCTAGAAGATTCGAAGATAGGCCGGACGATGCTCTGGGGTCCCACCACATATCCCACCACGCCACCAGGGGGTGCGGCCAGATATGTGGTGGCCCCTTGGAGCGTCTCCCGGCGTCGTTCTCTAGCCTATAAATTCTCAACTACCCTAAAACACCAGAAGCGCTCCCAAAACAATTTTTCCTCCGCCGTAAGTATCTGTTCCAACGGGAGGCCATCTACACCTCCATTCTGGCACCCTGCCAGAGGGGAGATCGATCATGGAGGGCCTCTTCATCAACCTTGCTTCCCTCACCATGATGTGTGAGTAGTTCACCACAGACCTACGGTTCCGTAGGTAGTACCAAGATGGCAATCTCTCTCTCTATTGATCTTCAATACAATGTTCATCGCATCTTTGCTTGATCTATCTGATGTAATCCCTTTGTATGGTGTGTTTGTTGGGATCCTATGAATTGTGAGTTTATGCTCATATTATTCATGAAAAGTGTTGAGTCAAATCTGATTACTATGATTCTTATTTGCATGATCATCATAGCTTCGTAATACTCTCCGACCTATTGAGATAGTTTGGCCACTAGATTGATATTTCTTCGATGGGAGTGGTGCATTGTAGTAGGTTCAACCTGGCGAGTTTCTATATCCCAATGAAAGAAGGGGACAAGTTGTGTCTTTGTATTGTTGCTACTAAGGATAAAACGATGGTGTTTATTCATATTGATTGAGTTTACTTTTTCTACATCATGTTATCGTTCTCCAAGCATTACTCCGTTTGTCATGAACTTAATACGTGGAGATGAAACCATAGAAGCGCTCTTGAAGTGGCGTAATAGTAATAGGTGCAGGAAGGAGTCGTCCTATTTTCTTATGGACATGATGCCTATATACACATGACCATTGCCATGAAAAATGCATAACTATTCACTTTCCTATCAATTGCCCAATAGTAATTTGATTACCCAGCGTATGCTTTGCTTATGAGAGATGTCACTAGAGAACTCTACGACCCCCATATCTATTCAGTTATATATTCACAAACGCTATCGTTACCTTGCTGTTATTTATTACCTTTTATTTTATTTTCACCTTACTATTATCTACAATTATCTACAGAACTCACTTGCTTGCAAATACGAGATCAAGGGGATTGACAACCCTCTTGTCGACATTGGGTGTAAGTTGTTTGTTATTTTATGTGCAGCCGCTAAAGATGGTTGAGGATTGGTATTCCTATTGGTTCGATAAACCATGGTTTCATAACTGAGGGAAGTACTTACCCACTTTGTGCTGCGATTACCTGTTCCTCTTCACGGTAAACCCCACGCACATCACGAGTATCATGACTCCACCTTTGTCGTTGGCCCAAGTCGAGACCCTTCCTGATCCATGACACCATCCCTGTGGGAGGACCGGATCTAAATATGGAGGGTGCTACCCAGTCTGTGTCACGTGGTTCGGTGATATAAAACCACTCTTTTTGCCATATTTTGACAGTATCTATAAAGGTACGTTTCAGCCACTCAACCCGGGCGAGCTTGCTGATCACCGCTCACCCCCCAAAGTCCACCTACTGGCTGTTGACTATCTTCGGTGTATTGAAGACCTTTACCCACAAGCAGAAGTGTGGCTGGACCTGCAGAAAGGCCTCACAGATAAGAATGAAGTCTGAAATATGCAATAAGGAGTTTGCGGTGAGATCGTGAGAATCAAACCCGTAGAAGGAAATCAAACCCCTAACAAAGGGGTGGAGTGGGAAGCCTAGTCTCCAGATGAAGTGAGGGATGAACACCACCCCCTCGCCTTGCTTCGGTGTGGGGATGACTTGGCCCTTCTTTGGAGCGCCTATGGACGATGTCGATCGGAAGATAGCTAGCGCGCTCCAGCTCCTAGATGTCATCATCAGTGACATTGGAGGCCTCCCATTTTCCCTTGGAACCAGAACCGGCCATGGCCGAACTGGGGGAGTGGCTTGAGGAGATTTGTGGGTGGAATGGATCTAGGCGCTTAGAGCTCAAGAGATTGGGAAGGCAATAGCAATGGGGGATCTAAGAAGCGTATGGAGGCTTTGATGGTTGTTTCCCTTTTATAAGCCGTCGTAATACATGGAGCCCCTTTGTTGCACCGCAGACCTCGTCACTTCCCGATATAATCTTGTCGTTATGCACGCATGGGATAAACCGAATCATTGATCATATACCTTAAACAACAGGGCACAATCTCCATATTGATGGTATATGCCAATGAAGAACTGCCTCGAACTGCGAATCAAGTTTTCATAACCGGTTAGTGGTGGTGACCGACCGTGACCTTTCGCTAAAGTTGTCAGACAAAGCCATTATTCACACTTGAGCGGTTGTCCTTCGAGGCTAAGTAACACATATTGTTCGGAAATTGGGAAGTCATCGGCGACCGAACTAATATCGATCGAACATAGAAGGGGAGAAGAACTCGCCCCGCAAGCCGGATACTTTGGGCGCACGAGGCTACTAGGGGTCATGTACCTCGGCATTGGAGGCTAGTTTGGGGGCTATGGAAGGAGTCCGAGATCAAGGGGTCCTCGGGCCTCCGGTCTATCTCTTATGGACCGGCCAGGTGGGCCGCTCGGTGACTGGTACTTGAAGGCCAAGCTATAAGGCGACTCTGTATTCAGGAAGGAAACTGGTGCCTTCGTGTGTCCTCCAAGGTAAGATGGCATAATTGGCATGTTGATTCCTTGATGGCAACTGACCATGTGTAACCCCAGGTATCCCTGGTGTCTATATAGACCAAAGGGTTTAGTTCGTAGAGGGGCAGAACCATCATCCTAGTCTTCTAGGGTTTAGTTCATCTGATCTCGTGGTAGATCGAATTTCTAATCATCATTCACATCAATATAATCAAGAAGGACATAAGATTTTACCTCTTTGAGAGGGCCCGAACCTGGGTAAATACTATCCCTATGTTTCTTGTTCTCCATTGATTCAAGATCCCCAGCTCGGGCCCTGTTGGGGATATAACCCCATGGTGAGACCCGCCCATTTGGGGTCGGGTCATACCTGGTGGCTCATAGAACGGATCAAGGATGGGCCTAGAGACATAAGCCTATACGTATGGTGGCTTACCAAGATGGGCCAAGACGAGGCCCAGCCAAGGAAGGCATGAGCGGAAAGCGTCTGCCGAAAGATTTCAAAGGCCCTCGCAAGGTCCCAAATTACACTGCTGACCTACGTCCGGAGGCTTGGATTGAAAGATATGAGCTGGCCATGGAGATGTTGGACGTCAATGACGCGGTGTGCGTGAAGTATTTTAGCATGATGCTAGAAGGGCCGGCTCGCATGTGATTAAAGGGTTTGCCACCCAATACCATCAATTCTTGGGCTGAGTTAAAGGCGAAGTTCATCAAAAACTTTCAAGGAATGTGCAAGCAGCCCATGAAGATTGTGGATTTGGATCACTGTGTATAGCAGGAGAATGAGTCGGCTCATCATTGGGTCGGGTACCTTTCAACTATCATCCACTCATCTGAGTAGATTACGACGGGTCAAGCAGTTTTGATTCTGGAAAAGAATTGCCACTTTACGCCTTTAAAGCAGAAGCTCGGCCAGCTCAAGCGCACGTGTCAAGACATGGGGGAGCTTATGGAGGCTCTCACGAAGTACGCCGACTATGATAATATGAAGGATTCGGGCTTTGAGGAGGAGAAGCCTGGTCAGAGTAAGAATAATAGCCATGGCAAGGGTGCGTCAGGCAATGGTAACCAAGGCAAGAGGAAGAACCCAGATGGCGGATCAGAATTGGTGGCCAACGCCAGCACCGGTAACAATCGTGCTAAGGGCAATGGGAAGTTTAGACAGCCTTTTAATAAGGGTAAGACTCCTTTTAATTTGGAAGAAATGCTCAATAAACCTTGTCCTAAGCACAGTCGGCCCGACAGAGTGGCGGGTCACACGTGAGGTAATTGCCACATTGTGCAAAAGTTCAAGGACTACACCTTGCGACAGCATAGCAACGATGGTGGCCTACCCGACGACTCAGGATCAGGTGGGTCAGGAGCCGGGTTTGGGTCCGGCGGCTCAGGATCCAGCCATCGGGGCTAGGGCAACCAAGGAGCACACCATCATCACTTTGGTGGCAACAATCAACAACAGAATAACCAATCTGGATATCAGAGTAATCCAAAACAGCTCAGCTCGGGCAATATCATGTTTTTACAACCAACGTTGACAAGCGAGGTCAGAAGTTGCGCAAGCGAGCGGTTAATGTGATCACACCGGCTTTACCACAATATCCGAAGTGGTCTGAGTATGACATAACTTGGAGCAGGGAGGATCACCCGCCGCGTGTTGATGACCCAGGGCGGCTGGCTCTGGTGGTTGCCCCCAAGTGGGTGGATATCTATTTACTAAAGTACTTATGGATGGTGGAAGCAGCATCAATATCCTGTACTATGACACCTTTCGACGGATGAAGTTGCTTGATAAAGATCTTAGGCCTTCCTCGACAGTCTTTCATGGTGTGGTGCCTGGCAAGTCGGCTTACCCAGTGGGTAAGATCTGTTTGGAAGTCGCCTTTGGTGATGAACACAACTACATGGTGGAATCCTTGTGGTTTGAGGTAGTAAAAATCAAGAGCCCCTATCATGCTTCGTTCGGGCGATCGGCTTATGCCAAGTTCATGGCTAGGCCTTGTTATGTTTACTTGCAGCTCAAGATGCCCGGGTTGAACGGGACGATTACTGTTCATGGTGATCGGAAAACGGCTATTGAGTGTGAGGAAGGAGACGCAGCTTATGCAGAATCTAGTTGTACTGAGGCAGAGCTCAAGATTTACAAGGAAAACATTGACCCAGAGGACATGACTCCGCTCAAAAAGCCCACCACAGAGTCTGAGCCGCCCTCAAATTTTCGGTGGATGATACCAAATTGGTGGACTTCGCTCCGGGCGACTCATCTCAGCAGTTCACTATCGGGGCCAATATGGATCCCAAATAGGAAAGCGCGCTCATCGAATTCATCCATGAGAATTGGGACATCTTTGCGTGGAAGCCTTGTGACATGCCGGGTGTACTGAGAGAGTTCGCTGAGCACCACCTTAATGTGGATCCTAAGTTTAAACCAGTCAAGGAGTTTCTACGGCGGTTCAATGAAGAGAGACACAAGGCCATTGGGGAAGAGGTAGCCCGACTTCTAGTGGCGGGTTTCATCGTCGAGGTTTTTCACCCGGAATGTCTTGCTAACCCGGTGCTAGTACTCCAGAAGAACGGCACGTGGCGTATGTGTGTGGACTACACGGATCTTAACAAAGCTTGTCCGGCTGGCCCTTTTTCACTACCTCGTATTGACCAGATAATCGATGCGACGGTGGGTTGTGAGAGCTTATGCTTCCTGGATGATTACTCTGGTTATCATCAGATCAAGATGGCAGTCAAGGACCAAGAGAAGAGAACTTTCATCACCCCTTTTGGTGCTTTCTGCTATGCTTCTATGCCTTTTGGGCTCAAGAGTGCCCAAGCGACTTACCAGCTTTGTGTGTAGAACTATCTTCACAGCCAAATTGCGCGTAACGTTCATGCATACGTGGATGATATTGTGATCAAGTCAAGGAAGAAGGAGACTCTGCTGGACGATCTGAAGGGGACTTTCGACAACTTACGGGCCTACAAGATGATGCTTAACCCGGCCAAGTGTGTCTTTGGCGTTCCGGCAGGGAAGCTCTTGGGATTTCTAGTCTCTGAGCGTGGCATTGAGGCTAACCCGGATAAAATCAAGGCTATCACCTCCCTGTCTAAGCCGGTATGCATCAATGATGTTCAACGCCTGGCGAGACGGATTGCTGCATTAAGCCGGTTTATAAGCCGCCTTGGTGAGAAGGCCATCCCTTTATACCAGATGATGAAGAGGACGAACAACTTCGTCTGGAGTATGGTGGCGGGTGAAGCATTTGAGGCGCTCAAGAGACAGCTTACTGAGCCGCCTGTCTTAGCCGCTCCAGTTGAGAAAGAACCCTTGCTCTTGTACGTAGCAGCTAATATCAAGGCAGTCAGCGCCGCAATCATTGTCGAGCGTAAGGAGGCAGGGAAGGAATATCCTGTTCAAAGGCCGGTTTACTATATTAGTGAGGTCCTGATGGAATCCAAGCAGAGGTATCCACATTGGCAGAAGCTGGTGTACGGGGTGTTCATGGCTAATTGTAAGCTGAAGCATTACTTCCTCGGACATCAGATTACAGTGGTTAGCTCTACCCTGTTGGGACACATCATTCAAAATAGAGAAGCCACTGGCATGATTGCTAAGTGGGCATTGGAGCTTGGACCTCTGAATTTGAAATACGTGCCTTGCACGGCGGTCAAGTCACAAGCCTTGGTGGATTTCATAAACGACTGGACTGAGTGTCAGGCGCCTGAGGAAAAGCCAGATAATACATATTGGACAATCCACTTTAATGGATCCAGGCAGCTGGAAGGATCAGGGGCAGGGGTTGTCTTAACTTCCCCCAAAGGTGATAAGTTCTGTTATGTGCTAAGGTTGATGTTTCCTTGTACTAAAAATGCAACTGAGTACGAAGCTCTACTTCATGGCCTCAGGGTGGCTAAGGAGATGAACCTGAGCCAGGTTAGATGCTTCGGCGACTTAGATCTCGTAGCCCAGCAAGTTTCCGGCACTTGGGACTCCAAGGACCCACGGATGTTGGCTTATCATCAGGCGGTGGATGTCATTGCTGGTCATTTCAAGGGTTATCAGGTGGATCATATTGATCGTCGCAGGAACGAGGTGGCTGACGCCCTGTCAAGGCTAGGATCTCAACGTAAGCCGGTGATGCCTAACGTTTTCTTAGACGTACTACATGACCCGTCAGCTAAATTACCTTCACAGGAAGACTTGACTATCCCTGACCCGGAGGGATAGCTGGTGGCGGCTCTACATGTTATTCCTGACTGGATTGTGCCTTATTTGGCGTACTTGACTTGTGACGAGTTACCTGATGATGAAAATCTCGCCAGACAAATCACCCGGCGGTCTAAGTCTATGACAATAGTCAATGGTGAGTTGCATAAGTGCAGTATCACTAGCGTGTTTCAACGTTGCGTCTCACTTGAAGAGGGAAAGGAAATCTTGAATGAAATTCATGCTGGTGATTGTGGTCATCATGCCGGATCAAAATCTGTGGTGGCCAAGGCCTTTCGACATGGTTTCTTCTGGCTGGCGCCTCATAAGGATGTGGAAGACTTGGTTCGTAAGTGCGATAGATGTCAAAAGTTTGTCCGGCGTGCTCATGTCCCAGCTCAAGAGCTGCGCATGATTCCAATTACTTGGCTATTTGTGGACTGGGGGCTTGATATGGTCGAGCCTTTCAAGAGATCCAAAGACAAGAAGACCCACCTCTTGGTGGTGGTTGACAAATTTACTAAGTGGGTAGAAGCTGAGCTGGTCAGCAAGTGTGACGCGGTATGGCGGTCCAGTTTATTAAAAAGCTAATCTACCATTTTGGTTATCCTCATAGCATCATCACAGATAATGGTACGAACCTATCCAAGGGGGCTATGCGAGCGTTCTGTGAAAGTGAACACATCCGACTTGATGTTTCCGCGGTTGCTCATCCACAGTCAAATGGTCTGGTAGAGCGTGCTAACCAGGAAATCTTGAGACGTATCAAGCCCCGGCTTATGGTTCCTTTGCAGCAAACGCCGGGTTGTTGGGAGGAGGAGTTGCCGTCCGTCTTGTGGAGCATCAGAACCAACCCCAATAGATCAACAGGTTATACGCGTTTCTTCATGGTTTACGGTGCAGAAGCCGTGTTGCCAAGTGATATCCGTCATGACTTGCCACGAGTGGCGGCTTACGTTGAGGCGGACAATGAAACGACACGTCAAGACGTGTTGGATGCCTTAGAGGAAGAACGTGATCTGGCGGCGGCTCAATTGGCGATTTATCAGCAAGACCTGCGTCACTATCATAGCCATAGAGTCAAGACCCGAACGTTTCAAGAAGGCGACTTGGTGTTGAGGTTGATTCAAGATCAGACAAATGCACGCAAGTTGTCCCCTCCATGGGAAGGACCTTTCATGGTCAGCAGAAATCTCAACAACAGGTCGTACTATCTCATTGACATCCGAGACGACTCAAGCACTTCTGGGCAGGAGACCCGCCGGCCGTGGGATATAGCTCATCTACGACCTTATTATACTTAAGTTGTCAAGACTTGACATTGTACACCAGCATTGTACATATCATATATATATATATATATGAATAAAGTTGGCATCCCTGCAAGGCGGGGCCTCTGTTGTTTCACATATCTCAGTCTGCGCAAAAAAGGTCAATCAGGGGGCTTCTAACCCGCCGGGTTTAGCTTATCAGACCCTATTGATTGGCTCTTAAGCCAAATAGTTGACTCCATCAACATGATCGTCCAGGGGGCTTCTAACCCGCCAGGTTTAGCCTATCAGACCCTGTCGGTCGGCTCTTAAGCCAAATAGTTGACTCCGTCAACATGATCGTCGAGGGGACTTCTAACCCGTCGGGTTTAGCTTATCAGACCCTATCGATCAGCTCTTAAGCCAAACAGTTGATTCCATCAACAAAGGTCATTTGGGGGCTTCCAACCCACTGGGTTTAGCTTACATACCCTCTTGATCGGCTGTTAAGCCAATCAGGGTTAAACCTGCCTGTAAGCTAATGCTGCTCCGCTAGGTGACCCGCCGAACTCTTACCATTTAATCTTGCCTAGAGACCCTAAGTCGGCTCAAAGAAATTGATGGCCAATCTCGATAGAGACCCTGTATTGGTTAAGGTTAAAACGGCGGCTCTTGTCACGTGAGGGCCGGCTTACGGAAAGCAAGGATAAACTCTCTCATCTACTACTGACTCTCCGCTATGTGGCCTGTTCGTACTCTTAGACAGTTAATCTTTTAAAGACCCTGCACTGTCTATGGTTAAAACGATGGGTTTATGTCACGTGAGAGGCAGTTTATGGGCTCCCAGGGTACTCATGCCCTGCCATGTCTCTTCTGGGGCGTTACACTTCCTGTCAGTTAATCTCGCTTAGAGACCCTGAGTCGCTCAAAGAAATTGACGGCCAATCTCGATAGAGACCCTGTATTGCTAAGGATTTTTAATTAGCAAGTCAACCCAGCAGAAATGGCACATGAGTTATTCAAAAAGCAAATCAGGAAAGATATAGCATCTTTGGGTTGCGCTATTCTAAGCCGCCCTCCTAACAATGCAAAAAATATTCTATGCTCGCAGGTTGGTTATCTACCAAGAGCCGCCACGACATCTGGTATGAGTTGCAAGCACAAAGGCAGATGTCATATGTTAAAGCCGGACGATTTCATATGTGCACGATGGCACAATTCAGGCAAAGACAAAGTTTACTACAAGCCTATTACAATGCTCTCCATAGACCTCAAAAGTAATGACTCAAAGTTTTTTACACCACCCTATGGCGGGTCACAAGGCCGGATTATCCACAGCGTTACCGAGTTCCTCAGCTGGATGGCGGGTCACCCTGCGACGGGTCTTTGACCTCCATGATCTGGAGATTGTCCACATCCCAGTTGTAGTTGGTTAAAGCCGCAAACTTTGCCTCTTCAAAGAGGGGGGACGGGTCAAGATCAGGTGCAAAGAAGTGCTTACGACGTGCATGAGTTAAGTCCTTGGCCTCAAAGGTTGGGCCACGTACTCTCTTTTGCTCGACATTGTAAGCCGCCTAGTATGTTGAGAGGTCCACTTCTTCCGCTAACACTGATGCGAGGATTCTAGAAGCCTTCATGCAATGAGCGTAGTCAACCTCCATGAATTTTGAGCCATCATCCTTCTTTGATGGATACCTGTCCATCATGTCTTCGGGAGTCAGCTCTGGGCGAAAGCTAAAGCCCGGCTTATGGTTGCGATGGCTCCTTTTCTGGCGGCTGATTTTTTGAGCTCCTGGATTTGTTTAGGCTGGGTGGATAGCAATTCTATGACTCCCTTCATAGTCAGGGGAATGCTATCTTTATAGAGCACCGCCTTGATGGTACAGAGAGCTCCGAAGTAGAGTTGTTCTGTTAAGGTGTAGACGGCTTTCAGTGGCAACAAGCTATCAGCGGCAAGTTGACGGCTCCTTTGACCTGCATAAGACGGATTTTCGGTTATGAGCCGCCACTATAAGTATTCACTCAGAGGTATTGGCTAAAGTATTTAGTGCTTACCAAATATAGTAGCAGACATCTTTGCAATATGGCGCTTCAGGGCGTGTAGCTCATCAGACACAACCACGAGCCGCTGGTCAGCATCGTCTGCATGTTGGGTCAGGGCGTTTTGTTCCGTCTCAGCAGATTTCTTGAAGGTGACAAAGTCAGCTTTAACTTTAGCAAGTTCTTCGGCGGCGAGTCGGCACTTCTCATCTGCCTCGCCTTGGGCGGCTCGCTGGGTGACCAGACTGCTCCTTAAGCCGATCAATTCAGACTCAGCCTCGTTTAAAGCTTCCTGTGACATATACAAGCAAAATGAGGGCTAAGTCATCAGGATAGCATATTACCAGATGATGAAAATTAGGACAATATAATGCAAGTCTCAAGCAGATTGCAAGCAATATGCTCGACACTTGGGGGCTAATGTCTATTTGATCTCCAAGGCTACAATGAAGTTCCAGCTCATCTTCATCAAGTTAAGACGGTACTTGGGGGCTACATATGGCTCTTTGATCTATCTACAATGAAGTTCCGGCTCATCTTCATCAAGTTAAGCAAGTACTTGGGGGCTACATATGGCTCTCTGATCTATCTATATTGAAGTTCTGGCTCATCTTTCATCAAGTTAAGCCGACCCTTGGGGGCTACAAATGGTTGTTTGAACAACTACTTATGCACTAAAGCATCGGCTCAATATTTAGGTTTTAAGCCGATAATTGAGGGCTACAGGCTAAGTGTTTCTAGTTATAACAAGACTCAAAGACCCGACTTACCATTAGCAAATACTAAACCAGCTATTGGGGGCTATGTACGGGTATAAGGAAAAGGGAGCAAGAGTACCTCATACTTTTTCTTCATCAAGTTAACAAGCTTGAGCTCCATTTTCTAGCTTGTGGAGAGGCGGTTCAGGTAACCAGCGTGAAGCTCATCAGCGGTTAACTTCTCTAGCGCGGGGAGCTCAAAGTCCAGCTTCTCGGAGGCTTCAGTCTTCTCAGTGTGCCTTGTCAACATATGAGGTTGAGGAGAGTGAAATCCGGCGCCAGTAATGATGACGTTCGGAGTAACTGAATTGTCAGTAGCCGGTGAAGGGCTCGGCGGCTTAGAATTTGTCCTCGGAGGACTCTCGGGAATCATGTCATTGGCCGCCGGTTCAGCAGAGCGACGAGCGTCTTCAGGCGCATCCTTGGAGGTGGCAGAGGGATCAACGTGCATTGCAGGAGAGTCTGGCTTGGCAGGCTCCGGCTCTCAAGCCTTGGGAGCAGGGGTAGACCCGCCAGTCTTCCTTCGTTTGGCTTGAGCCCTGGAAAACACAGAAGGTCATGGTCTAAACTTTACGGCTAACAAAGGATGGAATGCAAGCATGAAAGGCATGTACTCTGGGTTGATATTCAGAGGCGGAAGATCAGTTGTTGTAGAGTCGCCCGATGAAGGGGGTGATTCCTGAAAACAGTTAAGACAATATAAGATAGGGTCAAATTATAAAGGCAAGATTGAAAAAATTAAGCCAAGTGAAACAAATACCTCAGCTGGCCGTTTCCGTGGAACCGGAGAGTTAGATAACCCGGCCATAAGGTCTTCAGAGCCGGTGCTCCGGGTCTGGCGTCGGGAGAGTTGCTGTTGCTTTTTCAAAAGAAAGTTGGGGTCTAAGTAAGCAAGAGGATGAGAAAGTGGGACCTTTCGGACGACCTGCTGTATCTTTTGTGGTACAAGATGTTCCGAGTCAGATGAAACATAAGTTACCTCAGGAACGTTGGCATGGCTTGTCTCCGTTTCGTCCTGAGAATTATTATTGTCAATAAGGTGCATGAAGAGACGGCCAACAGAGTCAAGTTCTACCTCCGAGTCATCAGGTTCTGACTATTCTTGAGGTACGGTCTTCTTCTTTCGGCCATCGGCTTTCTCCTTTGATTTCTTTGGAGGAGGAACGTATTTCTTTTTCCAGAAGCTGGAATTGGCCTGAAAGTAAAAGCCGTCGAAAGAGGTCAAAAGATTGCAAAATATATATGGATAGCTAATGTGGAAGTAAAGAGATCGAGAGTCGCCCTTACATCTGGGGTCGGGTTTGCGGCACAGAAAGGTGCTGACCCGATGGCCTGGCAAGATCCTTAAGATTCATGAACAAGGCTTTTGATGGCGGCCATGATGTTGTCTTCTGACAATGTGGTAGGATTAAAGCAGAGGGGTCGTTAGCATCACACGTATACTCGCACATGAGGCAGCTTTGCCGGCTCAGAGGCATGACTCTCCAAGAAATCTAACAGCGGGCTAGATCCATCCCTGTCAGACCATTGGCCATAAGGG
Source organism: Hordeum marinum (assembly GCA_022496015.1). Classification (NCBI taxonomy): domain Eukaryota; kingdom Viridiplantae; phylum Streptophyta; class Magnoliopsida; order Poales; family Poaceae; genus Hordeum; species Hordeum marinum. The sequence continues at coordinate 273,988,489 of CM039674.1, read as the reverse complement.
CCTTAATTTTTGCGTGAGCCGGAGTATACTTTGCCCGCACAGAGGCTGACAGCCGGTCAGGGAGTTCGGTCGTCGTCTCGAGCCAGGTCGGACGATAACCAGGCAAGGAATGCTCTCCCTATGGAGAGGTGTCTTTGCAATAAAACCAGGTTTTATTCCAGTCCTTGGGATGACTTGGCATCCGAACAACTGGAAAGGTCACGTCCTGTCTTCTCTGAATTGAGATTCTACCAAGCTCTAAGCTTGGACCAGCTTTTACCTCCGTCTGGCGGTTTGCGTAGAAGAACTCACGGAAGAGACCAATGGACGACTCTTCTTGTAAGTAAACTTCAAAGAGGATTTGGAAGTTGCACATGTTTGAGACAGAGTTTGGGGCGATGTCTTGTGGGTGCAACTTAAAGAAATGAAGGACGTCTCATAAGAATTTTGAGCCGGGCGGGCTAAAACCACGTACAAGGTGATCCACGAAAACAACTACTTCGCCTTCTTGAGTAATGGGTTTCTTTTCATTGCCTGGAACCCGCCAATGGATGACATCTTTGGCTGGTAAGGACCCTGTGTCTACGAAGTCCTTCAAAAACTCTTCGGTAACGGCAGAGCCGACCTAGTTACAAGAATTGGACGCACGAGGCATGGTGGCGTCTTAAATCTGTGCAAGGTAACAATGTGTGGCGAGTTAGAAGGTGATAGATGACTATGGACGGCTGATGAAATCTAAGCTTTCTAAGGCTAAGTCGCTAGAGCAGTTTGGGCGATAGTCGAAAGTTCAATGGCGAGTTAAGTTTGTAAGGAAACTAAGCAAAAGTTACTAAGTGTGGAAAACAGGTTTCACAAGCTATCTATATAATTGTGGATCTACAAAACAAAGAAAAAGCGGGTTTATTCTAAACCTAGCGACGAACAAAGGAACTAGCAACGTTTGAAGACAGTAAAGGGGGCAAGTATGGATCTATGTTGTGCTACTATTGACTTTCGACGATCTAATGCAATGGAAAGGGGTTGTTATCAAGATCAATGGTCTACATGTTGTCTGGAAGTATGAAGAACTCGCGTTTCTAGCGAGCAGAAGAACACCATGGAAGCCCTACCGAAAGCTATGATCTAGGGGTGGAGAAGAACTTACCGAAGATGGTGCAACGGGCGCAGGCGGTGCTCTGGTCCGTTCAAGTTGATGCAGCGTCCTGAGGCGACGACGACATGGAAATCTCATCGGAGCAAGGAGGCTCTAGAGCGACGGCGTCAGGAGGAAGAAGAAGAGGCGCAAGTGAAGGAACAAATGAAAGCATCCCTTCACGGTCCTATTTAATAGGCAAAAAGTGGAAACAGGCACGAGAATCAAGGCGATAGAAGTTGATTGACCAAGACGGACGCCTCGATTTTCAGGCCATCAGTTTAATAAGTGGAAAGATCCATTGTGGTCATCAGGAAATCTTTTTGATATATCCGGTATGACGTCACGGAGGGTTATCTCTCTTACTTTCAGGTGATGATGAGCGAGACTCGCCGCTAAGTGAGATGGAAGGTTGAAATGAGCAAGCTCAAATCAACCTGGGGCCTAATGTTGGGGATATAACCCCGTGGTGAGACCCGCCTAGTTGGGGCCGGGTCATACCCGGTGGCTCATAGATCAGACCAAGGATGGGCCTAGATACATAAGCCTAGACATATGGCGGCTTACCAATTTGGGCCAAGGCGAGGTCCAGACAAGGAAGGCATGAAGACTCGGGCGGATAAGCCGCCCGGAGATAGCTTGCTCAGGAAGGCAAGATGACATAGAGATAGAGTCGGACATGCTGTAAGAGTCGGTATGAGACTTGTGTAACCCTTGATCTTGACATCCTATATAAGGGCGAGACCCAGGGCGACTTAGACAGAAACCAACTAATCGAGAACTAGGTCAAGCGAATCCGCTCCCTTGTAATCGATACTCCAATCAATACAACACAAGCAGGACGCAGGATTTTACGTCTTCCTGAGGGGATGAACCTGGGTAAACTCGTGTCCTTCGTTCCAACCAACCCCTTTGAGTCCATCACCTTAGCGATGGCTTCGAATCTAAGTCCTCGGACATCTGCCGACAAAACCACGACAGCCCCCCTCCTCAAGATCCACCGGTTTTGACACCGACAATCACCCCGTGGGCATGCCCTGTTGGCTTGTGAGGCCCTCGTGCAGCCCCCGACCTTCTCGCGTAGCTTCCAGGTCTTCTTTTGCTCCAGAAAAAATCATCAATTTTTTTTGTGGCATTTGGACTCCGTTTGGTACTATAAACCTCAAAAGCCAAAAACATGCAGAAAACAACACGTGTCACTTGGCACTGGGTTAATAGGTTAGTGCTAAAAAATAATATGAATCAACAAATAAATTCCTAGAAAGTACCCTTAGAATGATAATATTATAGTATGGAACAATAAAAGTTTATAGATACGTTGGAGACCTATCATCATCCCCAAGCTTAATTCATGCTCGTCCACGAGTAGGTAAATGATAAAAACAGAATTTTTGATGTGACATGCTACCCAACGTGTAATCTATTGCAAGTATGATCAATGAGAAACTCTGAATTAATAAACATCAACATAGAAATATCCATAAACATAAGTAACATAATCACCGGGTTTCAAAATATACGATCCTTAAAGAATGTTCACCCCCCATTCATTTTCTCATATTAGCATGGCATGGCTTCGTGTTCACTAGATAAATTCAAATGTCAAGCACCATGGTCTTAAGTCAGGCAATTGGATTGTACTTTTTAACGCGCTTCAACTTTTTATTACTCATGCAATACATGAGCGTGAACCATGGATATAGCATATAGGTGGAATAGAATACGGTGGTAGGTTTAAAAGGGGTAAAAGCGGAGAAGGAGGTGTCGCATCAACTAGGCATATCAACGTGCTATGGAGATGCCCATAAATAGATATCAATGCGAGGAGTAGGGATTGCCATGCAACGGATGCACTAGAGCTATAAGTGTATGAAAGCTCAACTGAAGCTAAGTGGGTGTGCATCCATGATACGTCTCCAACGTATCTATAATTTTTGATGATGGCATGCTACTATATTATCTGTTTTGGATGTTTATATGCATTATTATGCTATTTTATATTATTTTTGGGACTAACCTATTAATCTACAGCCAAGTGCCAATTTCTGTTTTTTCCTTGTTTTTGAGTTTTGTAGATATGGGATATTAAACGAAGTCCAAACGGAATAAAACCTTCGGAAGGAATTTTTCTGGAAGGAAACAAGTCGATCAATCTTGGAGTGCATGTCAGGGGAGGTGCCAGGGCGCCACAAGCCTGCTAGGCATGCCTCCCTGGCCGCACCTAGCAGGCTTGTCACTCCCTGGAAGGTCTCCTAACCCTATTCTTTGGCCTATAAATACCCAAATATTCCCCCAACATCAGCAAGATCCACACAAATACTTTTCCACCCTCGGAAGCCTCTGTTCCCGAGAGATCCAATCTTGGGGCCTTCTCCGGTAATCTGCCAGTGGGGGAATCAATCACGGAGGGCATATACATCAACTCCATTGCCCCTCCGATGATGCGTGAGTAGTCCGCCACAGACCAACGGGCCCATAGCTATTAGCTAGATGGCTTGTTCTCTCTCTTTGATCTTCAATACCATGTTCTTCATGATCTTCATGGAGATCTATCCGATGTAATCCTCTTTTGTGGTGTGTTTGTCAAGATCCGATGAATTGTGAGTTTATGTTCAGATTATCCATGAATCTTATTTGGATATCCTCTCAATTCTAATTTGCATGATTTCATGTCCTTCCAAGTCTCTTCGAGTTTATTGGTTTGGTTTGTCCAACTAGATTGGTAATTCTTGCAATGGAAGAAGTGCTTGGTTTTGGGTTCAATCTTGCGGTGTTCTCACCAGTGACATAGTAGGGGTAGCGAGGCACGCATTGTATTGTTGCCATCAAGGGTAACAAGATGGGGTTTTCATCATATTGCTTGAGTTTATCCCTATACATCATGTCATCTTTCTTAATGCGTTACTCTGTTCTTCAAGAACTTAATACTCTAGATGAAGGCAGGAGTCAGTCGATGTGTGGAGTATTTGTAGTAGATGCAGAATCGTTTCGGTCTACTTGTCACGGACGTGATGCCTTTATGCATGATCATTGCCTTGGATAACTACATGATTATTCGCTTTTCTATCAATTGCTTGACAGTAATTTTTTTACCCACCATGATATTTGCCTTCAAGAGAGAATCCTCTAGTGAAATCTATGCCCCCGGGGTCTATTTTCCGTCATATACTTTCAGATCTATAAATCAAAAATACCAAAAATACCTTGTTGCAATTTATTTATCTTATACTTTCCACACTCGTTTACATCTATCTCTTTCAGATCTAATCCTTGCAAATAACCGTGAAGGGATTGACAACCCCTTTATAGCGTTGGGTGCAAGAGTTTGATTGTTTGTATAGGTGCATCCATTGGTGACTTGCTTGTTCCTCCTACTATATTAATACCTTGTTTCTCAACAACTAAGGGAAATACTTATCTACTTTGATGCATCGCCCTTTCCTCTTCAAGGGAAAACCAACGCAAGCTCAAGAGGTAGCAAGAAGGATTTCTGACGCCGTTGCCGGGGAGGATACACATCAAGCATACCAAGTACCCATCACAAACTCATCTCTTGCATTTACATTATTTGCCATTTGCCTCTCGTTTTCCTCTCCCCCACTTCTAAAACGATTTTCAGAAAATACCAAAAAGATTTGACTTTTTGTTCGCCCCTCTTTTGTTTGCCCTTTTGTTTGCCTGTGTGATAGTTTGCTCGTTCGTCTTTATAGCTCCACCCAATGATTTTAATCCTTATCTCAGGAAGTTGGAAGATATTGAGGATAATGCAAAAAAAATCATGTTGCTTCAATTTGACCATAATAACTTCTTTAGAAACGAGCTTAAAGAACAAAAGAGTATGTTTGAATACATGAACAAGGAACTTGATGATATGTCTAAAGAGTTTTTTGGATTGAAATCTCAGTTTGCCCATCTTGAAGATTTAGTAGGCCAATTTTCCGATAAACAAGCTACCTTAGTTAATAAGATGGCTATTAAGCCAGAATCTTTTAATAATGATCAAGATGTTAAAGTGATTGATGTGACTCCTATTGAATCTTTATTCTCCAATATAAATCTTGATAATGCTGGGACTAGATATAAGTCAACTTTAGTTAAAAGGCATCCCAATGATTTGGAGTCTATAGATCTCAATGCTAAGATTGATAAAAGTGGGATTGAAGAGGTCAAGACTTTAAATAGCAATGAACCCAGTCTTTTGGATTTCAAGGACTTTAATTATGATAGTTGCTCTTTGATTGATTTTATTTCCTTATTGCAATCCATGATGAATTCTCCTCATTCTTATAGTCAAAATAAGGCTTTTACTAAACATATAGTTGATGCTATGATGAAATCTTTTGAAGAAAAAATTGAGCTAGAAGTTTCTATTCCTAGAAAGCTTCATGATGAGTGGGAACCTACTATTAAGATTAAAATCAAAGATTATAAGTGCCATGCTTTGTGTGATTTGGGTGCTAGTGTTTCCACGATTCCGAAAACTTTATGTGACGTGCTAGGTTACCATGATTTTGATGATTGCTCTCTAAATTTGCATCTTGCGGATTCCACTATTAAGAAACCTTTGGGAAGGACTAATGGTATTCTTATTGTTGCAAATAGGAATTATGTGCCCATAGATTTCATTATTCTTGATATATATTGCAATCCTACATGTCCTATTATTCTTGGTAGACCTTTCCTTAGAACGATTGGTGCAATTATTGACATGAAAGAAGGAAACATTAGATTCCAATATCCATTAAGGAAAGGTATGGACCACATTTCTAGAAATGAAATAAGATTTCCTTATGAATCTATTATGAGAGCTACTTTTGGATTGCATACCAAAGATGACAATACCTAGATCTATTGTGTTTTGCCTAGCTAGGGACGTTAAACAATCGTGCTTGTTGGGAGGCAACCCAATTTTATTTTTGTGTTCTATTTTTGCTTCTGTTTTTGAGTGTTTCCCACATTATTACTTCTGTATTAATTGTATTTTGGTTTTTTAATTAGTTTTTGATCCAAGTAAAACCTTTGGGGTGATCTATGGTAGTTGTTGATTTGATCTTGCTGAAAAACAGAAACTTTTGGGCTCGGTCCAAGAATTTTCTAATTCTTTAAGACCGTTGAACTGATCTGAAATTTTCACAAAAGTTTATATATAAATTTCCTAGGTTTTCCTATTTTTTCAGAATTTTTTGAGTTACATAAGTATACGAAGTTTTCAGTTTGCTATAACTGTTCTGTTTTTGACACATTCTGTTTTCTTTGAGTTGTTTGCCTGTTTTTATGAATCTATGGGTTGTATCATGTGGTATGAGCCATGGAGAAGTTATATTATAGTATGTATAACACCAATATAAATAAAGAATGAGTTCACAACTATACCTAAAGTGGTGATTTACATTCTTATACTAACGGATCTCACGAGTTTTCTGTTAAGTTTTGTGTTGTGAAGTTTTCAAGTTTTGGGTAAAGATTTGATGGACTATGGAATAAGGAGTGGCAAGAGCCTAAGCTTGGGGATGCACAAGGCACCCCAAGTAATATTCAAGTATTCCAAATAGGCTATGCTTGGGGATGCCCTGGAAGGCATCCCCTCTTTCGTCTTCAATCCATCGGTAATTTTACTTGAGGCTATATTTTTATTCACCACATGATATGTGTTTTGCTTGGAGCGTCTTGTATGATATGAGTATTTGCTTTTTAGTTTGCCACAATCATCCTTTATAGACACATCTTTTGAGAGAGACATGCTGAATCGTGAATTTATTAGAATACTCTATGTGCTTCACTTATACATTTTGAGTTGGGCAATTTTGCTCTATGTGCTTCACTTATATCTTTTAAAGCACGGTGGTGTTTGCCTTTTATAGGAATACATGAACTCTCATACCTCACTTGTATTATTTTGGGAGTTTCTAAAACAGCATGGTAATTGGTCTAGGTTATGAATTTAGTCCTAATATGATAGGCATCCAAAAGGGATATAATGAAAACTTCCATATTAAGTGCAGTATTTATGAGAAGTTTGATTGCTTGCATAAAGTTTTGAGATATAAATATGGTAATGTTAAGATACATGTTAGGAAGTAAACTGTGATTTGGTAAAAATACTTGTGTATAGGTTTGTGATTCCCGTAGCATGCACGTATGGTGAACCGTTATGTAAGGAAGTCGGAGCATGACTTGTTTATAGATTGTCGACCTTTGTGTGATGGTCGGGGGTGCATGATGGTTAACTCCTACCAACCTCCCCCCTAGGAGCATGCGTTTATTGCTTTGCTTCAATGACTTATAGACTTTTGCAATAAGTATGTGAGTTCTTTATGACTAATGTTGAGGCCATGGATTATACACACTCTCACCCTTCCACTTTTGCTAGCCTCTCTATTACCGCGCAACTTTCGCCGGTATACCATATACCTTCCTCAAAACAGCCACCATATACTTTCCTCAAAACAGCCACCATATATCCTTCCTCAAAACATCCACCATACCTACCTATTATGGCATTTCCATAGCCATTCCGAGATATATTGCCATGCAACTTCCACCGCTTCCTTTTATGACATGCACCGTCACTTCCATATTGCATATAGAGTCGTATTTTTTCATAGGTATCGAGTTATAATTTTCTTTTGAGTTGTAAGTAAATGAAAGTGCGATGATTATCATTAATAGAGCATGTACCATGTGAGGAAAGGATGATGGAAGCTATGATTCCCTCACAAGTGGGGACGAGCTTCCAGACTTTATGAAAAAAAGAGACCAGCGAAGCCCAAATAAAAAAAGGAATGAATAAAAGAGGCCTTAGATGCCCACACACAAAAAGATAAAAAATGAGAGAAAAGAGAGAAGAGACGTTGCTACTACTTTTTACACACTTGTGCTTCAAAGTAGCACCATGATCTTCATGATAGAGAGTCTCCTATTTTGCCACTTTCATATAGCCAGTGGGAATTTTTCTTCACGATGCACGCCCACTTAGTTCCTTTTTGAGCTTTCATATACTTATAGCTCCAATGCATCCGTTGCATGGCAATCCCTACTCACTCACATTGATATCTATTGATGGGCATCTCCATAGCCCGTTGATACGCCTAGTTGATGTGAGACTATCTTCTCCCTTTTCTTGACAACCTCCACCATACTCTATTCCACATATAGTGCTATATCCATGGCTCGCGCTCATGTATTGCGTGAGAGTTGAAAAGGTTTGAGAAAATAAAGGTGTGAAACAATTGCTTGACTTTTCATTGGGGTTGGGCATGATATAAATACTTTGTGTGGGGAAGATGGAGCATAGCCAGACCATATGATATTGTAGGAATAACTTGCTTTTGCCATTATATTTTGAAGAGATACAATTGCTTTGCTGGTCTGCTTGAAATGTTATTGTTTCTATATCAATATTAAGCTTTTGTTTTGAGTCTTACGGAACTGAATATTCATGCCACAATAAAGAATATTACATGGATAAATATGTTAGGTAGCACTCCACATTAGGAATTATGTTTTTATCATTAACCTACTCGAGGACGAGTAGGAATTAAACTTGGGGATGCTTATAAGTCTCCAACGTATCTATAACTTTGGATGATGGCATGCTATTATATTATCTGTTTTGGATGTTTTATATGCATTATTATGGTATTTTATATTATTTTTGGGACTAACCTATTAATCTAGAGCCAAGTGCCAGTTTCTGTTTTTTCTTTGTTTTCGAGTTTTGCAGATATGGGATATTAAACGAAGTCCAAACGGAATAAAACCTTTGGAAGGAATTTTTCTGGAAGGAAACAAGTCGATCAAGCTTGGAGTGAACGTCAGGGGAGGTGCTAGGGCGCCACAAGCCTGCTAGACGCGGGTCCCCCTGGTCGTGCCTATCAGGCTTGTCGCTCCCTAGCAAGTCTCCTAACCCTATTCTTTGGCCTATAAATACCCTAATATTCCCCCAACATTAGAAAGAGCCACACAAATACTTTTCCGCCATAGGAAGCCTCTGTTCCTGAGAGATCCAATCTTGGGGCTTTCTCCGATAATCTGCCAGAGGGGGAATTGATCACAAAGGGCATCTACATCAACTCCATTGCCCCTCCGATGATGGGTGAGTAGTCCTCCATAGACCTACGGGTCCATAGCTAGTATCTAGATGGCTTCTTCTCTCTCTTTGATCTTCAATACCATGTTCTCCATGATCTTCATGGGGATCTATCCGATGTAATCCTCTTTTGTGGTGTGTTTGTCAAGATCCAATGAATTGTGAGTTTATGTTCAGATTATCCATGAATCTTATTTGAATCTCCTCTGAATTCTTATATGCATGATTTCATATCCTTGTAAGTCTCTTCGAGTTATTGGTTTGGTTTGGCCAACTAGATTGGTAATTCTTGCAATGGGAGAAGTACTTGGTTTTGGGTTCAATCTTGCGATTTCCTCACCCAGTGACATTGTAGGGATAGCGAGGATGGACTGGAGCTGTTGGCAGAGATACATGGAGGCATATGTGGCTCCCACATAGGATCAAGGGCACTTGCCGGAAAGGCCTTCCGGCAGGGTTTCTTTTAGCCCACTTCACTCTAGGATGCAACTACATTAGTAACCAAGTGTGAAGCATGCCAGTTCCATTCAAAGAAATTACATCAACCAGCTCAAGCCCTTCAGACAATCCCTCTCTCCTGGCCAATTTTGGTCTGGGGGCTCGACATCTTGGCCCCCTTCCCCCGCGCTGCCGGGGGCTTTGAGTAGTTGTACGTTGCAACCGACAAGTTCACAAAGTGGCCAGAAGTGGAAGTAGGGAGAAAGGAGACAACACAGTCATCCGTCAAGTTCTTCAAAGGACCAGTCTGCCGCTTTGGTGTTCCCAACATGATCATCACTGACAATGGCACACATTTCACAAGCCGCACCTTCATGCAGTATGTCCAAGACCTTGGTAGGAGAATCTGTTTTGGTTCCGTTGCCCACCCGAGGAGCAACAACCAAACAGAAAGGGCTAATGCTAAAGTGCTGCGAGGCCTCAAGACAAGAACTTTAGACAAGCTGCAAAGTGCGGAAGGCACTGGATTGATGAGTTGCTAGTGGTTCTTTGGTCAATCAGAACGACACCAAATCGAGCTAACAACCAGACATCCTTCTCCCTCGTATATGGGGCGGAAGCAGTTCTCCCCACGGAACTCATATACGGGTCGCCTCGAGTGCTCTCTTATGATGAGCTTGAGCAAGAGCAGTTGTGGCAAGATGACACGACGCTCCTTGAGGAAGACCGTATTCAGCCTGCTGTGAGAGCTGCACGCTACCAGCAAGCCTTGCGCTGCTACCATAGCCTCAAGGTTAATGCCAGAAGTTTTGAGGAAGGTGGCCTTGTCCTTCATCGAGTTTGGTCCGCCAAGAATTCCAACAAGTTGACACTAAAGTGGGAAGGCAATTATCGGGTAGTACGAGTCACCAGGCCTGACGCAGTCCGCCTGGAGACCGGAGATGGCATCCTAGTGAGAAACTCCTGGAATATCGAACATCTTCGTAAGTTCTACCCATGAGGCGCGGTTGTCGGGTCTCCCAGCAACCACCTTTTGTACAAGTCTTGCCGCTGCAGCATGTAATCCTTGGTACAAAGCCAGACGTAGACCTTGTGCATAGTCGAATAAAGCTAAGTGTCCCGCAAATCTCGATTGATTCTCATGTTTACTTATGTGCATGTTTGTTTGAGATATTGCATTACACTTATTCCCGTCAAGAGCTAATGGACCGCCAAGGTTCCATATCCATATTTTCTCTTCTTTCTTTTTCTCAAAGGATAGAAGGTTACCTCGCGTGCAGCTTTGTCGGAGGGTGGATGATGGTATGGATACCTACGGGCGACGTTTAAACAAAAAAATCTTGCCAGAAGGAGTACGACAACGAAAAGAAAAGTTGCAAAACTCCAAGTGAATTCTTGCTGTGAAGTTCTTTTCCTTGGACGATTTCTGCTTCGGTATGGAAAACCTGCACGCACAGAAACCTTGCTATGATTGGCTGCGCCCTTACTCCGTTTCAGGTTCACTCAATGACTTAAGTGAGCCACGTCCGCACTCTTGTTTCGTTTCGAGTCTGCTCAACGACTCAAGGGGCTGTGCTCGCTCCTCTACTCTGTTTCAAGCACGATCAATAGCTTAAGCGGCTGCACCAAAAACACTGAGGTATCTTGCTAGCAGTGGCACCACCAGCAGGCTGCTAAGGACCCATTCCTTGAAGCGCTCGCGGTAGGGCTACACACGCTGGCAAGATTCTTTTGAGAGGGCGTAGGGAAAGTTCCATACAAAGAAACAATCTAACAAGTAATATAATATATAGTTATTCAAAATAGGGTGAAACGTACATGAGGTGTCGTTTTTTTCCTAAGTACATCTTTATTTCACTTTCTCCCATAGGGGAGATTACAAGAAGAAAAATATTGAAAGGGGAGGCGGGCTACAAGAAGAAAAAGATGTCGAAGCGCCCCCGGTAGAAGCCCAGCCTGACCCTTCTGGACAAGCACTGCGTGGAGGGGTAAGGGCTTCCAGATAGGAAGGCAAGAGCCTGGCCCCTCCTGGACCAGCACTGTGCGGACGAGGAGGGGGGACCGAGTAGGAAAAGTGAAGCCGAAGTCTGCGGGCCTACCAGAAGGTCCAGCTGGAAGATGAGGTAGCGCCCGGGACAAGGACCCCCGGCAAGGTCACCCTGCCGGGAGGGGGAGAGGCATGAGGATGGCGATGATGGTGTGAACGTCGATCAGTCAGAGCTCAGGTCATCATATTCCGACTTGATGACCTGACGCTCGGAGTCGTCGTTGCTTTCACCAACACCGTCCTCTTCGTCGCTGTCGCTCGAGGGGGAGTTGTCGGTGCCGCTCGAGCTCTCTGTTGGAAATGTGCCCTAGAGGCAATGAATAAAGTGTTTATTATAATATTTCCATGTTCATGATAATCGTTTATTATCCATGCTACAATTGTATTGATTGGAAACACATTACATGTGTGGGTAAATAAACAACACACTGTCCCTAGTATGCCTCTAGTGAACTAGCTCGTTGATCAAAGATGGTCAAGGTTTCCTAGCCATTGACATGATATGTCATTTGATAACGGGATCACATCATTAGGAGAATGATATGATGGACAAGACCCAAACTACAAACGTAGCATATGATCGTGTGAGTTTATTGCTACTGTTTTCTGCATGTCAAGTATATGTTCCTATAACCATGAGATCATGCAACTCATGGATACCGGAGGAGTGCCTTGTGTGTATCAAACGTCGCAACATAACTGGGTGACTATAAAGGTGCTCTACAGGTATCTCCAAGGGTGTCTATTGAGTTGGCATGGATCAAGACTGGGATTTGTTACTCTGTGTGACGGAGAGGTATCTCAGGGCCCACTCGGTAATACAACATCACAATGAGCCTTGCAAGCAATGTGTATAAGTGTTAGTCACGGGATCTTGTATTAAGGAACGAGTAAAGGTACTTGCCGTTAACGAGGTTGAACTAGGTATGGAGATACCGACGATCGAATCTTGGGGAAGTAACATACCGAATAACAAAGGGAACATTATACGGGATTAACTGAATCCTTGACATAAAGGTTCGACCAATAAAGATGTTCATAGAATATGTAGGAACCAATATGGGCATCCAGGTCCCGCTATTGGTTATTGACCGTAGAGGTGTCTCGGTCATGTCTATATAGTTCTCGAACCCGTAGGGTCTGCACACTTAAGGTTTGGTGACGTTTTGGTAGTATAGAGTTATGTATGGTGGTGACCAAAGGTTTTTCGGAGTCCCGGATGAGATCCCAGACGTCACGAGGAGCTCCGGAATGGTCCGGAGGTAAAGATTGATATATAGGAAGTCCTATTTTGGTCGCCGGAAAAGTTTCAGGCTCATCGATAGTGTACCGGGAGTGCCGGTAGTGTACTGGGAGACCACCGGGAGGGGTATTTCGACCCAAGAGGCTTCATGGACTGTGGGAGAGTGAATACCAGCCCTTAGTGGGCTGGTGGAATTCCCACACAAGGCCCATGTGGCTGGGAAGAAAAACCCAAAAGGAAAAAGGTGGAAAAAGGCAAAAAAGGCAAAATAAGGAAGGAGTCCTAATCCTACTAGAAGTGGAGGAGGTGGACTCCTCCCTCCTGGTTCAGCCGAGCCTCCTTGGCTTGGAAGCCAAGACTGCCTCCTCTCCTCCTCTCCTCCTATATATACTAGAGGTTTTTAGGGTTTTTACGTGAAACCCTACCCTCTAGTCCATAGTTTCTCCTCTAGATCGGATTTCTGCAGTGCTTAGGCGAAGCCCTGCCGGAATAGCTCCACCACCATCTCCGGAGCACCGTCATGCTGACGAAGAACTCTTCTTCCTCTCTGCTCCTTCTTGCTAGATCAATACGGCGGAGATCGTCATCAAGCTGTACGTGTGCTGAACGCGGAGGTGCCATCCGTTCGGCGCTAGATCGGAAGGATCGTTATCAAGTTTGTGGGACGGATCATGATCAAGTTCGCGGGATGGATCGTGATTGGATTGCGAGATGGATCGTGATTGGATCGCGGGATGCATGGCGATTTGGATCGCGAAGACGTTCGACAACACCAACCGTGTTTCTTAACGCTTCCCGCTTAGCGATCTACAAGGGTACGTAGATCCACTCTCCCTCTCGTAGATGCTCATCACCATGGATAGATCTGTGTGTGCGTAGGAAATTTTTTGTTTCCCATGCAACGTTCCCCAACAGTGGCATCATGAGCTAGGTCTATGTGTAGATGAGATCTCGAGTAGAACACAAAATTTTTGTGGCCGTTGATGCTTAGATTGCTTCCTCCCTTGGTCGGATTTTGGTTCAACGGTATTGTGAGATGAAGTGGCCCGGACCAACATTACTCGTACGCTTACGAGAGACCGGTTCCCTCGACCACAACTTGTTGCATAGATGGCTTGCGGGTGCCAGTTTCTCTCACTTTAGTTGGATTGGATTCGACAAAGGCGGTCCTTGAGAAGGTTGAAAAGAAACTTATGTATCACCATTGTGGTTTATGCATAGGTGAGAATTGTTCTTGCTAGATACCCGTAGCAGCCACGTAAAACATGCAACAACAATTAGAAGATGTCTAACTTGTTTTTGCAGGGTATGTTGTGATGTGATATGGCCAATTACATGATGTGATATATGTGATGTATGAGATGATCATGTGATGTATAGATTATCACGACTTGCATGTCGATGAGTACGGCAACCGGCAAGAGCCATAGGGTTGTCTTTAATTATTGTATGACCCGTGTGTCAATCATTAAGCGGTATGTAATGTTTTACTTTATTGCTAAACGGTAGAAACAGTAGTAGAAGCATGTTGGGCACGACAACCCCGATGGCGACACGTTGATGGAGATCACGGAGTCTTGCCGGTGACGATGGAGATCATGCCGGTGCTTTCAAGATGGAGATCAAAAGCACAAGTTCATGGACATATCATGTCACTTATGATTTGCATGTGATGTTAATCCTTTTATGCACCTTGTTTTGCTTCGGACGACAGTAGCATTATAAGGTGATCCCTCACTTAATTTCAAGATAAATTGTGTTCTCCCCGAGTGTGCACCGTTGTGAAAGTTCGTCGTGTTGAGACACCACGTGATGATCAGGTGTGATAGAGTCTACGTTCACATACAACGGGTGCAAGCCAGTGTTGCACGTGCAGAACACTCGGGTTAAACTTGAAGAGCCTAGCATGTACAGACATGGCCTCGAAACACAAGAGACCGAAAGGTCGAACATGAGTCATATAGTAGATATGATCAACATAATGATGTTCACCATTGAAGCCACCTCAATTCACGTGATGATCGGACTTGAGTTGGTGGATTTGGATCATGTGACACTCAGATGACCCGAGGGATGTCGATTTGAGTGGGAGCTTTAGTAATTTGATTAACTAAACTCATTATCTTGAACAATAGTCTAAGTAAACTTTGCATATTTATGTTGTAGATCAATGGCTCGCGCAGTAGCGCCCCTGAATTTTAATGCGTTCCTAGAGAAAGCTAAGTTGAAAGATGATGGAAGTAACTTTGTTGACTGGGCCCGTAATCTGAGGATTATCCTCACGGCTTCCCAGAAGTCATATGTCCTTGATGCACCGCTTGGTGACCAACCAGAAGACATGACCTCCGAAGACGTTGAGAACGCTTGGGAGGCATGTACTCGAGATTACTCAATAGTTCAGTGTGCAATATTGTATGGCTTAGAACCGGGACTTCAAAGACGTTTTGAACGTCATGGAGCATATGAGATGTTCCAGGAATTGAAGTTTATCTTTCAGAAGAATGCCCAGATCGAGAGGTATGAAACCTCCGATAAGTTCTATGCTTGCAAGATGGAGGAGAACGGGTCTATTAGTGAACATATACTCAGAATGTCTGGGTATTCAACTCGTCTAGCGGAGTTGGGAATTGCCCTTCCGCCAGAGGCGATCACTGATAGAGTTCTTCAATCACTAGCACCTAGTTACAAGAGCTTTGTGATGAACTATAACATGCACGGGATGAACAAGTCAGTCGCCGAGCTGTTTGCGATGCTAAAGGTCGCTGAGTCTAAAATCCAGAAAGAACATCAAGTGTTGATGGTCAATAAAACCACTAGTTTCAAGAAAAATGGCAAGGTCAAGGGCAAGGGCAAGAAGGGTAAAACCAAGAAGGATGGAAAAGCAGTTGCTACTCCTGTAAAGAAGCCCAAACATGGACCCAAGCCAGAAACTGAGTGCTTTCATTGCAAGGGAACTGGTCACTAGAAGCGGAACTGCCCCAAGTACCTGGCTGACAAGAAGGCGGCCAACGACAAAAAAGGTATATATGATATACATGTTATTGATGTGTACCTTACTAGCTCTCGTAGTAGTGCCTGGGTATTTGATACCGGTTCGGTTGCTCACATTTGCAACTCAAAACAGGAACTACGGAATAAACGAAGGCTGACAAAGGACGAAGTGACGATGCGCGTGGGAAATGGTTCCAAGGTTGATGTGATCGCCATCGGCACGCTCTCTCTTCGATTACCATCGGGATTAGTGATGAACCTGAATAATTGTTATTTAGTGTCTGCATTAAGCATGAACATTATATCTGGATCTTGTTTATTGCGAGACGGTTACTCATTTTAAATTAGAGAATAAAGGTTGTTCTATTTATATGACTAATATCTTTTATGGTCATGCACCCAATGTTAGGGGTTTATTCATATTGAATCTTGATAGTGATGACACACATGTTCATAACATTGATGCCAAAAGATGTAGAGTTGATAATGATAGTACCACTTTCTTGTGGCACTGCCGTTTAGGTCATATTGGTGTAAAATGCATGAGGAAGCTCCATGCTGATGGACTTTTGGAGTCACTTGATTTTGAATCACTTGACACATGTGAACCATGCCTCATGGGCAAGATGACTAAAACTCCGTTCTCTGGAACAATGGAACGGGCAAGTGACTTATTGGAAATCATACATACTGATGTGTGCGGTCCAATGAATGTTACAGCGCGTGGTGGATATCGTTATTTTCTCACCTTCACTGATGACTTAAGTAGATATGGGTATATTTACTTAATGAAACACAAGTCTGAAACGTTTGAAAAGTTCAAGCAATTTCAGAGTGAAGTTGAGAATCATTGTAACAAGAAGATTAAGTTCCTGCGATCTGATTGAGGAGGTGAATATCTGAGTTATGAGTTTGGCAGTCACTTAAGATAGTGTGGAATTGTTTCACAGTTGACACCGCCCGGAACACCACAGCGTAATGGTGTGTCCGAACGTCATAATCGAACCTTATTAGATATGGTGCGTTCTATGATGTCTCTTGCTGATTTGCCACTATCGTTTTGGGGTTATGCATTAGAGACAACTGCATTCACTTTAAATAGGGCACCATCAAAATCCATTGAGACGACGCCATATGATCTGTGGTTTGGCAAGAGGCCAAAGTTGGTGTTTCTTAAAGTTTGGGGATGTGATGCTTATGTCAAAAAGCTTCAGCCTGAAAAGCTGGAACCCAAAGCGGAGAAATGCGTCTTCATAGGATACCCGAAAGAGACAGTCGGGTATACCTTCTATCTCAGATCCGAAGGCAAAGTGTTTGTCGCTAGCGGAACATTTCTTGAGAAAGAGTTTCTCTCGAAAGAATTGAGTGGGGGGAAAATAGAGCTTGATGAGGTTATTGAATCTTTACTTCAACCAAAAAGTAGCGCAACGCAGAAAGATGTTTCTGTGGAACCTACGACGGTAGAAGAGGAAGTTAATGATGATGATCATGAAGCTTCGGATGAAGATACTATTGAACCTCGTAGGTCGACAAGGCCGCGTACTACTCCTGAGTGGTACGGGAACCCTGTCTTGGAGGTCATGTTGTTGGACAACAATGAACCTACGAGCTATGGAGGAGCAGTGATGGGCCCGGATTCCAAGAAATGGTTAGAGGCCATGAAATCCGAGATGGGATCCATGTATGAAAACAAAGTATGGACTTTGGAAGTATTACCTGAAGGGTGAAAGGCCATTCAGAACAAATGGATCCTTAATAAGAAGACAGACGCGGACGGTAATGTCACCGTCTATAAAGCTCGATTTGTGGCAAAGGGTTTTTCACAAGTTCAAGGAGTTGACTACGATGAGACCTTCTCACCCGTAGTGGTGCTTAAGTCTGTCAGAATCATGTTGGCAATAGCTGCTTATTTCGACTATGACATTTGGCAGATGGATGTCAAAACATTGTTCCTCAACGTTTTCCTTGAGGAAGAGTTGTATATGATGCAACCAAAAGGTTTTGTCAATCCAGAGAATGCTGACAAAGTTTGCAAACTCCAGCGATCCATTTATGGTCTGGTGCAAGCATCTCGGAGTTGGAATAAGCGTTTTGATGAGGTGATCAAAGCGTTTGACTTTATACAAGTTTATGGAGAAGCTTGTATTTACAAGAAAGTGAGTGGGAGCTCTATAGCGTTTCTAATATTATATGTGGATGACATATTGCTGATTGGAAACAATATATAAATGCTGGAAAGCATGAAGGAATATTTGAACAAGAGTTTTTCAATGAAGGACCTAGGAGAAGCTGCTTTCATATTAGGCATTAAGATCTATAGAGATAGATCGAGATGCTTAATAGCACTTTCACAGAGCACATACCTTGATAAAGTTTTGAAGAAGTTCAAAATGGATCAGTCCAAGAAGGGGTTCTTGCCTGTGTTACAAGGTGTGAAGTTGAGTAAGACTCAATGCCCAGTGACTGCAGAAGATAGAGAAAAGATGAGTGTCATCCCCTATGCTTTAGCCATAGGCTCTATCATGTATGCAATGCTATGCACAAGTCCCGATGTCAGCCTTGCCATAAGTATGGCGGAAGGTTTCAAAGTGATCCTGGAATGGAGCACTGGGCAGCGATCAAGAATATCCTTAAGTACCTGAAAAGGACTAAGGAAATATTTCTCGTTTATGGAGGTGATGAAGAGCTACATGTGAAGCGGAGTACATCGCAGCCTCGAAGGCGGCAAAGGAAGGTGTATGGATGAAGCAAATCATGACATATCTTGGAGTAGTGCGGAGTGCACTGAATCCAATGAACTTGTTCTGTGACAACACTAGTGCCATTGCTCTGGCCAAGGAACCAAGGTTTCACAAGAGGACCAGACACATAATGCGACGCTTCAACTCCATCCGCGATTACATCGAGGAGAAGGACATAAATATTTGCAAAGTACAGACGGATCTGAATGTTGCAGACCCGTTGACTAAACCTCTTCCAAGGGCTAAACATGATCAACACTAGAACTGCATGGGTGTTCGATTCATTACCATGTAAATCACATAGTGATGTGAACTAGATTATTGACTCTAGTGCAAGTGGGAGACTGTTGGAAATATGCCCTAGAGGCAATTAATAAAGTGTTTATTATAATATTTCCTTGTTCGTGATAATCGTTTATTATCCATGCTACAATTGTATTGATTGGAAACACATTACATGTGTGGGTAAATAAACAACACACTGTCCCTAGTATGCCCTAGTGAACTAGCTCGTTGATCAAAGATGGTCAAGGTTTCCTATCCATTGACATGAGATGTCATTTGATAATGGGATCACATCATTAGGAGAATGATATGATGGACAAGGCCCAAACTACAAATGTAGCATATGATCGTGTGAGTTTATTGCTACTATTTTCTGCATGTCAAGTATATGTTCCTATGACCATGAGATCATGCAACTCACGGATACCGGAGGAGTGCCTTGTGTGTATCAAACGTTGCAACATAACTGGGTGACTATAAAGGTGCTCTACAGGTATCTCCGAGGGTGTCTGTTGAGTTGGCATGGATCAAGACTGGGATTTGTTCCTCCGTGTGATGGAGAGGTATCTCAGGGCCCACTCGGTAATACAACATCACATTGAGCCTTGCAAGCAATGTGTCTAAGTTTTAGTCACGGGATCTTGTATGACAGGACGATTAAAGAGACTTGCCGATAACGAGGTTGAACTAGGTATGGAGATACCGACGGTCGAATCTCGGGCAAGTAACATACTGAATAACAAAGGGAACATCAGACGGGATTAACTGAATCCTTGACATAAAGGTTAGACCGAAGATCTTCGTAGAATATGTAGGAACCAATATGGGCATCTAGGTCCCGCTATTGGTTATTGACCGTAGAGGTGTCTCGGTCATGTCTACATAGTTCTCGAACCCGCAGGGTCTGCACACTTAAGGTTTGGTGACGTTTCGATAGTATAGAGTTATGTATGGTGGTGACCAAAGGTTGTTCGGAGTCCCGGATGAGATCTCGGACGTCACAGGAGCTTCAGAATGATCCGGAGGTAAAGGTTGATATATAGGAAGTCCTATTTTGGTCGCCGGAAAAGTTTCAGGCTCATCGGTAGTGTACCGAGAGTGCCGGTAGTGTACCGAGAGACCACCGGGAGGGGTATTTCGACCCAAGAGGCTTTATGGGCTGTGGGAGAGTGAATACCAGCCCTTAGTGGGCTGTTGGAAGTCCCACACAAGGCCCATGCATCTGGGAAGAAAAGCCCAAAAGGAAAAAGGTGGAAAAAGGCAAAAAAGGCAAAATAAGGAAGGAGTCCTAATCCTACTCGGAGTGGAGGAGGTGGACTCCTCCCTCCTGGTTCGGCTAAGCCTCCTTGGCTTGGAAGCCAAGGCTGCCTCCTCTCCTCCTCTCCTCCTATGTATACTAGAGGGTTTTAGGGTTTTTGCACAAGATTTTCAGCCACGTGAAACCCTACCCTCTAGTCCATAGTTTCTCCTCTAGATCAGATTTCTGCAGTGCTTAGGCGAAGCCCTGCCAGAATAGCTCCACCACCATCGCCGGAGCGCCGTCATGCTACCGGAGAACACTTCTTCCTCTCCGCTCCTTCTTGCTGGATCAAGACGGCAGAGATCGTCATCAAGCTGTACGTGTGCTGAACGCGGAGGTGCCGTCCGTTCGGCGCTAGATCGGAAGGATCGTGATCAAGTTCGTGGGACGGATCGTGATCAAGTTCGCGGGACGGATCATGATTGGATAGCGGGATGCATCGCGATTGGATCACGGGACGCACGAAAATTTGGATCGCGAAGACGTTCGACTACACCAACCGCGTTTCTTAACGCTTCCCACTTAGCGATCTACAAGGGTACGTAGATCCACTCTCCCTCTCGTAAATGCTCATCACCATGGATAGATCTACGTGTGCGTAGGAAATTTTTTGTTTCCCATGCAGCGTTCCCCAACACTCTCCTCACAGCAGCTGAGACGGACGCCTGAGCGCCCATAAATCTTGACGGAGAGCATATTGGCCTCCGTCATTTTAAAACGAAGGATGTGCCCTTCCTGGAGGTTGTGGGCACGGGCGAAGGTCTTCCAGCCATGCCTGACGAACATGATGCGACTCGCCGGGTACTCGACGTCCACCCACGTCACACCGTTACAACAACCACGCGCCGTATCCATAGGACGGGCGGCTCATCGGCCTCCATCGCCCCGGCGAAAGGGCGAGGGAGGCGCAGGTGGCTCCGGATGGGACCACCCAGCTCGAGGACGAACTCCAGTGTTGTCCCCTCGGCGTGGGTCTCCTCAAGAGCGAGGCCCGGCGTCAGAGGAGGAGGTGGGGTAGCGCTCCGCCTCCCCCGACCCCGGCCTCCACTATGCCCGTGACCCCTCGCACCTCTTCCACCATGTGCACTCGAGCCGCCCTCCGCCTCCGTGGCTGCAGCGGTGACATGAACTTGACAAGAGCTCCTCCTTGAAGCTGAGGACGGTGGCTGCCCCCGCCCCCTATTCATGGCTAAGGGCGAGCGCCACTCAAAGGTTGGTAAGATGCGGAAGGGCAAGCTATGGCGATTCAAGCTATGGAGGAAGGAGGAAAGATGGATGAGCATCGCCCTCGCTACCCCTCAATTTATAGAGAGAAGCGCAGGGGCTGGATCTCCCTCGCTCCAATGGTCGCCGCCCGCCTCCTCCAATAGCGGCGCCCTCGATCACGGGACGAATAGCAACCGCCCCATTGCTCCAATCCATGGCGCTGCAGTTACTACCTTTCCCAGGGACTTTAAGTCATGGGTGCTCGTTGCTGGCTCCCCGCCATGCATGCGGCGCGCGTGGCGGAAACAACCTGACGCGGTAACTAAATTTTTCATGGCCACGCTGCGCGCGTATCCAACGTCCTGCATTTGATGGGCGTCGTGGGGAGGCGCAGGAAACGCAATGATCACAACCGCAACTCCTACCACGCGTGCCCGTGCACTGTTTGGTCCTAGCCCAACAACGCCTCGCACCGTGTGTGGCCCAGGCCCGGGGGTTCCTGTCGGCGCACTAGAGTTTTGGGTACTCCAGTGCCCCTTAATTCGTGCACGGGCAGTAGTAGCCACCCTAGCGGCAAGGCCCGACAAGGAGCTGACAAACACAAGTACAGAAGACATCCAAACAACAAAGCCTCGGCAAGGCGAGGCCCGGGAAGGCGAGGCCCTGGCAAGGAGAAGCCCCGGCAAGGCCCCGCCAGTGCACAGGCCAGGTGTCGTTCCGCCTGGGCATGTGTCGTGGCGCCGACGATTGAGGGGCTAAGCGGTGCCGATGGGACGGGCTCCTGTCCCGTCCCACAAACAAACAGAGATGCCTGACGGTGCATTAAATGCGCCCATCCTACGCTGTTAGTGTTCGGTATGATAGAACTTTAGCTCTGTACACCCCTTGTACACACTGTTTGCCACTGTTGGGATCCCCTTCAGAGTATAAAAGGAGGCCCAAGGCGTTACAAGAGGGGTCTTTTGATCCTTTGACCAATCCGCAAGCCCACGAGCGTTGCAGCTGTCCACAACGCTCCTGTAGCTAGAACACTAAAAGCACCAATAATACAACCATGCAGGAGTAGGGTTTTACGCATCTTTGCGGCACGAACCTGGCTAAAATCCCCGCGTGTTGATTCGTCTGACCTGCTCTTCATGTGAGCCTCCTCCCGCGCCGAACCGAAAGGGGTCCCTCCAATCCCATAGGTGTTCGTTCCCCATGACAATACGTCTCCAACGTGTCTATAATTTATGAAGTAGTCATTCCATGTTTACAATAATTCTATATGGTTTTGGTATGATTTTATTAGAACTAACCCGTACTGACGTTGCTTTTAGCGGAACTACCATGATGTCATTTTTTGTGTAGAAATAAAAGTTTTCGGAATGGGCTAAAAATTTAGTATGATTTTTTGTGGACCAAAAGAGACCCTCAAAGCCTTGGAGCTCGGCCAGAAGAGCCACGAGGAGGCGGCAAGCCTACCAGGCGCGGCCACCCCCCTGGCCATGCCTAGCAGGCTTGCCACCACCTCGTCGCACCCCTTGACGTGAGATCGTCGCCAAAAATTCCTATAAATATAGAAACCTCCGAAAAGAAACCTAGATCGAGAGTTCCGCCGCTGCAAGCCTCCAGAGCCATGAAAAAACAATCGGGAGCCCGTTCCGGCACCCTGCTAGAGGGGGAAACCATCACCGGAGGCAATCTTCATTATCCCGGCACTCTTCATGATGAGGAGGGAGTAGTTCACCCTTGGGGCTGAGGGTATGTACCAGTAGCTATGCGTTTTATCTCTCTCTCTCTCTTGTGTTCTTGAGATGGCACGATCTTGATGTACCGCGAGCTTTATTGATATAGGTGAATCATATGGAGTTTCCCCCTCTCTGTCTTCTTGTGATGAACTGAGTTTTACCTTTGACGTTTTCTTATGGATTGAGTCTTTAAGGATTTGAGAACACTTGATGTATGTCTTGGGATGGGTATCCACGGTGACAATGGGATGTTCTATCGATCCACTTGATGTATGTTTTGGTGATCAACTTGCGGGTTCCGTGACCTTGGGAATCTATGCATAGGGGTTGGCACACGTTTTTGTCTTGACTTTCGAGTAGAAACTTTGGGCCACTCTTTGAAGTTCTTTGTGTTGGATTGAACATGACGAATCTGAAATTGTGTGATGCATATCGTATAATCAAGCCCATGGGTACTTGTGGTGACACTGGAGTATCTAGGTGACATTAGGGTTTTGGTTGATGTGTGTCTTAAGGTGTTATTTTAGTATGAACTCTAGGTATGTTCGTGACACTTATAGGGATAGCTCATAAGGTTGATCAGAAAAGATAACTTTGAGGTGGTTTCGTACCCTACAATAATTTCTTCGTTAGTTCTCCGCTATTTGTGACTTTGGAGTGAACTCTTTGTCGCACGAGAGGTATTTACATATGATTAAACTATGCTAGTATTGTTGAAAGAACTTGCACTAGTGAAAGTATGAACCCTAGGCCTTGTTTTTAAGCATTGCAATACTGTTTTTGCTCACTTTTGTTACTTGCTAACTTGCTGTTTTTACATTTTCAGATTACAAAAACCTATATCTACCATCCATATTGCACTTGTATCACCATCTCTTCGCCGAACTAGTGCACCTATGCAATTTACCATTGTATTGGGTGTGTTGGGGACACAAGAGACTCTTTGTTATTTGGTTGCAGGGTTGTTTGCGAGAGACCATATTCATCCTACACCTCCCATGGATTGATAAACCTTAGGTCATCCACTTGAGGGGAAATTACCACTGTCCTACAAAACTCTGTGCTTGGAGGCCCAACACGAGTCTACAAGAAGAAGGTTGTGTAGTAGACATCAATTATCCATATCCTTTTTCTTTTGAATATGACATAATTCAACAAAGGTATTGACATGAGCAGCAATTTTCTCAGTAGGACTTCCCGAAAATCGTTCTTTCATCACAAGATTCAACAATGCATCATTAATATCATAAAACTCCACACTAGTGGCGGGTGGTATAGTAGTACTAATAAAATCATTGTTATTAGTATTCAAGAAGTCATACAACTTAGTAGTATCTTGAGCCATGGTGAACGAGCAAGCAAAGTAACAAGCAAAGCAAATAAACTATCAAGTAAAACAAGCAAACAAGTAAACTAGAAAATTAGCAAAGATAAATATTTTTGATTTTTTGATTTTTTATAGCAAGAAAAATATATAATCAAATAAAAAGTATATCAAGTGAATGATAATTTGTGTGAAGGTTCTTGATAGTAAGTTGATGATACTCCCCGACAACGGTGACAGAAATGCTTCCTGATACTTGTGATATGCGTTGGGGTTTTCCCCGAAGAGGAGGGGATGATACATCACAATATAGATAAGTATTTCCCTTAGTGAGAACCAAGGTTGTCGAACCAAAAGGAGGATCACACAACTCCTGTCTTCAGCGCTTACACACAAAAGAGCAAACACTTGCACTCAATGTGGGCAAGAGGGTTGGCAATCCCCTTGAACTCGTTACTTACAAGCAAATGAGTAGTATGGAGGATAATAGATAATTGTAAAATGTAAAATAAAAAGAAAACAAATAAATGGCAGCAAGGTAATATTAGCGTTTATATATATATATATATATATATATATATATATATATATATGAATAGACCTAGGGCCCATAATTTTCCCTAGAGCATCTCTCGTGTAGAAGGCATACAGTGCGTAAACAAATTATGGTTGGACAATTGATAGAAAAACACATAGTTATGCAATATTTATTTGTGGCAATGATCATTACATATAGGCATCACGTCCATAAGCAAGTAGACCGACTACTGCGTGCATCTACTACTATTACTCCACCCATCGATCGCTATCCACCATGCATCTAGAGTATTAAGTAAAACATAGTAATGCTTGGAAAACAATGACATGATGTAGACAAAGTAAATACAATTAATATGAATAAACCCAATCATTTTATCCTTAGTGTCAACAATACAAATACGTGTCATGTCCCTGTCTGTTACTGGAATTAAGCACCGCAAGAGTGATCCCACTACAACACGCATCTCCAACTGAAGATAAACCAATCTAGTTGGCCAAACTAAACCGATAGATCGAAGGAAATTATGAAGCTACCATATATATACATATATAAAGTCCATTTAAGACCCTGGGTGAAGAATAAGTAATTCTTCACCCCGGTCAGTCGACCCAACCACTCGCAATCAACCCTGGCTCCATCGCACTGGCTCTCCAAGCCGAGGTAATTTAGGCCGGTAATTTATGTTTCGCTGCAACTGTTCTACTAACCCACTCCCCGCAGTTTCTAGAACTATTGGAGCAGAAGCAGCGGGTGGTTTCGACGACGAGCCGACTGCGAACTGCGTGTGAATTATTGAACCCTTTTCTTCTTTATGTGGTAATTTAAAAATTGTTATACTGTTGGTTTTAGGAACTCCTGGAATTCTTCATGGTCGATGGCCTGATGCTTATTTTCACTTTCATTCCAAAATTACATGCTTATTTCAGTATGAAGCACGACCTGCAGATGTGAATAATGTATTGAAATCTAGTGATTCTGATTTCATTGTGAAATATGGTATTAGCGCTTTCCATTTTGAATATATGTATTATATTCTAGCTTTGAAAGGTCATTTGATTACAAATGAGTAACTTCCCAGGTGTTCTGGTACTAACTTTAGCTTTACCGCCTTTTTGCCACAACAAAATACCAGTAACATTCTTCACGTATAAAATAATATTACAAGAAAAAATATGTATAAAAATATCTGGAATATTTGGTACTCATAAAAAGAAACTCTGGAATCATGGTGTCACTGTGAGTGGAATTAAATAGTTATTCAAGAGAATTATCTGAGACGCTGTTTTGCTTTTCTTAGGAGAGAGTCGCTAAAAATGTACCGATCAATTTGTAGGAACACACTTCCTTGATTTAACACATTAGGCATATAGTTTTTACAATTTTACTCTCTTGTATTCCATCATTTATATCCTCTCTTTCTCTCCAGTTTTTTTGTTCAACATGCATACTAAGTTATCAACTACTCTTCCTTGTTTATGGATGCATGTTTATTTGTTTCAACTGCTTTTTTTTGTTATATTCCTGTTTAATCCCCATGATTGATCAAACACGGCTTATAAAAAGAAATGTAGGCAGACCCAGTTATTTTGTACACACAGTAATATGTAAGTATGTGTGTACGTAGGTACTACCGATTGTCGGCATGGTAGTTTGATAAATTGAACCAGAAAAACACCTAGCAGTTTCCAGCAAGGATAGGACAAGACATGTACAATACTATAATTTGCAAGTTTCCAAACATCTGCCATGAATGGGTAACAATCAAGATTGGTTAAACATTCAGTTCGCAGCATATCTGTATCACAACCCAAATATACCAAAGAAAAGCGAATTGTGATTCTTGTTCTAACATCATTGCATTTCAAGATCATATGTATTTATTTGTGTGCTATTGCAACAATAGTCTGAATGGCAACTGGATTTGGATTTATTGCTAGGCTTTGTGTTTGTGTCCTAAACAGGATGAAGCTGGTTTGATCATGATCTGCTAAGGGATACAGCGGGTGCTGTCCTCAGGGATTACAAAGGAAATTTCATTGTCAGTAGAAATCGGAAGATTGAGTGTTGTGCGGATGCTCTGACAGCCAAAACACTAGCACTTAGATTCGGATTATTGCTGGGTCAAAAGACGGGCTGCAATCGTCTTGTCATCAACTCTGACAACATGAATGTCATTGACACAATGAAGAACGGAGGACATTTGGCAGGAACGGCAACGGCAATTTTTGAGGATTTTTTTTATGGCTTGTGATTCTCTCTTACTAGTTGTGAACACTATAATAGGGAAGTGAACAAGGTAGCTCAAGAGCTTGCTACACTAGCAAAATATTCTATGACCAGGGATTGGATCGAGGAGCCTACGAAGAATATTGTATCTCTTTTTATAGATGATGTAACCATTATTTATAATTAATACATATGATGATGTTTTTTTTTCAAAAAGCTCGGTTGAGAGTTTACAAATATTTGTGGAGCTCTCCCTATGTCAGAGAGAGTAGCAACTCCTGCAATGCCAGCCTGACAACAAGTGGCTAATGCCCTCATCTTGTTTGTTGTGTGAAGTAACGCAACTGGCAGCATCATGTTGTTAGAATAGTTCTATGTTGGTTGTATGATTTGGTTTACATTTTCGGTTTGCTTGCCCGTGTGACCAAATAAGTGCAAGATGACATATAATGTATTTTACATTGATTGGCCATGATGATATTTTATTTTTCTTGGTTATCTTTATTTTACATTGGCTCCCTAATTTCTTCTGTTCTTACATCAACTTCCAATTTTACCACGTGATTGGCTAGCAGAATTAGTGGACTGTGTTCCGAATTACGGTAATTACCACATTTCTTTATCCAGTTACAAATTTCTTATGCTTGGTGGTTGGCAAGATCGCATGCACATGTTGAGTAGCGTGATGTAAGATGGCGACGCTCCCTCGGTGTGAGTTGGCCGACCGAGAGATGTGGTGTATGATGGCGACCTGGAGAAATATTTCCGGCCGGCCGAGTGACAGGGTGGACGACGACCTGGAGAAGCCTGGTGGCTCGCTCTCCTTAGTCCACTCTATCATTATTTCTCCTGGAGTCAAGATTTCATTGTTCAAAGAGATAGAGCAAAAAAAAAAAAATGATAGAGGGAGATGTGATAGAGATCGTATAGATAAAGGTAATGTAAGTAGTTTATGTGCTGTAAAATAATGATGCATGCAAAACAAACCAAGATACGTTACATGCAAAGCAAAACAAAACCGGATGGATCCTCTCGTGCACGTCTGCACGATGTAATTTTACCTCCATGCATCCTGTAAAATTACCTTGCATGCTGGTTTTAGCAGCACAAGCTCCTTCCTTCGTGTCGTAATATTACCTTCCGAATACTGTTTTCCTAGGGTGCCTATTAGTGGTCTGCGTGGCTGGTTGGGGCGAGATGAAAAGCATCAGTACAACTGCTTCAAGCGTTAGTATTTTCGAACTGACGACTTGGACGCTTTTCCGTCTCGTCGAACTGATCGTCGAGGTGGGGCGACGCACGGCCAGCGGGATGGGAAGGCGCGACGATTGTTTTCGACGGTAGGATGCGGGTTGGGGTGGGGCGGGTCGTAGACGAGGCTAGCCTCGTACTGACGCTTTTCATCTCGTCGAACTGATCGTCGAGTAAGGGCAGGGCGCGGGGCTGGCGAAAATGGGCGGCGCATGGGCCGACGAGCTGGGGTGGCGCGACGACTGCCTCCGGCAGTAGGAGGCGGATCGGGGTGGGGTGGGTTCGGGCTGGGTCGGGGAAATTCTACGGCGTAGGCGCGTCGCGCCTTATATATGGCCGGGGGTTATTCCCGTAACAGAATAGTCCAGCCCTATATATATATATATATATATATATATATATATATATATATATATTATGAATAGACTTTCTATAGGGATTGACTATTCATCGTCCTGGGTGAGGAATAGTTATTCTTCATCCCGCTCTTTTTTCATATTAATGCACCGTAATTTTACGTTTCGTAATTTTTTTCTTATTTCATACGTAAAAAGAGACCATAAGAAATATATAGTCGCCGTAAAAAATATTTTATGTCAAGTAAAATTACAAACATAAAAACATAGTATAAAATATACAAAAAATGTGATTTTTTTAGTCTTATGACATTTTTTTGTTTTTTTATACCAAATTTTACATACCGACTAAATATAAATGTAACTATTTATATTTCAAATATAATTTATTTATGAAACAATCGTAACATTAACTTAGGTGAAGAATAACTTATTCTACACCCTGGGTGATGAATAAACTTTCTATAATACTTTATATAAGGACTATCAATGAACTCAATATAATTTTATGAACAATCTGAACATAAACTAATAATTCATCGGATCCCAACAAACGCATCGCACAAAATGATTACATCAAATAGATCATCGCGAAGATGCGATGAAATTTGTATTGAAGAACATAGAGGGAGAGATAGCCATCTAGGTACTAACTACGAACCCATAGGTTTATGGTGAACTACTCACACATCACCATGGGACAAACAAGGTTGATGTAAAGCCTCTTCATGATCGATCCCCCCTCCGAAAGGGCAGCAGAACAGGGCTTCAGATGGGCACACGGCGGAACGGAGACTTGAGGTGGCGGAAAAAGTGTTTCGAGAGGCTCTCTAGGGGTTTTGGGGGTATATTGGAATTTATAGGACAGAGAGGGGCATCGGGAGCCGAGGGGGTTAAAAGCTAACACGGTGAGGCCACCCTCCCCGGGTGCGCTTTGTTTTCTTATGGGAACTTGTGCGACCCTGACCTTCTCCCTAAGCTTTCAGGTCTTCTTTTGGTCCAGAAAATATCACCAAAAAGTTTCATGGCAATTGGACTCTGTTTGATACTGGAAACCTGAAAAGCCAAAAACATGTAGAAAACAACAACTTGCACTTGGCACCGGGTTAATAGGTTAGTGCTAAAAAATAATATGAATCAACAAATAAATGCCCCAAAAGTATCCTAGAATTATAATATTATAGCATAGAACAATAAAAAATTATAGATACGTTGGAGATGTATCAGCGGCTGTCGTGGCCGCCACCCCAGCGCCGGTCGCCGTTGCCGCCACCCCGCCAGCGATCGCCTTGGCCGCCACCCGATCATAACCCGCCTTGTTCATCACCCGCTCCGTCATCATGGCTCGAAGGCGGAGAAGGAGGAGGCCACCAAAGTCCAGCCGCTTAGCTTTTGTGTCAACGACCTTGCGCGCTACATCAACTTACTAGATGAGGAGGAGGAGCGCCAGGTCACGCACACAATGAAGCTCACCACTCACGTGGCTGCAATAGAAGCCGTAATAGTGGTGTGGAATGCGGAGATCTATGTTGAGTTCCGCTACTTTAAGGAGGCGCGTCAGGAGCGGCGGAGGACAATGGCGGAGGGTGATACTTGTGATCCGCGTTGGATTTTCCGTGAAGAGGAACGGGTTATCGCAACACAATGTGGGCAAATATTTCTGTCATTTATGAAACCAAGGTTTATCGAACCAATAGGAATACGAATCCTCAACCCACTTCCTATGCATATAAATTTTGGGAGCAAACAATTTATGGGAGCAAGAATCAACTAGCATAGGAAGGCAAAACAAGAATAACTTCAAAACTTTGAACACATAGGGAGAAAACTTCATATTATTACAATTCCTACACACATATGGTCCCCCTCATAATAATTTTCAGTAGTATCATGAAGGAATTCCACAATATAACTATCACATAAAGCCTTCTTTTCATGATCCAAAGCTTAGAAAATTTATTACTCTTCACATAAGAAAATTCCTTTCCTTCATGGTAGTGAGAGCAAACTCAATAAAATAACTGTCATGTGACACTTGATTGTCATAACCAAATTGAAAATTAAAAAATGACGAAAAGTTTCATGGTTAACATTACTAATTATAGCATTTTTTCATCACCACAATTATCATAAATAGGAGGCATGCAATCATCATAATAAATTTGCTCGTCAAAACCTGGGGGACAAAAAGTATCATCTTCATCAAACATAGCATCCCCAAGCTTGTGGTTTTGCATATCATTAGCATCATAGGTATTCAGAGAATTTATACTAACAACATTTCTATCATTCTCATCATTAAAGGAACTCACATTAAGCATTTTTTAAAATTCTTCCTAGCAATTCAGTAGAATTTTCCAAATCCTTATTTTCACGAAAGACATTATAAAGACAAAGCATAGAGGCAACCAAAACTCCATTTTTCTGTATTTTTTAGTTTTATGAGACAAACTAAATTTAATAGCAAATAAAAATAAGAAGAAATGGATGAAAAAATTTGTGAAGTTACTTGATAGTTGGTGATGGTATTCCCCGGCAACGGCGCGAGAAATCCTCGTGATAATTGTGATCTGCGTTAGGTTTTCCGTGAAAAGGAACGGGTTATCGCAGCATAATGTCGGTAAGTATTTACCTCAGTTATGAGGCCAAGGTTTATCTAACCAATAGGAATACCAATCCTCAACCGTCTTCAGCGTCTGCACACAAAAGAGCAAACAACTTGCACCCAACGCTGGCAAGAGGGTCGTCAATCCCCTTGGTCTCGTTATTTGCAAGCAAGTGAATTGTGTAGATAATTGTAGATAATTGCAAATTGTAAAATAAAACAGAACCAAGTAAATGCCATCAAGGTAATAGTAGTGTTTGTAATATATAAGTGAATAGACCTGGGGGCATAGTGTTCTCTAGTGGCATCTCTCATAGAAACATCAATGGTGGGTAAACAAATTACTGTTGGGCAATTGATATAAAAGCGAAAATTTATGCGATTTTCACGACAATGATCATGTGTATATAGGAATCACATCCATAAACAAATAGGCCGACTCCTTCCTGCACCTATTACTATTACTCCACTCATCGACCACTATCCAGCATGCATCTAGAGTCTTAAGTAAAACAGAGTAATGGTTGGATAACGATGACATGATGTAGACAAAGTAAACTCAATAATTATGAATTAACCCCATCGTTTTATCCTTAGTAGTAGCAGCATATGGTGGGTAAACAAATTATTGTTGGGAAATTGATAGAAAAGCGAATAGTTATGCGATTTTCACGGCGATGATCATGTGTATATAGGAATCACGTCCATAAGCAAATTGGCCGGCTCCTTCCTGCACCTATTACTATTACTCCACTCATCGACCGCTATCCAACATGCATCTAGAATCTTAAGTAAAACATAGTAATGCTTGGATAATAATGAAATGATGTAGACAAAGTAAACTCAATAATTATGAATTAACCCCATCGTTTTATCCTTACTATGGAGATGCTCATCGATAGATGTCAACTCAAGGAGTAGGGATTGCCATGCAAATGATGCACTAGAGCTATGAGTGTATGAAAGCAAAACATGCTCCCTTGGTGGTTTTGATAATTCATGGCAACATACATTGTCTCTTGGACTGATACTTTTACCTAGTGTATTTCAGATACAGTCTATAGAGAGGTTTGACAAAAGGAGATTGTGGACATACCCCAAGATGCAAGGAAACAAATTGGCCAAGCTTCAAGCAAGAGGACTCTACATTTTATATTTGTGAGAAATCACTTTGAGTCCATAGGAAAGCCAATACTCTTAAAAGGGGGTAACATTTTATTGGTGAACAATATGCTCAAACGTGCACAAGTGATAGTGGCCAAAAAAACATCCACAAACTCTCCCACCAAAGTCTATTCTATACCTAACACTCAAAATCGGTGCAACCAACTTTCCCATACCGGTGCCACCGATTCCAGAACCTAGACAGACTTAGCCAAACCCTAGCCACTTCGGTGCAACCGATTCAATACCGGTGCCACCGAGTTTAGGTTGCTAACTTTCTGTTACGCAAATTCACATTTTGGGTCCCACCGAGAATGTTGGATCGGCGTCACCGAGATTGGAAATCTTACCATTGGTCACCTTATCGGTGCAACCGAGTTTCCTATATTGGTCTCACCAAGATTCAAAAGTTGCCACCTTTTGGTCACTTCGGTACCACCGAGATTAATACATCGGTGTCACCGAGTTGGTCATTTTGTGTGTAATGGTTGGATTTTTGGGGATGCCTACGTATACCCCTTCACCACCACCTACTCGAGAGAGAAGCACTCAGAACTATTCCATACCTATCCTATCAGATTTTCTGAAAGAGAACCACTTACCCTTGTGTTGAGGTGAAGATCTTCCACTCCAATCATATGGATCTTGATCTCTAGCCTCCCCAAGTAGCTTTCCACCAATCCCATCTCTTCCACCATGCCAAATCTGTGAGAGAGTGATTGGGTGCTGAGGAGTCTATCATCTTGAAGCACAAGAGCAAGGAGTTCATCATCATTACCGAGCCTATTACCTTTTGGAGGGTGGTGCCTCCTAGATTGGTTAGGTGTTGCTTGGGAGCCTCCTACTTCATGTTGTGGAGTGAACCAAGAAGTTTGTAAGGGCAAGGAGATCGCCTACTTCATGAAGATCTACCCATAGTGAGGCTAGTCCTTTGTGGGTGGAAGCCGTTATGGAATAGTCAAGGTTGCTACTTCGTGGACCCTTTTGGGTGGAGCCCTTCGTGTACTCTCGTGACCGTTACCCTCCGTGGGTTGAAGACTCCATAAACGTGGATGTACGATAGTGCCACCTATCGGAACCACGAGAAAAATCCATGTGTCTCCAACTGCGTTTGATCTACCTATCTCAACACTTTACTTCATATGCAATGTCTTTACTTTCCGCTACCATATTTGTTGGCATGCATGTGTAGGGCTGTTAGACTTGCTAGCTTTGCTAAAACTGTTAAAATTTGCCAACCAATTAACTTGGGAAAAGTTAGGTTTTAAATTCCTGCTAGTAGTCTATTCACCCCCCTCTAGATACTCTTCTAGTGATCCTCAATTGGTATTAGAGCATTGGTCTCCTTTGCTTTGGTTTAATCACCGAGGAGGAAGATGGATGTGTCTAGTATAGGGAGTTTGAGTTGTTGAGTGCCCATTCTTGATGGAGAGTACTATAGTCAATGGAAATCTTTGATGCTTGAGCTGTTTAATGAATTTTAATTGAGCAAATATGTTATGCGCCCCTATGAGCCTCCTATTGATCCTTTGCATCCCACACACGAAGAAGAAATTGATATGCTATGCAATCTTAGAACTGTTAATCTCATTGTTAGAGCATTGCCTAGAAATATGCTTAACCAAATGAAGAATTTTGCATGTGCTTACACTTTGTGGAATGATTTGGAGTAACGATATCCAAATTATTCATTAAGTAATCTTGATGAAATTCTTCGTAAAACCATTGCCTTTCACAAAATGTTGCCTAGTGATCCTAAATTTGATGCTTGTCTATTTGAGCTTAGAGACCTCATGCATGCTAAAGTAGATGTCACAACTATCAACAATATCATTATAGAGGCCCTTCGCATTCATAAACTTGAACGTTGTCATGATCACCATTCTAACGAATCTCTTGTTCTTTATGACGAGGATTTTCCCCTTGATGATGACAATGCGGAACATGGCTACAATGATGAAGATGAGATGTTCGACATCGAGTATGAGAAGATCATGAAGAATCTAAGTCTCATGGCAAACATCAAGGATTACGTGTCCGGAGGAAAAGAGTGGATTCTCAATAGCGGATGTACCGATCATACGACCGGAGATAGAGAAATGTTTGAAGAGATTACACCAAACCATGGACCGCGAAGGTACGTAAGGTTTGGAGAAAACTCCAAGGGTAAGGTACTTGGTCTTGGTAAGGTGGCCATATCCCATGATAGTTCTATTAAAAATGTTATGCTTGTTGAAGCTCTTGGCTATAATCTTCTTTCCATGTCTAGACTTGCCGACATCGATTTCAATGTGTTATTCACGAAAATAGATTGCCTAGTGTTTCGTCAAGATAATCATAAAATGGTCTTTACCGGTATCCGTAGAGGTGATCTATACATTGTCGATTTCACTAAGAGATCCAAACCTCGCACTTGTTTAATTGCTAAATCTTCTAAAGGTTGGCTTTGGCATGGAAGATTAGGACATGTTGGCATGCTTAATTTAGACAAACTTATCAAAGGTGATCGTATACTTGGTGTTAAAGATGTTGTCTTTGACAAAGATAGACTTTGTAGTGCTTGTCAAGATAGAAAGCAAGTAGGTGGAAATCATCCTGTTAAGAATATCATGAATACTAGGAGACCACTCGAGTTACTTCACATGGATCTTTTCGGTCCCAATGCTTACAAGAGTCTCGGTGGAAATTCCTATGGTCTAGTTATAGTTGATGATTTTTCCAGATTTACGTGGGTATTCTTTCTTGATGACAAGTCGCAGGTTCAAAAGATCTTGAAGAACTTCGCTCGCAAAGCGCAAAATCAGTTTGAAGTGAAGATCAAGAAGGTTCAGAGCGATAACGGATCAGAGTTCAAGAACACCCATGTGGATACCTTTCTTGACGAAGAAGGTGTCTCACATGAGTTCTCGGCTACGTACACACCTTAACAAAATGGAGTTGTTGAGAGGAAGAATCGTACACTCATTGAGATGGAAAGAACGATGCTTGACGAATACAAGACGCCAAAACACTTTTGGGCAGAAGCCGTGGAAACAGCATGTCATGCCACAAACCAACTTTACTTGCACAAGCTTCTCGATAAAACGGCATACAAGCTACTCACCGGTAACAAACCCCAAGTTGGATACTTTCGGGTATTTGGCTCCAAGTGCTACATTCTTGATAAGCATCGTCATAGTAAATTTGCTCCTAAATCTCATGAAGGATTTGTACTTGGTTATGGATCGAACTCTCACACCTAACGTGTCCACAACAACTTCACTCGAAAAGTTGAAGAGACGGTAGATGTGAAGTTTGATGAATCTAATGGTTCGCAAGTCGAACAATTGCCAAATGATATAGGTGATAAGAACCCTTCGGAAGCTATCCTAGATTTACCCATCGGCAAGATTCGTCCCATGGAGGTGAAGGAAAGTACTTCATCAACTCAAGTGGAAGCCCCTACCTCACGACAAGGTGAACCACAACATGAGATGGAGGCATCCACAAGCGGTACACGGCAAAATGATGAAGAGGAGGAAGTGCATCATGAAGATCCACCACAACCTCCTTCACCACCACCTCAAGGGAACTACACCTTCAACAACAACGAAGATGAAGGAGATGATGATGAAGAAGAAGCTCCACCAACCAACAATCAAAAGCTCAACTGAGTTCGAGCACAAGTGACCAAGAACCATCCCCTAAACCAAATCTTTGGTGATATACAAACAGGGAGGATCACTCGCTCTAAAACTCGTCTAGCAAACTTCTGTGAGCATTATTCTTTCATTTTTAGCATTGATCCCCTGAAGGTAGAACAATCTCTTAAAGACTCGGATTGGGTGAACGCTATGCATGAAGAGCTTCACAACTTTGAAAAGAACGAAGTGTGGACACTTGTGGAGAATCCCGAGGATGAACACAACATCGTCGGAACCAAACGGGTATTTCGAAACAAGCAAGACGAAGACGGTCAAGTCATGCGCAACAAGGCTCGCCTCGTAGCTCAAGGATATACTCAAGTCGAAGGTATGGACTATGGTGAGACCTACGCCCCCATCGCTAGACTTGAAGCTATTCGCATTCTTCTTGCTTATGCCAATCACCATGATGTCATGATTTATCAAATGGATATTAAAAGTGCATTTTTAAATGGGGAGATTGAAGAAGAGGTTTATGTTAAGCAACCACCTAGCTTTGTGAATCCTAAGAAACCTAATCATCTTTACAAGCTTCATAAAGCTCTTTATGGTCTTAAGCAAGCCCCTCTCGCTTGGTATAAATGTTTAACAAAGTTTTTTATTGAAAAATGTTTTGAAATTGGTAAAATTGACGCAACCTTATTCACTAAGAGAGTTAATGGTGAATTATTTGTGTGCCAAATCTATGTGGATGATATTATCTTTGGTTCCACTAACCCTCAATTTAGTGAAAGGTTTGGAAGGTTGATGTCCGAGAAGTATGAGATGTCCATGATGTGTGAGCTGAAATTCTTTCTTGGGTTGCAAATCAAGCAATCAAAAGAAGGAACTTTCATCTCTCAAACTAAGTATACCAAGGACTTGATCAAAAAGTTCAACATGAAGGAGTGCAAAGGTATGAAAAACCCTATGCCTACTAGCGGACATGTTGATCTTACGAGAGAGGATGAGCTGGTTGATCAGAAAGTTTATCGATCTATGATTGGTTTATTGTTATATCTATGTGCATATCATCCCGATATTATGCTTAGTGTTTGCATGTGTGATAGATATCAAGCTGCACCGAAAGAATGTCATCTTTTAGCTGTAAACGCATTGTGAGATACTTGATACAAACGTCAAATTTTGGCATTTGGTATCCCAAGGGATCTTCTTTTGACCTTGTTGGCTATTCTGATTCGGACTATGTCGGTGACAAGGTTGATAGAAAATCCACCTCGGGTACTTGTCAATTTTTGGGCAGATCTCTTGTATCTTGGTCCTTTAAGAAACAAAACTCAGTATCTCTATCGACTGCCGAAGCTGAGTATATTGTTGCTGGATCTTGTTGTGTGCAACTACTTTGGATGACACAAACACTTAAGGATTATGGAATTCATGTTAAAAATGTTCCATTACTTTGTGACAATGAAAGTGCTATTAAAATTGGTTATAATACTGTGCAACATTCTCGAACTAAGCATATTCAAGTTCGACATCATTTCATTCGTGATCATGTTGCCAAAGGAGATATTAACCTTAAGCATGTTCGCACTAACAAGCAGTTGGCCGATATCTTTAATAAGCCACTTGATGAGAAGACATTTTGTCACTTGAGGAGTGAGTTGAACATCCTCGATGCTTCAAACTTGAGCTAAACTCACTCGATTTCATGCAAGGGCATGAGCTTTCTTGATATTTCCATGTATCTTAACATTTCATCTTATGCCATGGAATTCTATGCTCCCTTGTATTGCATCTAATCTCTTGTAGGTACTTGGAAAAACTTCATTCCACAAGATTGCCATCAACTCCAATGATAAGCAATCTTGTCATTACCAAGTATCCACAGCCCCTCTTGATGATGGAAGGAAGAAGGCCAGTCAACCATATCCTTGACATATACTTGATCAAAATTGCACACTCTCAATTGGTATCATGTCAATAGGATATATCTATTGTTATTCCTTGCATGACTAATCTTTGTAGGTAAACAGTGTACTAAAACAAGAAGTATTGCTCAAAACTCAAGATGATCTTCATCAACCTCGAGCATCCTCAACAAGGTCATCTACAAGCTACGTCATCAACATCACTCAAAGGTATGTACTCATGTCCTTGAAAAGGCTTTACTCCAAGAAATGAGCTAAAGCAACTCAAGCGACATGAAGACATTAAAACACTTAATCGAAAAATGGTAACCCCATTCTGAGCTTAACGTAGAGTATGACCTATGATCAAGTATTCTTGCTTGGCTCCTAAGTCGATATACTCTAAAATAGGTGACCTAGTCACCGCCCATCATCTAATTAAGAATCTAGTGTGGTTTGCTCTCTATTGCATGATTTCTCATAACTACTCCAATCTTCTCTAGTTGATGTCCCTTGTAAAAACTTCATATTTCATTGAAAATCTTTCGCTTGACTCTATGAAAACAGAAACTTGGTTTCTCTTTTGGAGCCACCGACTCAGATATCTCGGGTGTACCGAAATTGCACACAAGCTGCACTACAAAATCTCGGTACCATCGATCTATCTATCTCGGAGTCACCGATTTTCATTCTGTCTCATTTGAATTCACTTTTGCAAATTCTATGTTTTCTTAGTGATCTTTCTTGTAATACTTCTGTTACTTCGATGATCCTTTAAAAAAACTTTGTATTACTTAGGGGGAGAAGAACTAAAGTTAATCTTGAGGAGAGAATTTTGGTCTTCTAGGATCCGTATATTCAATGAAGAAAGGAGGAGAAGAACAAAGTCCTACAACATCTCAAAGGGAGAGAAATCATTTTCCATAACTCTCCCGGTTTTCATTTCTATGAATCCTACATTTCCATGAACCTTGTTCTCAAGGATCCCTTCTCAGTCAATGATCCATGTATCTATCCCTGTTTTTAACCTTTTTGGAAATTAATGCCAAAGGGGGAGAAGACCAAATATTCATGCTAAAGGGGAGATACATGCTTATGCAAAGGGGGAGATATGATCAAGGGGGAGAGCCAATATCAATACTCATACCTTTATAAACAGGGGGAGAATATCAAAGTAGGGGGAGAAGAAAATCTTTGACCTTTCTCACCTTATCCAATCCTAATATCTACAAGCTAAGATTCAGGGGGGGAGGATAATCTATTTTCATATCTACGACGAGAAAATTCTAAATGAGTTTGGAGACATATCAATTCTAAAGAATACTATCTTCTATATGTCCTCCATATCTTGGCAATTTTGAGTTCTGTTGCCTTGCTGTTTGGTAGAATACTCTTGTGTTTCCTAACATTGTTTTCTCAAGTGTGTTTCTATTACCAGGATGCTCAAGAACTCAAGGTAAGCATATGCATCATATCCTTGGTCAAGATGATCTCTTGCCTCTTGCACATATTGTTTGCAAGAGCGATGTCTTGAACAAAGATACATCTCATTCATATATATATTTGATGCATATAGCCAAGATACACATGACCTGTTATATCCCTTCTACCTTATGTGTGTTCATGCATTCAAAAGAAACTATCCTTTAAAGGTCTGCACACATTTAGGGGGAGCAAGTCTAAGTCATGTGTCTCTCAAAGTCTTCAGTATAACCATGCATATCTTTATTTGCAGCTTTGATTGTATGTTGTCATCAATTACCAAAAAGGGGGAGATTGAAAGCACAACATGCTCCCTTGGTGGTTTTGATAATTCATGACAACATACATTGTCTCTTGGACTGATACTTCTACCTAGTGTATTTCAGATACAGTCTATAGAGAGGTTTGGCAAAAGGAGATTGTGGACATACCCCAAGATGCAAGGAAACAAATTGGCCAAGCTTTAAGCAAGAGGACTCTACATTTTATATTTGTGAGAAATCACTTTGAGTCCATAGGAAAGCCAATACTCTTAAAAGGGGGTAACATTTTGTTGGTGAACAATATGCTCAAACATGCACAAGTGATAGTGGCCAAAAAAACATCCACAAACTCTCCCACCAAAGTCTATTCTATACCTAACACTCAAAATCGGTGCAACCAACTTTCCCATACCGGTGCCACCGATTCCAGAACCTAGACAGACTTAGCCAAACCCTAGCCACTTCGGTGCAACCGATTCAATACCGGTGCCACCGAGTTTAGGTTGCTAACTTTCTGTTACGCAAATTCACATTTTGGGTCCCACCGAGAATGTTGGATCGACGTCACCGAGATTGGAAATCTTACCATTGGTCACCTTATCGGTGCAACCGAGTTTCCTATATCAGTCTCACCGAGATTCAAAAGTTGCCACCTTTTGGTCACTTTGATACCACCGAGATTAATACATCGGTGTCACCGAGTTGGTCATTTTGTGTGACGGTTCGATTTTTGGGGATGCCTATATATACCCCTTCACTACCACCTACTCGAGAGAGAAGCACTCAGAACTATTCCATACCTATCCTATAAGATTTTCTGAGAGAGAACCACCTACCCTTGTGTTGAGGTCAAGATCTTCCACTCCAATTATATGGATCTTGATCTCTAGCCTCCCCAAGTAGCTTTCCACCAATCCCATCTCTTCCACCATGCCAAATCCGTGAGAGAGTGATTGGGTGCTGAGGATTCTATCATCTTGAAGCACAAGAGCAAGGAGTTCATCGTCATTACTGAGCCTATTACCTTCTGGAGGGTGGTGCCTCCTAGATTGGTTAGGTGTTGCTTGGGAGCCTCCTACTTCGTGTTGTGGAGTGAACCAAGAAGTTTGTAAGGGCAAGGAGATTGCCTACTTCGTGAAGATCTACCCATAGTGAGGCTAGTCCTTCATGGACGGAAGCCATTATGGAATAGTCAAGGTTGCTACTTTGTGGATCCTTTTGGGTGGAGCCCTCCATGGACTCTCATGACCGTTACCCTCTGTGGGTTGAAGACTCCATAAACGTGGATGTACAATAGCGCCACCTATCGGAACCACGGGAAAAATCCACGCGTCTCCAACTGCGTTTGATCTACCTATCTCAACACTTTCTTCATATGCAATGTCTTTACTTTCCGCTGCCATATTTATTGACATGCATGTGTAGGGCTATTAGACTTGCTAGCTTTGCTAAAACTGTTAAAATCTGCCAACCAATTAACTTGGGAAAAGTTAGGTTTTAAATTCCTGCTAGTAGTCTATTCACCCCCCTCTAGACACTCTTCTAGTGATCCCTCGGTGTATGAACGCTCACTACATTATATATATATATATAATGTGGTGGGCTCATTTGGCCTCCCCCATTTTTTATTTTCTTTATTTTTCATCCGGAGTCCCATCCCGACTTGTGAGGGAATCATAGTCTCCATCATCCATTCCTAAGTGGGAAAATGCACTAACAAGGATGATCATCACACTTTTATTATTTACAACTCAATATGAAAAAATCATAGGATTATATGACTCTATATGAATGCCTTTGGCAGTGTACTAGGATGTGCAAGATCTAGCGTGACATGTATCAAAAATATGATGGACGGTGGCTTTGCCACAAATACTATGTCAGCAAGGAGTTCATCGTTACTATCAAACCTATTACCTTTCAGAGGGTGGTGCCTCCTATATTGGTTAGGCATCGGTTGGGAGCCTCCTACTTCGTGTTGTGGAGTTTCAGCAAGAAGTTTGTAAGGGCAAGGAGATCGCCTACTTCATGAAGATCTACCCTGAGTTAAGCTAGTCCTCCGTAGACGTAGGACATCATGGTATAGACAAGGCTGCTTCTTCATGGAACCCTTCATGGTGGAGCCCTCCATGGGCTCTCGTGACCATTACCCTCTGTGGGTTAAAGTCTCCACAAATGTGGATGTACGATAGTGCCACCTATCAGAACCACCAAAAATATCTCTGTGTCTACAAATTGCATTGTATCTTCCTACCCTTATCCTCTTTCATATGTTTGTCTTTACTTTCTGATGCAATACTCGTCGACATGCATGTGTAGGGTGAACTTGATATACTAGAATTGCTAAAATCTGCCAACCAATTAACTGGGAAGAGAATAGGTTTTTATTTTGTTAAGTACTCTAATTACCCCCTCTAGACCTACTTTCGATCCCCACAAGTGGTGTCGAATCTTTGGTCTCCATTGCATAGGTCTCAAAACCAAGGAGAGTATGGCGTCTAGTGAGGGAAACTATCACCATAGAGGTCCATATTTTGATGGTACTAACTTTGCTATTTGGAAGCATAAGATGAAAATGCATATTCTTGGTCATAACCCCGCCGTATAGGTTTTTGTTTGTGTTGGCTTGCAAGGTGAATTCTTTGGTGATGGAAAGGAACCGGATCATAAAGCAACTGTGGAAGAATTGAAGATGTTGCAATACAATGCTCAAGCATGTGCCATTCTATTCATATGCCTATGCCCCAAAGAATTCAACAAAATCAGTCGTCTTGTGAATGCAAAGGAAATTTGGGATACTTTAGTTGATATGCACGAAGGTACCGACTCCGTCAAGGAATCTAAGTTGGATGTGCTTCAAAGTCAACTTGACAAGTTCAAGATGAAGGATGGTGAAGGAGTCGCCGAAATGTACTCTAGGCTTGCTCTCATCACAAATGAGATTGCCCGCTTAGGAAACGAAGAAATGACCGTCAAATTCATCATCAAGAAGATACTTAGAGCCTTGGATGGAAAGTATGACACCGTGTGCACATTAATCCAAATGATGC
This sequence comes from Hordeum marinum, assembly GCA_022496015.1. Classification (NCBI taxonomy): domain Eukaryota; kingdom Viridiplantae; phylum Streptophyta; class Magnoliopsida; order Poales; family Poaceae; genus Hordeum; species Hordeum marinum. Next base: position 273,945,513 of record CM039674.1, on the reverse strand, counting down.
CAAACTACAAATCTCTCTGATTGGATGGATTATTGCTCATAAGATGTCACTCAAGGACAAGGAAGAACTCATTGGTGCAGCGACGTGCTATACAAACGGTTTTTAACCCCTTTCTGCGACATAGTTCCAAACCGTCACCTTGCATGTGTGGGTGAAAGGGGGGTCCGTCCAACACGACACCGCAAACCTGTCGGCGATGGTGGCCAACGAATGCAAACGTTCGGCAAAACTAAGCGTATGGGATGTCCGCACCTATCACAAACGAGGGTCAATGGATAATAATTTGAGATGTGTGTATTTCCCATATGGTTCACCCTTGAAAATCGTGTGAGATCACACTAACATCGCACACGCTATTCTGTGAAGTGCTGTTGACGATGTGCACCGAATCACAAACAGTTCACGATTATAAAGCGTGTACGATAAGGAGACAATCTCACATAGTTAGTTCCACCATGACTGTCTGTGATATGATATAAGAATGCATATGTTTATCATTGTAAAACCATATGCAAAGGTTGAATATATCCCACATGTGGGGTTTCTGATAAAAGTTTATGATTTAGAAAACACCCCAAATGTGTGATCCATAGTTCCCAAACATGACATCCAGAATAACTGTGTTGGATGAAGGCCCATTGCACGTTATCTTCTTTGACGAACGTTTATGATGGTACACAGTTCAAAACATGAAATTGTGTGTGATAAGGAGACTAGGACAAATGCTGGTGTTGTTACTCTCACACATTCTTTCTCGTCTGACCGTGCGCGAAGAAGAGATTCATCACACACACCTCTGATGGAGAAACATGTTGATGTCGGAGTTGATCGCAGACGTTTTGCTTTCTTAAATTGTGTGCATTGTAATGGCCTGTAGAGCAGGATTTGCCCCTAATTAAATACCTTTGTTCATAATTCACACAATTTAAATTTGAAACTAGGAATTCTTTTATTTCATATCGGATCATGTTTAGGTTTAAGAACGAATGCATAATTCGATTCACATGTACATATACTCAAGAACTACATACGCATCAATTCTCAAACAAAAAAACTACATAAGGGACAAATAAAGAATGATGGAAGCACGGTTGTACTAAAGATGATAAATAGAGAGTTGAAAGACATTTTGTATGGTGGAGAAGGTGAAGCAAAATGCCCATATTGTGCCCTCCACCATGCCTAACGCACGAACGACTCTAGGATAGGCCCTAATGATGGTCGCCCGCCCATCCCTCATTGTCTTCATTACGACTTCTCGATGCTCATTGTAGTCTCGATGGTTTATTTTAACCTTCATTGCATGTCCAACAATCATGTACTTTGCGATGTCATCTTGAGTAAACTGCTTTGGGAACCACTTCAAAAGAAAAAGATTCATACATTGTAGTGTGATAATCCCCAAGTGCAAGGAATCATCGTAGCAATTTCCAAAGGTGGAAGTTATAAGTATGGAGTGTTGAACCCACAAGGAGCTAAAGGTAAGATCAATATTCTCTCAAGTCCTATCTTCCATGGCTACCTCTTGAGCGTGCGTTGGTTTTCCCTTGAAGAGGAAAGGGTGATGCAGCATGGTAGATAAGTATTTCCCTCAGTTGTTGAGAACCAAGGTATCAATCTAGTAGGAGGAACAAGCAAGTCACCAATGGATGCACCTACACAAACAATCAAACTCTTGCACCCAGCGCTATAAAGGGGTTGTCAATCCCTTCACGGTTATTTGCAAGGATTAGGTCTGATAGAGATAGATGTAAACGAGAACGGAAAGTAAAAGTAAATAAATTGCAGCAAAGTATTTTTTGGTATTTTTGGTTTATAGATCTGAAAGTATATTATGGAAAGTAGACCCGGGGGCCATAGGTTTCACTAGAGGCTTCTCTCTCGAAGAAAAATATCATGCTGGGTAAACAAATTACTGTCAAGCAATTGATAGAAAAGCGAATAATCATGTAATTATCCAAGGCAATGATCATGCATATAGGCATCACATCCGTATCAAGTAGACCGAAAGAATTCTGCAGCTACTACTATTACTCCACACATCGACCGACTCCTGCCTGCATCTAGAGTATTAAGTTCATGAAGAACAGAGTAACGCATTAAGAAAGATGACATGATGTAGAGGGATAAACTCAAGCAATATGATGAAAAACCCATCTTGTTACCCTTTATGGCAATAATATAATATGTGCCTCGCTATCCCTACTATGTCACTGGTTGAGGACACCGCAAGATTGAACCCAAAACCAAGTACTTCTCCCATTGCAACGATTACCAATCTAGTTGGCAAACCAAACCAATAACTCGAAGAGACTTACAAGGATATGAAATCATGCATATAAGAATTCAGAGGAGATTCAAATAAGATTCATGGATAATGTGAACAGAAACTCACAATTCATTGGATCTTGACAAACACACCACAAAAGAGGATTACAACGGATAGATCCCCATGAAGATCATGGAGAACATGGTATTGAAGATCAAAGAGACAGAATAAGCCATATAGATACTAGCTATGGACCCGTAGGTCTGTGGTGGACTACTGATGCATCATCAGAGGGGCAATGGAGTTGATGTAGTTGCCCTTCGTGATCGAAACCCCCTTCGACAGATTACCAGAAAAGGCTCCAAGATTGGATCTCTCGAGAACGGAGGCTTTCGGCGGCAGAAAAGTATTTGCGTGTCTCTTCTTGATGTTGGGGGAATATTTGGGAATGTATAGGCCAAAGATTATGGTTAGGAGACCTGACGGGAGACGGCAAGCCTGCTAGGCGCGGCCAGGGGGGCGCACCTAGCAGGCCTGTGACTCCCTCACAGGTTTCCTGCCATGCACTCCAATCTTGGTTGATTTGTTTCCTTCTAGAAAAACTCTTTCCAAAGGTTTTATTCCGTTACTCTGTTTAATATTCCATATCTGCAAAACTCAAAAACAAGGAAAAACAGAAACTGGCACTAGGCTCTAGATTAATAGGTTAGTCCCAAAAATCATATAAAATAGCATATTAATGCATATAAAACATCCAAAACATATAATACAATAGCATGGCATCATCAAAAATTATAGATACATTGGAGACATATCAGCATCCCCAAGCTTAATTCTTGCTTGTCCTCGAGTAGGTAAATGATAAAAACAGAATTTTTGATGTGGAGTGCTACCTAACATATTTATCCATGTAACATTCTTTATTGTGGCATGAATATTCAGATCTGTAAGACTCAAAACAAAAGCTTGATGTTGATATAAAAACAATAACGTTTCAAGCCTACTAGCAAAGCAATTGTATGTCTTCAAAATATAATGGCAAAAGAAAGCTATCCCTACAATATCATATGGTCTGGCTATGCTCCATCTTCCCCACACAAAGTATTTATATCATGCACAACCTTGATGAAAAGTCAAGCAATTGTTTTGACACCTTTATTTTCTCAAGAAAATTCAACTCTCATGCAATACATGAGCGTGAGCCATGGATATAGCACTATAGGTGGAATCGAATATGGTGGGGGTTGTCAAGGAAAGGGAGAAGATAGTCTCACATCAACTAGGCGTATCAACGGGCTATGGAGATGCCCATTAATAGATATCAATGTGAGTGAGTAGGGATTTCCATGCAACGGATGCACTAGAGATATAAGTGTATGAAAGCTCAAAAAGGAACTAAGTGGACATGCATCATGAAGAAAAATTCCACTAGTTATATGAAAGTGACAAAATAGGAGACTCTCTATCATGAAGATCATGGTGCTACTTTCAAGCACAAGTGTGGAAAAAGATAGTAGCAATGTCCCTTCTATCGTTTCTCTCATTTTTTTTGGTGGGTATCTCAGGCCTCTTTTATTATATTTTTATTTGGGCTTCGCTGGCCTCTTTTATTTTTTCATAAAGTCCGGAATCTCATCCCCACTTGTGAGGGAATCATAGCTTCCATCATCCTTTCCTCACATGGGACATGCTCTAATAATGATAATCATCACACTTTTATTTACTTACAACTCAAAAGAAAATTACAACTCGATACCTATGAGAAAATATGACTCGATATGCAATATGGAAGTGATGGTGCAAGTCATAAAAGGAAACGGTGGAAGTTGCATCGTTATATACCTCGGAATGGCTATGGAAATGCTATAATAGGTAGGTATGGTGGCTGTTTTGAGGAAAGATATATGGTGGCTGTTTTGAGGAAGGTATATGGTGGCTGTTTTGATGTAGGTGTTTGTTGTACCGGCGAAAGTTGCGCGGTACTAGAGAGGCTAGCAAAGGTGGAAGGGTGAAAGTGCGTATAATCCATGGCCTCAACATTAGTCATAAAGAACTCACATACTTATTGCAAAAGTATATATCAGTATAAGCATTTTATTTATGCATATGGTGCTCATATCACACAGCCTAAATGAAACTTGAAATCTAGCAACTTCCCAACCGGTCACCCATCCTTCACTACTCCATCGAAAGCACACTTAACTTCCGAGTTCCATCGAATGGGTAACAGGCTGGAATGATGCGTCTTGTTGGTAATGGTTGCCTCCTATCGTATACAAGGCATGCCCCGATGGGCACCTGGTGGGACCAGACACGCATCACAGACGTTTCTGGTAGTACTAGAAACTTTGTGCATGTTAGAATTATGCCCTAGAGGCAATCATAAATGGTTATTATTATATTTCCTTGTTCATGATAATCGTTTATTATCCATGCTATAAATGTATTGATCGGGAACACATTGCATGTGTGGATACATAGACAACACTGTGTCCCTAGTATGCCTCTAGTAGACTAGCTCGTTAATCAAAGATGGTCAAGGTTTCCTAGCCATAGACATAAGATGTCATTTGATAAGGGGATCACATCATTGGGAGAATGATGTGATGGACAAGACCCAAACTTAAACATAGCATATGATCATGTCAATTTATTGCTATAGTTTTTTGCATGACAAGTATCTGTTCCTATGACCATGAGATCATGCGACTCACTGACACCAGAGGAGTACCTTGTCTACATCAAACGTTGCAACATAACTGGGTGACTATAAAGATGCTCTATAGGTATCTCCAAGGGTGTCTGCTGAGTGGGCATGGATCAAGACTGAGATTTGTTACTCCGTGTGACGGAGAGGTATCTCAGGGCCCACTCGGTAATACAACATCACAACAAGCCTTGCAAGCAATGTGACTAAAGTGTTAGCCATGGGATCTTGTATTAAGGAAGGAGTAAAGAGACTTGCCGGCGACGAGATTGAACTAGGTATAGAGATAGTGATGGTCGAATCTCGGGCAAGTAACATACCGAAGAACAAAGGGAACAACATATGGGATTAACTGAATCCTTGACATAGAGGTTCAAACGATAAAGATCTTCGTATAATATGTAGGAACCAATAAGTGCATCCATGTCCCGCTGTTGTTTATTGACCGTAGAGGTGTCTCGGTCATATCTACATAGTTCTCGAGCCCGCAGGTCGGCACACTTAAAGTTCGGTGACGTTTCGGTAGTATAGAGTTATGTATGGTGGTGACTGAAGGTTTTTCAGAGTCCCGGATGAGATCCCGGATGTCACGAGGAGCTCCGTAATGGTCCAGAGGTAAATATTGACAAATAGAAAATCCCGTTTTGATCACCGGAAAAGTTTCGGGTACTTCGGTAGTGTACCAGGAGCGCTAGGAGGGTACCGGGGGACCATCGAGAGGGGCCTCTCACCCCAAAGGGCCTCATGGTCTGTGGGAGGAGGCAAACCAGCCCTTGGTGGGCTGGCCGAAGGCCCCACTAAGGCTCATGCAGATGGGGATGGTAAAACCCGAATCCTACTCCTAGTAGATTGGAGTAGGACTCCTCCACCTCTCCCACTTCATCCGCACCAAAGGGGAAGCCCTAGGGCGCAAGTCTCTTTCCCCTCAGTCCTATATATACTAGAGGGCGAGAGGGCAAAAGCCATGCAAGCCAAAATGCCATAGTGCAACCCTCTCTCCCGATAGATTAGTTCCTCTAGTTTTTCAGCGGTGCTTAGGCAAAGCATTGCTCGAATAGTTCCACTAGCACCGCCACCGCGCCATCGCACAGCCAGAGAACTCATCTACCTCTCCGCTCCCTGTTGGTAGATCAAGAAGGTGGAGATCGTCATTGAGTTGTACATGTGCTAGACGTGGAGGATCGCGAAGACGTTCGACTACATCTACCATGTTTCTTAACGCTTCCCTGTTAGCGATCTACAAGGGTATGTAGATACACTCTCTCCCTTGTATACTCATCACCATGGATAGGTCTTGCGTGTGTGTAGGAATTTTTTTGTTCCCCATGCAATGTTCCCCAATAGTGGTATCAGAGCTAGCTCTATGTGTAGATGAGATCACGAGTGGAACACAAAGGAGTTTGTGGGCATCGATGCTCAGATTGCTTCCTCCCTTGGTCGTGTCCTGATTCAACGGTATTGTGGGATGAAGCAGCCTGGACCAACCTTACTCGTATGCTTACGAGAGACCGATTCCATCGACCGACCTTTGACTTTGTTGCATAAATATAGCTAGCGAGTGTTTGTCTCTCCTACTCTAGTTGGATCGGATTCAACAAAGGCGGTCCTTGCGAAGGTTGAATAGCAATTTGTGTATCACCGTTGTGGTTTTTGCGTAGGTGATAATTCTTCTTGCTAGATACCCATAGCAGCCACGTAAAACATGCAACAACAATTAGAGGACGTCTAACTTGTTTTTGCAAGGTATGTTGTGATGTGATATGGCCAATTACATGATGGGATATATGTGATGTATGAGATAATAATGTTTTGTATAGAATATCACGACTTGCATGTCGATGAGTATGACAACCGGCAGGAGCCATAGGGTTTTCTTTAATTATTTTCGTCGTTTTTGCTTTACTTTATCGCTATGGGTTAGCAATAGTCATGGAAGCAACAGTCAGCGCGGCAACCCCGATGGCGACATGTTGATGGAGATCATTGTGTCATGCCAGTGACGATGGAGATCATGTTGTTGTGTTGGATATGAAGATCAAAAGCACAAGTTCATGGCCATATCATGTCACTTATGATTTGCATATGATGTTAGTCCTTTTATGCACCTTATTTTGCTTGGGATGACAGTAGCATTATAAGGTGACCCCTCACTAAATTTCAAGATAAATTGTGTTCTCCCCGAGTGTGCACCGTTGTGAAAGTTCGTCGTGTCGAGACACCACATGATGATCGGGTGTGATAGACTCTACATTCACATACAACAGGTGCAAGCTAATGTTGCACGTGCAGAACAGTCGGGTTAAACTTGACGATCCTAGCATGTACATACATGGCCTCAGAACACAAGAGACCGAAAGGTCGAAGATGAGTCATATAGTAGATATGATCAACATGATGATGTTCACCATTGAAACCACCTCAACTCATGTGATGATCGGACTTGAGTTGGTGAATTTGGATCATGTAACGCTCAGATGACCGGAGGAATGTCAATTTGAGTGGGAGTTTTTAAGTAATTTTATTAACTAAACTCATTATCATGAACAATAGTCTTAGTAATATTTGCATACTTATGTTGTAGTTCAATGGCTCGCGTAGTAGTTCCCCTAAATTTTAATGCGTTCCTAGAGAAAGCCAAGCTGAAAGATGATGGAAGTAAATTTGTGGACCGGGCCCGTAATTTGAGGTTTATCCTCACAGCTTCCCAGAAGGATTATGTCCTTGATGCACCGCTTGGTGAACCACCTGCTCCTGTGTCGCCCGAAGACGTTAAGAATGCTTGGGAGACACGTTCTGGAGATTACTCAATAGTTGAATGTGCAATGTTGTACGGCTTAGAACTGGGACTTCAAAGACGGTTTGAATGTCATGGAGCATATGAGATGTTCTAGGAGTTGAAGTTTATCTTTGAGAAGAATGCCCGGATTAGGAGGTATGAGACCTTCGATAAGTTCTATGCTTGCAAGATGGAGGAGAACGGGTCTGTCAGTGAACATATACTTAGAATGTCTGGGTATTCGAACCATCTGGCCAAGTTAGGGATGACCCTTCTGCCGGAGGCGATCACTGACAGAGTTCTTCAATCATTGCCATCTAGCTACAAGAGCTTCCTGATGAACTATGACATGCACAGGATGACCAGTCATCCGCCGAGCTGTTTGCGATGCTGAGAATCGCTCAGTCTGAAATCGAGAAAGAGCATCAAGTGTTAATGGTCAATAAAACCACTAGTTTCAAGAAGAATGGCAAGGGAAAGAAGGGTAACTCCAAGAAGAGTGGTAAAGCAGCTTCCCCTCCCGTGAAGAAACCAAGACTGGACCCAAGCCAGAAACTAAGTGCTTTCATTGCAAGGGAACTAGTCACTGGAAGCAGAACTGCCCCAAGTATCTGGCTGACAAGAAGGCGGCCAACACCAAACAAGGTATATATGATATACATGTTATTGATGTGTACCTTACCAACTCTCGTTGTAGAGCATGGGTATTTGATACCGGTTTGGTTGCTCACATTTGCAACTCAAAACAGGAGCTACTGAATAGACGAAGGCTGGCTAAGGACGAACTGGCGATACGCGTGGGAAATGGTTCCAAGGTTGATGTGATCGCCGTTGGCACGCTCGCTCTTCGATTACCATCGGGATTAGTTATGAACCTAAATAATTATTATTTGGTGCTCGCGTTAAGCATGAACATTATATCTGGATCTTTTTTATTATGAGACGATTACTCATTTAAATGAGAGAATAATGGTTGTTCTATTTATATGAGCAATATCTTTTATGGTCATGCACCCAATGTGAGGGGTTTATTCCTATCGAATCTCGATAGTGACGATACACATGTTCATAACATTGATGCCAAAAGATGTAGAGTTGATAATGATAGTACCACTTTCTTGTAGCACTATTGTTTAGGTCATATTGGTGTAAAACGCATGAAGAAGCTCCATGCTGATGGACTTTTGGAGTCACTTGATTTTGAATCACTTGACACATGTGAACCATGCCTCATGGGCAAGATGACTAAAACACCGTTCTCTAGAACAATGGAATGGGCAAGTGACTTGTTGGAAATCATACATACTAATGTGTGCGGTCCGATGAGCATTGATGCGTGCGGTGGATATCGTTATTTTCTCACCTTCACCGATGACTTAAGTAGATATGGGTATATCTACTTAATGAAGCACAAGTCTGAAACGTTAGAAAAGTTCAAGCAATTTCAGAGTGAAGTTTAGGATCATCGTAACAAGAAGATTAAATTCCTATGATCTGATCGAGGAGGAAAATATCTGAATTATGAGTCTGGCAGTCACTTAAGACAGTTTGGAATTGTTTCACAATTGACACCACCTGGAACACCACATCATAATGGTGTGTCTGAACATCGTAATCGAACCTTTATTAGATATGATGCGTTCTATGATGACTCTTGCCGATTTGCCACTATCGTTTTGGGGTTATGCATTAGAGACAACTGCATTCACTTTAAATAGGGCACCATCGAAATCCATTGATACGATGCCATATGAATTGTGGTTTGGCAAGAAGCCAAAGTTGTCATTTCTTCAAGTTTGAGATGTGATTCTTATGTCAAAAAGCTTCAGCTTGAAAAGCTGGAACCCAAAGCGGAGAAATGCGTCTTCATAGGATACCCAAAAGAGACAGTTGGGTATATCTTCTATCTCAGATCCGAAGGCAAAGCGTTTGTCGCTAAGAACGGAACATTTCTTGAGAAAGAGTTTATCTTGAAAGAATTGAGTGGGAGAAAAATAGAACTTGATGAGGTTATAGAACCTTTACTTCAACTAGAGAGTAGCGCAGCATAGAAACATGTTTCTGTAGAGCCTGCATCGGTTGAAATAGGAAGTTAGTGATGGTGATCATGAGGCTTCGGATCAAGTTACTATCGAACCTCGTAGGTCGACAAGGGCGCGTGCTGATCGTGAGTGTTAGGGCAACCCTGTCTTAGAGGTCATGTTGTTAGACAACAATGAACCTACGAGCTATGGTGTCGTGGGGAACGAGCACCTATGGGATCAACATGTCTGATGAACAACATGTGGGGATTTTACCCAGGATCGGGCCGCAAAGATGCGTAAAACCCTACTCCTGCATGGTTGTATTGTGGGTGTTCTTAGGGTTCTAGATATAGGAGCGCTATGAGAAGCTGTTGTGCGTATGAGCTAGTAGGCCCAAAGTCACACAAGTCCAAAGATCCCCTCTTGTATCACCCTGGGCCCCCTTTTATACTCTGAGGGGGATCCCAACAGTGGCGTGCAGTGCGTACACGGGGTGTACAGAGCTATAGTGCTATCATACCTAACACTAACGGAGTAGGACAGACGCATTTAATGCACCGTTAGGCATCTTTGTCTATCTGTGGGACGGGATAGGAGCCGGTCCCATCGGCACCGCTTAGGCCCTCCATCACCGACGTCGCAACATGTGCCCAGGCGGGGCGACACTTGGCATGTGCGCTGGCGGGGCCTTGCCGGTCCTTCGCCTTGCCGGAGCTTCGACTTGCCTGAAGGCTTGATGGTCATCCCGGCAAGGTCTTGCCCGGGGTCTTGACTCTTTGGATGTCTCCTGTGCTTGTATCTAAAAGCTCCCTGCCAGTCCTTGTTGCCAGGGTGGATACTACTGCCCATGCACAAGTAAGGGGCATTGGAGAGCCCAAAACTCTAGTGCACCGACAGGATCCCCCGGGCCTGAGCCACACACGTCGTGAGGTGTTGTTGGGTTAGGCCCAAATAGTGCACAGGCACGCGTGGCAAGAGCTTGCGGTTGCGATCATTATGCTTACTGCACCTCCCCAGGATGCCCATTGAATGTGGGACGTGGGATACGTGCACAGTGCGGCCGTCGCAGCAGTGCGCGCGCAAAGCGTACTCATATTAATTCAGTAAAGGAGCTGCCCCTCGCCTTCCCCATAAAAAGGAAAACACAGAGGCGCTGCTCATTTACCTCTTGTCTTTCCCAATCCGAGAACCGCCGATGTCTTCTTCCTCGAGCCCAAACAGAGCTCCTCCCATTCATCCGCGCCTCCACACCTTCCCCGCCCTTAGCCTCCGCCCCCATAGCCACCATGCCGCCCAAGGCCAGCAAGGGCAAGGTTGCGGCGATTGTCTCGGAGAACAAGGCGGTGAAGATGTGGAAGGAGCACGTCGTCTTTCCACCGGGACTTGACGTGGACGCTCCGAAGAAGTGATACCGAAGTATGTGGGTGACAGCGATGACGACGCATCCTACCACCCGCGTGTGTCCAAGTCCTTCTGGGGGCGGCCCATATAAATATCCCTTCGTTGCCGATATTTTTACTGCGGGCTCTTCCCCCCTTTCTCGGATTTCTTCAACGACATCATGTTAACTTACGGCTTCCAACTCTTGGATTTTACACCGAGCGCCATGACGTCTATGTCAGTTTTCGCTCATCTTTGCGAAAACTTTGCCGGAGTAGTCCCTAGCATCGCCCATTTCTGCCATTACTTTACTCCCCGTATCCAACTAGCGGGAGCCCTTTCTGGTGCCGTCACTTGGATCCCATGGCTAGGAACCAAGGAGTTCTACCCAGATGGGGCCTACAACGAGAGGTGGGATGAGTGGTGAGGCAAATGGTGCTGGATTCAGGAGGAGAAATTCTAGCCCTTCTGCTTGCTGCGATGAACCAAGATGGTGCGCGGCAAGGACTAGAGTGCCTTCGACCCTGAGGATGGGAAGCTTACAGTCGCGACCACCAGGATTCACCGCCTCAAGAGCGCCGGCCTCACCGTAGAGATGATAGGCGTCGATTTCCTTCGCCGGCGCATTGTTCCTGTGCAGAATAAGGGGAGGCCATCTTGGGAATTCCGAAACGCGATGGACATCATGAGGCTGCGCCCCGGGCTGAACCACAATTTGACAGTTATGCAGCACGGAGCTCTCTGCCAGAAACTGTTCAGGAGTGCTGTGGTACATGAGCTGCTGGCAGGCGTAGTCCCCTTGGGCAACAATTCTGCTTTAGGTAGGATCGTCGCCATGATGTCGGTGTTCGACGCCCATAGCCTTGACACGTCCTGGATTGAGCTGCCTGCAGAGCAGGTGCAAGAATTCTTTGATAACTTGGCGGAGATGGCCATCCTCAAGGAAGAGGGTCTCCCCCGCGGCACCACTGAGGAAGAAATGGCATACATCGCCAGTAGGGTGGAGGAAGCAGATCTCGCCACGGAGGCCAGCAAGGTCGGCTTCTTGGAAGATGAAGCTGGTGGAGGGGAAACATTGCCGGACGAAAATCTCGCCAGCAGGGCGGGATCGCCGATGAGCAAGGTGGCACATCTGCCCGGGGCTGTCCTACCGAAGACACAGCTGAGGAGGAGCTGCTCGAGGAGGCCTCGTCCCTTGCGACAAGGAAGAGGCACGTCCTTCGGAGCGCCGCCACTAGGCTTCCAGTCTGCCAAGCTCCCTCGAGCAGCGCAGTCCCGAACAAGGGGGCAGCCGACAGGGCCACGCGGCAGCAAGGAGCTCACCAGCAACCTACGCCTGCCACAGCCAAGCAGCCCAGGAGTACCCCTCCGCCTCCCTCCACGGGCGCCGTGCCGGAAGTCTCTTTTGACCTCTGTGCCATTCGCTCGGGAGAAGAAGATGAGGATTAAGGATCTTGCCATGTCTTTTGTCTTTCGTGTTTCTAGTTTTATTTAACTCATTTGTTTTGCATTGGCTTGTCTCCACAGGGATGCGGAAACACTAGCGCAAAGGCTGCAAAGAGAGCGAAGACCTCGACGGGCGAGGAGTTGCCGGCAAGCACCTCAGGTGCGCCGGATAGATCACCATCAACCCGGAGGCCAGCCTGCGATGCAGCCCTCGACTCAGCCCCCAACGCAGCCCCCAGCGTGAGCCCATTACTCACTTCCCGCTGGCAAGTGCCGGGGTGTGCATCTTCACTACTGACATCACCGGATGTGCAGGAGGAGGACTGCGACGAGGAGAACCATCAAAGGTTGTCCCTGACGTGCCGTCTCCATCATCTATGCCACCATGAGATGGATCCACGGCGAGGACTTCCTCCAGCGTGCTTTATCGCAGCGAGGGAGAGCCGGCAAGCACGGGCGCCGACAGGTCTTCACCGGCAACCGTCGTTGGTGCAGGTACTCTTTATTATGTCCGTCTCTTTTTTGTCTTCTTGAACTTCCACTTCAGGTTTGTTTGGTTTGTTTTCTTGGCCTTCAGATATTCCCTCGATGGAGGGCATGGATGTCAACTTCGTCATTAAGGAGACCACTAGGGAGGCTGCCGCCAAGGCCGCCAGGATCATAGCCGAGGAGGCCCCCAAGAGCGCCGCCGCTGAAGCTGCCAAGAATGCTGCCGTTGAGGCTGCTAGAGCTGTGCAGGGGGAGGCCGCCAGGAATGCTGTTGTCGAGGCCGCCAGCATCGAGACCGCTAAGGCTGCACAGGAGGAGGCCACCAAGAAGTCTGCCGAGGGGGGCGGTGAGGAGGCAATTGGTCATACTGACGGCATTCCTGCCGCAGGAGTGCCAGGCGCTACACCGACCACGGAGCCCCCAGCTGTTGGGGAGGCGGCCGTCGGGGACCAGCCACCTACACCTGAAGCCCCTTTGTCAAGCGGATACTTCAGGGTTGGTGATAGCTTTTTTGTCAGCATCCCCGGCACGACAAGCGCCAGGATGCCATTTGAAGGGGATGCTTTTGTTGAGGAGGCCATTACTGCTGTCGGGCTCGAAACTCCTACAATTGTGGGAAGCCCGGACACTACTCCAATGAGTGCATGACTCCTTACAAAAGAAAAGAAGAGTCACCAAGAAGTAACTCAAGAGACGAGACACCTAGAAGAGAGAGAAGGAGTAGGGATGATCATTATGAACAAAGACCCTCAAGGAGAAGTAGGGACTCGGAGAAGAAGGACAGGCAAACCAAGAGCTACTCAACAAGAATACATTAATCTCATGTTGGTGAATGGGTTTCCCGCTCCGAATCTGACAACCACATCGAGAGAAGCTATCACTCCAACTCCGACTATAGTCAAGATGAAGGTGTTTCCGGACTTGCACTAGTGACAACCGACTCCTACGACATATTTGATTCACCAAATGAAGGGAGTGGATGTTGCTTCATGGCTAAAGGCCCCAAGGTATCACACCCCAAGTATCTTGATTTCAATAGTGATGAAGATGACTTGTTAATTGAAGATGAATTGCTATTTGAAAAATCTAGTAACGTTAGTCAAGATGAACTTGCTAGTAATCATTCTACTCTAGATAAGTCGTGCGATGATGATAAGTTGGAAATAGAATGACTGACTCGAGAACTAAACACTCTTAAGTTAGCACATGAGTCTATTCTACGAGATCATAGAGAGCCTGAAAGGACACATGAGAAGCTCAATTTAGACCAAGAGCATGAGTTCCTTAAAGCTATCAATGACGATGTTTGAAAGAAGACTTCCTCTTATCTATCCAAGCGACTTCTCTTGTATATGTTCATGCCACAAATTAAGTCTAAGCAAGCTAGTAACAAAGGAAAGAAAGGTACTTCAACTAGTAGCAATAAAAATGATAAATCCAATGATATTGCTTCTTGTAGTTCTCTTGATTCCACTAACTCTTCTCTTAGCCAAGTTACACTTGAGTGGGAAAATGAAATTTTGAAAGGGATTATAGAGAAAGGTATCTACAAGAGTCTTGACGGATGCAAATAATTCGAGGAGATTGTACGCCAGCACGGAGGATACCGAAAGAATTGTGGTGTTGGCTACTTCAACTCTAATGGAGTTGAATGGGAAAAAGGTCAATACCCCAATCCCAAGTTTGTTCCTCAAAAGGAGAAGTATGAAAATACTCTCCCCAAGGGAACAAATTGTCACACCCAAGATGCGTTCCTATCCTTATTTTGGCATGAGGGCCTCGACAGGGATAGAAGCGCATCTCGATGCGTTCGCAAGAATGGATATCATTACAAGTACATGTACAAAAGAGATGAGTATATGGAATTGGCTTACACTCGCCACAAGCTACATCAGAGTCACATCAATAAAATAACATACTCAAACATCATACATAAGAGCAGGGTCCGACTACGGACGAAATCAAACGATAAAATGACATCCACCCTTGCTATCCCAGGCTGCCGCCTGGAACCCATCCTAGATTGAAGAAGAAGAAGAAGAAGAAGAAGACGAAGAACTCCAAATCAAATCAAGCAATGCGCTCACATCAAATCATCGCATTACCTGTACCTGCAACTGTTGTTGTAGCAATCTGTGAGCCACATAGACTCAGCAATCTCATTTCCAAGGGTATCGAGACTATTAAAGCTTAATGGGTAAGGTATGGTTAAGTGGTGAGGCTGCAGCTAGCGACTAAGCATATATTGGAGTGGCTAACTTACGAGTACACAAATTAAAGTATGGTGGTCTATGCATAATGGACGTGAACTAGTAATGATCACTAACTGTTCCTGAACACCTACTTACGTCAATCATAACCCCACCATGTTCTCTTTCGGATAAGAACTCACGAAAGGAGACAGTCACGGTTACGCACACAGTTGGTGTATTTTATTAGAGTTTACTTCAAGTTTGATATTACCGGGTGTTAAACAAAGTATCCAAGTTTGCCACATAACCGCGAGCACGACTTCTCGAAAAGATTTAACCCTGCAGGGGTGCTCCAACTCATCCATCATAAATTAACCACACGTAGCGGGAATAACCTCAACCACAGATCTCGTGATCTTCCTAGGCAATTCCAAAGGAAATTCAACACCTTGAGATAGCCCGAAGAATAATCAGAATTCCTCACTCAAGACGTTCGAGAAAGGTAAAACAAATCCAGCAAGGCCGCCCGACGTGCTGACAATCCCGATAGGAGCCGTGTATCTCGTTCTCAGGGCACGGCAGATGAGCTACGTGTACAGTGGCCTGATAGAAATCTCCCAAGTTGCCCTGGGTTGGCCCCGCACAGTGCTCTAGTTTGGACCAACACTCATGAGGAGCACTGGCCCGGGGGTTGATTAAATTATCCACGGGGTCCGGAAAAATCCCCTATGCAAGTTCATTAATTATTAGGCAAATGTAGTACCAATGCTGGGCCTTGCGACACAAGCTTTATTCTCACCCGAAAATCAAGGGAGTTCCCATAACAACCCCGAGCATGTTAGGAGCGCTCAATTATGGAACATAACACCGGTTCACAAGTAACTAGGGGCGGCAAGAGTGGAACAAAACACCGAGCAAAAGGCCAAGGCTTCCACCTTTACCAAGTATATATGTGCATTAAATTAAATAGCAGCAATATTGTGATATAACAAAAGAAAGTCCATGTTGGCACATGGAAGCAACTGCATCTGCAGCTAGCAATGCTATAAGAAGGGTTGAGCAAGCGGTAACATAGCCAAACAAAGGTTTGCTAGGATGTGGAGGGGTTAGAGGCTTTTCATGGCAATGTTGGGAGGTTTGTCAAACATGTGGTAGGTAGCGAGACATAACGATAAAAGACTAGACAACTAGCATGGCAATGATAGTAATGGTATCCAGGGAAATGTGTCATCTTTCCTGAGATCCCGCTCGGAAGAAGGACGAGGCCATGAAGAAGGCGAGCCAACGTAGTCGAACAAATCCTCACACTCCGAACGCTTTCGGAACTCTAACGAGAAGAAGCAATCCAAAACAAACAAACAACACAAGATACACCACAACATATGCATGACACGATGCACAACAATATGATGCATGCCCAGTTTAATATGCAATTCAAGAGAATTCACAACAATCAAATACTACACCTTAAGTGAAGCCCAATATGCAACGAGTTGCATATTTACGAAACTCCACGTTCGAATTATTTAGTTCACTCCCGTTAGGTACAAGACAATATTAAATGTTGTAAAACATGGCAAGAGGTGAAGCATAAGTAAACTATCTATCTAGGCAACTTAAATGAGGCCGGAAACAACTTATAGTATTTCCGGAATGACCTCATATGTTAATTTCGAAATTGGTCCAGATCTGAACTATTCATATTTTATATTTGTTAAACAGCAGAATAAAGCATACCATGTTATTCTACACGTCGTTCTAGTCGATTTACATATATAGAACATCCCAAACGGAGCTACGGTCTAAAAGATATGAGTAACACAAGATGTACATGGCATGAATACAAATGCATGGGAAATGCAATCACAAACATCTCAAATCATGAATGCAGAAAGTTATTATCAAACTACATGAGATTCTAAGCAAGTTTCATGTATGGAATGTCCAAAACGGAGCCACGGTTCAACCACAAGCAACAAAACAAGTTTTAGTTGAAAACTGCCAAAAACAGCAACATGGCATTCGCATATATGAAAACTAACAAGCTACAAGATTCTAAAATGCACAAACTAAGCATGGGGCAATAGCATGCAACATCCACTTAATTTCATCTTCACAAGTCATATGCAAAACATGCATGGATCACTTGGTAGGAAGCTCACAAGAAGGCTACTTGAAAACAGTTTCAGACTTAGTGAAAATAGCAGTTTTGACAGTGCAGTTTTTATCACGAAGGCATATTGACAGCAGTAAAACTATATGCTACAGGGCATATTATGTCATGAAACTTAACAGCATACTAAAGGACAATATCAACTATAAATAACTCCATTACACCTACCACAAAAGGGTTCTAGATCACTAGCAAATCACATGGGAAGACAACAACAAAATATTACAGATTCCAGACTTAGAAATATTTAGGACCCTCAAAACAGCAGAATTTTATAGCAAGTTAACAACAACAAAACAACACCAAAACATGCATATCTATGACAACCAAAATATCCAAGGGCTAGGACACATATCAAAGGGCATTTCTCATGTTGAAACTTATTACAAAACATGCATGGATTAAATCCCACGAAAATGACAAAAGGGCATCATGGCATAAATGACATGCACACAAAATGCTCAAATGACAAAACTAAGTGCATAGATAAATCATATGGATTTTTCTACCCCGAGAACATATATAATATGCATAGGTTCATGTAGAAAATTAACCACAATTAATTTAGCGTGTATTAGGCCCAATCACCTTATAGAAATTCGTTAATGGAAATAATATGCAAACATCATGCCAAAAAAATTAATATGCATGAAAATGCGGTGCAAATGAGATGAACATTTTTAATACGTGATATTATTAATTTCGATGCACGGTTAAATAATTATGATAATGCAATAATATGAGATATATGCAAAATGCACGAAATGACATGTTAATTATTTTAGTCATGGATGAAAATAGCATAATATTAAACTACACATATTCTAAGCAGTTTACATGTTGAAATTATTTAAATCCGATGCACGGTTTAATTCCTATAACGTGCGCTGGGCCGAAGGGGAGCGGGCGTCGCCTCCTCCTCGCTCGATCCCAAGCGGGAGAAGCAACGCAGCGGCGGCGATGGAGCACTCCGGCGATGGCGGCTGCCTGGAAGCAAGGACGGGGCGGGGCGAGGCCGGATCTGGTCGTCGGCGGCCCAGATCCGAACATCCCCGGCGGCGGCTGGGCGAGGGAACCTACGGGAGAAGGGAACTCAGGGTGAGGAGGAGAGATGGGGAATGAGAGGAAAGGTAGGGAGGAGGAGAAGGGGGGTCCAGCGGCCGGTGCTGCTCCGGCGAGGCGACCGGCGACACCTCCGGCGACGAGGTCGCGGCAGGGGAGTCCCTTCTCCTTAGCGCGGACGGGGCTGACGCGGGAGGAGCAGCCATGGAGGAGCTCGGGGAGCTCGGGCATGGCAGCGGCGGATTCGGGCCCGGGCGGGCCCAGATGGGCGTTCACAGGCCTGGCGGCTAGAGGAGGGAGAAGGGGTTGCTGGGGCTGGTTTGGCACGGGGAACGAGGGAGATTAGGGTTGGCTGCCCAATTAGGAAGGGGAGGGGTCTATATATAGGTTTCAGGCTAGGTTTACGGTCGCTGTCCGTTTTCGGACCGTCGGGTGTCGACTCGACGGACCGGAAGCGGGGAGGGGCTACGGTGGCTATGCAGAGGGGCTAAGTGGGGAAGAGAGAGGGAATGGTGACCCATGGCACAGAGGTTTTAAAATACCAAAAAACGTCCGACGATAACCGAGGACCGCACTGCTACGACTGACCGATGGGGTATCTAACGAACCCAGAACGCGAGGAAAATCGACGAGCGGTCTACTACAATATAACAAGACCACACGCCAAGTTTTGACCCAATCCAAGAATATGTTTGCGTGCACTTAAAAATGGTTTTATTTTTAACGGTGCCGCGAGCGCGTGCGTGTGTGGTTGGTCTCAAGACGGGCAACGGCAGAACGAAGAGAACCGGCGACTACGAACGGATGCAAGTTTTCGAAAACGGGTGACGATGCTATGACGATGATGCGAATGATGCGATGATGAATGGGACAACCAGACGAACACATGACGAGAACGGAAATAAAAGGGGAATCCTCTAGAATCTTCTGGAACGTCGGTCCTGGGCTGTTACACAAAAGCTCAATATGACCTTCCACCACAAGACCCCAAGCTCAAGGACAAGAACAAGCTTCAAGAGGACATTGACTCATATGAAGATGAAACCTGGGCTTTGGTGAACTAGGCTCTAATGGCTACTACAAACTCAACTTATACAAGTGCTACATCAACACCAAGGATCCCCATCAACTTGATGTGGGTCCCCAACAAGAAGAACTAGAGAAGTTCTTGCGGGGTGACTCCGCCAATGAAATCCACTCACATTCATTATTGGCAAGAACTAGTTGCAATCAACATCAACATCATGCAATAGTTCAAGGAGTCACACATTCCCTCAAAGGTAAGCAAGGGACAAGGTATTCAACAAATCGAAGGACATCATTACATATGATTTGCACTGCATGTCCAAGATATCCTTGTATTTGTCTCTTGTGTGTTGGGACTAACCCATGTAGGTGAGAAGAGTAATGAAACAACAAGGATGCTCCCAACTCTTGGTGATCTTCATCAACTTTGAGCATCCACCACTACTTAACCTACATGAAGTCTTCATCGACAAAACCCAAGGTTAGTTTATCCCTCCTCTGGGGGGATGTCACACCAAGGGGGAGCTTTACTGTAAGACTTGAGTCAAAGCATCTCATAGTATGTGACAACATTAAATGCTTTATGTAAAAGTGGTAACCCCACTTGTGCTTAAACAATGAGTATGACCTATGATCAAGTATTCTTACTTGTCTCCTAAGTCAATATACTCATATATAGATGACTCCGTCATCGCCAAAGTGCTTGTTAGATGCTAGTGTGTTTGTACATGTTTCCCCTATTTTCATTTGACATCTTATTGTGTGAGCATGTTGGTCTGCATTTATATACTCATCTGAGGATATCTAATTGTTGCTATATGGATTTTGTTTTTATATTTGCCAATTGGGTATACAAGAATGCCTAGGACCACTCCTCTATCTATCTATGCTTTCTCACCTCATAGTCTATTCATGTTGCATCACAAAATTTGAACAAGTACTTTTCGATCTCTCTGTGTGAGGAGCACTCGAAGTTCCGTATCGACAAAGGAATGACCATTAAAACCTCCCAAGTGCATCTTGGTGGAACCAACTCCAACATGTCGGGCTCACCGAATGCCTAGGGTTGATCTAATTTTTTTAATCTCGGTACTGTTGATTCCATATTCTCGGTTACACCAAGTTTCGCTGTCAGCTGACAATTGAGACACTCGGTAACACCAAAAATTTAGAATCGGTATCACCAATAGTGATGGGTATATATGTTTTGGACCCCGACGCTTTGACAATCACGCCTCAGAACCCTAACTGCCGAAGAAGGACCCTCTGGTCATCACCCTTGCCTCCCCGCGCTCATTCGCCGCTGGGATCTTTGCCGTCGACAGAAATCTTCACTGTTGTCCATGCCGTAGAGGATCCATCACCAAGCTAGGGTATGGATTCGACTTGTATTGCACTCCCCGTACAATTCTTGCGCAATGAATATTCAATTATCTATAAGCCCCTGTTTGCACATCATATTATCTCCACACAAACTCCATAGTGTAGCGAACAATCGAATTTCTAGGGTTTGCCTTCCGCCCGGTGAAACTCGGTGGAACCGAAGTGAACAAGTCGGTGTCACCGATTTGTAATTTGTGCTACTGAGAACCTTCCCCATGAAACCAAGTACTTCTTTTAGGTCTCACCGAAAGGAGTTCCAAGTTTTGGCTGATGAGAAAGTCAGCCTCGGTAGTACCGATATTTTTGCTTCCACTGTACCGACTTTCATGTGACAGAATGTAAACTTTGGAAATTCTTCGTTCAAACTTTCAAAATCCAGCTACATTTTGTGATGACTTATCCTATTCCACTCTTCTCAACTCTATTCACTGGGTCAGACCTGTGAGATGCTGAAGATAGCCAGAATCTGCAGGAGCGGAATGTTGATATGAGTTCAGGCACTAGTCTCGAGTCCAGTTCTTCCTCAGATCCAGGCACTCCTAGTTCACATGGGTTGCCTAAAGCTGCAACAAGGACAAGGAAGAGACTCAATTCTGATGAAGAAGATTCTGATTTTGTGCTAGAGGAGGTTCTTTCTAAAAAGCAAGAGAAGGCTGCAAAGAAGTCTGCTAATGAGGCCACCTCATCTAGGAGGGTAGTCAACAAAGTTTATGCACCTCCAGAGACTTTCAGAGCACATGAGAGTGCTAGGGCTACTATGTCTGTTGAGCTCCCAAGGAAAGCTTTGCCTAAGAAGGCAGGAGAGAAGAAGACAGACATGAAGAGGATCATTCATATTATTGGCAGGCCTACCTCTATGTTTGAGGATCCAGAGGAGGCTGTTGGTGCTGCTGCTGAGGAGGAGGAGGAGGAACCTGTTGTCAAGGACCCTCCCAAGAAGAAGCATAAGAATCTTATGGTTGATGCTATGCCTAAGCCTGGCCCCTCCAAGAGCACCAAGGTTGCATCCAAGAAGGTTGTTGTAGGGAAGTCCAAGAGGACTACCAGAGATATACCTGGTGCTGAGAAAAACAAGACATCAACTTTCAGAGAAGCAGATGATGATGATGCTATGTCAATTTGATGAAGCTTAGACCTCACCTTCCTAAACACAATGCTAGCCACCAAGTTGTTGAGGATATGAAGAAGAGGAAGGATTCAGGTTTGAGGGCATGGAGAGCTATTGATCCATATGCCCAGAGAAGAAAACTGGTGTGGACTACAGGTTCTACACGAAAGAGCAACAAGACTTCTATGAGACCATCTTACTTGACAAGAGTCCTGCAGTCAGTGACATGAGATATGTTGAATGGAAGTATATCAAGATAAATGCGGACTATTTCCCATGTGGGCAAGACAACTTCCACTACATTGTCCTAGACAAGTTTGTTGGCAAAGAGTTTACAGCTTGGACTGATGAGATGATCATGTGGTTCTACTCCACTGCTCACTTCTATGGAGATGGAAGGATAGTGTGGATGATTGAAGGAGTCAGATACGAATCTATAGTTGATGAGTGGGCTACCATCTTAGGAGTCTCAGAGGTAGAGGATGGTGACTTGGATGTCTACTCTAAATCCAAGGAGAGCCACAGTGCTATGAAGGATATGTACACTGCAATCCCAGCTCCTAACTTGCAATCACACAAGTTAGGATCCATTTACTACCTCCAAGATGTATGTGACATGGAAGAAGTGCCCCATGGACCTAATCGATTTTGCATTCGCATTCAAATGCAAATTAAAAATAATGCACAAATTTAGAGGGGGCTCGTTCTTATCACATATTTCTCAAAGCGACAATTATATTCATTGATTATATCATATGTTGAAGCTTTGATCTATATGTTGTCATCAATTACCAAAAAGGGGAAGATTCAAAGCACATTTGCTCCCTTGGTGGTTTTTGTAATTAATAACAACATATATGTCATTGTACTAATGTTTCCACTAAGCATGTTTCAAGAAAAGTTCAATGATGGGTTGGCAAAAGGATTGTGGAATACCCCCAGATGCAAGGAAATAGATTGGCAAAGCTTCAAGCAAAAGACTCTAGATTTTACCTTTTGTGAGAAATCACTTTGAGTCCATAGGAAAGCAAATACTATTAAAAGGGGGTAAGGTTTTGTTGGTGAAGAAAATGCTCATACGTGCACAAGTGATAGTCACGACATACACCCACAAGCTCTTCCACAAAAGTCTGTCCAAAGCCAAATATTCGAAATTAGTGTAACCAACACTTTCCACTCAGTGCCACCGATTCTCAACCTCAGACAAACTCAGCCAAACACTAGCATTTTGGTGCAACCGATTCCATTTCGGTGCCACCAAGTTTGGGTTGCCAACCTCCTATTATGCAAGTTTACAAAATCGGTCCCGCCGAGTTTTGTGAGTCGGCGTCACCGAGATTGCCAATCTGTCCATTGGTCGCCTTATTAGTGCAACCGAGTTATATGTATTTGTCTCACCGAGATTCAAAAGTTGCTACCTTTGAGGCAACTCGGTACCACCAATATTAACACATCGGTGTCACTGAGTCTGAATTATTAGGTGTAACGGTTGGATTTTTGGAGATGCCTTTATATACCCCTCCACCACCAGTCACTCGTAAGAGAAGCACTCAAAACAGTTCCCCAATCATACCTACTGATTTTCTAAGAGAGAGCCACCTACTCATGTGTTGAGATCATGCCTTACATTCCTACCATATGAATCTTGATCTATAGTCTCCCCAAGTTGCTTTCCACCCAATCAACCTCTTACGCCAAGCCAAATCAGTGAGAGAGTGATTGTGTGTTGAGGAGTCTATCATCTTGAAGCACAAAAGCAAGGAGTTCATCGACATTATCGAGCCTATACCTTTTGGAGGTTGGTGCCTCCTAGATTGGTTAGGTGTCGCTTGGGATCCTCCTACTTCGTGTTGTGGAGTGAACCAAGAAGTTTGTAAGGGCAAGGAGATCGCCTACTTCATGAAGATCTACCCCGAGTTAGGCTAGTGCTCCATGGACGTAGGCCATCATGGTATAGTCAAGGTTGCTTCTTCATGGAACCCTTTGTGGGTAGAGCCCTCCGTGGACTCTCGCAACCGTTACCCTCCGTGGGTTGAAGACTCCATAAATGTGGATGTATGATAGCAGCACCTATCAGAACCACGGGAAAAATCATCGTGTCACCAATTGTGTTTGATCATCCTACCCTCTCTTTACTCGCATGCTTGTCTTTACTTTCCGCTGTTATACTTGTAGACGTGCCTGTGTAGGGTGTACTTGACATACTATGAATGCTAAAATCTGCCAAGACTTAAAATTGGGAAAAGTAGATTTTTAATTGGTCAAGTAGTCTAATCACCCCCCCCTCTAGCACTAATTTTGATCCTACAGCTATTGATCCACTTGATGTATGTTTTGGTGATCAACTTGCGGGTTCTGTGACCTTGGGAATCTATGCATAGGGGTTGGCCCATGTTTTCATCTTGAATCTCTGGTAGAAACTTGGGGGCACTCTTTGAAGTTCTTTGTGTTGGATTGAACATGATGAATCTAAAATTGTGTGATGCATATCATATAATAAATCCCATGGGTACTTGTGGTGACATTGGAGTATCTAGGTGACATTAGGGTTTTGGTTGATGTGTATCTTAAGGTGTTATTTTAGTACGAACTCTAGGGCTGTTCGTGACACTTATAGGGATAGCTCATAAGATTGATCGGAAAAGATAACTTTGAGATGGTTTCATACCCTACAATAATTTCTTCGTTAGTTCTCCGCTATTTTTGACTTTGGAGTGAACTCTTTGTCGCACGAGAGGTATTTACATATGATTCAACTATGTCAGTATTGTTGAGAGAAGTTGCACCAGTGAAAGTATGAACCCTAGGCCTTGTTTCTAAGCATTGCAATACCTTTTGAGATCACTTTTATCATTAGTTAACTTGCTGTTTTTATATTTTCAGATTACAAAAACCTATATCTACCATCCATATTGCACTTGTATCATCATCTCTTCTCCGAACTAGTGCACCTATACAATTTTCCATTGTATTGGGTGTGTTGGGGACACAAGAGATTTCTTGTATTTGATTGCAGGGTTGTTTGAGAGAGACCATCTTCATCCTACACCTCCCACGGATTGATAAATCTTAGGTCATCCACTTGAGGGAAAATTGCCACTGTCCTACAAAACTATACGCTTGGAGGCCCAAAACGAGTCTACAAGAAGAAGGTTGCGTAGTAGACATCAAGCTCTTTTCTGGCTCTGTTGCCGGGGAGGTGAGTGCTTGAAGATATATCTTTAGATCTTGCAATTGAATATTTTAGTTTCTTGTTTTTTCACTAGTTTAGTTTTGTAAAAGAAAACTACAAAAAATGGAATTGAGGTTGCCTCATATGCTTCATCTTTTTAATGTGTTTCGTGCAAATGATGGAAAGGAAAATTGTGCTCAAGTGTTAGAAGAAGAAGTTTTTAAAATGTTTGGCACTAAATCTTTGAGTGATGAGCATCATTGCAATGTTGTTAGTATGAATTCTCTGAATATTCATGATGCTAATGATATGCTAAGCCACAAGCTTGGGCATTCTATGCTTGATGAATATGATATTTTTAGTCCCCCAAGTTTTGATGAGCAAAACTATTATGATGATGGCATGCCCCTATCTACGATGATTATTGTGATGACACGTATGCTATAAATACTAACGACAACCATGGAATCTATTATCATGATTTTAATATTCAATGTGGTTATGTCAATCAAGTGTCACATGATAGTTATTTTGTTGAGTTTATTCCCACTATTATGAATGAAAAGAAAATTGCTTGTGTGGAGAGTAGTAAAAATTCTATGCTTGTAGATCATGAAAAGAATGCTTTATGTACTGGTTATATTGTGGAATTACTTCGTGATGCTACTGAAAATTATTATGAGGGAGGAACATATGCTTGTAGGAATTGCAATAATATCAAGTTTCCTCTGTATGTGTTAAAGGTTTTGAAGTTATGCTTGTTTTGCCTTCCTATGCTAGTTGATTCTTGCTCCCATAAATTGTTTGCCCACAAAATCCCTATGCATAGGAAGTGGGTTAGACTTAAATGTGCTTGTCATGAGATTCATGATGCTCTTTTGCACATTTCATTCCTATACGAGCATCATTGAAATCATCATGCCTAGCTAAAAGGCATTAAAGAAAAGCGCTTGTTCGGAGACAGTCCAACACTTTTACTTTCTGTTTTGATGTGTTCACATGATTAAGATACAGTAGTAACTGTCAGATTTTGGGTTCTGCAAAACCCTTAAGGTTCGAACAGAAGAGAGTGAGCGAAGGTTTCCCTACGGCCTCACCCAACCTAGCTCGCTACTCGATGGACACAACGACGAACTCGCACGATCGAGGAAGAAGATGAACACAACCGTTTACCTAGGTTCGGGCCATTGCGAAGTGTAATACCCTACTCCTACTTTGGTGGATTACCTCTCATGGAGGTTTTGGTGGACGAACTAGTACAATGTGCTTGAGCTTCACAAGGGGGGATCAAGGTGTGTTCTTGGCTCTCTGCCTTGCGGTGGCGAGTTGTGTGGCTAAGTGTTCGATCAGATCTGAGGGTCCTTCCCTCTATGGTGTGCCCTAGCTTCTATATATAGTGAAGGCCCGGGTCCTCTTCCCTTATCACAATGGCGGGAAGGAATCCCACAACGGCCAATTTTGAAGGGGGCAGGAGTACATCCGTGCCCTGTCCAAAGGCGGTCTTCGCCTGCAAAGTAGCTGGTGGTGATGAAGTGGTGGGCTCGGTGATGACATCCGCCCTGTGGAGCTGGTAGTCATGGTCTTGTTGCACCGGAATGGAAACATTTGGGCGGCGCTTTGGGAACCCGCGTATGTCCTTGCTCCCTTTGCACCAAAGAGGAAATTGTGCCGCCTGGCGTGCTGGCTCCCGCCTTTCCTTCCTTGCGTCACCCTTGACTCATGAGGCCGGGCCTTGCATAGAGATCTCCGCCCCTCAGGAGGGGGGCCTGAGGAGGACCATCCTTGCTGGTCTTGACGCCATTCTTCCTCGCGAGCCCAGGGTCCTTGTGAGGGCCTTGTCCTGAGTAGTGCTGCGCCAGGCCTTGCTTGGCTGACAAAGTGGGCCATGTCCTAGGCCACAGACACGCAGGACTAGGTACCCCCATTCCCAGAACGCCGATAGTAGCCCCGATCCCAAGTCGTGCTCGAGCCGGCTTCAGGGCGAAGCCTTAAGGGCGGCCCGGAGTGGCGCGGGCCCCAAACGCCTGTGGGGCCAGGGCTGGCACGCGTCGTGTGTATGACGTGGGGCGTCTCCGTGGCCACCACCCGAATTGACAAAAGCCTGATGACGAGGATATGTACCTAGGGTAGGGTCCTAGGCATGGCCCACATACCCTACCTAAGGACACTACATGGAAGGACTTGAAGATCAAGCATGAACTTCCGAGTGGATCCCTGGAGACATTCAAAGTCACTCGACCGTAATCCACTCGGAGACTCCTTCTTTCACTCAGCAGTCACGTGTCACTCGGAAGACCTCGCTTTCACTCGATGCCAAAAGACCAGGAGCCATCATCAAGAGCCCAACGGGCAGACGCTGGTTCAATCTTCATTAATAGCTTTTATTATGTACGTTACCTGTAACAACAGACTTTAAACCCCACGACCAGACCCTTTGATGCGGGGCCATTATGAGGGGCAGCGAACTTTATATATGCCGCCCTTCCCCTCCTTCACAAGGGTTAGCAACTATTGTAATCTCAACATTCCACACGACATAAAGCTCCCGAGCACTGAGACGTAGGGTTGTTACCTCCACGAGAGGGGCCTCAACTCATACATCCGTGTGTACACCCTCGTCGTAGCTAGGACACTGCCCTCTCCATTCGTACCCCTACCATCTACTGTCAGGCTCGTTCCCATGACAGTTGGCGCCTACCATGGGGCAGGCGTCTAAGGGACTTCCGGTGAGGTTGCAATTTTCATCCTTCGACATGTCTTCCGGTGGTGTTTTTGCTCTGGGCCACGAGATCCGTTTCAGAGCGCTCACCTTCATCACCGACGATTCGGCGTGACTCCAGGAGGTGCCTCTCGATGTCGAGGCGCTCCCGGTTCACGGGGCCGCGCACTTCTGCGCGAGTCCCTGTGGTGTGTTGCTGCGTCAGCCGTCGACCCCCTACACGTCAGCTCCTCTCGCTGTTCGCGGTTGCAAGCGGTCCGGCCGCTCACGACTCTAGAGCTGGGTCGAACACGTAGTGGCGCATCAAGCTTCTTCGTAGGTTGCAGCGCTCGAGCCTGCCGAGTCACTTCATGGTGTGTTCGAGTTGGATTTCGATCCGTCCAACGTGCCTTCTGAGTGCGAAACCTGTGATCGGAGGTCTTGATGGCGGGCTCTCATCAGAGTTCACCGCCTGGCTTCGGTCGTGGCAAGTGCGAGGCTGGAGGCCCGTCGAACGTGCAGCTGCGTCGTGACGAGGAGGTCCATCACAACCCCGCATACATTGTTGGGAAGATCTTGCCCGAGTGTTTGTCCGGACCTTTGAGGGCACTTGCAAGTGCCCCGCAGGTCTGGTCGACTTACAGCGCTGCGTCCAGAAGCCCAATAAAACTTTAAGAGACTATATTCAGCGATGGTCCACCCTGCATCATATGGTGGATAATGTGTCAGAACACCAGGCTGTTTGTGCTTTCAAGGCCGGTGTGAGATACAAGGAGTTGTACCTGAAATTTGGGCGCACTGGTGACATTTCACTCGGCAAGATGATAGAAATTGCCACTTGCTACGCCAATGGCGAGGAAGAAGACCGCCTCCGTAGCGGCAAAGGAAAAGCAATCGCTAACGAGTCTAGCAGCGGCAACAATCGGAAACAGAAGCGAAAGGCTGAAGATCCAGCTCTGGCAGAGGCAGCCGCACTGGTGACTCAGTCAAAGAACAAAGGCAAGGCCAAGGCTCATTATGCCCCCAAGAAGGAGAAGGGTCAGTTAGGAACTAACATTTTGGATCAGTCGTGTGTAATTCACACGAGGAAAGATGCAGAGGGCAACCTGATTTTGCCCAAGCACACCACTCGACAGTGTTGAACCCTTATCCAGCAATTCAAGGGAGACCAGTCGAGTGCGAAGTCTCCTGAAAAAGAAGATGAAGATGAGGAAAAGGAAACATTCCCGGATGTCACTGCTACTCTGGTGATCTTTGCTGATGTCGAGAGCAAGAGTCGTCTGAAAGTCATCAATAGAGAAAACAACATGGCTAGGCCAGACACCCCCACCTACCTCAAGTGGTCTCAATATGCTATCACATTTGACCACACAGACCATCCTGCTCGTGTGGCCACTCCCGGTCGACAGACTCTGGTAGTTGATCCGGTGGTGCAGGGGACTCGACTCAAAAAGGTCCTCATGGACGGCGCCAGCGGCCTGAACATTTTGTATGCGGATACCCTGAAAGGGATGGGCATTCCAATGTCCCGTCTGAGCAAGAGCAGCATGCAGTTTCACTGGGTCATCCCAGGAAAGAAGGCCACGTCACTCGGCCAGATAGCATTGGATGTGGCATTCGGAGATAGCAAAAATTTCCGAAAGAAAAGTTGACATTTGAAGTCGTGGATTTCAAGAGTGCTTACCACGCCATCTTGGTTCGACCCGCTTTGCACGTTTAATGGCCCGACCATGTTACGTGTATCTCAAGTTGAAAATGCCAGGCCCTAAGGGCATGATCACGGTCACTGGCAATCGACAGTGGGCGAAAGAGTGTCTCCAGGAAAGATCCAAGATCTCCGATCAATAGATGGCCATGGTCGAGCTGGAAGAGTACAAGAAAACCGATGACCCTGCTAATTTGCTCCGCGCAAAAAAGTCGGCTTCCGAGTCGGCATTTCAGTTGGCAGGGCAAGTGAAGAAGGTGCACATGCACCCGACAGATCCAACTGCTGCCCCGACGAATATCTCAACAACACTCGACAGTAAATAGGAAGCCGAGCTCATCCAGTTCCTTCGTGAGAACTGGGATATCTTTGCTTGGAAGCCTGCTGACATGCCGGGGATTCCCAGGGAGCTGGTTGAGCACTGTTTGTGAGTGGATCTGAAAGCCAAGCCCGTCAGGGAGCATTTGCATCGATCCGCGACGGAGAAGCGCAAGGCAATCGGAGAAGAAGTGACCCGTCTCTTGCAAGCCAAGTTCATTCGGGAGATTTACCACTCCGAGTGGCTCTCGAATGTTGTGATGGTGCCCAAGAAAGATAAGTCGTTGCACATGTGCATTGACTTCAAACATCTCAATAAGGTGTGTCCAAAAGACCATTTTCCTCTCCCTCGCATAGATCAAATTGTTGACTCGACAGCGGGGTGTGAGTGGTTATCATTTTTAGATGCTTATTCTAGGTACCATCAGATCCGTTTGTTTGGCCCGGATGAAATAAAGACAGCCTTCATCACCCCGTTTGGGTGCTTTTGCTACATCACCATGCCTTTTGGTCTTAAGAATGCCAGCGCTACTTTTATGCGCATGATTCAGAAAGGTTTACTCGACTAGATCCCTCGGAATGTCGAGGCGTACATGGACGATATAGTGGTCAAGTCCCGCAAAGGTTCCGACCTACTGGCTGACTTGGCCAAAACATTCGCCAATCTGAGGCGATTCGACATAAAGTTCAATTCGGCCAAATGTACCTTCAGTGTCCCTAGCGGCAAGTTACTCAGTTTTCTCGTTTCCGAGCAAGGAATTAATGTCAATCCCGAGAAGATCAGCGCCATTACCCGTATGAAGAGTCTCGTGTGAGTGCACGACGTTTAGAAGCTCACAGGTTGCTTGGCAGCATTGAGTCGATTCATTTCACGTCTTGGTGAGAAGGCTCTGCCCCTGTATCAGTTGATGAAGAAGTCCAACACATTTGACTGGACTCCTAAAGCCAAAGCAGCATTTGTTGAGCTCAAAGCCCTGCTCTCCACCCAGCCGGTGCTTGCCGCTCCTGCCAGCAAAGAGCCCTTGCTCCTGTACATCGCGGTTGCTTGATCTCAAAGCCCTACTCTCCACCCAGCTGGTGCTTGCCGCTCCTGCCAGCAAAGAGCCCTTGCTCCTCTACATCACGGCCACAAATCAGGTCATCAGTACAGTGCTGACTGTCGAGCGAGAAGAGGACGGTAAAGCCTATAAACTCCAGCGGCCAGTTTATTATGTCTCACAAGTATTGTCCCCTCAAAGCAAAGATATCCACACTATCAGAAGTTGGTGTATGGTATTTACCTATCAGCAAAGAAGGTGGCACATTATTTCCAAGACCATTCGATCTCAGTCGTTAGTGATGCTCCTTTATCCGAGATTTTCAATAATCGCGGTGCATCAGGTCGAGTGGCTAAATGGGCAATTGAGCTTGGACACTTTGACATCAGATTCGAGGCCAAGAAGGCAATCAAGTCCCAAGCATTGGCAGATTTCATGGCCGAGTGGACTGAACAGCAACAGCCCATCCAAGTTCACTCGACGCATTGGACAATGTTCTTCGACGGCTCCAAAATGTTGAATGGGTCCGGCGCTAGTGTTGTTTTAATATCCCCCAGAGGTGACCAGCTTAGCTATGTCTTGCAAATTCACTTTGATTCCTCCAACAATGAGGCAGAGTATGAAGCACTTTTGTATGGGTTGTGCATGGCTATCTCACTCGGCGTCAAGCGCCTCATGGTTTATGGCGACTAAAATTTGGTAGTGAATCAAGTGATGAAAGAGTGGGATGTTAGAAACCCTGCTATGACTGGATACTACAATGCAGTCCGGAAACTGGAGATGAAATTTGAAGGTCTAGAACTTCACCATGTTCCTTGACTGAAAAATCAAGCGGCTGATGAGTTGTCCAAGATTGGCTCCATTCAACGGCCTGTCCCCAACGGAGTGTTCCTGGAGCATTTGCACACTCCTTCGATTCAAGAGGATCCCTTCACTAAAGAGCCCCCCACAAGCTTTAAGCTCCTCTGACTCGACTGAAGTTGATGTTCCTACTGTGATTGACCTAGTCATGGAGGTGCTAGTTATCATTCCCGACTGGAATGTGCCATACATTGCCTATATCCTTAGACAAGAGCTCCCTGAGGATGAAGCAGAGGCTCGACACATTGTGCGCAGGTCTAAGGCTTTCACTATGATGGGAGATCAGCTATTCAGAGAGAGTGTGACTGGTGTCACCCAGTGCTGCATTTCCCCTGAAGAAGGTCGAATTATTCTAGACGAAGTCCACTCAGGAACTTGCGGGCACCATGCATCTTCAAGGGCGATCATCACTAAAGCATACCGAGCTGGTTTTTACTGGCCACGAGCTAATGAGATGGCTAAGGACATAGTTGATCACTGTGAGGGCTGCCAGTTCTATGCAAATCTATCACAGAAGACAATTCCACTCGCCTGGCCGCTTGTGGTTTGGGGACTCGACATGGTTGGTCCCTTCCGACCCGGAAAAGGAGGATTCACCCATCTGTTGGTAGCAGTCGACAAATTCACCAAGTGGATTGAAGCCAAGCCCATCAAGAAGCTGAATTCCTGCACGACGGTCACGTTCATGAGGGAGATCATTATCTGATACGGCATCCCGCACAGCATCATCACGGACAACGACACTAATTTTGACTCAGAAGAATTTAGGAGATTCTGTAACTCCCAAGGCACCCAAGTGGATTACGCTTCCGTTGCACATCCTCAAACCAATGGGCAAATTGAGCAAGCTAATGGTCTCATTCTGCAAGGTTTGAAGCCTTGTCTCATGCGCTATTTGGATCATGCTGCTGGTGCATGGGTAACTGAGATGTCGTCTGTTTTGTGGGGGTTGAGGACAACGCCTAATCAGTCGACTGGATGGACTCCTTTCTTCCTTGTCTATGGTGCTGAAGCTATACTGCCGAGTGACTTGGCCCACAATTCTCCTCAAGTGGAGCTATATTCTAAGGCTGAAGCTGAATAGGCCAGACATGATGGGGTAGATCTTCTAGAAGAAGAGCATGAGATGGCTCTGATCTGGACCATAGCCTATCAATAAGACCTACGGCGCTTCCATGCAAGGAATGTCGGAAGCCGAGCGTTCCACGAGGGAGATTTGGTGCTCCGAGTGAATCAGGACCGACCTCACAAGCTTGCTCCTTCATGGGAAGGCCCTTTTGTTGTTACTAAGGTGCTAAACAATGGAGCCTATCACTTGTATAATCTCATGAAGTAGATGGATGAACCAAGAGCCTGGAATGCAGACCTGCTTCGACGTTTTTACACTTGAGACAAGAGTTTTATGATGTAATAAGAGTACTTCATCAATGCAATTCGCGTTTCTGTGATTAATACTTCGTCGATTCCAACCGCGCAGCTATATTCTTGGGGATACTCCGAGTGATGAGCAATCCTCACACTCGGGGGCTTAGCTCCGAAACATGTCTCGCCTAAGTTAAAAACCCTGTCGGGTGGATAGCAGTCCATTCAGTCGACAGCCTATTTGTGAATCCGTCTTCGCTTGGGTTGAAAACCTCGTCGAGTGGACGGTAATCCGTTCATTCGACAACTTAGCTACGAATCGACATTCGCTTAAGTTCGAAAATACTCCGAGTGTAGAGCAATCCTCACACTCGGGGGCTTAGCTGCGAAACATGTTTCGCCTAAGTTAAAAACCCTGTCGGGTGGATAACAGTCCATCCACTCGATGGCCTATTTGCGAATCCATCTTCGCTTGGGTTCAAAAAAACTCGTCGAGGCAATGTTAATCCATTCACTCGACAACTTAGATGCGAATCGACATCCGCCTAAGTTCAAAAATACTCCGAGTGATGAGCGATCCTCACACTCGGGGGCTTAGCTACGAAACACGTTTCGCCTAAGTTAAAAACCTCGTCGAGTAGATGGTAATCCATTCACTCGACAACTTAGATGTGAATCGACATTCGCCTAAGTTCAAATATACTCCGAGTGATGAGCGATCCTCACACTCGGGGGGCTTAGCTGCGAAACACATTTCGCCTAAGTTAAAAACCTCGTCGAGTAGATGGTAATCCATTCACTCGACAACTTAGATGCGAATCGACATTCACCTAAGTTCAAATATACTCCCAGTGATGAGCGATCCTCACACTTGGGGGCTTAGCTGCGAACACGTTTCGCCTAAGTTAAAAACCTCGTCGAGTGGATAATAATCCAGTCACTTGACAACTTAGCTGCGAATCGACATTTGCCTAAGTTCAAAAATACTTCAAGTGATGAGCAATCCTCACACTCGATGGCTTAGCTGCAAAACACGTTTCGCTTAAGTTAAAAACCTCGTCGGGTGGATAGTAATCCATCCACTCGACAGCTTAGTTGGGAATCAACATTTTCCCAAGTTCGAAAATGCTCCGAGTGATGAGAAATCCTCACACTCGGGGGCTTAGACGTGAACATGCTTCACCCAAGTTAAAAACAAACTCAGTCAAATAGACGATTGAAAGCCAAATATGAATTAAATCCAAAGGGTAAACCACGGATAAATGTTTCGTGTGGAAGCAAATGTGCTCAGGCACAAGGCATGAACGAAGTTTTTAAGGATACATATCCACTCGGCATACCGAGGCAAATTTAACTGTTTCTTAGAAAGACAACTTTTTCAAGCAGGTGACGGACTGGCGGGCTCGACGAAGGTGTCCAGGTCGATGCCATCGGCGATTCTGGTGGCTGCTTTGATGAAGGTCTCCATGAAGTCCTCAAACTAGAATTTCTTCGTGTTGACCACCTGAAGCTCCTTCAGCCTCTCTTCCTTCACGTCCCTGCAATGGACCCTGACGAGTGACAACGCCACGTCAGCCCCACAACGAGCGAAAGATTTCTTCTAGGCCTGCACTCGACTTGGAAGTTCGTCCAGGCGAGCCATCATAGAATTCAGGTCGAGCTAGAGGGTGTCCTCAGGTCATAGCTCTTTGTCGATCCTCTCCATTGCAGACTTCAGTCGGACAAGATACGCCTGGACGCCCTGGAGCCGGAAATTGAGTCGGAGCATGTTCATGGCCACCGCGTCTGTGACAGGAGATTTGGTGGGATCCAGATTGGGCTCAACCTCCTCTGTCTCCTTCTCAAAGTCTTGGCAGAATTATGTTGAAGAATGGGGAATGGGAGGAGAATCGGTGAACTGTGACCCTCAAAGATTTTACAAAGCTCAGTCGACAAAAATACTTACCGTCGAGCAGAATATACATCTTCCTCGAGAACTCGCCCAAATGCTTCTGCAGACCATTGCTCCTCTTGTTCAGTTGCTCGGCCCTTTTGACGAGGTCCGCGCGCTCCTGTTTGAGTTTGGTGTTCTCCTCTTCCAGCTTCTGGGTGGCCGCCAGCTTCTGATCTGCAGCTTCAGTTTTGTCCTTGGCCACCTGTTGGGCATCGGCGAGTGCTTTGTCCTTCTCCTCCAGTGCCTTCTTCATGGAATCTAAAGAAACAACATTGTTGAGTTGCGCTTGGAGTCGACGGTTTTCATTGCGCACGTCTTCTCGAGTGAGAGCACTCGGTTCAAAACTTGAAAAGTGAAGATGGGAATGCTGACAGTCGACAATAATTACCTCCCAAAGACTTCAGCTCAGCACGTGCTCTCTCCAGGGTGCTGTTGGCAACCGCTAGGTCCACCTGCAACTAGTTCCTCTCCTCCTCCATCTCCTTGTACTGTGTCCCAAGTTTGCAAGCCGTCTGGAACCAACAAAAGATAGGAGTTCAATCAGCAAGTGGTTCCTGGACAGTCGACTGAGTTATTAAAACCGGCGAATGACCATCTTGGAAGAATTCAAGCAAAAAGTCCACTCGACATGTCGAGTGGCCATGGCACTACGCGCGCCGTAAACAAATTTAAAGTTGTCTCTATAAAGACCCTTGGCGGTGCAAGCACTCGACAGCGGTCTCCGGGACTACACCCAGTGGGTGCGCTAAGACCGCCCCCACTAAGACGGTTAACTCTCGACCGTCGAGTAACTCGACATGTTGAGTGACACTAGTACCACGCGTACGACAAGTTTTCAAGCCTACTATTCATCGTCTACGATGAACAATAGCCTCGAGGACTACACCTAGTGGGTGCACTTAGCGTGCCCCCATTAGTTATTCAAACATTCGACAAGGTCAGCCCTGTCGTGACACTCGACCCGTCGAGTGATGCACCCCCTCTACTCTATGAAGTGCAGTCGATCCTTATGTAGCGTCATATCATGGTTTGCTAATAATATCCATGAAACCTGCAAGGTATCTACGGAGTGGTGTGATCCAAAGACAAAATGTATCCCGTATACAATAAACTCTAAGACCCCTGCCGATGCAAGCATTCGACAGCGGTCTCGGGGACTACACCCAGTGGGTGCGCTAAGAGCGCCCCCACTGAGATGGTTAATTCTCGATCCATCGAGTAACTCATCAGAAAACACACTCGACATGTCGAGTGACACAAGTACCATGCGTACTATCAATCCCAATCCTACTCGACTACGATCCGATCTACTCGAGTGGAGAAAATTCAAACGTTCTACGGCAATCACCCAGTGGGTGTACATCAGCCAAGAAAAGACAAGAATTCAATCAACAATGCACTTACAATCGAACTTACTCGGACATTGGTGTGGAGGGCTGTGCTGACATCAAAAGCCAGTTTGCTGGCCTCGTACGCCTCCTTGGTCCTCAGCATGAGCTGCTCCGCCTGGATCATGGCTTCCTTTGTAGCCCCGGTTTGATCTTTTGGGGTATGATGCAGAGAGAAGGTCGTCACAGGTGGGGTCGACATGGTCGCAGAAGCAGCTGAGGCAGTCTGAGGGGGCCCAGTTGGAGTCGATGCCACAATGGCCGAGACGATTGGGGGAGCACGTGATAGAGGTACTGCAGGTTCAGCCCTAGGCTGTGTCGAGCCACCTCCCCCGTGGGAAGACTCTGTAGTCGACCGCTGAAGTGCTTGCACCGACGAAGCTCTTTGGATGCGAGGGCGCGAAGTGTCCAGTCACCCCTCGTCATCCTCCACCTGAATGACCTCTGCATCGATAACCGACAGTGTTAACATCTGCATATGTCAAGTCCCATTCGGACAAACAAACAACAATCTAACCTCTATGAGAAGTGGTCACGTCAGCAGTGTTGACGTCCATCGCATCCCCTCCATCTCGATGAGGCGAAGACACAAATGTAGTAGCTCTGACGAATTGAGTGGCATTTGGTCAAATACAACTCCGGACTTCAGTGGACAGAATAAGTACGGAAATAAATACTTATGTGGAGACGACAGGCACGACCACCCTCATGCGAGGCAGTGCCTTGTGAGGCTTGGTGACGGCTGTCTTGGGCTGCTTGGCCAGTTTCTCGCTCGGCTCGGCGGTCGAGGGGCGACTGCGCTTCAGATTCCTCTCACTGGGGCCTGGAGCCCTGTCCTCAACAGTGGACGGGTCTTGGCGAGACTTGGTGCGGCTTTCGTGGCGGGGAGGTGACTCGACTTCTTCCCCCTTGCCGGTGTCCTTGTGTTCATCCTCGGAGTCGGAAGAACCGTCATCGTCCATGCTGCCGCCTTCGCTCACCACGGCGTCTTCAACATGGTTCCCGTTGGGAACGAGCGAGTGCATGTGCGTCCATTCCTGCATGATTCAAGCAAAGAAGTCAGTCCGATATATCGCTTGACAGTACAATATATCAATCGACATCACCCAACTCACCAGGTTCTTCGGCGGGTTTTCGGCCGAGTACGGCAGGATCCTCTTGGCTCCCAAGGGGTTGTCACAGGCCCCGGTGATGCTATGGAGCCACTGCTCGACAGTTCTCTAAGGAACTTCCTCAGGATGCGCCCTTGTCAAGTCCTCAGGGCCCGCATAATGCCACATTGTATGGTCCCTGGCTTGGAGCGGCTGGATGCGTTGACCTAGAAACGTCTCCAACAGATCCATGCCAGTAACCCCGCCCCGGATCAGTAGCACCACCGCTTCTACCAAGATGCCCACTTGGACGTGCTCCGCATCAGTCACCTTCAGGGACTTGGGAACAGCTGGACGGTGGGGTGTATAGGGGGGAAGGTCAGTCGACATATTTGGCGATGCTACATCCTTGCAGTAAAACCAGGTCGACTGCCAACCCCTTACAGATTCTGGGAAGGTCATGACAGGGAAGGATCTATGAGCTCTTTTCTGAACTCCTAACCCTCCACACAGCTAGAGTACGTGAGTCTTCCCGTCAGCGGGGAGGGCTTTCTTCACGGTCTGGGATCTGACCGTGAAGAGGTGTTTGAATAGTCCCCAATGGGGAGAACAGCCCAGGAAACATTCGCACAGAGTGACGAATGCAGACAGATAAGCTATGGTGTTGGGCGAGAGGTGGTGCAGTTGGGCACCGAAAAAATTCAGGAAGCCCCTAAAGAATGCATGTGGCGGCAGAGAAAAACCTTGCTCGACATGGGAGAGAAGGAGAACCCGCTCCCCGTCGCATGGCTCCGGCTCGCGCTCCTCCCCTGGCAGCATCCAGGCACCATCCGCCACGAGCCCGTCGGAGACAAGACCCTCCATGTCTTCGCGGGTGATGACAGAGGGGAGCCAATCCCCCTGCATCCAGCCTGCTGGTGCGGTGAATCTGGCGGTCGAGGGCTTCTTGCCCTTGAGCTTCGCCGCCCCCCTCTTCATGTGCTCTAGCTTCTCTGTTGGATTCTTCATCTCTGTCGTGGAGGCTCTCGTCGAGGGAGATTGGAGTTGGGCGGTGCGAGTGGAGGAGGCGGAGGAAAAGAGAGAAAGAACTGGCGGAGGTACTGTGCAAACCGCGATGCTGACGGCTTTATATGCCGACGAGTGTCTCACTGACCAGTGGACCCACGAGGTTAACGGGCACGCCAACCGCTGATGGCGCTCGGTACATGGCGATACGACCGGTGCGAAAATCGAGGCGTCGCACCTCCACTTGCCCTGATCGTGGCGTAATCATCGCGCGGGCGCGCGCGCTTCCCAAATTTTCGGATCCCGGAAAATCTAGGTCTGTCAAACCGACCCGTCGCCTCCCAAGATATTGCCAGCTCACTCGGACCAAAGCGAATGCTGAACATCCACTCGGACACCTTTAAGGCTGAATGGATCCGGGCGAGCGGAGAAGAATTTAATCGACACAAGTTTCGTTGATTTTGCATGTTGATCCTGAATGAATGCTAATGCTTAGAGTTCAATCGACACAAGTTTCATGGAAATCCCAAATACCATTCGAAGGATCTGATGCACTAACTCAAGGTGTATGTAGATACCTCCTTCCACCACTCAAACCCCGATCCATTCGGGGGCTAATGACGAGGATATGTACCTAGGGTAGGGTCCTAGGCATATCCCACATACCCTACCTAAGGACACTACATGGGAGGACTTGAAGATCAAGCATGAACTTCCGAGTGGATCCCTAGAGACGTTCAAAGTCACTCGACAGTAATCCACTCGGAGACTCCTTCTTTCACTCGGCAGTCGCGTGTCACTCGGAAGACCTCGCTTTCACTCGACGCCAGAAGACTAGGAGCCATCATCAAGAGCCCAACTGGCAGACGTTGGTTCAATGCTCATTAATAGCTTTTGTTACATACATTACCTGTAACGGCAGACTTTAAACCCCACGATCAGACCCTTTGATGCGGGGCCATTACGAGGGGCAGCGAACTTTATATAAGCCGCCCCTCCCCTCCTGCACAAGGGTTAGCAACTATTGTAATCTCAACATTCCACACGACATAAAGCTCCCGAGCACTGAGACGTAGGGTTGTTACCTCCACGAGAGGGGCCTGAACTCATACATCCGTGTGTACACCCTCGCCATAGCTAGGACTCTGCCCTCTCCATTCATACCCCTACCATCTATTGTCAGGCTTGTTCCCACGACACCTGACTTCCAGCGTCGAGCCATTATTGCTTCCCTCTTCCGCGCACTTGTTCTTGCTTCCAGATCTCGGCCTTAGCTGAGACCCCTCCAGATCTGGCGTCGCTCCGTTCTCCCTCCGAATGGATCCCGTCGGCAAATCGAAGCCAGAGGCATAGGTATCGGCCCCTACTCCCATCTCGTCGACGCTCTCTGTGTCCACCATCGCCAAGGACGGTGACCTAGTCCCGGTGCTCCCATCGAGGGCGGACGGGACCAACGAGCACACGTGGACCTTGATATGGGGAAGCTCCTCAGAGAGGCGGCCCTCGTCCAGGTCAGCCTACCCCTTCTTCCTCCCTCCGCGTTCTTCATCGCCATCCTCGACCACTACGGGATCCATGCGCTTCACCTCTAGCCCAACTCTATCCTGCTCTTGTCCGTCTTTGCCTTTTACTGCGAGGCCTTTATGGGCATGAAGCCTTCGGTGGCCCTCTTCTGGCATTTCTTCAGCCTGCGCGTGCATGACGGCGCTCAATGGTTGGCGTGCGTCTCCTTCGTTGCGGTCTAGAGTGGCAACATGCTCTTAAAGGTCGGGAAGAAGGTGGAGAACTTCTGGCACCATTGGGTCTTCATGGATCCTGTGAGCCCTAACTCTTGCTAGGAGCTGCCGAAGGGGTTGCTAGAGAAGACCCTTGCGTGGGGCTCCATGAAGCTTTCTGACCCCCGGGCTAAGCCCGTCCTAGAGAGAATCTCCCGCGACATCAGCGCCCAGAAGTTGATTGGGGGATGATAGTGAAGGAGTTCTTGACGGAGCGCTTGGCGCCTCTCCAGTCTCACTCTAGGCCCTTGTGGGACTATCGGGGCAGCGGTGATAACCTCAGGCTCTAGTCCGCATGCATAACCCCCGAGGAGTTGAACAGGGTTGTGGTGACCTGCTCAATGGCGACCTCGGTGATCTCCCTAAGGGCTATGCCCCATAGTACCGTCGTGATGACATGGCCGCTTTGGTTGCCAGGATGCCCGCCTTCGATGAACTGGGGCTCTCCCCCGTCGAGGGCCTTGGCTCCCTGGTGACGGTGTCCTCCGATGACACCTTAGGTGGGGAGGATTCGGAGAAGACATTAGATGGAGACCCGACAGGAGCATCCCCCCATTGCAGAGCGTGCTCCTATGCGACCTTGTGGACGACGACGATGCTGGTGAAGTTTCGGCACGGGGTTGTCCGCGCCCCGCCATGGTCTCCCAAGGGCTCGTGCCGCCCCCCCTCGGGCCACACGATCCGCCTGCCTGATGACCCCCAAGAAGCGAGGGGCCGAGTCTCCTTCTACGCACCCTGCCCCAGCAGGCATGGTGGCCGGAGCGCTGGCCTCGCCCCCGTTCGAGTTGCAGCCTGCGGGCCATGTGGACGAGGCCGTGACTACGGCTATCCCTTTGGTGGCAGTGATGCCGCCTGGTGTCCCTATCGCCTCCTTTTGTGAGGGCACTGCCGCCGTCGGGGCGGAGGGGAAGAGGAAGTGGGTCGACGTTGAGGAGTAAGGACTTGGTGTGACTTTGCCTGCCCTTTGGTAACTTGGATTCTAATGGTTCCTCCCTTGCCTGTCAACTAGGGTCGTCCCCGCGATGAAGATGAGGAAGAGGAAGGTGGGTGTCAAGCCGAAGGCATCCTCCAATGCTCCGCCTGCTCCCGGCACGCCGTCCTCGCTCGATGAGGTTCCTTGGGTCGAGGCGGTGAAGGCTCGAGAGGTGACCCTCCTGGCTGCCGCTGCGAAGCCCCCGGAGCCCTTGAGGCCTACTAGTGTGGTAGCTTCTATTCTTGAGGTTGTGTTGTTGTCATAGTCCGGAGGGCCAGTCCCTCAGGGCCGGCAACCCATGAACTCGTCTATGTCTATCTTGCCCTTGGTTGTCGAGCAGCCTTTGGAGCCTCCTGCTCCTTGCGTTGTCGTAGCTCAGGAGGTGCCACCTGTGGTCATGCAGGCGACTCCTTCGGAGGGGGTCTTGGTGACTTTTCTGGGTGGTTTTGACGTCCTAGACGAGGTTCGGGATGCCCTCGCGGGTGCTGAGGATCGCCTCGCGTGCGGGCTTCTGGGGCTCCTCTCCGGATGGCTCCGGGCCAAAGCCTTTATCGTGGTGTCCTCCGGCCGAGCCAAGGCCATTGTGGCGAGGAGCGAGAAGGTGGTCGCGTTGGCCAAAGTGGCCCTCGAGGCGGCACTAGCCAAGGTGGCATTTGCCAAAGGGTGCTGCAATGAGGCGGAGTCCCGCCAAAGTGCCCTTCAGGAGGAGAAGTTCGTGCTCGAGGAAGAACTGCACGGGCAGCTTGAGGCCCTCGAGTCCTGCAGGGATCAGCTCACAGACCGGGACTTCAAGCTGTCCCAGGCAAAAGCCAATGGCGCCGTTATGCGAGGGCGCCTGGAGGTGCGGGAGAAGGAGGTAGCCCTGGAGAAGATCTGGCTTGAAGCTGCGGAAAAGGATTTAGCCGAGGCCGAGGATGAAAAGGTCGCGGAGCTTAGTGCTCTTCCCTCGATCGAGCTCAGGCTTCACCGAGTGCTCCACTCCCTCTGTAGGGAAGGGTTTGAGGAACCCCTGGTGGCTCCTGAGAGTGGCTACGTGGCGCTTGCTTCAAGATTCGTCGAGGCGCTGGAGGGCACCATCCCCAAAGTGGAAGGGGTCTTGACAACGAGTGTCGCAACCTCTTTTCTGAGGCCGCGACGCTCGTCTTTAGCCATCTTCACCTCCGCGAGCCAGGATTCGAATTCGACTTAGTGATCCACCTGGTTGCCTCGGGGGTCTGCAGCAGCGCTACGGAAGCAGTGAGGGCTGCCGTGGAGAAGCTGGTGAAGAGGTTCACCCGTGTCACTGTTCAACCGTCCCCTCAAACTGTGGAAGTTAGTGGCGAGGAGGACGATGCCGGTGATGTTGACGATGAGCTCTCCGTGGATGGGACGAGCAGCGGCGCGGGCTCCCCCTGATCCTCCTTTCCTGTTTCTTTCCTACATCATTTGACATGCCTCTCCGAGGCGTTAAACTGGTTGTATTCGCAAAAACCTTAATGCTTGTAATAATGGTTGAATTGCGTGATTGCCCTCTTCACCTTGTTTTCTTCTTGCTTGTTGTGTCGCTTTGCGTCGGCAGGGCCCGGGCCCGTGCATACCTCAGCTGCCATCGGGGCCGACCGGATCACCAAGGACGGTCCCAAGAGGTGAGGGGCTACGGGGCCAGTGAGGCCCCTGAGTCGCGATGCTCAGGGGTCCCCCTTAACGTGTGAGCAGCCCTCATGAAGGGAACATAGTGAAGATAGGTTTAATTTGGAAACTCTAAACACCTTATTCTCTGCGTCGGCAGGGCCCAACCTCGTGCATACCTCAACCGCCGTCAGGGCCGATCGGATCACCAATGACGACCCCGTGGAGCGAGGGGCTATAGAGCCAGTGAGGCTCCTGAGTCACGATGCTTAGGAGTCCCCCTTAACGTACGAGCGGCTTCAGCATCCCCCTGAATGTTTTGAGCTTGAGCGCATTGAGCTCTGCGTCGGCAGGGCTCGGTCCCGCGCATACCTCAATCGTCGGCAGGGTCAACCAGATCAGCAAGGATGGCCCCATGGAGCAAGGGGCTAAGGAGTCAGTGAGGCTCCTGAGTCGCGATGCTTAGGAGTCCCCCTTGACATATGAGTGGCTCCCATACCTTCCCGAAGGGAGTTGGTAGTAGCCTCGCTGTAGCCCCCTCATGCATACACCCTAGGGAATGCAGCGAGGTGAGGCCACAAGGAGCCTTCCCGAGGTTGGATGCAACAACTAGGGTGCCCTCAGTTGTTTATCCCCAGCACTGGGTATATGGCTTCCACATTGCGTGGACATAGCCATTGGTGGGTAGTGTTGACTTCTCCGCCAGCACAGGACTGTGGCTTGCACATTGCGTGGGCATAGCCATTGGTGGGCAGTTTTGACTTCTCCGCCAGCACGGAGCTATTGCTGCCACATTGCATTGGAAGGAACCCCTCCGTGTCCTCGAGGGGCTCCGGGCGTGTACAGCCCATTGAGTTCGTACGCGTGGCTGGCATTGTAGAACTGGGAGGTGTATCTGGGAGCTCACGAGGGCGCTTTGGCCTCATGAAGTCCCAACCTCAAGGCGGGTTGCGCCTGAGTCTACTTGTTGATAGCTTCATCCGGGGTCTTGGGGTCTTCATCGCAGCCTACACCAAGCATCCTCCCTAAGGCCATGGGAGGGTCAAGCACCAGTGAACCCAGGAGATGAAGTGTATGGGAGTGGCCCGTCCAAACAGAGTTCAGTCACTGGATTTTTTCGATGCTGCAAGGACACACTCGAGCACAGTCGTCGTGCCAGCCCTCTTGTGAGGTGGCCAAAAGGGGCCCCGCTTGGGAGTGACGGCATACACACCGACAAAATGCCATGCTGATAAGGGAAAACATTAGGAAGCAGGTTGCATGCATGGAAAAACTACTAAATTATGAGTAAACATAGCATTTGAAGGGGTATGCCTTGGTTGCCTGAGGACGACGAGGCCCGGCACGCATCTTTCAAATGGAACGAGCCAAAAAGTTACCTTGCACAAACCAACAAAAAGTCACCTGGCGACCATGCCACTAAAGAGCTGAAGCTACTGTTGTAGCCTGATCTTGTGCCCCAACGAGCGCGGCCCTCACGGGTCCGTTGTCTCCCACGGCCCGGGACCCACGCTTGGCCCGGGCATCTCCTCTAGATTCTCGTCATGTCTCGTCAGGCAGGGCACGAGCATGGCCCGAGCAAGACGCTGGAATGTGACTCCGGCGTTTGCCAGGCCGAAGGGCATGTGGACGTAGTTGTTCGAGTAGGCCCACCAGTGGTCGACGCGAGCTGGCTAGAAGCGGCTCCTGCGCAAGACGTTGTTGATGGCGAGCGCGTATACGCAGGCACGCGGCCGGTCGACCGGGTCGACGATGGGGACTACGATTGGCGGTGCAGGGCGTCCCCTTCCTTGCCTGGTCTGTGCCTCCTGAAGTTCCTTGATCACCTTGAAGACCGACTCTCGTGAGCTTGGCACCTTGCATTGTGCTCCTGGTTCTGGCAATCGCGCATTAGGACGCGTCTCAACGTTATGCCCGGGCACCTCCCTTGTCTGACCGGCCAGGCTGGGTGCCTTCCGGACGGAAGCCCCCA
Organism: Hordeum marinum; assembly: GCA_022496015.1. Lineage (NCBI taxonomy): Eukaryota > Viridiplantae > Streptophyta > Magnoliopsida > Poales > Poaceae > Hordeum > Hordeum marinum. The sequence goes on along the minus strand of CM039674.1, from coordinate 273,900,580 downwards.
AGCCTGTCCTAAGGGAGGTGCCGGGCACGCCTTCCTATGCGAGGGGAGGGGTGGCCCCATCCTTGAATGCAGAGCATGAGGCTCCTTCCTTTGAAGTGCCAGCTCCCTAGCGCTCCGCGAGGGTCAGCTGCTTCTTTCCCCCGTGCTCATATTCGCACGGCGGGGCATCTTCTTCGTTGTCCGAGCGTTCGACCGCAGCTGCACGGTAAGCACGATCGAGTGGGAAGACGGCATCCTATAGGATCGAAAGTAGTGCTAGAGGCGGGGTGATTAGACTAGTTGACCAAATAAAAATCTACCTTTTCCTAATTTTAATTCTTGGCAGATTTTAGCATTCATAGTATGTCAAGTACACCCTACACATGCATGTCTACGAGTATAGCAGCGGAAAGTAAAGAAAAGCATGTAAGTAAAGAGAGGGTAGGAAGATCAAACGCAATTGGTGACATGATAACTTTTCCCATGGTTCCGATAGGTGGTTCTATCGTACATCCACGTTTATGGAGTCTTTAACCCACGGAGGGTAACGGTCACGAGAGTCCACGAAGGGCTCTACCCACAGAGGGTTCCACGAATAAGCAACCTTGACTATACCATGATGGCCTACGTCCACGAAGGACTAGCCTAACTCGGGGTAGATCTTCATGAAGTAGGTGATCTCCTTGCCCTTACAAACTTCTTGGTTCACTCCACAACATGAAGTAGGAGGCTCAAGCGACACCTAACCAATCTAGGAGGCACCACCCTCCAAAAGGTAATAGGCTTCATACTGTCGATGAACTCCTTACTCTTGTGCTTCAACATGATAGACTCCTCGACGCACAATCACTCTCTAACAGATTTGGCTTGGTGGAAGAGATTGATTGGGTGGAAAGCAACTTGGGGAGGCTAGAGATCAAGATTCATATGGTAGGAATGGAATGGCATGATCTCAACACATGAGTAGGTGGCTCACTCTTAGAAAATCAGTAGGTATGAGTGGGGAACTGTTCTGAGTGCTTCTTTTACGAGTGAGTGGTGGTGGAGGGGTATATATAGGTATCTCCAAAAATCCAACTGTTACACACAAAATGATCAAATCAGTGACACCGATGTGTTAATCTTGGTGGTATGGAAGTGACCAAAAGGTGGCAACTTTTGAATCTCGATGAGACCGATATAGAAAACTCGGTTGCACCGATAAGGTGACCAACGGTCAGATTGCCCAATCTCAGTGACGATGATCCAACAATCTCAGTGGGACCGATATTGTGAGTTTGCGTAACAGAAAGTTGGCAACATAAACTTCGTGGCACAGAAGCACAATCGGTTGCACCGAAGTGGCTAGGGTTTGGCTGAGTCTGTCTAGGTTCTGGAATCGGTGGCACCAAGTGGAAAGTGTTGGTTGCACCGATTTGGAATATTTGGCTTTGGATAGACTTTTGTGGAAGAGCTTGTGGGTGTATGTGGTGACTATCACTTGTGCACATATGAGCATTTTTTTCATGAACAAAACCTTACCCCATTTTAATAGTATTGGCTTTCCTACAGACTCAAAGTGATTTCTCACAAATGTAAAATGTAGATTGCTTTGCTTGAAGCTTTGCCAATCTATCCCCTTGCATCTTGGGGTATTCCATAATCCTTTTGCCAACCCATCATTGAAATTTTCCCAAAACATACTTAGTGGAAACATTAGTTCAATGACATATATGTTGTTATTAATTACCAAAACCACCAAGGGAGCAAATGTGCTTTCAATCTCCCCCTTTTTGGTAATTGATGATAACATATAGATCAAAGCTTCAACATATGATATAATCAATGAATATAATCATCGCTTTGAGAAGTATGTGATAAGCAAGAGCTCCCCTAAATTTGTGCATTATTTTAAATTTGCATTTGAATGCAAATGCACAATCGATTAGGTACATGGGGCACTTATTCCATGTCACATACAACTTGGTGGCATGCGAGAGTAATAAGAGTTAACAACATAGCACAACACATCAAGCAAAGTGAATGATCATCACATAACCATCAAAAATATAGGAATTAGTAGCAACACACATAACAGTGTATGATCAAACACACACAAAAGTATCTCACATCAAACCAAAGAACCAAATGTTTTGAAAAACATCAATAAAAGCAGACACTCTCTCACTCGAAGCCTAAGATCTATATACAACTTCTCCCCCTTTTGCAACAAGTTACCAAATAGTTCAAAGAGATATAGCTAATCGTTCTTCTCTGGCTAATCTCCTCCGGTAGTCGATGACGGAGTCAAGAGAACTGCGTCAGCGAAGACTTCTGCTGAAGTCCTGGATGCAGCTGGAGTAGATACTGGGGGCACTGGAGTTGATGGAACTGATGTCACCATGGCTGGAGCATAAGATGAAGGCCTCTTCTTTGGAGCTGACACTACAGGTGTCCTGTCCTTAGTCGTGCACTGGGCAGTAGTCCTGACATGTGTACTATCCTCCTCCTCATCATAAGACTTGGACTCTAAAGAGGTGCGACGGATTGGGGCTTCATCAACCTCCTTCTTAAGCTCATTGACTTTCTTGGTCAGCCAATCTACCTTATCATTAAGAGTTTTCACTCTATCATCAATAGTGTTCACAAGGCTCCCATGAGTGTCCATGATGGTCTTGATGTCCTTCTTCATGTCCATGACAGTGGTGATCAAAAGATCCATCTGCTCCTTCCTGGATCTAGGGACCTGAGCACTAGTGGCTTGAGTTGCCTTTGTCTCTACCTCTGCCTGTGCCTGAGCTGCAGCTGATGTGGGATAATCTGGGTCCATCACCACAACGTTATCCTCGAGATCTGGGTGAAGTGGCAAGTGGGGTCTATCTAGAGCAAAGATGTGCTTCTCAAGCTTAGAATTGTTAAGCATCTCAATATAGAGAGCATAGCAACATGAGCGCTTTTGATCAGCAGCAACCCTCTTCATTGTCTCTACTATCAAATCCATCACTCGAATCCTGGTGTGACGATCCAGATGGATGAGCATGTTGATGGAATATCCACGAATCATCTTCTCATCTCCAGACTTGGGCATCAAGGTATGCCTTAGGATGGTGTTCATGGTTCGAAGGCCTGGCGGGAGAAAGTAGATAGAACCAAGCTTGTGAGATTGCATTTTGGCAGCTCTAATAGGATTACACAAATCCTTCATAGAGTCGTGGTTCTCTGTGGATTCTGAGTAGACATCCAAATCTCTATCCTGAACCTCTGGAACTCCTAACATGGTAGCCGATTCATCAACAGTAGACTCATATCTTGCTCCTTCAATCATCCAAACAATCCTGCCATCTCCATAAAAATGAATAGTGGAGTAGAACTGCATGATCATCTCATCATTCCAAGAAGTGAACTCCTTGCCAACAAATTGATCAAGGCCAATGCAATGGAAGTTTTCTTGGACACATGGAAAGTAATTCTCATTATCGTTGATATACTTCTAGTCAACATATCTCATGTCACTGACTGCAGGGCTCTTATCAAGCAAAACTGTCTCATAGAAGTCTTGTTGTTCCTTGGTATAAAACCTGTAATCTACAGCAGTCTTCCTCCTCTGGGCATATGGATCAATAGCTCTCCATGCCCTCAACCCTGAATCCTTACTCTTCTTCATATCCTTAGTTGTAGGATGGCTGGCATCATGTACAGGAAGGTGAGGTCTGAGCTTCATCAGAATAGTCATAGCATCATCATCATCATCATCATCATCTTCTCTGAATGTGGAGTTCTTGTTCTTCTCAGCGGCAGGGATATATTTGTTAGTCCTCTTGGACTTCTGTGCAGCAGCTTACTTGGGAGCAGCCTTGGTGCTCTTGGAGGTGTCTGACTTAGGCATAGCATCAGCCAACAGTTTCTTGGCTTTCTTCTTGGGAGGGGCCTTAGCAGGAGGTTCTTCCTCCTCTTCCTACTCAGCAGTAGCACTAGCAGCCTCATATGGATCTTAAAACATAGTGGCACTCCTGCCTGTAACATAGATGATCCTCTTCCTGGCTGTCTTCTTATCTCCTGCCTTCTTAGGCAATGCTTTCCTTGGGGGCTCAACAGTCATGGTATCCCTAGCACTCTCATGTGCTTTGAAGGTCTCTGAAGGTGCATAAACTTTGCAGACTACCCTCCTTGATGAGGTAGCCTCATTTGCAGACTTCCTTGCAACCTTCTCTTGCTTCTTAGCAAGAACATCTTCTGGAACAAAATCAGAATTGTCACGCCCAATATGCGACCCTATCCTTATTTTGGCACGAGGGCCTCGATAGGGATAGGAGCACATCTCGTCGTGTTGCAACAATGGATATCATTACAAGTACATGTACAGAAGAGGTGAGTATATGGAATTGGATTACACTTGCCACAAGCTACATCAATGTCACATCAATATAACAACATAGTCAAACATCATACAGAAGATCAGGGTCCGACTACGGACGAAATCAAACGATAAAATGACATCCATCCTTGCTATCCCAGGCTGCCGCCTGGAACCCATCCAAGATTGATGAAGAAGAACAGGAAGAATAACTCCAAATCAAATCAAACATAGCTCTCACGTCAAATCATCGCATTACCTGTACCTGCAACTATTGTTGTAGTAATCTGTGAGCCACAGGGACTCAGCAATCTCATTTCCAAGGGTATCAATACTATTAAAGCTTAAAGGGTGAGGTATGGATAAGTGGTGAGGCCATAGCAAGCGACTAAGAATTTATTTGAGTGGCTAACTTACGAGTACAGAAATTAAAGTATGGTAGTCTACGCACAACGGACGTGAACTAGTAATGATCACTAACTGATCCTGAACACCTACTTACGTCAATCATAACCCCATCATGTTCTCTCTCGGATAAGAACTCACGAGAAGAGACAGTCACAGTTACGCAGACAGTTCGTGTATTTTATTAGAGTTTACTTCAAGTTTGCTATGACCGGGTGTTAAACAAAGTATCCAAGTTTTCCACATAACCGCGGGCCCGGCTTCTCAAAAAGATTTAACCCTGCAGGGGTGCTCCAACTCATCCATCATAAATTAACCACACGCAGCGGGAATAACCTCGACCACGAATCTTGTGATCATCCTAGGCAATTCCAAAGGAAATCCGCCACCTCGAGATAGCCTGAAGAATAATCAGAATTCCTCACTCAAGATGTTCGAGAAAGGTAAAACAAATCCAGCAAGGCCGCCTGGCGTGTCGACGATCTCGATAGGAGCCGCGTATCTCGTTCTCAGGACACGACGGATTCTCCAAACTTCCGATAGGCCAATCGCATAGTTGCCCCTATTAGCCACCGGCGGTTGACAGGTTGGACCAACACTCATGAGGAGCACTGGCCCGGGTTGTTGATTAATCCACGGGTGATCATGCCCTATGCAAATTTTAGTTGTTATTAAGTGAATAGTACCAATGTTGGTCCTCGCGGATAAGCTTTATCCTAAAACGAAAATCAAGGGGGTCCCCATAACAACCCCGAGCATGTTAGGAGTGCTCAATTATGGAACATAACACCGGTTCACAAGTAACTAGGGCGGCAAGAGCGGAACAAAACACCAAGCAAAAGGCCAAGCCTTCCACCCTTTTCCAAGTGTATAAGTGCATTAAATTAAATAGCAACAATATTGTGATAACAAAAGAATGTCCATGTTATCACATGGAAGCAATTGCACCTGCAGCTAGAAAGGCTATAAGAAGGGCTGAGCAAGCGGTAACATAGCCAAACAAAGGTTTGCTAGGATGTGAAGGGGTTAGAGGCTTTTCATGGTAATGTTGGGAGGCTTGACAAACAAGTGGTAGATAGTGTGACATAGAGATAGAAAACAAGACATCTAGCATGGCAATGATAGTAATGGTATCCAGGGAAATGTGTCATCTTGCCTAAGATCCCGCTCGGAAGAAGATGGAATCCATGAAGAAGACGAAAAAATTAGAATGTTGATCAGTAGTCCTGGTCGGGATGTTCCTTTAGTACTGGTTCCCCAACCGGTATTAAAGGGTCGGGACTAAAGGTCCAGACCTTTAGTACCGGCTGGCCCACGGACCGGTACTAAAGGCCCACCACGTGGCTGCCTGCATGGGCTGGTGGTGGAGGACCTTTAGTGTCAGTTGGTGATACCAACCGGTACTAAAGTCCCACCACGTGGCTGCCTGCGTGAGCTGGTGGTCGAGGTCCTTTAGTATTGGTTCTGTTTTTTTAGCTTTTAATTAGGTTTTAGTTTTCCATTCATTTCAAATTTATTTTATGGTGCTACATACTGTAAACATTACACAAGTTGATGCATATATATATAATATAATATACAATATCTCATACACAATATATATACAAATGGAATTACACATCCATATATATTCTGGGACTTATAACTTAAGGCCCAAAACCCGGCCGGGACTAGCTAGCTAGTGCTCCGCATGAAATCTCAGTTTTCTACTACTGATTTGCTAGCATTATTGAGGCGGCGGTAAGTAATAGTGCTCTCCATTTAAATCAATGACATGTTGAAGAACAAATGCCGCAAATTCCTCTTGAAGTGCTACAAAGCATTTCTCGAGTGAGAGCTTCGACATCATCTGCCAAACCCGGAGCTGTCTTTCACGTGCTCCTCTACGACGTATACGGCTTTCAGTCTGGATGCGAATGTTCTCGCAGAGGAAGTATCCACATAAATTTGTCCCTTATGGCTGCTTTGCGCACTTTGCACAAGAATAGAATTCAATAAGATAATTAATAATCAAGCATGTGATAATGGTATTGAAACTAGAATTAAAGAGATGCGCGGACCTAGTAGTACTACTTAATTACCTGCATATTTTTTCACTTCAGCTTCGGTTTCCATTGACGACCGTGATGGTTTTTTTCTATCATCTTTTTCCAAACACTACGCGGCAAAGAAAAAGAACGAAAGAGTTATTATAATTACTTTTGATATCAGGAAATAATGAAAGAAAGCGAGGTCGATAAAGGTTGAAATTACCGTTCTATCATAAAATACAAGTCCACGTATGATTGTTCTAGTGTATCTAGTGAGTCGTACACTTGAACAAGTCCATCAGCAAGGCTAATATTTAGGAGGATATAGTGGTCTCTGCGCAGAAGTTTATATAATTAAGCAGGCATGCATATAACTCATCAACTACACTTGACAGCGAGCTAGTATGCAAAAATAGAATGAGTAGTATACAAGAGAGTAAACACTCACCCCATGTTGTAAGGAAATGTAGATTTGGTATTCATTAGTGCCTCTAGAAAATTTTCCAAGAGATGTTATGTGTCCTTGGCATAATGTTTTACCACATGACCATTAACGGTACTTGGGTCGATGAATCCAATGTCATCGATTCCCTCTTGTTTCAATTCCCACATCTTCAATCTGCATAATAGCGTAGAAAAGAAAATATATAGTGAGGATAAGCCAATGAACAATATCTTAGCTAGAGACTTAAATTATTAAAGATATAAATCACTTACAGACAATAGCAACTGATGAGAGTTTTGTCGATAGAGTCCATGTGGTATAACTGGAAAAGTTCTGAGAATTCAAGACATATTTCACATCCATTGACGTAATGCTCTTTCCTTACTTTGACCATGACCACCGTCTCCCCTCTCTTTGCTTCACGCAGGTACCAATCATGCAACCGTCGCATCATAGTTGGTAGTTCCTTGTACTACTCAGGTGTGACAAGTGGTTTTCCAATGGCATATTGCATTGCGTACTCAGTTGCACCGTACCCATGGATTTCTTCGGTGCCAAGGATTTGGCCAAGAGTGAGACCTACAACCTCTACTTCTTCGAGGTCGATTGGGTTGCCTTGCACGTCGACTGGTTGGATCAATTTCTTGCTTGGATTGGTACTCACCTTGAGCGGAGAGATCGATTTCTTGGATTGTTCTCCGAGCTGGGGAACTGTTTTCCCGCTAGTAGTACCACCTTTCGTTGATGTCATACTTCCTGACTTCTTCCTTGGGCTGGGCCGACTTCTTTGCTCACTTGCCTTCTGAATCTGTCGCTCATAGTCTGTCGGCATACGCTCGACATATGCCAGGGGTCGATCAATAAAGTGTTCCATAATGTGCTCTTGGACTTCCTTGGGTATTACCTCCTTTGGCGGCACGGTCTTCTTCGCAAAAAAGGCTTTCACTTGGCGATCGCTTTCAATTTTGTTTTCCTCTGGTGTCATGTCGTAAGGCAGCTTCCTTTTGGCCGGACGCTCGGGTTTCTTCTTTGCTTTCTTCCGAAGAGGACTGCTGCTGGCCTTCCTCTTTTGGGAGCCTTGCTAGCGGGACCGCTGCTGGGGTGGAGTCGGCTCACGCGGCGGAGATCGATATCGACTATATGGACTCGTGTCGTGCTCCATCCCGAGGTTGGGAGGACTGCTGGCAAGGTGGGGAGGACTGTTGGCAAGGTGGGATGCCTCTCGAGGTGGGGAGGACTGCTGGGGAGGTAGGGAGGACTGCTGGGGAGGTGGGGAGGACTGCTGGCACTGCGATGCCACTGGCTAGGATCCCTCACGCTAGACATTGATACTCGGAGGAGCCGATGGCCTTAGCGCCGAGTGTGGAAAGACGATGCAGTCCTTACTCCATAGAATGAGACCACGGCCGGCTTCTGCCAGTGTGGACTCCCCTCACCTCTAGGGATGTCAAGCAATAGTTCATCATATCCTGGCTCTATTGCGTCCATCGCAACACGAGCATACCCAACTGGAACCGGATTGCAATGCCAGAGAACATCAGGTGTATTTGGTAAAGCATAGCCCGTCGCGACCCGCACGGGTATGTTCTTCATTTTCTGGATTAGCTCACAAGATGTCTTCTCGGTGATATCATCCACGGGTGTGTGACCCAGCGGTGCCCCCGTGGAACCCACGCTGCTTTTTGGCAGTGTAGATGGGATGGGTTCTAATGCCTCCTCCCGCGGAGTTGCCCTTTGCTGGGTCAGTACCTGTATCTGCAGCTGCTGCTTCTCGTACTTCTGTTCCAACTTTGAAAGTCGGTCTGCTTCCACCTTCTTTTTTCTCGAATGGCTTTTCTAACTGTCGTTCCATCCCGCAAACCCCTCATACCACGGAACAACGCCCATGCCTCGTGTTCGTCCTCCGTATTCGGGATTCCTGAGGGCACGTGTAAGCTCGTCGTTCTCTCTATCAGGGTGAAACCGTCCTTCTTGGGCAGCTTTTATTGCTTCAATCAACTCATCTGATGCATGCTTCAGACTGGCTAGTGCAATAATCTTCCCTGTTTCTGGGTCCAACTTTCCCCCATGCAGAAAAAACCAATTCCTGTACCTCCGGGGCCAGTGGAAGGTTACTGGAGTGATCCCTTCAGCATGCATCTTATTCTCTAATGCATCCCACTTAGGAATGGCTGACTTGTATCCACCTGTCCCTAGTTTATGGTGATACTTTTTTCTCCGCATTTATCTTATTCTTTGCCGACTTCTCCATAGCAGCTTCTGATGTCTTGTACTCGATAAATGCGTCCCAGTGATTCCTTACCTTCTCGTATATTCCTATGAATTCGGGCGCCTTCTGGCCTCTAACATTGTACTCGGTCCATAATCTTTTCTTCCAAGTCTGGAACGCGTCGGCCATCTTATGGAGAGCAAACTCCTTGACTTTGTCCCTTTGGCGCTCCGAGAGAATCTGGGAGGATGAAATGCTCCATGAGATCTTGCCAAAGGGTATCTTTAATTCTTGTATCAACATAATTCACTCCTGGTTTTCGGTTGTCTGGTTGAATCCATTCTTGCATTGTGATCGGGACTCCATCCCTAACAACCACTCCGCATTGACGCACAAATGTCTTGGCATTGGCTTTAGGGTGAGTCGATGCGCCATCATGTTTGAAAGCATCAAGATTGAGCTTTATGTTGGTTTTCAATATTTTGGCACCGCCTCGTACCTTTCTACTACATTGGCTCGATCCGGAGGGCTGATAATTAAAAGAAAAAAGATTTGTTAATATATATATATATATATACAAATCAATTAATACACATGTAATGATCACCAGAGGCTAATATGTGTATATACCTCGCCGGACATTGTTAGTTGTTCCGGATTTTGGAACATAAGTTGTTCTTCCTCAACCTCACATCCATCACCATAGTCGTTCAGATATTGTGAGCCGTCATCATCATGTGATTCACCCAGAAGGTCCGCTGGGTTTTCGGAGGAGCGTATCATGTCGAAGATGTCCTTTTCACGAGCTCTACCGGTATTGTCCATAGCTTAATAACTAATCCATAATAATATAGATAAAACAAATTAGTATTCAAATTAGCATGCATTCAAGAAGCCAAATAACTAATAGTTAACTAATAATGCATCATCGAATACATATATAGTAGTTCTTAGAAAAGATCTCATCCCATAATCTCGGATAATTGTTAATACATCGGCTAATCCATCGATCTAGCTAATACATCATAATAATACATATATAGTAGCTAATATATCGATCTAGCTAGAACCCTAGCGCCGGGCGGATATCGAGGCGGGTGGTGGACACCCAAAGAGAAGGAACCATCACAGGAACATAGCTGCAGTGAGATCCCTGAAGAATCTGCTAGGTATTGTCGGACCTGGCCTCCAAAGCTGCCATGTAGCGACGGACGTGCTCGTTCTACTTGCTGACATGGTACTGTACCACCTCCGCGGGGGACTCAAGCCTCTGAAAACTCCGTGACCCATGCGGCTGCCACCACAGAACCTCCGGGTTGATGACGGGCTGGCTCCTCACCAAGTTGCGCCGCCCAGAAGGCAGCACCTCCCAGTACCAGCCCGGTGGAGCCCAATCCCTGACAGGGCCCCTCGGCTCAAGCAAGTGACCTCCTCCGGCGACTCGACGACGAGGATGTGGGATCGGCATCGTTGACGTCGACAAAAACACTTAATTATGAAAACAAATTAATAAAACTTAGCAAAATTAACACTTAGTATCTAACAAATTAAATAACACTTAGCATCTAACAAAATTAACACATGCCCTAATAACCTAAGGACGACCTACCTAACTAAACTAACCTAACTAAATAAACTAACTAAACTAACCTGATAACCTAACTAACTAACTAAAGAAATAGGGGTGATGTGTCGTGGTCGGGGTCAGGGTGTCGGTGCTGTCGTGTCGGGGTGTCGGGGGTGTCGTGTCGGGTAGGGGTGTTGTGTCGTGGTCGGGGGTGCCGTGTGAGGGTGTCGTGCCGGGGTTGGGGTGTCGGGGGTGTCGTGTCGGTGTCGGGGTGCTATGTCGTGGTCGGGAGTGCCGTGTCGGGGTGTCGGGGTGTCGTGTCGGGGTCCGGGTGTCAGGGGGTGTCGTGTCGGGGTCGGGGGGCCTAAACTAAACCTAAAACTAAACTAATTCATTTCTCAAAGTCAAAAAGACCGCTTGCACTCATTTTGAAATTGTTTTCACCCTTTGCCAAAAACTGATTCCAATTATTAAAAAAAATCAGTCAATTCTATAAACTATAATTTTCGAAAATAATTAACATCCATCAAAAATAATTAACATCCAAAAATCATCATATCAACATTTTCTATATATATATATATATACACCCATCAACATTTTCTATATAAAATCATCACATCACTTTCATATTAAAATCATCTAACATCTCATACATATTTAAAACAATGAACTTTATTTCCAAAAATTAAAATCATCTAACATCTCATACATGTTAAAATCTCTATTTTGGCAGGGCTCGATCGTCGGGGCTCACCGGCGGGATGGATCGTTGGGGCGGGCCGGCGGCACGACGGGTTGGGAAGGGCTCGGCGACGGTGTCGATCGGGGGCGGCGACAAGGAGCGGGTCGACGGCTCGGGGAGGAGGGAGAGGCGGAGTCCGGCGAATGCGTCAGCGGACAGGGCTCGGGGACGGTTCGGAGGTGACGGCGTCGGGCAGGGCTCAGGGATGGCGACGAGGAGCTGGCTCGGGGAGGAGGGCGAGGAGGTCCGGCAACGAGGAATTCCGACAGCCTGGCGGCGAAAATAAGCTTCTCCCGGTGCGTGGCTTGCACGAGGATGAGGCCTCCACTATTTATATGTGGAGGCCCTTTAGTACCGGTGCGTGGCTCGCACCGGTACTAAAGGAGTCTTTAGTACCGGTGCGAGCCACGCACCGGTACTAAAGGTCCTCCCCAAAACCGCGTGGGTTGGTGGACCTTTAGTACCGGTGCGTGGCTCGCGCCGGTACTAAAGGGTTTTTTAATTCATTATTAGTTATTATTTTCAGAAAAACCCCTAAACTTTAAAAAATCATAGAAAAAAACTATGACTTCAATGGAAATAAATAATATATGAAAAAATATCAGAAAAATATAAAGAATATGTTTACGACGTTTCCATGCATGTTTGAACAACTTAAACTGCTGTATAAGACAATTTGATTAAATGGCATTTGAAATGTCATATCTCGAGTTTGAAAAGCAGTACAAATGAACTCTGAAAAGGTTGTAACTTGGCATGACATCATAATTTCACCCACATAGCAACTTCTAAAGAGTTGAGAGGGTTACTACAAAAACTGGATGCACTTCGTGTACAAATTGGACAATCTCTTTCGAAGTATGAGGGTTTCGGACGAAAACTCATCTATTACAAAGGGATTTCATTTTTAATAACTTATTTTTACTCCATACTTTTTGTGTGTTCAATATGCACCATTTAAAGGCACATTATCAATTTTCAACCCTTTCCGACTTTATTTGATATTTTCCATGCATTTAGTGATTTATTCTAAGCTAAATGACCCTGAATTTGAAAAGCAGTACAACTGAACTTTGAAAAGGTTATAATTTGGCGTGAAATCATAATTTCACCCACATAGCAACTTCTAAAGAGTGGATAGGGTTCCGGCAAAAACTGGATGCACTTCGTGTACAAATTGGACAATCTCTTTCGAAGTATGAGGGTTTCAGACGAAAACTCATCTATTACAAAGGGATTTCATTTTTAATAACTTATTTTAACTCCATACTTTTTGTGTGTTCAATATGCACCATTCAAAGGCACATCATCAATTTTCAACCCTTTCTGACTTCATTTGATATTTTCCATGCATTTAATGATTTATTTTGAGCTAAATGACCCTAAATTTGAAAAGCAGTACAAATGAACTCGAAAAGGTTGTAACTTGGTATGACATCATAATTTCACCCACATAGCAACTTCTAAAGAGTTGAGAGGGTTACGGCAAAAACTAGATGCACTTCGTGTACAAATTGGACAATCTCTTTCGAAGTATGAGGGTTTCGGACGAAAACTCATCTATTACAAAGGGATTTCATTTTTAATAACTTATTTTAACTCCATACTTTTTGTGTGTTCAATATGCACCATTCAAAGGCACATTATCGATTTTCAACCCTTTGTGACTTCATTTGATATTTTCCATGCATTTAATGATTTATTTTGAGCTAAATGACCGTGAATTTGAAAAGCAATACAAATGAACTCTGAAAAGGTTGTAACTTGGCATGAAATCATAATTTCACCCACATAGCAACTTCTAAAGAGTTGAGAGGGTTACGGCAAAAACTTTGTGTACAAACTGGATGCACTTCGTGTACAAACGGTTACAAAGATACCATGCTGGAAAACGCATGCATGTCCTTCACATAGAAACTGATGACGGTGAAGCCGGTCACATCCCAGTGTGGGATCTCGTGGTGTAAGACTTTTTCTGTGTGTTTGTCCCTTGCTTATGATTGCGCCGTAACCATGGATAATCTTCATCATTACACAGGATGCTTGGGTCAGTCTTCACTCTGAAGGGAGGGATTTCATGAAACTTTTCATAATCTTCTGACATGTCTGTCTTGTCCTCCACTCCCACAATGTTTGTTTTCCCTGAAAGAACTATGTGGCGCTTTGTCTCATTGTATGATGTATTCGTTTTTTTATCTTTTTTTCTCCTCAGTTTGCTAGACATGTCCTTCACATAGAAAACCTGAGCCACATCATTAGCTAGGACGAATGAGTTGTCCGTGTATCCAAGATTGTTGAGATCCACTCTTGTCATTCCATACTGTGGGTCTACCTGTACCCCGTCTCCAGTATATTTGACCCATTTGCATCGAAACAAAGGGACCTTAAGATCAGGTCCATAGTTAAGTTCCCATATCTCCTCTATGTAACCATAATATGTGTCTTGAAAGTTAGTTGCATCATAGTGGACACCACTGTTTTGGTTGGTGCTCTTTTTATCTTGGGCGATCGTGTAAAATGTATTCCCATTTATCTCGTACCCTTTGAAAGTCGTTACAGTCGAACTTGGTGTCTTGGTCAACTAGTACATTTCATCTGGAACATCATTCTCATTGATGAGCTTTGTTTGCAACCAACCGACAGAAGTCTCCATGTGTTTACGTTCAATCCAGGGGTCAGACTGCTCCGGGTTCTTGGACCGTACAATATCCTTGTGTTCCTCCATATATGGAGTCACCAAGGTGGAATTTTGTAGAACCGTGTAGTGTGCTTGAGTGAAAGAATGCCCGTCCATATTTATTGCTTCTTTCTTTCCTAATGTGCCTTTTCCACCCAGTCTCCCCTCATGCTGCGATTCAGGAAGACCAATCGGCTTAATGTGAGGAACAAAGTCAACACAAAACTCAATAACCTCCTCTGTTCCATATCCCTTGGCGATGCTTCCGTCTGGCCTAGCACGGTTATGAACATATTTCTTTAAGACTCCAATGAACCTCTCGAAGGGGAACATATTGTGTAGAAATAAAGGACCCAGAATGTTAATCTCTTCGACTAGGTGAACTAGAACGTGTGTCATAATATTGAAGAAGGATGGAGGGAACACCAACTCGAAACTGACAAGACCTTGGACCAGGTCATTTTGTAACCTTGGTAGGATTTAGGGATCGATTACCTTCTGAGAAATTGCATTGAGGAATGCGCATAGCTTCACAATGGATAATCGGACATTTTCCGATAGAAGCCCCCTAAGTGCAACCGGAAGTAATTGCGTCATAATCACGTGGCAGTCATGAGACTTTAGATTTTGAAATTTTTTCTCTGCCATATTTATTATTCCCTTTATATTCAACGAGAAGCCAGACGGGACCTTGATACTGAGCAGGCATTCAAAAAAGATTTCCTTCTCTTCTTTCGTAAGAGCATAGCTGGCAGGACCTTGATACTGCTTTGGAGGCATGCCGTCTTTTTTGTTAATTCTTTGCTTGTCCTCCCGTGCCTCCGGTGTATCTTTTGTCTTTCCATACACGCCCAAGAAGCCTAGCAGGTTCACACAAAGATTCTTCGTCACGTGCATCACGTCGATTGCATTGCAGACCTCTAGGGCTTTCCAATATTCAAGTTCCCAAAATATAGATTTATTCTTCCACATGGGTGCGTGTCCGTTGGCGTCATTCGGAACAGATTGTCCGCCAGGACCCTTTCCAAATATTACCTATAAATCCTTGACCATATCAAATATATACTCACCAGTAAGGAGGCTAGGCTTCTTCCGGTTATCTGGGTCACCATTGAAATGGTTGCCTGCCTTTCTTAAGATATGCTTGATCGGTAGAAATCGACGATGTCCCAAGTACACATTCTTCTTACATTTATCCAAATATATACTTTCAGTATCATCTAAATAGTGCGTGCATGCATTGTATCCCTTGTTTGTATGTCCAGAAAGGTTACTAAGAGCAGGCCAATCATTGATGGTTACAAACAGCAACGCTCGTAGGTCAATTTCCTTCTGTGTGTCCGCATCCCACACACATACACCTGGTTTTTTCCACAACTGTAGAAGTTCATCAACTAGTGGCCATAGGTAGACATCAATGTCGTTTTCGGGTTGCTTAGGACCCTGGATGAGCACTGGCATCATAATGAACTTCCGCTTGATGCATAACCAAGGATGAAGGTTGTAGATACATAGAGTCACGGGCCAGGTGCTGTGACTGGAGCTCTGCTCCCCAAAAGGATTCATGCCGTCTGTACTAAGACCAAACCATAAGTTCGTTGCGTCATCTGCAAAGTCCTCGAACTCCCTCTCACTTTTTCTCCACTGTGACCCATCAGCGGGTGCTCTCAACATCCCGTCTTTCTTACGTTCTTGTTTGTGCCATCGCAACAACTTGGCATGCTCTTTGTTTTCGAACAAACGTTTCAACCATGGTATTATAGGAGCATACCCCATCACCTTGGCAGGAACCCTCTTCCTGTGGCGTTCACCCTCCACATCACCAGGGTCATCGCGGGGGATCTTATAGCATAGTGCACCGCATACCGGGCATGCATCCAAATTCTCATACTCCTCACCGCGGTAGAGGATGCAGTCATTAGGGCATGCATGTATCTTCTACACCTCTAATCCTAGAGGGCAGACAACCTTCTTTGCTTCGTATATACTTTCAAGCAATTCGTTATCCTTCGGAAGCATCTTCTTTATCATTATCAGCAATTCTTGAAATCCCTTGTTAGTTACACCGTTCTTCGCCTTCCATTCCAGTAATTCTAGCGTGGTACCCAGCTTTTTCTTGTCATCTTCACAATTTGGATACAATGATTTCTTGTGATCCTCTAACATGCGTTTCAACTTCAACCTCTCCTTATCATTTTCGCAGTTTCTCTTTGCATCAGCAATGACCCGACCCAAATCATCAGCGGGCTCATCTGATGCCTCTTCTTCAGCTTCCCCCATTGATGCCTCTTCTTCAGCTTCCCCCATTGTTGTATCGGCGAAAGGATAGTTGTCATCATCCTCTTATTCTTCATTGTCTTCCATTATAACCCCTCTTTCTCCGTGCTTGGTCCAACAGCTATAGCCGAACATGAAACCGGACTTTAGCGGGTGGTAGTGAAGGGTTTTTGAGGTAGAGTAATTCCTATCATTCTTACAGTCACGACATGGACAACACATGAAACCATTCTGCGTGTTTGCCTCAGCCATACAAATAAAATCATGCAGGCCATTAAGAAACCTTGGACTTAGTCGGTCATCGTACATCCATTGCCGGCTCATGTTCACTACACAACATCGAAGTGACCAAATTAATACAACTTCATCATCACATTACAACCAAAAGTAGAGCTAGCAGTGACCAAATGTTATTACTGCAAATAATAGATACTTATAGTTCATACATACATCTCATAAAACAACATACAGCTATCTAAAACATGTAAATGCAACAACAAATGCGATCATAATCGCAACTAAAGTAACAATTGAGCCAACGGCATAATGATACCAAGCCTCTTTATCAATGGCATATTTTCTAATCTTTCTAAGCTTCAAGCGTATTCCACCCATCTTGTTCTTGTGATCATCGATGATATCAGCAACATGCAACTCCAATCCCATCTTCTCATCTTCAGTTCTTTTCAATTTTTCTTTCAAATGATCAATTTGTTTTTCAGCTTGTGTTAATTTCTTGAGCAGAATTGCATAGTCGGTTGAATTTCTGGTTCAACTACTTCCTATAGATAAAAACATCTACGTCAATTTGGTGGCATAATTAATTGACATAGACATTAGATGATGTGTGAAATAGTTATAAAACATAACGACATACCACATCTGAATCATAGACTGGACGAGGGCCGACGTGGGCGGATACCATAACCATGACACTATAGAATAACTAACAATAATACAAGTAAGTAAATCATACATGTAGCTATCTAAATCCTACAAGTAATTTTTTTTAAAGGTGTTAAGAAGAACAAGAGGCTCACCAAGGTGGCCGGTGCCACGACGAGACGGTGCGGACGATCGACGGTGGTTAGGACGGCCGGGGATGGGAAGGCACCAAATAAACCACACCTACACATATGCAACCTAACAAGTTAATTTGAGATCAAATTGCATATAAATCAAATAAACTCCCACATAATGATCACTCCTCCAAAACCTAGCTAAAACCCACAAATCGCATATCTTTGAGCATACCACAAGCTAATCTAGCAATGAGAGATGAAGGAGCAAAGTTGCTAACCTTTATGAACACTTGGATAGATTGGGTGCTTTTAAATCTTGACAAATCCTTGGCAAAATGGAGGATGAGCTTTGAGCAAGAAGAAGAACAGGGGAGAAAAAAGAGAAATGATCGAGCCCCTTCGATCGGCTGCGGACGAAGCGTATATGTAGGAACTCTTTAGTACCGGTTGGTGACACCAGCCAGTACTAAAGGTTGCCCTTTAGTACCGGTTGGTATCACCAGCCGGTACTAAAGGTGCACGCGGGGCCCAAGTCTGACCAAAAGCCTGCCACACCCCCTTTAGTACCGGCTCGTAACATGAACCGGTACTAAAGATCCCTTATGAGCCTATACTAAAGGTCGCCCTGCTCCTAGCCGTTGGAGCCGGCATGAGCCGGGACTAATACCGTCTTTAGTATCGGCTCGTAACTAGACCGGGACTAATGCTTGGGACGAAAGGTCTGTTTTCTACTAGTGCGAGCCAACGTAGTCGAACGAATCCTCACACTCTGAACGCTTTCGGAACTCTATCGATAAGAAACAAACCGGAACAAACAATCAACACACGATAACACCACACATATGCATGACATGATGCGCAAACCAATATGATGCATGTTCGGTTTAATTATGAAAGACATGACAATTCACATCAAACAACTACTACACATTAAAGTGAAGCTCGATATGCAACGAGTTGCATATTGACGAAACTCCATGTTGAATTTCTTAGTTCACTCTTGTTAGGTACTCATCAATATTAAATGTTGTTTAACATGGCAGACGGTGAAGCACAACCAACTACAACATCTAGGCATTTTAAATGAGGTCGGAAGCAATATATAACATTTCTGAAACATCCACATAAACATTCCCAGCACGTCGGGCCCGATGACTCTATTCTGTGACAACACTGAAGCTATTGCCCTTGCCAAGGAGCCCAGGTTTCACAAGAAGACAAGACACATCAAGCGTCGCTTCAACTCCATTCGTGATTACATTCAGGAATGAGATATAGATATTTGTAAAGTACATACGGATCTGAATGTCGCAGATCCATTGACTAAACCTCTCTCACGATCGAAACAATGATCAACACCAGAACTCTATGGGTGTTCGGTACATCACAATGTAACTAGATGATTGACTCTAGTGCAAGTGGGAGACTGTTGGAAATATGCCCTAGAGGCAATAATAAAATGGTTATTATTATATTTCCTTGTTCATGATAATTGTCTATTGTTCATGCTATAATTGTATTAACCGGAAACCATAATGCATGTGTGAATACATAGACCACAATATGTCCCTAGTGAGCCTCTAGTTGACTAGATCGTTGATCAATAGATGGTCACGGTTTAATGACCATGGACATTGGATGTCGTTGATAACGGGATCACATGATTAGGAGAATGATGTGATGGACAAGACCCAATCCTAAGCATAGCACAAGATCGTTAGTTCGTATGCTAAAGCTTTTCTAATGTCAAGTATCATTTCCTTAGACCATGAGATTGTGGAACACCCGGATACGGTAGGAATACTTTGGGTGTGCCAAACGTCAAAACGTAACTGGGTGTCTATAAATGTACACTACGGGTATCCCCAAAAGTATCTATTAGGTTGGCACGAATCGAGATTGGGACTTGTCACTCCGTGTGACGGAGAGGTATCTCTGGGCCCACTCGGTAAGACATCATCATAATATGCTCAATGTGACTAGGAGTTAGCCCGGGATGATGTGTTGCGGAACGAGTAAAGAGACTTGCCGATAACGAGATTGAACAAGGGCTCCCAACAGTACCGCGTCGCGCAGGGCTGAGGGTGGGGATAACGGTTGGATCTTTTCCCCCACTATAAAAGGGAGGTATTCTTCCTCAAGAAAACCACCTCTTCCTTTCCCAAGCTCCATTGTTTCTCAAAGATCCATTTTAGCCTGATCTCTCTCCCTAGCCAATCAAACTTGTTGATTTTCTAGGGATTGGTTGAGAAGGCCTCGATCTACACTTCCACCAAGAGAAATTTGATTCCCCCCACTAATCCCTTGCGGATCTTGTTACTCTTGGGTGTTTGAGCACCCTAGACGGTTGAGGTCACCTTGGAGCCACATTCCATTGTGGTGAAGCTTCGTGGTGTCGTTGGGAGCCTCCAATTCAGTTGCGGAGATAGCCCCAGCCTTGTTTGTAAAGGTTCGGTCACCGCCTTCAAGGGCACCAATAGTGGAATCACGGCATCTCGCAATGTGTGAGGGCGTGAGGAGAATACGGTGCCCATAGTGGCTACTTGGGGATCATTGTGCCTCCACGTCGCTCCAACGGAGACGTACTTGCTCAGAAGGGAAGGAACTCCGGTTACACATCCTCATCTCCACCGGCTCCACTTTTGGTTATCTCTTACATTTACTTATTGCAAGCTATTATTGTGTTGTACCCCTTGCTTGTGTACTTGTTGTGTTTAGCATCATATAGGTTATTCACCTAGTTGCACATCTAGCCAACTTATTTGATGCTAAGCCCAAATTGTTAAAGAAAAGTTAAAAAGTGTTAGTTGCCTATTCACCCCCACCCTCTGGTCAACCATATAGATCCTTTCAATTGGTATCAGAGCCACGTCTCTTTATTAAGGGTTTCACCACCCGAAGAGTATGGCTAGCGAAGAGGAGCGTGTGGGAGAACTTCCCGAGGCCGTGGGAGTGAACACGGTCTCATGCAAGGATTTGAACGAGGCCTTGTCCTTACTCAAATCCTCCATGGTAACCGAGGTTCAATCAATGTTCAAAGATTTCCTTAATGCTCTTAAAGTGTCTACCAATGCGGTGCAAGTGGTCAAACCCACTAACTCGACATCGGATGCCAACTCCACGAAGGAGGGGGCTAGTGCTGATAAGGATAATCATTCTCAAGGAGCTAATGGGTCAGGGAGCTTTGCCTCAGTTCCCCCTCCTGTGGTCTATGGAGGACCGCTACACCCACCTCATATAGTTAATCATGGTCCTCCTCCTAAACTTGTTAAGAATGATTTTGCTAACTAGGTTTTCAGTATCAAATCTCATTTAGATCACAGCTCAATTCATCTCATGAGAGTCATTGAAGAAGGATACTATCCTCATGATCCACACAATCTTACTCCAAGAGAACAAGCGGATAAATAGCTAAATTCTTCTGCCTTGTTCATACTCCAAGCGGCTGTTCCTACTGAAGACCTACCACACCTGCAGCCCTTCACTATTGCTAAAGAGTGTTGGGAACGCATCATCTCCATGTACAAGGGCAGTTCAAGCGTTCAACGGTCAAACTATGAAATTGTCCTTGATCAGCCAGATGAGTTTGTGATGATAGAGGATGAGGAACCACGTGAGCTCTATAGAAGGGTGACTGCTCTCGCCGTTTCCCTCAAGGATCATGGCAGCAAAGATGTGGATGATACTTGGATCAAGCGTAAGTTTTTGAAGGCAATCATGCCCTACAACAAGTCCATGTCCGCTATCATTCGTCAAAGGCCGGACTTTCACACCTTGTCTTCTAGTGATGTGTTGGATGAATTTATTGCAATGAACATCCTGAACACGACAGCTGACAATGCTCTCGCTTGCATTCAACGGTTAAATAAATCCTCTCCCAACCATGCTTTGAAGGCCAAGGTTAGTCAAGAGGAAGAACAAGAATAAGAAGAGGGTTGCCCCAAGGACACCAAATATGCTTACCATGAGCAAATGGCTCTTGCGTCGAGACAATTTTGGGGCAACAAGAGAAACACAAGGCCCAACTTCTCCAAGAACAACTTAAGTGGGTCAAAGGGCAAGCAACGTGTCAGAACATGCTACAACTGTGGTAATGTGAGTCACTTTGTGGTGGATTGCCCATATGAGAAGAGGGAAGACAATGGTGGCAAGCTCATTCGCAAAGATAAGGCCAAGTCCTTCCCCAACAAAACCAACTTCACCAAGAAGGCTCCTCACAAAGTATTGGTGGCTCAAGAAGAGTATGCCTCGAATGATGATGTTGATGACGAAGACACAAGTGGTCAAGGAATGGCAATGGCATCCGTGGCAATTGCTTCCTCTACCCCAACAAAGGTTTCACTCTTCGACGCCCCCCATGAGAACATCGTCGTGAGGTGCCTCATGGCTAAAGGTATCACCAAGGTAATCTCCAACGCCAAAACCTCAAACATTAAGACTTCTATTTCTTACACTTCGTCTTTAGAATGTGTGGATGAACATGAGGAGGTGAAAGAGGACAAAAATGAGTTTGAGAAATTCATGTGTAAACTCAAGGGAGAGTCCAAGAAGCACTTCGTTGCTCTCTTTGAACAACTTGGTGAGGCCCATGACACTATTGAGTCCCAAGAAGAATTTCTTGAGGAGTTGAGAGGCCATAGTCATGATTATGCCGACAAGATAGCGGATCTATCTATTGCTCTTGAGGAAGAGCGAGGTCTTCGTATGACTCTTGAGGAGTCACAAAATGATGACCTTGCTAAATTACGTAAAGATTATGATCATGCTATTGTTCTTAACCATGTGCTCAAGTCTGAAAAGCATGCACTTGGGGTTGACCATGATCGACTCAAGGATGAGCTTGACACACTTGACAACGCTCACAAGGCGTTGAAGTGTGCTCATGCTTCTCTTAAGGAGTCGCATGATCAACTCCGAGTGAAACTCACTAAGGAAATTGCCATGTGTCCTCCTTTTGTTCTAATTGATAATGCATCTGCTACTAACCCGTGTTGTGAGCATGCACATCTTGTGGAGGAAAATTCTAAGCTAAAAGAGCAGCTTGAAAAGGGCTTGGTGACGTGTATCCAAAGTGAGAAGACACTTAATGACCTTTTGAGTAATCAGAAGGAAGTTGTGGCAAAAGAAGGAGTGGGGTTTGCACCCAAAAACAAGAAGAAGAAGAAGAAGAAGAAGGTGAACACCAAGGAAGTTCCACCGCTCAAAGAAACCTTTGTAAGAGTAGGAGAAGGTCCTCATGCGAAGAAGAAAGACAAAGATATAGTTGGTAATGCCAAGAAGGGCAAGAACGCCCACCCCAACAAGACCAGTGACTTTAACCCCTCTTATGTTTTGTGTCGTGCTAGTGATGGGCATGTTTATGCCAAATATGTTGGTTCTTCCTATGAGTACATTGAATGGTGTATTTGGGTTCCTAAGACCCTTGTTGCTAACATGAAAGGACCCATTAAAAATGCGTACCTAAAACCAAACATTAATCTCTTGTAGGGGTTTGCTTCCGAAGGAACGTCATGGTTCCTCGATAGTGGAGCGACAAATCATATGACCGGAAGAAAGGACTTGGTGGTGGACATTCATCCTAACACATCTGTGGCCACCCAAGTTTCATTTGGCGATGATGCAATTTCAAAGGTATTGGGTCTTGGCAAGGTGATAATCTCTCCGGAACTCTCCATAGAGAATGTTATGCTTGTTGAGACCCTCGCATATAATTTACTTTCTGTTCATCAACTCACAATCATGGGTTTTAGTACCTTCTTTGGTATTGACTCTGTGACCCTTTTGTGGAGCAAGACTCTTAAAGTAGCTTTTGTTGGGCATGTCGAGAATGGTATCTATGTGTTGAACTTCTCAGAGCGACCCACCAAGACTACGACTTGCTTAATGGCTAAAGTTGATGTGGGATGGCTCTGGCATCGCCGGCTAGCCCATGTCAATATGAGATCTTTGCTAAGCCTCCTCAAAGGGGGTCACATTCTTGGACTAACAAACATGAGTTTTGCCAAAGATCGTGCTTGCAGTGCTTGTATCGAAGGAAAGCTACATGAAAAGGCTCATCGTCCAACTACTACAATCTACTCAAAGAGGACCTTAGAGATCCTTCACATGGATCTCTTCGGGCCTCCATATTTTGATAGTCTTGGTGGAAGAAGATATTGCTTGGTGATTCTGGATGATTACTCGAGATATACTTGGGTATATTTCTTCAAGAGGAAGAGTGAGACCCAACAGACCATCATCGACTTTGCAAATGAAGTCCAACGTCAACATGATGCGAAGATTCTGATGATCAGAAGTGACAACGGCACTGAGTTCAAGAATTACACCCTAAATGAGTTTCTTAGTGATGAAGGGATAAAGCACTAATAATCCACACCTTACACCCCCAACAAAACGGTGTTGTAGAGAGGAAGAACCAGACATTGATGGCAAGAACCATGATGGTGGAGTTTAAATCTCCGTAGAACTTTTGGGCCGAAGCCATCAACACAGCATGTCATGCATCAAATCGGCTCTATCTCCGCAAAGGCTTGAACAAGACTCCTTATGAGATTCTTACCGGGAACAAGCCCAACCTCAAATACTTTCGGGGGTTCGGTTTTAAGTGTTTCATTCTCAAGAAAGGTGCTCGTTTGTCTAAATTTGAATCTAGAGTCCATGAGGGCATATTTGTTGGTTATGCTGCAAACTCTCATGCTTACTGTGTCCTCAACAAGTCCACAGGACTCATTGAGGAGACGAGTAACGTAGAGTTTGATGAAAATAATGGCTCCCAAGTGGAGCAAAGTGGTCTTTGTGATGTAGGTGATGAAATTACTCACCAAGCCATAAGAATAATGGGTGTGGGATACTTCCTACCCGTTAAGGAACCCCTTGTGACCAAAGGAGAAGGACAATGTTCCACTCAAGTGGGACCATCACCAACGCAAGACCCACACGCTTTCGAAGAACAAAATGAAGGCCCTCTACCACATGGACAAGATCACGGGCAAGATCAATCTACTGATGATGGTGTTTCACCAAGTGATGCCCAAGATCAAGTTCATGTCTCCGAGCAAGCTCACGAAGACGCTCAAGATCATCAAGAAGATGACTCTCAGAATGTTGTCCCTCAACCTTCCATGGAGGATATCTTAGAGAGACGAGCCGCCAAGAATGCTGTCAAGCTCAAACTTAGAAAACATTTGTTGCAGAACGTTTACGACAACTTGCAAAAAGGGGTAACCACTCGTAAACAATTAACAAACTTTTGTGAACATCACGCATTTGTTTCTTGCATTGATCCCCTTAAGTTACAAGATGCGCTCGAGGATATGGAGTGGGTTGAAGCTATGCACGATGAACTCAACAACTTCGAGCGCAACCAAGTGTGGTGATTGGTGCCAAGACCTCAGGAGAACCACAATGTTATTGGAACTAAATGGATCTTCAAAAACAAGCAAGATGCGAACGGTATCGTCATTTGCAACAAGGCAAGATTGGTGACACAAGGATACTCCCAAGTCGAGGGTATGGACTATGGTGAAACTTTTGCTCCTGTTTCTCGCCTTGAATCTATTCGCATGTTGCTTGCATATGCCTCTCATCATAACTTTAAATTATATCAAATGGATTTCAAGAGTGCTTTTCTTGATGGTCCTCTTAAGGAGTTGGTATATGTCAAGCAACGCTCAGGGTTCGAGGATCCCAAGTTCCCCAATCATGTATATGTTCTCGATAAGGCTCTCTATGGCCTTAAGAAAGCCCCACACGCGTGGTATGAGCACCTTACCGAGATGTTGCAAGACCGTGTGTTTGAAATTGGGAAAATCAATCCCACTCTTTTTACAAAGAGGGTCAACGGGAACTTGTTCATATGCCAACTATATGTTGATGATATTATTTTTGGTTCTCCTAACAAAGCTTTCAATGAAGAATTTTCCACTTTGATGACAAATAAGTTTGAGATGTCTATGATGGGAGAGTTGAAGTTCTTCCTTGGTTTCGAAGTCAAGCAACAAAGTCAAGGTACCTTCATCAATCAAGCTAAATACACTCAAGACATGCTTAAGAGGTTCAAGATGGATGAGCTCAATCCTCCCAAGGACAACCCCATGCCACTCAAATGTCATCTTGACAGTGATCCCAATGGTAAAGCGGTGGATCAAAAGGTATATTGCTCCATGATTGGATCCTTGCTTTACCTTTGTGCATCTAGACCGAATATCATGTTAAGTGTGGGTATTTGTGCACGATTTCAATCCGCACCTAAGGAGAGTCACCATATGGCTTTCAAGTGAATCTTTCGATATTTAGCTCATACCCCAAACTTTGGCTTATGGTATCCGAAGGGGGCTTCGTTTGATCTCGTTGGATATACTGACTCGGATTGGGCGGGAGACCGTGTGGATAGAAAGTCCACTTCCGAAGGCTGCCAACTTCTTGGTCGGTCTTTGGTAAGTTGTTATTCAAGGAAACAAAATTGTGTTTCTCTCTCGTCCACCGAGGCCGAGTATGTAGCTGTTGCCAGTTGTTGTGCACAGATTCTTTGGATGAGGCAAACTTTAAAGGATTATGGTGTCAATTGTGACAAAGTGCCGCTTTGATAATGAAAGTGCCATTATGATCTCCAGCAACCCAGTTCAACATTGCAAGATGAAGCATATTGATATTCATCATCACTTCCTTCGGGAACACGTCAAGCGAGGAGGCATCAATCTCATCCATCTGAGCACTAACGAACAACTTGCAGATATATTTACAAAGCCATTGGATGAAGCAAGAGTTCACGAGTTAAGGCATGAGCTAAATATCATTTATTCGAGCAATGTGGATTGATCTAGTGCACACCTCACCACACTCATCATTATGGCTTGTCTAGGTGTAGGCATGAATTTAGGGGGAGTCTAGTTCTCTTAATGAACTATTCATCCCCTTATTATGCATAAACTAATCAAAGTCTTTCACATCCACCATTTTTGATGGTTACTATGCTTCAAAAGACGAGTCTTGGTCATGGGCCCAAGGATAATTCTTCGCGGTGCCATACCATTTGACTCAAACATAGGTGGCTCTAGGGCCACCGCCCTCTCTTCATGCGAAATAGTGGCTCATTGTTTGGTCGTCATTTCTCTTTCTACTCTGTCGGACCATGCTCGTGTTTTGACTTGCATCTTTGTCTTATCGTGTCTCTCGTTTTTGTGCAAAAAGAAAAAAATCTTTTCTTTTCTCTTCTTCTCTTTTCTCTCTGAAATCTTGCATTGTGTGGGCAGCACGGTACTACCATGGCAATCCACGGTACTACCACTGGAGTTGGACTGCCTCTGTGCTTGCACAGGTGCGACCCCGACATGTTACTACCGCCCCAAAACACGAAAGTAAAAGATTACTTCCGCTCCCGGAGCAGTACTACCGCTTAGCGCACAGAAGTAAAAAATTACTTCCACCCGTTGAGCGGTACTACCGCAATGGCCACGGTACTACCGTGTCGTCGAGCGTGTGGGGGGGGGGGGGGTTAAGAGCCGACACAGGGAGATAAAACTCGTCCATACCCATTATCTCTTCCCCTCACGTCTCTCTCTCTCCTCCTCACAACTGGCGCCGGAGCACCTCACCAGATCTCCATCTCTGGTCGCCCTCCTCTCATTCCCTCTGGTGGGATCATTCCCCACCCCGTCCTCTTGCCATGGACCTTGGTATTTCCCCGAACTCTTATCGTTTTGCTTCTCTATTTTTACATCTAGGTTTAGGGGAAATATGAGTTGGTCTAGTGTTTTTTGATCCAATCTATGCATGGGAGGATGTTTTGAGTGTGTTAGTGCGGTAGAAGTGCGTATTGATAGGATACAACGAGATAACTTTCGATCTACGGTAGTACCGATCTAGTCTTTGATCTGTGTTCATGCGAAATCTGCCCCGTGTGGTACTACCGCAACTGGTGTGGTACTACCGCTCGTCGGGCGGAAGTAAAATTTTACTTCTGCTCCTACCATGGTACTACCACTCGCCGCGGTACTACCGCGTCCGGAGAGGTAGTAATTTTTTACTTCCGCTTGTTGGGCGGCAGTAAAATTTTACTTCCGCCCAAGGCACGGTACTACCGCTCACAGCGGTACTACCGCGTCCGGAGCGGTAGATTTTTTTACTTCCGCACGAACCACCGGTACTACTGCTCGATCACAAGCTACCTCATTTTGTCCTGTTCATTCTCACCTCTACATGGTTTTCGTTTATGCTTTCGTCTTTTCCTTACCTTTTTCATTTGTCTCTTGTGTTTGCGTTGTGTGTCATAGGTGGTGGCTCTAGTTCCGGCTCCGGTCCAAGACGCTCGAATCCCTCTCGCGACACTAGCTCAAAGCGTCTTCGCAATCCAGATGCTCCTGAGGGGTCCAATGCCCCGCCACACCATTTCAAGAGGACCGCATCCAAGATAAAGGAGCATGTTGACAATTATGAGGACATGCCTCAAGCTGAGTTTCTGTCTCGTCGGTTGATCCACCCCTATGTCAAACCAAGGGAACATTACAGGGCCAATGAGTTGTTTTGGACCAAGAAGCAGTTTCTCATCCACATTGATGTGATCAAGGGCAAGAAGAATCTATATGTTCCTGTCCAATAGATTGAGATGGCTCATATGAGGAAGCACCCAACATACTTTGGTGAGGCTCTGAGTTTGGTGGAGCAGTTTGCTATCGAGAACATCATCTTGTTCCACCTTGACTTTGATCCCGAGATTGTGGGTCAGTTCTTTGCCTCTGTCCATTTCCACACTGATGTGTAGCGGACCATGACTTGGATGACCAGTGGAGAGAGGTTGTCTGCTACCTGGAAGGAGTTCATGGATCTGCTGCATGTTCGTGATGAGGGGCTTGAGGAGCCCGTTGGATTGTGCCCTCATGGCAACCCCTAGCCAGCATGTAAGGAGCAGCTCGTGCCACACTATATTCTGAAGACTTTACCCTCTAGTGAGCAAGTTTCTATGCTCAACCCATTCCTTGATGTCATGCGCCATACCTTCCGCAACACTTTGTTTCCTCGCATGGGAGACAAGGACAAGGTGCACTCCTATCTGGTGGATATGTTGCTACTATGTGAGAAAGGACGAACTGAAGAACTTGACCCCCTCGATGTTTCTCACATTATGTGGACTGAGCTTCGCATTGCTGTGTTTCACAGTAAGGTCCCCATTTATGGGCCCTACTTGTTCCTCTTGATTCATACTACTTGGGAGAAGACCCTTTCGGATGAGGACTTTCAGGAGCACTTGTTTCTTTATGAGCCCATTTGTCTGCTTATGAAGGACAAGTGGGCCAACACCACCACTAAGCTAGCTCCTGCTCGTATGGAGGTTGATGAGGATGAGATCGAAGAGGAGGAAGATGACAGTTCTGAGACGTATGAGCCACCATCTTCTGAGCCATCTTGGGCCAAGAAGCTCTCTCACAAGATGAAGACCTTGTTCTGCATGCAGGCCAAGGGACAGTATCAGGCTCACGTTGCTCAAAAGGAGAGTCACCAGCATGACAAGCGGATTCTGAGGAAGCTTGGCGAGGCTGTCTTGAGTGGGTCTAAGAAGCACATCACTCTTGAGGCTACTTGGATGGCGAAGCAGCAGTTCTAGTGGGTTGATTCAGATGAGGAGTCCATTCGAGCTGCATTAGAGCAGGAGCCAGATGACTAATCTTTCTACATGGGAGCTACCACCTATGTGTTAGGTGTCCTCTATGCCTTATTGGCATCTCGATGCCAAAGGGGGGAGAGTGTAGGATTTGCGTTGTTTTTTCGTCGTCTCTTTGCTTTCGTTGAACTTTGGTTTATGTCGTTTGTGTGTGAGACCAGGAGACTTCCTCTATCATATGGTGTGAGACATATGCTATCACTCCTACCTTATTATTGTCCAGTATGATTTGTAGCTTGTGAGTTTGTCTCATATGTACCCTTATCTTCCTGCTCACATGCTATGCCTTGTTTCCGTACTTAGTGTTATTCATTCTGTTACAAGGATTGCATTGTTTATAAAATATAGGGGAAATGTTGATCCTAGTGTGTGTGCCTTGCAGTCCAAAGCATATCTATAGAATGCACACATCTAGGGGGAGCCTCTCTATATTTTATAGATCTTCGGTTTGCATATGCTCATTTATATCTTTATGTGCAAATCTCGTATTGTCATCAATCCACCAAAAAGGAGGAGATTGTAAGGGCATATTTCTCCTTAAGTGGTTTTGGTGATTGATGACAATGCCTTTGCGGACTAATCATGTGCATTGAGCATTTCAGATATCTCATGTCTAAGCACAAGACGATTTGGTGCCCCTCGGAGCTTATCGAAGATGGTTGTTCTCTACGTTTCCTTTGGGTGGATTTGAGTCATAGGAAAGCCATACTATTAAGAAGGGGTCTGCTTCGGAAAGGTTTGGGTGGAATCAACACGTACACATCTATTCTATTTGCACCACCTTTCCTTTACTTCGATGGAGCACTAGCTGTTTTCCTCGTCTGTGCAAAGTGAAGCCTGTGGGGGTACTTGCGTTTAGTGGCCAGCGGTAGTACCGCTCAAGGGAGCGGTAGTACTGCAGGCACCCGTGTTAGTATAACTCAAGGGAGCGGTAGTACCGCAGAAGCCCGCGGTAGTACCGCTCAGTACAGCGGTAGTACCGATGTCCCCTACCTTAGTACGTATGCATGCGGTACTAGGAGCGCCGCCCTAGTGCGGTAGTACCGTGATGCTGCTCTATTACTACCATGCCAGACTTTTTCGCAGCTTTGTCCTCGGCGGAGGTAGGCATGGAAGTAATTTTTTACTTCCATGCATCTCCAACTGACAGCCTCTACCGACCATGCAGTAGTACCGCATGGGCTCGCGGTAGTATCGCTCCGGTAGTTCTATCCTAGGTGCCTAGTGCAATCGGCCTGAGTCTGATACACGCGTGCGAGCGGTAGCACCGCAGGTCGCAACGGAGTACCGCAAGCCCTTGCGGTAGTACCGTAGTATTTTGCGGTAGTACCGTGTTGCGCGGGACTGAGTGTGGGGATAATGGTTGGATCTTTTCCCCCACTATAAAAGGGAGGTCTTCCTCAAGAAGACCACCTCTTCCTTTCCCAAGCTCCATTGTTGCTCAAATATCCATTTTAGACCGATCTCTCTCCCTAGCCAATCAAACTTGTTGATTTTCTAGGGATTGGTTGAGAAGGCCTTGATTTACACTTCCACCAAGAGAAATTTGATTCCCCCCCCCACTAATCCCTTGAGGATCTTGTTACTGTTGGGTGTTTGAGCACCCTAGACGGTTGAGGTCACCTCGGAGCCACATTCCATTGTGGTGAAGCTTCGTGGTGTCATTGGGAGCCTCCAATTCAGTTGTGGAGATAGCCCCAACCTTGTTTGTAAAGGTTCGGTCGCCGTCTTCAAGGGCACCAATAGTGGAATCATGGCATCTTGCATTGTGTGAGGGCGTGAGGAGAATACGGTGGCCCTAGTGGCTTATTGGGGAGCATTGTGCCTCCACACCGCTCCAACGGAGACGTACTTCCTCACAAGGGAAGGAACTCCGGTAACACATCCTCGTCTCCACCGGCTCCACTTTTGGTTATCTCTTACCTTTACTTATTGCAAGCTATTATTGTGTTGTACCCCTTGCTTGCTTGTGTACTTGTTGTGTTTAGCATCATATAGATTATTCACCTAGTTGCACATCTAGCCAACTTAAGCCCAAATTGTTAAAGAAAAGTTAAAAAGTGTTAGTTGCCTATTCACCTCCCCCTTCTACTCAACCATATCGATCCTTTCAAGTACGATGGTACAACTGACCCAACCGTATGGATCGAAGACTTCCTCCTCCACAACCACATGGCTCGAGGAGATGATCTCCACGCCATCAAATACTTCCCCCTTAAACTCAAGGGGCCAGCCCGGCACTAGCTAAATTGCCTCCCCGAAAACTCCATCGGATGCTGGGAAGACCTAGAGGATGCATCCTGCTCCAACTTCTAGGGAACCTATGTTCGGCCACCGGATTCCTCCAACCAAAGTAACGTCGTTCAGAAGCCCGGAGAGTAGGCTCTAGAATTCTAGAAATGGTTTTTGACCAAGAAAAAACAGATCATCAGTTGCTCGGACGCTGAGGCAATAGCCTCCTTCCGACACAATATTCGGGATGAATGGCTGGCCCGCCAGCTCGGCCAGGATAAACCTTGGACTATGTCCGTCCTTACTTCCCTGATGACCCGCTTTTACGTAGGCGAAGACAATTGGCTAGCAAGACCCAGCCACAACTCTGAAGAGCCTGGAACCTCCGAAATCCGAGATGGCAATAGGAAGCCCAAGCGCAACAAGAACAAGCGCCGGCACAATAATAGTGACGCCGATGATACAGCCGTTAACGTCGGCTTCCGCAACTCCCGTCCTGGGCAGCAGAAGAAGCCTCCTAAAGGCAATCGTGATGGACCCACTCCGCTAAAATCATGGAAAGGCCTTGCCAAATCCAAGGGACTCAAGATAAGCCCGCCAACCACACACACCGCAATTGTTGGGTGTTTAAACAGGTTGGCAAGCTCCCACCCGAGGATCAAAGCAAGAGCCCTCATAGCGAGGACGAGGATGAGCCTCGGGGTCCAATTGGTGGCGATCAAAAGAATTTTCCTCCGGAGTCAAGACAGTAAACATGATATACGCCACCCATATACCCAAGAAGGAGAGGAAGCGCGCCCTTTGAGAGGTCTATGTTGTAGAGCCCGTGGCCCCAAAGTACAACCCATGATCGGCATGTCCAATCACCTTTGATCGGCGCGATCACCCGACCAGTATCCGTCACGGGGGTTCGTCCGCACTTGTCCTTGACCCCATTATTGATGGATATCACCTCACAAAAGTCCTAATGGACGGAGGAAGTAGCCTTAACCAGATTTACTCAGACACGGTGAAAAAGATGGGCATAGATCCATCACGAATTAAACCTAGTAACACTACCTTTAAAAGGGTGATTCCAGGTGTCGAAGCCCGATGCACGGGCTCTGTTACCCTAGAAGTTGTGTTTGGCTCACCCGATAACTTTTGCAAGGAAGACTTGATCTTCGACATCGTGCCCTTCCACAGCGGCTATCACGCCCTGCTCGGCCGGACAGTGTTCGCTCATTTTAACACCATCCCGTATTAAGAGCATACCTCAAGATCAAGATGCCTGGCCCCAAAGGATCATCACTGTTAAGGGCAATACGAAGCGATCTTTACGAATTGAGGAACATGCGCTGGCCCTGGCGGCCGAATTTAGTTATAAAGATGATTGGCAAGTTCTGGCATCTGCCGTAAAGGCATACAAGGCCGGGAAGCGAGCTTGGTTGTGGCCGAACTCTCAGAGCCTTCCTCTCCCGTCAAATAGGGACTCGCCCCCCATCGCACGCCCCTAGGACCAGTGAAGTACATGCCAAGAAGGCACAACTTTGCACTTAAAATTCCATGGGCAGTGGTGGGGAAACAAAGGTGGAGTCCGGCTGGACCAGACTACTACCATTCAATATGTCTTCGGAGACAATGCAGGGACCATTGAAGAGCCCACCAAGGGCGTAAAGCTTATCCATAATTTGACAACTTTTCAAGATTTTGTTTGCAAGATCAGTTTGTCGAACAACCAAATATCAGGAGTAAACTAGCAACAGGGCACATGGAGGACGTAAGGCCATCAATCGAAGACCCCTGGTACAACCATTCATGCATTCTCTTTCTTCACATACCTGTAAGCAGTTGCTTCGGCACTCCAAGTAATAAGAGTTATGGAGAAAAAATCTAACATCCTTTTACATGTTTGTCTGGTTGTCCGTTCTGGCACATATTTTCCTTTTCTCCCTCTTCTCGCAACATAGTTCGATATGTTACGATGCAACCGGATAATACACTGGGGGCTCGAGCTTACAAACAAACCGCCTTACATATATTTTATTGTGTGTTTGGCATCTTGGAGTTCACTTTATATGCATCGGTTACAAACTATGTCTTGGGTCAATAGTTGGGTTGCCCGGATCCTGTGCTTGCCCCTTTACGTTCCGCTCGTTTGGCTAAAAGGTCAAAGGGAGAACCCCTGCGATTGTGTTTCCAGATAGTTTGGTCAAGCACCTCAGGGGAGAAAGCCGAAAACGGACTGTCATAGTATGTGAGAGACGGTCCGTGAATCCGAGCTTGAAGTGTTATACTTACATCCTCGTCAGTGATATTCCGCGTTGTGTGAGGGGTTTGCTATCCATGTGAACCATGTGATGATGGCCTTAGCTGCGGTTCATCCGAACATCACAACACTCCAGGGGCTAGTCTTTAGCTCCCTTGTAGTCGTTTTCGCACCCCTACGGCTAAGTGAAAGAAATAAGCCACTATAGTATGATTGCCTAGTACGTCGTACTTTATCGTCTTCGGATTCCGATCACTCGGCTAGGGAATATAATGCATTGGCAAAGACACCCCATGTAGTATCTACATGGGGGCTGAAGTCGATGAGTCGCATCTTGCAGTTTCAAACGACCACACATGAGTTATAAAGGAATGCAAAAACATAAAAGCATAATAACTTATAACATTAAAAACTTTGACAAGTCTTCGGATGCATTACAATTCATTCGAACACATTATCCGCCGAACACTGAGAAGCTATCGCTGTTGGAGATATGCCCTAGAGGCAATCACATATGATGATATTTCCTATGTGTTTATGAATAAAGATAGTCCTTGGACATTATCATTGATGTGTATTAACAAGTACGTGACTTGTTTGTGAGACTATGCATTGTATAATAGCTGTCTTAAATGGTCCATAGTCCAAAGGGTTGTGTGGACACACAACTAATCAGACTAGCATATGACATGGTGGATGGTCCAGTCTCACTGACCATGTAGCATTGGATGCTAGCTGGACAATATGGACTCAGAAAGGTCTGGTCGGATTCGACATAGTCGGATCCGAGTCGAGATAAGGTCTGAGTTGGACAGGCCCAACTATGAGACATAGTGATAGGTCATCTGTGAGTCCCTAGTACAACATACGTTCTATGTCCTCAGACCTGAGCTGGCGCGTGTACTTGGGATGGTGACAGACTTGCTTTGGGCTGACCAAACGCTACTCCGTGACTGGGTAGTTACAAAGGTAGGTTTCGGGCTTGTCCAGACCCATGCTACGAGACATGGTCGAGCAAGATGGGATTTGCCCCTCCTACCAGGAGATATATACTCTGGGCCCCCTCGGGTGATCCGACCTGGATAAGCATGGCCATGCGATGAGGATTATGAGATAATCCGATGTGTTGGTCGGATTCACTGGAACGAGAAAGAGGTCGTGCTGCAACAAGGATGACCATATCACCTTGTGCGCGACAACATATATCGTGTGGCAAAGGGAAAAGAAGTGTGAAGTATAGGTTCGCCTAACCAGCTTCATCGGACACTTGGAGTTAGCATGTTTTGCTAGAGGCTGCTACCAACTGGTCGAGTCGGATGTGATCTGACTCGCAACCAAGTGAACGAGGACCTAAAGGGTCGCGCGCTTAAGGGAAGGAACACGTGGGCTTTAGGATCCGTGCGAGGCCCAAGAGTTGAGCCTGCGCTGGATGCCTATATAAAGTGGAGGTGCGGCACACCCATCCGGTTGATCGCTTCGGCGCCGTCATTAGGGTTTGCATGTGTTGCGAATAACCACCTCCACTCGCCGCCGCCGACCGTGTGATCATACCTAGCAGTCCGCCGCACGGGTGTTCCTCCTGCACGCGCGGATACCGTTAGAGGCGGTGCACTTGTGCCGCTCCAGCGAACCTGTACGTGGGATCCGGCGACTGGCTGTTTGAGGGAGATTGGAACGGTTGTTCGAGGGAGATCGAATGAGGAGGAGACGGACCACATGAACGCTTTGCCCCAACTCTACTTCCGCTGCACGGCACTGCGCGTATTGTGGTAACAATCTGTGATCCATCTCCGTAGCATGTTCTTGGATGTTTTGCACATAGGAAATTTTTAATTTGCATGCGATGCACCTATGATAGAACCAACAGTGGTATCAGAGCCTCTACTATAGGTTTTGGATTCAGATCGGTAGCATATGTGATATGTGGTGGCAGAGGATGTGATCTGTCGTCGTTCATAAGATCGGCTATGTGCACGGTTGATGAGATCAACTACACATCGGGATTGTTGAGGCTATGTTTTCTGTCAACCAGAATCGATGAGGTCGTGACACAACATGCCCCTACCGGTCGGTATCTACCATCGGGGTTAACCGTGAAACGTAAATCCAAATCGGGTTCATGATGATCGATGAGATCGGTTAGATCAGAAAATTCGGCATGATCGGAGTGCAGATGCGACCTGTGATTTCTAAAAATGTCGGGCGCTGCCCCTTCGAACCCTGCCCGCTAACCGGCTAGCGGGACTGCCGTATGTGTAGCACCTTGTATTTCGTACACGATCACACAAACCGGTAGAATGCGATTCTATGCATAAGTTTGTTTTGCAGGTTTGATGTGAATAGTATGGCTCATATGTATGTGATGCATGTGTGTAACTTAACATGACCTGCGTGTCATGATTGTCAGCCGGCAGGAGCCAAAGTGTTGTCATTATATTGTATAACGACCTATGTGTCGACTTGTGATTCTCTATAAATTCATTACTAGTTGTAGTAGTTGGAGGACAGAGATCAAGTTCGAGGGTTTGGCGTCCTGGCGTGACGGACAAGATGGAGTTCTGCCTTGGTCATCGGAGTAGGAGCCAGCCATGGAAGGACGCCCATGAAGGAGACATACTATTTCACATATTTATGTTTATATGTGATTGATATTGCTTCTTGTTTCTATGCATGTTATAATGGTAGAAAGATCCCTCATTAATATCAAGTATATTGCCATTCTGGATGTTGCACCTTCGCACGTCAAGTACGTCTAGTGGTGGGCTCATAAAATTGAGGTGCTACTAGGTGCCCTTGAACTAGAGGGTTCATGCACTGCATCGGGTTAACTTGACAAGGCTATCAAAACGGTTTTGGTCCTTGTGGCAAAGAAGGTTGGGAGCCAGGGTATGAGATACCTACCCAAACGACAGGAGTCGTATAGAGATATCATTAGCAAGATGTTGCTTACCGAATAGGCAAGTTGGCTAGCAGTGATGCTAAAGCTCACTAGTCGCTCGCGCTAGACGGGTCCTGAATCACTGAAAGTTTGCGGAGGGATGCCGACTTCAGTGGGAGTAGTTCTGTTTAAGGCTTGAATTACTCTACATAAACACATTGCTTAGTGATTGCATATTTTCTATTGTAGATCAATGGCACCACCTGCTCAACCCAACTTTGCATTGAAATCAATTCTGGAAAAGGATAAACTGAATGGAACAAACTTTACCACCTGGTATAGAAATCTGAGAATTGTTCTCAAGCACGATAAAAAGGAACATGTTCTAGAGGATCCACTTCCAGAGGAACCTGTCGAGAATGCTAATGCCACAACCAAGAATGCCCACCAGACACTCGTTGATGAATAAAACGAGATCAGCTGCCTCATGCTGGCTTGTATGGAGCCCGATTTGCAGTAGCATTTCAAAAACATTCAGGCTTTCGATATGATCGAGAGTTTGAAGAGCATGTTTCAGGTGCAGGCTAGGACTGATAGGTTCAATGTCTAGCAGTCCTTGATGGATTGTAAGCTGAAGGGGGGTGATCCACTGAGCCCGCATGTGATCAAGATGATCGGGTACGTGCAAGCTTTGGATCGGTTAGGATTCCCACTTGGGGACCAGCTGTCCACGGATGCAATTTTGGGTTCTCTTCCACCTAGCTATGGGATGTTCATCTCGAACTATCATATGCACGGCATGGATAAGAAGCTCACTGAATTGCATGGGATGCTAAAGGTGGCAGAGCAAGATATTAAGAAAGGCATGCATCAAGTGTTGATGGTGTAGAACTCGGCTAAGTTCAAGAAGAGTCGGTCCAAGAAAAAGGGTAAGGCAAAGGGCATGGAGAAGGCTGTCTCCGCTGCTGAGCCAAAGTCTGGACCGAACTCAAAGACCATTTGCTTTCACTACAAGGAAGTTGGTCACTTGAAGAGGAACTGTAGCAAGTGGCTTGCTGAGCATGGCAAGAAGGCCGGAGATGCTTCTTCAGGCAAAGGTACACTTGTTACATATGTTATAGACATTTACCTTGCTGACATACCTAGTAGCTCTTGGGTATTTGATACCGGATCAGTTGTTCATATTTGTAACTTGATGCAGGGGCTGCTAAGAACTAGGCGTGTGGCGCAAGGGGAGATTGACATTACGGCCGACAAAAAAGAAAGAGTTGCTGCATTGGAGGTTGGCATGATGCATCTCAAGCTTCCTTCTGGATTTATTTTGGAATTGAATAATTGTTATTACATTCCCGCACTTGGTCGGAACATTATTTCTGCCTCATGTTTGATGAGTCAAGGTTATGAATTCAATATAAAGGACAATGTTTGTTCATTTTATTTGAATGGAATATTCCATGGCTATGCACCCATAGTAGATGGGTTATTTATTTTAAATCTAGAAACGGAACCAGTCTATAACATGAATGTCAAGAGGCATAAGCCTAATGAGATAAATCTGACATACTTCTGGCATTGCCGGCTTGGACACATTAGTCTGAAACGCATGAAGAAGCTCCATGATGATGGACTCCTAACCTCGTCCGACTTCGGGTCGTTCGAGTCAGGTGAATCATGCTTGCTAGGCAAGATGACTAAGTCTCATTTTGCAAAGAGTTGCGAGAGGGCGTCCGAGCTGTTGGAGCTTATACACAGTGATGTGTGTGGTCCAATGAGCACAACGGCCAGAGGTGGCTATCAATAATTCATGACTTTTACAGACGACTTGAGTAGATATGGATATATCTATTTGATGAGGCACAAGTCGGAAACTTTTGAAAAGTTCAAAGAGTTTCAAAACGAGGTTGAAAATCAGCTCGGCAAGACGATAAAACTTCAAGGATCAGATCGTGGAGGTGAGTACATGAGCCAGGAGTTTGATAATCATCTAAAAAGTTGAGGTATAGTACCTTAGCTCACACCTCTGGGTACATCATAAAGAAACGGTGTGTCAGAATGGAGAAATCGAACCTTGTTGGACATGGTCTGGTCAATGATGAGCAAATCGGATTTACCCTTGTCATTCTGGGGATACACTCTAGAAACTGTAGCTTTCACACTTAATAGGGTACCATCAAAATCCGTAGACAAGACACCACATGAGATGTGGACTGGGAAGAGTCCTAGTTTGTCTTTTCTAAAGATTTGGGGTTGTGAAGCATATGTCAAGTGACTCGTGTCGGACAAGCTTACACCCAAGTCGGATAAATGCATATTCGTGGGATATCCGAGGGAAACCTTGGGATACAGCTTCTACAACCGAGAAGAGAACAAAGCGTTTGTTGCTCGGAACGGGGTTTTCCTAGAGAAAGAGTTTCTCAGTCGGGAGGCCAGTAGGAGAACGGTGCGACTCAAAGAAATTCGGGAGCTACTCAGGGACAACTCAGTTGGTGATGAGATCACACCGGAGTTGGTCAGAGAACCCGTAGTGGAGATGACATCGGAGCCACGGAGGTCGGAAAGATTGCGCAGAGTGCACGACGTTTTGTTGCTAGAAAGCGATGAGCTAGCCATGTATGCGGAAGCGATGGTGAGCCCAGATTCCGAGGCATGTCTAGAGGCCATGAGATTCAAGTTAAAGTCCATGGATGAGAATCAAGTCTGGGACTTGGTTGATCCGCCACCTGGCGTAGTTGCTATTGGTAGCAAATGGATCTTTAAGAAGAAAACCGATGTGGATGGAAATGTTCAGATCCACAAAGCTCGGCTTGTCGCTAAAGGTTATGGACAAGTTCAAGGAATTGACTACGACGAGACCTACTCGCCGGAAGCGATGCTAAAGTCGATGAGGATCATACTAGATATAGCTGCATATTTCGATTATGAGATATGGCAGATGGATGTCAAAACGGATGCAGCCTGAAGGTTTTGTCGATCCAACTAACGCTGGTAAAATATGCAAGCTCAAGAGATCCATTTATGGATTGAGGCAAGCAGCTCGGAGTTGGAAGATTCGTTTTGATGAAGTCATCGGTGACCTTGGTTTCATCAAGAACAAAGAGTACTATTGTTTATACAAGAAGTCTAGTGGGAGCTCAGTAGTATTTTTGATCTTGTATATGGATGACATACTACTAATCGGAAATGATGTTTCGACGTTGAACTCAGTCAAGGAATCATTGAAAGGCAAGTTTTCGATGAAAGACCTTGGAGAGGCAGTGTACATTTTAGGCATCAAGATCTATAGAGATAGATCTAGGAGGCAGCTCGTCTTAAGCTAGAGCACGTACATAGACAAAGTGTTGAAGAGGTTCAACATGAGTGAGGCCAAGAAAGGGTTCTTGCCCGTCTCACATGGTATAAGACTAAGCAAGACTCAGAGTCCTATGACTTCTGATGAGCGAAACCGGATGAGTAGGATTCCATATGCCTCGGCAATTGGATCCATCATGTATGCCATGCTATGTACATGGCTTGATGTTGCCTATGCAATAAGCTTAACAAGCAGATACCAGGCCAACCCAGGTGAGAGTCACTAGGCAGCGGTGAAAACTATCTTGAAGTACCTGAAAAGGACTAAAGAGATGTTCCTAGTTTATGGAGGTGAGGAGGAGCTCTGCGTAAAGGGTTACACTGATGCTAGTTTCCAAACTGATATGGATGATTGTCGGTCGCAAACTGGATTCGTGTATGTCATGAATGGAGGAGCAGTGAGCTGGACGAGTTCCAAGCAAGATACGGTGGCCGACTCCACAACAGAGGCCGAATACATTGCAGCTTGTGAAGCTGCAAAGGAAGGTGTTTGGATTCGGAAGTTCCTGGAAGATGTTGGTATGTTCCTGGGCTGGTCAAAACCATTGGACCTTTATTGCGATATTTAGGTGCCATCGCATAGGCCAAGGAGCCGAGACAACACCACAAGACCAGGCACATATACCAAAAATATCACTTGATACGAAAGCTCATAGAGAAAGGTGGTACCAATTTGTGCAAGATTCATACAGATGCAAATGTTGTAGATCCGTTGACTAAGCCGCTTCCACAACCCAAGAATGAGGGGCACATTAGAGCTATGGGCATTTGATGTCTATTTGATTGACTCTAGTGCAAGTGGGAGACTGTTGGAGATATGCGCTAGAGGCAATCATGTATGATGATATTTCCTATGTGTTTATGAATACAGATAGTCCTTGGACATTATCATTGATGTGTATTAACAAGTATGTGACTTGTTTGTGAGACTATGCATTGTATAATAACTGTCCTAAATGGTCCCTAGTCCAAAGGGTTGTGTCGACGCACAACTAATCAGACTAGCATATGACACGGTGGATGGTCTGGTCTCACTGACCATGTAGCAGTGTATGCTAGCCGGATAATATGGACTCAAAAAGGTCTGGTCGGATTCGACATAGTCGGATCCGAGTCGAGATAAGGTCTGAGTTGGACAGACCCAACTATGAGACGCATCGATAGGTCATCTGCGAGTCTCTAGTACAACATACATTCTATGTCCTAAGACCTAAGCTGGTGCATGTACTCAGGATGGTGACAGACTTCCTTTGGGCCGACTAAACGCTACTCCATGACTGGGTAGTTACAAAGGTAGGTTTTGGGCTTGTCCAGACCCATGCTATGAGACATGGTCAAGCAAGATGGGATTTGCCCCTCCTACCAGGAGATATATACTCTGGGCCCCCTCGGGTGATCCGACCTAGATAAGCATGGCCATGCGATGAGGATTATGAGATAATCCGAAGTGTTGGTCGGATTCACCGGAACAAGAAAGAGGTCGTGCTGCAACAAGGATGACCATATTGCCTTGTGCACCACAACATATATCGTGTGGCAAAGGGAAAAGAAGTGTGAAGTACAGGTTCGCCTAACCAGCTTCATCAAACACCTGGAGTCGGCACGTTTTGCTAGGGCCCGCTACCGACTGGTCGAGTCGGATGTGATCTAACTCGCGACCAAGTGAACAAGAACCAAAAGGGTCACGCTCTTTAGGGAAGGAACACGTGGGCTTTAGGATCCGTGCAAGGCCCAAGAATTGAGCCCGCTCTGGATGCCTATATAAAGTGGAGGTGCGGCACACCCATCCGGTTGATCACTTCGGCGCCGTCATTAGGGTTTGCATGTGTTGCGAATAGCCACCTCCACTCGTCGCCGCCGACCGTGTGATCGGACCTAGCATCCCTTTGCATGGGTGTTCCTCCTGCACGCGCGGATACGTTAGAGGCGGTGCACTTGCGCCGCTCCGGCGAACCTGTACGTGGGATCCGGCGACCGGCTGTTCGAGGGATATCGGAACGACTGTTCGAGGGAGATCGGACAAGTAGGAGATGGACCACATGAACGCGTTGCCCCAACTCTACTTTCGTTGCACGGCACTGCGCATCTAGTGGTAACAATCTATGATCCATCTCCGTAGCATGTTCTTGGATGCTCTGCGCGTAGGAAATTTTTAATTTGCATGTGATGCACCTACGGTAGAACCCAACAATCGCCCGAGCACCTTCCATCACTCCGACAAAGTATAGCTCGGGGCGTCTATGCTCCTTCCCGGGAGGAGGCAGGGCAGTGGCTACCTTCATCGGATCTAGCCCCGGCCAGTGCACCTTGGCCTTAGCAAGGGCCATCCGGACTCCTTTGATGCAGGAGTGCTTCACGGTGTCGAAGTGGGGCGAAGCGGCAACTAACTTCTATACCAGGCCAAAGTAGCTGCCTGGCAGCGGCTCGCCGGGCCATAGGTGGATGCAGAGGTCCTTCATGGCCCGCTTCGCCATCTGGTGCAGCTCCATTAGTCGTTTTAGCTGATCCACGAGAAGAGGAGAGAGCTCAGGGGCTCCAAACTATGCCCGGAACAGATGAGCTTCGTCTCCTTCTTCCCTCAAGGCGAACAACTCATTGGCGTCCACCACGCTCTTCTGGAGATCGGAGGAGGCGCCTGAGGAACGCCACACCTAGGTAAGCAATTTGAATTTGCTATCCCCGAAGACACACTGTAGTAAGTATGGCTTACCATCCATTATGTCCTTCGCTTGGCGAACCTGCTCCTCATAGAACCGCTTGTCCACCCGCTCTTTCTGAAGATCGTTCTTCAGGGTGGACAATTCGGCCGCACTCTCCTGTCCCTTCTTCTCAAGGGCCTCGAACTTCTGGCTGGCATCCTTGATCTCCTATTGGACCTCCGCCACACGAGCTCGTGCTTGTCACTGGTGGCTCACAGGGTGGAGAGGGCGGTCTCCGCTTCTTTGGCCACCACCCTCTCAACGTCCGCTTGGTCTTTCGCTTGTTGGAGCTTGGCCTTGAGCCTCTCCACCTCCTTCGTCGAAGTTGTTTAAACATTAAAATACTATGAAAAACTGCATGGACAATGTTCGGGCAAAGGTATTCGGATTTTGTTTTGACCTACCTTGTGCCTCGTCGAATCTTCTGTTGAGGGCATCAACTTCATCCTCAGGGCGTTTAAGCTTCTGATTCAGTTCGTCCAGTTCAAGGCCATTTCTGGCCGCCGCTGATGACGAAGCTTGTATTACACATACAAATCACATGTTACATGGCTTCTATACTCCTGAACTATATTCAATCCAATCATATGTTTGACCTTATTAGGGGCTAATCTAACATTCCGGACACATAATTTGTATCTAGTCCGGAATCGGATCCATGATTGACCCCTAGGTAAGTTTTTTCAAACTCACCTAGGGCTTGAGGGCTGCCATGTATATAATAATAAAAATAAGTAAAATATTTGCAAATAAGAGTTTCATGTGACTTACTTGAAAACCCGTCAGGAGACCCTTGAAGGCCTCCTTCAGTCCATTGTCTACGGACTATATGCTCTGTAATACCGCACCCATAAGGGTGCGGTGCTCCTCGGAGATGGAGGCGCTTGACAAAGCCTCCTTCATGACCAACCACCAATTGGTCGGTGGCGCCGGTGGTGATCGGATAACCCAATCACTGACCGAGATTTGAACCAGTACCTCCGGAGGCATGGTGCACTCCGGAGATGCCCTTGGAGGGGACTGAGCGGCTGCTCGTTCGGCCTCCTCAGTATCCGGGCAGGGTACCTCCCCCTGGTCTTCGGTGACCGAGGTATTAGCCTCGGCCATTATGTCGTCTCCCCTGCTACCGGTGCCTGGCTCCATAGGAGCATGCTGGGATGACACCTCCGTGGTGCC
The DNA here is from genome assembly GCA_022496015.1 of Hordeum marinum. Lineage (NCBI taxonomy): Eukaryota > Viridiplantae > Streptophyta > Magnoliopsida > Poales > Poaceae > Hordeum > Hordeum marinum. The sequence continues at coordinate 273,856,654 of CM039674.1, read as the reverse complement.
CTTCGCAGCGCCTGCAGTGGCGGGATGCGAGGCATTCCCGCTCTGTGCTAGTTCGGCGAGCGGGGTCTCCCCATCCGATATTTGATCGGTGGGAAGGACGTGCGTGGAGCTGCAAAATCGATAAGCACCTGCGTGTTAATAAACTCTAAACACGTTAAAGGATGAACAAGGGGTCTTCGGATCGTAACCTTTGGGCCGGGGGCTTGACCCTGAGGTTCCTTCGTGGAGCCACCTCGAGGTCATCTGACTTAGTGTCTGAGTCCGAGCTGTCGTTGGACAGGATCACAGTGCTCGACGCGTTTTCTTCTGGGCAGGAGGGGGTACCTCCTACGGGGCGCCCAATGACGTCGCCCTCTTTCTTGCGAGGGGGGATTTCCTTCCCCCTCAACTTTGTCCTCTGCTTCCTCTTCTTACTCCTGCTCCTCCTCTTCCTCTTCTTCCTTGTGCTAACAGCCCAGACCTGGCGTCTTCGGGCTGAGGCGCCTGACTATTGATGTTAGCGGCTTTCCTTAGCCATGTCTGCAAAGGGATGATCACAAGAAAGGTTATGGATCCTCTCCGAGAAAAGTAAAGCCGATCAAGAAGAATTGTAGCATACCTCGAAGGCGGGATTGGAGGCGTGTAGGCCCCTCTCATCCTACTCGGATGGCTATTTCTTCTTTGACTTGAAGAGCGCCTTCCATAGCTTCTCCCGTGTAGTGCAGAAGAGGTTCTGAATTGTGGGCACATCATCAAGTTGACGAGCCCACAAGGGAGTATCCCAGCTCTGGCAGGGGAGGATGCGTCTTCGGAAAATCACCTAGACCACATTGGTTAGCTTGATGTCCTTCTCGATCATGGAACCGATGCGCTTCTGCAGTTCGCTCGCCTCCTTGCTCGGTCCCCAACTAAGGCCCTTTTTGATCCATGAAGCTAATCTGGTGGGGCGACCGGATCTGAATTCGGCAGGGGGAATCTGACCTTCTTCTCGTGGTTCTGTGATGTAGAACCACTCCTTCTACCATGCCTTGATGGTGTCGATGAAGGTGCCTGATGGCCACACGGCGCGGGTGAGCTTGCCGATGACAGCTCCGCCGCAGTCTGCGTGCTTCTCACTGACACACTTCAGCTTGATGTTGAACACTTTGAGACATAGCCCAAAGTGCGGCTCGACTCAAAGGAATGCCTTGCAGATGAGGATGAATGCTGAGATGTGCATGAAAGAGTTTGGCGGGAGGTTGTGGAAGTTGAGGCCGTAGAGAAACATTAGCCCCTTGGCGAAGGGGTGGAGCAAGAAGCTCAACCCCCTGATGAAGTGGGGGAGGAAGACCACCCTTTTGCTCAGCCGGGGAGTGGGGATCACTTGGCCCTCCTCCGGTGCGTGGTGAGGGATCTCAGCGGAGAGGTAGCCGGCCTTCTTGAGGTCGAGGATCACTACAGGAATTTGAGATTTTGCCATCTGCCATGGCAGACGGCAAAGGGGGAAACATGGACGGCAAAGGCTTTGCCGTCAGTGAGCTGACAGCAAAATAGACGGCAAAAAAATATCCGGTAAAGAGGTGATTTGCCGTCTGCTTTTTGTATGGCGGACGGCAAAGAATCTTTGCCATGAGGGAGCAGACGGCAAATAAAACGGGACGGCAGATCAACAGGCCGTCCCGTTAAGTGCTAACGGCAGGCTGCCCCCCTTTGCCGTCTTCTCTTAGCCCCCTTTGCCGTCAGCCCCCTCACGGCAAAGGGGGGAACCCAGTCCCTCTCTTTCCCCCCCTTTGTCGTCTGCCATCTGCCCCTTTGCCATGCGGGGGCAGACGGCAAAGGCTCTCACCCCTTTGCCGTCTGCCCCCTCATGGCAAAGGGGCATCCCAGCCCCTCTCTTACCCCTTCTTTGTCGTTTGCCTTTAGCCCCTTTGCCATGAGGGGGCAGACGGCAAAGGCTCAAAACAGCCCTTTGCCGTCTGCCCCCTCATGGCAAAGGCTCAAAACAGCAACCTCACCTCTTTTATTTTCTATTATATCCAGCAAATTTCACAATAATCAGGATATATATATATATTTGACAGGAATAAATTTGTTTCCGTACTCATAACCATATTAAAATAACGTTCATCCATAGTACATACATATTATTCAAGTTGCTTCCGTACCAAACCATATATTACACCAGTTTAATCCATATGCATTCAAAGTTTCATATATATCCATATACTACAATAGTTTCAATACAAGCTTCCGTGAAGCCATGGTACAAGCAATCATATGCAAGCATTCCATCAATGTAATCCAAGCTTCCCGTGAAGTGAATGTAATCTGCAAAATGACAAATGAGAAAGTTAGAAGAAGAATACTAGATGAAGAAGAGAAGTATATATAGGTTATTTCGGAGAGAACTTAGCTAAGTATAGGCCATTTAATAGCTAAGTTAGGTGGAATAGGTCATCTTGGAGCTACATAGCCTTATTATGTCATTTAGGAGAGAACTTAGCTAGGTATAGGCCATTCTAGAGCTAACTTGGGTAAAATATGTCATTTTGGAGCCAAATATGATTATTAAATCCATTTTGACCTTATTATGTCATTTTGGAGCTAAATTAGTCATTTTAATGAGCTAACCAAGGTTCTTATGATGTTTTTACCTAACTATGCTAATTATGTCATTTTGGAGGATAATTAGCTAAGTATGTCTTTGTTGGGGAAAATAACCTACGTAGAAGAAGAAAGAGAAGAAGCAAGAAGAGAAGAAGCAAGAAGAGAAGAAGAAGGAGAAGAAGAAGGAAGAGGAGAAGAAGAAGGTCAAGAATAAGGAGAAGAAGGAGAAGAATAAGGAGAAGAAGGAGAAGAAGAAGGAGAAGAAGAAGGAGAAGAAGAAGGAGAAGAAGAAGGAGAAGAAGAAGGAGAAGGAGGAGGAGGAGAAGGAGAAGGAGAAGGAGAAGTAAAATAAGGAGGAGGAGGAGTAGGAGAAGGAGAAGGAGAAGGAGAAGGAGAAGGAGAAGGAAGAGGAGAAGAAGAAGAAAAGAAGAAGGAGAAGAAAGCTTCTCTCCTCCTCCTTCTCCTTCTTCTCCTTCTTCTTCCTCCTTCTCCTTCTCCTTCTTCTTCTCTTCTTCTTCTTCTTCCTTTTTTTCATTTCTCCTCTTTCTTCTCCTCTTGTCCTCTTCTTCGGGCTAAATGAGCTAATTATGCCTTTTTGGAGCTAATTATTTCATTTTGGAGGATAAATAGCTAAGTATAGGTCATTTATTATTAAGTAGGCCATTTTGGAGCTAACTAAGCTAATTATGTCATTTACGTGGAAGCCAAGCTAAGTATAGGCCATTCTAGAGCTAACTTGGGTAAAATATGTCATTTTGGAGCCAACTATGATTATTAAATCCATTTTGACCTCATTATGTCATTTTGGAGCTAAATTAGTCCTTGTAATGAGCTAACCAAGGTTCTTATGATGTTTTTACCTAACTATGCTAATTATGTCATTTTGGAGGATAATTAGCTAAGTATGTCTTTGTTGGGGAAAATAACCTGCGTAGAACAAGAAAGAGAAGAAGCAAGGAGAGAAGAAGCAAGAAGAGAAGAAGAAGGAGAAGAAGAAGGAAGAGGAGAAGAAGAAGAAAAGAAGAAGGTCAAGAATAAGGAGAAGAAGGAGAATAATAAGGAGAAGAAGAAGGAGAAGAAGAAGGAGAAGAAGAAGGAGAAGGAGGAGGAGGAGAAGGATAAGGAGAAGTAGAAGTAAAAGAAGAAGAAGGAGGAGGAGAAGGAGAAGGAGAAGGAGAAGGAGTAGGAGAAGGAGAAGGAATAGGAGAAGAAGAAGAAAAGAAGAAGGACAAGAAGAAGGAGAAGAAAGCTTCTCTCCCCTCCTTCTCCTTCTTCTCCTTCTTCTTCCTCCTTCTCCTTCTCCTTCTTCTTCTCTTCTTCTTCTTCTTCCTTTTTTTCATTTCTCCTCTTTCTTCTCCTTTTGTCCTCTTCTTCGGGCTAAATGAGCTAATTATGCCTTTTTGGAGCTAATTATTTCATTTTGGAGGATAAATAGCTAAGTATAGGTCATTTATTATCAAGTAGGCCATTTTGGAGCTAACTAAGCTAATTATGTCATTTAGGTGGAAGCCAAGCTAAGTATAGGCCATTCTAGAGCTAACTTGGGTAAAATATGTCATTTTGGAGCCAACTATGATTATTAAATCCATTTTGACCTTATTATGTCATTTTGGAGCTAAATTAGTCCTTGTAATGAGCTAACCAAGGTTCTTATGATGTTTTTACCTAACTATGCTAATTATGTCATTTTGGAGGATAATTAGCTAAGTATGTCTTTGTTGGGGAAAATAACCTGCGTAGAAGAAGAAAGAGAAGAAGCAAGAAGAGAAGAAGCAAGAAGAGAAGAAGAAGGAGAAGAAGGAAGAGGAGAAGAAGAAGAAAAGAAGAAGGTCAAGAATAAGGAGAAGAAGGAGAATAATAAGGAGAAGAAGAAGGAGAAGAAGGAGGAGAAGAAGAAGGAGAAGAATAAGGAGAAGGAGGAGGAGGAGAAGGAGAAGGAGAAGTAGAAGTAAAAGAAGAAGAAGGAGGAGGAGAAGGAGAAGGAGAAGGAGAAGGAGAAGGAGTAGGAGAAGGAGAAGGAATAGGAGAAGAAGAAGAAAAGAAGAAGGACAAGAAGAAGGAGAAGAAAGCTTCTCTCCCCTCCTTCTCCTTCTTCTCCTTCTTCTTCCTCCTTCTCCTTCTCCTTCTTCTTCTCTTCTTCTTCTTCTTCCTTTTTTTCATTTCTCCTCTTTCTTCTCCTCTTGTCCTCTTCTGCGGGCTAAATGAGCTAATTATGCCTTTTTGGAGCTAATTATTTCATTTTGGAGGATAAATAGCTAAGTATAGGTCATTTATTATTAAATAAGGCCATTTTGGAGCTAACTAAGCTAATTATGTCATTTAGGTGGAAGCCAAGCTAAGTATAGGCCATTCTAGAGCTAACTTGGGTAAAATATGTCATTTTGGAGCCAACTATGATTATTAATTCCATTTTGACCTTATTATGTCATTTTGTAGCTAAATTAGTCATTGTAATGAGCTAACCAAGGTTCTTATGATGTTTTTACCTAACTATGCTAATTATGTCATTTTGGAGGATAATTAGCTAAGTATAGGTCATTTCTTGTTAAATAGCCCATTTCGGAGCTAACTAAGCTAATTATGTCATTTTGTTGGATATTTAGCAAATTTAGTCTTTTTGGATAACTCTAAGCTACGTAGAAGTAGAGAAAGAGAAGAAGCAAGAAGAGAAGAAGAAGGAGAAGTAAAAGAAGAAGGAGGAGGAGGAGGAGGAGAAGGAGAAGGAGAACGAGAAGGAAGAGGAGAAGAAGAAGAAAAGAATAAGGACAAGAAGAAGGAGAAGAAGCTTCTCTCCTCCTCCTTCTCCTTCTCCTTCTCCTTATTCTTCTCTTCTTCTTCTTCTTCCTTTTTTTCATTTCTCCTCTTTCTTCTCCTCTTGTCCTCTTCTTCGGGCTAAATGAGCTAATTATGCCTTTTTGGAGCTAATTATTTCATTTTTGAGGATAAATAGCTAAGTATAGGTCATTTATTATTAAATAGGCCATTTTGGATCTAACTAAGCTAATTATGTCATTTAGGTGGAAGCCAAGCTAAGTATAGGCCATTCTAGAGCTAACTTGGGTAAATATGTCATTTTGGAGCCAACTATGATTATTAAATCCATTTTGACCTCATTATGTCATTTTGGAGCTAAATTAGTCATTGTAATGAGCTAACCAAGGTTCTTATGATGTTTTTACCTAACTATGCTAATTATGTCATTTTGGAGGATAATTAGCTAAGTATGTCTTTGTTGGGGAAAATAACCTACGTAGAAGAAGAAAGAGAAGAAGCAAGAAGAGAAGAAGAAAGAAGAGAAGAAGAAGGAGAAGAAGAAGGAAGAGGAGAAGAAGAAGAAAGGAAGAAGAAGGTCAAGAAGAAGGAGAAGAAGGAGAAGAAGAAGGAGAAGAAGAAGGAGAAGAAGAAGGAGAAGAAGAAGGAGAAGAAGAAGGAGAAGGAGGAGGAGGAGGAGGAGAAGGAGAAGGAGAAGGAGAAGTAAAAGAAGAAGGAGGAGGAGGAGGAGAAGGATAAGGAGAAGGAGAAGAATAAGAAAATAAGAAGGACAAGAAGAAGGGGCAGAAAGCTTCTGTCCTCCTCCTTCTCCTTCTTCTCCTTCTTCTTCCTCCTTCTCCTTCTTCTTCTTCTCTTCTTCTTCTTCTTCCTTTTTTTCATTTCTCCTCTTTCTTATCCTCTTCTCCTCTTCTTCGAGCTAAATGAGCTAATTATGCCTTTTTGGAGCTAATTATTTCATTTTGGAGGATAAATAGCTAAGTATAGGTCATTTATTATTAAATAAGGCCATTTTTGAGCTAACCAAGCTAATTATGTCATTTAGGTGGAAGCCAAGCTAAGTATAGGCCATTCTAGAGATAACTTGGGTAAAATATGTCATTTTGGAGCCAACTATGATTATTAAATCCATTTTGACCTTATTATGTCATTTTGTAGCTAAATTAGTCATTGTAATGAGCTAACCAAGGTTCTTATGATGTGTTTACCTAACTATGCTAATTATGTCATTTTGGAGGATAATTAGCTAAGTATAGGTCATTTCCTATTAAATAGCCCATTTCAGAGCTAACTAAGCTAATTATGTCATTTTGTTGGATATTTAGCCAATTTAGTCTTTTTGGATAACTCTAAGCTACGTAGAAGTAGAGAAAGAGAAGAAGCAAGAAGAGAAGAAGAAGGAGAAGTAAAATAAGAAGGAGGAGGAGGAGGAGAAGGAGAAGGAGAAGGAGAAGGAGAAGGAAGAGGAGAAGAAGAAGAAAAGAAGAAGGACAAGAAGAAGGAGAAGAAGCTTCTCTCCCCCTCCTTCTCCTTCTCCTTCTTCTTCCTCCTTCTCCTTCTCCTTATTCTTCTCTTCTTCTTCTTCTTCCTTTTTTTCATTTCTCCTCTTTCTTCTCCTCTTGTCCTCTTCTTCGGGCTAAATGAGCTAATTATGCCTTTTTGGAGCTAATTATTTCATTTTGGAGGATAAATATCTAAGTATAGGTCATTTATTATTAAATAGGCCATTTTGGAGCTACCTAAGCTAATTATGTCATTTAGGTGGAAGCCAAGCTAAGTATAGGCCATTCTAGAGCTAACTTGGGTAAAATATGTCATTTTGGAGCCAACTATGATTATTAAATCCATTTTGACCTTATTATGTCATTTTGGAGCTAAATTAGTCATTGTAATGAGCTAACCAAGGTTCTTATGATGTTTTTACCTAACTATGCTAATTATGTCATTTTGGAGGATAATTAGCTAAGTATAGGTCATTTCTTATTAAATAGCCCATTTCGGAGCTAACTAAGCTATTATGTCATTTTGTTGGATATTTAGCCAATTTAGTCTTTTTTGGATAACTCTAAGCTATGTAGAAGTAGAGAAAGAGAAGAAGCGAGAAGAGAAGAAGGAGAAGTAAAAGAAGAAGGAGGAGGAGGAGGAGAAGGAGAAGGAGAAGGAGGAGAAGAAGAAAAGAAGAAGGACAAGAAGACGGAGAAGAAGCTTCTCTCCTCCTCCTTCTCCTTCTTCTCCTTCTTCTTCCTCCTTCTCCTTCTCCTTATTCTTCTCTTCTTCTTCTTCTTCCTTTTTTTCATTTCTCCTCTTTCTTCTCCTCTTGTCCTCTTCTTTGGGCTAAATTAGCTAATTATGCCTTTTTGGAGCTAATTATTTCATTTTAGAGGATAAATAGCTACGTATAGGTCATTTTTTATTAAATAGGCCATTTCGGAGCTAACTAAGCTAATTCTATCATTTAGGTGGAAGCCAAGCTAAGTATAGGCCATTCTAGAGCTAACTTGGGTAAAATATGTCATTTTGGAGCCAACTATGATTATTAAATCCATTTTTACCTTATTATGTCATTTTGGAGCTAAGTTAGCTAAGTATAGGTCATTTTTTATTAAATAGCCCATTTCGGAGCTAACTACGCTAATTATGTCATTTTGTTGGATAATTAGCCAATTTAGTATTTTTTGGATAACTCTAAGCTACGTGGAAGCCAAACATACCATTATCGTCATCACGACGGTGAAGCACGGTGGCTCTGGCTTGTTTCACCTGGAGAAGGCTGCCCTGGAGAACGCTCCACTGTAGAAGGGTCGTGCGATGCGTTTCGGGAGATATTCTGCACCAAACATCGTTTGCAATGTGTCGTTATCATGATGACACTCTTAAGATCACTGCATTGAAATGAAACTCACCGCCCCCGCCATGTTAATGACTGGCATCGCCGGAGGGACTTGGCCGGTCTTCTCGCACATAGACTGTACATTTGGTTTCGACAAGTCAAACTTTTTAGTTATTAATGAAACGGACATTAAAATGCTAGATTTGAAATAATATGAAGAAGAAACTCACCACAAAGAGCTCGTACATGGCCCTGTTAGACGCATCATTCCGTGCCCTCTCCGCCTCAAGCAATGCAGTCGTCCTCTCCTCCAGCTCCTTGATCTCCTTATCCTTCTCTGCCAAAGCTGCCTTCATTGCTTCTCTCTCCTTCAGAATAGCAGCCTGCAACAGAACTCATTGTTAGCATTGTAATCATATTGGTTCCCACGCACAACATAATGCGGAAAGATAGTTGAGTCCATTAAACTAACCTCGATGGCGAGCTCGACTGGCCGTGGACGAGGTGTTATCTCAGGATAGGAGCTCGTTCGGCGTGCCTTTATCTGCCGGAGAGTGCTAGGACAATGTATAAGGCCGTCTCCAATGGCGATCGAGCCATGGGGCCTCCCGTTGCCAGCTATCATCACCAGCTCTGGATCAATAGGCCCCTCGCTCGGGTTAAAGTCCTCCCCTTTCCTCGCCTTCCCGTGATCTCTGTACTTCACGAGCTTGTGGTGGGAGGAGATGTTGGTGAACTTTTCTGGATGCTCGAGGTCAGACTCAGAGAATGCCTTGACCTTCTTGTACGAGGCAGTATGGGCCATCGCATACAGGTCGTACATTTGTGGCACCTCCGTCTTATTTAGACGCGCCTAAAAGAGAGAGAGAGAGAGAGAGAGAGAGAGAGAGGGAAATTGTATTAGTAATGGGCTCAAGATAGCATTAAGAATGAATTGCATGAGGCATGAAGCAAACCACATACCCAGTTCTCGCCAAATTGGTTTAAGTTGAAGCTCCCTTGATGGTGTGGCACACCAACCATTTTTCCACGCCTCTCCTTGGCGTTGTTGTGGCTGGCCTCCCACGTTTCGAAGCACCACTGATCCACCAAGGCCTCCCAACAATCCAACTTATCCACACACCATCTTGGGGGCACCTAAGTTAATAAAGAGAAATTTGAGCGCGTAAGAACCAAATCAAGGAAACTAACTACAAAGCCTTAATAATATGTAATTACCTTCATGTAATGATCCTTCTCCATCTTAGAATTGTGGCACTTCGCCTTGTCCTTCCTAATACGCCGCGAGGCATAGTAATCTCGAACAGCCTGCACCCGAGCCTCGTGCCGAAAGTTTTGAAGTAGGCGGCGACATTGGGTATCGATAACCTTTGCCGCGTCCTCCTCGTATCCCTCCTCACACCTGTAGTAGGTCTGCAAACGAGACAACATCGATTAGTACAATAACTAGCTACGGTTGATTTATAATTGTGTAAAGGAGAAATTACCCAGAACTGTCGGATCACCATGTCGGCCCTCGTGTGGCACAAAACACCGTCGATCTCCAACTCCGGCGGGGCCAGGGCACCCAAGTAGTGCTCCCAGGTCATTCCTACCTCTCGCTCCCGACCGGGAAATGTAACAAACCCTAGGAAGTTTTTACGGCAAAGCACACCAAGGACGCTGTTGGGCTTGCGAACACCCTTGGCAAAGCACACCATTGGATTAATGAAGCCTGGTGGAAAGATCTTTTCTAATTTGCAGATCAACTCCGGCGCCAACTCTTCCATTTCATCTAGCACGCCAGGCGATAGTTCTTTCGCACAAAGAGAACGGAAGAAATAGCTCAGCTCTGCCAGTACTAGCCATTCATCCTCAGGGATAAAGCCACGCAACATCACCGGCATTACCCGCTCAATCCATATGTGCCAATCATGACTCTTGAGACCAAATATTTTTAATTTCTCAAAACTCGCTCCCCTCTTTAGATTCGTAGCATACCCATCGGGGAACATCAACCGCATTTTCACCCACAATAGCATTTCCCTCATAGCTGGCCTTTGAAGATTGAACCATGCCTTTGGCTTCGCTATGCTTTGCTTTGCTTTCCGTTGTCGCAAGTTCTATAACGGTCTATCACATAGAGCCTCCAGGTCGATTCTGGCCTTAGGATTATCTTTTGACTTCCCCTCTATGCCGAACAATGTACCAAAAATGGCCTCCGCAATATTCTTTTCAGTGTGCATCATGTCGATGTTGTGTGGGCAAAGGAGGTCTTTAAAGTAAGGCAGATCCCACAAACATGACTTGTGAGTCCAGGCGTGTTCCGTATTATACCCTTTGAAATACCCTGGACGTTTAGGATCCGGCTAGAGAGCGTTTATCTGATCCAGGATCTGTTGGCCTGTCAACGCAGCTGGTGCAGTGTCTTTGACAACTATACCTTTGATGAAATTCTTCTTGTCTTTTCTGAACTTATGGTCAGGATCCAGGAATTGTCTATGCATGTCGAAGCAAGAATACTTGCGACCAGCCTGCAGCCAACGGAACTGAAGAGCTGCCTTGCATGTGATGCACGGGAACCTTCCATGCACACACCAGCCAGAGAATAGCGCATACGCCAGATAATCATGCGTCGAGTACATGTACCACACATGCATTTTGAAATTTGTTTTGGTAGCGGCGTCGTAGGTCTTGAACCCATTATCCCAGGCTTCTTGCAACTCATCCTTAAGCGGCTGCATGTACACATTCATATTCTTCCCCGGATAGTTGGGCCCTGGAATTATCAACGTCAGGAAAATGTTCTTTCTTTTCATAATCTCTCCGGGTGGGAAATTGAGTGGAATGACAAATACAAGCCAACAACTGTATTGTGTTGCCGTCATACCGTACACATTGAACCCATCCGTGCTAATGGCAACTCTTGGATGCCTTGGATCTTTCGATTTATCCTTATGTAATGCATCGAAGTGCTTCCACGCAAAACCATCTGAAGTGTGTACCAGCATCTTGTTCCCATCCGCATCTAGTTCGGTTCTTTTGCCCAATTTGTGCCATGTCATCTGTCTGGCCGTCTCTTCGACCATGAAAAGACGTTGAAGTCTTGGTACGATTGGCAGATACCAAAGAACACTAATGGGGATTTTGGTCTGATTCTTCTCACCCATACCGTTGTCTACCACAATATACCTGGAAGAATTGCAAATGGGGCAATAGTTCAAGGCCGCATACTCAAGCCTAAATAAGGCACATCCATTATCACAGGCATGTATCTTCTCATAGGGCATCTTAAGTACACGGAGGATTTTCTCTGACTGGTACAGGTTTGCAGGCAATACATGGCCTTCGGGTAGAAAGCGTCCAAATATCGTCATCATCGCGTCGTAGCATTCTCTGCCTAGGTTGAATTGAGCCTTCAGAGCCATTACTTGCGCGATGGCATCCAGCTGACAAAGCTCAGTCTGCTCGTGGAGAGGACGTTTTGAAGACTCCAACATTTCATAGAAGGCCTTTGCAGATTCCTCCATCTCATCGTCTGAATCTCGAGCATCATCAAAGTCTTGCACCATGTCTTCGATCCCCGTACCATGCTCGTCGGTGCGACGACGAATCACCTCAGCTCTGGCATGTTGGTCAGACTCACCATGAAAAGTCCAAACCGTATAATTAGGCGTAAAACCCCACTTCTGCAGGTGTTTACCCATTTCAAACTCTGTCTGCTTTTTCCAGTTGTCGCAGTTGGGAAAAGGGCACCATGTTTTTTTGTTGGCCATTTGCAAATGCAGCTCTCACAAACCCCCTGGTTTTTGTTAACCATTCATTGGTCATGTCTTTCTGACTAGGGTGATTAGTGTACATCCAAGCACGGTCACTCATGTTTCCTAGCTACCTATGGGCACAGAAGAAATAAATTAATATATAATTCATCACCTATATTCATCCGCTAATCAAGTTTGTCAGTTTTATTACGTCCATGTAACCTACATGCTAATAGGTAAAGATATGTCCTAATCCGACCCGAGTATGTGTAGATTGGGTTCGTTTTCCCATGCTCTGCTCCAGATGCGATGCAGAATTTCGGCAGCACCTCCCCATTGTTCTCCTGATACACGTCTCGGCAATAAGCAAAGAGGATGTGTACCTAGAGAACAACAGGGAGGCACTGACGAAATTCCGCATCGCATCCGGAGCATAGCATATGGGAAAACGAACCCAATCTACTCATACTCAGGCTGTCCATGGATAACGTTGGACAATTCGAAAGAATCACGGTTATAAATATCCAAATGTATGCATATTTATAGATGTAACCCTTTCGAACGGGAGACGCATAGTGTTCACGCATACTGATGATTCAATCGACCTACAGCTAGCAAGTTTCGTCGGCACGAAGACCGGAACAGAGCAAATGAAGGGGCCGGAGGAGATGTCATCTGTGCTCACCCACGAACGCAAAGGCGGAGCTCGTCGAACGCACGGGGAGGTTGTCGAACACGAAACCCTCGCAGCGACGAAACAACTGCACATTTAAATCCACCCAATGAACACAGATATATATATGATGTTTTTCATAACAAAATCGGAAATTATATGACCTAACTCATAATTCACACATATATGACACCGTCGGCCTCTGGAAGGCCGAAGAGCACCCTTTCGGTCAAATGGAGGCCGAAGAGGTGTCGGGGGTCGGGGGTGTCGTGTCGGGGTGTCGGGGTGTCGTGTCGGGGTCGGGGGTCGGGGGTGTCATGTCATGGTGTCGGGTTAGGGTGTCCCGCGCGCAGCTATAGTTCTGGGTCAGTGTACATCGGTATAATGCGTGTGTGACTTTCGGTTCGTCGAGGCTTTCCTTAAGTAACTCTCATATCTCATGGTGTGTTGGTGCGCTCTCTGTCACACTGATATGGTGGTGTATATATGTTGGTGGACACTCTCTCGCAGTAATAGGTTCGATCGGCGGTGATGGACGCCTCCCCTCTCCTCTTCTTGCACAATATATCGATGAGTATATCGCAAAGAAGAGGAGAAAGAGGAAGCGCCCCCCACAACAACAGTCGGGATTCCTCCATCAAGAACACACAGATGAAAGTTATTTAAGGAAAGCCTCGACGGACCGAAAGTCACACACGCATTATACCGTTGTACATCGACCCACGATCACTCATCTTGCCTAGCTACTGGACACACACAGTGCCGGGGGTTGGGGGTTAGTGGCGTCGGGAGTCAGTGCCGTCGAGGGTCGGTGGTGTCGGGTGTCGGTGGCGTCGGGGTTCGGGGGTTAGTGGCGTCGGTGGTTGGGGGTCAGTGTCGTTGGGGTTCCAGGGTCAGTGGCGTCGGGGGTCGGTGGACTTTTCGGTCAACAAGAGGCCGAAGAGGTGTCGGAGGTCGGGGGTTGGGGGTTAGTGGCGTCGGGGGCGGCGTATTAACAGATGCGCGGAGTTTTCTGCCAGGGTGTCGTCAGGATGTCGTGTCAGGGTTTCGGGCATCGTGTCGGGTGTCAGGGTGACAGGGTGTCATTTTGTTCTTCTTCATCTTCTTTTTTCCTCCTCTTCCTTTTCTTCTTCTTCTTCTTCCTTCCTTCCTTTTCTTCTTCTTCTTCTTCTTCTTCTTTTTCTTCTTCTTCTTTTTACCCTCCTCCTCCTCCTCCTCTTATTCTTCTTATTCTTCTCCCCTTATCTAGTTATTCTTCTTTTATTCTACCTAGCACTAATTAACAAAATAACCTAGCTAAATCTAATCAAATAACAAATAACAAATAACCTACTAGCTAAATCAACTAAATCAATCAAATTACTCAACTAACTAAATCTAATCAAATAACAAAAAATAAAAAATAAACTTACCAGTCGGGGAGGAGGGGCAGCCGGGGCAGTGGCAGCCGGGGAGGAGGGGCAGCCGGGGCGGTGGGCAGCCGGGGAGGAGGGGCAGCTGGGGGAGGAGGGGCTCGGGGATGAGGGGTAGGGAGGAGGGGCTCGGGGAGGATGGGGCGGCGCTGGGCGGCCGGAGGGGGCCGACGGGGAGGAGGGGGCGGCGCTGGGGCGGTCGGAGGGGGCCGGCGGGGAGGAGTGGGCGGCGCAGGGGCGGCCAGAGGGGGGCCGGCGGGGAGGAGAAGCTCGCCACGGGGAGGAGGGGGCAAGGAGAAGGGGCTCGGGGAGGAGGGGGCGGCGCTGGGGCGGCCGGAGGGGGCCGGCGGGGAGGAGGGGGCGGCTGGAGGGGGGCGGCGGGGAGGAGGGGACTCAGCCGCGGGGAGGAGGGGGGCGGGGAAGGAGGGGCGCGGTGCGCGGGGAGGAGGAGGCGGCGCTGGGGCGGCCGGAAGGAGCCGCGGGGAGGAGGGGGCGGCCGCGGGGCGCCGGAGGGGGCGGGGAGGAGGGGGCGGCGCTGGGGCGGCCGGAGGGGGCCGGCGGGGAGGAGGGAGGCGGCTGGAGGGGGCCGGCGGGGAGGAGGGGCTCAGCCGCGGGAGGAGGGGGCGGGGAGGAGGGGCGCGGGGCGCGGGGAGGAGGAGGCGGCGCTGGGGCGGCCGGAAGGAGCCGGCGGGGAGGAGGGGGCGGCGCTGGGGCGGCCGGAGGGGGCGGGGAGGAGGGGTGGCAGCGCTGGGGGGTGGGCGCGGGTGAGAGAGAGGGTGAGAGAGACAGGGGGTCGCGAGGGGGTGAATCGGGCGGGGGAGATGGCCGTTAGGGGGGCTCTCTTTGCCGTCTGCCCCCCGACGGCAAAGAGATGGACGGTAGACGGCAAAGAGGGCGCCGTTATGGGGTGGTTGAGGGGGTGTGCGGTGGGGGGGGAGGGGCTCTTTGCCGTCTGCCCTAGCTTCTTTGCCGTGAGTGGGCAGACGGCAAAGGCCTGGCACATGGCAAAGACACTGTTTGCCATGTGCCAGTTCTTTGCCATCTGCTTTTGGACAACGGACGGCAGAGAGAAACTTTGCCATGTGTCAGCAGACGGCAAAGGCCTGACACATGGCAAATAACTGAATTCCGGTAGTGGATGTCCCGTTCGGTGATCGTGGAGGCCTCCCACTAGCTATTGGAGCCTGCCATTGGTGAGCTTGGAGGTGGGAGGCGGAAGACCTAGATCTATGCTTTGAAGGCGCAGAGGAATGGAAGGCAGAGTAGGCGAATGGGGAGCTTGAATAGGCTTTGGGGTTTTCTTCCCCTGTTATGAGGCTTATCTATTCGGTCTCCCTCGCTATGCCATGAATCCCTCCGCTTCCCAAGATGTGCGAGCCGTTGCATGTGCGTGATTAAACATATCCCGTGTAAAACAGGGCACGATCAACACATTGATAGATTGTGTTGATTAAAATGGCCTCGAACCATGAATCGAGCTTTTGTAACTGGCCTGGTGGTCGTGATGGTCCATGACCTTTTGTCAGAGAGGTCTTCATGGGTGCATTATTTTATCCCTTGACGTTTGGCCTTCAAGGCCGGCCTATTTATAGTGTTTGGACGCGCCACTATGCAAAAAGCTACTTGTCATCGGAGGTCGAACTAAGTTCGGCGGGAAGAACTCACCTCGCAAGCCGAAGACTCTGATCGTATGAAGCAATTGAAGATGAGACCCTTGGCGTTGGAGGCAAGTTCGGGGGCTACTAAGGAAGTCTTGGATTAAGGGGGTCCTCGGGAGGCCGACCTATTTCTATGGGCTAGACTATATGGGCCACTTACTGAACACATGATTCATTGAAGACCTTATCTCCAAGATTGAAGCTTCGGGAAGTATGAATTGTGTTACACGTTTTATGTAGCGAATATGCATGTTTATCTCTTCGGCGTGTAACCGACCATGTGTAAACCCTAGATACCCTATGTGTCTATATAAGCCGTAGGGTTTTAGGTTATAGGGACATAGAACAACTCATCTAGGGTTAGCTCTTTGATCTCAGGTAGATCAACTTTGTAACCTCATATCATCAATACATCCAAGCAGGACATAGGGTATTGCCTCCATAGGAGGGCCCGAACCTGGGTAAATATGTGTCCCCTTCGTCTCCTGTTACCATTGGTTCTAGTCTCACAGTTTGGGACCCCCTACCCGTGATCCGCCGGTTTTGGCACCGACAGAGAGGAGTAAGAAACAATGAGTATTGCTCCCAACACAAGATAATCTTCATCAACTACGAGCATCCACCACTACATCACCCACTTGCAGTCTTCTGCGACAAAACCCAAGGTTAGTTTATCGCTCTTAGGGGGGATGTCACCTCAAAGGGGAGCTTTACTCTAAGATTTGAGTTAAAGCATCTCTTAAAGATGGAACACATTAAATGCTTTATGTAAAAGCGGTAACCCCACTTGTGCTTGAACGATGAGTATGACCTATGATCAAGTATTCTTACTTGGCTCCTAAGTCAACATACTCATATATAGATGACTCCGTCATCGCCAAAGTGCTTGATAGATACTAGAGTGGTTTTGCATGTTTGCCATGTTTCATTTGACATCTTATTGTGTGAGCATGTTGATATGCATATCTTCACTCATTCGAGGATATCCAATTGTTGTTATTTGGGCTTCATTTTCTTTTGGCCAATTGGATATACAATAATGCCTAGGACCCCTCTTTAGTTATCTATGCTTTATCATCTCAAATTCTATTCATGCTACATCACAAAATTTGAGCAAGCACTTCTCGAACCCTCTGTGTGAGGTGCACTCGGAGTTCCGTTTCATCAAGAGCTGACCACCAAAACCTCCCAAGTGCAACTCAGTGAAACCAACACCAAAATATCGGTTTCACCGATGCCTAGGGTTGATCTGATTTCTCCATCTCGGTAACATTGATTCCATAATCTCGGCTTCACTGAGTTTTCCTGTCAACTGACAATTAAGGAACTCAATGGCACCGATATATTTGAACCGGTGTCACCGATAACGAAAGGTATATATATTCTGGAAGACCTGACTTTTGAAATCAAAACTTCAAACGTCTGACTCCTCCAACCCTAGCTGTCACTCGTGGACCCTCGATTATCGCCCTTGACTCCTCATGCGCCCTTGCCTCTAGGATCCTTGCCGTCGATGAAATCTTCACCGTCGTCGTTGTCGTAGCAGACTCCTCACAAAGTTAGGGTTAAATTCCGACCACTTCTTGTGCTCCCTTATCAAATTCTTGCCATTAGGGTTGCTCCATCTATATGCCACTGTTTGAGATTGATCTATCCACGAAAAACTTCCATTAGAATGGAAGATCGAAAATTCTTAGGGTTGGATATCCGCCAAGTGTGTCTCGGTAACACCGAGTTGGAAATAACGGTCGTACTGATATGTTATTTAGGGCAACCAAGAACACTCTCGGTGAAAGCAAGTATCTCTTTTCGGTCTTGCCAAAAAGGGCAGCCAGGTTTCTGTAACATGAGAGTGCCAGTCTCGGTGGCTCCAAATTCTCTAACTCGATGGTACCGAAAC
The DNA here is from genome assembly GCA_022496015.1 of Hordeum marinum. NCBI lineage: Eukaryota > Viridiplantae > Streptophyta > Magnoliopsida > Poales > Poaceae > Hordeum > Hordeum marinum. Next base: position 273,839,107 of record CM039674.1, on the reverse strand, counting down.
CCACTTAGCAGAAATTCAAAACTAAGAATCTGAGTTCAAATTTGAGAAAAACTTCTGTGTTTTGTGATGCTCAACCTCTTTGCTCTACCATATTCTATTCATAGGGTCAGCATGTCAGGATCTGATGACAGCTAGAACAACTTCAAGAGAGAAATGTGGACATGAGTTTAGGCACTAGACCTAAAGCTATTTCATCTTCTTATGATGACAACCCTAGTTCACCTGATTTGCCCAAGGCTGTCACCAGGGCAAGGAAGAAGCTGAATTCTGATGAAAAGGATTCTAATTTTCTGACAGAGGAAGAGATAGACAAGAGGTAGAAAGAGAAGGTTGCCAAGAGCACAACTATAGATGCTACTTCTTCCAAGAGATCAGTCAAGAAGGTCTATGACAGTGCTGATGCTATGAGGGCACCTGAGAGTGCCAAGGCCAACCCTTCTGCTTATGTTGAGCCAACAAAGAGTTCCATGCCTAAGAAGGCAGGTGACAAGAAAAGAGCCAGAAAGAGAATTGTCAAGGTCATTGGGAGACATACTTCCATGTATGAGGATCGAAATGATGCTGGTGAGGAGGAATTGCAGTAAGAGCCAGCTGCTCCAATGTACAAGAAGACTACTAGAGACATCCCTCTAGCTGCAAAGAACAAGACTTCAACTTCCAGAGATGTTGAGGAAGAGTTGCTAGTTTTGAGGAAACTAAGGCCACGTATGCCAGAACATAATGATGCTCATCTTGTTGCCGAAGACATGAAGAAGAAAAGAGATTCAGGTCTGAGAACATGGAGAGCAAATGACCCCTATGCCTCCAAGAGAAGGACTGTTGTGGATGCCATATTTCACACCAAGGAACAACAAGACTTCTATGAGACCGTCCTATTGGACAGGAGCCCAGCTGTCAGTGACATGAGATATGTTGACTGGGCCTTCATCAAGGAAAATGAAGATTATTTTCCAAGTGTGCAAGACAACTTCCATTGCATTGACATTGCAAACTTTGTTGGAAGAGAATTCATTTCCTGGAATGATAAAGTGATCATGCAGTTCTACTCTAGTGCTCACTTCTATCCATATGGCAGGATTGTTTGGATGACTGAAGGTATGAGGTACCAATCCACTGTTGTTGAGTGGGCTACCATCTTAGGAGCTCCACAAGTTGAGGAAGGTGACTTGGATGTATATTCTGAAGCCAAGACGAGTCACAACTCCATGGCAAATATGTATAAGGAGATTCCTGCAGATTATGTGCATCCACATAAGTTTGGTTCAGTATACTATCTGCAAGCAGGATAAACTACAACCAACACCATTATGAGATTTACATTGATGCCCACATTAGGAGATGACAAGATGATCCGAGGTTACTCAATCAACATGCTGCACCACATTGACACCCACACCAGGTTTAGGGTGATGGATCTAATAGTTGAGACAGTGAAGAGGATAGCTGCAGACCAGAAGAGATCTTGTGGATATGCATCGTACATTCAGATGCTCATCAACTTTAAGTTAGAGAAGAATGCATATGCACTCGGTCGCCCACATTTTCCACTCCAGCCAGAGTTCATGGATAATGTCATGGTGATGGATCCCAGTCATCGCACTTCATCTACTTCACAGGTAGAGGCTGACGCAGCGAGAGCCACTAGTGCTTAGGTGCCTAGGACAAGGAGTGAGCAAATGGATCTTCTACTTAGCACAGTTCAGGGGATGCAAAAGGACATCAAGACCATCATGTGTAATCAGGGGAGTCCTGTGAGGATCATGGAGGATAAGTTTTCCATGCTGAACAACAAAGTGGATGGGCTGACTAAAACTATGGATGAACTTAAGAAGGAAGTGGCTGCAGTTCATATTCTCCACTCTTCAAATTCTGATGATGATGATATGATTCCACCTCTCAGGACCACCACTCAGTTGAAGACTCAAGCCAGAACCCCTATAGTGCATGCTGCAGAGTTGAGGCGTGATGTCTACTATGCAACTTTATTCTTGTAGACTTTGTTGGGCCTCCAAGCGCAGAGTTTTGTAGGACAATGGCAATTTTCCCTAAAGTGGATGACCTAAGGTTTATCAATCCGTGGGAGGCGTAGGATGAAGATGGTCTCTCTCGAACAACTCTGCAACCAAATAACAAAGAGTCTCTTGTGTCCCCAACACACCCAATACAATGGTAAATTGTATAGGTGCACTAGTTCGGCAAAGAGATGGTGATACAAGTGCAATATGGATGGTAGATATAGGTTTTTGTAATCTGAAAATATAAAAACAGCAAGGTAACAAATAGTAAACAGCGAGCAAAATGTTGTATAAATGCTTGGAAACAATGCCTAGGGTCCATACTTTCACTAGTGCAATTTCTCTCAACAATATTGGCATAGTTGAATCATATGTAAATACCTCTCGTGCAACAAAGAGTTCACTCCAAAGTCACAAATAGCGGAGAACTAACCAAGAAATTATTGTAGGGTGCAAAACCACCTCAAAGTTATCTTTTGTGATCAATCTTATGAGCTATCCCTATAAGTGTCACAAACAGCCCTAGAGTTCGTACTAAAATAACACCTTAAGATACACATCAACCAATACCCTAATGTCACCTAGATACTCCAATGTCACCACAAGTACCCATGGGCTTGATTATATGATATGCATCACATAATTTCAGATTCATCATGTTCAATCCAACACAAAGAACTTCAAAGAGTGCCCCAAAGTTTCTACCGGAGATTCAAGACAAAAACATGTGCCAACCCCTATTCATAGATTCCCAAGGTCACGGAACCCGCAAGTTGATCACCAAAACATACATCACGTGGATCAACAGAACATCCCATTGTCACCACCGATATCCCATCGCAAGACATACATCAAGTGTTCTCAAATCCTTAAAGACTCAATCCTATAAGAAAACTTCAAAGGGAAAACTCAATTCATCACAACAAGATAGAGAGGGTAAAACTCCATATGATTCATCTATATCAATAAAGCTCGCGGTACATCAAGATTGTGACATATCAAGAACACGAGAGAGAGAGAGAGATCAAACACATAGCTATTGGTACATACCCTCAGCCCCGAGGGTGAACTACTCCCTCCTCATCGTGGAGAGCACCGTGATGATGAAGATGGCCGTCGATGATGGTTTCCCCCTCCGGCAGGGTGCCGGAAAGGGATCCCGATTGGTTTTTTGTGGCTCTGGAGGTTTGCGGCGGCGAAACTCCCGATCTAGGTTTATTTTCGGAGGATTCTATATTTATAGGAATTTTTGGCGTCGATCTCACGTCAAGGGGTGCCACGAGGCGGTGGCAAGCCTGCTAGGCGCGACCAGGGGGTGGCCACGTCTTGCAGGCTTGCCTCCTCCTCGTCGCTCTTCTAGCCCAGCTCCAATGCTTCGGGGGTCTATTTTGCTACACAAAAAATCATACTAAATTTTCAGCCCATTCCGAGAACTTTTATTTCTGCACAAAAAACGACACCGCGGTAGTTCTGCTGAAAACAATGTCAGTCCGAGTTAGTTATAATAAAATCATACCAAAATCATATAGAATTATTGTAAACATGGCATGAATACTTCTTAAATTATAGATACGTTGGAGACGTATCAGCATCCGCAAGCTTAATTCCTGCTCGTCCTCGAGTAGGTAAATGATAAAAGAAATAATTTATGAAGTGTGAATGCTAGCATAGTGCATAAATTTGATTGATGATAGTTCCAAACACTTTTTCTAGCATCATTATATATCATAAACAGTATATCATCTCATAAACCTTCTCATGATGAAATAACAAGCTATCCACATGTTAAAGTATAGAAACTATGCTCTCAGTCACCAAACAATTGCATTTCATCTTATTTTCAGGAAGGATCTATGTAAGAGCTTTGATTTAGCAAATTCCACATACTCAACTATCATATAGTCTTCCATGATTGCTAAAACTCAAAGCATATTCTTAGAGCAAATGGCATCCATCAAACACAAAGAAGGATAGGGGCTTAAAGTTTCGCATCCCAACTTATTTATCATATAGATAATTGTCAACAATAATAATTCATGATCAAATATATTTGAATGTCCATATATGCTTGGATCTTTCCCCAACACATGACGCTTGCCAAGAGAAAAAGGCGAAATATAGGAAGTGGTGAATATCACCATGACTCTTGCATAAAGGTAAGTACTAGAAAGTAAAACATAGGCCCTTCGCAGAGGGAAGCATTAATTTGCAGAGGTGATAGAGCTCGAGTTTTTAAAACATAGATGAATAATAATTTTGGGCGGTATGCTTTCATTGTCACCATAACAACCGAGAGATCTCAGTATCTTCCATGCTAGATACATTATAGGCGGTTCCCAAACAAAATGGTAAAGTTTTTACTCCCCCTCCACCAATCAATCACACTCCACGGTGAGCCGAATCCATGGGTACCGTCCATACCAACAACATTCCCATGGGAGTTTTGTTTAATTATTTGCATTTTTTCTTTTGATTTCAGGACTGGGAATCCCTATTACCAGCCACTTTCTCGTGAATGATAGTGAATCAACACATATCGTGAGAATAACCCACCTATCATGGAAGATACTCACAGCCCCTAGTTACTATATGAGCCATTCAGGCATACAAAACAGAATATTATTTGAAGGTTTAGAGTTTGGCACATGCAAATTTACTTGGAACGTTAGGTAAATACCGGATATAGGTAGGTATGGTGGACTCATATGGAACAACTTTGGGTTTAAGGGTGTTTGGATGCACAAGTAGTATTTCTATTTGGTGCGGAAGTTTTGGCTAGTATGAGGTGGAAGCAAGCACCCCACATGTTGGAGGATCCATAACCATATAACTTCTATACAAATATACCCAATCATAACTCATTACGTTGTCTTCCTTGTACAACTTTGACTAATTTGCTCAAGTTTGAAAATAATTAATGGGTATTCACAATCATAGAAGATGTCCAATATAGTGTATTTATATGTGAAATCTCTCTTCCATCAATATTCTTTCATGAACGGTTCAACTGACCAATGCGGTGTTTGCTAACTTTCAATAAATTTTACCACCTACACTTCTTATACGTGAAGTCATTAGTCCCCATGGGATAAGCATATAAAACATATATAATTTCAGATTTATGATATTCAATTCATTCAACCATTTACTCACAGGATATAAGTGAAGCACGAGAGTAAATGACAAAACTACTCCAAAACATATAAGTGAAGATCAATGAGTAGTCAAACAATTAAGTAGCTATGTGAGGACTTTCTCGCTCTCTATCAATAAAGATTTTCAGATTTGAGTATTTTATTCAAAAGAAAGCAAAAGAAAAATAGCACTCCAAGATAGCATGCATCATGTGAACGAATTAAAATTTAGGCTCAACATAGGCTAACCGATAATTGTTGATGAAGAGAGATGGGATGCGTAGCATCCCCAAGCTTAGATGCTTGAGACTTATTGAAATATTTACTTGGGGTGCCTTGGGCACCCCCAAGCTTGAGCTATTGTATCTTGTTCAATCCTCTCATATCATAGTTTCACCTATTCTCAAAAACTTCATCCACACAAAACTCAAAAAGGAACTTGTGAGATAGGTTAGTACACATAAGAACAAACCAACACTTCATGTACTGCCAAGACAAGTTGCACAATAATTGTCAAACATTAGGTACTGTATACTATCATTTCCATGATTTATATCTACCAATATAGGCTACAGAAACTATAGGATAAGTAAATAACAAAACTATGACAGCAATCTGTCCAAACAGAACAATCTGTAAAAATTTATGAAAACAGTGTACTTATGTAACTCAAAAAATTATGAGCATTTAGTACATGCTATAAAGTTTATATTATAACACTTTGTAAAAAATAAAAAAAAACTTTACACGTTCTAGTAAAATATGAAAATTCAAACACTACAATAGAAGTTTCTATTTTTACCCAGCACATATCAAAACATGCAATGCAAGCATCCTAAGGCAATTCTTGGAACTTTTTAATGAAAAAAAAGATCATAAATATCACCTAACATAGAACAACAAAATAAAATGATGCTCCAAGCAAAACTCATATTATGTGGCGAATAAAAATATAGCTCCAAGTAAGATATACCAATAGTGTTGAAGACGAAAGAGGTGATGCCTTCCGGGGCATCCCCAAGCTTAGGCGCTTGAGTCTTCCTTGGATATTAACTTGGGGGTGTCTTGGTAATCCCCAAGATTAGTTTCTTATCACTCCTTATTCTCCTCATATCGGTATCTCACCCAAAACTTGAAAACTTCAATCACACAAAACGTAACGGAACTTCGTGAGAAGGGTTAGTGTAGTAAAGATAAATCATTCACTTAGGTACTATCAAGACAAGATTCACAATTATTCCCACATGATACCTACTGTATTGCATAATTCCCACAATTTATATTACTCAATGTAAGCTATAGGACACTTGAAACAAGCAAACTATGCATGCAAAACAGAATCTGTCAAAAACAGAACAGTCTGTAGAGATCTGAATGATAACCATACTTCCCTGACTCTAAAAAATCTAAAACTTTATAAAAACTCAAGTAATTTTCATGTAAATGTTGTGTAAAAATTTAATAATTTTTGGACACGCCAGTAAAATCAGTTAATTCATATATTGGACGTAGAACTTTCTATTTTTGCACAGAATCAAACAAGCAAGTATCCACACTATCCCAAAGGCTATACTTGTCACTTTAATGAAATAAAAGACACAAAACATGATTACTGCAGTATATTAATCATGTTAACACATAAAAACATAAGTTAAAAGTGTTGGGGTTGTCTCCCAACAAGTGCTTTTCTTTAATGCCTTTTAGCTAGGCATGATGATTTCAATGATGCTCGTATAGGAATAATAATTGAAACATGCAAAAGAGCCTCATGAATCTCATGAAAAGAAAATTTAAGTCTATCCCACTTCCTATGAATAGGGATTTTGTGAGCAAAAAAATTATGGGAACAAGAATCATCAAGCATAGGAAGGCAAAACAAGCATAACTTCAAAACTTTGAACACATAGAGAGGAAACTTGATATTATTGCAATTACTACAAGCAAATGTTCCTCCCTCATAGTAATTTTCAGTATAATCATGAAGGAATTCAACAATATAACCAGCACATAAAGCATTCTTTTCATGATCTACAAGCATAGAAATTTTACTACTCTCCACACAAGAAAATTTCTTGTCATGACTAATAGTGGGAGTATCATAAAAGAGTTGAATACTAAAAATTGGTTCCACATTAAAATAGTAATATTGAGTAAAAGGATATTCATAATTATGACAAGTATCATAATAGTAATCATCACTCTTTTTCATCGCATAAGTATCATCACAATAATCATCATAAGTAGGAGGCATGCAATCATTATAACAAATTTGATCATCCTAAGTAGGGGGAATAAAAAGATCATCTTCATTAAGCATGGCCTCCCCAAGCTTGGGACAAACATTAATTGCAGCAAATAAATTCTCAAAAATGTCATTTTTATCAAACATAGCATCCCCAAGCTTGTGGCTTTGTATATCATAAACATAATCGCTCTCATCATTAATGGTATGAATAGCACCAATAGTATAGCAATTATTATCATCATCCTCAAAGTTGGTGCCATAAATATTTTCAAGACTATAAGAAGTATCATTATCTTCCCAATCATAATTATCACAACAAGCAATAGGCATAACAAAATCATCCTCAAGTGTATCATCTTCCACAACTATTTTTGATTCATTCTCATGAGGCCTATCAATAATGGGAGCAACATTATTTGGGAGAGATGCCTCTTTACCTTTACTTTTCCTTCTTTTATTATTCTTCACCACATTATGTTTGGGTTTATTTAATTCCTCCAAGCTTCTTTTTGAAGAGGTTGGTCGAATAAAAAACTCCTCCTCGTTACCTGATTCATCATAAGAAAAAATAGGAGGACAGTGGGAAACCTCTCCCCCTTCATTAATATTCTCTTCATCTTCTATTTGTTTTCTTATATTTAAGTAATTGGTAATATAAGGATTCTCAATGCAATTTACCACACAATACATATAGGTTTCATTTAGATCAAAATCAATCAATTTCATGAGAACCCAAGATGGAACATCCGTAGTTTTATGTTTCATTTCTACATACCCAAAAATAGACTAAGTTCATTATGATGCTCAAGGGTAATGAGGTTATCACAATTTTTGGACACAATTCGATCATGAAATAATTCACACTGGAAATTAAAATGACCACTTTCGTTGCAAAGTTCACAAGGACGGCGAGAAACATTAAGTCTTTCAGCACAAACATATAGCCTCTCTTGCAACCATTTAGTTTCTAAATACTTGTGCCTCTTACTAAATCTATATTCCCTTTTAGGCATGTCTTGACAAACTCTATGCACTCCACAAAAATTGACATGCTTATAAGAAGTCATTTTATCATGACTAGTGCAATCATCATTAGTGCTATGGATATTCAAAGAATTCATACTAACAACATTGCAATCATGCTCATCACTCAAAGATTTAGTTCCAAACATTTTAATAACTTATTCTTCTAACACTTGAGCACAATTTTCATTTCCATCATTTTCGCGAAAGACATTAAAAAGATGAAGCATATGAGGCAACCTCAATTCCATTTTTTGTGTAGTTCTGTTTTATTAAACCAAACAAGTAAAAAACAAGAAACTAAAAGGCTTGATTGCAAGATCTAAAGATATACCTTCAACCACTCACCTCCCCGACAATGGTACCAGAAAAGAGCTTGATGTCTACCATGCATCTTTATTCTTGTAGACTTTGTTGGGCCTCCAAGCATAGAGTTTTGTAGGACAATGGCAATTTTCCCTCAAGTGGATGACCTAAGGTTTATCAACCCGTGGGAGGCATAGGATGAAGATGGTCTCTCTCGAACAACCCTACAACCAAATAAGAAAGAGTCTCTTGTGTCCCCAACACACCCAATAAAATGGTAAATTGTATAGGTGCACTAGTCCGGCGAAGAGATGGTGATACAAGTGCAATATGGATGGTAGATATAGGTTTTTGTAATCTGAAAATATAAAAACAGAAAGGTAAGAAATACTAAACAACGAGCAAAACGTTGTATAAATGCTTGGAAACAAGGCCTAGGGTCCATACTTTCCCTAGTGCAATTCCTCTCAACAATATTGGCATAGTTGAATCATATGTAAATACCTCTCGTGCGACAAAGAGTTCACTCCAAAGTCACAAATAGCGGAGAACTAACCAAGAAATTATTGTAGGGTACTAAACCACCTCAAAGTTATCTTTTCCTATCAATCATATGAGCTATCCCTATAAGTGCCACAAACAGCCCTAGAGTTCATACTAAAATAACACCTTAAGATACATATCAACCAAAACTCTAATGTCACCTAGATACTCCAATGTCACCACAAGTACCCATGGGCTTGATTATACGACATGCATCACATAATTTCAGATTCATCATGTTCAATCCAACACAAAGAACTTCAAAGAGTGCCCCAAAGTTTCTACCGGAGATTCAAGACGAAAACATGTGCCAACCCCTATGCATAGATTCCCAAGGTCACGGAACCCGCAAGTTGATCACCAAAACATACATCAAGTGGATCAATAGAACATCCCATTTTCACCACGGATATCCCATCGCAAGACATACATCAAGTGTTCTCAAATCCTTAAAGACTAAATCCGATAAGAAAACTTCAAAGGGAAAACTCAATTCATCACAACAAGATAGAGAGGGTAAAACTCCATGTGATTCATCTATATCAATAAAGCTCGCGGTACATCAAGATCGTGCCATATCAAGAACACGAGAGAGAGATCAAACACATAGCTACTGGTACATACCCCCAGCCCCGCGGGTGAACTACTCCCTCTTCATCATGGAGAGCGCCGGGACGATGAAGATGGCCTCCCGATTGGTGTCCCCCTCCGACAGGGTGTCGGAACGGGCTCCCGATTGGTTTTTCGTGGCTCTGGAGGTTTGCAGCGGCAGAAACTCCCGATCTAGGTTTCTTTTCGGAGGTTTCTATATTTATAGGAATTTTTGGCATCGATCTCACGACTAGGGGTGCCACGAGGTGGTGGCAAGCCTGGTAGGCACGGCCAAGGGGTGGCCGCGCCTGGTAGGCTTGCCGCCTCCTCGTGGCTCTTCTGGCCCAACTCCAATGCTTCGGGGGTTTCTTTTGGTCCAAAAAAATCATACTAAATTTTCAGCGCATTCCGAGAACTTTTATTTCTGCACAAAAAACGACACCACTATAGTTCTGCTGAAAACAGCGTCAGTCCGGGTTATTTCTAATTAAATCATACCAAAATCATATAAAATTATTGTAAACATGGCATGAATACTTCATAAATTATAGATACGTTGGAGACGTATCAAGGCCTTTCTCTTCAGCACCTGTCGCAGCTTGATAATCCCCAAGTGCATGGAACCATCGTAGCAATTTCCAAAGGTGGAAGTGATAAGTATGGAGTGTCGAACCCACAAGGAGCTAAAGGTAAGATCAATATTCTCTCAAGTGCTCTCTGCCACTGATACAACTCTACATACGCCAAACGTTTGCTTCCAACTAGAAACAAGAAATAAAACTACGTTGTGTGTATGAAGAGAATAGCTTTGCATGATATCGGAGAACTAAAATATAAAAACAGGTGTTGTTATCATAAAGTTAGAATATATTTAAATATATTACAAATAGCGAGTGTGGAATAATGATGTGTTGGTGTGCGGAATTGTCCTAGGCAATTGTTAACAAGATCGGAAATCATTATTGCAATTTTTTATGAGGGAGAGGCATAAGCTAACATACTTTCTCTACTTGGATCATATGCACTTACGATTGGAACTCTAGCAAGCATCCGCAACTACTAAAGATCATTAATGTAAAACCCAACCATAGCATTAAAGCATCAAGTCCCTTTATCCCATACGCAACAACCCGCTTACTCGGGTTTAAGCTTCTATCACTCTAGCACCCCACTATAAGCAAATCATGAACGTTTTGCAACACCCTACCACGGGAATCCTTCATGTGTGCTTGGCTCGGAAGGCACCATAGGGCAACACCAAAATGAACATACAACTCAAGCCAATCTAGATCATCAATCAAACCATAAGACAAAAGAAATCTACTCAAAACATCATAGGATGGCAACACATCATTGGATCATAATATGTGACATAAAGCACCATGTTCAAGTAGGGGATTACAGTGGGATGCGGGAGAGTGGACCGCTAAAAAGATATGAGGACGATGATGAAGAAGGTGATGTTGATGAAGACGATCACCGCGGCGATGGTTCCCCCGATGGCACTCTGGCGCCATCGAGAGAGAGGGGGAGAGGGTCTGCCCCTTGTGCTTCCTCCTCCATGGGCTCCCCCTAGGTGGGGAGAGGTTCTCCCTCTGGTCCTTGGCCTCCATGGTGATGATGGCCCCTCCATCTTCCTCCTCCATGATCTTCGATGATGATGACCCCCTTCGACATGGTGCCGAAAAGGGCCAACATTGTTTTTTTGTGGCTACAAAGACTTGCGGCGGCGGAACTTCTGATCTAGGTTTCTTTCTAGAGGTTTCTATATTTATAGGAGTGCTTGGCGTTGGAATCACGTCAAGGGGACTCCGGAGGGGCCCACAAGCCACGGGCACCCTGGTGGCTTGTGGACTCCTCGGGATTCCTCTTTGGTATCTTTTTGCTTCCGTATTTTTTATATTTTCCAAAAATATTCTTCGTAATTTTCAGCCCATTCCGAGAACTTTTATTTCTGCACAAAAAATGACACCATGGTAGTTCTCCTGAAATTTTCATGTGTCCTCGGGAGCCTTTTTCTTCATATAAGAGTACTTTCAGGCCTGTCCTTTGCTACAAAAAGGATTGGGAAATCTTGGTGCACACTTTGTACTTTTTTCACTTGTCACTTGTTACGAAAATTATCTTGCTACAAAACTATCTATCATGTTTACTCACAACACTTGAAAATAACACTTTGATGAAAACTGCTTATAATTTCCTTCCACTCCTTGTTGGGTTCGACACTCTTACTCATCGAAAGGACTAAGGTTGATCCCCTATACTTGTGGGTAAACAAGACTTTTTTCTGGCGATGTTGCCAGGGAGTGAAGCGCCTTTGGTAAGGAAACATTTTCGGTACGTGCTGAAATTTACTGTTGCTTGTTACTATGGATAGTCACCCTTTGAGTGGTTTGTTCGGGGCAACTTCGCCTCGAATAGAAGTGGTAAAAGCTTCTCCCCAACCCACTGAACTATCTAGAAATATTTACTATGAGATTCCTTCGGGTATGTTAGAGAAACCGCTAGCAAATCCTTATGCAGGAGATGTAACAACTCATCATGATTACCACTTGATATATGTAGATGAGATTTGTGGAGTATTTAAGCTTCCAGGTTTATCCGAGGACAAGGTCAAGAATAAGGTTTTACCTTTATATTTGGAGGGAAAATCATTGATGTGGTACATCCTATTGGATGATATTGGATCATGGGACTGGAATCGCTTGAAGCTGGAATTTCATTAGAAGTTTTATCCTATGCATCTAGTTCATTGTGATCGGAACTATATATATATATATATATATATATATATATATATATATATAATTTCTATCCTCGTGAAGGAAAATGCATTGCTCAAGCTTTGGGGAGGCTTAAATCTATGATGCACACTTGCCCTAACCATGATCTCTCAAGAGAAATGATTATACAAAACTTTTATGCTCGGCTTTCTCAAGATGATCAATTAATACTTGATTCTTCTTCCACTGGTTCCTACATGAAGAGAACTATTGAATACAAATGGGGTCTTTTGGAAAGAATTAAACACAACTCTGAAGATTGGGAACTCGACAAAGGTAAAGAGTCAGATATAAAGCTTAAGTTTGATTGTGTTAAATATTTTATGGAAAGTGATACTTTTCATAAGTTTATCAATAAATATGGGCTTGACTCTAAGATAGTAGCAACTTTTGGTGAATCATTTGCTACTCATGTTGATCTCCCTAAGGAGAAGTGGTTTAAATTTTATCCACCTATTAAAAATATATTAGAGGAAACCATTAAAGTTAAAGAAGAAACAATTGTTTATCATGTTGATCCAGTTGTGCCTACTTCTTATATGGAGAAACCACCTTTCCCTGATAGGATTAAGGAACATGCTAAAGCTGCAACTTTGGTTAAGAAAAGCTATATTAGGACAACTAAACATTCCGAACAAATAAATGTGGAACCTAATATTTCTATGGTTAAAGATATCCTAGTTGATAATATTGATGGTCAGGTTATTTAGTTCTGTGATGAATCTGCTAGAATTGCAAAACCTGTTAGAAACAATGAGGATGAGTTAGACAAAAATAAACGAGTTGTTGGCATGCCTATTGTTCCTATTAAATTTGATATCATTGTTATCATGGCTTGTGTGACATGGGTGCTAGTGTTAGTGCTATATCATTTACCTTATATCAAGAAATTATGAATGACATAGCACCCACTAAGATTGAAGATATTGATGTCACTATTAAACTTGCAAACACAGATACCATTTCACCACTTGGGATTGTTAGAGATGTTGAAATCTTGTGTGGAAAATTAAGTACCCTACTGATTTCATAGTACTTGGTTCACAACAAGATAGTTTTTGTCCCATTATATTTGGTAGACCTTTCTTGAATATCGTTAATGCTGAAATTAATTGTGTTACTAAGAAGATTAAAGTAAGCTTTGGTGATGTGTCTCGTGAATATAATTTCTCTAAGTTTGGTAGACAACCACATGAGAAAGAATTACCTAATAAGGATGAAATAATTGGTCTTGCTTCTATTGTCATTCCTCCTACTGACCCACTAGAATAATATTTGCTAGACCATGAGAATGACATGCAGATGAATGAGACAAATGAGATAGATGCGATTTTTCTTAGACAAACACCTATTCTTAAACACAACTTGCTCGTTGACATTTTTGGGGATCCTCCTCCACCTAAGGGAGATCTTGTTTTTGAGCTAAATAAATTACCTAATAATTTGGAATATGCTTATCTTGGTGAAAAGAAGATATATCCTGTCATTATTAGTTCTAACATTTCAGAGCATGAAGAAAAGCGATTACTTAAAACTCTGAAAAAGCACATAGATGCTATTGGATATACTCTTGATGATCTTAAGGGCATTAGTCCAACTCTATGCCAGCACAAGATTAATACGGAGCTAGATGCTAAAACTATAGTTGATCATCAACGCCACATAAATCCTAAGATGAAGTAAGTGGTAAGAACTGAAATACTAAAGTTCTAGAGGCAGGTATAATTTATCATATTGCTGATAGTAGATGGGTAAGTCCTGTTCACCATGTTCCTAAGAAAGGAGGTATAACTGTTGTTCCTAATGATAAAAATGAACTTATCCCACAAAGAATTGTAATTGGTTATAGGATGGTAATTGATTTCGGGAAATTAAATAAAGCTACTAGAAAAGATCGTTACCCCTTGCCTTTTATTGATAAAATGTTAGAAAGATTATCTAAGCACACACATTTTTTGCTTTCTTGATGGATATTATGTTTTTTCTCGAATACATGTTTCAAAGGAAGACCAAGAGAAAACTACTTTTGCGTGCCCATTTGAAACTTATGCTTATAGACGTGTGCCTTTTGGTTTACGCAATGCACTTGCTACCTTTCAAAGATGTATGCCTACCATATTATATCATTTTTGTGAAAAAAAATTGAGGTGTTCATCGATGATTTTTTTGTTTACACGACTTCTTTTGATGATTGTTTGAGCAACCTTGATCCAGTTTTGGAGAGACGTGAATAAACAAACCTTGTCTTGAACTGGGAGAAGTGCCAGCTTATGGTGAATGAAGGTACAATACTTGGGCATAAAATTTATGAATGATGTATTGAGGTAGATAAAGCTAAGGCTGATGAAATAGACAAAATGCCATGTCCCAAATATACTAAAGGTATAAGAAGTTTCCTTGGTCATGTTGATTTCAATAGGAGTTTCATTAAAGATTTCTCAAAGATTTCTAGGCCATTAACTAATCTTCTTAAAAAAGATATTCCATTTGTTTTTTATGATGATTTTGTAGAAGCCTCTGAAATACTTAAGAAAGCCTTAATTTCTGCACCTATTGTTCAACCACCTGACTGGAACTTGCCATTTGAAATTATGTGTGATGCTAGTGATTATGTTGTTAGTATTGTTCTAGAGCAAAGAGTGGACACGAAATTGAATGTTATCCATTAGTATCGTCGACATAAATGTCAAGAGGCATAAGCCTGACGAGATAAATCCGAGTTACATCTGGCATTGTCAACTAGGACACATTAGTCAAAAGCGCATGAAGAAGCTCCATGATGATGGAATTCTAACTTCATTTGATTTTGAATCATTTGAGAAATGTGATTCATGCCTACTCGGCAAGATGACTAAGACTCCTTTTGCAAAGATTTGTGGGAGGGCGTCTTAGCTATTGGAACTTATACATAGTGATGTATGTGGACCAATGAGCATGAAGCTAGAGGTGGTTTCCTATAGTTCGTGACTTTTACCGACAACTTTAGTAGATATGGATATGCCTACTTGATGATGCACAAGTCATAAAATTTTGAGAAGTTCAAGGAGTTTCAGAATGAAGTGGAAAATCAACTCGACAAGACAATCAAGCTTCTACGATCCGATCGTGGCAGTGAGTATATGAGCCAGGCGTTTGATGATCATCTGAAGAGTCGTGGAATAGTTCCACAACTCACTCCTCCAAGTACGCCAAGTAGAAATGGTGTATCAGAACGTAGGAATCAAACTTTGTTAGACATGTTCCGATCAATGATGAGTTGGTCGGATTTACCCTTGTCAGTTTGGGGATATGCTCTAGAAACCGCAACTTTTACACTAAACAGGGTGCCATCAAAGTCTATAGATAAGACAACATATGAGATATGGATAGCAAAGAGTCATAGTTTGTCTTTTCTAAATATTTGGGGTTGTGAAGCATATGTCAAGCGACTTTAGTCACACAAGCTCAAACCCAAGTCGTAAAAGTGCATATTTGTGGGATATCCAAGGGAAACCTTGGGATATTACTTCTACAACCGTGAAGAGGGAAAAGTGTTTGTTGGTCGACATGGAGTTTCCCTTGAGAAAGAGTTTCTAAATCGGAAGGCTAGTGGGAGGTCGGTCCGACTCGAAGAAATCCGAGAGCCACACTGGGACATTCCAACAAGTGATTCAATCACACTGGAGTCTGTCGGGGAACCCGTTGTGGAATTAGCGCCTGTTCCACGTAGGTCATAAAGGTTGCGCAATATGCACGACTGCAATGTGTTGTTCTTGGAGAACAATGAACTGACCACGTATGAGGAAGCAATGGTGAGCCCTGATTCCGAGTTATGGCTTGAGGCCATGAGATCCAAATTAAAGTCCATGGATGACAATCAAGTTTGGAACTTGGTTGATCCACCAGACGGCGTTCGAGCCATTGAGTGCAAATGGATCTTTAAGAAGAAAATTGGTATGGATTGAAATGTTACAGCACATAAGGCTCGACTTGTCGCTAAAGGTTATCGACAAGTTCAAGGAGTTGACTAAGGTGCGACTTATTCACCGGTAGTGATGCATAAATCAATTCGAATCATTCTTGCTATAGTTGCATATTTCGACTATGAGATATGGCAGATTGATGGCAAAATGGCTTTCCTAAATGGAAATTTAATGAAGGACATGTATATGACACAACCCGAGGGTTTTGTTGATCCAAAGAATGCTGGCATGCTATGCAAGCTTCAGAGATCCATTTATGGATTGAGGCAAGCATCTCGGAATTGGAACATTTGTTTTAATGAAGCGGTCAAAGAGTTTGGCTTCATCAAGAACGACTATGATCATTGTGTATTCAAGAAGGTCAGTGGGAGCTCAGTTGCATTCTTGATCCTATATGTGGATGACATATTGTTGATTGGAAATGATGTTCAAATGCTTGAATCTATCAAGGACTCATTGAAAATAGTTTTTCGATGAAAGACTTGGGAGAAGCAGCTTATATTTTGGGAATCAAGATCTATAGAGATAGATCGAGAAGGCTTATTGGATTAAACAAGAGTACGTATATAGACAAGGTGTTGAAGCGGTTCAACGTGCAAGATGCCAAGAAAGGGTTCTTGCCCATGTCACATGGCATTAGTCTTAGCAAGACTCAGAGTCCCTCGACTCCTGATGAGGGAAGACGCATGGATGGGATTTTGTATGCTTCGGCTGTCGGGTCCATCATGTATGCTATGGTATGTACTCGTCCCTATGTTAGCTTTGCTCTCAGCATAGTAGGCAAATGCCAGGCTGATCCAGGTGAGAGTCACTGGACATCGGTAAAGAATATCCTTAAATACTTGAGAATGACAAAGCATATGTTCCTGATATATGGAGGTGAGGATGAGCTTGTTTTAAAGAGTTACACTAATGCTAGTTTCCAAAACGATAGGGATGATAGTTGATTGCAATCTGGGTCTGTGTTCATTCTGAACGGAGGAGCAGTGAGCTGGAGGAGTGCCAAGCAAGTTACGGTAGCTGATTCTACAATGAAGGCTGAGTACTTTGTGGCTTCTGAAGCTGCAAAAGAAGGTGTTTGGGGTGAAGGATTTTATTTCTGATCTTGGAGTGGTTCAGGACTCGTCCAATCCGTTGGACCTCTATTGTGATAATAGTGGTGGTATCGCACAAGTCAAGGAACCATGAAACCATCATAAAACCCAACACATACTCAAGCATTTTAACCTTATTCATGACATTGTCGAGAGAGGCGATGTAAACATATGCAAGATACACACATATGCAAATGTTGCTGATCCATTAACGAAGCTTCTCCCGCAGTCGAAGCATGAGGTGCACATGCGGTCCATGGGCATACGATGCCTAGATGATTGACTCTAGTGCAAGTGGGAGACTGTTGGAAATATGCCCTAGAGGCAATCGTGTGATGATTTCATTTCCTATGTATTCATGAGTATTTTGTATTGTCCTCAAACATTCTCAGTGATATGTATCAATAAGTATGTGACTTATTTGTGAGACTGCATATTGTATGATGATTGTTCTAATAGTCCCTAGTTGTTAAGGTTATGCATACACATATCCTTTACTAGTATACGATTCAGTTGATGACTATGTTTCAGACGTCATGTGCATAGAGATGCTAAACTGATAGTATGGACTCGGGGATTGAGATCACCGAGTCGGACATACCCACTTTGAGAAAGTGAGATAATGTCATTTGTTAGTCTCAGTCACAACGTATATGCCATGTCCTAGACCCGAGGTCCTCGTATGTTCTCGGGATGAGTATCGACTTACTTAGGGTCTATCAAACGCTACTCCATAACTGGGTAGTTATAAATATAGCTTTCGGGTGAGTCGTGAGACATGTTGTGAGACATGGTTGACCAAGATGGGATTTGCCCTCAGTGAGGAGAGATATTCTCTGGGCCCTCTTGAGTGATCAGATTCAGAAAGCATGGCCGTGCGGCATGTGTTAAGTGTTAACCCGGTTCGAGAATCTCTATCACGGTTTCGAGAAGAGATGTCGAGCTACCACAAGGGTGAGAAGTACACGCCTTGAGATCAACAACCTATATCATGAAACAAAAGGAGTGTTGTATATGACACATTTGTTGAGGTTCGTCTAACGACTTTGCGCACACATGGGAGTTGGCACGTTCTGCTAGGAGCCGCTACCGACTATCGACTCGGGTCGTGTCCATGTTTACGTGAACCTATAGGGTCGCATACTTCAGGGATTGTAGCCCATTCATATTGGATCGGAATGGAAAATAGGACTAGACTCGTCGTGGGCCTCAAGTGTTGAGCCCGCCTCGGAGGTCTATGTAAAGGGGAGTGGGCACACCTTTCAAGGTTGATCCTCTTTCTCCAGTCGACAGCCACTGCCACTCCCCACGCCACCATGTTGATCTTGGGAATGTTGAGCGCGGAACGGGGTCGATGGAGCGGGATGGGTTATTGGATCTATCGTCGGGGCCTGTTGTTGAACATCTGCATCTTGGCCTGCCGCGAGGTACACATCGTAACCCTCCTGCCATTCATAGAATTTGCATTTCCCGGCCTGCAATGGTGAGAGCAAAATGGAAGAGGAGGCTTTACGGAGTGCAATGAACATACACATGGAGGGGAGATCTGACAAGGGGCGGCGGGGGAAGCTTACATCTTTGTGGATGCACTTGTAGTAGCGGTGTCCAGGTTTGAATCCGCGCGAGCCGCAAATCGTGGTGATCGTTTTTGAGTCGCAGTAAGGGCAAGGGATGAGAGGTCTGCGCTTGCTGGAGGAGGAAGACGACTCCATTCGAGCTGATGTGGCGAAGCTTTCAGAGAAAAGAGAAGGTGTGTGTGGGGGGGGGGCAAAAGAAACAGATGGATGGAGCAGGGGTAAAATATTAGGGGAGGAAGCATACAGTGGATGGCGTCGTTGGTCCATGCGTATACATATCCATCTCGTTTTCCTCTAGACTTGTAGAGACATTTGCTCCTCAGTCGTACTACACGTCTATCATGTGGGCTACAGGGGACTTCTAATATCAGAAATATATTTGTGAATAGAAGGACGGGCGCGGATCGCGGTGTATGCGGGCCATGCAGATTGCGGGAGCATATGGACCCGAGAGTCGAAGCGGATTTCCGCTTCTATACAAATTTACATATTTATACTATTCTGAAATCCTACTCCCACGTTTCTAAATATAAGACCTTTTAAAATTCTATCATGGACTACATACAAATCAAAATGAATGAATCTACAATAAATATGTCGATATATAGTTTATAGTAAAATCTTTAAAAAAATTATATTTAGAAAATGATGGAGTACTGTTACAGTAGCACAATCCAAAAAGGCAAAAGGGGTAAGAAGTGAAAGGAAAAGTCAACTACCAGCTATGTTCACGAGGACGAAGGAGCCCGCGTGTTGGTTAACTATGAGCCACCCCTCCCGGCGCGACTCCAGACTCTTCCACGGTTACACGTCTCCCTCCCTCCCTCCCTCCCTCCAGGCTTGGACTCACCAAAATGGCGAAACCCTCCCAACCCCGCTTCCTCCTCGCCATCCCCGTCGCCGCCCTCCTCGCCGCGGCCTTCCTCCTCCCGGTCGCCCGCTCTGACGCCTCCGGGCCCACCCCCAACGCCACCGCCTACGACGAGCTCCGCCTCCGTGGCTTCCCGCGCGGCTTGCTCCCGGCCAACGTTCGCGGCTACACACTCGACGCCGGCTCGGGAGACTTCGCCGTAGACCTCGACTCCAGCTGCCGCATCGTGCTGCCGGCGGGGAGCTACCTCGCCAACTTCAACGACCACCTCACCGGCCACCTCGACGACCGTCGCATCTCCGGCCTCAGCGGCATCCGCGTCAGGGCTTTCTTCCGCTGGTGGTCCATCACCGGGATCCGCGCCGATGGAGACGAGCTCGTCTTCGAGGTGGGCTCCGTCTCCGCCAAGTTCCCCGCGCGCCACTTCAACGCCAGCCTCGAATGCCCCGCCAAGGCCGACTCTTAGAAACAAGGTATCTTTTACCAGTGCTTCGGTGATATACTGATATATCACGCCTCTTTGTTTTCTACTGCATGCTTGTACGACTTCCTTATGAGAACAGAGCCTCTAGGTTGTAATGATTTCTCGATTTCCAATTCACAGTACTACGTACTCCCTGTGTAGAGAAATATAGTAAGATCTTTTAGATCACTATTAATGATTTAAACGATCTTATATTTCTATATGGAGGGAATACTATAGTTGCTTAATGCAATAATACTAGGTTGGAAGTATATGGACATATTGAGAACTGGATGTCGTTGGTGACAATTTGGATTGGTGTAGTGCCTACTGTTTCGAATTTTGACTTGCTTCAGTAACAACACACTGGAATTCAACTAAATTTCTTGCTTACAATTGCAGTGCGCTATAACTGCTTCTTCCTTTTGCGATTGCAGCTCACCTTTTTTTTATTGCGCTATAACTGCTTCTTCTTTTTGTGATTGCGTCTCACCTTTTTTTATTGCTTGTTTATTATTCTATAATTTTCCATTTCCATAACCAACCATAGTCCTTTAATATCAAGATATTTTCCGACAAACAAAGTACACCCCCCACCCCCCCCGCGTGCGGTTCCACAATGTAGCGCATATTTTTTTTGAAGATGTCAAACTAAACAAACTTTGACCGAGTTTACAGAGAAAACTATTTGTATATAGAATTCCAAACATATACAACATGAAAATATAACTGATGATGTATCCATTGATATGCATCTAGTATTTTAAATGTATATATTTTTGTTTATAAACTTGTCAAAGTTTGTACTGTTTGACTTTTGAAAAAATCTATACGCATTACATTATGGAACGGAGGGAGTATGATTTTTGGTATTGCGTATTTCAGCTGCTTTCAGTACTACCATTGGAATTAAGTCAAGGCATGCTTGCTTGTGGTAAAATAGCTTTGCAACTGAAGAATACAAGCAGTAAAATGCTATGTAACACCTTGGACAGTAGGACGGGGATACAGGGTATAATTCTTGAATAATTTGAGTTAGCTGCCATGGAAGAAGTACAAAAATGAAAATCAAATTTCAAATGAAAGGTTGTTAGTTGTTAACCATGATCCTTGCAGTGTAAAAATGAAGGACTACTATTTTGCTGCTGCACAACTCAAGAATTATGAGCTCCCACACTTCAGTTCATTTCTCGAGTCAAGCATCAGTTGGTCATCTCATGCTGTTCCATCAAACTGATGTCACTGTTATTGAACTGTAGTAGTAAATAATCATTCATTTACTGCATGTTCAAGTTTCACTAATGCGTTCACTGCACCGAGGGTTTTCTGAGTGGTTGTTAAACTGAAAATGACCCAACCAGTCAGTCTTCTGCATTACTTCCCTTCGATCTTATTTCGACTCTACTGCATATCAGACTCTGGCCCCCCAAAATTATGCCAATGATTGACTGAAGTAAACTAATATATTGTACAACATGTAGAACCACATGCATCTCATACTGTGAGCTAGAACAATGTAACCCTAAGTCTCTTACAGGAAACTCGAATGAGTAATTAGTTACAGTAAGCCGTTTGATGATTTAAAGGTCCTTTAGTATGGTTGTTTTGGCTTCCATGAGCTCTATCTAAACTCTGGTAACAAGGATGGACTGTTTTGAATGGCGAGGTGGTGCTTGGCATGTCGGGTAAACAGAAAGCAGCCCTATTGGATCACCACATTTATGTACGAGTATACAACTAATTTTCAACTTAGGTAGTTAAAAGATATTCCTAGCCAGCATTGGTCTTAAGTTAATTGACTGATATTTGCTAGTGGTGAACTGCTAGTTGTGCAATCTAGCAAGCCCACCTAAAGAGAAGGGTGGTAGTGGTAGTGTGGTCATGTTTTCAAGACAGGTTGTGCAGCTAGGGGTTTAATTTTAATAGAGTTGCTGTATCATGGATGTACAGAGTAGCCTCCGATGACATGACTGAGCAGCAGAATAAGATAACGATGTTTCTACCCAAGCACCATGGAGAGTCATGTCAAATAAACTAATGTAACTAAGATTTTTCTTTGTGAAATTTACTTGCCGATAAACAACTTTGGTTGCTGCTAGATGGGCATCAAACTCCTCCGCTATTTCCACTCCTCCATCCTTTGTCTACCATCACCTGCCTGCGTCACTTGAACGGATTTTGGTGAAACAGAACATGTTGCCACTTATATAACAATCACATGCTTAACTTTTCCTGGTTTGGGGCTGGTTGCAGATCAGGTTTGATTTGCAGTGAGCTGGGTATGTATTCGCTTAATACGTTGTATGAACTGCCATCTTTTAAGGCATGGTTGTGTTAAAGTTGTTATATAACAATCACATGCATAACTTTTCCTGGTTTGGGGCTGGTTGCAGATCAGGTTTGATTTGCAGTGAGCTGGGTATGTATTCGCTTAATACGTTGTATGAACTGCCATCTTTTAAGACATGGTTGTGTTAAAGTTGTTTGATCCCTTTCTTTTCATGAGAGTATATAGATGATTGTTTCTGTATTGTTGTCTTTGTTTACGTGGTCGCAATTTTTGTAGCTTGAAGATTTATTTCTATGATAAACTATGGACGTGTTCCTCTTGGGGGGTTCAGGGCAGAGTACTTGACTAAACAATTATGCAACTTACAATTTTATGCATTAGCTTTTACATGATGTAATATGGTTCTGGTGTAGGCAGGCACCACATAAGAGAAACAATGATGAAGGTGTTCGTCACAAGGCCATGAGTGGCAAATGTAAATCCAGCAAGCTAATGTTTTTTGTCTCGCACCTAGTCATTGAAGCTTTACACAGTTATTAACAACTTAACATTTAATCCGGACTCAGGGAGTAAGGAACAAATGACATGTCATGTGTGGGCATCGAAGCAAATATATTCACTGCTTAATTACGTAGCAAGAAAACATCCTCACGATGACATTCCTGGAGTCTGTTGAGATGTCAAAATAGACTGCTGAATTACCGAATCTTTTTTTCTGTAGAATTCCCTTGCATGACGTTAGAGCCGATTCTAAGACCTCAAAAGCATATTTCTTAGCACCAGGTTTGGCCTCACATTGCACACACACTTATTAATTGAAACACTGAAGTGTTGCCTCTTGTTTGCAGGAACTCTTGCATGCCTCATGATACTGGCATATCATCAAGTCGCCTTGACGTCGAGCACCATGATCGTTTTTAATCTCTTCACTACCTTTGTAATTACTACTTGTGTATAAGTCTGGATCGCTAAGCCACCACTCCACTTTCGACACCAAGAAAGCGGGATAATGTAAAGGTTCTTATTTTGCTCTTTTGCTGGATGGCTCGTCGTAATAATCCTGGGAACTGGTAATGGTTTTTATTTCAGTTTGTAATCTATACAACTTCTGGTGTGACGAATATACCACCTAACTTTTGTTGTTATTGTGTAAATGGGCGAGTTTTCTCTGAAAAACTAGTTGCCTCTGCATGAGGCTGCATGAGGCACTGATTAATTAAACAGAAGAGAATTGCCTAGTTAATTAACAAAAAATCGGTCTGATTAATTGCCTAGATAATTAACAACAAATCGGTCTGATTAATTAAACAGAAAAGAATTGCCTAGTTAAGTAATGGAAATTTGTGTGGAAACCGCCGGGGTGCTTTGAAGCCGTCCTATATGCTGCATCGGCATTGGAAAATTGTGTGGAAACCGTTGGGGTGCTTTGAATCGTTGGCGGCTTTGAGGTTGCCTGACGTGGCTTAGGGCTCATTGGAAAATTATGCTTCAATCTAGGCATCATCGACAAGGAGGCTACTCCTCCCATCATTGATGAGGCGTGGGCGGCTTTGACGTTGCCTGACGTGGCTTGAGGCTCATCCAGAGGAAGCCCTAGGAGGCAGGACAACTGGGCATCATCGACAAGGAGGCTACTCCTCCCATCATTAATGATCATGAAGAAGGGGCGACGTGAAACCGTGCGAATCGTTGTCCGACCAAGCAACCGTGAGGAGGAAGCCCTAGGAGGCAGGACAACTAGGCATCACCGACAAGGAGGCTACTCCTCCCATCATTAATGATCATGAAGAAGGGGCGACGTGAAACCATGCGAACGTTGTCCGACCAAGCAACCGTGATAATCACCTGGAAAAAGGAGTACGGTGAATCTCAAAGCTTCAATGCGATAGTTTTTGGGAGCCCTGAACCCATGTCAAGTGTAACTCTTTCAGTACATTGGTCCTCTCTGTCCAAGTTATGCCCTTAAATTTGGTCTTACTGGACTAAATGCACGATGGGTCAAACTACATTTTCTATAGTGTCTCTATGTAGATGAGATTGAAACGGTTCCCGATGTCCATAAGGACCCTCGTCAAATGGAAACCATCAATGATAGAATCGAGGACCAGCGCAGTGACTTTGTCCCGACGGACGCCTGTCAGACGATCCCGATGATCAAAAGTGATTGGCATTTTCGACCACGGGTTGGACTTGATTTCAGGGGCTCCGCGACATATACCTCTCGAACTGCACGCTTGTGTTCCCTCTTGGTGGTATGGGACACGTAAATCATATTCACGTCCGCCACCTTTGGAGGGAATTGTTTTTGACTGGTGTTGCCTAGTTCGCCCCCATCATTATTATTGCGGGGGTTCTGCTTTCCGTAGTTGTTGTTTCGGCCTGGGAGGCCTACATGATGACCCAACAGTTTCGGTTGGTATGGGTGACGAGCTTGCAGGTTATTCCGGGATGGATGGCATAGGGCCGATCTAAATTTTTGTTCGGCTGTGAATGTCGGCTCCTTTCTTTCCCTGGAATGGTTTCTTCCTAGCACTGCCGCCCCGACGTTGGTTTCCGAGTCTGGCATTGACCTCACCATCCTCGGGATTGTTGTCGTTGTTCTGATGCTTGTTCCGCCGGTTCCGTCCTGGCTTCCCATTACCGTCGCACACCTCAGATGTCATATGGTCATTGTTGTGGCCTTTCTTCTTGGTGAGCCTACTGCCATCCCCAACTCAGAACTTGGTCATCATGATCGTAAGTGTGGCCATGGTCTTCAGCTTGTAATGCCTGAAGTATCTAGAGATACACTCGGCGAGGGCCTCCGCGTCGCTGCAATCGATGATTTCGTTTTCTTCTTTAGGAACCGAGTCCAAAACTTACGTATAGACTCTCCTCGTTTTTGCTTGATGAAGTACAGATCATCGGCATCCGCGGGTTTAACACATGTCCCCTAGAAATTGCCATAAATTCGGAATAGAGCAAACCAAGTGTTGATTGAGCAAGGTCGCAGTGTATGCAACCAATGCTAGGCTGAGCCCTTGATCATGAGTGACATGTATTTTATGGTGTGCAAGTCACCGTCATCCGCCACGTGGATCACAAGGATGTTGTCCTCAATCTAGACAGAGGGGTCCGTGTTCCCATCGTACTTGTCATAATTAACGATCTTGAAGCCACACGGGAAAATGCAAGCGATTACCCGAACAGAGAAACAAGATGGATACATCACTGATGGGTCTCCTTGACTGCAGAATGTGGCGATCTTGTGATGCATGTCGTTGAAGCCATCATCATCGTTATATTTGGGGAAGGAATCCCTACCATTGGCCTTCCAGCATAGCCACTATGCCTTCTCGAAAAACGTCTCCAGGTGGCGCCTAGATTGGTAGATTGTTTGAGGAGGCTCCTCCTCATGTAGGCAACATAGTAGGAAACAAAAAAATCGCATGACGATCAAGGTCCCGGATCACAACGGAGATGCATACAAGATTTGAGAGGATCATTACCAACTTTGAGATGCAACGAAAGAAGAGTTGGTGTAGATCATTCATGAAGTCCCTCGAACCGTCCATGACGATCCCTCGAACAAAATACCAAAGCACGACCTCTCTACAGATTGCAAGTGTACATGCTTCACGATCCGGTAGCACTTCACATTCCAGAGCTAATCTTCGCCGAAGAATTAGAGGGAGAAGAAGAGAACCACACGGGGCTTCTCTATTATGAGGATTAGAGAGAACTAGGTCTAGAACTAGTATATATCAAACTAGACGAGAACCACAACAAGGGAGAACTAGAGGAGGCTCAAAAACTTATGTTCTAGGGACTAGTCTTGCCCCTCTATTTATATGTTGAGCCCTAGGGTCATAACTTGGGTAGGGGTCTCCTCAAAGTCGGGTTGGAATGCAAGGAAGAGTCCTTCCTGGATTCCAACACGAAACACCAAGGTTCCTGCTATTTAGGAAAACACCATGCACCCTAGCGTCTAGCACAAGGCGAGACGCCTGTGCTAGATGTAAGGACCCTGGCATATGGTGTCAAAAATATGACCTAGAGGCAATAAAATTGCATTATTATATTTCCATATTCATAATTAAGAGTTTATATTCAATGCTATAATTGCTATGATCCTGGAATATTCGATTCAGTGGAAAACTCATATGCACGTGTGGAAGGATAAACAATAAAACAAAGGTTCATAGTTTTGCCACTATGACTAGCTCAAGTATTGTTGGTGATCACGTTCTACAGATCTTAGGATATCATTAAGTGTAACGATGATCCTAGAAAACATTGAGAGTATGCTGTTAGAAGAATGATCATATTGAATCGACCCAAACTTGTTTGTTATACTTTGAGATAATATCTCTGAATTCAGTTGTTATAACATGGAATGTTAACATGTGTTTTTTGTTCCTTAGACCATGAGAGTATCGCAGTCACTTCTTACCATACAATGAGCTTTGGGGTTGCTCAAACATCATCTGTAACTAGGTGATCATACCGACAACTTACAAGTTCATCGGGAAGTTTGACAAGGAACTAGATAGATCGAGAGTTGGATTTGCTCCTCCAATGATGGAGATATATTCTTAGGGGCCTCTTAGTGTGACAACATTAATAATCTTCTGAACATACATAGGTGACTACGTCACGGGGATGCCGGAACACATCAACAACAAGAAGAGCAAAACCGATACGAGAATAATGGTATAACGAGCATGCAGATGATTGGAGAGGATAGTGACAATTCTCGGGTCTTTTAAAGTACCACGAAGAAAAGGGAATGTCACATGGTAATCGATGGTTCACTCGAATATCATTCGTGTACTCATAGGGATCGACATGGACGTCCACGGTTCCGCTATCGGTCATTGAGCAAAGGGGTTTCATTCATGTGTATGAGTTACCGAACCTACGGGGTCACAAGCTTAAGCGAAGCATGGTTTTCTGAGTGTTAGTAGTTCGTGAGTATCGAGGATTTTTGTGTGGAATTGTTTCATTAATATTCAGAATAGTTCCGACTGGACCTGAAAGCGTTCCGGGGTCAGTGGAAGGGTTTCGGTGAAGTATCGAGTAATACCGGGTATTACCAATTAATATATATAGTAGGAAAATGTTTTTGAAGATGTTAAACTATACATAAAAATGGCGTGAAAGTATTTAAAACTATTTTATATCTAATAAAATATCAATGGGCCTAAAAAGGCCAAGAGTTGGAAGGCAACTTGGGCCACAAGGGCCCAAGTGGAGGAGGTGCCCCACTTTCCTTGTGTGTGGGGGGGGAGAGGGGGATTAGGGTAGGGGAGGAGTCCAACTCCTCCTCCCCTTGGATGGCGTCCCAAGGAGGGAAACACTCCTTGGTGGCAGACCCTCCGCCCCCCTCCAACCTATATATAGTAGAGGTATTGGCCCTTTTGAATACACAAGTTTTCAAGCCTCCTCTAGTTCTCTAGTTCTAATTCTAGTTGGTCCTAGTTGACTAATTAGAGCTATGTCTAGTTCCTCTAATCCTCATAATTAGAAGTCCAGTGTGGTTATAATCTCATCCCTCTAATTCTCTGGCGGCGATTAGCTCTGGACGACAAGTACTGCCGTATCATGAAGACCGTATGTTTGCAATCTGTAGAGAGGCCTTGCTTTTGGTCTTACATTCGAGGGAATGTTCGTGGGCGTTTCGTGTGATTTTTCATCTATGGTTCGTGGGAATCCAATCCCGATCGTCATCATCACGCTCTTCTTCAGATGCTACTCGGTGAAGGTAACGATCATGATCCCAACTCTTATTGTATCTTCGTAGTGTTCTTGGTTGATTGTAGAGAGAATTTTTTTGTTTTCTACCACGTTTCCCAACATCTGGTCCCTTTTCTCTACAAAACATTCCTTTTGCATCGACCTAAAGCCTCGTGGGACTTACCCCTTGGCCCAACCAATGAGTCCTCGAACCAGGGACCCTTTATATTTATTCAGAAGGTTTCTATAACCTTCTAGGCATCACCAAAACTTCCTAGGACCTTCTCGGGTCCTCGCTCAATTTTTTTGGAAATATCCGAAACTCTTTCGAAACTCTCTCGGAATTATTTCTCATATTCCCAGAACCTTTCCGAGAATATTTTCTCATAACTCTATCTCCACTAACACTCAACAGATCGTGATTTCCTTAAGCTTGTGGCCCTGGAGGTTCTATAAAACATAGACATGAATGAAACCCCTTTCACTCAATGACCAATAGCAGAACCGTGGACATTCATATTGATCCCTATGAATACACAAATTACATTTGAGTGAACCTATGGTTCATGTGTTATCCCCTTTACTTCACGATACTTTACATAACCTGAGGTGAGATATATCGATATCCTCTCGAGTTACTGTGATGCTCACTATACTGCTCTTCTCGTTATCGGTCTTTTTCTTCTTTCTCATTGACATGTTTTGGCATCCCTATGACCTAGTCACCCATCTCTATCCAGATGATGAATGATGTTGTCACACCTAGAGGGCCCTAAGAATATCTCTCCATCGCCGGAGGAGCCAATCCCACTCTTCAGCTATCTAGTTGCTTGTCAAACTTTCTGATGAATCTATAAGTTGTCGTTATGATCACCGTGTTACACATGACATTTGAGCAACCCCAAAGTCCATTGTACTATAAGAAGATATTAGCAAAAATGCCCATGCGTTGCAATAGAAGAATACGTGAGTCACTTTGAATCAAGACTAACCTGGTCGAGGAACTATATCTCGAGATAAAGGTTGCTCATGACAAAACCGGTGAATCGTTTGAGTTACAACTCTTTGGGGCATAGGATATTATCCCAAGTAAATTCATCTAGGTGAACAATGCTAAGTCATCGTGCGAAGAAAGAATACAAAAGCAACATGGCATATACGCACCCCCGAGGCAGAATATGCCAATCTCATTTCCTATTCAATTAGCCTCATTCACACCATCTGAGTTATCATCATCTGTTTGTTGCTTTTCGAGGTGGCTGGTTCATATTCCAAGACAACCTGTATGTATATAAACCGGTGGGAATCGGTTTAAGATAGAAAGGTGGGCTACTTCACAAAAAATATCGTTATAAGCCACCAACCAGGCGCTATCTTAGTTGGTTACTACTCCATCCTTATAATGGAGGATGCCCAAGTTCGATCCGCATAATGGTTATTTTTTTACTTTCTATGTGAAGCCCACTCGATCCCATGATAGAAGGCACAACCATCTAATCCAAAACGGGTTACTAAAAAAATCCAATCCAAAACGTGGCAAGCGAAGAAAGAGAAAAACCGCTCGTACATGAGTCGTATGCAGCTGTATGCAGGAGGGAGATGTATGAAACATGTGAATATATGGATTGCGGGTTGACGATAAAAAACACATGGATTTTTTTTTATAAAATACTAATGACGGACTAAGAATACATGTTTCTTTTATTAGTAGGTATGGATTTTGAGACTCTCATGGTTTAAGGAACTAAAGTATATGTTAACTCTCCGTGTTATAGCAATTCACTTGTGACGTTTGTATCTCAAAGTATAACAAACAAGTTTGGGTTGATTCATTATGATCGTTCTTCCAACGTCATATTATCAAAGTTATTTTAGGACTATCACTACACTTAACGATATCCTAAGATCCATAAAACATGACCACTAACAACACTTGATCTAGTCTTAGAGGTGAGACTAGGAACCTAGATTTACCATTTGTCATTCCACACGTGCATATGTGTTTTCCACTTAATCGCACATTCCAGGATCATAGTAGTTATAACATAGAATATAAACTCTTAATTATAAACAAGGAAATATAAAAATAAAATATCATTGCCTCTAGGGCATATTACCAATAGACTTCCACTTGTACTAGAGTCAATAATCTAGTTAGCACATTTTAGTTTTACACCAATGGCAATCCGGTGTTATTCCATGCTTTGCTTTTGGTATAGCCTTCGTCCTATCGAACCTGACAAGTTCAATGTCTCCCCTCCTCCCACCCCCTCTCACCCCACCATGTCTGCCTCCCATTGCGCCCTCTAGATTGCTAGGATGGATTCCATCATTGATTGGGATTTCTCCCATGGATAGAAGGTGGCCGCACAGGTGCGTCGGCGTTTCAAATCCTCGGTCCATTTTGATGGATCTCTCTCTTCCTCGGAGTTCTTTTTGGTTGTGGTTTTTCAATCTTCCTCCTTCCGTTTGGATGTGGATTCGGTGGCCATGGCACTTTGCTCTTGTTTGGGTGGCAACATTAAGGGTTCTAAGGTATATCATTTATCAGATCATCGTCTTTGGTTCTCAAATGCATCAAATCACGTGGGGCACTTCGTTCGCTCTCTCAGACGTTTTTTGGGTCCCGCCTTCCTTTGCTTGTTCAAATTGTTTCATGGCAGGAGGCCATCTTTGGATCGATTCGACTTTAGTATTGATGATGGTTGTATTTAGGGCTCTTGAAGGAAACATCTCAAGCAGCGCTATCTTCGCAACATTCCACCTAATCTGTTGGATGGAGACAAGGATGATCACCGTAAACTTGTGGCAATTAAGGCTCTCTTAGGTTTTGGCTCTTCTTTGAATGCCATAGCTTATAACTCAATCTCAGAGTTCAATTCTACAGGCTCTCATTCTAGTTGTAATGCTTATGATTCATTATCTTTAGATTGTCTTAAATCAGGTGATTCTGTGGCGTCACTGTTGGATGAATTAATTTTAGTTCTCACATTCAAGATTGGGCGCTTATCGTTCTGCTTTAGTGCTTGGTCTTCTCCATCGAATCTGCCTCTATTCAGGCCCCGAACGTTTGGATCGTCTATCATGCAAAAAGATTTGAACTTCCTATTGGGGAACGTTGCATGGGAAACAAAAAATTTCCTAGGCACACGCAAGATCCATGGTGATGAGTATCTACTACATACCCTTGTAGATCGCTAAGAGGGAAGCGTTAAGAAACGCGGTTGGTGTAGTCGAACATCTTCGCGATTCAAATCGCCGAGCGTCCCGCGATCTCATTATGATCTGTCCCGCGATCCAATCACGAATCGTCTCGCGATCTTGATGACGGTCCTTCCAATCTAGCGTCGAACGGACGACACCTCCACGTTTAGCACACGTACAACTCGATGACGATCTCTGCCTCCTTGATCCAGCAAGAGGGAGCGGAGAGGTAGAAGAGTTCTTCGGCAGCACGACGACGTTGCAGCGATGGTGGTGGAGCTATTCCAGCAGGGCTTTGCCAAAGCACTACTGAAACCGATATAGAGGTGAAACTACGAACTAGAGGAGAGGGTTGCACGTGGCTGAAAATCTATGTGCAAAAACCCTAAAACCTCTAGTATATATAGGAGGAAGAGAGGAGGAGGCTTGGCGCAAGGGCCAGCCCTTGGTGGCTTCGGCCGAAGTGGAGGGAGTCCTCCTCCTCCTCCACTCCTAGTAGGATTAGGAATCCTTCCTTATTTCCACCTTTTTGCCTTTTTCCACCTTTTCCACCTTGGACTTTCTTCCCAGACGCATGGGCCTTCTGTGGGACTTCGGCCAGCCCACTAAGGGATGGTATTCATCCTCCCACAGCCCATGTAGCCTCTTGGGTCGAAATACTCCTCCCGATGGTCCCTCGGTACCCTCCCGACACTCTCGAAACACTACCGATGAGCCCGAAACCTTTTCGGTGACCAAAACAGGACTTCCGTCACACAAAGTAACAAATCCCAGTCTTGATCCATGCCAACCCAACAGACACCCTCGGAGATACCTGTAGAGTACCTTTATAGTCACCCAGTTATGTTGCGACGTTTGATACACACAAGGCACTCCTCCGGTGTTAGTGAGTTGCATGATCTCATGGTCATAGGAACAGATACTTGACATGCAGAAAACAGTAGCAATAAACTGACACGATCATATGCTACGTTTATAGTTGGGTCTTGTCCATCACATCATTCTCCTAATGGTGTGATCCCGTTATCAAATGACATCTTATGTTCATGGCTAGGAAACCTTAACCATCTTTGATCAACGAGCTAGTCAATTAGAGGCATACTAGGGACATGGTGTTGTCTATGTATCCACACATGTATCTGAGTTTCCGATCAATACAATTCTAGCATGGATAATAAATGATTATCATGAACAAGGAAATATGATAATAACTAATTTATTATTGCCTCTAGGGCATATTTCTAACAGTCTCCCACTTGCACTAGAGTCAATAATCTAGTTCACATCACCATGTGATTCGCATTGTTATGAATCTAACACCCAATGAGTTCTGGGGCTCGATCATGCTTTGCATGTGAGAGAGCTCTTTTAGTCAACTAGGTCTGCGACATTCAGATCCGTGTGTACTTTGCAAATCTCTATGTCATACTGTAGACACTACTACCACACTCCACTTGGAGCTATTCCAAATGGCTGCTCTACTATACGTATCCGGATTGCTACTAAGAGTCATCTGGATTGGTGTTAAAGCTTGCATCGACGTAACTCTTTACGACGAACTCTTTATCACCTCCATAATCGAGAAAAAAATTCCTTAGTCTTATAGTTACTAAGGATAATCTCGACCGCTGTCCAGTGATCCACTCCTGGATCATTCTTGTACCCCTTGACAGACTCATGGCAAGGCACACACAGGTGCAGTACACAACATGACATACTATATAGAGCCTATGGCTAAGGCATAGGGGACGACGTTCGTCCTTTCTCTTTCTTCTGCCGTGGTCGAGCTTTGAGACTCACTCAACTTCACACCTTATAAATTAGGCAAGAACTCTTTCTCTGATGGATCCATTTTAAACTCTTTCAAAATCTTGTCAAGGTTTTTACTCATTGAAAGTCTCATCAAGCATCTTGATCTATCTCTATAGATCTTGATGCTCAACAATTAGGTAGCTTTATCCAGGTCTTCCTTTGAAAAACTCTTTTCAAACAGCCGTTTATGCTTTCTAGAAATCTACATCATTTTCAATCAATAATATGTCAACCACATATTCTTATCAAAAATTCTATAGTGCTCCCACTCACTTTATTGTAAATACAAGTTTCTCATAAACTTTGTATAGACTCAAAAACTTTGATCACCTCATCAAAGCGTATATTCCAACTCTGAGATGCTTGCTCCAGCCCTTAGATGGATTGCTGGAGCTTGCATACTTTTTAACATCCTTAGGAGTGACAAAACCTTCCAGTTGTATCACATACAACCTATCCTCACGGAAACCGTTAAGGAAACTATGTTTTGACATCCATCTGCCAAATTTCATAATTGAAAAACCGCAGCAACTGCTAACATAATTCCAATAGACTTTAGCATCGCTACGGGTGAGAAAGTCTCATCGCAGTCAACTCCTTGAACTTGGTGAAAACTCCTTTGCGACAAGTCGAGCTTTATAAATGGTGATTTTCACCATCAGCGTCTGTCTTCATCTTAAAGGTCCATTTGTACTCAACAACCTGCCGTTCAACGGGCAAGTCTACCAAAGTCCATACTTGGTTGTCATACATGGATCCTTTCTCAAATTTCATGGCTCCTAGCCATTTGTTGGAATCCGAGCCCATCATCGCTTCTCCATAGCTCGTAGGCTCATCGTTGTCCAACAACATGACCTCTAAGACAGGGTTACCGTACCACTCACGAGTAGTATGCGTCCTTGTCGACCTACGAGATTCCATAGTAACTTGATCCGAAGCTTCATGATGATCATCAACTTCCTCTTCAACTAACATAGGCTCCATAGAAACAACTTTATGCGCTACGCTACTCTCTGGTTGAAACAAAGGTTCAACAACCTCATCAAGTTCTATCTTCCTCCCACTCAATTCTTTCGAGAGAAACTTTTTCTTGAGAAAGGACCCAGTTTTAGCATCAAACACTTTATGCTTGGATATGAGATAGAAGGTTCACCCAACTGTTCTTAGGGTATTCTATGAAGATGCATTTGTCCGCTTTGAGTTCGAGCCTATTAGGTGAAAACATTTTTCCACACAAGCGTCACAGCCCCAAACATTAAGAAATGACAGCTTAGGTTTCTATCAAACCATAATTCACACGGTGTCATCTCAACGGATTTAGATGGTGCCCTATTTAAAGTGAATGTTGTTGTCTCTAATGCATAACCCCAAAACTATAGTAGCAAAATGGTAAGAGACATCATAGCACACACCATATCCAATAGAGCACGACTATGATGTTCGGACACACCATCACACTATGGTGTTCCAGGTGGCGTGAGTTGTGAAACAACTTTTCACATTATCTTAAGTCGTATACCAAAATCGTAACTCACATATTCACCTCCACGATCATATCGTAGACATTTTATCTTCTCATCACGATGATATCAAACTTCACTCTGAATTTGCTTGAACTTTTCAAATGATTCAGACTTGTGTTTCATTAAGTAAATATACACTATATCTACTCAAATCATCAATGAAGGTAAGACAATAACGATATCCACCGCATGCTACAAGACTGATTGGATTGCATACATCAACATGTATCATTTCCAATAAATCACTTGCCCGCTCCATCAAACCGAAAAACGAGGTCCTTAGTCATCTTGCCCAAGAGGCATGGTTCGCATGTCTCAACCGATTCGAAATCAAATGAGTCCAAAGATCCATCAGCATGGAGTTTCTTCATGTGATTTATACCAATATGACATTTAGCGGCAGTGACACAAGTATGTGGTACTATAATGATTAACTTTGTATCTTTTGGCATCAACGTTATGAACATATGTATTACTACGATCAAGATTCAACAAACCATTCTCACTGGATGCATGGCCATTGAAGGTATTATTCATGTAAACAGAATAATCATTATTCTCTAACTTAAATGAATAACCGTGTTGCAATAAACATGATCTAATCATGTTCATGCTTAACGCAAACACCAAATAATAGTTATTTAGGTTTGTCACTAATCCCGAAGGTAGAGAGAGCGTGCGATGTTGATCACATCAACCTTGGAAACATTTCCAACACACATCGTCACCTCACACTTAGCTAGTCTCCGTTTATTCCGTAGCTTTTACTTCGAGTTACTAACATTTAGCAACCGAACCGGTATCCAATACCCACATGCTACTAGGAATACTAGTAAGGTACACATTAATAACATGTATATCAAATATACTTCTGTCGACGTTGCCAGCCTTCTTATCTACCAAGTATCTAGGGTTGTTCCGCTTCAACGACCACTCTCCTCATAATAGAAGCACTTAGTTTCGGGTTTGGGTTCAACTTTGGGTTGCTTCACTGGAGCAACAACTGACTTGCCATCCATGAAGTTTCCCTCCTAGCCCTTGCCCTTCTCGAAACTAGTGGTTTTACTAACCATCAACACTTGATGCTCCTTCTTGATTTCTACCTTCGCGGTGTAAAACATAGCGAACAGCTCAGGGATCATTATTTCCATCCCTGGCAATTTATAGTTAATCACCAAGTTCTAGTAGCTTAGTGAGAGTGACTTGGAGAACTACATCAATCACTATCTTATGTAGAAGATCAACTCCCACTCGATTCAAGCGATTGTAGCACCCAGACAATCTGAGCATATGCTCAACGATTGAGCTATTCTCTTCCATCTTGCAGGCAAAGAATCTTGTTGGATATCTCATATCTCACAACACGGGCACGAGCCTGAGATCCCAATTTCAGCTCTTAGAACATCTCATATGTTCGGTGACGTTCAAAACATTTTGGAGCCTCAATTCTAAGTCATAATGCATGACGCACTAAACTATCAAGTAGTCATCGGAACGTGCCTGTCAGATGTTCACAACATCTACAAACGATGCTAGAGGGGTGGCGCACCGAGCGGTGCATTAAGGACATAAGCCTTCTGTGCAGCAATGAGGACAATCCTCACATCACGGACCCAGTCCGCAATATTGCAACCATCATCTTTCAACTCTATTTCTCTAGGAACATATAAAAATACAAGGGAGCTACAACGTGAGCTAGTAATCTACAACATAATTTGCAAAGACACTACTAACTATGTTCATGATAATGAGTTCAATTAATCATATTACCTAAGAAATCCCACTGAAATTGACATCCCTCTGATCATTCGAGTGATACATGATCCAAATTCACCAACTCAAGTCCGATCATCACGTGAGTTGAGGTGGTTTCAATGGTGAACATCATCATGTTGATCATATGTACTATATGACTCATGTTCGACCTTTTGGTCTCCTGTGTTCCGAGGCCATGTCTGTACATGCTAGGCTCGTCAAGTTTAACCCGAGTGTTTTGCATGTGCAACACTGGCTTGCACCCGTTGTATGTGAACGTAGAGTCTATCACACCCGATCATCACGTGGTGTCTCGACACGATGAACTTTCGCAACGGTGCACACTCGGGGAGAACACAATTTATCTTGAAATTAAGTGAGGGATCACCTTATAATGCTACCGTAGTCCTAAGAAAAACAAGGTGCATAAAAGGATTAACATCACATGCAAATCATAAGTGACATGATATGGCCATGAACTTGTGCTTTTGATCTCCATCTTGAAAGCACCGACATGATCACCATCGTCACCGGCATGACACCATGATCTCTATCAATGTGTCATCATCGGGGTTGTCGCGCCCACCATGCTTCTACTACTATTGCTACCGTTTAGAGATAAAGTAAAGCATTACATAGCGCTTAATGATTGACACGCAGGTCATACAATAATTAAAGACAACCATATGGCTCCTACCGGTTGCCGTACTCATTGACATGCAAGTCGTGATATTCTATACAATACATGATCATCTCATACATCACATATATCTCATCCTGTAATTAGCCATATCACATCACAACATACCCTGCAAAAACAAGTTAGACGTCCTCTAATTGTTGTTGCATGTTTTACGTGGCTGCTACGGGTATCTAGCAAGAACAATTCTCACCTACGCATAAACCACAACGGTGATACAAAAGTTGCTTTTCAACCTTCTCAAGGACCGCCTTTGTCGAATTCGATCCAACTAAAGTAGGAGAAATAGACACCCGCCAGCCATCTTTGTGCAACGAAGTTACACGTCAGTCAATGGAACCGGTCTCTCGTAAGCGTACGAGTAAGGTTGGTCCGGGCCGCTTCATCCCACAATACCGCTGAACCAAAACACGACCAAGGGAGGAAGCAATCTAAGCATCAACGCCCACAAACTCTTTGTGTTATACTCGAGATCTCATCTACACATAGACCTAGCTCATGATGCCACTGCTGGGGAACGTTGCATGGGAAACAAAAAAATTCCTACGCACACGCAATATCTATCCATGGTGATGAGCATCTATGAGAGGGAGAGTGGATCTACATACCCCTGTAGATCTCTAAGCGGGAAGCGTTAAGAAACGCGGTTGGTGTAGTCCAACGTCTTCACGATTCAAATCGCTGAGCGTCCCGTGATCTCATCATGATCCGTCCTGCGATCTCATCACGATCCTTCCCGCGATCCAATCACGAATCTTGATCACGGTCCTTTCGATCTAGCGCCGAACGGACGACACCTCCGCGTTCAGCACACGTACTACTCGATGACGATCTCCACCTCCTTGATCCAACAAGAGGTAGCGGAGAGGTAGAAGAGTTCTCCGACAGTGTGACGACGTTGCGGCGATGGTGGTGGAGCTATTCCAGCAGGGCTTCGCCTAAGCACTGCTGAAACGGATCTAAAGGAGAAACTACGGACTAGAGGAGAGGGTTGCACGTGGCTGAAAATCTATGTGCCCTAAAACCTCTAGTATATATAGGAGGAAGAGAGGAGGAGGCTTGGCGCAAGGGCCAGCCTTTGGTGGCTTCGGCCGAAGTGGAGGGAGGAGTGCTCCTACTCCACTCCTAGTAGGATTAGGAATCCTTCTTTATTTCCACCTTTTTGTCTTTTTCCACCTTTTCCACTTTGGACTTTCTTCCTAGCCGCATGAGCCTTCTATGGGGCTTAGGACAGCCCACTAAGGGCTGATATTCATCCTCCCACAGCCCATGTAGCCTCTTGGGTCGAAATACTCCTCCCAATGGTCCCCCTGTACCCTCCTAGTACTCCCGGTACACTATCGATGAGCCCAAAACCTTTCCGGTAACCAAAACAAGACTTCTTATATATCAATATTTACCTACGGACCATTCCGGAGCTCCTCGTGACGTCCGGGATCTCATCCGGGACTCCGAACAACCTTCGGTCACCACCATGCATAACTCTATACTACCGAAACGTCACTAGACCTTAAGTGTGCAGACCCTGCGGGTTCGAGAACTATGTAGACATGACCGAGACACCTCTACGGTCAATAACCAATAGCGGGACCTGGATGCCCATATTGATTCCTATTCTACGAAGATCTTTATCAATCGAACCTCTATGTCAAGGATTTAGTTAATCCCGTATGAAGTTCCCTTTGTTGTTCGGTATGTTACTTGCCCGAGATTCGATCGTCGGTATCTCCATACCTAGTTCAACCTCGTTACTGGCAAGTCTCTTTACTCATTTCGTAATACATGATCCCATGACTAACACTTAGTAACATTGCTTGCAAGGCTTGTTGCGATGTTGTATTACCGAGTGGGCCCTGAGATACCTCTCTGTCACACGGAGTAACAAATCCCAGTCTTGATCCATGCTAACCCAACAGACACCCTCGGAGATACCTGTAGAGTACCTTTATAGTCACCCAGTTACGTTGTGATGTTTGATACACACAAGGCACTCCTCCGATGTTAGTGAGTTGCATGATCTCATGGTCATAGGAACAGATACTTGACATGCAGAAAACAGTAGCAATAAACTGACACGATCATATGCTACGTTTATAGTTGGGTCTTGTTCATCACATCATTCTCCTAATGATGTGATCCTGTTATCAAATGACATTTCATGTTCATGGCTAGGAAACCTTAACCATCTTTGATCAACGAGCTAGTCAATTAGAGGCATACTAGGGACATGGTGTTGTCTATGTATCCACACATGTATCTGAGTTTTCGATCAATACAATTCTAGCATGGATAATAAACGATTATCATGAACAAGGAAATATGATAATAACTAACTTATTATTGCCTCTAGGGCATATTTCAAACACTTCCAACAGGCCTTTTCATTGGATCTTATTAAAATTTATCTAGAGATGGTTATTCTCCTTTGGATATTGTCATAATGCATGTTCCAATTGCCTTTCCTTTGGACACAAGGCTTCTCATTGTCACGTTGGCCGGAGGTGTTTGATTTGTTATTTGGTTGGCCATTCCCATAAAAGTGCAAGTCTCATGATAAGGATGTTCAGTTGAACGAGATTCATTCTATTACGCCAAATGGGATTGATTCGACCATTGATTCTTCACAACAATTTTGCGTCAAATGCCTGGCTCTGGGCCATCTTTCGTCTAGGTGTAATGGGGCCCCTCGTTGATAGTTTTGTTAGGCCTACGACCACGTGATGGTAGATTGCAAGCAGCAAAGATTTTCTAGGGTGACGGTTTGGATTCCAAAGGGCACCTTAAAACAGTTCATCCCATCTCCTGTTGATAACTATTCCTCCTCGCAGACCATGTCCACATCTCTTTGCTCCCCTCGCGCAATGGTGAACTTCCCAGTCAGTCCCTTCTCTTTCCTGCCCCATGGCATGACTGTGGATCCTGGCCCGACTGATCGAAAGGCTCATGCGGACATGGCACTTAGTGGTCATCCGCCTCTCAACCATGAATGCTTCCTCATTGCGGAAACAAGCAGGGCCATACCGATTCATCTATGAGCCAAAGCTAGATCTGCAGTTGTTGGTATGCTCGATCATGATGGTTTCTCTTTTCGTTTCTTTGAAGATTCTCCATTGGGTCTAGGGTTATTCTGCATTCGCACCCCCACTCCGTGACGTTGTGGTAGGCAAAACTTAGATGTTGTATGAGGAAGTGGAAGTTCCTTTGTCAAGCATGATGAGGAAATCAATATGCGTATGCCAGTTCTCGGCAGATACACCTGGGTTTTGCTGCTTGCTTTCCCCCAAGATTACTAGACGCAATTCTAGGTTGATAAGGCAGTGTCGCAGTTTGGTAAGCTTTTGTCCTGGTACAGTCCAAGGGAGCCACTATCAGGTGTTCTTGTCCATGTTTTGATCATGAGCCCCTCCCTTGTGCCCAAGGATTTTGTTATGCGATAGATGGGTGGCCAAAGTTGGTCTTCGACAGTTCCGGTTGTTCTTCTACGGTCAGATGATGGAAATATCTTCCTACATGATGTGCCGCTGGAGGGGGAGGACTCGCTACCCCCCAGTGGAGATGCCCATCCTCTATTTGGTCCTCATGTTACAGTTGAGCAAACTTTCCAAGTCCGACTCCAAGCTTGGCTGTCTCGCAATGTAGTGTTCCCGTAAGGCAATGCGCAGCTGGAGCCAACAATGCCATCTCCCTCTAGCACAGGCCCCTCCTTCTCCATAGTTTGTTCCTTCAAGAGGTCAGATTAACTTCCAGATTATGTTGAGGGAACAAGGTGTTCACTTCTCTGATGGATTGGTCCCTGAACAAAACATTGTGGACAACCATGTTTCTGCCTATCATGAATCTATGATTGCTTCTGACTCGACTGACAGTTCCACAACGAAGTTGGGTGCTTCGGAGGGGGGGGCAAGTGAATCATAATAATTGCTGCACATTCAGAGATGAGGGAGCCACCGAAGATGTCTTTGCTTCCTTCTATCTTGCGCTGTTAGTGCTAAAAAATGCTTCTAGGCCCAACCTGCTTAGAGCCCTCAGTTCTTTGCAGTT
The DNA here is from genome assembly GCA_022496015.1 of Hordeum marinum. NCBI lineage: Eukaryota > Viridiplantae > Streptophyta > Magnoliopsida > Poales > Poaceae > Hordeum > Hordeum marinum. The sequence goes on along the minus strand of CM039674.1, from coordinate 273,797,460 downwards.
GCCCCCTATGCCTTTCAACTTGGTCACATTTATGGGTGTTCATGCCATTCTCGGTCAATGCCCAAATACTGTGGACCCTGTTAGGACTGTTGCCAGTAAGTTATGCTTCGATGATTCACCACGTTTGTGCTTCTCTGATGTTGAATTCAGTGCCTGGGATGTTCCTGGGGAGTTTGACAAGGCACAATAAGATTTCACTTCGTTAGTCACCTGCTCACCAAAAATGCTATTGTTATTGCTCCTAAGAAAAAAGTTAGGCAGTCTGTCACTCCCATTGTCACATCTAAAGTTTGAAGGATCAACTGTAATAACATGTATTGTGGGTTCGGAGTGCCTTAATCAACTCATATCCGCAAGCGCAAATCTTTGATCACACCTGTCACTGCCATGTATGTTCCTGACCCTACTCATGCTGTCCAAATCCTAGAACCTCTCTCAATTGCTAAACTGCAGCGACTTGGCTCAAAAGAGTGTGGTATTCCAGCCTCAAAGTTGGTGGAGGATAAGTTTCTTGCTCCAAGGGTCTCAGACCAAGCTCACAAGTGAAAATCTTCAGCTTAAATAATGCGTTCCCACAGTTTAATTTCCTGCTCTATTGATGTTTCATGTTGCTTTTGCGATGTCATGAATTTGTTTACTTAGCTAGTCTCATGGCACTTCAGACTTTTATTCAGAAGTTGCATCTTACTTTTGCTCAAGAGTGGACCTGTTTGCAAATCTTCATTCGATGCATCACTTGATTAGGCCATGGAATATCATTTGTTGGAATATTCGTGGTATTGATGTGGATAAAAAACATACGTCCCTACGTTCCCATATTGATAAGTCGGGTTGTGCTATAATTTGCATGTAGGTGACTAAGCGCGATCACTTCGACCACTCATACATTCGTATTTTTTTCCTAGACGCTTCGATCAATTTGTGTTTGTTCCATCTATTGGCAATTCTGGCGGTCTTTTAGTCATTTGGAACGGCGTCGTTTTCTTTGGTATGATTTTTCTTCTTTGCAATGGGCTTTAGTTATTTCATTCAAATCCACGCAATCTTTGGCCTCTTGGACACTAGCCAATATCTATGGCCATTGCGCAGGAGTGGAACGGGTAAACTTCGTCTCCCGAATGTACAACTTATGTATTGACTCAAATGAGGACTGTGTCTTGCTTGGGGATTTTAACTCCATGCGGTATTCTGCAAATAGAAACATCCTAGGAGGTCATGTGTCTGATATGATTACGTTTAATGACATCATCAAATCGCTTAATTTGGTGGAAATTCCACTTAAGGGTGCCTCCTTTACTTGGAGTAATATGCAGACTGGCCCTATCCTTGAACAGCTAGACTGGTTTCTCACCTCGAATCATTGGATGTCGACCTATCCGAACACTTTTGTTAAAGCTATGGCTAAACCTGTATCGGATCATGTCCCCTGTCTTTTCTCGGTTCAGTCTAATATTCCATGCACTAAGCTTTTCTGTTTGAATTTTTTTGGGTATCTCCCCCGGGATTTAAAGAGGTGGGTAGCCAGGCTTGAAACCTTCCGGTTAGTGCTACAGACCCTGCCAAAAGACCGAATCTCAAGCTTAAACATGTTTGGCATGCTTTAAAATAGTGAGCAAGCATATGTGTTTGTGTTTCCCTGTGGTTAAGATGACTTTTACTGGCCTTACTCACGGTGCGTAGTCCCATGAGGAACGACATTGGTGGAGGGGCGGTCGCCCAAACGGTACGCTTGGGAGTGAACGGTCGATTTGGTCCACGGGCGGCCATCCCCTGGTCTTCCTCGGGGTGTGTAGCGGGAAAATGATGCGGCGTCCGTATGCCTTTCACCATTAAGCAGAGTGGTTCCCCTTCTGTCTTGACTGTGCCTCGGGTGACGTGTGTCATGCGCGAGTGTCACGCTCAAGATGCGATCCTATCCATATTTTGGCACGAGGGCCTTGACAGGGATAGAAGCGCATCTCGTCGTGTTGCAAGAATGGATATCATTACAAGTACATGTACAGAAGAGATGAGTATATGGAATTGGCTTACACTCGCCACAAGCTACATCAATATCGCATCAATAGAACAACATAGTCAAACATCATACAGAAGAGCAGGGTTCGTCTACGAAGGAAATCAAACGATAAAATGACATCCATCCTTGCTATCCCAGGCTGCCGCCTGGAACCCATCCTAGATTGATGATGAAGAAGAAGAACAATAACTCCAAATAGAACAAGCATCACGCTCACGTCAAATCATCGCATTACTTTTACCTGCAACTGTTGTTGTAGTAATCTGTGAGCCACATGGACTCAGTAATCTCATTTCCAAGGGCATCAAGACTATTAAAGCTTAATGGGTGAGGTATGGTTAAGTGGTGAGGCTGTAGCAAGCGACTAAACATTTATTTGAGTGGCTAACTTACGAATACAGAAAGTAAAGTATGGTGGTCTATGCATAACGGAAATGAACTAGTAATGATCACTAACTGATCCAGAACACCTACTTACGTCAATCATAACCCCACCATGTTCTCTCTTGGATAAGGACTCATGAGAAGAGACAGTCGTGGTTACGCACACAGTTGGTGTATTTTATTAGAGTTTACTTCAAGTTTGCTATGACCGGGTGTTAAACAAAGTATCCAAGTTTGCCACATAACCGCGGGCATGGCTTCTCGAAAAGATTTAACCCTGTAAGGGTGCTCCAACTCATCCATCACAAATTAACCACACGCCGTGGGAATAAACTGGACCACGGATCTCGTGATCTTCATAAGCAATTCTAAAGGAAATCCGACACCTCAAGATAGCCCGAAGAAGATCAGAGTTCCTCACGCAAGACATTCGAGAAAGGTAAAACAAGTCTAGCAAGACCGCCCGATGTATCGACGAACCCGATAAGAGCCGTGTATCTCATTCTCAGGACACGACCGGATGGGACTAGCTACAGGGAAAACCAATCCCCGAGTTTCCTCGAGGTGGCCCCGCAGGCAGCCCATTTTGGACCAACACTCATGAGGAGCATTAGCCCGGGTTGTTGATTAATTATCCACGGGGTGATCATGCCCTATGCAAATTTTAGTTGTTATTAAGCAAATAGTACCAATGTTGGGCCTTGTCAGACAAGCTTTATCCTAAAACTAAGATCAAGGGGGTCCATATAACAACCCCGAGCATGTTAGGAGCGCTCAATTATGGAACATAACATCGGTTCACAAGTAACTAAGGCGGCAAGAGTGGAGCAAAACACCGAGAAAAAGGCCAAGTCTTCCACCCTTTACCAAGTGTATAAGTGCATTAAATTAAATAGAAATAATATTATGATAACAAAAGAATGTCCATGTTGTCACATGGAAGCAATTGCACCTACAGCTAGAAATGCTATAAAAAGGGCTAAGCAAATGATAACATAGCAAAACAATGGTTTGCTGGGATGTGGAGGGGTTAGAGGTTCATCATGGCAATGTTGGGAGGCTTGACAAACATGTGATAGGTAGCGCAACATAACGATAAAAACGGGACAACTAGCATAGCAATGATAGTAGTGGTATCCAGGAAAATGTGTCATCTTGCCTGAGATCCCGCTCGGAAGAAGATCGAATCCATGAAGAAGACGAGCCAACGTAGTCGAACGAATCCTCACACTCCGAACGCTTTTGGAACTCTATCGATAAGAAACGAACCGGAACAAACAATCAACATACGATAACACCACACATATGTATGACATGATGCGCAAACCAATATGATGCATGTCCGGTCTAATTATGCAAGGCATGACAATTTACATTAAACAACTACTACACATTAAAGTTGCATATTGATGAAACTCCACGTTGAATTTCTTAGTTCACTCTCGTTAGGCTCATCAATATTAAATGTTGTTTAACATGTCAAACGGTGAAGCACAACCAACTACAACATCTAGACATTTTAAATGAGGCTGGAAGTAATATATATCATTTCCGAAACAACCTCATATGCATATTATGAAATTAGTCTAGATCTGTACTAACCATGTTTTAGGATTGTTAAACATCAAAATAAATGTCACCATGAGATTATACACATTTTTCTAGCCAAGTTACATATGTAAAACATTTGCATCGAAGCTACCGTTAGTTAGTTATGAAATAAATCATTTTTAACATGCATTGACACAAATTAATGAAAACAGAAAGTTTAAGTATTTTAAACACATGTGAGAGTTCGTTATTGTGAATCTACACGAAATTCTAGTCAAGTTTCATATATAAAGTTTTTACATATGATGCATGGGTGAAAAGTTATTAGCAATTTAAAAACGAGGGTTTTTCTGTAAAATAGTAATTCCCGGATAAATAGCTAAATTCTCCAGACCGGAAAAAATGAATCGGGCCGAATCTACACGTTGGGCCAACAGCAGCATGGGCGACAAATAGTTGAACGTGCTCAGGGCGAGGAATAGGCGGCTGCTCACCCAGGGCTCATGGGCCGGTTGGTGGAGACACCAGCTGGGCTTCGGTCTGGTTAGGCCTTGGGATGCACATGGGCCGCGAAGCTGCTGGCTGGGCCTTGCGCCTGGCTTGGGCCGGTCGGCTGGAGGAGCTGGCGATGCCCTGGCCTACACGGACATGCGAGCGTCCGGCTCGGTCAACGGGAGCCGGTCCATGGCGGCGCTCGCAGGAGGAGCTGGCGAAGACGATGGCGAGGAGGTCGCACAGGAAGCAGCCAGAATCGGCAGGAACGGATGGATTCGAGCCCACGGGGTCCATTCTCGACGCTCGAGGGTGCTGTACCTGACGAGGGCTGTGGAGCTTCGAGCTCCCATGGCCATGGCTGCGCGGGTTCCTGCCATGAACGAGAAGAGAGAGATGAGATCGAGGGAGAGAGAGCAGCGGGAGGAGGAGGGCGCGAGGGGGCGCGACGTTGGCCTGGATGGACTGGTTGCCGATGGCGCCGGACATGGCGGCGGGGTTGGGCGAGGCCCTCAGGCAGAGGCAGTTGCCTCGATCCAGATTGGATCGAGCGCTACGGGAGGAGCTCGGGGGCGCTCGGGCGCCTCGCCTGGTTCGGGCCCGGGCGGGCCTGGATCTGGGCCTGATGGGGCCACTGCGGGAGGAGAAAGGCTGGCCGCTACGGGAGGAGGCTGGGGAGCTGCGCGCGGAATTCGAGGGAGGCTAGGGTTTTCAGATTAGGCAGGGATGGGGATTAAATAGTGAAGGAGGGCTAGATTAGGGGTTTTGCTCCGTTTTCGAACCGTTCGATCTTGATCGGACGTCCGGAAGCGGAGGGGGCCTAGGTGGGCTAGGTGGCTGTGTAGATGGGCTATGAGGAGAAGAGAGGAAGGTTTGCGACCTGTGACTCGAGGTTTTAAAACACCGAAAATGTCTGACGAATAACCAATGACCTCACTGTTACGGTTGACCGACGGGGTATCAAACGAACTCGGAACACGACAAAATTTGGCAGGCGGCCTACCTACAATATAATAAAACCGCACGCCAGGTTTCGACCCAATCCAAGAATATTTTAAAAGCACTTTTTTTAAAAACAATATTTTCCAATGTCACGGGGCGTGTGCGTGTGTGGTTAGTCTCAAAATGGTTAGCGACGAGAACGGAGAGAACCGGCAACTACGAACGGATGCAAGTTTTCGAAAACGAGTGACGATACTATGCAGATGATGCGAATGATGCGATGATGAATGCAACAACCAAACGAAACGCAGATAAGAATGGGAATAAAAGGGGAATCTTCTTGAGCGTCGGTCCCAGGCTGTTACAACGAGGCTTGTCATTGGTCGAAAAAGGCGGTTGTTGGGGGCTGCGCATGTGCAAGTGCATGCTCTCCATGGGCTATGAGGAGCCAACCCCCTCTTCTTCCCCCTACGCTCCTATAAACGGGGAAGGGGCGAAAGGGGGCGTAGCTCATCCATGGTTCCTTGCTCCGTTCGCTGCTCAGCGCCTCCATTTTTCGTCCCCCACTGCTTCTTCTAGCGTGCTCCCCCTACGATGGCGAGGGGCCGCTGGCGCGCTCAACGGTCCAGGGTGGCCGGGAGGGGCATCCCCCGGAGCCCGATGCGCATTCTGGTGACGTTGGCGAAGGCCGGATCTAGCTCTTGTGGGAGGACGACGTCCAGAGGTCATGCAAGGATGGCTCCATCGACTTGAGGCGGTTGTGGCAGCACTCCTCTCCTGCAGCCCCTTGCGGGAATCCACGCAAGGGAAGAGGTGCAGGAGTTCTTCGTGGTGGTCCCCCGGCGACACTGGAGTTGGCTGTGACTTTCTGACCCTTTCGCGAGGGCCATGGAAGGCAGCCGACCCCACGACTTGTGGCTTTGGGCAGATGGTTGTGGGAATGGGCCTGTGTGGGTGGCGGTCGACCTCTCCCTCGGGAGCGACATGTTCTCGACGTGGGGGTGGAAGTCGTTTGCCCACTCCTGGGGACCCGGCTTCGGGCACGTCCTCCACTCCAGGTTCGACGTCTCCTCCATTCTATCCGTGAAGTTCTTCGGGGCGACTGCGTCCGCCTGGAGTGCTGCGTCGAAAGCTCGAGCGGCAATGACTTCGACTCCTCGAGCGGTAGTGACGAAAACAACAACGTCTTCGGTGTCAATCTCGAGGGTGATGACTCCGAGTAGCACGGTCAGCTCCCTGGAGGGATTCGGAAGGCGAGGTCCCGCCTGTGAGGCCTCATTTCTAGATCAATCGCCACATCGTAGTGGCAGATCTCCTCCTAGATGCCGACGATGACGTTAGAGGAAATCGTACTCCGACTTGACATCGTCACCATCACCACCAAGCTTGGCGTCCTTCTTTTGTGCTTAAATAGGGCCCAATGTAATCCTGAAAGAAAATCAAAGGAAAAATCTTGGGTACCCTTAATATGCTAAAAGGTTGTCTTGTATCTGTGTGTGTTGGATATTTTTATTTTTATGTCGCTGGATGTCTTTTAGGACGCTTGCCGGTGCGTACAGTTCGCCACATGCCGCTTCTAAGGATAGATCCTGAGCACCCCCTCGACGGTACCACTTAGAACAAGGTTACCTCGCTATCCTTGCCGCGATCACCTGAGGGGACAGAGTCACTTGCCATCCTTGCCGCGGTCAACTGGGCTTTGGGCATGCCTCCAACTCCCGGTGCGCAACAATTCTGAGAAGGGTCCATCCGCGTGAGTGTCCTCCTATATACATGGTGATTTGTAACACGGAAAGAATTCACTTATCTTTTCTTTCCTACACCAATCTTCCTGTCACAAGGTGGCCTCTTCGAACATATCTGCCCTTGCCGCCCTTCCTTCCCCCAGGATGACCTGTGCGTGGGGGTTCCTGCTTCCTTTTGAGAAAAAGAAAGACGAGAAAATAGGACTCGCTAGGGGCTTTAGTAGTTCGATAGTGTCCTTACCCAGGTAATGAGCTAACCTAACAATTCACACATTGAATATAACGCGAATATGTAAATTAGCGAAAAGTCATGGGGAAACTGATTTTATTTGCTACGCACAGGGTCATCACGTGGCTTTGTACAAAGGATTACATGCATCGCTGCGAGACTTGTACAAAAGTAGTTGCCGGGGGTCCCGACAACTGCTCCGCACGGGTAGAACTTGCGAAGATGCTCGATATTCCACGAGTTTTTCACCGGGGTGCCATCCTTGGTCTCTAGGTGAACTACGCGAGGCCTGGTGAATCGTACTACCCGGTAAGGGCCTTCCCACTTTGGTGTCACCTTGTTGGACCCCTTCGCGGAATGAATCCGTCAAAGGACAAGGTCACCTTCCTCAACTATCCAGGCACACACCTTGCAGCTATGGTAGCGGTGCAAGGCCTGCTGGTACCTCGCGGCATGCAGTGCGGCCTGGAGATGATCTTCCTCGAGGAGCATGACATCGTCATGCCGTAACTGCTTTTGCTGGTCCTCGTCAAAGGACTGCACTCGAGGCGACCAGTACGTGAGTTCCGTGGGGAGCACTGCTTCCTCCCCATAGACTAGGGAAAGGTGTTTCACCGGTGGCTTGATTTGGTGTCGTTCCGATCGACCGAAGAACCGCCGACAACTCATCAATCCAGTGCCTGCCATGCTTGCCCAGCTTGTCAAAAGTTCTTGTCTTGAGGCTCCGCAACACTTCTACGTTTGCCCTCTCTACTTGGTCGTTGCTCCTTGGATGAGCAACAGACACAAAGCAGATCTTGGCACCAATGTCTTGGCAATATTGCATGAAGCTGCTGATGGTGAACTACATGCCGTTATCAGTGATGATTATGTTGGGCACGCCGAACCGACAGACTATCCCTCTAAGAAACTTGTCTGCTTCCAGAACTGTTACCTTCCTCACTGGCTCTACCTCGGTCCACTTCTTGAACTTGTCGATTGCGACGAACAAGAACTCGAAGCCCCCAGTAGCATGGGGGAAAGGCACGACGATGTCGAGCCCCCACATCAAGAATGGCCAGGAGAGAGGTATGGTTTGAAGGGCTTGTGCTAGTTGATGTATCTGCTTGGAGTGGTACTAGCATGCTTAGCACGTAGTCACTACCGCCAAGGTGTCTTGAAGGGCCGTTGGCCATTAGAACCCTGCTAGAATGCCTTTCCGACAAGAGCCCGTGACCCATGTGAGAGCTGCAGATTCCTTCATGTATCTTCGCCGACAGCTGCTGTCCTTCCTCCCGAGCAACGCACTTCAATTTCACCCCATTTGGTCTTCTTCTATATAGATCGTTATCCACGAACTGATACATGCAAGACTGACGGGCTACTATTTCAGCTTCTTCTTATTCCTCAGGGAGGTCTCCTATCTGGAGGTACTGGACGATTTCCTGTGCCCATGTCGGAGCCCATGGCTTGACGACGAGAACTAAAGGCGTTTCTTCCGCCGCGGGAACACTAGCTTTGATGCCAAGGACCGTCTATCCTGCCGAAGCTTGGTGCTCACCATCGAGTGTCTTGTCACCTCAACAACCTTCTTGGCAGCCAAGGGTGGCTCCACTGGGAAGTAGTCGTCGGAGCTGATTTTTCTCTTCTTATCTTGCCGCCGCGATGGTGTAACTGATGACTGAGTGAGTTGGAGCACGAAGGTGCCTGGTTCCACATGCGTCTTCTGAGCTGCTCGCTTCGACAGGTTGTCGGCAATGTCGTTCTCCACCCTACGAACGTGTCACATGTGCCATCTACAAACCGTCAAAATGTTCCTACAATTTACTCACTTCATCAACATATGCTTCCATCAGGGGGCTCTGGTAATCCTTGTTGATCTGGAACACAACCCACTATGACTCCCCTCGGACTATTAATTTTTTGATTCCCAACTCTGCTGTTATTCGTAGCCCAGTAAGCAATCCCTCATACTAAGATGTGTTGTTGGTTGACACCTCTTGGGGGAAGTGCATTTGGAGCACGTACTTGAGGTGCTCCCTAGTGGGTGCTATGAGTAGTACTCCGGCACTGGCGCCTTGTAGCGAGAATGCTCCATCGAAGTACATGATCCATTCCTAAGGTATTTCCTTGCCTTGGAGGGATGTTTCTGGGGTCTCCTCATATGGTGTCGGCGTCCATTCAGCTCCGAACTCTGGTAGTGGTCTACTCTTGATGGTCGCCGTGCTTCCAGTGCCCACCCTACAATCCTGCTAGTTGATTATGGGTTCATTAGGATGTGATGTGATGGAAAGTCGCTGATGACGGTGATGCAGTGCGCTTGGAAGTAGTGGAGCAGCTTGCGGGAGGCCATAAGGAGGCCGAAAAGTAATTTCTGAATCCTAGAGTACCTCGATTGAGCCCCCTACAAGAGGGAGCTGACAAAGTACACTGTCTGATGCACCATCCCCTTCTTCTGCACGGTCTGATGTTCCGCTTCTCGCTGTGTGTCGGTTCTCTCATCCATCGGGGTTGGCCCAGGCTCATTGGCTGTCGTTTCACCGTCCTCAACCTCTCTATGCCACTAGAATTGAGCTAACCACTTGTTTGTTGCCACCCAATATAGCAGCAACAACTCTTCCGGCTTGGATGCGATTAGGATTGGTGCTAAGGACATGTACTTCGTCAAGTCTTGTAGAGATGCTTCCGCTTCTGGAGTACATGTCATGGGACCTGCTTTCTTCAATATCTTGAAGAACGGCAAGGCACGCTTTGCGGTTTTGGAGATGAATCTGTTGAGAGCAGCGACACATCCCGCTAGCTGGCACACGTCCTTGACACACTTTAGTGCCTCTAGCTGCTCGATTGCTTCAATCTTTGCGGGGTTAGCTTCTATCCCCTGCTGACATATGAATAAACCGAGGAGCTTGCTAGACGGGACCCCAAACACACATTTCTCTGGGTTGAGCTTCAAGTTGATCTTGCGCAAATTTGCAAAAGTCTCTTCTAGATCCTAGATCAGCGTGGTATTGTTCTTGGTCTTGACTACGATGTCATCCATGTAAGACTCCATGTTCATGTGCAAGTCGGGCCCAAAGCTAATCTAGACACCTCTTGCAAACGTTGAACCAGCACTCTTCAATCCAAATGACATGCACTTGAAGCAATACATGCCGCAAGGGGTGATGAAAGCTGTTTTCTCCTCATCCTCCTCGGACATGAAGATCTGATGATACCCTGAATAAGCGTCAAGGAATGACAATAGGTCACAGCTAGCGATTGAGTCCACGATTTGGTCGTTGTGTGGCAAGGGGAAAGGGTCCTTGAGTCCAGCCTTGTTGACATCGATGAAGTCAATGCAAAGCCTCTATTACCCACTTGCCTTGTGCGCCACCATAGGGTTCGCCAACTTCAAAATTCTTGATTTCTTCGGCAATGAATTCCTGTCATTCTAGTGCTTGCTTTCGGACTTTCTGTTTGACTGGGCGTGCGTGAGGGCAGACGACTAGGTGGTGCTCGATCACCTCCCTGGGAACACCGGGTATGTCAGACGGTAGCCAGGCAAACGCGTCAACATTCGTCCGCAGGAAGGAGACGAGTGCGCTTTCCTATGTGTTGTCGAGGGTGGTGCTTATGGTGAAAGTTCCGCCCTCGTTGTCTTCTCCTGCAGCCACTTGCTTCGTTTCGGGGATGATTGGCTTGTCCTTCTTGCGCCTGACGGCAAATGCCTCTGGCGAGTCATCGACGGGTGTGCTGCTCTTAGCAGCGCGCTTCCCAGATTTGTCATGAGTCTTGCCAGAGGCTTTGGACTTGTTCTCCCCCTGGGGGGTTTGGCTGGCAGGAGCGGATGCCTCGTTGGCCGACGCTGCAACTGCCTCACGGTATAGCTTGTCGACATAGAGAACTGTGTCCTTCTTGTCGGCATGGATGGTGATGGTGTTCATTGTCCCTGGCATCTTGAGTGTGTTGTAGGCATGGTGGGATGCCGCCATGAACTTCACTAGCGCTGGACGGCCCAGGATTCCATTGTATGACAACGACATCTTGGCAACGTCAGAGACGACCCTTTCCGTTCTGAAGTTGAGCTCGCTGTCAAATGTGACTGGTAGGGTTATCTCCCCCTGTGGCTGAGATCTCCCTCCGTCCACTCTTAGGAAGGAGCCTATTGGCTTAAGGTCCGAATTGGGGATCTGCAGCCGCTTGATCACATCAGGCGAAATCAGGTTCAGGCCCGCTCCACTATTGACCAACAACGGCACACACCCGACCGCGATGGTGCGATGGGAGTGCTCCTGAACATCGAAGATGACAGGAGTGTTGGACCACCCCAGGGGCTTCCTTGCTTCCACCGCTGGTTCCGCTGCGTTGATCTTGCGGGCCCATTTCTTGAGTTGCCTGTGGAAGGAGTGCAAGGATGCGCCTCCATCAACGCACATAGCGTCTACGGCCTTCTGGAACTCATGGCCATCCGATCCTTCTTCATCTTCATCCATGTCATCTCCATCATCGTCAGACTTATTGTCTCAGCCTCTAGCTTGCTTTTCCTTCAGTTGTTTAGCCTTGCCGCGGCAACCACCTCAGTCGTTGCGACACTTGTTATCAGATCCATAGGCATCATCCTGACCTTTCTCCTTGTCCCGCTTTTCGTAGTCTTGCTTTTTCTTCTCGGCAAGTTGTTGTACTTGGCACCATTCGTTGATGTCGTGGCGCTTACTGAGGTGGATCTTGCAGTACGTCTTGCTGGATTTCTCCCCGGCCGCCACCTCTTCTCCTTTGGAGCATGCCACAACATCCTTGCCATACCCCTTAGGTTTGGCTTTCTTGTTGGCCTTGGGCTTGCCAAAGCTCTCGACAGCAATGACTGCCTTTCCCTTGCGCTTCTTGTTGCATCTGCATCCCTTCTTTGAGGAGGCGGGTGCATTCTCGTCATCATTAGAATCGACCTCCACGCCGGCGTCCTCTCCCCGAAGCCTTCTGCCTTCTTCATCCTGCACGCACTTGTCGGGTAGAGCGTAGAGCTCGGTGACGTCCGGCACCTTGTTGATGCTCATCTCCTCGCGCATGTGGCGATAGTGTTTCTTCGTGTGGAACGCAACAATCACCGCAGCGGGGTGGATGTCCAAGATGTTGTGTTGTATGTTGTTGAATCTCTGGATATAATTGCGGAGGGTCTCGCCGTCCCACTGGGGGAGCACATGTAGATCGTTGGGCTATTCGGGAAGCTTGTGGACCCCGTCATAAGCACCAATGAATTGGTTGCACAGATCCGCCCATGAAGAGATAGACCCCTCCGGCAAGTTCATTAGCCAACTCCTCACATTGGGCTTGAGTTCCAATGGGAAGTAATTGGCAAGTATATTCTCGTCATGTCCCCCGGCAACCTACACGACTATGGTGTAGATGCCAAGGAGCTCTGAAGGACTGATATTGGCGTCGTACTTGTCCAAAAACTCGGGTTTGAATGCCGGACTAGAGGGCCAGCGGACTTGCCGCACCTCACGAGTGAACGACGGATATCCAACTTTGTAAGGCAAGCTGCTAGGAGCCCCCGGCGTAGGTTCATCGATGGCTAGGTCTGCACGACCGTCAGATTGATGACGCTTTCCCACTGCCTCTTGATGGTGGTGAGCGCTTCCTCCTTGTGTGTGTCCTTTAGGATTTGACGTTGGTCTTGTTTCATCCACAGTTTTGTTGAGTCTTGTGATGCCTCGTCTTGTATGTCGGATTGACAGGAAGGTTGTTCCTGTTGTGGAGGTGATTGGACCATGCGAGCTCCGCCTACGTTGCGGCCGATGATGGGTCCCGTGGGTGCTGTCTAGCGCCTGCGTAAGGTACCCATCATGTCTGGTTTGTCACGGTTGGCGAAGATTGTCAAGCTTTGGATGGTCTGCCTCCATCCCGTCTTGTGCAGGCAGGAAGCTCAACAATAGCTAGGCCCGTGCTAGAGCTATTGGAAATATGCCCTAGAGGCAATAATAAATTAGTTATTATCATATATCCTTGTTCATGATAATCGTTTATTATCCATGCTATAATTGTGTTGATCGAAAACTCAGATACATGTGTGGATACATAGACAACACCATGTCCCTAGTATGCCTCTAATAGACTAGCTCATTGATCAAAGATGGCTATGGTTTCCTAGTCATGGACATGAGATGTCATTTGGTAACGGGATCACATCATTAGGAGAATGATGTGATGGTTTCCAAATTACAAACGTAGCATATGATCGTGTTAGTTTATTGCTACTGTTTTCTGCATGTCAAGTATATGTTCCTATGACCATGAGACCATGCAACTCACTAACACCGGAGGAGTACCTTGTGTGTATCAAACATCGCAACGTAACTGGGTGACTATAAAGGTGCTCTACATGTATCTCCGAGGGTGTCTGTCGAGTTGGCATGGATCAAGACTGGGATTTATTACTCCGTGTGACGGAGAGGTATCTCAGGGCCCACTCGGTAATACAACATCACAATAAGCCTTGCAAGCAATGTGACTAAGTGTTATCCACAGGATCTTGTATTACGAAATGAGTAAAGAGGTGTCTCGGTCATGTCTACATAGTTCTCGAACCCGCAGGGTCTGCACACTTAGTGTTTGTTGACGTTTCGGTAGTATAGAGTTATGCATGGTGGTGACCGAAGGTTGTTGGGAGTCCCGGATGAGATCCCTCACATCACGAGGAGGTCCGGAGGTAAAAATTGATATATAGGAAGTCCTATTTTGGTCGCCGGAAAAGTTTTGGGCTCATCGGTAGTGTACTGGGAGACCATCGGGAGGGGTATTTCGACCCAAGAGGCTACATGGGATGTGGGAGAGTGAATACCAGCCCTTAGTGGGATGGTGGAAGTCCCACACAAGGCCCATGTGGCTGGGAAGAAAAGCCCAAAGCAAAAAAGGTGGAAAAAGGCAAAAAGACCAAAATAAGGAGGAGTCCTAGTCCTACTAGGATTGGAGGAGGATTCCTCCTCTCCTCCCACTTCGGCCGAAGCCTAGAGGGCTTGTCCCTTGCGCCAAGCCTCCTCCTCTTTTCCTCTTATATATACTAGAGGTTTTAGGGTTTTTGCACCAGATTTTCAGCCACGTGCTACCCGTTCCTCTAGTGCATAGTTTCTCCTCTAGATCGGTTTTCTACAGTGCTTAGGCGAAGCCCTGTCGGAATTGCTCCACCACCATCGTCGCAGCGCCGTCACGTGGCCAGAGAACTCGTCTACCTCTACACTCCCTCTTGCTGGATCAAGAAGGTGGAGATCGTCATCAAGCTGTACGTGTGCTGAACGCGGAGGTGACGTCCGTTCGGCGCTAGATCGGAAGGACCGTGATCAAGATTGCGAGACGGATCGTGATGAGATCGTGGGACGGATCATGATGAGTTCGTGGGACATATAGTGATTGGATCGCGGGAAGGATCGTGATGAGATCGCGGGACTCGGCGATTTGGATCGCGAAGACGTTCGACTACACCAACCGCGTTTCTTAATGCTTCCCGCTTAGCAATCTACAAGGGTACGTAGATCCACTCTCCCTCTCGTAGATGCTCATCACCATGGATAGATCTTGCGTGTGTGTAGGAATTTTTTTGTTTCCCATGCAACGTTCCCCAACAGTGGTATCAGAGCTAGGTCTATGTGTAGATGAGATCTCGAGTAGAACACAAAGAGTTTGTGGGCGTTGATGCTTAGATTGCTTCCTCCCTTGGTCGTGTTTTGGTTTCGTGGTATTGTGGGATGAAGCGGCCCGGACCAACATTACTCGTACGCTTACGAGAGACCGGTTCCCTCAACTACAACTTGTTGCAAAAGATGGCTGGCGGGTGGCAGTTTCTCCTACTTTAGTTGGATCGGATTCGACAAAGGCGGTCCTTGAGAAGGTTGAAAAGAAACTTATGTATCACCATTGTGGTTTATGCATAGGTGAGAATTGTTCTTGCTAGATACCCGTAGCAGCCACATAAAACATGCAACAACAATTAGAGGACGTCTAACTTGTTTTTACTGGGTATGTTGTGATGTGATATGGCCAATTACATGATGTGATATATGTGATGTATGAGATGATCATGTGTTGTATAGAATATCACGACTTGCATGTCGATGAGTACGGCAACCGGCAGGAGCCATAGGGTTGTCTTTAATTATTGTATGACCTGCGTGTCAATCATTAAGCGCTATGTAATGCTTTAGTTTATCGCTAAACGGTAGCAATAGTAGTACAAGCATGATGGGCGCGACAACCCCGATGGCAACACTTTGATGGAGATCAAGATGATGGAGATCATGGTGTCGTGCCGGTGACGATGGAGATCATGCCGGTGCTTTCAAAATGGAGATCAAAAGCACAAGTTCATGGCCATATCATGTCACTTATGATTTGCATGTGATGTTAATCCTTTTATGCACCTTGTTTTGCTTAGGACGCCGGTAGCATTATAAGGTGATCCCTCACTTAATTTCAAGATAAATTGTGTTCTCCCCGAGTGTGCACCGTTGCGAAAGTTCGTCGTGTCGAGACACCACGTGATGATCGGGTGTGATAGACTCTACGTTCATATACAATGGGTGCAAGCTAGTGTTGCACATGCAGAACACTCAGGTTAAACTTGACGAGCCTAGCATGTACAGACATGGTCTCAGAACACTAGAGACCTAAAGGTCAAACATGAGCCATGTAGTAGATATGATCAACATGATGATGTTCACCATTGAAACCACCTCAACTCACATGATGATCGGACTTGAGTTGGTGAATTTGGATCATGTATCACTCGAATGACCGGAGGGGTGTCAATTTGAGTGGGAGTTCTTAAGTAATATGATTAATTGAACTCATTATCATGAACATAGTCAGTAGTGTCTTTGCAAATTATGTTGTAGATTACTAGCTCACGTTGTAGCTCCCTTGAATTTTTATATGTTCCTAGAGAAATAGAGTTGAAAGATGATGGTAGCAATATTGCGGACTGGGTCCGTGATCTGAGGATTTTCCTCATTGCTGCATAGAAGGCTTATGTCCTTAATGCAACGCTCGGTGCGGCAACCCCTCTAGCATCGTCTGTAGATGTTGTGAACATCTGACAGGAACGTTCTTATGACTACTTGATAGTTTAGTGCATCATGCATTACGGCTTAGAATAGAGGCTCCGAAACGTTTTGAACATCATGGAACATATGAGATGTTCTAAGAGCTGAAATTAGGATCTCAGGCTCATGCCTGTGTTGCGAGATATGAGACCTCCAACAAGATTCTTTGCCTACAAGAAGAAAGAGAATAGCTCAATCGTTGACCATGTGCTCAGATTGTCTGGGTGCTACAATCGCTTGAATCGAGTGGGAGTTGATCTTCCAGATAAGATAGTGATTGATATAGTTGTCCAAGTCACTGTCACTAAGATACTAGAACTTGGTGATGAACTATAAAATGCCAGGGATAGAAATAATTATCCCTGAGTTGTTCGCGATGTTTGACACCGCGAAGGTAGAAATCAAGAAGGAGCGTCAAGTGTTGATGGTTAGTAAAATCACTAGTTTCAAGAAGGGCAAGGGAAAGGAGGGAAACTTCATGGATGGCAAGTCACTTGCTACTCCAGTAAAGCAACCCAAAGTTGAACCCAAACCTGAGACTAAGTGCTTCGATTATGAGGAGAGCGGACGCTGAAGCGGAAAAACCCTAGATACTTGGTAGATAAGAAGGCTGGCAACGTCGGCAGAAGTATATTTGGTATACGTGTTATTGATGTGTACCTTGCTAGTACTCCTAGTAGCACATGGGTATTGGATACCGGTTCGGTTGCTAAATGTTAGTAACTCAAAATAAAAGCTACGGAATAAACGGAGAACTGGCTAAGGGTGAAGTGATGATGTGTGTTGGAAATGTTTCCAAGGTTCATGTGATCAACATCGCACACTCTCTCTTCCTTCGGGATTAGTGATGAACCTAAATAAATGTTATTTGGTGTTTGCATTGAGCATGAACGTGATTAGATCGTGTTTATTGCGACACGGTTATTCATTTAAGTTAGAGAATAATGGTTATTCTGTTTACATGAATAATACCTTCAATGGTCATGCACCTAGTGAGAATGGTTTGTTGAATCTTGATTGTAGTAATACACATGTTCATAACATTGATGCCAAAAGATACAAAATTAATAGTGATAGTACCACATACTTCTGGCACTGCCGCTAAATGTGATATTGGTATAAAGCGCATGAAGAAACTCCATGTTGATGGATCTTTGGACTCATTTGATTTCGAAATGGTTGAGACATGCGAACCATCCCTCTTAGGCAAGATGACTAAGGACCCCGTTTTCCGGATTGATGGAGCAGGCAAGTGATTTATTGGAAATGATAAATGTTGATGTATGCAATCCAATGAGTCTTGTAGCGTGCGGTGGATATCGTTATTTTCTTACCTTCACTGATGATTTGAGTAGATATAGTGTATATTTACTTAATGAAACACAAGTCTGAATCGTTTGAAAGGTTCAAGCAAATTCAGAGTGAAGTTTAAAGATCGTCGTGACAAGAAGATAAAAATATCCGCGATATGATCGTGGAGGTGAATATCTGAGTTACGAGTTTGGCATACAACTTTAGACGATGTGAAGTTGTTTCACAACTCATGCCACATGGAACAACATAGTGTGATGGTGTGTCCGAACGTCATAGTCGTGCTCTATTGGATATGGTGCGTGCTATGATGTCTCTTATCGTTTTGCTACTATAATTTTGGGGTTATGCATTAGAGACAACTACATTCACTTTAAATAGGGCACCATCTAAATCTGTTGAGATGACACCGTGTGAATTATGGTTTGATAGAAACCTAAGCTATCATTTCTTAATGTTTGGGGCTGCGACGCTTGTGTGGAAAATGTTTTCACCTAATGAGATTGAACCCAAAGCGGACAAAAGCATATTCATAGAATGCCCTAAGAACAGTTGGGTGAACCTTCTATCTCAGATCCAAGCATAAATGTTTGTTGCTAAAACTGGGTCCTTTCTCGAGAAAAAGTTTCTCTCAAAAGAATTGAGTGGGAGGAAGATAGAAGTTGATGAGGTTATTGAACCTTTGTTTCAACGAGAGAGTAGCGCAGCGCAGGAAGATGTTTCTGTGAAGCCTACGTTAGTTGAAGAGGAAGTTAATGATGATGATCATGAAGCTTCAAATCAAGTTACTATCGAACCTCGTAGGTCGACAAGGATGTGTGCTGCTCTTGAGTGGTACGACAAACCTGTCTTGGAGGTCATGTTGTTGGACAACGATGAACCTACGAGCTATGGAGAAGCGATGATGGGCCCAAATGGTTAGAGGCCATGAAATCCAAGAAAGGATCCATGTATGAAAACCAAGTATAGACTTTGGTAGACTTGCTCGTTGGACGACAGGTCGTCGAGTACAAATGGACCTTTAAGATGAAGACAGACGCTGATGGCAAATGTCACCATTTATAAAGCTCGACTTGTTGCAAAGAAGTTTATGACAAGTTCAATGAGTTGACTGCGATGTGACTTTCTCACTCGTTGTGATGCTGAAGTCTGTTGGAATTATGTTAGTAGTTGCTGCATTTTTTAATTATGAAATCTGGCACATGGATGTCAAAACATCGTTTCCTTAACGGTTTACTTGAGGAAAGGTTGTATGTGATACAACCAGAAGGTTTTGTCAGTCCTAAGGATGCTAAAAGGCGAGCAAGCTTCAGTGATCCTTCTATGGACTGAAGCAAGCATCTCGGAGTTGGAATATACACTTTGATGAGGTGATCAAAGTTTTTGAGTCTATACAAAGTTTATGAGAAACTTGTATTTGCAATAAAGTGAGTGAGAGCATTATAGAGTTTCTGATAAGTATATGTGGATGACATATTGTTGATCGGAAATAATGTAGAATTTCTGGAAAGCATGAATGGTTGTTTGAAAAGTGATTTCAAAGGAAGACCTGGATAATGCTACCTAATTGTTGAGCATCAAGATCTATAGAGATAGATCAAGATGTTTGATGAGACTTTCAATGAGTACATACCTTGACAAGATTTTGAAAGAGTTAAAAATGGATCAGTCAGAGAAAGAGTTCTCGCCTGATTTGTAAGGTGTGAAGTTGAGTGAGACTCAAAGCTCGACCACGGCAGAAGAAAGAGAAAGGACTAATGTCGTCCCCTATGCCTTAGCCATAGGCTCTGTATAGTATGCCATGCTATGTACCGCACCTATGTGTGCCTTGCCATGAGTCCATCAAGGGGTACAAGATGGATCTAGGAGTGGATCACTGGATAGCGGTCAAGATTATCCTTAGTAACTAAAAGACTAAGGAGATGTTTCTCAATTATGGAGGTGATAAAGAGTTCGTCGTAAAGAGTTACGTCGATGTAAGCTTTAACACCAATCCGGATGACTCGTAGTAGCAATCTGGATACGTATAGTGGAGAAGCCATTTGGAATAGTACCAAGTGGAGTGTGGTAGCAATGTTTACAGTTTGACATAAAGATTTGCAAAGTACACACGGATCTGAATGTTGCAGACCCGTTGACTATAAGACCTCTCTCACATGCAAAGCATGATCGAGCCCCATAACTCATTGGGTGTTAGATTCATAACAATGCGAATCACATGGTGATGTGAACTAGATTATTGACTCTAGTGCAAGTGGGAGACTGTTGGAAATATGCCCTAGAGGCAATAATAAATTAGTTATTATCATATTTCCTTGTTCATGATAATCGTTTATTATCCATGCTATAATTGTGTTGATCGGAAACTCAGATACATGTGTGGATACATAGACAACACCATGTCCCTAGTATGCCTCTAATAGACTAGCTCGTTGATCAAAGATGGCTATGGTTTCCTAGTCATGGACATGAGATGTCATTTGGTAATGGGATCACATCATTAGGAGAATGATGTGATGGACAAGACCCAAACTACAAACATAGCATATGATCATGTTAGTTTATTGCTACTGTTTTCTGCATGTCAAGTATATGTTCCTATGACCATGAGACCATGCAACTCACTAACACCGGAGGATTACCTTGTGTGTATCAAACGTCACAATGTAACTGGGTGTATAAAGGTGCTCTACAGGTATCTCCGAGGGTGTCTGTCGGGTTGGCATTGATCAAGACTTGTATTTGTTACTCCATGTGACGGAGAGGTATCTCAGGGCCCACTCGGTAATACAACATCAAAATAAGCCTTGCAAGCAATGTGACTAAGTGTTAGCGATGGGATCTTGTATTGCGTAACAAGTAAAGAGACTTGTTGGTAATGAGGTTGAACTAGGTATGGAGATGCCGACGATCGAATCTCGGGCAAGTAACATACCGAAGAACAAAGGGAACATCATACGGGATTAACTGAATCCTTGACAAAGCGGTTCGACCGATAAAGATCTTCGTAGAATATGTAGGAACCAATATGGGCATCCAGGTCCCGCTATTGGTTTATTGACCATAGAGGTGTCTCGGTCATATCTACATAGTTCTCGAACCCGCAGGGTCTGCACACTTAAGGTTCATTGACATTTCGGTAGTATAGAGTTATGCATGGTGGTGACCTAAGGTTGTTCGGAGTCCCGGATGAGATCCCGGACTTCACGAGGAGCTCCGTAATGGTCTGGAGGTAAAGATTTATATATAGGAAGTCCTATTTTAGTCGCCGGAAAAGTTTCGGGCTCATCGGTAGTGTACCAGGAGTGCCGGTAGTGTACCGGGAGACCATCGGGAGGGGTATTTCGACCCAAGAGGCTACATGGGCTGTGGGAGAGTGAATACCAGCCCTTAGTGGGCTGGTGTAAGCCCCACACAAGTCCCATGCGGCTGGGAAGAAAATCCCAAAGAGAAAAAGGTGAAAAAAGGCAAAAAGACCAAAATAAGGAGGAGTCCTAGTCCTACTAGGATTGGAGGAGGATTCCTCCTCTCCTCCCACTTCGGCCGAAGCCTAGAGGGCTTGGACCTTGCGCCAAGCCTCCTCCTCTCTTGCTCTTATATATACTAGAGGTTTTAGGGTTTTTGCACTAGATTTTGAGCCACGTGCTACCCGTTCCTCTAGTGCACAGTTTCTCCTCTAGATCGGTTTTCTTCAGTGCTTAGGCGAAGCCCTGCCGGAATTGCTCCACCACCATCACTGCGGCACCATCACGCTACCGGAGAACTCGTCTACCTCTCTGCTCCCTCTTGCTGGATCAAGAAGGCAGAGATCGTCATCAAGCTGTATGTGTGCTGAACGCGGAGGTGCCGTCCGTTCGGTGCTAGATCGGAAGGACCGTGATCAAGATTGTGAGACGGATCGTGATGAGATCGCGGGACGGATCGTGATGAGTTCGTGGGACGGATCGTGATTGGATCGTGGTACGGATCGTGATGAGATCGCGGGATGCTCGGCGATTTGGATCGCGAAGACGTTTGACTACACCAACCGCGTTTCTTAACGCTTCCCGCTTAGCGATCTACAAGGGTATGTAGATCCACTCTCCCTCTCGTAGATGCTCATCACCATGGATATATCTTGCATGTTCGTAGGAAAATTTTTGTTTGCCATGCAACGTTCTCCAACAAGAGCTTCCTCCATGGTTATGGGCATGGAACGGTGCATGGAATGGGTGGCACTCCTGCTCCTGCCAGAGCCAGGGAGAGCGCTCCCCCGGCCACCGTTCGCTGCCCTCCTTCGCCACGGTGCGGTTGCTGAACTCGACCTTGTGTGTCCCGTGAATGTTGCATGGGGTTCTTGTCTGCCCTCCGCTTGGGGTCGCCACCCTTGGGGCGTTGTTTGTCATTGTCTTGCGAAGCGTGCGACGGGGGGGGGGAGGGGGCTATTGCACCGACCATGATCGCGTTAGCTATGATTGCGTTAGCCGCGGTTGAGTTGGTCGCCGCTGCTATGTCAGCATGGTCCTCGGACACCGTCAGAGCGTCTTGGGACGCCCATTAGCCTTCTTGGGTATCATGGATGTCGACCGAGATGTTGGTGGAGACACGCAGAGTCAATGGAGATTCCCGTGCTGAATACGCGCCCCCTACTTGGAGCACCAAAGATGTTAGGGGTGACGACAATCTATGGGACCGATAAGGCCCCTTTTTGATTCGGCGGGGAGCCCGGGCGCACAAAGAGCACCAACGACTGCTGCATGCATGGTGGTTTAGATAGTTTTGGGCCACTCAAGAGTGAAATACCCTTCGTCCTGTATTTTTGGTGGATTGTATGGATGTTCAAGGTTATAGGTGCGCTACCCCGGCAAGGATGTACGGGGGAAGCAGCTACGCGTGTACAATGAACAGAGAGTCGACCTTTCTAAAGGTAGCTCTGGGCCTCGTTTTATAGGATAAGGGCTCACCACAAGGGCTAAAATGATCTTTACATGGATGCACAATGCATACTACAAGTAGAGGGACTGTTTGTCAGGATAAGTGGTGGGAAATACCTAACACCGACAGACTTGGACAGGCGCATTGAATGCGCTGTGAGGTGGCGCGTTGGCGACGTTCCCCGACAAGGATTGCCTCTCCTTCTATGTCGTTCCCCCAACTACCTCTTATTTTTCTATCACGTAGCGGGACGGGTGTCATTAGAGCTGCAATAGGCCCACCGATGTAGCCACGTGCCCCAACTAGCTCTGCCTACCTGCCTGCCCGCTCGACACCTCAGGCGATGTAGACAATCAGCCCCTGAAGAGGTGGCATGGTGTCTTGTCAGGCTGAGATCTTGTCGGGCGACACTGGTGGGCGGGCTATTTCGGCTGGTGAGGTTCTTTTCGTCTGGCTTCGGTTTGCCTTGAAGATCCTTGCCGACCCAAGGGTAGCGGTTGCCCGTGCATAAGTCTGGGTGCTAAGGGCCCCAGTTCTTAGTACACTAACAGTGTGTCCAACAAACAATGATTGTGGAAAACTAACAAAAACAAACAAAAACAAACGACGCTCCAAGGAAAACTCATATCATGCGATGCATAAAAATATAGCTTCAAGTGACATACCGATGGATTGAGACGAAAGAGGGGATGCCTTCCGGGGCATCCCCAAGCTTAGAAGCTTGAGTATTTCTAAAGTTTAACTTGGGGTGCCTTGGCATCCCCAAGCATAGGCTCTTTCCTCTCCTTATTCCTTAATCCATAGTGATAGCACCCAAAACTTAAAAACTTCAGCACACAAAACTTAAAAGAAAGCTTCGTGAGATCGTTAGTATAATAAACATACCAAATACTTTAGATACTGTTATAAATTGATTCTTATTTTGATATTGCATAAGATAATGTATTATAACTTTTCCATGGCTTATACCCCCAGATAGAATCCATAACATCATCAAAACAAGCAAACTATGCAAGCAAAAAACAGAATATGTTTAAAACTGAACAATCTGTAATGATCTATAAAGAAGCCATACTTCTGTAATTCCAAAAAATCTGAAACATTAGTACAACTTGGGGAATTTTTTATAGAAATGCTTTGTAAAAAATTCAGATCGAATATACGTTCTAGTAAAATCAGAGAAATTCCACATTGGACGCTAAAGTTTGTGTTTTTGCACGGTATCAATTCTACTCTCATGCAAGTCATTCCAAAGGCTTTACTTGAAAAAACACTAATTTAAACATAAAAAGACAATCATCACAGTAAACATAATCATTTTATATAAAAAAACAGAAAGTAAAAACAAGAAAATAAGATAACTATTGGGTTGCCTCCCAACTAGCTAGGGACGGACACACGTTATTTTTTCTGGTGTCACTCGCACCGGATAGAGATCGTGTTTACGTTATACAAGGTTCAAATTTTTTGCTAGACACCAGTAACTTTTGGACTTGGACACCAGCCAGCCCATCGATACCGAAACACAAGCCAGTCAGTGCATCCCATCTAGGTAAATGCCCGCTCAGCCACCCCTGGTCGATAGATTAATTGATCCCCGTACGTGTGCGTGTTGAAACAAGGCTAGTATATATCAATATAATTGTACTAAAAAATATTGATCTAATTAATCGATCCCCAATACGCATTTACGTGCGCTGCTCGTCTGGTTGGCTTCTCTGCTCTCACTACGTCGCCTTGTCTTCTCCACTACCGCGCGGCCAATCGCCGATCTGCCCAGTCGCTCGGCCAATCTCAGGTCTGCCCCTGTTGTCCTCCATTGAAGTGTTCAAGCACCGCTAGCCGTCCGCCTCAACACCACATTTGATAATTGCTGATCTCTTTCGAACCTGAAATATCAAATGTTTGTAGGAATTTTAATTTTTCAATTTCTGTTTTTCTAATTGTATGAGTAGGGTTTAAATTTAAAGCTATTATAATTGGGAACAATTTTCTACGATCCACATCTAACTGTGGGAGGATTATTTCTCTGACAACGGAAAGGCACAATATCAAGTAAGTTTAACTCCCTAATCATATCGTTCAATCAATATGTTTTGTTTATTATTTATATTCTTGCATATGCAAACACAAATAATGTAACTCGTACATTTTTTCTAACACAATAATATTTATTAACAAGAGAATATATGGAAAGATTTCTTAAAAATATGTTGTGGATTTAACTTGTACATAATCAATTAGATGTAAAGTGGTAGTGAAACAACTTATTTTGGTTAGAAATCTCACTACCATATAATTTGTGTTGTTGGATGTGTTATATATATATATATATATTATTTCTTGGTATCCATCCTTGTATATATGATGTGCACGTCGACATCGGGACATTTTTGTTTTAGATCCGCCCCTGCAACTAGCGCTATTGTTTTATGCCCCTAGCTTGGCATAATGCATATGATCAAGTGTTGTTATCTTTACAAGCTCCTCAATAACACAACCATGCTTAGGATAAACAGGAGGCTTGAAAATAGACTCTCTTAGAAATTTTATAAAATTGGAATGCACACTAATCATTTTAAGATCCTCATTTCTTTTGGTAGGAGTGATACTAACATTCTTGGGGACATATATAAACTTGGGATTTTATTTTTGAGTTGCACTAGCATTAGTTTTGGAAGGAGTGAAAGGGGAACCCACTTTATCAATGATCTCCTCCATTTATCAATTCTAATCAAACCTTTAATGTTTTCACAGTAATCCCTATCTTTATAGGTTGGTGATACTCCCCGGCAACGGCGATAGAAATCCTTCTTGATACTTGTGATCTGCGTTGGGTTTTCTGCAAAGAGTAGTGGGTGATGCATCATAGTATAGATAAGTATTTCCCTCAATAGGAACCGATGTTATCAAACCAATATGAGTACCATGCAACCCCCGTCTTCAGCGACTGCACACAAAGAAGCAAACACTTGCACCCAACGTGGGCAAGAGGGTTGTCAACCCCCTTGGACTCGTTACTTACAAGCATATGAAGTGTGTAGATGATAGTTGATAAATATAAATTACAAAATAAATAAAAATTAAATAATAACAGAAAGGTAGTGAAAGCTTTTGTAAATATATAAGTGGATAGACCCAGGGGGCATAGTTTTCCCTAGTGGCATCTCTCATGTAGTAGGCCACGGTGGGTCAACAAATTACTGTTGGGCAATTGATAGAAAAGCACATAGTTATGCAATATTTGTTCATGACAATGATAATTACATATAGGCATCACGTCCGTAAGAATGTAGACCGACTCCGGCCTGCATGTACTACTATTACTCCACCCATTGACCGCTATCCAACATGCATCTAGAGTATTAAGTAAAGGATAGTAATGCTTGGAGAACATTGACATGATATAGGCAAAGAAAATCTAGTTAATATGAATGAACCCCATTGTTTTATCCTTAGTGCAACAATACAAAGACGTGTCATGTCCCGTTCTGTCACTGCCAGCAAATTGAACCCACTACAACACAACTCGTGCACTGAAGCAATATCAATCTAGTTGTCCAAACTATCTCAATAGATCGGAGAGAATTATGAAGCTATCATATAATCATGCATATGTAAAGAAGGACCAGAAAGTAACTCAATACAATTCCATGAAAAATCTGAACATAAACCCACAATTCGTTGGATACCCACAAACACACCGCACAAGAAGATTACATCAAATAGATCACCGTGAAGATGCGGTGAACTTCGTATTGAAGATCAAGAGACGGAGAGAGAAAACCATATATTTACTAACTCACGATGGACGTTCGGGTTTACCCGAAATTTAGGGTCGGGTTATTCTGGTTTTTTAAATTCGGGTTTCCAAATCTCAGACCCGAAATTGTCCCAAAAAAATGAAAACCCGACAATTCGGGTACCCAGAACTTCGGGTTCAGGTTCGGGTTTACCGGATTTTCCTGAACAGAGCAACACATGGCGAAGCTTTTGCCTTCGACGCAGATAAGGTGGGGCGCTGCTCGTTCCAGTGGCCTATGAGAATATATGGTGGACGGCATGCCACTATAGCACTGCGCATTATTGAGGAGGCGGCTGACGTGGCGCCATAGTAGTGCACGCTCTGCAGAGGAACGAGGGAGCTGGATGGCACGACGCTGTCCACTACCCCCTTTGTCAAGGATGGAGGGTGGTGGCCGGCACGGCTCTACACCGTCATGCGTGTGGCAGAGTGAGGAGGAAGATTGGATCTGGATGCAAGGGAGGCTGTGGCCGGGCGGCGTCCAGGTCGAGGTTAGGGAATTGGAGCGGAGGTTGTGCATGATTGTTGTGCAGATGTGCGGTTAACTTTTGGGTTGTGTGTGTGTGCCTCCATGGGGTCAGGATTGGGATGTGGGCTTTTGGGCGCCTGGCTAGGATAATGCGGACAAATGCTGGGTTGGGCTAGAATTCCATCGTGATTCGGGTAATCGGGCTATTCAGGTACTGCAAATTGAAACCGAATTTCTTGTATTTATTTCGGGTTTCTAGAACTGCTACCCATTTTCATGTTCGGGTATTTCGGGTTCGGGCTCGGGTATTTAGGGTTCGGGCTTCGGGTATCGGGTTTTATGCCCAACGTGAGTACTAACTACGGACCCCTAGGTCTGTGGTAGACTACTCACACATCACCATGGGGGCAGCAAGGTTGATGTAGATGCTTTTTGTGATCAATCCCCCCCTCCAGGGGAGCATCGGAACAGGGCTCCAGATGGGCACGCGGCGGAATAGAAACTTGTGGCGGCGGAAAAAGTGTTTCGGGAGGCTCTCTAGGGTTTTCCCAATAGATTAGAATTTATAGGCCAGAGAGGGGCGCCGGGAGATGCCAGGGGGAGCCATCACACAATAGGGCACGACCCCCCTGGGCGCTCCGTGATGTGTGTTGCCTCTTTGGTGTGGCATACGATCTTCTCCCAAAGCTTCTAGGTCTTCTTTTGTTCCAGAAAAAATCATAAAAAAGTTTCATGGCAAGTGGACTTAGTTTGGTACTGTAAATCCAAAAATCCCAAAACACTTAGAAAACAACAACTCGCAGTAGGCACTGGGTTAATAGGTTAGTGCTAAAAAATAATATGAATTGGCAGATAACTTCCTAAAAAGTATCCTAGAATGATAATATTATAGCATGGAACAATCAAAAATTGTAGATCCATTGGAGACATATCAAAGAAGACTCAAGTGAATTGGGTATTCTTTGGTTGTACTTCGACTTGAATCTAGGCGTGTAGATCGATGCATACATGATGTGTGCGTTTAATTTGCACAAACCAACCCTCAATTCTTGTTGAACTAAGCAGCCACTTTCCTTGACCATTTCACTTCAAGAATGGTTGAGTCTAGACATGTTTTGTGTTCTTGAGTATGACATGTTCTTTAATTTTGGTGAAGAAGCCTGAAGTGAATTGTGTAAGTGCATCTAGTACCCCTAAGTGATTTTGGTGTATTGAAGACTTATAGGTTAAGGAACTAATTTGTTTGTGAGTGTACACATGCTCTATAAGTCAATGAGGAGTTTGATATATCCAGAGATTATCAACCCCTAAAAATGTATGTCTTCAACTGAAGACTTTGGTGAAGACTTTGCTGAAGACTTTGGTATTCCCTGAAGACTTTGAGAATGAAGAAGTTGGTGTGACCTTGAAGATATGAACGATGACTATGAAGCGTGAAGACTTTTGTTTTCGGAGTTTCATTTCCATTCTTTGAGTCATAGGAAACACCGTACTGTTAAAGGAGGCCGAGGTAATACTAAGGAAAATTTCCAACTGATGCTCAACTCCAAAAGCCTCAACCTATCCAATCCTTCAAGTGAAGCCTTTGGAAATCTCTTGCAGTTCGGTCAAGTTCTTCAGTGACAAAGACGATGTTCTTCTGGTCTCTGATGAAATTGATCTGACCGAGGAGTTAGGATTTCGCCAGTGCGAATTACCTACAAGTGAGGAACATGATAAGCCTGAGGACTTTCATAGCTCGAAATTCCGACCGTTGCTGTGCTTAAGCGCGAGCTGTCCCCAATCATTTTATCCACATAACGGTCATATCATTGGGGGCATTTATGTTTTATCATGTCAGGTTGCACCCTGGCTATAAATAGCCACCCCCAGAACCACTAGTTGGTTGGATGCTCCGAGAGAGAACTGACACTTGTCATTTGAGAGCAACCCATCCTCCGAGGACTTTGTGAGAAAATCATCAGTGAGGAAAAACCCAAATCCAAACCACCAAACCCAAAGTGATTGAGCATCACTGAAGAGATTGTTCCTGTGTGGAACTGACACTTGTTACCTTTAAGGACTGTGTATCCTCGAGACGGTTAGGCGTCATGGGCTAGTGCATCCTGTAGTCAATTGGGGATCACGGAGTGACCTTGGTCTAGAGCATCCAGCAGTAAATTGTGGATCGTCGAGTGACCAGTTTGTGAGGGTTTTGGAAGTCTACCCTGAAGACTTACCACGAGTGTTGGGCGAGGACTTTGTGACCTTAGCTCAAGGAGAATACGGTAAGGACTGTGTGTCCTGGGACTGTGTGTCCTCTCATTTAAATACCAGGCCGCTCTAAACCAGACGTACGATTGTCACAGCAGTTGGAACTGGGTCATCAAACCATTGTCTTCATCGAGCTACCTGGTTCTTTTTCCTCAACCCCTCTATTCCTCATATACTTGTTGATGAAATTGATCGTTACTGTTTGAAGAATTTGACTGAAAACTTTCACAATTTCCTCACCTCAAATTCTTCAAGTTACCTTGTTCCTCACTTGCTTATCCTGTATCATGCTACCTGTAATTTGTGCATGTTCATTTCATCATCATGACTATGTTGTTGCTATGTTTCTCATGCACTTGAGTACTTATCCCGCTTCTAGTTATTCATCACATTTCAAATTCCTGAAGTTGAAATTCCTCAAGTGATGAATTTGTAAAAATCACCTATTCACCCCCCTCTAGTCGATATAATGCACTTTCAATTGGTATCAGAGCAAGTTACTCCCTTGTTTTGTGTTATTTTGGTTTAACCACCTGGAGTTCTAGTTATGTCGAATGCAGGTATGATCAAAGTTTCCGCAGGGTGTCCTACCTTCGATGGGACAGATTACCCCTACTGGAAGAACAAGATGCGCATGCATCTTGAGGCTATTGACAACGATCTTTGGTACGTTGTGGAAAATGGTGTTCCCCGCATTTCTCCATCTGTCACTGCTGCTGATACAAAGAAATTCAAGCAACTCGACTCTCAAGCGAACAATATCATCTGTGGCCATCTGAACAAAGGTCAGTATGGCAGAGTGAGTGCTTTGGAGTTTGCTAAGCTTATCTGGGATAGGCTGTCCAGAGTCAACGAATGTTTTTCGACTCAACGTGACTCTCGTGTTGACGTTCGTCGCAATCTCTTCAACCGCTTCAAGAGACTCGACAATGAAAATGTTCAACAAACTTTTGATTGTCTCACTGATATCTCCAATGAGCTTCAAGCACTGGGTGCCACTAATATCACCGACCATGAAGTGGTGAAGAAACTGCTAAGATCTCTTGATTCCTCATTCGATACTCTGGCTTTGATGATTCAAGAACGTGGAGACTACAAGTCACTTGATCCTGCTGATATTCTTGAGAGACTGAATACTCATGAATTCCAACAAGCTGAGAAGAGAGACCTCTATGGACCAAGCTATGGAAGATCTCGTGCTCTGAAGGCAAAAGCAATTTCCTCATCCGAAGGTGGAGATTTTGATAGTAGCCTTGGTGATCTTGAAGAACTGAGTCAAGAGCTAGCTATGCTCGTGAGGAGATTGCAGAAGTTCTCAAGGAGAGGTGGATTTGGAAAAGTCATCAAAAAGTGGTTTGAGGAAATCAGATTCCTCAGATGACTACAAGAAAAGAACTTGTCACAAATGCAAGAAATCTGGTCACTTCATCTCTGACTGTCCTCTGTGGGAAAAAGAATCAAAGAAGAAGAACAAGAAGTACAAGGACGACAGTTCTGATGACTCGAAGAAAAAGAAGAAATCTTCAAAGTCCTCATCTTCAAAGTCCTCAATGCACAAGAAGAATGGTTCCAGAAAGGCTCGAGCTTTCATTGGCAAGGAAATGGACTCAAAAGAAGAATCTGAAGAATATGAAGAAGAGGAAGAATGTGAGGTGGAATCTGAATCTGGTGTCGCTAGCCTTGCTCTTGCTATTGCCTTTGTCACCAAGTCTATCTTCAACGATGAAGAAAATGACTACTCCAACAACTCTGACGGAGTCAATGATGACTATGCTCCTACTTACTGTTTAATGGCAAAAGGCGTCAAATCAGTCACAGAATGTCCCAATCTTGATGACATTGAATATCCTAGGTGGAAGGTTCTAATGAAGAAGCATCTGATGGCTATGAACAGTGAGCTATGGACTGTTACAAAACTTGGTCTGATTGAACTTTGCAAGATGGCAAATGCTGAGGAAATTCATAAGTACACTCAACTTGATGCTCAGTCAAGGAACATTATCTGCTCAAACCTATCAAGCGTCATGTTCAAAGGCATCTGTCATCTTCAAAATGCCAAGCTCATTTGGGATAGGATCTTGGACATCAATGAAGGCTATCGCACTCGTCAAGACCCCATGTTCATCGAACTCAAGAAAATTCTCAAAACCCAGGAATCAGATCCTGATTCATCTTCCTCACTTTGTCTTATGGCAAAAGGTTCCAAATTACATAAGCATCACTCCTCCTCTAAATCAAGTGATTGTGAATGTGATGAATATGTGAAACCTAGATATGCCAAACTTGCTAATATTTCCACTAACCAACAAAGTGCACTTGAAAAGCTTCAGAAAATGCTAGACAAAAGCGATGATCTGTTGAATGAGGAAGTGGATTGGACTCAAACTCTATCTGACGATCTCAAAAGTCTTCATACAAAGTATGATAACCTTTAGAGTCATCATAATGCTCTCTTAGACAATCATGAGAAGCTTCCTTATGAATTTCTTCAAAGAAAGCAAGATCTTGAGAAACTAAGGGTGCCACATGATGATCTCCAAAGGGAAAACTATTCCTTACTGGCTCAACAGATCAGTACCGTTCAGGAAGAATTTGTTCCACCGTGTTTGAAATGCATCGAACGTGAAACTGCTAATTCTTCAACTGAATGTTCAAATGCTTCTATTGCTGCAAATTATTCAACTATTCCTATGGTCACAAATTCCTTATCTGAGGATACCACAAGTATCACTGACGAAAATGCAGGGTTGAAGGAATTGTATGTGACAGGCATGTACAAAAGTCTCAAAGGGCATCAAACCCTTTGCGATGTCCTCAAAAAGAAGATTCTGAACAGGAACCCTAGGAAAGAGGGTATTGCCTTTGAGAGGAAACTCAACGCTGATGGATCCTACTGGACACCTGAGCAGTACCCCAAAACCTCATGGATTGCTGCAAAAGGACCCACTGTAGATCCATCCACTTTATCTGGCTTTACTTGTGAAACTTCATATTCCTCTGATGAGTCACTTGACTGCAACTACAAATTCTTCAAAAATCAGAAAGGTGAAATATTTGCCAGATTTATTGGAACTAACTACAGGAACGGTTCACCTATGAAGAAAATCTAGGTTCCCAAGAGCTACCTACAAAATCTTCAAGTGAATGTCCTCACGACACCACTCATGAAGAATAGGAACCCCAAATCAAATTCCTCATATGGACCAAAGTCTTCACTTGGACCAAATTCCTCAAATGGTCAAAAATATCATTCTCGTGCTAATGCCTCTGTTTCGCAAGGAAAATCTAAGAGCTCTGAATATATGCATTATTCTTCAAATCATTATGTTCATAAGTCCTCGAAGAATTTCTTTGCTTATTCATATGAGTACTCTAATCCTCATCCTATGAAATGAAGCGCACTTGCTCCAATGCCTCCCTTCTCATATGGTGCTCGCAAAATGATGAACTCTTTGCCACCCCTCCAGATGTGGGTGGTGAAGAAATTGAACTAATTTCTTATGCAGGGTCAGGTCTCCAGATGAACTTGAACGTCTGATGAATTTGCTAGAGACCTGAGGAAATGCTTGAAAGGACGCAAGCTAACCATGTAGAAATGAATTCCTCATTTCTCACGTCATCAAACTACCTGCTTACTATTTTGTGTGATGAAATTCTGTTTGATGAAATTGATGTCATATTCTTCAATCTAAAGCATACGACTTTGCAAGTTGTACTAATTCATCTATAGGATGAACCTCCAAAAGCTACTGAGTGGGTCCTCGATAGTGGATGCACAAACCACATGACTGGTGACAAGAATCTACTAATGAATTTGCCACTTGTTCCATCTCATCTGAAGCATATCACCTACGCAGACAAAGGAAAAAAAAGCAGGGTATTGGGTCTAGGTAAGGTTGCAATCTCAAAGGATCGAACCATGGATAAGGTGATGTTAGTCGAATCCCTCGGGTTCAACCTTATGTCTATCTCAATGCTTTGTGATCTTGATATGGTTGTCATATTTGGAAAATATCATTTTGTTTTCATCATGGAATCTAAAAATTCCAAAGTCTTCGAAGGCTTTAGGAGAGGAGACTTGTATATTTTTGATTTCTCTATAGGTCCTCAGCCTGCCACATGCCTACTTGCAAAGTCCTCAGAAGGCTGGCTGTGGAATCGATGACTTGGACATGTTGGTATTAGGAACTTGCACACACTCGTGAAGAAAAAGCACGTCATTGGCATTGAAGGTGTCAAATTCCTCAAGGACCACCTTTGTGGTGCATGTGAGTCTGGGAAGATGACGAGATCCAAGCATCCCTCGAAGACAATCATGACCACGACTCAACCCTTTGAATTGCTCCACATGGATCTCTTTGGCCCCACTCATTACTCCACACTAACAAATTCTTCAAGTTTGTATGGCTTTGTCATTGTTGATGATTACTCTCGTTACACTTGGGTGCATATTATTCTGTACAAGTCTGAAGTGCAGGACGTCTTCAGACGATTTGCTTCAAGGGCCTTCACGAACTTCAGCGTCAAGATCAAGCATATCAAGAGTGATAATGGGACTGAGTTCAAGAACACCAATCTTGATGAGTATCTTGATGAACTTGGTATTACTCATGAGTTATCTTCCCCATATACTCCTCAGCAGAACGACATCATGGAGCGCAAGAACAGGACTCTTGTTGAGATGGCTCGCACCATGCTTGATGAATACAAGACTCCTCGTCACTTCTGGCCTGAGGCAATTGATACTGCATGCCACATCATCAATAGGGTATATCTTCACAAATTCTTCAAGAAGACTTCGTATGAACTTATGACTGGCAAGAAACCCAATGTAAGTTATCTCAAAGTCTTCGGTGCAAAATGCTGGACTAGAGATCCTCACCATAGTTCTAAATTTGCACCGAAAGCACATGAAGGTTTTATGCTTGGTTACGGAAAGGACTCGCACACCTACCACCACAAGGTTGTTGAAACTGTAGATGTGCGGTTCGATGAAACTAGTGGCTCGCAAAGAGAGCACCTGCCTTCTGTGCTAGATGAACAGTCTCCTGAGGAATCCATTAAGCTGAAAGCTACTAAAGACGTCATACCCACTGAGGAAGTCATGCCAACGAATGAAGACATTCGTGTTGATATACCTGAAGAAAATGGTGTAGAAGAAAATCCTCAACCACATCAACCTTCTCACCCAAGAGTTGCAAATGAAGTGTAGATTGACAAAATCATCGATGACATCAATGCACCAGGTCCCCTCACTCGCTCAAGAGCTTCACATTTGACTAACTTTTGTGGGCACTTTGCTTTTGTCTCAATCATAGAGCCCACCAAAGTTGATGAAGCATTCAAGGAGCCTGAGTGGATTCAAGCTATGCAAGAGGAATTGCATCAATTCAAGCCTAACAACGTGTGGGAACTTGTCAAGTGGCTAGATCCTCGCAAGCATAACATCATAGGTACCAAGTGGATCTACCGCAACAAGCAAGATGAAAATGTCCTTGTGGTAAGAAATAAGGCTCGTCTTGTAGCTCAAGGCGACACACAGGTTGAAGGAATTGACTTTGATGAAACTTTTGCACCTATTGCTAGACTTGAAGCTATTCGCATATTGCTTGCTTATGCTAACCATCATGATATCATCTTATATCAAATGGATGTGAAAAGTGCATTCCTCAATGGTAAGCTTGAGTAAGAAGTATATGTTGCTCAACCCCCAGGTTTTGAAGACCCTAAGCACCCTGACAAAGTCTTCAGACTCAACAAGGCACTCTATGGTCTCAAGCAGGACCCTCGAGCATGGTACGACACTCTGAAGGAGTCCCTCATGAAGATATGCTTCAAATCTGGTTCACTCGACCCAACTCTTTTCACAAAAATCCTATGACAATGAACTGTTCATATGCTAAATATACGTAGATGATATTATCTTTGGTTGTACTGACAAACGTTACAATGATGAATTTGCCTATATGATGAGTGAAGAATATAAAATGTCTATGATGGGAGAGTTGAAATTCTTTTTACGTCTTCAAATTCGTCAGCAAGACAATGGCATCTTCATATCTCAAGAGAAATACCTCAAGGATGTTCTGAGGAAATTCGACATGCAACATTGCAAAGGTGTCAAAAATCCAATGCCTTCAAAAGGCCACCTCTGCAATGACGAAAATGGTAAATATTTCGATCAGAAGGTATATCACACCATGATTGGTTCTTTATTGTATCTATGTGCATCTAGGCCTGATATTATGCTGAGTGTTTGCGTGTGTGCCCGATTCCAAGCAACACCAAAAGAATCACACCATAAGGCTATGAAACATATTCTTTGATACTTAGCTCACAAACCAATGCTTGGATTATGGTATCCCAAGGGCTCAAATCTTCACCTTGTCGGATACTCTGATGGTGACTATGCTGGAGATCGCGTGGATCGCAAGTCAACCTCAGGCACATGTCATTTCCACGGATGATCCTTAGTCTGTTGGTCCTCGAAGAAGCAGAACTGCGTGTCACTATCTACTGCTGAAGCTGAGTACATTGCTATTGGTTCATATTGCGCTCAGTTGCTGTGGATGAAGCAAACCCTCAAGGACTATGGCATCAAGTTGAAGAATGTGCCTCTCTACTGCGACAACGAGAGTGCCATCAAGATTGCTTACAACCCAGTTTAGCATTCCAAGACCAAGCATATCTAGATTTGTCATCACTTTCTTCGAGATCATGTACTCAAGGGAGACATCTCCATCGACCACATCCCTACTGAAGAACAACTGGCCGACATCTTCACAAAGCCCTTGGATGAAAAGAGATTTTGCAAGTTGCGGTGTGAGCTAAATATCTTAGAATCTTTGAATGTTCTTTGAAAAAGGACACACATCCTAACACTTATGCAAAATTGATGACTTAGATGTGCAACACACGAAGTAACTTTTTCTTCAATCAATGAAGAATAACCCTGTAAGTGTGAAACAATTAATGAAGAATTTGATTCTCAGAACCCTACGACAATTGTACATGGTGTATGAAGTCTTCATTCTTATACGGCGGGTCACGCCACCAACCATAGTTGAAATTCTTCAAAGTTGAGTTTTCCCTCATTTTGCAAATTCTTCAAATTTTCAAATTCCTCAAGTTTGCAAATTCCTCAACCTTTCAAATTCATCAACTTTTCAAATTCTTCAAACCATGAAATTCGTGTTGTTCATTGACTATATACATATATATTTGAGTTTTCAATGTCCTCAACAACATTCACTTATAGCTAATTCTTCAAGTTGACTTTCATCTAAGTGAATGTGATCGGACCCTTTCCCCCTCTATGCTAAACTCAACCCAGTCTATTCACAAATTCTTCATATGCTTTCTACTTTGAAACTCGTTCAAAGTCTTCACTGTGTCCTTGATAGCTAAAGAATTTGCAAACAAAAACTTTAAAAATTTCACTATAAAACTTTTCGGCATGGGATCCTATTTCCATGACTGGATAACCCATGACCCCCCACTATCGCCACTACTCAGTATGTGGGTGACACATGTCACGTGGAGAGCAAGGGTCAGGGGAAATCTTGTCCAAAATCTTCAGACAAATTGGTTTTCACCTCCGTTATAAATACCCCTCCCCTTTCACTTTGCTTGGTTACTCCTCACTCCTACTCTCTCCCGAGCTCAAACCTAGCACCGTCGCTAAAGTCATCACCACCGGTGTGGAAGAGCTTCACTGCCTCAACCTCGTTGTCGTCCTACTCGCATCGGCCACGGAAGTCTTCACCCCGCCACTGCTGTAGCTGTTTCCCTCTGCCAAGCTAGGGCGTGGGAGATCTGGACGGACGAACTTCCTCGATTTCCTCTCACAGTTCGCCGTGCTCTTCATCAGGGTAAATAAAATCTATTTTTACTACCCTTGTTTGATCTTCAAGTTTTCCTCAATCTTCTCGTAGGTGTTTATTCTTCAAGAATCACATCCTAACGCACCTTACATGTTCATACCCTTGATGTTCTTTCCTAAGTTATGATTTTCTTCAAGATTCCTCAGTTGTGTGAATCCTGAAAATTTGCACAACTCTGGAAGCTAAGACAATGAACACTTAGTGAAAATCCTCAAAACACCCATGGTCAAATTCCTCTCACTTGATGTTATTGAAAAACTTCTGAGAACACATATGGCCTCTTCAAATTCCTCGCACCTATACTCTGTTCACATGTACAAACATGTCCGCTGATGAATCACTAGGTTCTCATCAACTTAAATCATTTGCAACGTTTCTTGAGGAAAGATCGTGCACTTCTTCAGAATCTTCTAGAGTTCAAAATCCTCAGCCAAAGAAAATGGCTGATGGGAGCCACAAAAGGGTGGAAAGAAATCTAATGTGTAGACTGCTTTTGAGATACCTGAAGACTTGTATGAGGAATATTGCATGCAAGATGAAGAAATTCATGGCAAAGAAAAAACTAAGCAGAGAAAGATCCTCTTACAGAAAAATTGAGAGAAGATGGGCAAAGGAGTGGAAAGAATATCGCTATGTCACTCTTAAGCATATGATCAAATTCGCAGTTAAACCCACTTGCAGCAGGCCACCCTTGGCTCCAAATCAAATAGCTGATCCCACTAGTCTCAAGACTGGTAATGACTTTCCTCATGAATGGGAAAAACAGCAAGCCAAGCTGGCAAAGAAAGCAAAAGAGGACCTGAAGAAATTCAACAAAGACTCTACTGTTGCTGCCACTGCCGGAGCCTCTGCAAGTGCTTCGAAGAAAACTATGGTGAAGAAATCTGCTATGAAGTCAAATTCTTCAACTTCAAAATCATTACAGCAGATTCCTCAAGCACAGCCTTCAAAGGCCTTAGCCACTAGTTTAGTACCTGCACAGTCCTCTGCTATTGCTGCAAAGTCCTCAACTCTTGTGCATCTAGCATCTTGTTAGAGGACAAAGGGATACTCAATTGCTTCAAAGATCACTGCAAGTCACTCTGCTTGTAGTGATTTTTCCTCACAGAGTTCTGCGTCACAGTCATGTTTTGAAGAATGTACAGTGGGCATTTTTCCTCATTAGTCTTCATCAGAAGGTTGATCGCAATCACAAGTGGGTAAAGCGATAGTTGGCTTCCATTGTTCAAAACATGACTGTGACGCAAAACTCTGTGAGGAAAAATCACTGCAAGTCCCTCTACTCAAGCAAAGTCTTCAACAAGTCCTACTATGTTGAAACTGAAGAAAACTACTGGATGAGGTCAAAGACCAAGTCCTTAGACAAGCAAAGTTGTAGTGATTGTACCCTCAGGAGCTGAGGGTGATGATGAAGCTGCTGATGAAGAACTGCAAGAAATCATCAGGGAAAGTTAGCAAAAGGCTACATTAGCCAAAGGCAGCTCTGTTCCACTTCTGCTAGATCCCAAGATGATCCTCAACTTCATAGACATATGGCATGAGGATCCCAGCACCCCACTTTCATCACTGAACCTGCCTCTTGGTGTGGACCATGTCCTCACCCACTTTATTGCTAAGGAAAAATGGAAAAGAGATCAAGCTCAAAGAGCTAAGAGGAACATGGCTCGAAAAGAAAAATTTCTGAGGAATAACGTGATGAATTTGACCCCAAATCAACTCATCACAGTTCAGTCTGAAATTCTATGCCTGTCTGAGGAACAAGAAAAATATGATGCTGAATGGAAGGGCACCAAAGTGAGATTCGTCAGGGCAGCCCAAGCTGCTGTTAAGGACCATAACTCTAGGGTTGCATCTCGATCGCAACCACAAATTCCTCAGGCTGATGAATCTGCTCAGCCTGTTGACGAAACTACTCCCGTAGCCAAAGAAACTCAGGCTGCTGACGAAACTGACAGGCCAGCTGAAGATTTTGCTACGCATGAGGAAATTGATACCACAAGGGCGACTGCATCAGTCATGCCTAAAGAAATGCACCTCCTTCACCTTCTGCTAAAATAGCCAAATCATCAAAGGTGAGGACAATCAACCTTCCTTCTGCATCAAAAGTGAAGAAGACCAAGGCTGCGGAGAAGAAGGCTCTGAAATGAAAAGCATCAACTTCAGATTCCTCAGCTATAAAGAAACTGAAGATGCTGCCAAGTTCTTCAACAGAACCGATTGATGCAACGCCTATCAACTCCATGCCAGCCTATGAAATCGTGTTATTTGGTGTTGACTATGTGATCCCAAATGACGAGGAAAGGATCAATCTGCTGCTAACTCAGAGCAGATTGATGAAGAAATTGAAGTAGAAGCAAATGCTTCAACTCCACTGGTATCATCGCCCCAGCCTTAGTTGACTGTTGAAGAGGCCGACGTTGAAGAAATTGATGAGGATGCGGACATTGGCAACACAACTCATGTCATAAATGATGAATATTAGGAAGCTGCATACCCAAATTCCCCAATGACCACTCCTTTGTCACATATTCCTCAGTCCCCAACCCGGACTGAAGAAATTCACGAAGGATCTGATGACTTGGCCGCAACAGCCACTGAAGAAATTCTAGCTGCATCAACTGATGTCATTGCTGCTCCAACTGCCACTGAGGAAATTGCTTCTCAAATTCCTCAGTCTGAAGAAATTCCTCCTATGCCTAAGGAGATTGTGGGCCGGTTCACGCCAAACCTTCAGCCAAAGCCATGAATGCCATTCAAAGGCTCAAAGCGCCCCAAATTCATCAAAAGCAATTTCTTCAATGAGAACATTTTCTTCACTAGACCCAATCCCTATAACTCAGCAAGGGCTGGTCGCACCAGATTCGGGACTCCAACACAGATGAATTATTATGCATTAGTACTGTTTAACAAGAAGAAAGTCTTCGAGCACCATCAAATTCCTCATGCGGATATGGAAATAATTCCATCCTTCATGCCGGTGCTCTCAGTTCTTCATGATGCAGGAATTCTTCCATTCTGTGTGGATATCTGCGACTGGAATGAAGAACTAATTCTTCAATTCTATGCCACTCTGCACATCACATGTGATGCTTCTGACATCAACTCATGGGTCTTGGACTGGATGACTGGATCTACTCACCTCACTGCTCCAGCCTCTGAACTGCTTCGGTCAGTCCCAGTTCCAATTCCTTTAGAAGAAGCTCGCTGCTTGTTTGATGAACCTTCTCTACCCAACCAACTGATGCAAGTGCTGATGAAGCCGTTGGCTCTTGGAAAACCTCAATGGACAACCTTCCTTTTGAAGGATTTGCTCTATGTGCCCAGGACGGTCTATCGCATTCTCACCAACTCTTTATGTCCTTAGAAGGGCCACAAATCTGAAGAAGAAGAAGTGAAGGGAGTCATGAAGAACATGCTATTCAACATCATTCATGGGATTCCCATCAACTTCCATGATTTCTTCATGAGGACATTGGCGAATGCAGCACTAGCCCCATTTGAACTGAAGCCTTATGCTCCCTGGATCATGAAATTCATCAGATCAAGGTCTTCAGTTCCCTTCAAGGCGGACTTCCAAAATCACTTCAGCTTTTTGCCCCTGATTGAAGTCCTCAAGAGCACAATTGCCTCAGTTGAAGGAAAATGCAAAGCTATCATTGATGAAGGTACTCGTCCATTGGATGGCCAGTTTCGCAAAGCTACATCTTACTCAACCAATGATGGCACTGCTACCCAGGACTCTTCTGCAAAAGCCTCAGCACAAGAACCTCAAGAGTCTGCCCCTCGTGTGATGACTGATCGTGAGCTTCTCATAAGTCTTCATCAGAAGGTTGATCACAATCACAAGTGGGTAAAGCGACAGTTGGCTTCCATTGTTCAAAACATGACTGTGACGCAGAACTCTGTGAGGAAAATCACTACTATGTGCATGAAATCTTCGACCGCGCATGGGCCATTCTCGCACACCTCAAGACTCTTGAGGAACTCAAGGACATGGACTTTTAGCAAAACTTTGACTGGTCTCATCCTCTTCAGAAGAAATTCAAGAAGGTTCAAGTTCCTTAGATGGTTACAAGTTCATATTCTTCATCGCGTCAAACGGATGGAGCTGAGGACATTGATGACACTGCGGCAGGCCCTGCATCGACAAACGACCCCGACTCAGCTGGCGCTCCTTCCTCACCAACAAGATGAAATTCTTCAAGGGGCGTTAGTCCTCACTTTTTGTCCCTTTTAGTCTTCGATGACAGAGGGGGAGAAAATTTGAGTTAGTCTTCAAGTGGGTCTCTATATATGGGCTGTTTTTTGTTTAAGTTACAACTCTTGCTCTTCTGAAGCTTTTGTTGGTTGAGTTGTAAACTTAAGTCCGATGGTGGTCTGACTTTTTTAACTGCTTTCCGCATGCTTATTTCCTCAAGCACCTTAATGCATGCTTACTGAATTTCGCCAGACACCATTTTCATCATGCATTTCAAATTCTTCATATCATATGTTCAAATGTGTGTATGAATTACAAGATATAGGGGGAGTTCTCCATGTTTTTAACCTGTCATGTTCATTTGCAGTCCAAAGCAAATTCCTCAATTATGCACATCTTCAGGGGAAGCTCTTCTATATCTTGCAATCAAATTCCTCAAACTCAGTACTTACACTTCATATTATTATCCCCGTTGAAAACTTAACCTATTTGTCATCAATCACCAAAAGGGGGGAGATTGTAAGTGCATCTAGTGCCCCTTGGTGATTTTGGTGTATTGAAGACTTATATGTTAAGGAACTAATGTGTTTGTGAGTGCACACATGCTCTATAAGTCAATGAGGAGTTTGATATATCCGGAGATTATCGACCCCTAAAAATGTATGCCTTCAACTGAAGACTTTGGTATTCCCTGAAGACTTTGAGAATGGAGAAGTTGGTGTGACCTTGAAGATATGACCGAGGACTATGAAGCGTGAAGACTTTTGTTTTCACAGTTTCATTTCCTTTCTTTGAGTCATAGGAAACACCATACAGTGAAAGGGGGCCGAGGTAATACTAAGGAAAATTTCCAATGGATGCCTAACTCCAAAAGCCTCAACCTATCCAATCCTGTGAGTGAAGCCTTTGGAAATCTCTTGCAGTTCAGTCAAGTTCTTCAGTGAAGGAGACGATTTTCTTATAGTCTCTGATGAAATTGATCTGACTAAGGAGTTAGGATTTCGCCAGTGCGAATTGCCTACAAGTGAGGAACATGATAAGCCTGAGGACTTTCATAGCTCGAAATTCTGACCGTTGCTGTGCTTAAGTGCCAGCTGTCCCCAATCATTTTATCCACATAACGGTCATATAATTGGGGGCATTTATGTCTTATCATGTTAGTTTGCACCCTCACTATAAATAGCCACCCCCACAACCACTAGTTGGTTGGCTGCTCCAAGAGAGAACTGACACTTGTCATTTGAGAGCAACCCATCCTCCGAGGACTTTGTGAGAAAATCATCAGTGAGGAAAAACCCAAACCCAAACCACCAAACCCAAAGTGATTGAGCATCACTGAATAGATTGTTCCTGTGTGGAACCGACGCTTGTTATCTTTGAGGACTATGTATCCTCCAGACGGTTAGGCGTCATGGTCTAGTGCATCCTGCAGTCAATTGGGGATCATGGAGTGACCTTGGTCTAGAGCATCCAACAGTAAATTATGGATCGCCGGGTGACCAGTTTGTGAGGGTTTTGGAAGTCTACCCTAAATACTTACCACGAGTGTTGGGCGAGGACTTTGTGACCTGAGCTCAAGGAGAATACCATAAGGACTGTGTGTCCTGGGACTGTGTGTCCTCTCGTTTAAATACCAGGTCACTCCAAACCAGACGTACGACTATCACAGCAGTTGGAACTGGGTCATCAAACCATTATCTTCATCGAGCTACCTGGTTTTATTTCCTCAACCCCTCTATTCCTCGTATACTTGTTGATGAAATTGATCGTTACTGTTTGAAAATTTTGACTGAAGACTTTCACAATTTCCTCACCTCAAATTCTTCAAGTTACCTTGTTCCTCACCTGCTTATCCTATATCACTCTACCTGTAATCTATGCATGTTCATTTCATCATCATGACTATGTTGTTGCTATGTTTCTCATGCACTTGAGCACTTATGCCGCTGCTAGTTATTCATCACATTTCAAATTCCTCAAGTTGAAATTCCTCAAGTGATGAATTTGTAAAAATCGCCTATTCACCCCCCTCTAGTCGATATAATGCACTTTCAAATTGTGCATTCTTTGGTTTTACTTTCACTTTAATCTGGACTTGTTGATCGATGCATAAATGTGTGCATTTAATGTGCACAAGCTAGCCCTCAATTTTTTTGTACTGTCTAGTCACTTCAAGAATGGGTGATTGTAGACATGTCTTGTGTTATGTGTATGACATGTTATTTTCTTGAGGAAGCCTTAAGTGAACTAGGCATTGTGTGTGTGTGTACTTTGATTTGAATCCGAACATGTTGATCGATGCATACAAGCCATATATGCATGTGTGCGTTTAGTTTGCAC
This sequence comes from Hordeum marinum, assembly GCA_022496015.1. Classification (NCBI taxonomy): domain Eukaryota; kingdom Viridiplantae; phylum Streptophyta; class Magnoliopsida; order Poales; family Poaceae; genus Hordeum; species Hordeum marinum. The sequence continues at coordinate 273,753,880 of CM039674.1, read as the reverse complement.
AAACTAACCCTCAATTCTTTTTGTACTAACCAGTTACTTGCCTTGGCCATGTCACTTCAAGAATAGTTGAGCTAGACATGTCTTTTGTCTTGCGTGTACGACATGTTCTTTTGGTGAAAAAGCCTCTAGTGAATTGGGCATTGTTTGGTTGTACTTTGATTTGAATGCGTACAAATTGATCCATTCATACATGTGACATTGTGCACGTCATTTGAAACTTTGGGTACAAGGCTAGAGTTCAGTACAGCCTTTCATCCGCAGACAGATGGACAGACTGAGAGAGTCAACCAGATTCTGGAAGACATGTTGAGAGCTTGTGCGCTAGATTATGGATCTAGTTGGGATGACAACTTACCTTACGCAGAATTTTCGTACAACAACAGTTATCAGACCAGTCTAAAGATGGCCCCTTTCGAAGCTTTATACGGAAGGAGATGCAGAACACCACTGACGTGGGATGGTGTTGGAGACCGACAACTTTTTGGTCCCGACCTTATCCGAGATTCTGAAGAGAAAGTCAAGATGATTCGTGACAGACTCAAGGTAGCTCAATCTCGACAGAAGAGTTATGCTGACAACAAACGCAAAGAAGTGACGTATAAAGTGGGAGACCGAGCTTATCTTCGTGTGTCCCCGCTTCATGGAATCAAGAGGTTTGGTGTTAAAGGAAAATTAGCACCCAGATTCATAGGCCCCTACAAAATTCTTGAACGTAGAGGCGAAGTTGCATACAAACTGGAATTGCCGGAAGGATTATCCGAAGTTCATAATGTGTTCCATGTTTCCCAGCTAAAGAAATGCCATGCTGAGATGGCTGACATCCCTTTTCGAGACACCGTGCCCCTAGAGGCCATACAGCTTGACAGTGATCTGACTTACGAGGAGAAGCCTGTCAAGATCCTCGAGACATCCAACAGAGTTACCCGCAGCAAGACCATCAAGTTCTGCAAAGTTCTGTGGAGTCACCACACCGAGGAAGAAGCCACCTGGGAACGCGAAGAAGATCTTCGTAGAGACCTTCCGCACCTATTTTCTAGCCCACCCGAATCTCGAGGGCGAGATTCATCTTAAGGTGGGTAGGTTTGTAACATCCCAAAATTTCATTTTGGAATGTTATGATTTATAGTTATGCATCCATCTGCATCATTGCTTGATTCTATGTGTTAGTTGAAATGCCTCTTCTGAATTCCAGAAAGCTCTTTCTACTTTTCCCTAAGTTGCTTTCACCCATTTGAAATTTTGGTTAAAAGTTCAAATAGGAGAGGAGGAACATGACACTCCACACCAGGGACTAATTGGTGGTTTATTTGAACAATAATAACCAGGGGTTATTTTGAAAATATTTGCAAAAAGGGTTTAAAAACAATTAGGCAATTTCTGAAAATATTATTTTCTCAAAGTGTTCAAATGACAGAATAGAAATGTTCATTAAATATCATTTATTATTCTGTTAATTTTGATATATAATACCCCTATATTTAGAGACGATTTGAATGCTTTAAAAGCTTTTGAATGTCTCTGGAAAATTATTAAAAAGAAACGGTAACCGTTTCCGGTATTAAACGGGCCGGCCCACGGCAGTTACTCGCGAATTCATTACCGACCGGCCGACCGATGCGCTTTCACTTCTCTCTCTCTCACACTGCCGCTGGACCCCACCTCGACCGACCGTTGCCCCAAACGGTCGTCTCTTTTCTCCCCGCACGCGCCAGAGATCGACGCCGGCCGTTTCCTCCCCCTCCCGGATCTCTCTCCTCTCTCCACCCCGCACTCCCCAGCGCCCCTATATAAGCCGGCCACTTCCCCGCATCCCTTTTCCCCCGAGCTCTCTTTCTCTCTCGCCGAGGCGCTGCCGCAATTGCTCGCCGGAGCTCCCACCCTCACCGGATCTCCCGTCGACCGTAGCCACCAATTCCGACCACCTCTCGCCCAACCGACCTCACCTTTCGACTCCGGAGACCCATCGCCGTCGCCCGGACCACTTCCCCGTCTCCCTCGATCACCGGAGCACCTCGCCGTCGCATTCGCCGCTTCCGGGCTCGCCGGAGACCCCCTCGCCGGCGACCTCTTAACCCTGTGAGCACTCCCACCCCTTGGATCTAAGATCCACGGCTGAGATTAGATCGTATTAAATCCGAATCGTTTTCCTTTAGGAACCGGTCGCCCGCCCGGAACCCTCGAGCGCACACCACCCTTAGCCAATCCGACAGCGCCACGTAGCCCCCTGACCGTCGCAAATCATTTTTTTCTTTTTCTGTTTTTGTTTTAATTAACAGAATGTTTTCAAAATTTGTTTTGCTTATATCTTTTAATCTATTTAGTGTTTCGAATTGATTCTTTTTGCAATAGCTCACATTTTTCATGTAGTTTCACCCTGTACTTTTAAATTTCAAATTTGAACTATAAAATTTGAATTTAATCAAATTTGCTCAAAATCTTCAAATCTGAATAACTAGAGTTTGAAAATAGATTTTGATATGAATCTTTTTGCTACTGTTTGGTATTAGTTAGGACTACCTTCATGCTTAGTTTGAAGATTTTTAGGATATATTTGAGTAGTGTTTTAGCTATAAACAGAATCTGCTTAGTATTATAATATAGTTTTATAAACTCAATTTTAATTAGTTTGATTTAGAATTGGTTTTATTTGTTTATTAGGTTGTGTTAGTAAACATTTAGTGTTTTCACTCACTGATAATAAAAATATAAATTTGCTTAGTTTAATTTTATTTAACATAGGAATCACAACTTCTTTTCAAATAGGCATAATTTGATTAAAACAACTAACTAGTAATAGTTTGTTTTCAAACAAAGTTTTGTATATTTTAATTCTGTTTTCTAAGACAGATTTAATTGTAAATTATTTTCTGTTAAGAACATGTTTTACAAATAAATAATAAGTTTAGTTTTTCATTCTTTTGTTAATATAACTATAGTTGATTCATATAGTGTTTATCACAAACTTGTATAAACTTTACTAAACTTTTCCCAACAAACTTAAATTGATTATATTCTGTTTATTAATAAAATATTCTATTGTTTCCTTGCTGACAACAATTGTTTTGTTATTACAAATGGTTTCATTATGTCAGTAGTGTTTTCATTCCTCACCTTTTGAAAACAAAACTTTGTGTGTTTTCTTACTTGAGATTTGTGCATTGTTTTGTCTTGATTGTTTACTAGTTCTTGGTTGATGTTTGTGAGTTACAATATTCTGTTGTATGCTTATTGAGTGCTTGTTTGCTTCGTTAGATTATCCGGAGTGCGAAGCTTGTTACTTAGAGTCACTCACGTACGAAGATCATCAATCAGGCAAGTCACTTTGACCATGTTTACCCATGTTTTATATGCATTAGTTCTACCATCTCCCCAATTGCATGCAAGATAGGTTAGTTGGAAACTTGGTTACATTGTAGTAGTATCATGTGGTAGGTACCCCCCTCAACCTCTTGACACATTGGCCCCGGGAAACGTTGTTTTACCTTTTGCTATGCTATTAGTAGACGGGGTTGGTTGTGTGATTCATGAGAGTTGAGAGAGTTAATAAGTTCAAGACCTACATAATGATCAAGATTTAAGACTCCGAGTTTTCAACATACCTCTGGGTGGATGATGGTTGAACGGCACCCTGGAGAAACCAGTGGATTTGCCTAGGTGATGCTGGAGATGGCCAGTATTCACGCGGAAAGGTCCACCCAGGCACAAAGAGATGGATGGATGCTTTAAAACCCAAGGCTTACCTGCACAGCCACAAGTCATTATGGGCTCTGGCTTGGTTGGATATCGTGGTGACCCTGGACAGGCGGTGCTACGAGAGGTAGAAGAACAGTAGGAAAGGATGGGCACCGACAGAGTCGCAGGGAAACCCTTTGGAAGACCATGTTTTGGTCATCCGTTTCTCAAACACCCTGAAGTGCGAGAAATCAAACGGAGGCAACCAAATCTTGTGGGGAACGTGTGCAAAACTCTGCAGAGTACTTAAACCTAATCGATTAGCCGTGTCCACGGTCATGGACGACTTGAGCCAAAGGAATTGAAACTTCCGGAACTCTCAACACAATTAATAATGATGATGTGGGTATTAATAATTTTGGGAATGAGAATTGGTTGGTGGAACCATCTCATTAATCAACCAACTTAGTAATATTTTGCTTAGCCCCTTTTCTTGATGTAGGAAAAATTGGCTTTACGCAAAACTTACCACACCACCTGCCATATATGCATATAGACTAGCTGATTATTTTCACACCTCTACTATGACTTTGCCGGCATATTCCATATGCTGACCTACACGGCTGCAACATATCATGTTGGAGAGTACTTTTCCGACCAGGAGTGAGGACACGTTCTATGCTCAGTGAGATGCCCTTGGAGTCAGATGGACTCATCTACCTTCGACGCTTCCGCAAGATTGAGATATTCTCATGAGTTGGCTTTTAGCCACTTTATTGTAATTTTTATTGTAATAAAGGACTCGATATGAGATTTCGATTAATATAATGCTGTGTGATTTCCCTTTGATATATACATGGATGTACCGTGTGTGTACCAGCATGATCTTGGGATGGTACGGAAACACCGGAGACTTGACCTTTCAGGTCGCGTCGCTACAGAAATGGTATCAGAGCACACACTGACCGTAGGACGTAACCTCTAGGATTGGAAAGCCTTAGGATTTTTTCTCTTTGTCTTTAAATATATTATACTCTCATCTATTTGTTTCTGACTCCTCTCCGATTATTTCAAAATTTATAGATGGCCACCTTCATCCCAGTATTGATCACGGAGTTTTGCCAGCCTGACGCAACGATGCCCTTTGGTAAGGAGCTGATGAGGATCGTCAAGGACGTAAGGATTGCTTTGCCGAGCATCACCGGGACTCCTATCATGTCATTTCCCCAAGATGGACGCTACAAGATCGAGGTGCACATCCCAGGGAAGACCTTTGGGAATCGGAAGAAACCCATTGACTTCAAGTTCGTGGCACCCAGCTGGATACTTGGAAGAGACATGGCCATTCATCGTGCCCTTGGACGTATCCAGGAGGAATACAGAGGTGGAACCATTTCACCAGGACTCAGCATGGTTTGCCGCAGAGATGCTCATGGCAACATCATAACCCCTCCCACTTGAGACTCCACCATGTCATATATCCAGACCCTGGAGACTCACATCAGGACTCTGGAGCTTCGAGTTCGTGCTGATACAAAGACAATCAAGAATATGATGAACCGCGAGATGGACCTTGAAGCTGATCTGCGAGAGGCCAACTATGAACACGAGCATGAAGTGAAGGACTTCCTAGAGAGGATTGATGAGCAGAATGCACGCATCGCAACTCTGGAGGAGCAGCTAGACATGGGGGAAAACCTTCATCCCGAAGGAGACATGGCACCCTTCATCAGCGACGATGAAGACTATGAGGAAAGCACCACCGGAGGACCTACGACTATGCACTTTTGAGGAGAACCTTAGTTATGCCCTCCAATGTATCTTTTATTTTAATCATTAAAGCGTAGGTCGATGCTTAGTTGTTTGAGATTTGTATTCTCGATGTTTGACATTGATTGAATAAATGAATGAGTGTTTGGTGTGATATGTTTGTTGCATTGCATATGGGTAGTGAAATTCTTCTAGACCCTTGTTCTATTCTAATTCTCATCCCTCTGAAAACAGCAAGATGCATCCACGACGTGAGACCGACTTCACTTTCCCGCCGGAACTCACTCAACTCCTTCAGCAACAGAATGCACTGATGCAGTTATTGATTCAGAATCAGACCAACAACCAGAACAACAACAACCACTATCCACCCCAGACTGACAATCTCACCCGTTTTCTGAGGTTGAACCCTCCAACTTTCTCCAGCAGTACTGAGCCCATTGTGGCAGATGACTGGCTCCGTAAGATGGAGAGAGAACTTGTCACCGCTGGATGTACTGATGCTGAGAAGGTGCGATTTGCCGCACATCAACTTGAAGGACCAGTAGCTTCATGGTGGGAGAACTACACCACCACTTATCCTATTGCAGATGTGACTTGGGAGCAGTTCCAGCAAGCTTTCCGCACCGCACATGTTTCAGCTGGAGCCATGAGTCTGAAGAAGCGCGAGTTTCGCAACTTGCGCCAGAGTAATCGCTTTGTGGCCCAGTACGTGGACGACTTCAACACATTGGCACGTTATGCACCAGGAGACGTGGCCGATGATGCGGCCAAGCAAGAGAAATTTCTAGAAGGACTCAACGATGAGTTGAGCATGCAACTGGTAGTGGCTAATTTCAACAACTACCAAGAGCTGGTGGATAAGGCACTTATTCTAGAAGGTAAACAGCAGCAGATTGAGAACCGCAAGAGGAAGTACACTCAGGGGAAGTTCAACTCTGGAGCTCATCAGAAGCTTCGCTACTCCCCGTACTCAGGGAATACCGGATCAGGGACCGGTAAGTTTGGAAGACACACTCATGTTGTGCCCAACCATGGAGGCCACCATCATGGAGGAAATGGGAACAACCGTCTCAACCATGGCAATTTCAAGACTGACAATGGGAATGGGAACAACAACCAGCACCGTCAAGTTCCTGCTCAGAAGGATCTGAGTCACATTACCTGTTTCAAGTGTCAAAAGACAGGGCACTATGCTACTGAGTGTTCCCAGAGCAAGCAAGGCAGTGGAAACGGTAACAACAACGGCAATTCCGCAGCCAAGAAGCCAAACCTTTTTCCTCGTGCCCAGGTGAACCATCTCGACGTGGAAGAAGTCTATGATCAACCCGAGACTGTGGTTGGTAAGTTTTTATTGCATTCACGTCCTGTTACAGTACTTTTTGATTCCGGTGCAACTCATTCATTCATATCAAGGGTAGTTGTGGATAAGTATGGCTTGCCCACCAAAACCCTTAGTCAGCCCATTAAGGTCAGTTCCCCAGGAGGTATGATGATGGCAGGGATAGGATGCCATGCCTTGAAACTCAATATAGGAAACCATGTTTTTCCCACCGACCTCATCGTCTTAGAATCCCAGGGATTGGATGTAATCCTAGGCATGGATTGGATGACCAAGTATGAAGGAAATCTTGATTGCCTCAGCAAGTTTGTTTCACTCACCACCCCGGAGAACAAGAGGATTAAGTATGTATCCCGACGCACACGTATGAGTGCTCGGTTAAATTCTCTCACGGGAGTTGTTCAGGAGGAAGTACCTGTGGTAAAAGACTTTCCAGATGTATTTCCAGAAGAATTACTAGGCATGCCACCAGATAGGGAGATTGAGTTCCTAATAGAGCTACAGCCAGGGACAACCCCAATTTCCAAGAGACCCTATCGGATGCCCGCAAATGATCTGTTGGAAATCAAGAAGCAAATTAAGGAGTTATTGGACAAAGGTTATATACGCCCCAGTTCTTCACCTTGGGGAGCCCCAGTTCTTTTGGTGGAGAAGAAGGATAAAACCTTGAGAATGGTAGTCGATTATCGTGCCTTGAACGAGGTGACTATCAAGAACAAGTACCCTCTGCCGATGATTAATGATTTGTTTGATCAGCTCGTAGGAGCCAAAGTATTCTCCAAGATCGATCTTCGATCAGGGTATCACCAGTTGAAAATTCGTGAACAGGATATACCCAAAACAGCTTTCACCACGAGGTATGGCTTGTATGAGTATACGGTCATGTCTTTTGGATTGACTAATGCTCCTGCCTACTTCATGAATTTGATGAACAAAGTATTCATGGAATACCTAGACAAGTTTGTTGTGGTGTTCATCGATGACATTGTGATATTCTCCAAGAACGAGGAAGAGCATAAGGAACATTTGCGTTTAGTTCTGGAGAAGCTGAGAGAGCATCAACTATATGCCCAGTTCAGCAAATGTGAATTTTGGCTGACGGAAGTCGGATTCCTTGGACATGTTATTTCCGGAGATGGAATAGCAGTGGACCCTACTAAGGTTGAAGCCGTCACCGAGTGGAAGTCCCCTACCTCAGTTAAGGAGATCCGCAGTTTCCTCGGACTTGCCGGATATTACCGAAGATTCATTGAGAATTTCTCAAAGATTGCCAAGCCCATGACAGAGTTGTTGAAGAAAGAATCTAAGTATGTTTGGACTGAGGAATGTGAAGCCAGTTTTCAGGAGTTGAAGAAACGTTTGGTCACAGCCCCAGTGTTGATTTTGCCCAATATTCGGAAGGACTTCCAGGTTTACTGTGATGCTTCACGTCAAGGACTTGGAGGAGTACTTATGCAGGATGGAAAAGTTGTAGCCTATGCATCCAGACAACTACGACCTCATGAGTTGAATTATGCCACGCATGATTTGGAACTAGCAGCCGTAGTGCACGCACTCAAGACTTGGAGACATTTTCTTATCGGAAATAGTTGTGATGTTTACACCGACCATAAGAGCCTGAAGTATATCTTCACACAGAAAGAGTTGAACCTCAGATAGAGGAGATGGTTAGAGTTAATCAAGGACTATGACATGAGATTACACTACCATCCAGGTAAGGCTAATGTTGTAGCCGATGCCTTGAGTCGGAAAACTTATGTGAACACACTCACAGCTGGAGGATTACCTCAAGAGTTAGTCGATGATCTCAGAGAGCTCAAGCTAGAGATAGTTCCAAGAGGATATGTTGCTACACTGGAAATTCAGTCCACCTTGACCGAAAGAATTCGTGAAGCCCAGAAATCGGACAAGGAGATAGCTGAGATTAAACAGAGAATGGAAGATGGTAAAGCTAAAGGTTTTCGTGAGGATGAACACGGAACTTTGTGGTTTGAGAACCGAATCTATGTGCCCAATGACCCAGAGCTCAGGAAGTTGATACTTCAGGAAGCCCACGATTCACCTTACTCGATACACCCAGGCAACACCAAGATGTATCTGGATTTAAAGGAAAGTTATTGGTGGATAGGTATGAAGAAAGATATTGCGGAACATGTTGCAATATGTGATGTTTGTCAGAGAGTAAAGGCAGAACATCAGAAACCAGCAGGGTTACTCCAACCTTTGCAGATACCCGAGTGGAAATGGGAAAAGCTTGGTATGGATTTCATCACAGGATTGCCCAGGACCCGTTCAGGTTATGATTCCATCTGGGTAGTGGTAGATCGCTTGACCAAGGTAGCTCATTTTATTCCAGTGAAAACCACTTATACCAGTGCTAAGCTAGCCAAGATATATATGACCAGGATCGTATGTTTACATGGAGTTCCGAGGAGTATCGTGTCAGATAGAGGAACACAATTTACCTCAAAGTTTTGGCATCAGTTACATGAAACTTTGGGTACAAGGCTAGAGTTCAGTACAACCTTTCATCCGCAGACAGATGGACAGACTGAGAGAGTCAACCAGATTCTGGAAGACATGTTGAGAGCTTGTGCGCTAGATTATGGATCTAGTTGGGATGACAACTTACCTTACGCAGAATTTTCGTACAACAACAGTTATCAGACCAGTCTAAAGATGGCCCCTTTCGAAGCTTTATACGGAAGGAGATGCAGAACACCACTGACGTGGGATGGTGTTGGAGACCGACAACTTTTTGGTCCCGACCTTATCCGAGATTCTGAAGAGAAAGTCAAGATGATTCGTGACAGACTCAAGGTAGCTCAATCTCGACAGAAGAGTTATGCTGACAACAAACGCAAAGAAGTGACGTATAAAGTGGGAGACCGAGCTTATCTTCGTGTGTCCCCGCTTCATGGAATCAAGAGGTTTGGTGTTAAAGGAAAATTAGCACCCAGATTCATAGGCCCCTACAAAATTCTTGAACGTAGAGGCGAAGTTGCATACAAACTGGAATTGCCGGAAGGATTATCCGAAGTTCATAATGTGTTCCATGTTTCCCAGCTAAAGAAATGCCATGCTGAGATGGCTGACATCCCTTTTCGAGACACCGTGCCCCTAGAGGCCATACAGCTTGACAGTGATCTGACTTACGAGGAGAAGCCTGTCAAGATCCTCGAGACATCCAACAGAGTTACCCGCAGCAAGACCATCAAGTTCTGCAAAGTTCTGTGGAGTCACCACACCGAGGAAGAAGCCACCTGGGAACGCGAAGAAGATCTTCGTAGAGACCTTCCGCACCTATTTTCTAGCCCACCCGAATCTCGAGGGCGAGATTCATCTTAAGGTGGGTAGGTTTGTAACATCCCAAAATTTCATTTTGGAATGTTATGATTTATAGTTATGCATCCATCTGCATCATTGCTTGATTGTATGTGTTAGTTGAAATGCCTCTTCTGAATTCCAGAAAGCTCTTTCTACTTTTCCCTAAGTTGCTTTCACCCATTTGAAATTTTGGTTAAAAGTTCAAATAGGAGAGGAGGAACATGACACTCCACACCAGGGACTAATTGGTGGTTTATTTGAACAATAATAACCAGGGGTTATTTTGAAAATATTTGCAAAAAGGGTTTAAAAACAATTAGGCAATTTCTGAAAATATTATTTTTTCAAAGTGTTCAAATGACAAAATAGAAATGTTCATTAAATAGCATTTATTATTCTGTTAATTTTGATATATAATACCCCTATATTTAGACGATTTGAATGCTTTAAAAGCTTTTGAATGTCTCTGGAAAATTATTAAAAAGAAACGGTAACCGTTTCCGGTATTAAACGGGCCGGCCCACGCCAGTTACTCGCGAATTCATTACCGACCGGCCGACCGATGCGCTTTCACTTCTCTCTCTCTCACTGCCGCTGGACCCCACCTCGACCGACCGTTGCCCCGAACGGTCGTCTCTTTTCTCCCCGCACGCGCCGGAGATCGACGCCGGCCGTTTCCTCCCCTCCCGGATCTCTCTCCTCTCTCCACCCCGCACTCCCCAGCGCCCCTATATAAGCCGGCCACTTCCCCGCATCCATTTTCCCCCGAGCTCTCTTTCTCTCTCGCCGAGGCGCTGCCGCAATTGCTCGCCGGAGCTCCCACCCTCACCGGATCTCCCGTCGACCGTAGCCACCAATTCCGACCACCTCTCGCCCAACCGACCTCACCTTTCGACTCCGGAGACCCGTCGCCATCGCCTGGACCACTTCCCCGTCTCCCTCGACCACCGGAGCACCTCGCCGTCGCATTCGCCGCTTCCGGGCTCGCCGGAGACCCCCTTGCCGGCGACCTCTTAACCCTGTGAGCACTCCCACCCCTTGGATCTAAGATCCACGGCTGAGATTAGATCGTATTAAATCCGAATCGTTTTCCTTTAGGAACCGGTCGCCCGCCCGGAACCCTCGAGCGCACACCACCCTTAGCCAATCCGACAGCGCCACGTAGCCCCCTGACCGTCGCAAATCATTTTTTTCTTTTTCTGTTTTTGTTTTAATTAACAGAATGTTTTCAAAATTTGTTTTGCTTATATCTTTTAATCTATTTAGTGTTTCGAATTGATTCTTTTTGCAATAGCTCACATTTTTCATGTAGTTTCACCCTGTACTTTTAAATTTCAAATTTGAACTATAAAATTTGAATTTAATCAAATTTGCTCAAAATCTTCAAATCTGAATAACTAGAGTTTGAAAATAGATTTTGATATGAATCTTTTTGCTACTGTTTGGTATTAGTTAGGACTACCTTCATGCTTAGTTTGAAGATTTTTAGGATATATTTGAGTAGTGTTTTAGCTATAAACAGAATCTGCTTAGTATTATAATATAGTTTTATAAACTCAATTTTAATTAGTTTGATTTAGAATTGGTTTTATTTGTTTATTAGGTTGTGTTAGTAAACATTTAGTGTTTTCACTCACTGATAATAAAAATATAAATTTGCTTAGTTTAATTTTATTTAACATAGGAATCACAACTTCTTTTCAAATATGCATAATTTGATTAAAACAACTAACTAGTAATAGTTTGTTTTCAAACAAAGTTTTGTATATTTTAATTCTGTTTTCTAAGACAGATTTAATTGTAAATTATTTTCTGTTAAGAACATGTTTTACAAATAAATAATAAGTTTAGTTTTTCATTCTTTTGTTAATATAACTATAGTTGATTCATATAGTGTTTATCACAAACTTGTATAAACTTTACTAAACTTTTCCCAACAAACTTAAATTGATTATATTCTGTTTATTAATAAAATATTCTATTGTTTCCTTGCTGACAACAATTGTTTTGTTATTACAAATGGTTTCATTATGTCAGTAGTGTTTTCATTCCTCACCTTTTGAAAACAAAACTTTGTGTGTTTTCTTACTTGAGATTTGTGCATTGTTTTGTCTTGATTGTTTACTAGTTCTTGGTTGATGTTTGTGAGTTACAATATTCTGTTGTATGCTTATTGAGTGCTTGTTTGCTTCGTTAGATTATCCGGAGTGCGAAGCTTGTTACTTAGAGTCACTCACGTACGAAGATCATCAATCAGGCAAGTCACTTTGACCATGTTTACCCATGTTTTATATGCATTAGTTCTACCATCTCCCCAATTGCATGCAAGATAGGTTAGTTGGAAACTTGGTTACATTGTAGTAGTATCATGTGGTAGGTACCCCCCCTCAACCTCTTGACACATTGGCCCCGGGAAACGTTGTTTTACCTTTTGCTATGCTATTAGTAGACGGGGTTGGTTGTGTGATTCATGAGAGTTGAGAGAGTTAATAAGTTCAAGACCTACATAATGATCAAGATTTAAGACTCCGAGTTTTCAACATACCTCTGGGTGGATGCTGGTTGAACGGCACCCTGGAGAAACCAGTGGATTTGCCTAGGTGATGCTGGAGATGGCCAGTATTCACGCGGAAAGGTCCACCCAGGCACAAAGAGATGGATGGATGCTTTAAAACCCAAGGCTTACCTGCACAGCCACAAGTCATTATGGGCTCTAGCTTGGTTGGATATCGTGGTGACCCTGGACAGGCGGTGCTACGAGAGGTAGAAGAACAGTAGGAAAGGATGGGCACCGACAGAGTCGCAGGGAAACCCTTTGGAAGACCATGTTTTGGTCATCCGTTTCTCAAACACCCTGAAGTGCGAGAAATCAAACGGAGGCAACCAAATCTTGTGGGGAACGTGTGCAAAACTCTGCAGAGTACTTAAACCTAATCGATTAGCCGTGTCCACGGTCATGGACGACTTGAGCCAAAGGAATTGAAACTTCCGGAACTCTCAACACAATTAATAATGATGATGTGGGTATTAATAATTTTGGGAATGAGAATTGGTTGGTGGAACCATCTCATTAATCAACCAACTTAGTAATATTTTGCTTAGCCCCTTTTCTTGATGTAGGAAAAATTGGCTTTACGCAAAACTTACCACACCACCTGCCATATATGCATATAGACTAGCTGATTATTTTCACACCTCTACTGTGACTTTGCCGGCATATTCCATATGCTGACCTACACGGCTGCAACATATCATGTTGCAGAGTACTTTTCCGACCAGGAGTGAGGACACGTTCTATGCTCAGTGAGATGCCCTTGGAGTCAGATGGACTCATCTACCTTCGACGCTTCCGCAAGATTTAGATATTCTCATGAGTTGGCTTTTAGCCACTTTATTGTAATTTTTATTGTAATAAAGGACTCGATATGAGATTTCGATTAATATAATGCTGTGTGATTTCCCTTTGATATATACATGGATGTACCGTGTGTGTACCAGCATGATCTTGGGATGGTACGGAAACACCGGAGACTTGACCTTTCAGGTCGCGTCGCTACAATGTCTTTCTCTGGTCTTCAATACAAAGTTCATCGCATCTTCGTGTTGATCTATTCGATATAATCACTTTGTGCGGTGCGTTTGTTGGGATACAATGAATTGTGGGTTTATGTTCAAATTATTCATGAAAAATATTTGAGTCTTGTCTGAATTATTATTTGATTCTTATTTTCTTGATCATTATATCTTCGTAATTCTCTCCGATCTATCGTTTTAGTTTGGCCAACTAGATTGGTTTATCTTTGGTGAGACAGGTGCGTTGTAGTGGGTTCAATCTTGCGGTGCTCTATATCCTAGTGACAAAGTAGGGGACAAGTCACGTATTTGTATTGTTGCCATTAAGGATAAAACAACGGGGTATATTCATATTAATTGTATTTACGTTGTCTATATCATGTCATCATTCTCCAAGCATTACTCTGTTTTACTTAATACTCTAGGGATGCATGTTGGATAGTGATCAATGGGTGGAGTAATAGTACTAGATGCAGGCAGGACTAGGTTACTTTTTTATAGACGTGATTCCTATGCGCACATGATCATTGTCGTGAATAAATGTTGCATAACTATGCGATTTTCTATCAATCGCCCAACAGTAATTTGTTTACCCACTGTATGCCTTCTTCAAGATAGAAGCCTCTAGCGAACACTATGGCCCCCCGAATCTATTCACATATATATTTACAAACGCTACTATTTCCTTGCTTCCATTATTTACTTTTTATTTATTTTACACTTTTTATTTATCCAACCATCATCTACACTACTCATTTGCTTGCAAGTAAGGAGTTCAAGGGGATTGACAACCCTCTTGCCCGCATTGGGTGCAAGTGTGTGCTCTTTTGTGTGTAGGCGTTGAAGACGGGAAATTGTATGATACTCCTATTGGTTCGATAACCTTGGTTCTCACCGAGTTAAATACTTATCTATACTGTGTTGCATCACCCCCTCCTTCCTAGGGAAAACCCCAACGTAGATCACTACTATTAGGAAGGATTTCTGGCGCCGGTTCCGGGGAGCATCATCAACTTACTATCAAGTACCTTCTCACAAATTATCATTCACTTGTTATACTTTTATTTTTTGTTATCTTTTTCTTGCTAAAAAAATACAAAATACAAAATATTTCCTTCGCTAGTTTACTTGGTTGCTTGCTTTACTTGCTAGTTTACTTGTTCTGCTTGTTACTTTGCATGCTCGGTCACCATGTCTCAAGATAACAATAAGTTGTGTTAGTTCTCGAATACTAATAACAATGATGTTATTATTACTCCTATACCACCGGCCACTAGTGCAGAGTTTTATGATATAAATGCTGCATTGCTAAATCTTGTGATGAAAGAACAGTTTTCGGGAAGTCCTAATAAGGATCCCACTACTGATCTCAATACCTTTGTTGAATTATGTGATATGCAAAACAAAAAGGACATGGATAATTATGTGGTTAAAATAAAATTATTTCCTTTTTCTTTATGAGATAAAGCTAAATCTTAGCTCATGTTTACCACATAATAGTATTGGAACATGGGATAAATGTAAAGATGCTTTAATTACCAAGTATTTTCCTCATGGTAAGATCATCTCCCTTAGAAATAAAATTATGAATATAATCAACATGACCAAGAACATGTTGCACAAGCTTGGGAGAGGATTAAAATAATTATTAAAAATTTCCCTACTCATGGTTTGAACTTATGGATAATTATCCAAAATTTCTATGTCGGACTAAACTTTATGTCTAGAAATCTTCCAGATTCTTCCTCAGGCGGTACCTTCATGGAGGTGACATTAGGAGATGCCACCAAACTTCTGGACACCATCATGACAAACTACTCTCAATGGAATAACGAAAGAGCTCCAACTGGTAAGAGGGTAAACTTTGTTGAGGAAATCGCTACTTTTAGTGAAAAAGTGGATGCTTTAATGAATATGGTTGCTAGTAAACATGATCATGTTTATCCCAATTATATCCCCTTGTCTACTTTGATTGAGAAAAATTATAATGATATTGATTTGAATTTTATTTCTCGAAACAATTTCAAAAACAACATGCTTATAGAGAAAATTTCAATGCTGGACCGTACCCGGGTAATTCCTCTAATAATTATGGTAATTATTATTGAAATTCATCTAAAAATAATAATAGGTTATCCTATGATATTTATAACACCATTAAATAATTTCTCAGTTTTCAAAAATATTTTTAATACTATGGTAGAAGAAAAGTTGCATAAAGTTGATGATTTGGCTAAGAATATGGATAGGATTGCTCTTCATGTGGAAGCTCTTAAAGAAAATTCCACCAAAGCATGATATTAATTATAACATGAAATGTATGCAAATATAAATTAATGAAATTAATTAGAGGATCTCTAGGTTGAGAGCTAAGCGAGAATTCTTAGAAAAAGCTCTTCCATCCGTTTCTTTTACCGTAATCATGATGAAGATGTTAAAATGATTGGTACTTATCCTATTGAATTTTGATTAATAATCTAAAAACAGATGATAAAGGGACTAGATACGAGTCAAATTTAGCAAGAAGGCATCCCGTTTTCTTGGAGGGTGACGATTCTAATGATAAAATGGAAAATGGGTTTGGAGAGGTCAAAACTTTAAGTGGTGATGTGCCCACTATCTTGGATTACAAGGACTTTAATTATGAAAGTTGATATTTAGTATAATGTATTTCCTTGCTGCAATCCATCATTATCTCACCCAATGCTTGTGAACAAAATAAATCTTTTACTAAACATATAGTAGAAGCGACGTAAAAGTCTACAATGAGAAACTCGAGCTAGATGTCTCCATTCCTAGAAAGTTGCATGGTGACTCGGAACTTACTATTACAAGTAAGCTCAAAGAATATGAATGCAATGCTTTGTGTGACCTTGGTGCTAGTGTTTCAACTATACCTAAATCTCTTTGTGATGTGCCCGGTCTCACCGAAATACAAGACTGTTCCCTTAACTTGCATCTTGCAAATTCTACTACTAAGAAACCTTTGGGTAGAATTAATGATGTGCTTACTCTTGCTAATAGAAATTATGTTCCTGTAGATTTCATTGTGCGTGATATTGAATGCAATCCATCTTGTCCGATAATATTTGAGAGACCTTTCTTATGAACTATAGCTGCAATTATTGATATGAAAGAGGGAAACATACGGTTCCAATTCCCATTAAAGAAATAGATGGAAACTTACCTAGAAATATTATTAAACCACCTTATTAATATATAATGAGGCCTACTTATGGGTGGTGTGTCAAATATGAAAACACTTGATCATATGCATTATGCCTAGCTAGGGGCGTAAAACAATAGCGCTAGTTGGGAGGCAACCCAATAGTTATCTTATTTTTCTTGTTCTACTTTATGTTTGTGTGATATAACATTATTATTGCTACTATAATGATTGTGTTTTTATATTTAATTTATTGTTTGTGCCAACTAAATCCTTTGGGATGACTTGGATAAAAAGTAGAATTGATAGGTGCAAAAACAAAAACTTTTGCGTCCAGTGCAGAATTTCTATGATTTTACGGGAATGTCTTTTTGATACGATTTTTACAAAGTATTTCTATATAAATATGCAGGTTTTCCTATGTTTTTAGAATTTTTGGAGTTAAAGAAGTATGGTGTGAATGCTTATCACTACATATTATTCTATTTTAGACATATTCTATTTTTGCTTGCATAGTTTGCTTGTTTTGATGATGATATGGATTATATCGGAGGGGGGTTATAATTCTGGAGAAGTTAGAATACAATACCTTATGAAACAATAAAATATGAATCAATTTATAACAATACCTAATGTTTATGGTTCGCATATCCTACTAACGGATCTCACGAGTTTTCTGTTGAGTTTTGTGTGCTCAAGTTTTCATGTTTTGGGTGTTATCATGATGAATGCAGGAATAATGAGCGGAAAGAGCCTAAGCTTGGGGATACCCAAGGCACCCCAAGTCAGATTCTTAGAATAACCAAGCATCTAAGCTTGGGATTCCCCAGAAGGCATCCCTTCTTTCGTCTCAATCCATAGGTATGTCACTTGGAGCTATATTTTTATTCATCACATGATATGAGTTTTGCTTGGAGCATAGTTTTTTAGTTTGATTTTTTTATTTTTCCATAGTCATTGTTTGCTGGACACACCCACTTGAGTCAAACACATGTTCACCATGATTTTTTTGAATACTCATTGTATTTCACTTGTGTCTTTTGAGCTAAGCAGTAGCTCTAGTGCTTCAGTTATATCTTTTAGAGCACGGTGGCGTATAGATTTTATAGAAATAATTGCACTCATGTTATTAACTTAAATTAGTCTGAGAGTAAATAAATAGTGATGGTAATTTGCATGAGCTATAATACTAGTACAAAAATAATAGGTATTCAGTCAGTGCATAATCAAAACCTTCATGTAGCACATAAAAGAGAAATTGTGGGTTAATGATATTGATGTGGTAATATGAAAGGGTGTGAGTGCATGGTTGTTGGTTAGTAAAAATATTGATAGTTAAAGGATGTTAATTTGTTGTTCATATAAATATTGGTTATGGCATGGTGATAATGTGTGAGCATTCTTATTCCTCGCTGAAATCCTAGTGTTATTTAGATCGGGGGCGTGCGATGGCTAACTCCTACTAACCCCTCCCCTAGGGGCATGCGAGTAGTACTTAGCTTCGAGAGAGCTAATAAAACCTTGCGATAAGTATGTGAGTTCTTTATGACTAAAGTGAATCCATGGATGTACGCACTCTCACTACCTCATATTTGTTAGCCTCCTCAGTACCGTGCATTGCCCATCCTCACCTCAAGGATCGGTGCGAAATTCGCTGGTGCATCCAAACCCCATTACATGATACACTTTGTTGAACATAAGCCACCTCATACCTTCCTCAAAACAGCCATTATATCGACCTATCATGGCATTTCCATAGCCATTCCGAGATATATTGCCATGCAACTTCCACCGTCACATCATCTGACTAGTACACTCATTGTAATATTGCTTTGCATGATCATGTAGATGACGTAGTATTTGTGGCAAAGCCATCGTTCATCATTGTTATACATGTTACGCTAGATCACTGCACATCCTGGTACACTGCCAGAGGTATTCTTATAGAGTCATATTGTTTAGTAGTTTTTCATATCGAGTTGTAAGTAAATAGAAGTGTGATGTTATTCATTGTTAGGGTAGTGTCTCAGTGAGGAAAGGATGATGGAGACAATGATTCCCCCAAAAGTCGGGATGAGACTCAGACGAAAAAGAAAAGAAAAGAAAAGAAAAAATGAAGAAATAAAAGAAAAAGAAAAAGAAAAAAGGAGAAAAGAAAAAATGAGAGAAAAGAGAGAAGGGACAGTGCTACTACCTCCTTTTCAACACGTGTGCTTCAAAGGAGAACCATTGTCGTGGGAATGAGCCTGACAATAGAAGGTAGGGTACAAAGGGAGAGGGCAGAGTCCTAGCTACGGCGAGGGTGTACACACGGATGTATGAGTTCAAGCCCCTCTCGTGGAGGTAACAGCCCTACGTCTCAGTGCTCGAGAGCTTATGTCGTGTGGAAAGTTAAGATTACAATGGTTGTGAACCCTTGTGCCAGAGGGGAGGGGCGGCTTATATAGAATTCGCTGCCCCTCATAAGTGCCCCGCATCTAAGGGTCTGATCATGGGTTTAAAGACTGATGCTACTGGTAATGTATATAATAAATGCTACTAATGACGAAGGACTAACGACCACCCGTTGGCCTCCTCATGGTGGCTCCTGGTCTTCTGGTGTCGACTGAGAATGAGGTCTACCGAGTGCCAGGCGACTGTCGAGTGAAGGAAGAAGACTCTGAGTGGATTGAATGTCGAGTGACTTGAACGCCTCATGGAATCCAGTCGGAAGCTTATGCTCGATCTTCAAGTACTCCGATGTAGTGTCCTTAGGTAGGGTATGTAGGCCTCGCCTAGGAGCCTACCCTAGGTACATATCCTCGTCATTAGCCCCCGAATGGATCGGGATTCGAGTGATGAAATGGGGGTATCAATGCCAATCTTGAATTAAGGCATCAAATCTTCCGAATGATATTCGGGGCTTCAAGGAAACTTGCGTCGATTGAACTCTAGGTATTGACGTCAATTTAGGATCAACACGCCAAATCTTCCGAATGATATTCGGTGATTCAATGAAACTTGCATCGATTGAACTCTTCTCCATTCACCCGGATCCATTTAGCCTTGAAAGTGTCCGAGTGGATGTTCAATGCCTATTCTGCTCTAAGTGAACTGAAAGCATCTTTGGAGGTGACGGGTCGGTCTGTCAGACCTAGATTTTGCAGGATACGAAAATTTGGGAAGCGCGCGCGCGTGCAATGATGACGCCACGATCAGGGCAAGTGGGAGCATAACGCCTCGATTTCTGCACCGGTCATTTTGCCATGTACTGGGCATAGACTATGGCTGGCGTGCGCGGTGATCTCGCGGGTCCACCAGTCAGCGAGGCACTTGGCGGGATATAAATCTCGAAGTGCTACGGTTCGCATAGTACTATTCCCCAAACTTCCTCTCTTCCTCCACCTCCCCTGTCTCCAGCGCCTCATCTTGTTCTTCTCCGATGAGAGCTGCCGCGACGATGACGAAGGGTACCACAGAGAAGCTGGAGCGAGCTAAGAAGTGGGCGACGAAGCTCAAGGGCAAGAAGCCCTCGACCGCTCGGTTCACCGCACCGACAGGATGGATGCAGGGGGACTTTCTCCCCTCTGTAGTCACTCACGAGGACATGGAGGGTGTTGTCGCCGACGGGCTCGTGGCGGACGACGCCTGGAGGCTGCCGAAGGGATAGCATGAGCCGGAGTCGCGCGACGGGGAGCGGGTCCTCCTTCTCTCCCATGTTGAAAGAGGTTTCTCTATGCCACCCCACGCGTTCTTTAGAGGGTTCTTGGATTTCTTCAGCGCCCAACTGCACCATCTCCCACCGAATACTGTTGCATACTTTTCTACCTTCGTTACTTTGTGCGAGTGTTTTCTGGGCTGCTCTCCCCATTGGGGGCTGTTCAAGCACATCTTTATGGTTAGATGTCAGACAGAGAAGAAAGCTCTCCCTATTGATGGGAAGACTCATGTGCTTTAGTTGTGTGGAGGTTTAGGACTTCAAAAAAGAGCCCATAGTTCCTTCCCTTCCATGACTTTTCCTGAGTCTGTTAGAGGCTGGCAATTGACTTGGTTCTACTACAAAGATGCAGCATCGCCCAACATGTCGACTGGCCTTCCCGCCTATACACCTGACCGTCCAGCTGTCCCCAGGTCTCTGAGGGTGACCGAAGAGGAACATGTCCAAGTGGGAATCTTGGTTGAAGCTATGGTGCAACTAATCCGGGGTGGAGTGACTGGCATGGATCTGTTGGAGACATTTCTCACTCGACGTATTCAGCTGCTCCAAGCCAGAGATCACACCATGTGACACTACGCGGGCCCTGAGGACTCGACCAAGGCGCACCCAGAAGAAGTTCCACAAAAAACTATCGAGCAGTGGCTTCGCAGCATCACTGGAGCATGCGACAACCCTTTGGGAGCCAAGAGGATTCGACCTTATTCGGCAGAAAACCCGCCAAAGAATCTGGTGAGTTGCACGGTGTCGACTGGTGTACTTGTACTGTCGAGTGATACATTGACTTATGAACTCACTTCTTTACTTGAATCATGCAGGAGTGGACGCACATGCACTCGCCCGTTCCCAATGGGAACCATGTTGATGATGGAGTTGTGAGTGAAGGAGGCAGTGTGGACAGCGATAGTTCAGAAGACTCTGAGGACGAGTATGAAAACTCGGATGAAAACGAGCCAGAAGTCGACCCATCTCTCAGCACCGAACGCCGCACCAAGGCTCGCCAAGATCCTGTGGCTGCTAAGGACAGGGCTCCAGGCCCGAGCGAGAAGAACCCAAAGCGGAGCCGCCCCGCGACTATCAAGTCGAGCGAACAATTGGCGAAGCAACCTAAGGTGACCATGGCCAAACCTCGCAAAGCCTTGCCTCGCATGAACATGGACGTGCCTGTCGTATCCACGTGAGTGTTTTGCCATCGAATTCTTTCTGTCGATTGTGACTTTGCGTTGTTGCCAACCGAGTGTTGTTTGATCCGTCAGAGCTGCTACGTCTGTAGCCTCACCTCCTCGAGACGGAGGGGAAGCAATGGACATTGACACTGCTGACGCTGCCACTTCTCATAGAGGTTAATAAGTTCTTGATTCATCCGAATGAGATTCGTCACTTGCAAAAGTTAACACTATCGGTAGATGTTGCAGAGATCATCCAGCTGGAAGACGACGAGAAACACCTAGACACTTCGCGCACCCACACCCGAAGAGCTTCATCAGTGCAGATGCTTCAGCATTAGACTGCAGAATCCTCCCAGGGGATGGGTGACTCGACACAAATCAGAGCTGAACCTGCAGTACCTCTGTCAAGTGCCCCTCTAGCTGTCTCGACCATCGTGACATCGACTCCAACTGGACCTACTTGTTGGGGAATGTTGCATGGGAAACAAAAAATTTCCTACGCACACGCAAGATCTATCCATGGTGATGAGCATCTATGAGAGGGAGAGTGGATCTACATACCCTTGTAGATCGCTAAGCGGGAAGCGTTAAGAAACGCAGTTGGTGTAGTCGAACGTCTTCGCGATCCAATTCGCCGAGCATCCCGTGATCTCATCACGATCCGTCCTGCAATACAGTCACGATCTGTCCTGCGAACTCATCACGATCTGTCTGGCGATCTCATCACGATCCGTCTCGCAATCTGGATCATGGTCCTTCCGATCTAGCACTGAACGGACAACACCTCCGCGTTCAGCACACGTACAGCTCGATGACGATCTCCGCCTTTTTGATCTAGCAAGAGGGAGCGGAGATGTAGATGAGTTCTCCGGCAGCGCGACGACGTTGTGGCGATGGTGGTGCAGCTATTCCAGTAGGGCTTCGCCTAAGCACCGCTGAAAACCGATCTAGAGGAGAAACTACGATCTAGAGGAGAGGTAGCACATGGCTATTAGGGTTAGCTTTTCCCTCTAAATCCTCAAGTATATATAGGAGGGAGGGAGGGGAGGAGCCAGCCTCAAACCCTCAAGTTTTGGTCGAAATTGGAAGTGGAGGAGTCCTACTCCAATCCTATTAGGAGTAGGATTCCTCGTTTCCACTTGGAAACTCTTTCCACCTCTCCACCTTTGGATTTTTTTCCTTCTCAAACCACTCCAGCCGCATGGGCCCTTAGAGGAGGCTTCGGCCAGCCCACCATGGGCTGGTTTACCTCCTCCCACATCCCATGTAGCCTCTTGGGTCGAAATACCTCTCCTGATGATCCCCCGGTACACTACCGGCACTCCCGGTACACTGCCGATGAGCCCGAAACTTTTTCGGCAACCAAAACAAGACTTCCTATATATCAATCTTTACCTACGGACCATTACGGAGCTCCTCGTGGCATCCGGGATCACATCCAGGACTCCGGACAACCTTAGGTCACCACCATACATAACTCTATACTACCGAAACGTCACCGAACCTTAAGTGTGCAGACCCTGTGGGTTCGAGAACTATGTAGACATGACCGAGACACCTCTATGATCAATAACCAATAGTGGGACTTGGATGCCCATACTGGTTCCTACATATTCTACGAAGATCTTTATTGGTCGAACCTCTATGTCAAGGATTCAGTTAATCCCGTATGATGTTCCCTTTGTTGTTCGGTATGTTACTTGCCCGAGATTCGATTGTCGGTATCTCCATACCTAGTTCAACCTCGTTACTGGCAAGTCTCTTTACTCATTTTGTAATACAAGATCCCGTGACTAACACTCAGTAACATTGCTTGCAAGGCTTGTTGTGATGTTGTATTACCGAGTGGGCCCAGAGATACCTCTCCGTCACACGGAGTAACAAATCCCAGTCTTGATCCATGCCAACCCAACAGACACCCTCGGAGATACCTGTAGAGTACCTTTATAGTCACCCAGTTATGTCGCGACATTTGATACACACAAGGCACTCCTCTGGTGTCAGTGAGTTGCAAGATCTCATGGTCATAGGAACAGATACTTGACATGCAGAAAACAGTAGCAATAAACTGACACAATCATATGCTACGTTTGTAGTTTGGGTCTTGTCCATCACACCATTCTCCTAATGATGTGATCCCGTTATCACATGGCATCTCATGTCCATGGCTAGGAAACCTTAACCATGTTTGATCAACGATCTAGTCTATTAGAGGCATACTAGGGACATGGTTTTGTCTATGTATCCACACATGCATCTAAGTCTCCGATCAATACAATTATAGTTTGGATAATAAACGATTAGCATGAACAAGGAAATATGATAATAACTAATTTATTATTGCCTCTAGGGCATACTTCCAACACTGCTCAGACTGCTTCAGCTGCCCCAGCAACTACGCCGATCCCGCCCATGACGACTTTCTCTCTGCATCACGTCCCGGAAGATCAGACCAGAGCTGCAAAGGAGGCTATGATCCAGGCAGAGCAGATAATGCTACGAACCAAAGAGGCGTACGAGGCCAGCAAGCTGGCTTATGATGTCAGCGCAGCCCTCCGCACCAATGTCCGAGTAAGTTCGACTGTAAGTACATTTCCGATTGAATTCTTGTCCTTTCTTGACTGTACACCCAGTGGGTGCTTATTGTTCACTCGTAGAATGTTTGAAATTTCTCCACTCGAATAGGTCAGGTCTTAGTCGAGTAGGGTTTGGATCGATAGTACGCGTAGTACTAGAGTCACTCGACATGTCGAGTGTATATATTTTTTTCTAACGAGTTACTCGACGGATCGAGTGTTAACCGTCTCAGTGGGGGCACTCTAAGTGCACCCACTAGGTGTAGTCCCCAAGACCACTGTCGAGTGCTTGCATCGGCAGGGGTCTTAGAGCTTGTCGTATGCTTGATACGTTTGTCCTTGGTTGCACCACTCCGCAGCTACTTTGTAGGTTCCATGGATATCGTTGACAAACCATGATATGACGCTACATAAGGATAGACTACACTTCACAGAGTGGGGAGGGGTGTGTCACTTGACGGATAGAGTGACCGATGTTTTCTGCCAGTCAGCTGATCGAGAATTGGCGGATCCAGTGGGGACACGCTAAGTGCACCCACTAGGTGTAGTCCCCGAGACCGCTGTCGAGTGCTTGCACCGGTAGGGGTCTTAGAGTTTGTTGTATACGGGATACATTTTGCCTTTGGTCACACCACTCCCAAGCTACCTTGTAGGTTTCATGGATATTATTGATAAACCATGATATGATGCTACATAAGGATAGATTGAACTTCACAGAGCAGGGACGCGCGTCACTCGATGGGTCGAGTGACAGATGAATGTTCTGACAAGGCTGACCTTGATGAACATTTCAGTAACCAGTGGGGGCATGCTAAGTGCACCCACTGGGTGTAGTCCCCGAGGCTACTGCTAATCGCAGATGATAAACAGTAGTCTTGAAAACTTGAAATAGGGATTTCCATCGTACGCGTAGTACTAGAGTCACTCGACATGTCGAGTGTATATTTTTTCTCTGACGAGTTACTCGACAGGTCGAGTGTTAACCGTCTCAGTGGGGGCACTCTGAGTGCACCCACTGGGTGTAGTCCCTAAGACCACCGTCGAGTGCTTGCACCGGCGGGGGTCTTAATAGAGACTGTTTTGAATTTGTTTACGGCACGCGGAGCGCCAGAGCCACTCGACATATCGGGTGGACTTTTTGCTTGAATTATTCTTCCCCTGGACATGGGCTTCATGGACATCACAGGTCAACCATTATATGGCGTTGTTCTAGGATACAAATATAGGTGTTCGATGGTTTTCATAACCCAGTCGACCGTCCTTGGTATTATTTTGTTGATTGAATATCTTTCTTTTGTTGGTTTCAGAGGGCTTGCGAACTTGGAATGCAGTACAAGGATCTGGAGGATGAGAGGAACCGATTGCGCATGGATTTGGAAGCCTCCAACAATGCTCTAGAGCGAGGGTGGGCTGAGCTGAACTCTTTGGGAGGTAACTACTGTCGACTCTCTGCATTCCTATCTTCACCTTTCATGCTTTGAACCGAGTGCTCTCACTTGAACAGATGTGCGCAATGAAAATCATTGACTCCAAGCGTGACTCAACAATGTTGTTTCTTTAGATTCCATGAAGAAGGTGTTGGAGGACAAGGACAGAGCACTCGCTGACGACCAATGGGTGGCCAAGGACAAAACCGAGACTGCAGATCGAAAGCTGGCGGCTGCCCAGAAGCTGGAGGAGGAGAACGCAAAGTTGAAGCAAGAGCGCGTGGACCTCGTCAAAAGGGCTGAGCAGCTGAACAAAAGGAGTAACGGTCTGGAGAGGCATTTGGGCGAATTCTCGAGGAAGATGTACATCATGCTCGACGGTGAGTGTCTCTTGCCGACTGAACTTTGTAAAATCCATGAGGATCATACCTCACAAGCTTTCCTCCCATTCCTTCTCTTCAAAAGAATTCTACCAAGGCATTGAAAAGGAGACAGAAGAGATTGAGCCCAACCTGGACCCTACCAAGTCTCCTGTCGCAGACGCGGTGGCCATGAACATGCTCAGACTCAATTTCTGACTCCAGGGCACTCAGGCGTATCTTGTCCGACTGAAATCCGCGATGGAGAGGATTGATAAGGAACTGTGGTCTGAGGACACTCCTCAGCTCGATCTCAACTCCACGATGGCCCGTCTGAATGACGTTCCAAATCGAGTGCAAGCATGGAAGAAATCTGTTGCTCGCTGCGGTGCCGACGTGGCGCTATCACTCGTCAGGGTCCATTGCAGAGATGTGAGGGAGGAAAATCTGAAGGAGCTCCGAGTGGTTAACACAAAGAAGCTTCAGTTTGAGGACTTCATGGAGACCTTTATCGATGCAGCTACCAGAATCGCAGATGGCATCAACTTGGACACTTTTGTCGAGCCAGTTAGCCCGTCGGATGATTGAAAAAATTTGATCTTAGGAAGAAACACTTTTATTCGCCTCGGTATGCCGAGTGAAACTGTATCCCTTAAAACTTCATTCAGGCCTTAAGCCTGAGCACATTTGCTTCTTTACGAAACATTTATCCATGGTTTATCCTTTGGATTTTATCCGTATTTGGCTTTCGATCGTTTGTTTGACTGAGTTTGTTTTTAGGCTTAGGCGAAAACATGTTCGCAGATAAGCCCCCGAGTATGAGGACTGCTCTACACTCGGAATATTTTTGATCCTAAGCAAAGACGGATTTGCAAATAGGACGTCGAGTGAATACAATACTATCCACCCGACAAGGTTTTTAACTTAGGTGAAGCATGTTCGCAGCTAAGCCCCCGAGTGTGAGGATTGCTCACCACTCGGAGTATTTTTGAACCTAAGCGAAGACGAATTCGCAAATAGGCCGTCGAGTGAATGGATTGTTATCCACCCGACATGGTTTTAACTTAGGCGAAACATGTTCATAGCTAAGCCCCCGAGTGTGAGGATCGCTCATCACTCGGAGTTTTTTTCAAACTTAGGCGAATGTCAATTCGCATCTAAGACGCTGAATGAATGGACTGCTATCCACCCGACAGGGTTTTTAACTTAGGCGAAAGCATGTTCGCAGTTAAGCCCCCGAGTGTGACGATTGCTCATCACTCGGAGTATTCCCAAGAATGAAACTGTACGATCGGAATCAACAATATATATTGCAGAAATGTGAATTGCATTGATGAAGTATTCTTATTACATCAAAAGATTCTTCTGTCTCAAGTATAAAAACGTCGAAGCAGATCTGCATTCCAGGCTCGTGGCTCGTCTATCCGCTTCATGAAATTGTATAGATGCTAGGCTCCATTGTTAAGCACCTTAGTGACGACGAAAGGACCTTCCCACGCAGGAGCAAGCTTGTGAGGTCGGTGTTGATTCACTCTAAGTACCAAGTCTCCCTCATGAAACGATCAACTCTTGACATTCTTCGCATGGAAGCGTCGTAGATCCTGCTGCTAGGCAGTAGTCCGGATCAGAGCCATTTCTCATTCTTCCTCCAGGAGATCTACACCGTCCTGCCTGGCTTGTTCAGCTTCAGCCTCAGAATACAGTTCCACTCGAGGAGAATTGTGAAACAAGTCACTTGGCAAGACAACTTCAGCACCATAGACCAAGAAGAAAGGAGTCCGTCCAGTCGACCGATTTGGCGTAGTTCTCAGGCCCCATAACACGGATGGCAGCTCAGTTACCTAGGCATCAGCGGCATGATCCAGGTCGCGCATGAGACGAGGCTTAAGACCTTGCAAGATGAGGCCATTGGCTCGCTCGACTTTCCCATTGGTTTGCGGGTGTGCGACAGATGCATAATCTACCTGAGTGCCCTGAGATGTGCAGAAGTTTCTGAACTCTTCCGAGTCAAAGTTGGTGCCGTTATCTGTGATAATGCTATGAGGAACGCCGTACCGGAAAATTATCTCTCTCATGAATGTAACCGCCGTATGGGAGTTCAATTTCTTGATGGGCTTGGCTTCTATCCACTTGGTAAACTTGTCGACTACAACTAGCAAATGAGTGAAACCACCTTTTCCGGTCCAGAAGGGACCAACCATGTCGAGTCCCCAAACAGCAAATGGCCAGGCGAGAGGAATTGTCTTTAGAGCAGAGGCTGGCTTGTGTGATAGGTTTGCATAGAACTGGCATCCATCACAGTGATCGATGATGTCCTTAGCCATCTCATTAGCCCGGGGCTAGAAGAAACCAGCTCTGTATGCTTTGGCGGCAATCGTCTGTGAGGATGCATGATGACCGCAAGTTCCCGAGTGGATCTCATCCAGAATCATTCGACCTTCCTCGAGGGAAATGCAACGCTGTTTAACGCCAGTCGCACTCTCTCTGAACAGTTGATCTCCCATCACAATAAAAGCCTTGGACCTGCGCACAATTTGTCGAGACTCTGTTTCATCTTCAGGGAGCTCTTGTGTGAGGATATAGGCAATGTAAGGCATAGTCCAATTGGGAGTGATAACCAGAATCTCCATGACCAGGTGAATCACTGCGGAGACATCGACTTCTGTCGGGTCAGTCAAACTCAAAGCTTGTGGGGGCTCTTCGCTGAAAGGATCTTCTTGAACTGAAGGAGTGTGCAAGTGCTCTAAGAACACACTGCTGGGGACAGGCCGTCGAGTGGACCCAATCTTGGATAGCTCATCGGCCGCCTGATTTTTCAGTCGGGGAACATGATGAATTTCTAGGCCTTCGAATTTCTTCTCCAACTTTTGGACTGCATTGCAGTATCCAGTCATAGCGGGGTTTTGAACATCCCACTCTTTCATCACATGATTCACCACCAGATCTGAGTCGCCATAAACCATCAGGCGCTTGACGCCGAGTGAGATAGCCATGCGCAACCCATACAAAAGTGCTTCATATTTTGCCTCATTGTTGGAGGAATCAAAGTGAATTTGCAAGACATAGCTGAGCTTGTCACCCTGGGAGATATCAAGACAACACCAGCGCCAGACCCATTCAACATTTTAGAGTCGTCAAAGAACATTGTCTAATGCATCGAGTGAACTTGGATTGACCGTTGCTGTTCGATCCACTCGGCCATGAAATCTGCCAATGCTTGGGACTTGATTGCTTTTTTGGCTTCAAATCTGATGTCAAAGTGTCCAAGCTCGGTTGCCCATTTAGCCACTCGACCTAATGCATCTCTATTATTGAAAATCTCGGACAAAGGAGCATCACTGACGACTGAAATCGAGTGGTCTTGGAAATAATACGCCACCTTCTTTGCTGATAGGTAAATACCATAAACCAGCTTCTGATAGTGTGGATATCTTTGCTTTGAGTGGGACAAAACTTCCGAAACATAATAGAATGGTCGTTGGACTTTATGAGCTTTACCCTCCTCTTCCCGCTCGACAGTTAGCACTGTACTGACAACCTGATTTGTGGCCACGATGTACAGGAGCAAGGGCTCTTTGCTGGCAGGAGCGGCAAGCACCGGCTGGGTGGAGAGCAGGGCTTTGAGCTCAGCAAACGCTGCTTCGGCTTCGGGAGTCCACTCGAATGTGTTGGACTTCTTCATCAATTGATATAAAGGCAACGCCTTCTCACCAAGACGAGAAATAAATCGACTCAATGCTGCCAAGCAACCTGTGAGCTTTTGAACATCGTGCACTCGCACGGGAGTCTTCATTCGGGTAATGGCGCTGATCTTCTCAGGGTTGACATCGATCCCCCATTCGAAAACGATAAAATTGAGTAATTTGTCACCAGGGATGCCGAAAGTACACTTGGCCGGATTTAGCTTTATGTTGAATCTCCTCATATTGGCGAATGTTTCGACCAAGTCGGCTAGCAGGCCGGAACCTTTGCGGGACTTGACCACTATATCATCCATGTACACCTCGACATTCCGAGGGATCTGGTCGAGTAAACATTTCTGAATCATGCGCATAAAAGTCGCGCCGACATTTTTGAGACCAAATGGCATAGTGATGTAGCAGAAACACCCGAATCGGGTGATGAAAGTTGTCTTTATTTCGTCCGGGCCATACAGACGGATCTGATGATACCCAGAGTAAGCATCCAGAAACGATAAACGCTCGCACCCCGCAGTCGAGTCAACAATTTGATCTATGCGGGGGAGCGGAAAATGATCCTTCGGGCATACCCGATTGAGATGTTTGAAGTCAATGCACATACGCAAAGACTTATCTTTCTTTGGAACCATCACAACATTCGAGAGCCACTCGGAGTGGTAAATTTCCCGAATGAACTTGGCTTGCAAGAGACGGGCCACTTCTTCGCCAATTGCCTTGTGCTTCTCCGCCGCTGAATGACGCAAATGCTCACTGACGGGTTTGGCTTTCGGATGCACTCTCAGACACCGCTCAGCCAGCCCCCTGGGAACCCCCGGCATGTCAGCAGGCTTCGATGCAAAGATATCCTAGTTCTCACGGAGGAACTGGATGAGCTCGGCTTCCTATTTGCTGTCGAGTGTTGATGAGATATTCGTCGGGGCAGCAGTAGGATCCGTCGGGTGAATGTGCACCTTCTTCACTTCCCCTGCCGACTAAAATGCCGACTCGGAAGCCGACTTCTTTGCGCGGAGCAAATCAGTAGGGTCAGCGGTTTTCTTGTACTCTTCTAGCTCCGCCATTGCCATCTGGCGATCGGCGATCTTGGAGCCTTGTTGGAGGCATTCTTCGGCCCGCTGTCGATTGCCACTAACCGTGATCATGCCCTTAGGGCCTGGCATCTTCAACTTGAGATACATGTAATAGGTCAGGCCATGAAACGAGCATATGCGGGTCGACCCAAAATGGCATGGTAGGCACTCTAGAAATCCACGACTTCAAACGTCAGCTTTTCTTTTCAGAAATTTATGTCGTTCCCGAATGTAACATCCAATGCTATCTGGCCGAGTGACTTGGCCTTCTTCCCTGGGATGACCCCATGAAATTGCATGTTGCTTTCACTCAGTCGGGACTTCAGAATGCCCATCCCTTTCAGGGTATCTGCATAGAGGATATTCAGGCCGCTGCCACCGTCCATGAGGACCTTTCTGAGTCAAGCACCCCCCCCCCACCGGATCAACTACCAGAGCCTGTCGACCAGGGGTGGACACATGAGCAGGATGGTCTGTTTGGTCGAATGTGATGGCGTACTAGGACCACTTGAGGTAGGTGAGGGTAGCAGGCACATCCATGTTGACTTCTTTGTTGATGACTTTCAGACGACTCTTGCTCTCGACATCAGCAATAATCACAAGTGTGGCAGTGACATCCGGAATGTTTCTTTATCTTCATCTTCATCACCCTTCTCAGGAGATTTATCACTCGGCGGGTCCCCCTTGAATTGCTGGATAAGGGTCCGACACTGTTGAATGGTGTGCTTGGGCAAAATCACATTGCCTTCCGCATCTTTCCTCATGTGAATTACACACGGCTGATCCATGATATCAGTTCCTGACTGATTTTTTCCTTTCTTGGGGGCATACTGTGCTTTAGCTTTGCCCTTGTTTTTTGACTGAGTCGCTAGTGCTGCTGCTTCTGCTTGAACCGGACCCTCAGCTTTTCGCTTCTGTTTCCGATTGTTACTGCCACCAGCCTCATTGGCGACTGCCTTTACTTTGCCGCTACGGAGGCGGTCTTCTTCCTCGCCATTGGCATACCGAGTGGCGATTTCCATCATATTGCCGAGTGAAATATCACCCGTGCGCCCGAACTTCAGGTACAACTCCCTGTATCTCACGCTGGCCTTGAAAGCACACACAGCCTGGTGCTCTGACACATTCTCCACTGTATGGTGCAAAATGGACCACCGCTGAATATAGTCTCTCAAAGTTTCATCGGGCTTCTGGACACAATGCTGTAAGTCGACCAGACCTGCAGGACGCTTGCAAGTACCCTCAAAGGTTTGGATAACCACTCGAGCAAGATCCTCCCAGCAATATATACTAGAAGGAGCCAAGCGATTAAACCAAGATCGAGCTGAACCATCTAGCATCAAGGACAAGTACTTCATCGCAACATTCTCGTTGCCGCCGCCAATATACACAGCCACTCAGTAATCATCTAACTAAGTCTCTGGCTTGGACTCACCAGAAAATTTTCCGATCCCAGCCGCCAACCTGAAGTTGGGGGGAATCTCCACAGAACGGATGGCTCTGCTGAAACACTCAGGACCAGAAATCACAACCGAGCTACCACTCGGAAAGTCTCTATCTTGGCCTTCTCTATGGGCTCTGCCCCTGTCGATCCGCTTCTGGGTGAGAAGATCTCGAGCATCAAACTCCGCATTTCTCTCATCACCGAATGAGCGCCTATCGTCCGGGTGCCGGGGCACGCGCGGACTGCCCTGCGGAGGAGCGGGCACTCGACGGTGGTCTTCACGGTGAAACTAATCTCTGACCTGATCCTTGCGAAAGCCCCCACCCCTACGATGCAGGGGCGATCCAGGGCTGTGTGCCAACTAAACAGTTTCTGCCCTGGGTGAGTTGCTGTGTATCCTGTTGCGGGACTGAGAAACTACTGAATTCTGACACCGTGTTGCATCTAACAACGCTCTGATCTGCATCAACCCTCTTCCAGCCTCTGACCGCGATGGCTGAATGTAATCTGCTATCCTAGCAGCAACAACAACATTTAACATAGGAGTTCGATATACCTCAATGTCGTTGCGGGAGCCAGTCGAGAACAGTTGTCACTACTGTCAACGAGCAACAGGTGAACGCTGGCAAGCGCGCTTGTCGAGTTCACCCTGAAGCTCTTGCAACCGAATGCGCGTGGCCTCCAAGGCCTGGGCATCAGCGGTCGTACCAATGATGGGGGTGTGAAGAACCTCCCCCTCGCAACGCGGCTGTTCACTCGATGTGCCACCAGCATCACGTTTGCTGCGGCCAAATCCCAGCAGCGGGCTTTGATGAGAGCCTGTCATAAGGACCTCCGCTGCTGGATCGTAGCTCTCGCACTCGAAAGGGATGTCGAACAGATCGAAATCCGACTTGAACACGCCGTGCAGAGACTCGACAGGCTCGACCGTTGTGATCTGCGGAGAAGAAATTTGACGTGCCACTGCGTGCTTGACCCAGCGTTGGAGTCATGAGCGGACGGACCGGTTGTGACTGTGAACAACGAGGGGAGCCGACGTATAGGGAGTCGACGGCTGACCCAGCAACGCGCCGTAGGAACTCGCGCGGAAGTGCGCGACCCCGCGGACTAGGAGTGCCTCGACATCGAGAGGCGCTTCCTGAAGCCATGCCAAATCGTCGGTGATGAAGGTGAGCGCACCGAAACGGATCTCGTGGCCCAGAGCGAAAACACCGCCAGAAGACATGTCGAAGGACGAAAAATGCAACCTCGTCGGAAGTCGCTTAGACGCCTGCCCCACGGTGAGCGCCAACTGTCGTGGGAACGAGCCTGATAGTAGAAGGTAGGGGTACAAAGGGAGAGGGCGGAGTCCTAGCTACGGCGAGGGTGTACACACGGATGTATGAGTTCAGGCCCCTCTCGTGGACGTAACAGCCCTACGTCTCAGTGCTCGGGAGTTTATGTCGTGTGAAAAGTAAAGATTACAATGGTTGCGAACCCTTGTGTCAGAGGGGAGGGGCGGCTTATATAGAGTTCGCTGCCCCTCATAAGTGCCCGGCATCTAAGGGTCCGATCGTGGGTTTAAAGACTAGCTTTATTGGTAACGTACATAATAAATGCTACTAATGACGAAGGACTAACGACCGCCCATTGGCCTCCTGATGGTGGCTCCTGGTCTTCTGGTGTCGACTGAGAATGAGGTCTATCGAGCGCCAGGCGACTGTCGAGTGAAGGAAGAAGACTCCGAGTGGATTGAATGTCGAGTGACTTGAACGTCTCATGGAATCCAGTCAAAAGCTTATGCTCGATCTTCAAGTCCTCCGATGTAGTGTCCTTAGGTAAGGTATGTAGGCCTCGCCTAGGACCCTATCCTAGATACATATCCTTGTCAACCATGTTTTTCATATAGAGAGTCTCAATTTTTGTCACTTTCATATGCTAGTGAGAATTTTTCATTATAGATCTTAGCTTGTATATTCCAATGATGGGCTTCCTCAAATGCCTGAGGCCTTCATGAGCAAGCAAGTTGAATGCACAGCCACATAGCTTCAGTCAAGGTTTCATACACTTATAGCTCTAGTGCATCCCTTGCATGGAAATGCCTACTCCTCGCATTGATATACATTGATGGGAATCTCCATAGCCCTTCAATACTCCTAGTTGATGTGGTACTTTCATTTCCATTTTTTACCCCTTTGAAACCAAGGCTGAAGCACGTTATGTTATGTCCATGATTCACGCTCATGTATTGAGTGAGTAATAATAAACTGAAGCATGTTAAAAAGTACAATCTAATTGCTTGTCTTAACACCGAGGTGCTTGACATTTGTATTTATGTGGTGAAGACAAAGCCATGCCATGCTAATATAAGAAAATGATTGGGGGTAAACATTCTTTAAGGATCGTATATTTTGAACACTGATGATTACGTTACTTATGCTCATGGATATTACTATGTTGATTTTTGTTAATTCATCGTTTCTCAATGATCATACCTGCAATAGATTACATGTCGGGTAGCATGTCACATCAAAAAAATTGTTTCTATCATTTACCTACTCGAGGACGAGCAGGAATTAAGCTTCGGGATGTTGATACGTCTCCAACGTATATATAATTTTTGATTGTTCTGTGCTATAATATTATCATTTTAGAATACTTTTTACGCATTTATTTGTTTATTTATATTATATTTTAGAACTAACCTACCTTACATTCTTAATAAGTTGGTCCCAATTTTCTCTACATGCAAAATGTCCACGTCATCATACATACAACATCATCAAAAACGTCCACATCATGATGCATGTCACATTATCTTCACCAGACGCTAGATCATTTAAAACAACACATCCGCCATATCGCGCAGTGTGCCTTCCCGTTCCACTTCCACTTCTCCAACTCTTACTTTAATTCCCACCCTCAAGGCTCATGTTCGCATGCCCATAACTCTCGGTCTTGCTAGATGACGGCTCATGTTCTGGAACTTACGCATGCATCCAATGAGATATGATCGATCGTGGGCATTCGAAGAGACGATCAATTGTTTGACCTTCCTCGGCACCTATAAATCTTGGCAAGCACCTCCATGTTGCATCGGCATTCCTTCAAATCTTCATTGATGTGGAATTGTTGAGGGGGTAAGAAGTGTTAGAAATATTTAAGGGATTAATCCCTACTTTCTCTAACCGCAGGCAGTTGCTTTTCCAATTGTCGCATCGGTTCACGAAGAGACGTCTTTCTGTAGAGACACCTCTATAATGGCATCCCCTCAAACTGTATATATATGTAATCACATTATCAATAAAGAAATCAGACAATTCACTTTTACATCTTAATGTCTTTCTCTCTATCTATACTTGAAACACGTTATCGGCACTCTATGGCGGAGCGATTTCACGGCAGGGCTCGTCCATGGTAGGCCACGCCCTCCAGTGTGCTGCGAGAGTACGGCAGAGCGCAGTGGCACATGTGAGGCGCGTGTTCCCGCAACCTCGCCTCCTGCAATAGTCTAAGACGACCACAGCCCCGGCGGAGTGATTCTGGAGGCATCATGTACGACGAAACTACCGCTCCTGGGTCTTTCATTCCAAAGATCGCCGATCGATCATGATTAGATCGCTGCAGAAATCCGCTTCCATGCCGCCAAGTGCAGAAGACGCACGCACTGACGTGTAAGAGATCAATCAGGAGAAAGCAAATTACTGTCTTTCGTCATTAACATCAGTGATCTAACAATTGATTTGATTGTTTGCTCTTTTTCGATTATGCTATGTACTAATGCAAATTACTTCCATCAAGTGGATACCAAAAGAGCAAATCGAAGAAAAGAAATCATAGGAGTTCGGCCAAAAGCAGAAGAAACAGGGCATGAACCAAGATGCAAAAAGGCACCACATGAGATGAAAAAAGTTTCTTCACCGTGCTTT
This sequence comes from Hordeum marinum, assembly GCA_022496015.1. Taxonomy (NCBI): domain Eukaryota; kingdom Viridiplantae; phylum Streptophyta; class Magnoliopsida; order Poales; family Poaceae; genus Hordeum; species Hordeum marinum. Next base: position 273,717,685 of record CM039674.1, on the reverse strand, counting down.
CTTTTCCTCTCTGTAGAAAGCACTAGTATCAGCAGCGGTGCAGTATCATGCCACACACACGCCTTATCTTCTTTCATCGGCTCCTGGCACTACCGTATGACGTGGCCGCGCCATAAAGCGCGCGGCACACGCGCCGGATCGACCAGTAGCGGCAGTCGGAGCGGCCTGACTCGCACCTCACGACGCTGGACCTGCCATCTTCAACCCTTTGCCTGCGGTTGTCGAGGTCACATCCATTCATGCGATCGCCTTCGTGCCACCTGGATACCTGCGCATGCCATCCTCCACAGGCCGCGGCTCCCCTGCCACTCCTTCGGCTTGTGTGGGGGTTCACCGCCGCCTCTTGGCCTTCGGCGTCCCGCTGGCGAGCCCACCATCGAGCAGCCGCTTTGGCCGCACCGACACATAAAGAGGACGAGCGCGACAAGATCTCTTCTCGCCGCCGATGATGCAACCGGCCGGTCGTGGGGGGCTCCGCCTTTGTTGGTCGTGTGGAATTGGGGATCGATGTGGTTGGGGCACCGCTCCTGACTTGTCTCCCTTAGTCGACCAGGCTGGTCCATGCTGGGCTGCTATACGTGGCCTATTTACATGCGGCCGAACCATCAAGATCTCCTGCTATTTGCATTATTTTCTTATAATTACTTGTATTTTCAGTTTTTTTAGCAGATTAGTGCTCCAACAACTATTGCTATTTATTAGCATTTGTCATGTTTAGGCTAGATATGCATTTAAATCATTTTCTGTTGAATTTTTAAATTCCATAAATACATGGTTGTTAATGCCTGACATGTTCTTTACCAATACAACGACATTGTTTTACGACCGAGATTAAGTTTTCTCGCACAACAATGTTGATTTGCGATTGAGAAATGTTTCTCGCAAAACAATCTCATTGCGATTGTGATTAATTTTTTTGTCACAAAATATTAATTCACCTTGCTAAATTATGTCCATGGTTGATACAAAATCATATCATTTAATTTGAGGTCTATACAATTCAAGTTTTTGACTTGAGCATTAAGTTTGTAACATCATTACTATTCATTACAATAGTAGTGTATATCTGTTGAGTATCGAAATGTATTCCAGATATTAAGTTGATGTAATATATTTCCACGTTCCTCGCGTGTCGAGATTAATTACGTCCATTTGCAATTGAGATTTTTAATCTATTTGAAAGATAAATTCAGTATCATTACATTATAGTTTTTTCGTTGAGTACGAAGTATTCCGAAATATTTCTATGATGTATCTATTTTCATGTTAAACACATGTCATGATTAATACGTCTATTTGCAATTAAGATTTTCAATTTCTTGCAAATACAAATGCAAAATTCAAGGTGATTTCTTCAAATTGATGCGTGGGATCACAAGGTAGTCATATGGATCTACTGCCTACACAGATTATCGGTGACTACCGTTAAAGCCTACATTTTGTCATTCGACATTATAATTTCTTTACAAAGTGCTCTCCCACATATTTTCCAAGTCATGACATAATGCATTATGAGTGAGTATCTACTGATTTCACCATATTATATTCCCTTGTGCTGCGAGATCTACTTCATTTTGGAGACTATCTTCAAGGTGTCATACTTAGAAATTTGAGTTCACACTAATGGTTTCAAGCTAATTTCTTCAAATACCCATTAATTCTGCAAAATGCATTAGAATGTTAACCATGATGGTTTTTTAATTTAGCGATAGTAAATTAATTATCTCTGGTTTGCCCCTATAAGTAATTGCTGGCTAAGTAATTTGAGGCTCTTGCCCTCAATGGCCACAACTTAAGCGGGTTATGGACAAGATCAGTCTTGCATCCCATGGGATAACGCGTGCAATCCAAGCCAGCCACGGGGACGCAAAGGACCTCAAGGGTAAATGTTTGAAACTCACTTCAAACCTGACACCATCATGGAAGTCAGTTGTTTGCATGATGTTCTTCTAGAACCGAGCAATCAAATGACTATCAGTTGTCACGAGACCCTATGAGCACGGATAACATGACCGTTGAATATGCATCAACTGACATGTTTGGAGACTACATTTAGTCCCTCAAACTCCTTAATGATCTATTTAATTATGTCCATTTCTGTTGTTCTAATATGAACATGATTATTGTTGTCACCAAATATTGTATATCACAATATATTGTATCAGCACTTTGGTACAAATACATTTGTATGTATTCTATATATCTGACATAGACTTTCTTAAGAATCTTCATGTCTATATATAGATTTCTACGGGTGTCAATCTGATGAAAGATGATATGAAGTGCAATGTTTCCACTCACATTGAGATAAAGGAGATATTTTAAAATCGCTAGATGCGATGAGGTAATTTTTGGCTTAACTTGAGCCATATTTAATATCCCTGTGGGTACTCGAGTAATGTCAGAACGCTCTACTGCTTTCCGGTTTAACTCGCACCCTACTAAATTATAGAGGTATCCGTCAAAATAGTTTCTGTAGCAAAACTTATGATGACAACAAAGAGGACTACATTCTCTTTACCATATGCAATGCATATGGATGGCACATTCTCTATGTATCATCAGGATTGTACTACACATACTGCAACACCCGTAGCACATGTTGCGTATGAGATAGTTTTCCAGAGTGTCTTTTGCATGACAAACTTGGCATTCCTACCTTGGTCATCACTGACATTGGGTTGAAACCGAAACTATCAACAATTCCAATGGTTTATGATTAGTATGATGATAAATTCCAACAATATTTGGATTTTATGGGCACTACATGTGACACAGGGAAGCTAATTTTAAGGCTCGTGCGCCTTAAAGTCTACGCTGAACCACTCAGACTCCTTGAATGAATCAAGTCGAGGTAAGTGGCTCTTCCCATCCATTGACTAGACTATTCACGTATTCCATGGTTTAAAAGATATATCTACATGATGGTCTTAAGTGTGTGCTTTATTTACATGAAACCACTGGATCATTATCCTGACATCGATTTCAAGCAAATCGAATGGACAAGTTGCAGAATTATCCTTGTGTGCCTTCACTTTGGCCCTAGGATTTTATTTTAGCACTTTGTCTAGACTCAAAATGGTTTGGTAGAATCCTTTATCCAAAGAGTTAAGCTCATTGCATTATCTTTACTTTGAAAGTGCAACTTACCAACTTTACGTTGGAGTCATGTAGTTTTACGCGCTCATGACAGAAATACATAATATTATTCCCCTCTATCTTTGATACGTGGAAATCTACCAAGTATTTCCCATCTGCAGTAATTCGGTTGTATACCGATATCACCACCCATCATACATCATAGGCCCCTCAACATATAGTTGGGATCTATGTGAGGAATAATTGTATTACCGTCAATACCTCAAGCCCCTCACATGGGGTGTTATTCAAGGCCAGTATGTTGATTCAACGAGGAACATTTCTAGGCATTAGGGGGAGAATTCAAGTACCATAAAGAATGCCAGGAAATGAGTGGAATGTGCAACATATTTCTGCCTCAGATCCACTTACTCACATATCTGAACCATGCGTTCAGCAGATTTGCAACACATTGCAAATAACCTTCCAGATTCATTTACTGAACATAAAGGTGTCACACAATCCTACAATCCTGCAAAAAATATGTCGGAAAGAGTGGAGGTACCAACTAAAACCACCCAACTCCCCATTCAAAGCAACAGGGGGAGAAGTACGAAAATAGTACATCAGGATTCAGCTTCTTGCAAGCAAGGATATCAAGGCCTCTGAGTCACGAAATGCAAGTCAACTTCCACGTTGACAGACACCTAATGGGCAGTATACACCCAGTGGATGGGAAACCTCCACCAACCCAGGTCATAGTGCACACAATGATTGGGACATCGGAATACTCGACTCAATCGCATTGGGAAATCGCGAGCAGCCACCATGGGTAATGATATTTCTATCAACTCTATATTGATATATAGATTCTGGAGAAACATATGACTGCAAGCCTACAATTGTCGACATACATTTCTCAACTAGATTGCAAAAAACTTTCAAATTATTCAGATCCAAAGACCATGGCCATGGAAAAGTGTGAACAACACTCGGACTGAACTCAAGCAAAGGGTATAATCTAGGTAGAAATAATCTTGCTCAATAATGAGAAGGTATTCATAAGCAATACCTACACCAGTTTTCTTCTGAAAACAGAATTGAGAACAACAAAGTGGTGTAACAAAGAGCAAGTACTGTAGCACAAGGGTTCACATAGATACCCACCTATTCTTTAGAGGTGGAATCTCTTTCGATAACTTATACATTGGCAGTACAAAATCATCTATCTCTACAGTTGACAGATGTAGTGATCACATATCCAAGTGGGTCTTTAGATTCAGACATATATGATTGATTTCTGATGGAATCTCAATTCTGAATCAAAATACAAAATGCAACATACATTGTGTAAAACCAGTAAGTCACCATACGACTTATTATTGTTAGTATATATGGTACAACCGACGTAGTGAGTTCCTTATACACAAGGATTACTCCTACAATGATGATTGTCCATGTTTGTGTGTCTACAATGACTAATCATCTAAATGACGGAGTTTAAAATGAAGGATTTGGGTAAACCAAAATACCGTTCGTTACAACAGCTTGAGCACCTTCATTCATACATTTGGTATACTATGTTGTCTATATCCAAGATATATTGGAGAAATTCATTGTGGAAAAATCTTATCCATCCATAACTCTCATGGTAGTTCATTCTCTAGACGTAGAGAAAGATCTACTTAGACTAAGAGATGATGGAAATGAGATATTGGACTCAAGATTCCATAATGCCATTGGATCCACCAAACACAATTGGTTGGTACTCAAGAATATCTTTCGATATCTCCAAGGCATCAAATATTTTGTCTTGGTTTTTTCAGTTTCACAGAAGTGTGAACACCGATATCATTGGATGCATTGATCAAATCCCCACTATGTCAGATCGTAGACAAGCTTAGTGTTCCTACTAGGTGAGGTAGCCCTCTCATGAAGAGTCTTCGAAACAGACCTCATGGCTACATCCACCAACCATTATCTCAACGATATATTGCATATCTTGCAAGTTAAATCATGTGGCTGATTTGTTTTTGAAATCTCTATCAACTTTTACATTCCAAATATATGTTCATGGACTTGGTATGTGATGGCTTCGAAATTTGCAAGAATTAAGGGGAGTATCTTCCTGAATTGTTCCTATTTAATGCACCATATTATACTCGTTTTCCCTCCATGAGTTTACTTTACACGTTCTTATAAAGGTTCTTAATGAGGTAATATCAACATGAGATCATATGTCATGCTTTCTGTTTTCCCCACCGGAATTTTTAAGAAAGTATATACGACATATTTATTGTCCTCTAAAGTCTGTGGGTTTTCTCGTGTTGAATTAAAAGAGACAATAACCGTTATATGTTGCATCATTTTCTCGTTATTTTTTTCACTGGGTTTGAAGGAGTTTTAGCAACATATCAAACACCTATCTCCTCATATTTTTCCAACAGGGTTTTTCGAGGAGCTCTTTGAGATGATGTCTACTAACAAGATAAAGCAGTGATTAGGGGGAGTGTTAGAAATAATTAAGGGATTAATCCCTGCTTCTAACTGCACGCAGTTGCTTTTTCAATTGTCGCGTCGGTTCAAGAAGAGGCGTCTCTCTGTACAGACACCTCTCTAATGGCATCCCCTCAAACTGTATATATATATAATCACATCATTAATAATTAGGCCAACGATTCACTTTTACATCTCGATGTCTTTCTCTCAATCTATACTTCAAACGAGAAGGAGGACAGAGAAGGAGGAGCAGCGGCGCGCAAGGGGTGGGAGACTGGGAGGATCATCTCGGTGCACCCCAACAACCCTGCGTTTCCACTTAAGTAGGTCATCTATGTTGAAATGTGAGAATGGGCCTTAGGCCCATAAGACAATTTCAGAAAAATCTCTAAGGGCCCATGTAGGTGGCATGACAAGTGGAGTGGGAAGTTTAGTCCCACCTTGCTAGTGGAGAAGGAGTTGCACCTCTTTATAAGGGTCTTTCTTCCACATGCTATTGGAGCATGAGAAGAGAAGAGGCCCTCGCGCACTCCTCCTCCGCCGCCCGCCTCGCCACGCCTCGTCACGACGCGCCGCGGGTTGCGGGAATGAGCCGAACCGAGCTCACACCTACGCGCTTATTTTTGCCGGTCGGGAACGGAAAATACGTAACGCCACGATCTGAGACGTTGGATCGTGGGCTACCGACTCGGACATGGGTCCAGCCCACGTCTCTCCACCCGGACGCCGCCTATATAAGCAGGGCCTCGGCCAACCCTAGACGCCACGGAAACAGATCGCATCTGCCTCCACGCGCTCCGCCGACGTCGTTCCTTTTGCTACTACTGCCACCGGCGACTCCGTCCCGTTCACCGTGTACACGGTTGACGGGAGAGCAGGCCTCCGAAACCACGCCTCTCCAGGTCCTGTACGGGGAGAGGGACAATTAGGTTTTTGGGGAGCGACTACGCGACTGCTCGCTTCTGTTCGTCTACGTCCGCGTCTACACCATGTCGTCCACAACCGCCGTCGATCGCGCTGCTGCCGAGAAGGCCGAAGCTGACAGGAAGGCGGCCGAGGACGCTGCCGCCGCCAACTCTGCTGCTACGGCCAACTGGCCTATTGGAGGGTATAACACGTTTAACCCGCTCCTGTTTATGTTAATTGTAGCACTGCTAGCGTTATGCGTAGATACATCTACTGTTAGCATAGTACGTGCTTGCATGATTGAGTATCAGTATGTTTGCGCTTATGCCAATGCCATGATAGTTATTATTTCGTGGATTAATCTGATGGGAAAATTGCCTATATTCTCAACAATCCAAAAACCTAATTTGTGTAGGAATTTTTCGAGTAGTGGTTTTGCTGCTGCACTGAAACCGGACAAGTTTACCGTTACATACTTTAAGCGTTGGCAGACCAAAACCACCTTATGGCTCACGGCTATGAACGTGTTCTGGGTAGCCGGTGTCACTCCCGCAGGAACGATCACTCCTAAAAAGGAGAAGGCGTTCAGGGAGGCCACTGTCTACTTTATTGGAGCAGTCCTTAGCGTGATCGGAGATAAGCTGGTTGATGCATATTTGCATGTGGGGGTCGCCAAGGACTTGTGGGAGGCGCTCGAATCTAAATTTGGGGCCACCGATGCTGGGAGCGAGATGTATGTTATGGAGCAGTTCCATGATTACAAAATGGTTGACAACCGTTCTGTGTTGGAACAAGCTCATGAGATAATATGCATTGCTAAGGAACTAGAGGTTCTTAAGTTTAATTTACCGGGCAAGTTTGTCGCGGGATGTATAATTGCTAAGCTCCCTAATTCCTGGAGGAACTTTGCTACCACTCTGAAACATCAGAGGCGTGAATTCTCAGTAGAGGATATCATCGGCCATCTGAGTGTTGAGCAGAACTCGAGAGCAAAGGACTCGCATGGAAAACCGGTTGAAGGTTCTTCAGTTGCCAATATGGTACAACGGAAGAACTTCAATTCCCACAAGCCCAAGGGAAAGAATTCTGTCCAACAGAATACCGACTTCAAGAAGAAGGGAAAGAAGACCTTCAAGAGAAATAAGAAGGATGATGGCTGCTTCAATTGTGGTTCAGAGGAACATTGGGCCAACAAGTGCCCAAACAGATACAAGAAGCCAGTGCAGGACAATAAGTCTGCCAATGTGATTGTGAGCAACAATGAAAGTGGTGTATCTGGGTACGGTAATTTGTTTACTGTGTTTTCAGTTTGTCAGTCCACCGAATGGTGGGTAGACACAGGTGCAAATATTCATGTGTGTGCTGACATCTCATTGTTCTCTTCTTATTATGCCACAGACCGAGGGTCCGTATTGATGGGGAATGGCGCGAGTGCTTCTGTTCTTGGTGTTGGCACGGTCGATCTGAAGTTTACTTCGGGAAGGATCGTGCAGTTGAAGAACGTGCAGCATGTCCCCGCCATCAAGAAGAATCTCGTTAGTGGCTCCCTTCTGTGTAGAGAAGGGTTTAAGTTGGTTTTCGAGTCTAATAAAGTAGTTGTTACGAAATATGGACTTTTCGTTGGAAAAGGTTATGAATGCAGAGGTTTGTTCCGCCTTTCCCTTGCAAATTTTTGTAATAAAGTCATGAACAATATTCATTCGAATGTTAATGAATCTGAAGTTTGGCATTCACATCTTTGTCACATTAGTTTTGGTGTTATGACACGACTAGCAAAACTAAACTTAATCCCGAGTTTCACTTTAGCCAAAGGTTCTAAGTGCCATTCGTGTGTGCAAGCAAAGTAACCTCGCAAGCCCCACAAGGCTGCTGAGGAGAGACACCTGGCGCCCCTAGAACTCATACATACAGATCTCTGTGAGATGAATGGTGTGTTGACTAAAGGTGGAAAGAAGTACTTCATGACATTGATAGATGATTCTACTAGATATTGCTATGTGTATCTGTTAAATACTAAAGATGAGGCTCTACACTACTTTAAAATCTATAAGGCAGAAGTTGAGAACCAACTTGAAAAGAAAATTAAACAAGTCCGGTCTGATCGTGGTGGAGAGTACTTCTCAAATGAGTTTGATTCTTTCTGTGCGGAACATGGCATTATTCATGAGAGGACGCCTCCCTTTTCGCCCCAGTCAAACGGGGTTGCCGAGCGGAAAAATCGTACTCTAACTGATTTGGTTAACGCCATGTTAGATACATTGGGTTTATCCAAGGCATGGTGGGGGGGAGGCTATCTTGACTTCGTGTCATGTCCTTATAAAGTTCCGACAAAAGATAATGAGGTTACTCCCTATGAGCAATGGTCGAAGAGAAGGACGACGCTCTCCTACTTACGTACTTGGGGCTGTTTGGCGAAAGTCAACGTGCCGATACCCAAAAAGCGTAAGCTTGGACCAAAGACCGTGGACTGCGTTAACTTGGGCTACGCTAAGAATAGCGTTGGCTATAGATTTCTAGTAGTGAAATCTGAGGTACCTGACGTGAGGGTCGGTACAATTATGGATGCTACATTCTTTGAGGATATATTCCCCATGAAAGATATGCAAAGCACTTCTAGACAGGAATCAGAGGAGACTCCTGAGCCAGCCATTCCTATGGAGTATTATGAACAAACACATGATGAAAATCCTGAGGAGGGTGACGAGGAAACCCTTGGTAGGGGCAAGAGACAAAGGACTGTAAAGACCTTTGGTGATGACTTCCTTATATACCTCGTGGATGATAACCCCACTTCTACTTCAGAAGCCTATGCATCTCCTGATGCTGACTACTGGAAAGAAGCGGTCCGTAGTGAGATGGATTCCATCATGGCTAACGGAACATGGGAGATAACTGAACGTCCCTATGGGTGCAAACCATTGGGATGTAAGTGGGTGTTCAAAAGAAAGCTTAGGCCCGATGGTACAATTGAAAAGTATAAGGCTAGGCTTGTGGCCAAGGGGTATGCCCAGAAAGAAGAAGAAGATTTCTTCGATACTTACTCACCTGTGGCCAGACTGACCACCATTCGAGTACTACTCTCGTTGGCGACCTCGCATGGTCTTCTCGTCCATCAAATGGACGTCAAGACGGCTTTCCTTAATGGAGAGCTAGAGGAGGAAATTTATATGCAACAGCCAGATGGCTTTGTGATAGATGGTCAGGAAGGAAAGGTGTGTAAGTTGCTGAAATCTTTATATGGCCTGAGACAAGCACCTAAGCAATGGCATGAGAAGTTTAATACAACTCTGACATCTGTTGGCTTTGTTGTTAATGAAGCTGACAAATGTGTATACTATCGCCATGGTGGGGGCGAAGGAGTTATATTGTGCTTGTATGTTGATGACATACTGATATTCGGAACTAATCTCAAAGTGATTGAGGAGGTTAAGTCTTTTCTGTCTCGGAACTTTGAGATGAAGGACCTTGGAGTGGCTGATGTTATCTTGAACATCAAGCTATTGAGAGATGATAAGGGCGGGATTACACTTCTGCAATCCCATTATGTTGAGAAGATTTTGAGTCGTTTTGGATATTCGGACTGCAAAGTTTCTCAAACACCATATGATCCTAGTGTGCTGGTTCGAAAATTCAAAGGCACAGCTAAAGATCAATTGAGATACTCTCAAATCATTGGTTCACTGATGTATCTAGCTAGCGCAACGAGGCCTGATATCGCGTTTGCTGTGAGCAAACTGAGCCGGTTTGTTGCCAATCTGGGTGATGTTCATTGGCGTGCTGTTGAGAGAGTTATGCGCTATTTGAAAGGTACCATGAATCACGGACTTCACTATAACGGATACCCGTCGGTACTTGAAGGGTATAGTGATGCAAATTGGATCTCTGATGCTGATGAGATGAAGGCTACTACTGGGTATATGTTTACCCTTGGAGGTCGCGCTGTTTCCTGGAAGTCTTGCAAGCAAACGATCTTAACGAGATCGACAATGGAAGCAGAATTAACAGCATTAGACACCTCTGGTGTCAAAGCAGAATTTCTTCGGGATCTTTTGATGGACTTGCCAGTGGTTGAAAAGCCGGTTCCGGCTATCCTTATGAACTGCGATAACCAGACAGTCATTGTCAAAGTGAAGAGTTCAAAGGACAACATGAAGTCCAACAAACATATAAGAATGAGATTGAAATCTGTCAGACGTTTAAGAAACTCCGGAGTGATAGCGTTGGATTACATCCAAACGGCTAAGAATCTGGCAGACCCCTTTACTAAAGGGCTATCACGTGCTGTGATAGATAATGCGTCGTGGGAGATGGGTATGAGACCCACATGAGTTGCCATGGTAGTAACCCAACCTATGTGATCGGAGATCCTGTGAAGTAGGACCTGGGAAAACAAGCCAGTGGTGAACTGAGGAGAGTAACTTTACTAACCCACTCCGTTGAAGATGCAATACTCTCGGTTACTGTATGGTAGGATGACTACCGTCTTAATGTGTTCTTAAGCTTATGTGTAAGCAAGATGCTGTCCTACAGAGCGATCTTTGGAGGAACACGCCTATATGAGCCTGACTGCTGGTCACGGTCTATGAGATTGGGGTGATCTCTAGTAAGCTCACGAATAGGCCAAGAGTGTGACTAATATGCTCCACCCGAGGGGTCAGCCTTCGGCAGTCTAGTACTAGTAGGACTTGTGGTGAAACTTCTTGACGCCAAACTGACAATTCAAGGCATAGTCCATTGTTCAGTTGTGAAGGGGTGTAACTACTTGTTCTAGGTGAAGCTCAACCTTAACAGGTCTTCACTGAAATACTGGTATATCAAAACAGTAATTGGAACAGAGGACGAAATGGGCCCTTGAGATCTGGTGGGGGATTGTTGAAATGTGAGAATGGGCCTTAGGCCCATAAGACAATTTCAGAAAAATCTCTAAGGGCCCATGTAGGTGGCATGACAAGTGGAGTGGGAAGTTTAGTCCCACCTTGCTAGTGGAGAAGGAGTTGCACCTCTTTATAAGGGTCTTTCTTCCACAAATGCTATTGGAGCATGAGAAGAGAAGAGGCCGAATGAGCCGAGCCGAGCTCACACCTACGCGCTTATTTTTGCCGGTCGGGAACGGAAAATACGTAACGCCACGATCTGAGACGTTGGATCGTGGGCTACCGACTCGGACATGGGTCCAGCCCACGTCTCTCCACCCGGACGCCGCCTATATAAGCAGGGCCTCGGCCAACCCTAGACGCCACGGAAACAGATCGCATCTGCCTCCACGCGCTCCGCCCACGTCGTTCCTTTTGCTGCTGCTGCCACCGGCGACTCCGTCCTGTTCACCGCGTACACGGTTGACGGGAGAGCAGGCCTCCGAAACCACGCCTCTCCAGGTCCTGTACGGGGAGAGGGACAATTAGGTTTTTGGGGAGCGACTACGCGACTGCTCGCTTCTGTTCGTCTACGTCCGCGTCTACACCATGTCGTCCACAACCGCCGTCGATCGCGCTGCTGCCGAGAAGGCCGAAGCTGACAGGAAGGCGGCCGAGGACGCTGCCGCCGCCAACTCTGCTGCTATGGCCAACTGGCCTATTGGAGGGTATAACACGTTTAACCCGCTCCTGTTTATGTTAATTGTAGCACTGCTAGCGTTATGCGTAGATACATCTACTGTTAGCATAGTACGTGCTTGCATGATTGAGTATCAGTATGTTTGCGCTTATGCCAATGCCATGATAGTTATTATTTCGTGGATTAATCTAATGGGAAAATTGCCTATATTGTTCTGCCACGCTCCCCACGCGGTAGCGTGACCTCTCGGAGCAGTGACGGCCCATGTCCTCATAGTCTTGTAGCTCAGCCTCCGAGTCCCGCCGGGCACGTCGCTGACGACAGGGACGAGGGACCAGCTGTGGGCTGCGGCGACCCTATCCACGCGAGAAAGTTTGGTGAAACGAGGCATGGTTGGTCGCACTGCCGCACCGGCATCGCCGTGATGTCCACCCGCTCGGCGATCAGGTGCTGGACTGTATGGGCTTTGACATGGATGCCCCATCCAGGTACTACGACAACCTCCCGAGGAACCCGACGTCGTTGTACAAGGTCAACGTGGGTCGTGGGAGGCAAGATGTACATGCTCAGTTGCTCACCATGAGGTTGCAGTGCCTATTCCCATGTGTGTCTCTCACGGACATGCTCGTAGTTGAACTGTTCGACGTCCTGTGGGTTAAATTCTACAACAAGCAGCAGTGTCAGTTCATGCCCTGAGACGAGAGCATGCAGAGACGTGACAGTGTAGATGGCTGCTTTGCCGTTTGACACTAGCCGTATACCTTGCAGGAATCGCTGGACACGCTCCTGTTGCTATTGCCACCAATGCTGGAAGCTGCAACCAATTACAACAATAACATCATGTGTAGCTGGTCCTACATGTGGTTACGGGAAGAACTCTGGCTTTAGTGTGAAGCTGCAGATGAACTTGCAAAACCGGAACAAGAACAAAGGGATCCACCGACTGGCTGCTAGCTCAGTCCCAAGCCTAGCTCCGCCGGCGGCCACTCCGGCCCTGGCGTCCACCTCTCCCGGCGCACCGTCGCGCCCCTCGGCGCTATGACTAGATCCTCCCCCTCCTCCGGCCAAGGCCGAACTCGCGAGCTCCGCTGGCTAGATGGGAGCCCCTCCCCTTCGCCTAGCCCGCACCGCCCGCCTCCCTCCTACGCTCTGGTGGTTGTCTCCCTGCCGCCGCTTCGCCCTGCCGCCCCGCGGCCCGACCTGCGCTCCGAGATCCACCATGTCTCTCCGGTGGAGGAGCCTGCAGGGGAGGCAGATGGGGCCGCGTGGACCACTGTCCAGGACCGCCAGGCGCGCCGCATGGAGCGCCGCCCTCCACCCCGCACTCGTCGCCGCCGCCGTGACTAGAGTGCGCCTGCCCAGCGTGGAAGAGTGCCCGCACTGCCTCAGCCGTCCGTGGCACCCACTGTCGGAGTGCCGCCATGGCATCTGCTGTCGGCGCTGTCGCTTCTTCGGCCACGTCACACGATTCTATACCACCCCGCGCTCCCCCCCGGTCATCTGGTTCGCCGCCGCACAAGCGGCCGTGCCCACGTTCCCCCAGGTCTTCGGACGCGAGCATCGCTGGACCCAGCGGCCCCGCGCTCTCCAGGCCGTGTCCACGCCCTCCTCGCTCATCCTGCCGGAGGGCACCTCTGCCGCCCCGCCCTCCCGGTCTGCCTCGTCGTCCCGGGTCGCACCCTCGTCCTCGCCAGCGTCATCGTCCCTGCCCTTGGGAAGGCTCCGACTCGTCTAGGGCTGCAATCCTCCCATCTCCGGCCACCCATCACTCCGCCCGGCTGGAGCAACATGCTACCTCCTGCGGTCTGCTGAGATGGACGCTGCCAAACATGAACCCCAGTAGCTATCGCTGTTGGCCGAGCCCGCTGGCAACCGCCACGGTGTCTCCGTCGAGCAGGTCTTTGAGGCTCTCCGGGCGCTCTTCGACCTCCCGCCGGACGAGTTCTCTATTCACCGACACCACCCAGGGGACTTCCTCATCCGCTTCCGCTCCCGCGAGTCCAGAGCACGCATTGCGGCCACGGCCCTGCACTCCCCGCGTTTCCGGCTCCATGTCGCCCCGTGGAGTCCCATCGCCGGCGGCAAGCCAGCCACTATGTGCATGCGTGTCCTGATCGAGATCCGTGGTGTCCCTGACCATGTTTGGCACCATTCCTCCGCCGACATCTTGCTGGCCCCGTTCTGTCTCATCAAAGACCTCGCCCCAGAAAAGCGGTCCAGGCGCGACATGTCCGTTTTCCGCCTCACCGCCTGGACGGCGAATCCCCGACGGCATTCCCCGCTCCTCTGAACTCCTCCTGACGTCGTGCGACGGCATTGAGCCAGATGCTCTCCTGGACCGCATCTTGCGTTTCGCGAGTTCCCTGATCCGGTTCCCGGTCTCGATCCACGTCTCGGAGATGCATGACTACCGCGTGCCACCGCCTCCCTCGCCGGCTGCGGGCGCCGCCGCCGACGACCGTGGCTCCCGACCCGTCCCCGGCCCTTGGCCTCGCCGGCATGAGTTCCCTCCCGGCCCCTCTTCTGGCCACGCACCATGATGCTCCAGTAACGGTGGCGGCCGTGATGCCCATTCCTCTGGCCATCGGCCACCTCCCCACCGCGGGTGGCAAGGCGTGTTGGGCCCGCACCCAGATGCTTCCCCGCCCGTGCCTTGGATTCCTGCTGCTCAACGCTTGGGCCCCACCCTGCTTTGGGATAAAGCTGGCCCCTCGCTAACACCGCGTGACGCCGCCACCACAGCACTACCCATCCAGCGCCAGGAGGGGCCCTGCGACCAACTCCCCCCATTCAAACTAGCATGCTGACCAGTCCGCCCGCCACCTCTGTGGGCTTGCGCGACGCGGCCTGTACTCATCCAACGCGTGGCGCCCCCGGCCTGGTCGAGGAGGCTCCCGAAGCTTCCCTCCTCCTGGCCCTGCCCCTGATTGGCGTAACCACCCCCATGGTCGACTTGTCGGCTTCCTCGGCCCCCACCCCTGCCCCGCCCGTGGTTGGTGCTGCCCCCGAGGTCGATCTATCGCCTGCTCCGATCCCCACCCCTACCGCCAGAGATTCCTGCACTCCCAGTGGCCCTACCTCCCCGCGACCCATCAGCCCCGCGCCATTGGTGAAATCCTTGGATTTTACCTCGGATCCCAACATGGACCCACCTGCTGCGGATAGCGCCGATCCCTAGGAAGATCTCCCACCACTGGCTCCCTTTTGGATGTCATTGCCCACGTTGAGGCCCATCCTACTCTGCATGGCCAAGTCACGTCGGCAACTCCCTTAGCCCAAAGCGTGCCATGTCTCCTCGCCATGCAGGCCGCCCATGCCATCACGCCTCCATCGCTGTCGGGCTTCCTCGGCTCCATTAGCACGTCCGTGACGCCAATCCTGGCCACGTCAGGACCGTGCAAGGGAAAGGCAGCGCTCCCCCTAACTTCACCCCCGTCCTAGTCTCTGCATTGCCAAGTCTGATCAAGCCTAGACTCTGAAGTTAAGGCCAAGCATGTACTCCTTCTCCGTCTAGGCCTAATCAAAGATGACGATCCCATCTCCGACGATATCATGGACAAGTACAACAAACTATTTCAGCACCCCCTTGCCACAGACGTCGTTTGTGCGTTCGCTAACTTCTATGGGTGGCAGGTGCCCCAATAGGTCCGGGTCGGCCTTGCGCCGCCACTAACCCTGCCATGCCCCTTGGCGGCATGATCGTGGCCTGCGTGCCTGCTCCTAGTACCCCCACCCCTTCCCAACGGATGACGGCCTCAAAATAATTTTCTCCAACGTGCGCGGCCTCAACAATGGCGCCAAACGCGCAACAGTTCGCCTTGTAATTGCCTCGGCATCGCCTTGTGTCGTTTGTGTTCAGGAATCTAAACTTGCCTTGGTCTCGTCGATGCTTGTTCGCGATACTCTTGGACCATCTCTCGACGGGTTCTTTTGGCTCCCTGCGGACGGCACCCGTGATAACATTATCCTCGCATGGAACAACACCGTGATCTCTCTGTCCAATCCAATAATTGGCGACCACCATGTTTCAGCTGCAATCACCGCCACCTCGGGCGGCGCCCACTGGTGGATCACCGGGGTATACAATCCCCAAGGAGACGATGCCAAGCTCTCCTTCCTTGACGAACTACATCAGCTCCGCACCTTCATCGCTGGGCCTTGGCTTCTCGGCGGCGATTTCAACATGATTGCATCGGATTGTGACAAGAATAATGGCCACCTTAATAGGCACACGATGAGCCATTTCCGGCGCTTTATCTCCGACCACGGCCTCCATGGCATCTACGTTCATGGGCGATGCTACACCTGATCGAATGAGCAAGATAACCCTACTCTCGTGCGCAATGAACGCGTGTTGTGCACCCCTTTGTGGGAGCTGGACCATGCCCATTACCTCCTTTGCTGCCTCGCCTCCACGGCGTCGGACCACTCACCCCTCCTCCTGGATTGCACCACTAGGTCTGTTGGGGGCAGGCAGTTCCACTTCCAGCGATTCTAGCCCTCCCTTGAAGGCTTTCACGAGACGGTCCAGAGCGCTTGGCACTCCGTCACTTCGGACACGGACCCCTTCAGGCGCGTGTTCGCCCATCTTAGGGCCACGGCGTGCAGCCTTCAGCGGTGGAAGTACCGCTTCATCTCTAGCCTCACTGCCCAGCTAGGAGTAGCCCGTGAGCTCATTGCCCGCCTTGATGAGGCGCAGGACGTCCGACGATTGTCCCCCATGGAGGCCTAGCTTCGGTGCGAGCTCAAGCGCAAGCATCTTGGGATGGCTTCGCTCGAGCGTTCCATTGCGAGACAGCGTGCCCGGACGCGCTGGCTTCGGGTGGGCGAGGTGGCGTCCTCCATCTCGAAAATTTGCGCCTCCCATCGTAGCAGCAAGAATCGCATCCTAGATCTTCTAGTGGACGGGGTGCACGTTTCGGGTGATGCCACCCTGGCGCATGCTGCCTTCTCTCACTTCTCCTCTACGATGGGATCGCCAGCGGAACGCAACATCACTCTCGACCTGGCTGCCATTGGTCAGCGGTCCTTCGACCTCATGGATCTAGAGGAACCGTTCTCCCTGGACGAGTTTTGGGAGGCCATCAAGCGGCTACCTTCCGGCAAGGCACCCGGCCCTCATGACTTCATAGCTGAATTCCTGCGACCTTGCTGGCCCATCATCAAAGATTACCTGTGTGACGTCTTCGACAAGCTCTACGCTCTGAACGGTCGAGCCTTCCACTAGCTTAACGAGGCGCTCATCACCCTCCTCCCCGAGCGGCCCGACACTGCAACTCTCTTCGATTACCAGCCGATTAGCCTCATACACCTCATCGCGAACCTTTCCGCGAAAGTCCTCTCGCTCCGGTTGGCACCGCATCTCGACAAGCTCGTCTCTTCTAACCAGAGCGCCTTTATTTCCAGAAGAAGCGTCCACGACAACTTCCTCCTTGTGCAGATGTCGTGGGGAACGAGCACCTATGGGATCCGAGGGACCCCTTTCGGTTCGACGGGGGGCGAGGCTTGCACAAAGAGCAGGTCTGATGAATAGCATGCGGGGATCTTACCCAGTTTTGGGCCACAAGGATGCGTAAAACCCTACTCCTGCATGGTTGTATTATCGGTGTTTTTAGGGTTCTAGCTATAGGAGCACCGCGGATAGCTGCTACGTGTGTGAACTAGAGGATTGGTCAAAAGATCAAAAGTCCAAAAGTCCTCTACTGTATCGCCCTGGGCCTCCTTTTATATTCTAAAGGGGATCCAAACAGTGGCGTACAGTGCGTACACGGGGTGTACAGAGCTATAGTGCTATCATACCTAACACTAACGAAGTAGGACATGCACATTAATGCACCGTTAGGCATCTCTGTCTGCCTACGAGACGAGATAGGAGCCCGTCTTATCGGCACCGCTTAACCTCCTCCAGCTCCTTCGCCGTGATACATGTCTAGGTGGAACGACACCTGTCCTGTGCGCTGGCGGGGCCTTGCCGGGGCCTCGCCTTGCCAGGGCTTGCCGGGGCCTTGTCCTTGCTCGTGGGTTGGAGGGTCGTCCCGGCAAGGTCTTGCCGGGGGTATTGATTCTTCTGTGTTTGTGCCTAGCAGGTCCATGCCGGGCCTCGTCGCTAGGGTGGCTACTACTGCCCGTGCACGAGTATAGGGGCACTGGAGAGCCTAAAATATTAGTGCACCGACGGGATCCCCCCGGCCTGGGCCATACATGTCGCGAGGCATTGTTGGGCTAGGCCCAAACAGTGCACGAGAATGCGTGGCAGGGCCTTGCAGTTGTGATCATTGCGCATGCAACGCTTCCCCACGATGTCCATTGAATGCGGGACATGGGATACGTCCGCAACGTAGCCGTTATAGCGGCACGCTCGCGAAACATTTCTATATTATCTTATTTTAGTAAAGAGGCCGCCCCGCGCCTTCCCCATAAAGAGGAAATTGCAGAGGTGCTGCTCATTTACCCCTCGTCTTTCCCAATCTGAGAACCGCCACCGTCTTCTTCCTCGAGCCCAATAGAGTTCCCCTCATTCATTCGCGCCTCCACACCTCCCCCCCTCAGCCTCCGCCTCCATAGCCACCATGCCGCCCAAGGCCAAAAAGGGCAAGGATGTGGAGACCATCTCTGAGAGCAAGGCGGTGAAGATGTGGAAGGAGCATGTCTTATTTCCGTCGGGGCTCGACGTGGATGCCCTGAAGAAGCAATACCGGTGGATGTGGGCGATGAGGATGACGGCACATCCCGCGACCTGCGTGAGTCCAATCCCTTCCGGGGACGGCCCCGGCAAATACACCTTCTTTGCCGGTTACTTTTACTGTGGGATCTGTCCCCCTTTTTCGGACTTCTTCAACGACCTCATGCTCACCTACGACTTCCAACTTTTGGATTTCACACCGAACGCCGTGACGACCATGTCAGTTTTTGCTCATCTTTGCGAAAACTTTGCCGGAGTAGTCCCTAGCACTGCTCTTTTTCGCCACTACTTTACCCCCCGCATCCAAGCAGGCGGAGCACTTTCCGGTGTCTTCACTTGGATTCCACGGTCAGGAACGAAGGAGGTCTACCCGGACGGGGCTTATTGTGAGAGGTGGGACGAGTGGCGGGGCAAATGGTGCTGGCTCTGAGAGGAGAAACCCTGGCCTTTCTGCTTGCTGCGACGGACCAAGATGGTGCATGGCGACGACTAGAGCGCCCTTGACCCAAAGGATGGGAAGCTCACAGTCACGACCACCAGGATTCACCGCCTCAGAAATGCCCGCCTCTTCGTAGAAATGATAGGTGCCGATTTTCTTCGTTGGCGCATTGCTCGCCTGCAGAATAGGGGGAGGCCAGCTTGGGATTTCCGGAACGCGGCAGACATCATGAGGCTGCGCCCCTAGCTGAACCACAACCTGACCATTATGCAGCTCGGGGCTCTCTGCCAGAAGCTGTTCAGGGGCGCTGCGGTACCTGAGCTGCCGGCAGGCATAGTCCCCTTGCGCAACAATTCTGCCTTGGGTAGAATTATTGCCATGATGCTAGTGTTCGGCTGCCATAACCTTGACGCATCTTGGATCAAGCCGCTTGCCGAGAAGGTGCAAGAATTCTTCGACAACTTGGTGGATAAGGCCATCTGTGGGGAAGAGAGCCACATTTGCAACACCACCGAGGAGGAGTTGGCATACATCGCCAGCAGGGCAGAGAAAGCGGATCTTGCCGCGGAGGCCGGTAGCACCGACTTCTTGGAAGATGTAGCCGGCAGAGGGGAAACACTGTCGGACGAAGACCTTGCTAGGCAGGGCGAGATCACTGAGGAGCAAGGCAGCACGTCCGCCCGGGGCTGCCCTGCCAAAGACGCAACTGAGGAGGAGCTGCCCAAGGAGGCCCTATCCCTTGTGCAAGCGAAAAGGCGCGTCCTCCGGAGCGCTGTCTCGGGGCTCCTCATCCGTCAAGCTCCCATGAGAAGCACAGACCCTGGCAAGGGGGCAACCGGCAAGGCCGCGCAGTGGCCAGAAACCTCACAGCAACCCGCATCCGTCGCGACCAAGCGGTCCGGGAGCACCTCTCCACCTCCTCCCACGGGCACCACGGCAGAGGTCGCTTTCGACCTTTCCGCCCTTAGCTCGGGGGAAGAAGATGAGGAGTAAGGATCTTGCCATATCTTTTACTTTTCCAATTTCTGATTTTTGCTTTACTCATTCAATTTGCCTTGGTGTGCTTTCACAGGGATGCAGAAACGCTAGCACAATGGGTCGCGAAGAGGGCGAGGACCTTGATGGTTGAGGAGTCGTCGGCGAGCGCCTTAGGCGTGCCAAGGACGACCACCACCAACCCAAAGACTAGCTCGCAGTGTAGCCCTCGGCGCAGCCCCTGGCAGAGCCCCCATAGTGAGCCCATTACTCACTTCCCATTGGCAAGTGCTGGGGTGTGCATCTTCATTGCTGACATCATCGGACGGGCAGGAGGAGGACGGCGGCAAGGAGAACCATGAGCGACCATCCCGGACACGCCTCCCCCATCATCTACGCCACCCAAAGATGGATCCCTGGCAAGGGACTCCTCCAACGTGCTTTATCACGCCGAGGGAGAGCCAGCGAGCATGGGCGCTGGAAGGTCTTTGCCGGCAATCGTCGATGGCACAGGTACTCTTAGTTATGTTCATCTCTCTTTTTTTTGTCTTCGTGAACTTCCACCTCAGCTTCGTTTGGTTTGCTTTCTTGGCCTCCAAACATTCCCTCGGTGGAGATCATGGACATAGACGCCATCATTAAGGAGACCACCAGGGATGCCGCCGCCGAGGCTGACAGGATCGCTGCTGAGGAGGCCATCAAGAGCGTCGCCGCTAAGGCCGCTGCAGCCACCAAGAATGCTGCTGTCGAGGGTTCCAGCTCCGAAGCCGCCAAGGCTGCACAGAAAGAGGAGGCCACCAAGAGGCCTGCCGAGAAGGCCGATGAGGAGGCCAGCGGTTGAATTGATGACATTCCTACCGTAGGAGCGCCAAGCGCTACACCGACAACCGAGCCCTCAGCTGGCGGGGAGGTGGCCGTCGAGGACCAGCCGCCTCTGTTCGAAGCTCCTTCGTCGAGCAGATACTTCAAGGTCGGAGACAACTTGTTCGTCAGCATCCCCGACACGGCAAGCACTAGGGCGCCCCCTGAAGGGGAAGTTCTTGTTGAGGAGGCCATCACTGCCGCTGGGCTCGACATCGTCGATGAGCCAAGCGCCAACAGCAAGTCCCAAGAGGAGCAGCTCCTCCAGACCATGGGCGATAGGTTCCGAAAGCTCCAAGCGCTTCACCGTGCCCGGAAGGAGAAACTGGACTCTAGGGCAGCGGTTATGGGAGCGGCTAAGGCCAACTTCCAGGAGCGCGTCAAAGAGACTCGGGACTGGTTCACCTAAGCTTCCCAGGATCTAAAGACTGTTCAGACACATTTAAGCCAGGACTGGAGCCAACTCTTCATGCAGTAGTCTAATGCCGAGAAGGCACAGGAAGAGCCCAAACAACGGGCTGCCGCAGAGGATGCTCGCCCGATGGAGCACCGTGTCTTGCTTGACGCCCATGAGGAGGACTTTGCCGCTTGCGAGAAGGCGCTTACCGACAAGCTTCGCGACAAGGAGGTGGAGATCGAGGAGCTTGTCGCGTGGCGGATCCAGGAGCTAGAGCGGAAACACAAAGAGGCACTCGAGGCTCTAACTTTGGACCATGCCGGCAACCTAAAGGAGGCCATTGACGCCACCGGAGTCGCGAAGGCCGCCAAGAAATCGCAAGAGGAGCGGGCGAAGAAGCTAGAGGCTGATCTTGAGGACCTTGGCAAGGAGGTCTCGTCACTTGAGACTGAAAGAGACAAAGCCCTCGCCAGCCTAATGGAGATGCAGGTCACCATTTCTGACAAGACCAAGCAGCTCTCTTTAGCCAACGAGTCCATCAACGACCTAAACCTGAAGCTGGCCATGCTGACTGGGACCCTCGAGACCGCCAGGACCCAAGAGAAGGCTCTACTCAATGATCTCCACAATGAGAGGGAGCGGGTCCAAAACGCTGCCATCGCTCACAAGGATTACGTGCATGGAGTGGAGATCTGGACCGAGAAGCTCATCGATGTTGCGGGAAAGCTTGACGAAGAACTGTCCGCCATTGGCCTAGAAGGCCCCATGTATTCTCCCGACAACAGGGTGTCCACAAGTGCCAAGGTGACCATGTTCTTCGACAGCCTGCTTGGGGCCTTGGAGCAGCTTCACTCCGACCGGGTATCCCACTTGGCCAGCGAATCGCGCAAGCTTTGCCAGGTCATTCTCCACAAGGTGCTCATCAAGGTGGCGTACAAGAACCACGGCCTCAACCTCACCAATGTCCTCGACCGCTTGCCGAAGGACGTAGACACCAAGGTGCTTGAGGAACTCGTCGCGCCCATCGTCGAGAGGGTGAGCCAAGTCAAGCGGGTTGAAGGTGATCGTCGGGATTAGCTACTTCACTCCTCGCTACCGCACATGCCAAGAACAATTTATTATAAGTTAGAACCTCGGCAAGACCGATGTAATATTGCTTGCCATGCTTTGGACAATCGTTATTCCATCTTCCTTGTTCGATTTCTCTCTCTGTATGCATTCACCCTCCGCTAGATCGAAAACTTGCCGCCACGCACACCTCTGTCGCGAGTGCTAGGTCCGGGACTTTAGCAGCCTGCTGGCGAAGTTGCCGCCAGCATGAGACCCTGGTGCTTCGAGTGCAGCCACCATAGACTATTGAGCGGACTCGAAACAGAATAGGGGCGCAACCAGTCGCATAAAGGTTCCCCCGCATGCAGGTTTTCCATAGAGAAGTCAAAATCGCCTGAGGAGAATAACTCCACAACAAGAATTTACTTGGGGATTTGCAACTTATCTTTCCGTTGCCGTATTTCTTCCGGCAAGAGATACTCCTTTTTTTGGGGACGTCACTCATAGGTATCGATACCACCATTCCCCCCGGCAAAGCTCCACGCGAGGTAACCTTTTGTCCTTTGATAAAAAGGAAGAAGAGAATATGTGGGTGTGGAACATTGGCGGTCTGCTAGCTCTTGCCGGGAATAAGTGTAATGCAATATCTGAGATAAACATGCACATAAGTAAACATGAGAATCAATCAAGGTTTGCAGAGCACTTATCTTTATTCAACTACGCACAGGGTGTGTGCCTTGCTTTGTACCAAGGATTACATGCTTCAGCGGTAAGACTTGAACAAAAGTTGGTTGCTGGGGAGGGGGCCCGACAACCGCGCCTTACGGGGCAAACTTGCGATGATGTTCGATATTGTAGCAGTTGCTCACTAGGATGCTATCTTAGGTCTCCAGGCGGACTGCGTCGGGCCTGGTGACTCGTACTACCCGATAAGGGCCCTCCCACTTCGGCAACAACCTTTTGGAATTCTTGGTGGACTAAACTCACCGACAAGGTCACCTTCCTCAAGACTTCTGGCATTTACTTTGTAGCTATGATAGCAGCACAAAGCAGGCTAGTAGCATGCAGCTCTCACAGCAGCCTGAAGACGGTCTTCTTCAAGGAGCGTCGCGTCCTCTTGCCACAACTGCTCTTGCTCAAGCTCGTCATAAGCGAGCACTCGAGGCAACCCGTATATGAGTTCCATGGGGAGAGGTGCCTCCACCTCATATACGAGGGAGAAGGGTGTCTGGCCGGTAGCTCGATTTGGTGTCATTCTGATTGACCAAAGAACCACCGGCAACTCATCAATCTAATGCCTTCCACACTTGTGCAGCCTGTCGAAGGTTCTCGTCTTGAGGCCTCCGGTTGGCAACGGAAGCAAAACATATTCTGCTACCAAAGTCTTGGACATACTGCACGAAGTTGCGGCTCGTGAACTTTGTGCCATTGTCAGTGCTGATCCTGTTGGGAACACCAAAGCGACAAACTAATCCTTTGAAGAACCTAACGGACGACTGTGCTGTCACCTTTATCACTACTTCCACTTTTGGCCAATTTGTGAACTTGTCGATTGCGACGTACAAGTACTCAAAGCCCCCGGCAGCACGGGGAAAGGGGCCTAGGATGTCGAGCCCCCAGACCGAAAA
The DNA here is from genome assembly GCA_022496015.1 of Hordeum marinum. Taxonomy (NCBI): domain Eukaryota; kingdom Viridiplantae; phylum Streptophyta; class Magnoliopsida; order Poales; family Poaceae; genus Hordeum; species Hordeum marinum. The sequence continues at coordinate 273,693,617 of CM039674.1, read as the reverse complement.
TGGCTAGGAGAGAGGGATCGTTTGGAGGGATTGAGCTGGTTGATGTAGTTTGTTCGAATGAAACTGGCACGCTTCACACTTTGTTACTAATGCCGTTACATCCTGGAGGGCAGTGGGCCAAAAGAAGCCTTGCCGGAATACCTTTTTGGCAATGGCTCTTGATCCAATTTGGTAGCCACATATGCCTCCATGTATCTCTGCCAACAACTCTCATCCATCTTCCCAGGAAATGCATTTGAGTTTCACCTTGTTCGATCCCTTTATGTACAGGACGTTGTCCACGAACTGATACATACTAGACCGGCGGGCTACTCTCTCTATTTCTTCTTGTTCCTCGGGAAGTTCTCCTGTTTGAAGGAAACGGACGATGTGATGTGCCCATGCTGGAGCCTGCGGCTCGACAACAAGGACTAAAGGCATCTCCTCTACCGGGGAAGCGTCTGTCTCGACGGCAAGGGCGTGAGACCCGGCTGGAGTCTGCTACTCCCCGGCATGCTTAGCGGGAGAGCGCGCTTCCATGGCAAGAGCCTAGGGCCCTGCCGGAGCACAACGCTCATCGATAAGCCTGTCGTTGTCCTTGGAAACCTCCTCGTCGGCATTTTCCGGGAGCTCTCCCGAGAAATCTTTGCCAGAACTCAACTTCCTTCTCTTCTCTTGCCTAGTTGATGGTGTTACGGAGGGTTGAGCTAGTCGGAGCACGAAAGTTCCTGGTTCCACAGGCAACTTAAGGGCATCACACTTTGACAGACCATCAGCAACGCTGTTCTCTGCATGTGGAACATGCTCCATTTGCAGGCCGTCAAAACATTCTTCCAACTTCCTCACTTATTATACATAAGCTTCCATCAATGGGCTTTGGTAATCTTTGTTCACTTGCCTGACGACAAGTTGAGAATCACCTCTGACAATGAGTTTCTTGATCCCAAGGTCTATCGCGATCCTGAGACCGGCTAGTAGCCCTTCATACTCAGCAGTGTTGTTTGTTGATCTGTCTCGGGGAAAGTGCATCTGAACCACATATCTGAGGTGCTCTTCGGTGGGTGCGACAAGCAGCACTCCGGCACCGATGCCTTGCAGCGAGAAAGCCCTGTCAAAATACATGATCCATTCTTGTGCAGTTTCCTTGCTGGGGAGTGTTGACTCTAGGACTTCTTCATCTGGCGTTGGGGTCCATTCTGCGACAAACTCTGCCAAGGCCCTGCTCTAGATGGTTGAGGTGCTTTCAAACTTGAGACCAAAGCTTGATAGTTCCAAATCCCACTCCACAATCTTGCCGGTAGCTTCTGGGTTCCGCAAGATCCGCTGTACCGGGAAGCGAGTGACAACAGTGAACTCATGTGCTTGGAAGTAATGGCGTAGCTTCCTTGAGGCCATAAGAAGGCCGAAGAGCAACTTTTGCATGCCAGAATATCTTGACCTAGCCCACTGCAGCAAGGAGCTGAAAAAATAGACTGGCTGCTGCACCATCTTCTTCTTCTAGATTGTCTCATCCAACTGCGCACATCCTTCTTCGCGGGTGTAGCGACCCGACCTGAAAGGTCAAGTCTCCGGTGTTTCCGTACCATCCCAAGATCATGCTGGTACACACACGGTACATCAATGTATATATCAAAGGGAAATCACACAACATTATATTAATCGAAATCTCATATCGAGTCCTTTATTACAATAATATTACAATAAAGTGGCCAAAGGCCAACTCATGAGAATATCTAAATCTTGCGGAAGCGTCGACGGTAGATGAGTCCATCCGACTCCAAGGGCATCTCACTGAGCATAGAACGCGTCCTCACTCCTGGTCGGAAAAATACTCTGCAACATGATACGTTGCAGCCGTGTAGGTCAGCATATGGAATATGCCGGCAAAGTCACAAGAGAGGGGTGAAAATAATCAGCTAGTCTATATGCTTATATGGCAGGTGGTGGTGTAAGTTTTGCGTAAAGCCAATTTTTCCTACATCAAGAAAAGGGGCTAAGCAAAATATTACTAAGTTGGTTGATTAATGAGATGGTTCCACCAACCACTTCTCATACCCAAAATTATTAATACCCACATCATCATATTAATTGTGTTGAGAGTTCCGGAAGTTCCAATTCCTTTGGCTCAAGTCGTCCATGACCGTGGACACGGCTAATCGATTAGGTTTGGAATACTCTGCAGAGTTTTGCACACGTTCCCCACAAGATTTGGTCGCCTCCGTTTGGTTTCTCGCACTTCAGGGTGTTTGAGAAACGGATGACCAAAACATGGTCTTCCAAAGGGTTTCCCTGCGACTCTGTCGGTGCCCATCCTTTCCTACCGTTCTTCTACCTCTCGTAGCACCGCCTGTCCAGGGTCACCACGATATCCAACCAAGCCAGAGCCCATAATGACTTGTGGCTGTGCAGGTAAGCCTTGGGTTTTAAAGCATCCATCCATCTCTTTGTGCCTGGGTGGACCTTTCCGCGTGAATACTGGCCATCTCCAGCATCACCTAGGCAAATCCACTGGTTTCTCCAGGGTGCCGTTCAACCATCATCCACCCGGAGGTATGTTGAAAACTTGGAGTCTTGAAATCTTGATCATTATGTAGGTCTTGGAATTATTAACTCTCTCAACTCCCATGAATCACACAACCAACCCCGTCTACTAATAGCATAGCAAAAGTAAAACAACGTTTCCCGGGGCCAAAGTTGTCAAAGAGGGTTGAGAGGGGTACCTACCACATGATACTACTACAATGTAACCAAGTTTCCAACTAACCTATCTTGCATGCAACTGGGGAGATGGTAGAACTAATGCATATAAAACATGGATAAAACATGATCAAAGTGACTTGCCTGATTGATGATCTTCGTACGTGAGTGACTCTAAGTAACAAGCTTCGCACTCCGGATAATCTAACGAAACAAACAATGCACTCAAATAAGCATACAACCAAAATAAGTACTCATAACATTCAGCAAAGAAGTACTAAACAAACAAGGCAAACAATGCACAAAAGTCTCTAGCAAGCAAAACACACAAAGTTTTGTTTTCCAAAGGGGATGATGAAAACACTTCTACATAATAAAACTATTTTGAAATAACAAGACAATTGTTGACAGCAAGGCAACAATAGAATATTTTACTATTAAAGTAAACAAAGTCAATTTAAGTTTGTTGGGAAAAATCTAGTAAAGTTTATAAAAGTTTTGATAAACACTTTATGAATCAACTATAGTTATATTAACAAAAGAATGAAAAACTAAACTTATTATTTATTAGTAAAACATGTTCTTGATAGAAAATAATTTACTACTAAATCTGTCTTAGAAAACAGAAACAAAATATACAAAACTTTGTTTGAAAACAAAACTATTACTAGTTAGTTGTTTAGTCAAATTAAGCCTATTTGAAAAGACATTGTGATTCCTATGTTAAATAAAATTAAACTAAGCAAATTTATATTTTTATTAACAGTGAGTGAAAACACTAAATGTTTACTAACAGAACCTAATAAACAAATAAAACCAAATTCTAAATCAAACTAATTAAAATTAAGTATATAAAACTATATTGTAATACTAGGCAGATTCTGTTTTTGGTTAAAACACTAATCAAATATATCCTGAAAATCCTCACACTAAACATGAAGGTAGTCCTAACTAATACCAAACAGTAGCAAAAAGAATCATATCAAAATCTATTTTTAAACTCTAGTTATTCAGAATTGAAGATTTTGAGCAAATTTGATTAAATTCAAATTTTATAGTTCAAATTTGAAATTTAAAAGTACAGGGTGAAACTACATGAATAATGTGAGCTATTGCAAAAAGAATCAACTCAAAACACTAAATAGATTAAAAGATATAAGCAAAACAATTTTTAAAAACATTCTGTTAATTAAAACAGAGAATGAAAAAAAATCTGATTTGCGTCGGTCGGGGGGGCTACGTGGCACGATCCGATTGGCTAAGGGGGGTGTGCGTGTGAGAGCTACGGGCGGGCGACCGATCAGAAGAAGAAAACGATTCGGACTTAAGTCCGTTCTAATCTCGGACGTTGGATTCGGATCGGAGGGAGGGGGTGCTCACAGGGTAAAGAGGTCGCCGGCGTCGGGGTACTCCGGCGAGTCCGGTAGCGGTGGATGCGACGGCGAGGTGCTCCGGTGGTCGGGGAAGACGGGGAAGTGGTCCGGGCGACGGCGACGGTTCTCCGGAGTCGATTGGTGGCGACGGTGGGGTGAACGGAGGTCGGAGGTGGTGGCTACGGTCGATGGCGAGCTTCGGTGTGGGAGTAGCTCCGGCGAGCAATTGACAGCGTTCCGGCGAGGGGAAAAAGGGGGGCTCGGGGTGAATGGATGCGGGGAAGTGGCCGGTACTTATAGGGTGCTCGAGGGGTGCGGGAGTTAAGAGGGGAGAGAGATCCGGCGAGGGGAAGAAACTGCCGGCGTCGGATCCGGCGAGCGCGGGGAGGGAGACGATGACCGTTCGGTGTAACGGTCGGTCGGGGGTGGGGCCCGGATGTCAGTGAGAGGGAGCGCGTCCGTTACGCGTCGGTCGGCCGGTTCGTAGTAAATGCGCGAAATAACTGTCGTGGGCCGGCCCGTTTAAATGCAAACCGTTACTGTTTTTCTTTAATATTTTTCTAGAGACATTCAAAAGCTTTTAAAGCATTCAAATCATCTCTAAATATAGGGGTATTATATATCAAAATTAACAGAATAATAAATGCTGTTTAATGAACATTTTTATTCTGTCATTTGAAGACTTTGAACAAATATTATTTTAAGAAATTGCCTAATTGTTTTTAAATCCTTTTTGCAAATATTTTCAAAATAACCCCTGGTTATTTTTGTTCAAATAATTCACCAATTTGACCCTGGTGTGGAGTGTCATGTTACTCCTCTCTTATTTTGAACATTTAACCAAAATTTCAAATAGGGGTAAGCAACATAGGAAAAGTAGAAAGGGCTTTCAGAAAATCAGAAAAGGCATTTCAACAAACACATACATTCAAGCAATGATGCTGCTAGATGCATAGCTATTTCATAACATTCCAAAAAGAAATTTTGGGATGTTACAAACCTACCCACCTTAAGATGAATCTCGCCCTCGAGATTCGGGTTGGCTAGAAAATAGGTGCGGATGGTCTCTACGAAGATCTTCTTCGCGTTCCCAGGTGGCTTCTTCCTTAGTATGGTGACTCCACAAAACTTTGCAGAACTTGATGATCTTGCTGCGGGTAACTCTGTTGGATGTCTCGAGGATCTTGACAGGCTTCTCCTCATAAGTCAGATCATTTTCAAGCTGTATGGCCTCTAGGGGCACGGTGTCTCGCAAAGGGATGTCGGCCATCTCAGCATGACATTTCTTCAGCTGGGAAACATGGAACACATTGTGAACTTCGGATAATCCTTCCGGCAATTCCAGTTTGTATGCAACTTCACCTCTACGTTCAAGAATGTTGTAGGGGCCTATGAATCTGGGTGCTAATTTTCCTTTAACACCAAATCTCTTGATTCCACGAAGCGGGGATACACGAAGATATGCTCTGTCTCCCACTTCATACGTCACTTCCTTGCGCTTGCTGTCAGCATAACTCTTCTGTCGAGATTGAGCTATCTTGAGTCTGTCACGAATCAACCTGACTTTCTCTTCCGAATCTTGGATAAGGTCGGGACCAAAAAGTTGTCGGTCTCCAACACCATCCCACGTCAGTGGTGTTCTGCATCTCCTTCCGTATAAAGCTTCGAAAGGGGCCATCTTTAGACTGGTCTGATAACTGTTGTTGTATGAGAATTCTGCGTAAGGCAAGTTATCGTCCCAACTAGATCCATAATCTAGCGCACAAGCTCTCAACATATCTTCCAGAATCTGGTTGACTCTCTCAGTCTGTCCATCTGTCTGCGGATGAAAAGCTGTACTGAACTCTAGCCTTGTACCCAAAGTTTCATGTAACTGATGCCAAAACTTTGAGGTAAATTGTGTTCCTCTATCTAACACGATACTCCTCGGAACTCCATGCAGACATACGATCCTGGTCATATATATCTTGGCTAGCTTAGCACTGGTATAGGTGGTCTTTACCGGGATGAAATGAGCCACCTTGGTCAAGCGATCAACCACTACCCAGATGGAATCATAACCTGAACGGGTCCTGGGTAATCCTGTGATGAAATCCATACCAAGCTTTTCCCATTTCCACTCGGGTATCGGCAAAGGTTGGAGTAACCCTGCTGGTTTCTGATGTTCTGCCTTTACTCGCTGACAAACATCACATATTGCAACATGTTCCGCAATATCTTTCTTCATACCTGTCCACCAATAACTTTCCTTTAAATCGAGATACATCTTGGTATTGCCTGGGTGTATCGAGTAAGGTGAATCGTGGGCTTCCTGAAGTATCAACTTCCTGAGCTCTGGGTCATTGGGCACATAGATTCGGTTCTCAAACCACAAAGTTCCGTGTTCATCCTCACGAAAACCTTTAGCTTTACCATTTTCCATTCTCTGCTTTATCTCAGCTATCTCCTTGTCCGATTTCTGGGCTTCATGAATTCTTTTGGTCAAAGTGGACTGAATTTCGAGTGTAGCAACATATCCTCTTGGAACTATCTCTAGCTTGAGCTCTCTGAGATCATCGACTAACTCTTGAGGTAATCCTCCAGCTGTGAGTGTGTTCACATAAGTTTTCCGACTCAAGGCATCGGCTACAACATTAGCCTTACCTGGATGGTAGTGTAATCTCATGTCATAGTCCTTGATTAACTCTAACCATCTCCTCTGTCTGAGGTTCAACTCTTTCTGAGTGAAAATATATTTCAGGCTCTTATGGTCGGTGTAAACATCACAACTGTTTCCGATAAGAAAATGTCTCTAGGTCTTGAGTGCGTGCACTACGGCTGCTAGTTCCAAATCATGGGTGGCATAATTCAACTCATGAGGTCGTAGTTGTCTGGAAGCATAGGCTACAACTTTTCCATCTTGCATAAGTACTCCTCCAAGTCCTTGACGTGAAGCATCACAGTAAACCTGGAAATCCTTCCGAATATCGGGCAAGATCAATTCTGGGGCTATGACCAAACGTTCCTTTAACTCTTGGAAACTGGTTTCACATTCCTCGGTCCAAATATACTTGGATTCTTTCTTCAACAACTCTGTCATGGGCTTGGCAATCTTTGAGAAATTCTCAATGAACCTCCGGTAATATCCAGCAAGTCCAAGGAAACTGCGGATCTCCTTAACTGAGGTGGGTGACTTCCACTCGGTGACGGCTTCAACCTTAGCGGGGTCTACGGCTATTCCTTCTCCGGAAATAACATGTCCAAGGAATCCGACTTCCGTCAACCAAAATTCACATTTACTGAACTTGGCATATAACTGATGCTCTCTTAGCTTCTCCAGAACTAAACGCAAATGTTCCTTATGCTCTTCCTCGTTCTTGGAGAATATCAGAATGTCATCGATGAACACCACAACAAACTTGTCTAGGTATTCCATGAATACTTTGTTCATCAAATTCATGAAGTAGGCAGGAGCATTAGTCAATCCAAAAGACATGACCGTATACTCATACAGGCCATACCTCGTGGTGAAAGCTGTTTTGGGTATATCCTGTTCACGAATTTTCAACTGGTGATACCCTGATCGAAGATCGATCTTGGAGAATACTTTGGCTCCTACTAGCTGATCAAACAAATCATTAATCATCGGCAGAGGGTACTTGTTCTTGATAGTCACCTCGTTCAAGGCACGATAGTCCACTACCATTCTCAAAGATTTATCCTTCTTCTCCACCAAAAGTACTGGGGCTCCCCAAGGTGAAGAACTGGGGCGAATATAACCTTTGTCCAATAACTCCTTAATCTGCTTCTTGATTTCCAACAGATCATTTGCGGGCATCCGATAGGGTCTCTTGGAAATTGGAGCTGTCCCTGGCTGTAGCTCTATTAAGAACTCAATCTCCCTATCTGGTGGCATTCCTGGTAATTCTTCCGGAAATACATCTGGAAAATCTTTTACCACAGGTACTTCCTCCTGAACAACTCCTGTGAGGGCATTTAACCTAACACTCATACGTGTGCGCCGGGATACATACTTAATCCTCTTGTTCTCCGGGGTGGTGAGTGAAACAGACTTGCTAGGGCAATCAAGATTTCCTTCATACTTGGTCATCCAATCCATGCCTAGGATTACATCCAGTCCTTGTGACTCTAAGACGATGAGGTCGGTGGGAAAAACATGATTTCCTATATTGAGTTTCAAGGCATGGCATCCTATCCCTGCCATCATCATACCTCCTGGAGAACTAACCTTAATGGGCTGACTAAGGGTTTTGGTGGGCAAACCATACTTATCCACAACTACCCTTGATATGAATGAATGAGTTGCACCAGAATCAAAAAGTACTGTAACAGGACGTGAATGCAATAAAAACTTACCAACCACAGTCTCGGGTTGATCATAGACTTCTTCCACGTCGATGTGATTCACTTGAGCACGGGGAAACGGATTGGGTTTCTTGGCTGCGGAGTTGCCGTTTCCATTGCTTTGCTTGCTCTGGGGACACTCAGTAGCATAGTGCCCTGTCTTCTGACACTTGAAACAGGTAATGTGACTCAGATCCTTCTGAGTAGGAACTTGACGGTGCTGGTTGTTGTTCCCATTCCCATTGTCACTCTTGAAGTTACCATGGTTGGGACGGTTGTTCCCATTTCCTCCATGATTGTGGCTTCCATGGTTGTGCACAGCATGAGTGTGCTTTCCAAACTTACCGGTTCCTGATCCGGCATTCCCGGAGTACGGGGAGTAGCGGGGCTTCTGATGAGTTCCAGAGTTGAACTTCCCCTGAGTGTACTTCCGCTTGCGGTTCTCAATCTGCTGCTGTTTACCTTCCAGAATAAGGGCCTTATCCACCAGCTCTTGGTAGTTGTTGAAATTAGCCACTACCAGCTGTATGCTCAACTCATCATTGAGTCCTTCCAGAAACTTTTCTTGCTTGGCCGCATCATCGGCCACATCTCCTGGGGCATAACGGGCCAACATGCTGAACTCTTCCACATATTGGGCCACAGAGCGATTACCCTGGCGCAAATTGCGAAACTCGCGCTTCTTCAGACTCATGGCTCCAGCTGAGACATGTGCGGTGCGAAAAGCAAGCTTGAATTGCTCCCAAGTCACATCTGCAATAGGATATGTGGTGGTGTAATTCTCCCACCATGACGCTGCTGGTCCTTCCAGTTGATGTGCTGCAAATCGCACTTTCTCAGCGTCAGTGCATCCAGCGGTGACAAGTTCTCTCTCCATCTTGCGGAGCCAGTCATCTGCCACAATGGGCTCAGTGTTGCTGGAGAAAGTTGGAGGGTTCAACCTCAGAAAACGGGTGAGATTGTCAGTCTGGGGTGGATGGTGGTTGTGGTTGTTGTTGTTCTGATTGTTGGTCTGATTCTGAATCAATAACTGCATCAGTGCATTCTGCTGCTGAAGAAGTTGTGTGAGTTCCGGCGGAAAAGTGAAGTCGGTCTCACGTCGTGGAGGCATCTTGCTGTTTTCAGAGGGATGAGAATTAGAATAGAACAAAGGTCTAGAAGAAATTCACTACCCATATGCAATGCAACAAACATATCACACCAAACACTCATTCATTTATTCAATCAATGTCAAACATCGGGAATACAAATCTCAAACAACTAAGCATCGACCTACGCTTTAACGACGAAAATAAAAGATACATTGGAGGGCATAACTAATGTTTTTCCTCAGAAGTGCATAGTCGTAGGTCCTCCGGTGGTGCTTTCCTCATAGTCTTCATCGTCGCTGATGAAGGGTGCCATGTCTCCTTCGGGGTGAAGGTTTTCCCCCATGTCTAGCTGCTCCTCCAGAGTTGCGATGCGTGCATTCTGCTCATCAATCCTCTCTAGGAAGTCCTTCACTTCATGCTCGTGTTCATAGTTGGCCTCTCGCAGATCAGCTTCAAGGTCCATCTCGCGGTTCATCATATTCTTGATTGTCTTTGTATCAGCACGAACTCGAAGCTCCAGAGTCCTGATGTGAGTCTCCAGGGTCTGGATATATGACATGGTGGAGTCTCAAGTGGGAGGGGTTATGATGTTGCCATGAGCATCTCTGCGGCAAACCATGCTGAGTCCTGGTGAAATGGTTCCACCTCTGTATTCCTCCTGGATACGTCCAAGGGCACGATGAATGGCCATGTCTCTTCCAAGTATCCAACTGGGTGCCACGAACTTGAAATCTATGGGTTCCTTCCGATTCCCAAAAGTCTTCCCTGGGATATGCACCTTGATCTTGTAGCGTCCATCTTGGGGAAATGACATGATAGGAATACCGGTGATGCTCGGCAAAGCAATCCTTACGTCCTTGACGATCCTCATCAGCTCCTTACCAAAGGGCATCGTTGCGTCCGGCTGGCAAAACTCCGTGATCAACACTGGGATGAAGGTGGCCATCTATAAATTTTTGAAATAATCGGGGAGAAATCAGAAACGAATAGATGAGAGTATAAGAATTTTAAAGACAAAGAGAAACAATCCTAAGGCTTTCCAATCCTAGAGGTTACGTCCTACGGTCAGCGTGTGCTCTGATACCATTTCTGTAGCGACCCGACCTGAAAGGTCAAGTCTCCGGTGTTTCCGTACCATCCCAAGATCATGCTGGTACACACACGGTACATCAATGTATATATCAAAGGGAAATCACACAACATTATATTAATCGAAATCTCATATCGAGTCCTTTATTACAATAATATTACAATAAAGTGGCCAAAGGCCAACTCATGAGAATATCTAAATCTTGCGGAAGCGTCGACGGTAGATGAGTCCATCCGACTCCAAGGGCATCTCACTGAGCATAGAACGCGTCCTCACTCCTGGTCGGAAAAATACTCTGCAACATGATACGTTGCAGCCGTGTAGGTCAGCATATGGAATATGCCGGCAAAGTCACAAGAGAGGGGTGAAAATAATCAGCTAGTCTATATGCTTATATGGCAGGTGGTGGTGTAAGTTTTGCGTAAAGCCAATTTTTCCTACATCAAGAAAAGGGGCTAAGCAAAATATTACTAAGTTGGTTGATTAATGAGATGGTTCCACCAACCACTTCTCATACCCAAAATTATTAATACCCACATCATCATATTAATTGTGTTGAGAGTTCCGGAAGTTCCAATTCCTTTGGCTCAAGTCGTCCATGACCGTGGACACGGCTAATCGATTAGGTTTGGAATACTCTGCAGAGTTTTGCACACGTTCCCCACAAGATTTGGTCGCCTCCGTTTGGTTTCTCGCACTTCAGGGTGTTTGAGAAACGGATGACCAAAACATGGTCTTCCAAAGGGTTTCCCTGCGACTCTGTCGGTGCCCATCCTTTCCTACCGTTCTTCTACCTCTCGTAGCACCGCCTGTCCAGGGTCACCACGATATCCAACCAAGCCAGAGCCCATAATGACTTGTGGCTGTGCAGGTAAGCCTTGGGTTTTAAAGCATCCATCCATCTCTTTGTGCCTGGGTGGACCTTTCCGCGTGAATACTGGCCATCTCCAGCATCACCTAGGCAAATCCACTAGTTTCTCCAGGGTGCCGTTCAACCATCATCCACCCAGAGGTATGTTGAAAACTTGGAGTCTTGAAATCTTGATCATTATGTAGGTCTTGGAATTATTAACTCTCTCAACTCCCATGAATCACACAACCAACCCCGTCTACTAATAGCATAGCAAAAGTAAAACAACGTTTCCCGGGGCCAAAGTTGTCAAAGAGGGTTGAGAGGGGTACCTACCACATGATACTACTACAATGTAACCAAGTTTCCAACTAACCTATCTTGCATGCAACTGGGGAGATGGTAGAACTAATGAATATAAAACATGGATAAAACATGATCAAAGTGACTTGCCTGATTGATGATCTTCGTACGTGAGTGACTCTAAGTAAGAAGCTTCGCACTCCGGATAATCTAACGAAACAAACAATGCACTCAAATAAGCATACAACCAAAATAAGTACTCATAACATTCAGCAAAGAAGTACTAAACAAACAAGGCAAACAATGCACAAAAGTCTCTAGCAAGCAAAACACACAAAGTTTTGTTTTCCAAAGGGGATGATGAAAACACTTCTACATAATAAAACTATTTTGAAATAACAAGACAATTGTTGACAGCAAGGCAACAATAGAATATTTTACTATTAAAGTAAACAAAGTCAATTTAAGTTTGTTGGGAAAAATCTAGTAAAGTTTATAAAAGTTTTGATAAACACTTTATGAATCAACTATAGTTATATTAACAAAAGAATGAAAAACTAAACTTATTATTTATTAGTAAAACATGTTCTTGATAGAAAATAATTTACTACTAAATCTGTCTTAGAAAACAGAAACAAAATATACAAAACTTTGTTTGAAAACAAAACTATTACTAGTTAGTTGTTTAGTCAAATTAAGCCTATTTGAAAAGACATTGTGATTCCTATGTTAAATAAAATTAAACTAAGCAAATTTATATTTTTATTAACAGTGAGTGAAAACACTAAATGTTTACTAACAGAACCTAATAAACAAATAAAACCAAATTCTAAATCAAACTAATTAAAATTAAGTATATAAAACTATATTGTAATACTAGGCAGATTCTGTTTTTGGTTAAAACACTAATCAAATATATCCTGAAAATCCTCACACTAAACATGAAGGTAGTCCTAACTAATACCAAACAGTAGCAAAAAGAATCATATCAAAATCTATTTTTAAACTCTAGTTATTCAGAATTGAAGATTTTGAGAAAATTTGATTAAATTCAAATTTTATAGTTCAAATTTGAAATTTAAAAGTACAGGGTGAAACTACATGAATAATGTGAGCTATTGCAAAAAGAATCAACTCAAAACACTAAATAGATTAAAAGATATAAGCAAAACAATTTTTAAAAACATTCTGTTAATTAAAACAGAGAATGAAAAAAAATCTGATTTGCGTCGGTCGGGGGGGCTACGTGGCACGATCCGATTGGCTAAGGGGGGTGTGCGTGCGAGAGCTACGGGCGGGCGACCGATCGGAAGAAGAAAACGATTCGGACTTAAGTCCGTTCTAATCTCGGACGTTGGATTCGGATCGGAGGGAGGGGGTGCTCACAGGGTAAAGAGGTCGCCGGCGTCGGGGTACTCCGGCGAGTCCGGTAGCGGTGGATGCGACGGCGAGGTGCTCCGGTGGTCGGGGAAGACGGGGAAGTGGTCCGGGCGACGGCGACGGTTCTCCGGAGTCGATTGGTGGCGACGGTGGGGTGAACGGAGGTCGGAGGTGGTGGCTACGGTCGATGGCGAGCTTCGGTGTGGGAGTAGCTCCGGCGAGCAATTGACAGCGTTCCGGCGAGGGGAAAAAGGGGGGCTCGGGGTGAATGGATGCGGGGAAGTGGCCGGTACTTATAGGGTGCTCGAGGGGTGCGGGAGTTAAGAGGGGAGAGAGATCCGGCGAGGGGAAGAAACTGCCGGCGTCGGATCCGGCGAGCGCGGGGAGGGAGACGATGACCGTTCGGTGTAACGGTCGGTCGGGGGTGGGGCCCGGATGTCAGTGAGAGGGAGCGCGTCCGTTACGCGTCGGTCGGCCGGTTCGTAGTAAATGCGCGAAATAACTGTCGTGGGCCGGCCCGTTTAAATGCAAACCGTTACTGTTTTTCTTTAATATTTTTCTAGAGACATTCAAAAGCTTTTAAAGCATTCAAATCATCTCTAAATATAGGGGTATTATATATCAAAATTAACAGAATAATAAATGCTGTTTAATGAACATTTTTATTCTGTCATTTGAAGACTTTGAAAAAATATTATTTTCAGAAATTGCCTAATTGTTTTTAAATCCTTTTTGCAAATATTTTCAAAATAACCCCTGGTTATTTTTGTTCAAATAATTCACCAATTTGACCCTGGTGTGGAGTGTCATGTTACTCCTCTCTTATTTTGAACATTTAACCAAAATTTCAAATAGGGGAAAGCAACATAGGAAAAGTAGAAAGGGCTTTCAGAAAATCAGAAAAGGCATTTCAACAAACACATACATTCAAGCAATGATGCTGCTAGATGCATAGCTATTTCATAACATTCCAAAATGAAATTTTGGGATGTTACAGCGGGCACCAGACCTTGTCGGGGAATGCCCTGGCTCATTGTTTGGCGTCCGTGTCATTGTCGCTGCTTCTTCATCAACCCCCCTTTCAGCCACCACTGCAACACTCACCACTTGATTCGTTGCTGCTAGATATAGCAGCAATGGCTCTTGTGGTTTTGGCGCGACTAGGTCCGGCGGGGAGGAGAGGTACTTCTTCAAATCCTGCAGTGCTGCCTCCGCTTCCGGAGTCCATTTCATTGGACCTGCCTTCTTCAAGATTTTGAAAAAGGGCAGGGCGCGCTGAACATACTTTGAGATGAACCTACTCAGAGCAGCAACACAGTCGGCAAGATGATGCACATCTTTGACATGTCTTGGTGCTTCAATTTGCTCAATTGCTTTGATCTTTTCGAGATTTGCTTCAATTCCACATTGAGATATAAAGAAACCAAGAAGCTTGTCAGACAGGACGCCGAACACGCACTTCTCAGGATTGAGCTTCATGTTGATCTTGCGCAGGTTTGCAAATGTTTATTCTAGGTCTAATATGAGCGTGGCTTTATCCTTGGTTTTGACCACTATGTCATCCATGTAAGCTTCGATATGTCTATGTAGCTGGGGCTCAAAACCAATCTGGACCGCTCTTGCGAATGTAGAACCATCACTTTTCAACCTGAAAGGAATACGTAAAAAGCAATACGTACCACATGGGGTGATAAATGCGGTCTTCTCCTTGTCTTCCTTGGCCATGAAAATGTGATGATAGCCAGAATAGGCATCAAGGAAGGACAATAAGTCACAGCCGGTAGTGGAGTCCACAATCTGGTCGATGCGCGGCAAGGGGAAAGGATCTTTGGGGCAGGCTTTGTTGATGTCCGTGAAGTCCATGCACAACCTCCACTTCCCATTTGCCTTGCGCACTACAACTGGATTGGCCAACCATGTTGGGTGGAGTACTCCTCTGATCAAGCCATCCGCTTCTAACTTCTTGATCTTTTTGGCAATGAACTGTTGCCGCTCCAAAGATTGCTTTCAGACCTTCTGCTTGACGGGCCGTGCGTGTGGGCAGACGGCAAGGTGGTGCTCAATCACCTTCCTAGGAACGTCGGGGATATCAGATGGTTGCCATGCAAACACATCGACATTCACCCACAAGAGGGCGACGAGCGCGATTTCCTATTTGTCGTCAAGGGTGGAACTTATGGTAAAAGTTCCCCCGTGCCATCCTCCTTGGCGGGCACCTTCTTGGTCTCTAGTGGAGCTACTTTGGACTTGTTGCTCTTGCTGGTGGAGCTCTCTGGCACATCTTCAACGGGAGCGCCACACCCCGAGGTGGCGCGCTTGCCAGAATGTGCGGCAGAGGCCTTGTCGGTCTTCTTTCCTCTGGGAGCTTCAGCGGCAGGAGCAAGTGCTTTGGCAGCAGGTGCTGTGACCGCCTCTCGGTAGAGTTGGTCGGTGCAAGTGAGTGTGCCCTTCTTGTCAGAGTTGATCGTGATGTCGCTCATCGGGCCAAGCATCTTCAACACATTGTATGCGAAGTGGGTGGCTGCCATGAACTTGGCCAGCGTTGGGCAATCAAGGATACCATTGTATGGTAACGAGATCTTGGCGACATCAAAGACGATCTTCTCTGTTCTGAAATTGATATCACTGCCAAACGTCACCGGTAGCATGACCTTGCCCTTCGGCTGAGTTCTCCCTGAATTGACCCCTTGAAAAGCGCCTGTCGGCTCAAGATCTTCATCTGGATTTGCAGCCTTTGGATGACGTCAGGTGAGATCAGGTTCAGGCTGGCTTCACTATCAACTAGCATCTTCGTCACCTTCAGGTTGCGAGTCATTGGCGAAACCAACAACGGCAAGCACCCAACCACAGTTACGTGATCAGGGTGATCCTCGGCGTCAAGGACGATAGGAGTGTTGGACCATTTCAGGGGTCTCTACGCACCGTTCGAGGGCTCCATCGCATTTACCTCTTGCGCCCACTATTTAAGTTGGAGGTGAGAGGAATGCGAAGAGGCACCTCCTTTGATGCACATCATATCTATAGCATTCTGAAACTCATGCTTGTTGGACTCGTTGTCCTTCATGGAGTCATCATCGCCATCCTCTTGCCTGTCGCGGCCACGGGCAGGCCGGTCCTTCTGTTGCGTGGGCTTCCCGCGATGACCACCTCAGAACCATCCTATCCTTTCTCCTTGTCTCGCCTCTCATATTCGGTCTTTTGCTTCTTGGCAAGCTATTCAACTTGCCGCCAATCTTGGAGATCATGGCCCTTGGTGCGATGGATCTTGCAATACTGCTTGCCTGAGCCTTCTGTCTTGTCGGCAGCCGCCATCGCCTAGTACGGGACACACCCGGCAATATCCTTGCCGGGGTCATCAGCCTTGCCCTTCTTGGTGGTACCTGGCTTGTCGGATCCCTTGATGGCAAGTACAACTTTGCCCTTGCGCTTCTTGTTGCGCCGGCAGCCCTTGTTTGCCGGGGCGGTTGCGTCTTCATCTTCAGAGTCGACCCCTACACCAGTGTCTTCGCTGGGGAGTCTCCTTCCTTCTTCAGCCCGAGCGCACTTGTCTGCCAGAGCGTAAAGCTCGGCAACATCCCCAAACTTGTTCATCTCTAGATCTTCTCGCATCCTGCGGTTGCGCATGTTCTGATGGAACTTGCTAATAACAACGGGAGGATGAACGTCTGGTATGTTGTGGTGCATGCGGCTGATCCTTTGGATGTACTTGCGCAGAGTCTCGCCCTCCTTCTGGGGGATGATGTGCAAGTCGCTTGCCTAACCACGAGCTTAATGACCTCCAGTGAAGGCGCCAACAAACTCGTGGCACAGGTCTACCCAGGAGAAGATGGACCCCTCCGGCAGGTGCATCAACCACGATCGGACGCTGGGCTTAAGCACCAACGGGAAGTAGCTGGCTAATATCTTGTCGTCATGAGCCCCGGCATCCTGCACTGCAATGGTGTATATGATCAAGAACTCTGATGGGTGAGTCTTGCTGTCATACTTCTCTGGGACTTCTGGCTTGAACGTGTGGGAATTGGGCCACTGGACTTCCCATAGCTCACGGGTAAACGCTGGACAACCCACCTCGTAAGGTAGGTTGACAGGATACCCTGGCGCAAACTTGTCTAAAGTGGGCCCAGCGCGCCTATCAGACTGAAGGCGCGTTTCCCACCGCCACTCGATTGCAGTTCGAGCATCTTGCTTGCTTTGTTCCTGAAGAACTTGATGCTGGTCGCGGCGTGTCCATGGATCGGACGACGTCGTCGAGTAACCATCGTGAGCATCAGTCTGTCGAGCCGGTGAACGGTGTTATTGTTGCGGAGGAGTGTGCACCGTGGGTGCACCGCCTCCGGCCTTTTCACGGCTAGCGTAAGCCGGCTCGGTGGATCGAAGCCTATCTATGAGGCTAAGGAGGCTCTGAATGGTGTCTCTCCATTCGTCGAGCTTCTCTGTAGCAGGAGGGAAGTTTAGGAGTAGCTGTGACCGTGCCATCGCTTCTTCCGATGTGGTTGGAAGCGAACGGCACGAGGAACGCGAGGTGCTCTAACTCCTAACCGTGTTAGCAGGAGCACCGTCACAGTCCCACATCGGCATGCCACTCCTACTAGCATGCTGGCGAGCATGCTGGTCCTGTGCACTTTGGGACTGATGCGCAAGAGCTTTCTCGTGGGGACATTGAGAACTACGGGCACCGTGATGTGGCTCCTCGCGCGCGTCTTGAGAAGTGTAGGATCGAAAGTTGGTCTAGGGGGGGGGGTGATTAGACTACTTGAGCAACTAAAACTTTTGCCTTTATCCCAAGTTTAATTCTTGGCAAGTTTTAGCATTCATAGCATATCAAGTAACACCCTAGACATGCATGTCTAACAGTGTGGCAGCGAAAAATAAAGACATTGCACATGTAAGTAAAGAGAGGGTTAGGAATGCAAACAAAATTGATGACACGATGATTTTTCCCGTGGTTCCGATAGGTGGTGCTATCGTACGTCCACCTTCATGGAGGCTCCCAAGCGACACCTGACCAATCTAGGAGGCACCACCCTCCAAAAGGTAATAGGCTCGGTAATGACGATGAACCCCTTGCTCTTGTGCTTCAAGATGATAGACTCCTCAACACACAATCTCTCTTTCATAGATTTGGCTTGGTAGAAGAGATGGGATTGGTGGAAAGCAACTTGAGGAGGATAGAAATCAAGATCCATATGGTTGGAGTGCAAGATCTTGACCTCAACACAAGGGTAGGTGGTTCTCTCTCAGAGGACTGAGTAGGATAGGTATGGAATAGTTCTGAGTGCTTCTCTTTCGAGTGGGTGGGGTGATGGGGTATATATAGGCATCCCCAAAAATCTAGCCATTACACACATTAAGTCAGACTTGGTGATACTGATGGGTAAATCTCGGTGGTACCAAAGTGACAAAAAGTGGCAACTTTTGAATCTCGGAGGGACCGATATACAACTCTCGGTTGCACCGACAAGGTGACCAATGGTCAGATTTACCAGTCTCGGTGATGCCGATTCACTATTCTCGATCGACCAAAAATGTGAAATTGCGTAATAGAAAGTTGGCAACCCAACTCGGTGGCACCGAGTGAAGTGTCGGCTACACCAAAGAGTTAGGGTTTGGAACTCGGTGGCACCGGGATGGGAAAGTTGGTTGCACCGATTTGGCATGCTTGGCTTAGGACAGACTTTGGTTGGAGAGTATGTGGATGTTTTGGTGACTGTCACTTGTTCACGTTTGAGCATATTGTTCACCATCAAAACTTTACCCCCTTTTAAAAGTATTGACTTTCCTAAGACTCAAAGTGATTTCTCACAAATGTAAAACATAGAGTCCTCTTGCTTGAAGCTTGGACAACCTATTTCCTTGAACCTTGGGGTAATTCCACAATACTTTTGCCATTCCCATCATTGAACTTTTCCTGAAATATACTTGGTGAAGATATTAGTTCAATGACTTATATGTTGTTATTAATTACCAAAACCACCAAGGGAGCAAATGTGCTTTCAAGAAGGCCATGGCAATGGCATCGGCTGATACATCTCCATCGTATCTATAATTTTTGATTGTTTCATGCCAATATTCTACAACTTTCATATACTTTTGGTAACTTTTTATATTATTTTTGGGACTAACATTTTGATCCAGTGCCAAGTGCCAGTTCCTGTTTGTTGCATGATTTTTGTTTCATAGAAAATCCATACCAAACGAAGTCCAAACCGGATAAAAACTTACAGAGATTTTTTCTGGAACATATGTGAATTTTGGGAAGTGGAATCAATAGAAGGCGGTCCCCGAGGGGCCCACAAGCCAAGAGGACGTGCCCTGGGGATTAGGGCATGCCCTAAGGGCTTGTGGCCACCCCTTAGGTCGGTTGGATCTATGCGTTGTCCGCAAGAAAGCTAATGTTTGGATAAAGATCCCCTCAAAGTTTTAGCCCGATCGGAGTTATGGATCTTCGGGAATATAAGAAACAGTGAAAGGCCAGAATCTGGGAGCATAGAAACAGAAGGAAATAGAGAGAGCGATCCAATCTCGGAGGGGCTCGCGCCCCTCCGCTGCCATGGAGGCCATGTACCATAGGGGAACCCTTCTACCATCTAGGGGAAAGGTCAAGGAAGAAGAAGGAGGGGGGCTCTCTCCCCCTCTCTCCCGGTAGCGCCAAAATGCCGCCGGGGCCATCATCATGACGGCGATCTACTCCAACAACTCCGTCATCTTCATCAACACCTCCATCACCTTCCCCCATCTATCTAAAGCGGTCCACTCTCCTGCAACCCACTGTACCCTCTACTTGAACATGGTGCTTTATGCTTCATATTATTATCGAATGATGTGTTGCCATCCTATGATCTCTGAGTAGATCTATTTGGTCCTATTGGTTGATTGATGATCATGATTGGTTTGAGGTGCATGTTTTATTATTGGTGCTGTCCTATGGTGCTCTTCGTGTCGTGCAAGCGTGAGGGATCCTCGCTGTAGGGTGTTGCAATGTGTTCATGATTTGCCTATGGTGGTTTGCTTGAGTGACAGAAGCATAAACCCGAGTAGGTGGGTTGTTGCATATGGGAGTAAAGAGGACTTGATACCTTATAATGCTATGGTTGAGTTTTACCTTAATGATCTTTAGTAGTTGAGGATGCTTGCTAAAGTTCCAATCATAAGTGCATATGATCCAAGTAGAGAAAGTACATTAGCTTATGCCTCTCCCTCATATAAAACTGCAATAATGATTACCAGTCTAGTTATCGATTGCCTAGGCACAATTCCGCAACTCCTACCACTACGTTTCCACACTCGTTAAACTAACTTAGTTGTTTCTCTATCTTAGCAGCCCCTAGTTTGCTCTTTATTATCTTGCAAACCTATCCTATCACACCTACAAAGTACTTCTAGTTTCATATGTGTTCTAGGTAAAGCGAACGTTAAGCGTGCATAGAGTTGTATCGGTGGTCGATAGAACTTGAGGGAATATTTGTTCTACCTTTATCTCCTCGTTGGGTTCGACACTCCTACTTATCGAGAAAGGCTCAATTGATCCCCTACACTTGTGGGTTATCAAGACCTTTTTCTGGCGCTGTTGCCAGGGAGCAATAGCATGGGGTGAATATTCTCGTGTGTGCTTGTTTGCTTTATCACTAAGTAGATTTTATTTGATGTTCTAAGTTGTTCTCTATCTTTAGCTATGGATATGGAACACGAAATACCAAAAAAATTAGGTTTACTTGCTACTCATGGAGATGGGGAACCTCCTAAAACCCTTGATGCTCGTTATGTGAAAGATATTATGCACTGCTTTAATAATCCTGAGAAAACCCCATTCAATTATATAATGGGAGACATGTTGTATCAACGCGAATACTTTAGGGATTATTGCTTGACTCAAAAAGGGAAACTGTTATGGGATCAGATTATATGTTGAAATGGTATGCTTGGAATCTATGCCAGAGATATGATTAAATTTGTTGCTCTAGGATGAAGGATCAACACCTTCCTTTTTCATGTAAATTTAATGATAATGAAACTTTGGCTTCTTATGCTAAAGGTATTTATGATTATTATGATGTGGAACGAATAGAGGAATTCGTTGCTTTTAAGGGTGCTTATGAAATTGAATCTTTGTTTGAGAAGTGTGAAAATTATGATGATGCTATTTATAGACCTAAAATTTTTCCTACACTTAAATATTGCTATGAGAATTATGAATATAATTCCGATATCGATGCATTTATTGAGAGAATGTCTTCTGCCTTGGAAGAGACTAATATTTTGCAGGAATCTATGGAAGAAGAAATTGATAACACCGTGAGCTCATTGGATGAAAAAGATGAGGAGGAGAGCGAAGAACAAAAGGAGGAAGAGCGGATTAGCTACCCATGCCCACCTTCTAATGAGAGTAACTCTTCAACTCATACATTGTTTAATTTCCCTTCGTTCTTACCGAAGGATGGATGCTATGATAATTGCTATGATCCCTTGGATTCGTTTGAAATACCCCTTTTTGATGAACTTGATGCTTGCTATGCTTGTGGCCATGATGCCAATATGAATGATGCTTATGGAGATGAACTTGCTATACTTCCTTATGTTAAACATGAAATTGTTGCTATTGCACCCACACATGATAGTCCTATTATCCTTTTGAATTCTCCTAACTACACTATATTGGAGAAGTTTGCACTTATTAAGGATTATATAGATGGGTTGCCTTTTACTATTACACATGATGATTTTGATAGATATAATATGCATGTGCTTTCTGCTCCTACTTGAAATTATTATGAGAGAGGAGCTACATCTCCACCTCTCTATGTTTCCAATTTGATAAAATTGCAAGAAACTGCTTATGCTATGTATTGGCATTTACTTTGTGTGCATGAATTATTCTTTTATGACATGCTGATGCATAGGAAGAGAGTTAGACTTTGTCATTGCATGTTATATATTACTTTGTGCTCAATACTAAACTACAAATCATTGTTAATTAAAATTGGCTTTGATATACCTTGGGATCCGGGTGGATCAATTACTTGAGCACTTTATGCCTAGCTTAATGGCTTTAAAGAAAGCGCTGCCAGGGAGACAACCCAGAAGTTTTAGAGAGCCATTTTATTCTGTTGTGTGATTTCATATAGTTTTAAAACAAAAAAATAAAGATGGCAACCTAAAACTTTTTCAAAAAGAGAAGTGAAAGTAAGAAGGACGAGCACCGTTGAAGTGGGGGAGCTCCTTGAACTTTGTTCATGCCCATGGAAACTTTGCAAATCTTAATTACAGAAAATTTTCAACAAAAATAATTATCCCCTTGTATAAATCCATTGTATTATAAAAAATAATGTGCCAAGATTTGCCTTTAGGATGATTAGATTGCTTGTTTGGTGTGTGCAGTGCAAAAACAAAAACTTTGGCTGTAGTGCGTGAATTTACGTTTTTTACTGGATTGTCAAAAGTTTTTGATATTTTTACAAATTACTTCTATGCAATTTTTTATTTTGTCCTAATGTTTCAAAAAAATTAGAGTTACATAAGTATGGTGAATGTTCAGATTGCGACAGACTGTCCTGTTTAAGACAGATTCTGATTTTGATGCATTGTGTTGCTTGTTTTGATAAAACTATCGATTGTATCGGTGGTACCAGCCATGGAAAAAATATAATATAGTAGCTACAATGCAAAAATGAAATATGAATTGGTTGGCAACAGTACATAAAGTTGTGGTTTGCTTTATTATACTAACGAATCTCACGAGGGTTTTGTTAAGTTTTGTGTGATTGAAGTTTTCAAGTTTTGGGTGAGATCACGATGGATGAAGGAATAAGGAGTGGAAAGAGACTAAGCTTGGGGATGCCATAGGCACCCCAAGGTAATATTCAAGGACTCCCAAGAAACTAAGCTTGGGGATGCCCCAGAAGGCATCCCCTCTTTCTTCTAACAACCATCGGTAATTTTACTTGGAGCTATATTTTTTTCGTCACATGATATGCATAAATCTTAGAGCGTCGTGTGCTTTTTATTTTTCTTTTAATAATGCATCATGCTGGTATGAGATAGTCCTTGGTCGATTTATAGAATGCTTCATGCACTTCACTTATATCTTTTGAGTATTGCTTTAGTAGTTGCGGATGCCTTCTACAGTTCTAGTCATAAGTTCATATGATCCAAGTAGAGAAAGTATGTTAACTTTTGCTTCTCCCTCATATAAAATTGCAATAATGATTACAGGTCTAGTTATCGATTGCTTAGGGACAATTCTGCAACTCCTACCACCACTTTTCCACACTCGTTAAACTAACTTAGTTGTTTCTCTATCTTAGCAGCCCCTAGTTTTTATTTGCGTGCTCTTTATTATCTTGCAAACCTATCCTATCACACCTACAAAGTACTTCTAGTTTCATACGTGTTCTAGGTAAAGAGAACGTTAAGCGTGCATAGAGTTGTATCAGTAGTTGATAGAACTTGAGGGAATATTTGTTCTACCTTTAGCTCCTCGTTGGGTTCGACACTCTTACTTATCGAGAAAGGCTACAATTGATCCCGTACACTTGTGGGTTATCACCGGCGTGGGCACCCTGGAAGATATCCTTCCGTCCTCGGGGTTCACCATACCACCCATAGGCGGTACCGCTCCGTGCTGAGACCCAGCAGCGTGGAGGTTCTCGCCGCCGCCATGGACGTCTCTGCGGCAGACGTCATTGCTTGCTTGCCCTTGATCACTAGAGGGCCATGAAAGTTCTGAACCTCCGCCTCCTCCTCCACCCGTGTCCACGCCATCGCCTATCTGCGCAAATACAGGGACATCAGACGTAGATGGGCCAACCGCTGTCAGGCCCTTCTTCTTGGGGCCATGGCGATGACGAGTATGAAGAAACTCACGCGATGATCAATAGAACAGCTTTGCATGACATACGCGCCCCCTACCTGGAGCACCAAAGATGTCATGGGGAACGAGCACCTATGGGATCCGAGGGACCCCTTTCGGTTCGGCGGGGGGCGAGGCTCGCAAAAAGAGCAGGTCTAGTGAACAACACGCGGGGATCTTACCCAGGTTTGGGCTGCAAGGATGCATAAAACCCTACTCCTGCATGGTTCTATTATCGGTATTTTTAGGGTTCTAGCTATAGGAGCACCGCGGATAGCTGCTATGCGTGTGAACTAGAGGATTGGTAAAAAGATCAACAGTCCAAAAGTCCTCTACCGTATCGCCCTGGGCCTCCTTTTATACTCTGAAGGGGATCCCAATGGTGGCATACAGTGCGTACACGGGGTGTACAGAGCTACAGTGCTATCATACCTAACATTGACGGAGTAGGACAGGCGCATTTAATGCACCGTCAGGCATCTCTGTCTGCCTACGGGATGGGACAAGAGCCCGTCCCATTGGCACCGCTTAGCCTCCTCCAACGCCTTCGCCGCGATGTGTGTCCAGGCGGAACGACACCTGTCCTGTGCACTGGCGGGGCTTTGCTGGTCCTCGCCTTGCCGGGGCTTGCTGGGGCCTTGTTCTTGCTCGTGAGTTAGAGGGTCGTCCCGGCAAGGTCTTGTCAGGGGGTATTGATTCTTCTGTGTTTGTGCCTGGGAGGTCCATGCTGGGCCTCATCGCCAAGGTGGCTACTACTGCCCATGCACGAGTATAGGGGCACTGGAGAGCCCAAACTCCAGTGCACCGACAACAGCAGACCGCAATGCAGCTACACCAGCTGAAGCACCCTAGGGTCCTCCTCAAGCTGGACATTGCACGGGAATTCGACTCGGTCTCCTGGCCGTCTTGCTCCAGGTGCTCCAACACCTGGGATTCATACCACACTAGCGTGAATGGGTCTCTATTTTGCTCCCGACAGAATCAATGTGCGTCATGATCAATGGGATGCTTGGCCCCCCCATCCCCCACGGGCAAGGTCTCCGGCAGGGAGACCCATTGTCCCGCATGATGTTTGTGCTGGTGATCGATACTCTTAACACCCTATTCAGTTCGTTGTCTAGTCCGGGATCATCAAAAGGCTGACCCACAGGCATGCTGCTTCGAACATCTCGATCTTCGTCGATGACATGGTCATATACTTTTTCCCCGAGGCTTCGGAGCTCTCCATGATCACCACCTTGTTGGATTTCTTCGGGGCTGCCTCCGGCTTGCACACCAACTTTGCTAAGTGCCTAGTCGCGCTGATCCAATGCCCTTGTGGGGACCCTGACTCATTAGTCATGATCACCGAATGTACATGCACAGTGATCCCAGAGATCAATGCTCACTAAACACACAGAAACTAGAATACAAGAGTCTTACATCCTTACATACCATCTTACACAAATTAGGGCCAGATAGGCCAAGTATTACATAGAAAAGGCCGCATGGGCCAAATACTTAATCATAACAAGCAACGGAAATCTTGATCAAAAGCGTGAACCCATGACATCTGCCTTAAACCTACATGCATTCTGACTGGGAAGCGTCCTAGTTTGCATGTTCATCACCAACAAACTCTTTGCCATATTCCTGCTCTCCCATGCCTGGCCAATTAAATAACCAGTGGCAAGCCAATGAGTACTTTGAATGTACTCGCAAGCAACCCAAGTTTTGTGACAAGGTACAACAATGGATGATATAGCACTAAGTAGGAAAGTTTTGCAGAAAGCTAGTTTTAAGTGCAATGATATGATAAAGTAACTTGAGCATGCATCAACTGTTGTCAGGTATCCATATGATCAAGTTATAGATATCATCATAAACAAGGGGTTGAACATCTCATATTTAGTCATCACGTCAAGTCATCTAATGTAACTCAAGTATCACCTTTGTCACCATCACACACACACACACACCAAGTTTAGTAAACATTTGGACGTAGAACAAGAGCGGTCATCCAACGCTCCTTGACCAAGGACGCGACTATTCGAATAGTTTTAAACTCTGTAGAGGTTGCACGCTTTACCCACAAGACTCAGGAAACTTCCATGTCATCCATGACTCGCGGTATACCACATACCTGAGGTAAGCACCCGAACAATGCCTTTCCCATGTTGATACTAAACAAAGAGTCAACTCGTTGGTTCCATCCCTCATGATACACATCACATGTACTATCCATGAGGGCACGCACCGATGTGCCCGGTGCATGTAAAGACAACGCATGATCGCCCATTCCGGTACGACCCCGTCTTGAGAGTCACCACTTCACTCCTGCCTCTAGTAATGCGGGCTCTCTACTAGCACCAACCATAGTAATCAAGAAAGCCCCATCCCATATAGGGGTAGAGTGGTCGCACATGAAAGGTCGGAATAACGGTCACAACTTACATCAATCCGTTTCGAAAACCACACACACACTTGCCTCGGTACCCCACTTCTTTCTCAAGTGTTTACCTATCTCATCATCATCTCCCTCGGGCGTTAGTGGCACCCGACGGGGTTTTCGACAAGTCTTCGAAAGCACTTTTGTTTTTATCACCATGCATATTCCCATCCCACTTGCGTAGCATCTACTAAGCATCCAATCTACTCCCACCCGCACAACCCTCATAAGGAGTTAGGGTCATGCACGATGCAAGTATCAACACGAAAGTATTTGTGGAAAATCCACCGAAGTGGTCACCACATCAACATGATCAACATCACGGAAATAAGTGCTATATGCCCATGCAAATAAAAGGTTTCTTAGTCATGGTCAAAGGGCTGCTTGCCTGGCTTAGCAAACTCTTCGAGGTCTTCGCATGCTTCTCGTCCATCCCGATCACTTCGTCTACTTTGTCAACTATCACCGCAAACAACTGCAATAAGTAACAAAACAAGCAGATAAATAAAAGTGCTCTATAAATAGGAGTTTTATTTTTTCTTTGACACCTCTCATCATGAGAAAAATAACCAAGGAGGTTTTTGTGGATGTGGGTCAAGGGGGAGTTTTGAATGGTGGAAATGAAAGAAATGATGATCCTATAAGATGTCCATGGAAAATATTTTTTGAAAATAAGTGGATGGACCCAACAAATAAGGCATGATTTTAGAAACATGTGGGAAGTGGTTTCAGTGGATTTGGAGTTGTGATGATTTCCCTATGAATTTCCTAAGATGAAATGAAGGGAAAAAGGACCATTTATTTACCCTAGCAGAATACTGCATAGGAAAAATGTTAACCATGGATTGATAAATAGGTCATGATATTTAGAGCCTGTGGGATTTTGAATCACTCCATTTGGAGTTGATATGAGTGTTCTAGGAACTTTGCAAGTGGGGCATTTCCTGGTTCAAATTCAAATTTGAGTTTGAACTCTACAAGACAGTTTGCAGGAAAAATGTGAAATGCATATTTAGGATAGGAAAAGATTTTAGGAATCATCAGAAACTTGAATCATCAGATTTGGACGTCAAATGGATTTAATATGGATTTTACAATTTTACGGCATTAAATAAAACAAAATGGAAGGGGGGGTATAGCTAGTGTGCTATATAGCGCACACGGTGCATGATAGATATTGGGCTGACCCAGTGGCTCGGCCTTGCCATCAGGGTGCCACGTCGAAGGCGCACTCCAGAGAATGTGTGGGGACACCGACTCATAAGTCGTGATCACCGAATGCACATGTACATTGATCCCAGAGATCAATGCTCGTTGAACACACAGAAGCTGAATAACAAGAGTCTTACATCCATACTTAACGTCTTACACAAATAAAGACCATGAAGGTCAAGTCTTACATAGATAGGGTCACATGGGCCAAACACTTAGACTAGAACAAGAAGCGGAAATCTTGGTCGAGAGCGTGAACCCATGCCATTTGCCTTAACCTACATGCATTCTGACTAGGAAGCGTCCTAGTTCGCATGTTCGTCTCCAACGAACTCTTCAACATACCCCTGTTCTTCCATGCCTGGCCAATTAAATAACCACTAGCAAGCCAATGAGTACTTTTGAATGTACTCGCAAGCAACCCAAGTTGTGGACCAAGGTAATAATGATGTATGATATAACACTAAGTAGGTAAATTTGCGGAAAGCTAATTTTGTATGCAAATGACATGATCAAGTAACTAGTAAGCATGCATCAACAGTTAATAGATGTCCATGTCAACAAGTTACAAACATCCCCGTAAGTAGGGTTAGAACATCTCATGTTCATTCATCATGCTAAGCCATCGGACTTAGTTTAATTCCCTTGCTAAGTCATCGGACTCAGCTCATGTGACCTCTCGTCACCATCACATCCATACTCACACCAAGTTTCATGAAAACATCCGGACGTAGTCTAAGAAGGACCTCCAACTGTCCATGACCGCGGACGCGGCTATTCGAATAGTTTTACACTCTGCAGAGTTTGCACACTTTACACACAAGACTCGGGGAACTTCTGTGTCATCCACGACTCGCGGTATATAACATACCCGAGGTAAGCACCCAAACAATGCCTTTCCCCTAGCGATACTAAACAAGAGTCCACTCGATTGGTACCCAGCCCTCACAATGTACACCACACGAGCCTCGCTCTAATCGTACCATCCATGAGGGGACCAACGGTGTGCCCGGTGCCTGTGAAGACAGTGCATGATCGTACATACTGGTATGACCCCGTATCGAGAGTGACCACGCCACTCCCACCACTAGTAATGCGGGCTCCTTGCCAGTACCCACCAAGGTAATCAACAAAGCCCCATCCCATAAGGGGTATTGTGGTTTCGCATGTAATGTTGGGACGGTCAGCACACCTTAAATCTAATCGGTTGTCGAAAACACAAACTCAACTTGCCCTGGCACACCACTTGTTTCTCAAGTGGTCACCCATCTTCTCATCATCTCCCTCGGGCATTAGTGGCACCCGACGGGGTTTTCGAAAAGTCTTTGAAATCATCACTTTCTTTCCATCACTATGCATAAGTCCCATCCCATTTGAGTAGCATCTATTAGCAACCTAACTACTCCCACCCACACAACCCTCATAAGGTGGTAGGGTCATGCACGATGCAAGTCTCAACGGTAAGAGTAACGTAGGTATCCCACCAAAAGGGGAACACCACATCACGTGATCAAATATGATGAAAGTAAAGTGCTATATGACATGCAATAAAATGGTTTCTTATCATGGTCAAAGGGCTGCTTGCCTGGCTCAACAAAGTCTCCGGGGTCTTCGAAGTCTTCGGGTCCAACTTCTTCGTCAATCGTGCAATCTATCGTCGCAAAATAAAGCGATAAAAATAAGCAACACTCAAAACAGAGAACCCAAACTATTACTAAAAATGCTAACCTACTCTAATAAATACTAAATGTCATACTAAAAATATTCTCTTAGAGTTTTTTTGTGAAAAACATTCTAGAAATTAAATAACAGAGGCAAAAGGGTGCATAAATATAGGTT
Source organism: Hordeum marinum (assembly GCA_022496015.1). Classification (NCBI taxonomy): domain Eukaryota; kingdom Viridiplantae; phylum Streptophyta; class Magnoliopsida; order Poales; family Poaceae; genus Hordeum; species Hordeum marinum. The sequence continues at coordinate 273,664,185 of CM039674.1, read as the reverse complement.
TTAAAATAAAACAGTACTAATAACATTTTCAAACATTTTTACAAATGGTACTATTAAATTCTAGGGATTATTCTAGGAATTTATGTGCAAAAATAATTGGAATTAGATTTAATTTTGGCCCTGTGGGATTTTTGCAAAATCCCACAGAAAAGGAAAAAGAAAAAGGAGAGGAAATGGCCTCTAGACCGGGGCTAGAGGCGGCTAGAGGTTGGGCTGGCCCAGCTGGCCAGCCAGCCAGCCTCGCGCGCGGTCAAGTGAAAACCTGACGTGCGGGGCCCGGTCGTCAGCGACTCGGGGGAGCGCACGGGAGAGGGAAAGAGCAGCCGACAGGTGGGTCCCACCTGTCGGGTCCTTCTCCCACCTCGAGACTGGGAGGGGAGCTGCTCACCAGCGGTGGCTCGGGGCATGGCGACGGCGGGCGATTGTGGGAATGGGCTCGAGGAAGAGTCGCCGGTCTCTTGGAGGTGGAATGGAGGTCGGAGGTGGCCGGAGTCGCCGACAGCGAGCACCCATGGCGGAGGTGGCTTCAGGAGGTGGTCGCCGGTGCCGATTCAGCCTGCAAAGAGGACAGGAAGGAGGGGGGATCGCATCAGGAGGGCAAGGGAGGATCAACGGGAGAGAAATGGGGGGCCGGAGAGGCTTCGTACCCGGAGATCGACGGGGAGATGGCCGCGACGGCCGGGTCAATCCCGAGCACAGAGATGACGGGGGCTCTTAGGGGGATCAGGGAGGTTCCTGGGGGGAGAAGAGGGGGAACCAGAGGGGAGAGAGGGGCTCGAGAGGCCCTTTTATAGGCGGGGGCGAGTCCACCGAACGCTGGTGCGCCGACGAGCTCGTGGCCGAGGCCAAAGGCCACGAGAGAGAGAAGGCTAGCCAGGGGCATTCCTGGGGTCGGTCTATGCCAAAGGGAATAAAGAGAGAGGGAGAGATGCACGCGTGTGTGAGCTCCCCGGTTGGCCGAACCGGGCGGCGTCAGACACGCGTGTGGGAGGGCGGAGGAGAGAGGAGAGAGAGGGGCCGGCTGGTTGGCATGTTGCGAACGTCGAGGCACATCGACTAGCGTGAGAGGAAGGCCAGAGGTGGTCGGGTACGGGTAGGAGAGGGAGGTCAACCCTCTGGAGCGAGGCTGCGTGCTCTAGAGCGCGACTTTGGGTGGCTTGATGAGGTTTTGGTGCGCTCTGACGCATCCACTGATGTCTAGTGGCTGCGGAAGGGAGTAAACAATGGGAAAAAGGGGCATGGGATGCTCTGGGTGGCCAGCAGTGAGAGAGAGAAGAGAGAAAGGAGAGAAAGATGCTGTCCAAGGGGGTGCAAGTGGGGTTTTGCCCCCTCAATCATGGAGCTAGCCGTTGGTCTTTGTCCTGGAGGTGCTGGGGGTCTAGGTGGAGCTGTGGTAAAAATTTGAGACCAAGGGGAAAAGTAGTATGGGTGGAAATAGTAGCTTTTAGAAATGGCCAGAAGGTGTTTGTGTTGTGTTTGGGCTAGAAGATGGAGTTTGCTTGCCATGATGTTTAACAGGGGCAAATGGTGATTAGAATTAGGCTTGATAACCAAGTTTGAGCTTGATTGAAGAAAGTTTACAATGTAACTTTGTGAAACCCTATAAATCAACAGAATATGGTTTCTATAGATCTATTGATGCTAAGCTTTTACCCTTGAAGCACCACTTAGTGTATCATCACTTTTTGTCCATTAGAGAATGCCCACAAAGTTTGAGGCCAAGGAGGGACACTTCACAATGTAAAGTTGCTCAAATTTGATTCTGGACAAGAATGGTTTTGGAATGGTTTGATGAACAAAATCAACTTGGATTGGGATGAAACTTTGCAAGATCATCACCTAGTATAGTGTTGACTTGCTGAAATTTTCTTAGAATTTATTGAGAATATTTCTTATAGAATTATTTCAAAAGTTTGATCTAAACAGAAAGGGTTTTGAGGGGTTTTGCCTATGATCTGATCATGCCCTTGTGTTGAAACTCATATATATGGAAAATATATGTCCACTGAGTTTCTCTAAATTTTCTCAAATATTTTCAAAGCATTTAAATATTTTTCCCTAGGATAAACCATTTCCACCCTTAAGAAAAAGCCTTTAAATAAAACAAGAAAGTAATCTTTAAAAATAATATTTGGTGGTTTTGGGAAGTCATATATATAGTAGGTTTGAAATAAAGCTTTTGGGAAGGAAGGATCCACGTAATTTGAGTACTTGTAGTGCAAACCTCATTTCAGGGGGGTTTTGAACACCTAATTTGAATAAATCATTTTTTTGTTAAAATAATATTTGATAAAAATAGTTTTGGGCACTATTAACGTGGCATGATCATTGGGCAAGGGTTTTGGGACATGCAAGATGAATATGAAGTGGAATAGAACCTAGTAGTGCCATAAAACACAATCATCAAGTAAGCAAATAATATAGAAAACAAGCACGAGCACTTAGAAAAAGTTTTAGTTGGCTCCAAATTTTATAAACCCAAACATAACAATGTGCTACAACCATAGGGTGTGACAGAACTTCCCCCCTTACAAGAATCTCGTCCCCGAGATTCCTAGGCTAAGCACTGAAAAGATAAGGAAACTCAGATCAAAGATAATCTTCATGCTCCCAGGTTGCTTCAGCTTTAGTGTGGTTGCTCCACTGGACCTTGAAGTACTTGATGGTGTGGCTTCGGGTGCAACGCTCGTGTTCATCCAAAATGTGAACTGGCCTCTCACGATAAGTGAGGTCTGGCTGAAGATCGATGGCATGATGGTCGATGTCCTTGTAGAGGTCGGGGCGGTTGGGAACTTGCAGACACTTCCGGAGCTGTGACACGTGAAAGACGTTGTGCACATCTGACAGCTCGGAAGGTAACTCTAGCTGATATGCAACTTCTCCTCGTCTTGCGGTGATCTTGAAGGGGCCGATGAATCTTGGTGCAAGCTCCCCTTTGACGTGGAAATGCTTGGTTCCCTTGAGGGGCGTGACACGGAGGTAGACATAATCTCTGACGTTGAGGTTTAGTTCTCGGCGGTGAGAGTCGGCGTGGCTCTTCTGTCTTGACTTGGCGGTCTCAAGGCGCTCTCGGACAAGTTAAACCTGCTCTTCGGCTTCGCGGAGGTTGTCCGGTCCAAAAGTTAATCCTTCTCCGGTCTCTGACCAGTTGAGGGGAGTATGGCACTTGCGTCCATACAACACCTCAAATGGTGCCATCTGAAGACTTGACTGATAGTTGTTGTTGTATGAGAACTCGGTGAAGGGTAGGCAATTCTCCCACTTGGCTCCGTACGCCAAAACACAAGTGCGGAGCATATCTTCGAGTATCTGATTTACTTGTTCCGTTTGCCTGCCGGTCTGGGGGTGAAATGCAGTGCTGAAGGAGAGCTTGGTTCCCACAACTTCTTGAAACGTCTTCCAGAATCTTGAGGTGAACTGGGTGCCACGATCTGACCCAATCTCCTTTGGAACTCCATGAAGTCTCAAGATACGCTCGATGTAGAGGCTGGCTAACTTGTTACCGTCATAGGTGGTCTTGACGGGAATGAAATGGGCTACCTTTGTCAGGTGGTCGACAATGACCTAAATGGAATCATGTCCCTTGCTTGACCTTGGTAAACTAGTGATGAAATCCATCCCGACTTTATCCCATTTCCATTCAGGCATTTTGAGGGGTTGCAGTAGTCCAGCGGGTCGCTGATGCTCAGCCTTGACTCTTTGGCATATGTCAGACTTAGCCACGAACGTGCCTATCTCCCATTTCATGCCATGCCACCAGAATCTTGCCCTGAGGTCTTGATACATCTTGGTTCCCCCGGGATGGATGGAGTAGGGAGTGTCGTGAGCTTCTTGCAAGATCAAGTTCTTGAGGTCCTCTTTGTTGGGTACGCAGATGCGATTCCCGAACCATACAACTCCTTGTTCATCTACCGAGAATCTTGGGGCCTTGCCTGCCTTGACCTTCCTCTTGATGCCTTCAATGCTCTCGTGTCCCTTCTGGGCTTGCTTGATATCATCCATCAAGGTAGGCTTTGCTTCGAGGTTGGCGAGGAATCCTGGTGCAACCAATTCCAAGCCGAAGCTCTCTAGTTCTTCATACAGGGCGGGCAACCTTTCCTTAATCATAGCATTCAAGGAACAAGCCTGTCTGCTAAGGCGTGTGCTACCACATTGGCCTTTCCGGGGTGGTATTGAACACTGAGGTCGTAATCCTTGATTAATTCCAACCATCTTCTCTGCCTCATGTTCAATTCCCTTTGAGTGAAGATATACTTCAAACTCTTGTGGTCTGTGAATATCTCACATCGCTTCCCCAGAAGGTAATGTCGCCATGTCTTCAAGGCATGAACCATGGCTGCCAACTCTAGATCATGAGTTGCGTAGTTCTCTTCATGAGGACGTAGCTGTCTGGATAGATATGCTACGACTCTGCCTTCTTGCATCAGAATACCTCCAAGTCCGGTTCTTGATGCATCACAATATATCACAAACTCCTTGTGAATATAAGGGGTGGCCAAAACTGGGGTTGTGGTCACTCTCTTCTTGAGCTCCTAGAAGCTTTCCTTGCACTTAGCTGTCCATTCGAACTTCTTGTCCTTCTTCAAAAGCTGGGCCATCGGTCGGGCAATGCTTGAGAACCCTTCCACGAACTTGAGATAATATCCCGCGAGTCCGAGGAAGCTCCTGACTTCCTTTACGGGGGTTGGGGTTTTCCATTTAGTCACAGCTTCAATCTTGGCAGGATCCACTGATAATCCTTCTGTAGTCAACACATGACCCAAGAATCCAACTTCATGCAGCCAGAATTCACACTTGCTGAACTTGGCATAAAGCTGGTGCTCTCGAAGTTTCTCTAGGACCAATCTCAAGTGTTCCTCATGTTCTTCTTCAGACTTGGAGAAGACGAGTATGTCATCAATGAAGACAACAACGAACTTGTCCAAGTACTCCATGAAGACTCTATTCATGAGGTACATGAAGTAAGCTGGGGCATTAGTTAACCCGAATTACATGACCGTGTATTCATACAGGCCATACCGGGTTACAAACGCTGTCTTCGGAATGTCTTGGGGCCTGATCCTCAGCTGGTAGTACCCAGACCTGAGGTCAATCTTGGAGAACACCTTGGCTCCATTCAACTGATCAAACAAGTCTTCAATCTCGAGAAGTGGGTACTTATTCTTTATTGTGACTTCATTGAGAGAACAGTAATTGACGCAAATTCAGATAGTTCCGTCCCTCTTTGACACAAATAGGACAAGCGATCCCCAAGGAGAGGCACTAGGGCGAATAAATCCTTTTCTGAGCTGCTCTGCTAGTTTCTTCTTCAACTCAGCCAACTCTCCGGATCCCATCCTGTAGGCCTTCTTATAGATGGGCCTTGATTCGGGCATAAGCTCAATGATGAACTCAATGTCATGGTCAGGAGGCATTCTGGGCAACTCATCAGGAAACACATCCGGGTACTCACATACCACTGGAACTTGCCCCAACTCAACTCCCGATAGGCAGTTATCCTGAGGGGCTTGAGTGGAGGCAGGGTTGGGAACAAACTTGAATTCCACTCCCTGGCTATTGGTCATGGTGATGATCCTTTTGGCACACTCCAGCATGCCTTGGTGCTTGGTTAACCAGTCCATGCCTAGGATCACATCCAAGCCTTCTGACTTTAGGATGATAAGGTCGGCTAGGAAGTCTACCCCATTGATGTTAATCTCAACCCCCTTACAACCTATCCCGGACTTCATAACTGATCCCGGGGTTTGTATCAACATATGGCTACACAGGGGTGTAGGCTTCATACACTCTCTAGTGCAAACTTTTGGGTGACAAAAGAATGCGAAGCCCCACAATCAAACAATACTGTTGCTGGGCTTGAGTTGACGAGGAACGTTCCCAGTATGATGTCCGGGTCTTCCTGGGCTTCCTTTGCGGTGACGTGATTCACACGACCCTTGCCATTGTTGGGCTAGTTATGGGGAGCGGGGTTCCTTGGTGGTGCTCCACGGGCTTGACCTTGAGTTGGTGCATTGGGGCGCGGTGCATCTGGTTTCCTATTGGGGCACAACCTAGAGATGTGTCCTGGCTGGCCACATCCAAACAAGCAACTTGCCCAGGGTTGTTGTTGAAGTTTCTGCCACCGTGTTGTTACTAGGGTTGTTGTTGTAGGCTGGCCTAGGATTGGCATATTGCTGAGGCTGGTAGCTCGAACGAGGTGCAAGAGGTCTAGCCTGCTGCGGCTGATAGGTTGGCTTGGCTGGGGCTGGCTGCCAGGGGCGAGGCTTCTGGTTGCTGGGGCTACCCTTGTTGATCATCTTGCGCTTGCGAGTGTCGTCGATGGCACTGTTGGAAATATGCCCTAGAGGCAATAAATAAAGTGTTTATTATTATATTTCCTTGTTCATGATAATCGTTTATTATCCATGCTATAATTGTATTGATTGGAAACACATTACATGTGTGGGTAAATAGATAACACTTTGTCCCTAGTACACCTCTAGTGAACTAGCTCGTTGAACAAAGATGGTCAAGGTTTCCTAGCCATTGACATGTGATGTCATTTGATAACGAGATCACATCATTAGGAGAATGATGTGATGGACAAGACCCAAACTACAAACGTGCATATGATCGTGTCAGTTTATTGCTACTGTTTTATGCATGTCAAGTATATGTTCCTATGACCATGAGATCATGCAACTCACGGACACCGGAAGAGTGCCTTGTGTGTATCAAACGTCGCAACGTAACTGGGTGACTATAAAGGTGCTCTACAGGTATCTCCAAGAGTGTCTACTGGGTTGGCATGGATCAAGACTGGGATTTGTTACTCCGTGTGACAGAGAGGTATCTCAGGGCCCACTCGGTAATACAACATCACAATAAGCCTTGCAAGCAATGTGACTAAGTGTTAGTCACGGGATCTTGTATTACGGAACGATTAAATAGACTTTCCGGTAACGAGGTTGAACTAGGTATGGAGATACCGACGATCGAATCTCGGGCAAGTAACATACCGAAGAACAAAGGGAACATCATACGTGATTAAATGAATCCTTGACATAGAGGTTCGACTGATAAAGATCTTCATAGAATATGTAGGAACCAATATGGGCATCTAGGTCCCGCTATCGGTTATTGACCATAGAGGTGTCTCAGTCATGTCTACATAGTTCTCGAACCCGCAGGGTCTGCACACTTAAGGTTCGGTGACGTTTCGATAGTATAGAGTTATGTATGGTGGTTACCGAAGATTCTTTGGAGTCCCGGATGAGATCTCGGACATCACGAGGAGCTCTGTAATGGTCCGGAGGTAAAGATTGATATATAGGAAGTCCTCTTTTGGTCGCCGGAAAAGTTTCGGGCTCATCGGTAGTGTACCGGGAGTGCCGGTAGTGTACTGGGAGACCATCGGGAGGGGTATTTCGACCCAAGAGGCTACATGGGATGTGGGAGAGTGAATACCATCCCTTAGTGGGCTGGTGGAAGTCCCACACAAGGCCCATGCGGCTGGGAGAGAAAAGCCCAAAGAGAAAAGGTGAAAAAAGGCAAAAAAGGCAAAAAAGGAAGGAGTCCTAGTCCTACTAGGATTGGAGGAGGATTCCTCCTCTCCTCCTTGGTTCGGCCGAAGCCTAGGGCTGTCCCCTCGATGGCCAAGCCTCCTCCTCTCTTCCTCTTATATATACTAGAGGTTTTAGGGTTTTTGCACTAGTCTTTCAGCCACGTGTTGCCCTCTCCTCTAGTGCATAGTTTCTCCTCTAGATCGGTTTTCTGCAGTGCTTAGGCAAAGCCCTACCGCAACCACTCCACCACCATCGCCGCGGCGCCGTCACGCTGCCTGAAATTTTTTCTACCTCTCCTCTCCCTCTTGCTGGATCAAGAAGGCGGAGATCGTCATCAAGTTGTACGTGTGCTGAACGCGGAGGTGCCGTCCGTTCGATGCTTGATCGGGACGGATCGTGATTGGATCGCGGGACACTCGGCGATTTGGATCGCGAAGAAATTCGACTACACCAACCGTATTTCTTAAAGTTTCCTGCTTAGTGATCTACAAGGGTAGGTAGATCCACTCTCCCTCTCGTAGATGCTCATCACCATGGATAGATCTTGCATGTGCGTAGGAAATTTTTTGTTTCCCATTCAACGTTCCCCAACAGTGACATCATGAGCTAGGTCTATGTGTAGATGAGATCGAGTAGAACACAAAGATTTTGTGGGCGTTGATGCTTAGATTGCTTCCTCCCTTGGTCATGTTTTGGTTCAGTGGTATTGTGGGATGAAGCGGCCCGGACCAACATTACTCGTACGCTTACGAGAGACCGGTTCCCTCAACTGCAACTTGTTGCAAAAGATGGCTGGCGGGTGCCAGTTTCTCCTACTTTAGTTCGATCAGATTCGATAAAGGCGGTCCTTGAGAAGGTTGAAAAGCAACTTATGTATCACCGTTGTGGTTTATGCGTAGGTGAGAATTGTTCTTGCTAGATACCCGTAGCAGCCACATAAAACATGCAACAACAATTAGAGGACGTCTAACTTGTTTTTGCAGGGTATGTTGTGATGTGATATGGCCAATTACATGATGTGATATATGTGATGTATGAGATGATCATGTGTTGTATAGAATATCACGACTTGCATGTCGATGAGTATGGCAACCGATAGGAGCCATAGGGTTGCCTTTAATTATTGTATGACCTGCGTGTCAATCATTAATCGCTATGTAATGCATTACTTTATCACTAAACTGTAGCAATAGTAGTAGAAGCATGATGGGCATAACAACCCCTATGGCGACACGTTGATGGAGATCAAGATGATGGAGATCATGGTGTCATGTCGGTGATGATGGAGACCATGCCGGTGCTTTCAAGATGGAGATCAAAAGCACAAGTTCATGGCCATATCATGTCACTTATGATTTGCATGTGATGTTAATCCTTTTATGCACCTTGTTTTGCTTAGGTCGACGGTAGCATTATAAAGTGATCCCTCACTTAAATTTCAATATGAATTGTGTTCTCCCTAAGTGTGCACCATTGCGAAAGTTCGTCGTGTCGAGACACCACGTGATGATCGGGTGTGATAGACTCTACGTTCACATACAACGGGTGCAAGCCAGTGTTGCACATGCAGAACACTTGGGTTAAACTTGACGAGCCTAGCATGTACAGACATGGCCTCGGAACACAAGAGACCGACAGGTCGAACATGAGTCATATGGTAGATATGATCAACATGATGATGTTCACCATTGAAACCACCTCAACTCACGTTATGATCGGACTTGAGTTGGTTAATTTGGATCATGTGACACTCAGATGATCATAGGGATGTCAATTTGAGTGGGAGCTTTAGTAATTTGATTAACTAAACTCATTATCTTGAACAATAGTCTAAGTAACCTTTGCATATTTATGTTGTAGATCAATGTCTCGCACAGTAGCACCCCTGAATTTTAATGCGTGCCTAGAGAAAGCTAAGTTGAAAGATGATGGAAGTAACTTTGTTGACTAGGCCCGTAATATGAGGATTATCCTCACGGCTTCCCAGAAATCATATGTCCTTGATGCACCGCTTGGTGACCAACCAGAAGACATGTCATCTGAAGACGTTAAGAACGCTTGGGAGGCACGTTCTAGAGATTACTCAATAGTTCAGTGTGCAATATTGTATGGCTTAGAACCGGGACTTCAAAGACGTTTCGAACGTCATGGAGCATATGAGATGTGCCAGGAGTTGAATTTTATCTTTCAGAAGAATGCCCGGATCGAGAGGTATGAGAGCTCCGATAAGTTCTATGCTTGCAAAATGGAGGAGAACGGGTCTATCAGTGAGCATATACTTAGAATGTCTGGGTATTCAAATCGTCTAGCAGAGTTAGGAATTGCCCTTCCGCCAGAGGCGATCACTGACAGAGTTCTTCAATCACTTCCACCTAGTTACAAGAGCTTTGTGACATGCACGGGATGAACAAGCCAGTCGCCGAGCTATTTGTGATGCTAAAAGTCACTGAGTCTGAAATCCAGAAAGAACATCAAGTGTTGATGGTCAATAAAACCACTAGTTTCAAGAAGAATGGCTAGGGCAGGGGCAAGAAGGGTAAAACCAAGAAGGATGGCAAAATAGTTGCTATTCCTGCAAAGAAGCCCAAGCATGGACCCAAGCCAAAAACTGAGTGCTTTCATTGCAAGGGAACTGGTCACTGGAAGCGGAACTGCTCCAAGTACCTGGCTGACAAGAAGGCGGCCAACGACAAACAAGGTATATATGATATACATGTTATTGATGTCTACCTTACTACCTCTCGTTGTAGTGTTGGGTATTTGATACCGGTTCGGTTGCTCACATTTGCAACTCAAAACAGGAACTATGGAATAGATGAAGACTGGCAAAAGATGAAGTGACGATGCACGTGGGAAATGGTTCCAAGGTTGATGTGATCGCCGTCGGCACGCTCTCTCTTCGATTACCATTAGGATTAGTGATGAACCTGAATAATTGTAATTTAGTGCCTGCGTTAAGCATGAACATTATATCTTGATCTTGTTTATTGCGAGACGATTACTCATTTAAATTAGAGAATAAAGGTTGTTCTATTTATATGAGTAATATCTTTTATGGTCATGCACCCAATGTGAGAGGTTTATTCATATTGAATCTTGATAGTGATGATACACATGTTCATAACATTGATGCCAAAAGATGTAGAGTTGATAATGATAGTACCACTTTCTTGTGGCACTGTCGTTTAGGTCATATTGGTGTAAAACGCACGAGGAAGCTCCATGCTGATGGACTTTTGGAGTCACTTGATTTTGAATCACTTGACACATGTGAACCATGCCTCATGGGCAAGATGACTAAAACGCCGTTCTCTGGAACAATGGAACAGGCAAGTGACTTATTCGAAATCATACATACTGATGTGTGCGGTCTAATGAATGTTACAGCGCGTGGTGGATATCGTTATTTTCTCACCTTCACTGATGACATAAGTAGATATGGGTATATTTACTTAATGAAACACCAGTCTAAAATGTTTGAAAAGTTCAAGCAATTTCAGAGTGAAGTTGAGAATCATCGTAACAAGAAGATTAAATTCATGCGATCTGATCGAGGAGGTGAATACTTGACTTATGAGTTTGGCAGTCACTTAAGACAGTGTGGAATTGTTTAACAGTTGACACCGCCTGGAACATCACAGCGTAATGGTGTGTCCGAACGTCATAATCGAACCTTATTAGATATGGTGTGTTCTATGATGTCTCTTGTTGATTTGCCACTATTGATTGGGGGTTATGCATTAGAGATAGCTGCATTCACTTTAAATAGGGCACCGTCGAAATCCGTTGAGACGACGCCATATGAACTATGGTTTGGCAAGAGGCCAAAGTTGTCGTTTCTTAAAGTTTGGGGATGTGATGCTTATGTCAAAAAGCTTCAGCCTGAAAAGCTGGAACCCAAAGCGGAGAAATGCGTCTTCATAGGATACCCGAAAGAGAGAGTCAGGTATACCTTCTATCTTAGACCGAAGGCAAATTGTTTGTCGCTAAGAACGGAACATTTCTTGAGAAATAGTTTCTCTCGAAAGAATTGAGTGGGAGGAAAATAGAGCTTGATGAGGTTATTGAACCTTTACTTCAACCAAAAAATAGCGCAGCGCAGAAACATGTTTCTGTGGAACCTACGACAGTTGAAGAGGAAGTTGATGATGATGATCATGAAGTTTCAGATCAAGTTACTATAGAACCTCGTAGGTCGACAAGGGCGCGTACTGCTCCTGAGTGGTACGGCAACCCTGTCTTGGAGGTCATGTTGTTAGAAAACAATGAACCTACGAGTTATGGAGGAGTGATGATGGGCCTGGATTCCGAGAAATGGTTAGAGGCCATGAAATCCGATATGGGATCCATGTATGAAAACAAAGTATGGACTTTGGAAGTATTACCTGAAGGGCGAAAGGCCATTTAGAACAAATGGATCTTTAAGAAGAAGACGGACGTGAACGGTAATGTCACCGTCTATAAACCTCGACTTGTGGCAAAGGGTTTTTCACAAGTTCAAGGAGTTGACTACGATGAGACCTTCTCACCCGTAGCATTGCTTAAGTTTGTCAGAATCATGTTGGCCATAGCTGCTTATTTCGACTATGAAATTTGGCAGATGGATGTCGAAACAACGTTCCTCAACGGTTTCCTTGAGGAAGAGTTGTATATGATACAACCAGAAGGTTTTGTCGATCCAGAGAATGCTGACAAAGTTTGCAAACTCTAGCAATCCATTTATGGGCTGGTGCAAGCATCTCAGAGTTGGAATAAGTGCTCTTATGAGGTGATCAAAGCGTTTGGGTTTATACAAGTTTATGGAGAAACTTGTATTTACAAGAAAGTGAGTGGGAGCTCGATAGTGTTTCTAATATTATATGTGGATGACATATTGCTGATTGGAAACAATATAGAAATGCTGGAAACCATGAAGGAATATTTGAACGAGAGTTTTTCAATGAAGGACCTTGGAGAAGCTGCTTTCATATTAGGCATTAAGATCTATAGAGATAGATCAAGACGCTTAATAACACTTTCACAGAGCACATACCTTGATAAAGTTTTGAAGAAGTTCAAAATGGACCAGTCCAAGAAGGGGTTCTTGCCTGTGTTACAAGGTGTGAATTTGAGTAAGACTCAATGCCCAGTGACTATAGAAGATAGAGAAAAGATGAGTGTCATCCCCTATGCTTCAGCCATAGGCTCTATCATGTATGTAATGCTGTGCACAAGACCCGATGTCAGCCTTGCCATAAGTATGGCTGGAAGGTTTCAAAGTGATCCTGGAATGGAGCACTGGGCGGCGGTCAAGAATATCCTTAAGTACCTGAAAAGGACTAAGGAAATGTTTCTCGTTTATGGAGGTGATAAAGTGCTCGTCGCAAAGGGTTACGTTGATGCAAGCTTTGACACTGATCCGGATGACTCTAAGTCACAAACCGGATACTATTTATTCTCAACGGGGGAGCGGTAAGCTGGTGTAGTTCCAAGCAAAGCATGGTAGCCGATTCTACGTGCGAAGCAGAGTACATCGCAGCCTCGGAGGCGGCGAAGGAAGGTGTCTGGATGAAGCAGTTCATGATAGATCTTGGAGTAGTGCCCAGTGCACTGAATCCAATGAATCTGTTCTGTGACAACACTGGTGCCATTGCTGTGGCCAAGGAACCAAGGTTTCACAAGAGGACCGTACACATAAAGCGACACTTCAACTCCATCCGCGATTATATCGAGGAGAAGGACATAAATATTTGCAAAGTGCACACGGATCTAAATGTTGCAGACCCGTTGACTAAACCTCTTCCAAGGGCTAAACATGATCAACACCAGAACTGCATGGGCGTTCGATTCATTACAATGTAAATCACGTAGTGATGTGAACTAGATTATTGACTCTAGTGCAAGTGGGAGACTGTTGGAAATATGCCCTAGAGGCAATAAATAAAGTGTTCATTATTATATTTCCTTGTTCATGATAATCATTTATTATCCATGCTATAATTGTATTGATTGGAAACACATTACATGTGTGGGTAAATAGACAACACTTTGTCCCTAGTATGCCTCTAGTGAACTAGCTCGTTGATCAAAGATGGTCAAGGTTTCCTAGCCATTGACATGTGATGTCATTTGATAATGGGATCACATCATTAGGAGAATGATGTGATGGACAAGACCCAAACAACAAACGTAGCATATGATCGTGTGAGTTTATTGCTACTGTTTTTTGCATGTCAAGTATATGTTCCTATGACCATGAGATCATGCAACTCATGGACACCGAAAGAGTGCCTTGTGTGTATCAAAGGTTGCAACGTAACTGGGTGACTATAAAGGTTCTCTATAGGTATCTATGAGGGTGTCTGTTGGGTTGGCCTGGATCAAGACTGGGATTTTTTACTCCGTGTGACGGAAATGTATCTCAGGGCCCACTCGGTAATACAACATCACAATAAGCCTTGCAAGCAATGTGACTAAGTGTTAGTCACGGGATCTTGTATTACGGAATGAGTAAAGAGACTTGCCGGTAATGAGGTTCAACTAGGTATGGAGATACCGACGATCGAATCTCGGGCAAGTAACATACCGAAGAACAAAGGGAACATCATAGAGGATTAACTGAATCCTTGACATAGAGGTTCAACCGATAAAGATCTTCGTAGAATATGTAGGAACCAACATGGGCATCCAGGTCCTGCTATTGGTTATTGAGTGTAGAGGTGTCTCGGTCATGTCTACATAGTTCTCGAACCCGCAGGGTCTACACACTTAAGGTTCGGTGACGTTTCGGTAGTATAGAGTTATGTATGGTGGTTACCTAAGGTTGTTAGGATTCCCGTATGAGATCCCGGATGTCACGAGGAGCTTCAGAATGGCCCGGAGGTAAAGATTGATATATAGGAAGTCCTATTTTGGTCGCCGGAAAAGTTTTGGGCTCATTGGTAGTGTACTGGGAGTGCCGGTAGTGTATCGGGAGACCATCGGGAGGGGTATTTCGACCCAAGAGGCTACATGGGCTGTGGGAGAGTGAATACCAGCCCTTAGTGGGCTGGTGGAAGTCTCACACAAGGCCCATGCAGTGGGAGAGAAAAGCCCAAAGAGAAAAGGTGGAAAAAGACAAAAAACGAAGGAGTCCTAGTCCTACTAGGATTGGAGGAGGATTCCTCCTCTCCTCCTTGGTTTGGCCGAAGCCTAGGGCTGGACCCTTGAGGGCGAAGCCTTATCCTCTCTTCCTCTTATATATACTAGAGGTTTTAGGGTTTTGGGCACTAGTTTTTCAGCCACGTGCTTCCCTCTCCTCGAGTGCATAGTTTCTCCTCTAGATCGGTTTTTTGCAGTGCTTAGGCGAAGCCCTACCGGAATCACTCCACCACCATCGCCGTGGTGCCGTCACGCTGCCAGAGAACTCGTCTACCTCTTCGCTCCCTCTTGCTGGATCAAGAAGGCGGAGATCGTCATGAACCTGTACGTGTGCTGAACGCGGAGGTGTCGTCCGTTCGGTGCTTGATCGGGACGGATCGTGATTGGATCGCGGGACGCTCGGTAATTTGGATCGCGAAGACATTCGACTACACCAACCGCGTTTCTTAACGCTTCCTGCTTAGCGATCTACAACGGTATGTAGATCCACTCTCCCTCTTGTAGATGCTCATCACCATGGATAGATCTTGCGTGTGCGTAGGAATTTTTTTGTTTCCCATGCAACGTTCCCCAACAGGCACGACGTTTGTCTTCCAACATGAGGGCCTTGTTCACCAAGTCTAAGAAAGTGCGATAGTCGCATATGATGAGCTGATACTGCAGGACCTGTTGGAGTCCTTCCATGAAGCGCTCCTTCTTGGCAGCCTCCATGCTGACATCTTCAGTTGCATACCTTGACAACAGGTTGAAGTTCTGTAGGTACTCCTTGACAGAGCCACTTCCTTGCTTCAGCGCTCGGAATTCTCTCTTCTTGATAGCCATGATCCTAGAAGGAATATGGGCAGTGCGGAATCCTTCCTTGACGTCATTCCACGTGATCACACGTTCTCCTTGCATGACCTTGAATCCATCCCACCAAGCTCGGGCGGTACCTCCGAGGCAGTGAGAGCCATAAAGCACCTTCTCACGATCCTCATTGCAGTTAACCAATGCAAGGAGGTCCTCGATGGTGCGGATCCAGTCATCAGCATCCAATGGTTCAGCAGTCTCGGTGAAGGATGGGGGCGAGTTTCTCATGAACTCAGACAGCGTGGAGCAGCCATTGCCGTTCCTGCCTTGCTGCTGGTTGTTCACGAGAGCCTGAGTCATCTGCTGGATAGCAGCATTGTTGGCTTGATGCTCCTCCCGGAGAACTTGGAAAAACTGGGCTATGGTCATGTTCTCTGGTGGAGGTGGTGGCGGGGGAATGTCGCCTTGTGGCTGCTCCTGGTGTCCTCCAGCGTGAGCAGCCCCACCAGCTCCCTGTTGCTAACTGGAGTTGCCGGCTTCAGGGTTGGTGAAAGAGTTGTTGCGGGTAGCAGTCACCATCCTGTTTGGAGCAGCCAAGTCAAACAACTAGGATTGACAAGAGGATATGCAATAACGGAAAAGCGCGCCAAAGGAGGTCGGTCAAGTGCAAGTGTGTTGAAACAAAGGTCGAAAGACCAACATATATTAAGATAGATGATGGAGTCGCTTACATGTTGCCTAAGGCAAAAGCGAGACTTGCACCGGAACACAAACAACAAAATAGACAACAAGCACACATGGTTTCATATAAACCATTACACAGACTCGACTTTGCATGAGGGATACATGACTGATCCTACCCTCGGGGTTCTCGGACTCAGGTGGTGGAGTGCTCGGTCTCATAGTCACGCTCCTCTGGGTCTTCCTCCTGTTCACCATCTGAATGGGCATCGTTCCCGGTCGAAGGGGTCGGGTAACAAGGAGGTCCATCCCGAGAACACTTTGTAGGCGGGTCGGTGAAGAGCTCACAGTACTCCTTCGCACTCATGCGGCGACTACGCATAGGTGCATCACTAGCTGGGGGTACTCCTCCTCGATAGGCAACAACTGGTCGTCCCTCAGGGGCTTCATCCTTCTTGATCTTGTCTGGTTTTGTCTTGGCTTGCCGAAGTAGCTCTCGGGTGCGGTGAAGTTCCTCGCGGAGCTTCACGGACTCCTTCATCAAGTTATGAACCAGACTATTGGCGGAGAGACTAAAGTAGGTCTGGAACCTGAGCGGTGTTCCATCCTCCTCGGTCGGAACTAGCGTCCAACTCTCGCCAAAGTCATCCTTCCTGAAGGGAAGGTAGCGAGTAGCTGGCTCGTCAGCCATCCCAAGAATGATGTCTCGAAGGTGTAGGAGTGCCTTGCGTGCAACTGTCTCGACTGCAAGCACCATGGTCTGGATCCGAGGTCCTTCAAAGAACCAACTAGTCGGGGGAGTCTTTTGCCTTCACGATCACATCCACGTGATACTCCTTCGTGACGGCATCACCCCGATGCTCGTGGTAGAGGAAAATGGGTGGTTGGCGAAACTGGCACTTCTCCAGGCTATCCCCAAGGAGAAGCTTGATCTTACCTTGGATTTCTGATTGGAATACAGATTGGATAAATAAGAGGAACTTGGAAAAGAGGGTTGGCCAAAGCATAACGATAGTGCATTCAATCGATTCCACTCTAGTTTTTCATATCTTTTCCCTCAATAAATAGTTTATATATGAAAGAAAGTGCCAATAGAATTCTGCATGGCATATTTCCCAACCTTCATTCCTGCTTTTCCATCTTGCCTTTCCTACTTGAGAGAATGCCTTTGAGCGAGCAGCTCTTCCACTCATTTTATTAGCAATCAAACCTCTTCCCTTCAACTCATACCGAGAGGGAAAGCCAGATGTCAGGAAGGCTTCGGGTACGAAAGCCATCTACAAAGGTTTGAAAGGAGGAGAGTTAGCAGTGTGTTGTGTGAAGATGAGAAGGGGTAAATAGTGTAGAATTCCTAAGTACGAATGTTAGGTGTAATTTTGAAAGTCGGTTTTATCCTAAATAATGTCCGTGCTAACTAAGGGCTTCCTACAGTCAGGATGGCTCTGATACCAGCTCTGTGGGGACCCCGACTCATAAATCGTGATCACCGAATGCACGTGTACACTGATCCTAGAGATCAATGATCACTGAACACACAGAAGCTGAATAACAAGAGTCTTACATCCATACTTAACGTCTTACACAAATAAAGACCATGAAGGTCAAGTCTTACATAGATAGGGCCACATGGGCCAAACACTTAGACTAGAACAAGCAGCGGAAATCTTGGTTGAGAGCGTGAAACCATGCCATCTACCTTAACCTACAGGCATTCTGACTGGGAAGCATCCTAGTTCGCATGTTCGTCTCCAACGAACTCTTCAACATACTCCTGTTCTTCCATGCATGGCCAATTAAATAACCAGTGGCAAGACAATGAGTACTTTTGAATGTACTCGCAAGCAACCCAAGTGTTGGAACAAGGTAATAATGAGGTATGATATAACACTAAGTAGGTAAATTTTTGGAAAGCTAATTTTGTATGCAAATGACATGATCAAGTAACTAGTAAGCATGCATCAACAGTTAACAGATGTCCATGTGAACAAGTTACAGACATCCTCGTAAGTAGGGGTAGAACATCTCATGTTTATTCATCATGCTAAGCCATCAGACTTAGTATAATTCCCTTGCTAAGTCATCAAACTCAGCTCATGTGACCTCTCGTCACCATCACATCCATACTCACACCAAGTTTCACGAAAACATCCGTACATAGTCTAAGAAGGACCTCCAACTGTCCATGATCGCGGACGCGGCTATTCGAATAGTTTTACACTCTGCAGAGGTTGCACACTTTACCCACAAGACTCGAGGAACCTCCGTGTCATCCACGACTCGTGGTATATAACATACCCGAGGTAAGCACCCGAAAAATGCCTTTCCCCCAGCGATACTAAACAAGAGTCCACTCGATTGGTACCCAGCCCTCACAATGTACACCACACGAGCCTCGCTCTAATCGTACCATCCATTAGGGGACCAACGGTGTGCCCGGTGCCTGTGCAGACAGCGCATGATCATACATACTGGTACGACCCTATATCAAGAGTGACCATGCCACTCCCGCCACTAGTAATGCGGGATCCTTGCCAGCACCCACCAAGGTAATCAACAAAGCCCCGTCCCATAAGGGGTTTCGTGGGTCTGCATGTAATGTTGGGACGGTCAGCAGACCTTAAATCTAATTCGTTTTCAAAAACACATACTCAACTTGCCCCGGCACACCACTTCTTTCTCAAGTGATCACCCATCTTCTCATCATCTCCCTCAGGCATTAGTGGCACCCGACGAGGTTTTCGAAAAGTCTTTGAAATTATCACTTTCTTGCCATCACTATGCATAAGTCCCATCCCTTTTGCATAGCATCTATTAGCAACCTAACTACTCCCACCCACACAACCCTCATAAGGTGGTAGGGTCATGCACGATGCAAGTCTCAACGGTAAGAGTAATGGAGGTATCCCACCAAAAGGGGAACACCACATCACGTGATCAAATATGATGAAAGTAAGGTGCTATATGACATGCAATAAAATGGTTTCTTATCATGGTCAAAGGGGTGCTTGCCTGGCTCAACAAAGTCTCCCGGGTATTCGAAGTCTTCGGGTCCAACTTCTTCATCAATCGTGCAACCTATCGTCACGAAATAAAGCGATAAAAATAAGCAACACACAAAACAGAGCACCCAAACTATTACTAAAAAAATGCCAGCCTACTCTGATAAATACTAAATGTCATACTAAAAATATTCTCTTAGAGTTTTGTTGTGAAAAACATTCTAGAAATTAAATAACAGAGGTAAAAGGGTGCCTAAATATAGGTTTTAAAATAAAACAGTACTAAAAACATTTTCAAACATTTGTACAAATGGCACTATTAAATTCTAGGGATTATTCTAGGAATTTAGGTGCAAAAATAATTGGAATTAGATTTAATTTGGGCCCTGTGGGATTTTTGTAAAAGCCCACAGAAAAGGAAAAAGAAAAATGAGAGGAAATGGCCTCTGGACAGGGGCTAGAGGCGGCTAGAGGCTGGGCAGGCCCAGCTGGCCAGCCAGCCGGCTTCCCACACGGTCATGTTCAAACCTGACGCGCGAGGCTCGATCGTCAGCGACTCGGGGGGAGAGAGAGCGCGCGGGAGAGGGAAAGAGCGGCCGACAGGTGGGTCCCACATGTTGGGACCTTGTCCCACCTCGGGATAGGGAGAGGAGCTGCTCACCGGCGGCGGCTCGGGGGACGGCGACGACGAGCGATGGTGGGAACGGGCTTGGGGAAGAGTCACCGGTCTCCTGGAGGTGGAACGGAGGCCGGAGGTGGCCGGAGTCGCCGGCGGCGAGCACCCACGGCGGAGGTGGCTTCGAGAGGTGGTCGCCGAGGCTGATTCAGCCTGCAAAGAGGACGGGAAGGAGGGGGATCGCATCAGGAGGGCAAGGGAGGATCAACGAGAGAGAAATGGGGGTTGGAGTGGCTTCGTACCCGGAGATCGACGGGGAGATGGCCGTGGCGGCCCTCGGGTCGATCTTGAGCACAGAGACGACGGGTGCTCTCGGGTGGCTCAGGGAGGTTCCTGGGGGGAGAAGAGGGGGAACTAGAGGGGAGAGAGGGGCTCGGGAGGCCCTTTTATAGGCGTGGTGAGTCCGCCGAACGCTCGTACACCTGCGAGCTCGTGGTCGAGGCCAGAGGCCACGAGAGAGAGAGGGCGAGCCAGGGGCGTTCTTGGGGTCGGTCTAGGCTAAAGGGAAGAAAGAGAGAGGGAGAGAAAGGGCGTTCTTGAGCTCCTCGGTTGGCTAAACCAGGTGGCGCTGGGCACGCGTGTGGGAGGGCGGAGGAGAGAGGAGATAGAGGGGGCCGGCAGCTTGGTGTGTTGCGGACGTCGAGGCGCATTGAATGGCGCGAGGGGAAGGCCTCAGGTCGTCAGGTATGGGCAGGAGAGGGAGGTCAATCCTCTGGAGCGCGGCTGCATGCTCTAGAGCGTGACTTTGGTCGGCATGATGAGGTTTTGGTGCGCTCTGACGCGTCCACTGATTTCCAGTGGCTGCGAAAGGGAGTAAACAATGGGAAAAAGGGGCATGGGATGCTCTGGGTGGCCAGGAGTGAGAGCGAGAAGAGAGAAAGGGGAGAAAGATGTTGTCTAGGGGGGTGCAAGTGAGTTTTTTCCCCCTCAATCATGTAGCTAGACGTTGGTCTTTCTCCTGGAGGTGCTGGGGGTCTAGGTGGAGCTATGGTAAAAATTTGAGACCAAGGGGAAAAGTAGAAGGGGTGGAAATAGTATCTTTTAGAAATGGCCAGAAGGTGTTTGTGTTGTGTTTGGGCTAGAAGATGGAGTTTTCTTGCCATGATGTTTAACAGGGGCAAATGGTGATTAGAATTAGGCTTGATAACCAAGTTTGAGCTTGATTGAAGAAAGTTTACAATGTAACTTTGTGAAACCCTAGAAATCAACAGAATATGGTTTCTGTAGATCTATTGATGCTAAGATTTTACCCTTGATGCATCACTTAGTGTATCATCACTTTTTGGCCATTAGATAGTGCCCACAAAGTTTGAGGCCAAGGGGGAACACTTCACAATGTAAAGTTGCTCAAATTTGATTCTGGACAGGAATGGTTTTGGAATGGTTTAATGAACCAAATCAACTTGGATTGGGATGAAACTTTGCAAGATCATCACCTATGATAGTGTTGACTTGCTAAAATTTTCTTGGAATTTATTGAGAATATTTCTTATAGAAATATTTCAAAAGTTTGATCTAAACAGAAAGGGTTTTGAGGGGTTTTGCCTATGATCTGATCATGCCCTTGTGTTGAAACTCATATATATGGAAAATATATGTCCACTGAGTATCTCTAAATTTTGTCAAATATTTTCAAAGCATTTAAATAATTTTTCCCTAGGATAAACCATTTCTGGCCTTAAGAAAAAGCCTTTAAATAAAATATGAAAGTAATCTTTAAAAATAATATTTGGTGGTTTTGGGAAGTCATATATATAGTAGGTTTGAAATAAAGCTTTTGGGAAGGAAGGATCCACCTAAGTTGAGGACTTGTAGTTCAAACCTCATTTCAGGGGGGTTTTTAAAACCTAATTTGAATAAATCATTTTTTGATTAAAACAATATTTGATAAAAAATAGTTTTGGGCACTATTCACATGTCATGATCATTAGGCAAGGGTTTTGGGACATGGAAGATGAACATGAAATGGAATAGAACCTAGTAGTGTCATAAAACACAATCATCGAGTAAGCAAACAATATAGAAAACAAGCACAAGAACTTAGAAAAAGTTTTAGTTGGCTCCAAATTTTATAAACCCAAACATAAAAATGTGCTGCAACCATAGGGTGTGACATAATGCGCCTTCCTCGCGGAGAGGCTCAGAAAACGGAGGCCGCCTCCACTTATGCGCGGGCCCGACCGTTGGAGGCGCTTATAGGTGGGCCCCACCGGGCCTCGTCAGACTCCTTTTGCCTCCCTTTCCCCTTCTTCTTCCTCCCGACAGGAGAGATAGGGGGCGTGCCAACTGCCATGGCTACTGCTGCTCCGTCGTGCCTAGCGTCGAGCCGGCGGTCCAGACGGATGCCCCAATCCATGTCGCGCCTTGGGACAATCGCGGGGGCTGCGGGGATGCCCGGGCGAGCAGCTTGTTGACCGGGGTGGACGGCGGTGCCAACATCATGCAAGATGACGACTCGGTCGCGGGAATGGATCCTCGGGTTGCCAGGGAGGTTGGAATTCTCACGGGGATCTTCCTGAAGGTGGAGATCTAGACGAGGGGAGGCTGACTCGCTCGAATTCGAGCGGACCGAACAAGAGCAATGGCGGCTATCAGAAGTGGAGGAGGGCCTAGGATCGAGGGGGCTCGGTCTGGGGAGTATCCTAGTGGAAAAATGGGGTGGCCAGGAGCACCAGGGTGCTCAGGGGGGGGGGGTTATCCAAGGGGCAACAGAGGGGGAGCTCAGGCACGCCTCGAATGCCCTCGGGCGTGGCAAGCACGCGTGTGTGAGCTCTTTGGAGGCTAGCAAGCATCGGGGAGGGCATTGGAGGATGAGTGGGGTTCCCTAACGCACGTGGGAATCCTGTGGCTGCCGGTCATGAGCTACGGTACAACATATGTCGGCAGAGCGTTGTTGCTGCATGCCAGTAGCATGGTCACCATGTCAATGCATGTCCAGGGAGACATTTTTGTCGGCCAAAGCTGTTTGGGGCATGGGGCACGCATGCAGGAGAGCATTAGTGGGGTTTCATTGCTAATTAATCAAGGTGGGGTGGTTTTCCACTATGGACAAGTTTGCAGCAACAAACTTGGGGGCTAGCTCAGGGGATTATACTGAAGGGATTATGGGGTAAGAAGTTGTCTGGGTTTCTTAGGTATGGAAGGAGTACTAACACCCCAAGTTTCAGCTCAGGGATACAAGTATAATAGGTACTTGTAGTATAAAGCCACATTTGTTGCCATAATGTAGGTTTAGATGAACTGCTCACATTTTCCACATGAGCCTTCTATATTTGTGTTTGGTTTGATGCATAGGTAGTGGGGTTGTAGAAAAGTTTGGGGTGATTAGCATGAACAAAATAGTGGGGGAGGGGAAGAATAGGCCTTTCCATGGTAAAAAAGAGAGGGAATATGAGGGAGTTACACCCCCAATAATTCATCAAATGCCATGGAAAAGTTACTGGAGGTAAAAGAGGGCTAGCCCATGTTGTGGTGAAAATTTAGAGTCAAGGAGAATCTTTTTAGGCCCACTTTTTTGTGCACAAGCTTATGGCTGAAGGTGTTTGTGCTGTGATTCTGCTAGGTAGAGGAATCCTATGACCTTGATATTTACCAGGGTTAAATAACAAGTCTATTAGGAGCTGATAACAAGTTTTGAGCACAAATGAAGGGAGTTGATAACACAAACTTGGTAAACCTTAGAAATGGACAGAAATGGGTTTCATTGGATCTAGCTATGCAAATCCATTCTCCTTGATGCACCACTTGGTGTGGATGCATTATTAGAGTACAGGAATATGCACACAAAGTTTGAGATCAATAGGAGAAACTTCACAATGTGAAGTTGTTCAAATTTGAATTTGGACAGGAAAGGTTTTGGAATATTTTGGTGAAGCACAACAATTTTTATTGAGATGCAACATGGCAAGATTATCACATATGGCATGTGTGACTTGCAAGAATTTTCCTAGAATTTATTGAGAA
This sequence comes from Hordeum marinum, assembly GCA_022496015.1. NCBI lineage: Eukaryota > Viridiplantae > Streptophyta > Magnoliopsida > Poales > Poaceae > Hordeum > Hordeum marinum. Next base: position 273,640,414 of record CM039674.1, on the reverse strand, counting down.
TATTTCTTATACAAATATTTCAAAAGCTTGACTTGGGCAGAAAGGGTTTTGAGGGGGTTTGCCCATGATTTTGATCCTGACCATGTGTTGAAACTCATATATATGGAAAATATATGTCCACTGAGTTTCCTTAATTTTTCTCAAATATTTTGAAAGCATAGAAATATTTTTTTCCCATAAAAGACTATTTATGTCCTTCAGAAAAAGCCTTAAGTAAAATAGGAAAATAAGTTGGAAAAATAATATTTGCTGATTTTGGGAAGTCATATATATGTTGGGTTCCAAATATTTCCTTTTGGGCAAAACAATCCAACAAATTTGAGGACTTGTAGTACAACCTCAATTCAGGGCTTTTGGTAAAACCTAAATTGAATAAATGCTTTTTGGAAAAAATAGTATTTGATAAAAAATTGTTTTAGGTCCTATACACATGGTATGATCATTGGACAAGATTTTAGAAGGAAAATAGTTTTGAGAGTAGGAGGGAGTTTTATGAATATAGAGCACACAGAAGCAATCAAACGAGCAGCAATTGAGTCAATCATCACAAGCACACACAAAAGTTTTATTTGGCCCTGATTTTTGAGTCATATTAACTTAGATAGAAGAGGGAAAACACAGGGTGTGACAGACCTACCCCCCTTACAAGAATCTCGTCCCCAAGATTCCTAGGCTAGGCGCTGAAAAGATACGGAAATCCAGAAGTGAGGTAGTCTTCACATTCCACGTTGCTTCTGCTCTGGCGTGGTTGTCCTTCTGGATCTTGAAGTGTCGGATGATTTGTCTCCGAGTGCATCGTTGATGTCGTCTACGGGTGAACGGGGTTCTTGCAATCTTCTAGGCTTGCCTAATGGTTAAGGGTTTGGTAGACGAGGTTCTCGCAAGGGCCTGGCTTGTGTGTGTATTCCAAAGTTGGAATATGTGGCGAAGATAATGTGTGTGCACGCTGGTCCTGGGGTTGCTCATGCTGGTTTATGACATCTAGATTTCTCTCTTAAGTCTACATGGGTCAAGGTCTTGTCGTAGTTTCCTGGTGACGGGGAAACGTCGACTTTGTTGGAGCAGTTGATTTTCCGGTGCTCGTGGATCTTCAGTTGTAAGGACGTTGAAGTTTGTTGGCATAGGATTCTTGTCGACGGGGAAGTCCTTATCTTCCTTAAAGCAGGAGGTCTTCAGTCATAGGTGGTCGTCATCCTTGAGGGTGCTGATGCGTCATCGTAGGCTTCGCGTCGAAATCGTCTGCTTGACTAAGTTGCCTAGGTATGTTCTTCATCCATCTTTGACCAGTTGTCTTCCGTGTTACAGATGCGTATTTCTGAGTGTTTGGTCTATTGGTCTCTCCGTAGCCATTGTGGGAAGGTATGGGCTGAGTCTCGTCCCTAAGACTAAGCTCAAAGACGCAAAACTTATCTTACCTTCTAGGAAAGTTTTTAAGGGGTCCTTGATGAGTTGGCTACCCGAAAGTATGGACCAACCATCCAATCCCCAGGGTCTAAGGCTTGGCAAGCGGGGTGAACAACCTTTGACAGGTGTTTCACCATGATCCAGTCATGGTTTACGCCCTAGATTGGACAAAGGGGGCTAATAATGAAGTCATGACAGTCATCCCACTTCATTCCACACATCTAAAGGGAGTAGGGATGTCATGCTCAGCGTACACCATCAAGGTGGTGGAGTGAGGGTGCCATCAACTTATTATTTCATCCTAGTCAGGAACTGATAGGCGATTGGTTAAAACAAGGGGATCTTAATACTCTTGATGTGCAAGGGCTTCCTCGTGCTTGGACGTTGGTGCTTCTTGATACAGTCTGGCTGATGTAGTTGGTAGAGGAGTGTTGGTCGACTTCTCTTGTTTCACCTTTGTTGTTTTTGTGGCTCCGCAATAGTAGTGGTTCTTCATCTCGCTTGGGAAAAAATGTCTTCTTTTGTAGGGAGGGTGCTCCAAGGAGTCCAACCTTTTCAAGGTGAAACCTTTTTCTTGAGAGGCATGGTAATCGGTGTTCCTGGGCTGATCCTAATAGGACTAAGGTGTTCCTCCCCTCATTGGATAAATAAGTATGTTATCCCGGAGCACAACAAAACATTTATCTGTGTATCACATAAACACGTTGCTCATGGGACATGTGAGAGGAGCGGGCATTATCCACTAGTTCAGGGGCTCATGATCCAATGTGATCTAGTTCTACATGTCCACCTTCCTTTTGAACAGGATTGGTGGTGATCGAGGTGGAGTACTGGCCATAATCTAATGACTTGGATCCAATACCTATTGTCGTAATGCATCCATATTGTGGCTCGATAAAGCTTGGAGGTTTCAAGGAGCTTAGGATGTGAGTTAATGTCTATCATCTTATCCTTGAGCACAATTACTTGATGCTAATAGTCCTACCTACTACTCCAAGAAAAACATCATATATCATTGAAGGTATCATCTCATATAAGTTAACTCCAACATCACTCATGCTATTCATTGTGACACTACAGCTAACTCATGTGTTATTCTACAGCTAACTCAAATATATCCCTATGTAAAAATCCTCGGGAAAGGATACAAGCTACTAAGCTTGATTGTGACACTACAAATCCAAGTGTTGAACTAATGTATCGAAAGTATAAGGTGTTGCATCTCTAGGCTATGGAAACACGTAGTAAACCAATCCAAGATCTTGTTTCCTTCCTACGAATCCAATCCAGTGGGTCATCAATCCATCAGTCTTTACTTGACCATAACTCCTGTAAATCCAATATTGACGGGGTTCTACATAATCTCCTAGAGTCCCTATAATCCACGTATCATTGTAAGGATTATTATCACACTATATCCACAAATTTCCGGTATCATGACAAGGTACACTCCAAGGTCCAACTTATATAGATCCTTAAGTCATTCCCAACATCATCTAGTTCCTTCTACTTATCATCCACCGAGAAACATGGTACCATGATCAAGATCATTGGACTAAATCCAAATTACTCCGAACCATGTAGTCTGATTGATGTTGAGCACCTATTAGAATCACCTATTTAAATCCAAGGTTTACATCAAGCAAGAATTCCTTACTAGTTACTCCAGTCACTATCATATCACCATCAATCCACTATTAACATTACTTGCCAAAGTCAAGTCACTAATCCACCAAGAATTTCAGCCTCATCATATTTTTCCTACTAATCTAATTTGTTCAAGGGACAAGTAGGTTATGCTACTCTATCAATCTTGACCCACCAAGTTCTTCTACCAACACTAAGCCTTGGAACGATCCTTCCTATGGCATTAAGGTTCTAGTGCTAGCATAAGAATGAAGGATGTTTGTTCACTATGATCACTAGCTCCATAATGAACCTAGTGCAAAGTAGGGGTTATTAAATCTCAATAAGTGCTATGGCAAATCCGTGTATTAAACACGTGATCAGAGGCTTGTGCTGGGGGAGCTTGTGAGGTCTAGATCAGGCTAGGGAGGGGTTTCCAATCTTGAGGGAAAAGTATAGCTCTACGGGGTTGCATCTGGTTGAGTACGTCATAGTCATAGTATTCAACGCTAGCTGTCCATCGAGGTGGATCCATGGTGCATCTTGTCTTGCTGGTCTTCAGTTGACGAGATGGGGGAAGAGGGAAAGTAGCATAGAGGGAAGTGCCTAAGGGAGTGGTATAGTGCAAGTGCACTCAAGATAGTGCCAAAAAGGGTAAACACAAACATCAAGGTAAGGTAGGTGATATAGTCACGCACTTTTTTCCTAGGGAACAAGTGTGATTCACACCAAAGCACAAACAAGAAAATCAAGCAACACACATCATGGTTCTGTTTCAACCATCATACGGACTCGACTTTGCATAGGGGACACACGATCTATCCTACCCTAGGGGTTCTCGGACTCATTAGTCGTGCTTGCTTCGTGTCTTGGAGAGGAGTCCGCTCGGTCTTATGGGTCTTCCTCAGGTGTTGCTATGCCCGGTGTGTCTTGCCACACGAGCCGACATGCGTTCTGGGCTACCAGGAGCCCGAGACATTGCACCATATCCTTGTGGGCTGCGTTTTCACGCGTATTACCTGGCACGAAATCCTCTCATGGTGCTCCCCGGCGACCACCATTCCATACGGCTCGGTAGACTACTTTAAATGGCTCTCACCCTCTCTTGTGCTTACCCCAACATCACGGTGGCGTGGCCTTGTCACTATTACTTCGCTCACAGCCTGGTCACTCTAGCAACATCGAAACACCATCATCTTTGAAAAAATCACATCGTCTACCTCTGCACTTATCAAGAGAATCAAAGACGAAGCTCGCTCCTAGGCCGCGATAGGAGTTCTAGGGATGAACACATCGTCATTTGTAACCTAAGTCTTTAACTCCCTAGGGGCTGAGCATCCCCATACCCTTTGCTCCCCTGGTGTCGCGACCTCGTCATTCGTGTGTACAAGGTCGTGGTACCCCCCCTGTACTTGCTTCTCTCCTCCTATCAATGCAATGATACGCTGCTCAACGTATTCGAGAAAAAAACTGGAACAAAAACACATGTACCTTCTTATTTACAGGTTTACACCGCCGACATGATAGGCTGCTAATAACATTTCAAATTATGAGTTTGTGGTGTACTCGTCTATTCAGATTTATCGGCACGCCAAATTTCTTAGCAAGCTAATGTTTTCTTTGTCAAAATTACAGGAAATAGCACATCCTTACTCAAAAGCAGAACCTTTAAGTGGTTACTCTTTTGTCCATTCTAACTCTAACTTGCCGCATATACATTTATAATGCATACACAACCTAAATCAGGAATTCCCAGGTAGGTGATTTCCTTAACATTGCCTCGATGATTTTTACCTACCCGTTGTTACTATAAGCAGATACAATAGTAGGAGTCATAGGTGGCATAACATTTTTTATCAAGGGTTCAACTAAAACGGAGATCAGTACAGATGAGCATAGCTTCTTAATTGCTTAGTAGGATTTGCAGTATAGCTTGATTCAACCACGCATATACTATAAGAAATATTTTTTAATCTTTCCTAAGGTGCTGATTGGATTTAAAATTTTGTTTTGTTCATCATAAAAGAAAGACTGAAAAACATTTATACATGTTGTAGTCGATGATGGTTGTGAACTACATCTAGCTGTCGTCTACAAATATCGTATGTGATCACTAATTAAGTAAAGCCAATTTGGTTATATATGATATTATTTTTTTACTCAAAACTCGTGATCTAGACTTAGTAGCTTATTTTGGTTTCTCTTTTTTCATACATGTGATCATACTTTTTTGAATCTATATTACGGAGTTGGCCCATTGCTGGAAACTAATTTCACTTGCTTGCTATTCTACACAATTTACCGAATGAAAACTTGAGTACTGCGCCATGTCAATTTTCATCTTGCAAAATTGAATACTCTCAATACATCTTCCTACCACAAATACTCATGTTTATGGAATATCATTTAATATTCATGTGTATACTAATCATGGATCAATTCTCTATGAAAATGTGAGTAATCTTAAAATGCAAATTGTAATGCCGCTCGTATGTTTAGTGCGTACTTAGCAACATGCCAATTTCTTGCGGATTACCCAAAAGAGGTCAATGTTCTATTTCTAATCTTAAGAAAAAAATTAATGATTATGTAGAGCACTTGAAAGCCCACTAAATGTCCCGCAGCAACACGCAGGGTATCCATCTAGTTAACCTCGTGCCAAGTCCCAGTTGTTGTTTTCTGCATTTTTTGGCTTTCAGGTTTACAGTACGAGACGAAGTCTAAATACCCCAAAACTTTTTGATGATTTTTTCTGGATCAAAAGAAGACATGGAAGCTTTGGGAGAAGACCGAAGGCCACACGGTGGCCCCATGAGCCAATAGGTTGCTTTCTGGGGGTGGCCACGCCCTGTTAGCTTGTGCCCCCTCTTGGCTCTCCTAACCTCCTACTCTGGCCTATAAATGGTCATATATTCCAAAAACCCTAGGGAGCCTCCCAAAACACTTTTTTTGCTGCCGCAAGTCTTTGTTCCGCCGTGTGCCCATCTGGAGCCCTGTTCCTCTTACCCGCCAGAGTGGGAATCAATCACAGAGGGCCTCTACATCAACCTTGTTGCTCCCATGTTGATGTGTGAGTGTCTCACCACACACCTACCGGTCCATAGGTAGTACCTATATGGCCCTCTCTCTCACCATGTTCTCTAATACAAAGTTCATTGCATCTTCGTGATGATCTATTCGATGTAATCACTTTGTGTGGTGCGTTTGTTGGGATCCGATTAATTGCCGGTTTATGTTCAGATTATTCATGAAAAAGATTTGATTGTTCTCTAAATTATTATTCGATTCTTATTTGCATGATCATTATATCTTCGTAATTCTCTCCGATCTATTGGTTTAGTCTGGCCAACTATGTGCTTTTCTATTGGATCTATTGACGTGAATAAATATTACATAACTATGTGCTTTTCTATCAATTGCCCAACAGTAATTTGTTTACCCACCATATAACTTCTTCGAGAGAGAAGCCTTAATGCCTATTGTCCCCGGGTCTATTCACACACACACACACACACATATATATAAATGCTACTATTTCCTTGCTGCCATAATTTAATTTTTATTTATTTTCCACTTTATATTTATCCAACTATCATCTACACTACTCATTTGCTTGCAACTAACGAGTTCAAGGGGATTGACAACCCTCTTGCTCGTGTTGATTGCAAGTGTGTGATCTTTTGTGTGTAGGCGCTGAAGATGGGAAGTTGTGTGATCCTCCTGTTGGTTCTATAATCTTGGTTCTCATTGAGGGAAATACTTATCTATATTGTGTTGCATCATCACCTCCTCTTCGGGGGGAAACCCAACAAAGATCACAAGTATCAGACACCTACTCAGGCACTCGGCTCTCCATCGTGGAAGAGAAAATCTATGGCTGAGGAGGTGGAGGACGTCGATGGTGAACATGCCACACATCAATGTTGCTGATAACCCCCAGTATAGGGGATCATAACAGTCTTCTAGGGAAGTATCTTACCCAAATTTGTTAACTAGACACAAGGGGAGCCAAAGAATATTTATTGGTCTTGGGAGTTGAGTTGTCAATTCAATCACACCTAGGTTACCTCTCTGTAGCAAAAGTATTAGTAGCACAAAAAAATAGTAGTAGTAACTGTAACGGTAACGGTAACAACAACATTTTTATAGTGATTGTAATCGTAGTAGCAGCAATATTAACTTAGCAAGATTAGTATATGAAAAGCATATGTCATGGATCGGTGATGAATAATGATTTATATGACATCAATCACGTAACATTTACATACTAGAGCAACAAAGAACTAGCTCCAATTCATTAATGTAATGTAGTCATGTATTTCGCATACATGATTATAATATATAGTCATACATGCTTATAATAATACTCCCTCTGTTCCACAATGTAGTGCGTCCATGCTTCCCAAAATCTAAGTTTGACCATACATTTAACCAACGAGACCGACTGCGGCGGGAGCAAAAATTATACCACTGAATTAGTATCAAAATACAAATCCAGTGGTATAATTTTTTCTCCCACTGCAATCGGTCTTGTTGGGTAAATGTATGGTCAAACTTGGATCTCGGGAAACGCAGGGGCACTATATTGTGGAACAGAGGGAGTAACTTCCATGATATCTTTTGTCCTACCCTACCATGCAGCGGGGTCCATAAGTAAATCTAAGGGATATTAAGGCCTCCTTTTAATAGAGAACCGTAACAAAGCATTACTCATGGTGAATACATCAACTCCTCAAACTACGACAATCATTAGAAAGAGTCCCAATTATTGTCACCATGGGGTATGCGTATCATGACATGTAATAGGTTCATACAACTTGCAAGATAGGATCTAAAACACTCTCATATTCTTGAAAACATAATAAGTTCAGATGTGAAATCATGGCACTCGGGCCCTAGTGACTAGCATTAGGCATAGCAAAGTCATAGCAACATCAATCTCAAAACATAGTGGATACTAGGAATAAAGCCCTATCAAAATAACTCGATTACATGATTAATCTCATCCAATCCCATCACCGTCCAGCAAGCCTACAAAGGAATTACTCAGTCCCGGTGGTGAGCATCATGGGGGTCGATACTTGTGATCTGCTTTGGGTTTTCCGTGAAGAGGAATGGGTGATGCAACAAATAATAGGTAAGTAGTTCCCTCAGTAGAGAACCAAGGTTTACCAAACCAATAGGAGTAACAACCAACCCCAGTCTTCAGCAACTACACACGAAAGAGCAAAAACTTGCACCCAATGCGGGCAAGAGGGTTGTTAATCCCCTTGTGCAAGCTTGTAAGTAGTGTGGTTAGCAGTAATAATTGTAAATTGCAAAGCAAATGGAAAATAAATAAATGGCAGCAAGGTATTGTACCGTTTCTAAACTTAAAAGTGAATAGACCCGGGGGCCATAGTTTTCCCTAGTTGCATCTTTCATGAAAGTAAGCATATGGTGGGTAAAGAAATTACTGTTGGGCAATTGATAGAAAAGCGCATAGTTATGTGATATTCACAAAAAATATCATGTGTATATAGGACTCACTTCCATAAGAAAATAAGCTGACTCCAGCCTGCACCTATTACTATTACTTCACTCATCGATCGTTATCCAGCATGCATCTAGAGTAATAAGTAAAATAAAGTAATGCTTGGAGAACAATGACATGATGTAGACAAAGAGAATTCAATTAATATGAACTAACCCCATCGTTTTATCCTTAGTGGCGACAATATAAAGACGTATCTTGTCCCCTTCTTTGATTGGGATATAGAAACTCTTTAGATTAAGCCCACTACAATGCACCCCTCTCACTAAAGAAAGATCAATCTACTTGGCCAAAGTTAATTAATAGATCAAAGAGATTTCCGAAGGTGTAATGATAATGCACATAAGAATCATAATGGACTTCAGAGAAGACTCAAATATTTTTCATGAATAATCTGAACATAAACCCACAATTCATCGGATCCCAACAAACGCACCGCACAAAAGGATTAAACCGAATAGATCAAAGCAAAGATGCGATGATCATTATATTGAAGATCAAGAAAGAGAGAAATAGCCATCTAGGTACTAACTATGGACCCATAGCTCTTTGGGGAACTACTCACACATCACCACGGGAGCGGCAAGATTGATGTAGAGGCCCTTCGTGATCGATCCCCCCACCTGCATGGCATCGGAATATGGCTCCATATGGGCACAGTGAAATAGATACTTGCGGCGGAGGAAAAAGTGTTTCAGGAGGCTCTCTATGATTTTGGCAATTAATGAGAATTTATAGTCCAGAGAGGGGCACGGGGGACGCCTGAGGGGGGCATGAGGTAACAGGGTGCGGCCTACCACCCTAGGTGCACCCTATTAGCTTGTGCCTCTCTTGCGAGGCCTCCGGTCTCCTCCCGAAGCTTCCAAGTCTTCTTTTGGTCCAGAAAAAAAATCATATTTAAGTACTTTAAACCTGAAAAGCCAAAACATACAGAAAACAACAACTGGCAGTGGGCACTGGGTTGATAGGTTAGTGCTTAAAAATAATATTACTTGGTAAATAAACACCCAAAAAGTATCCTAGAATGATAATATAATAGCATGGAACAATCCAAAAAAATAGATACGTTGGAGACGTATCAGCATCGCCAAGCTTAATTCATGCTCGTCCTCGAGCAGGTAAATGATAAAAACAGAATTTTTGATGTGACATGCTACCCAACATGTAATCTATTGAAGGTTTGATCATTGAGAAATGATGAATTAATAAACATCAACATAGTAATATTTATAAACATACGCAACATAATCATCAAGTTTCAATGCATACGATTGAGGGAGTACTAGCCTAAGGGGTCCTCGAGCCGTCGACCTGTCTACTGGGCCAAACAATGGGCCGATGTATGACCATCATTAAAGAATAGAAGACAATGGTACTGTTGTATATAGGATGGAAACTTCCCAAGCCGTGGCGTGTACTCCATGGACAATATGAAAGATTCAGCATGTTCCTTCTCCAATGTAACCGATATTATGTGTAACGACCAAGATGTGGTACTATCCAATTAAGGCACGAGGACCTCGATGGGTATAGAAGCGCATCTAGGCGTTTCGCAAGTACATAATCATTGCATACATTTATTGAGAAGAACAACATAAGAGTTGGCTTACAGTCGCGACATGCTAAATTACAATGTCACATAAGCATTCATACATTCATCCATAAAGCACGGTGCAGCTACGGATCAAAACAAACGATAAAATACGCAATGAGACTGCCTTTCTATCCCAGGAACATGGCCAAATTGCCTCTCTACTCATCGGGATATGTAACATACATCCGTCCACGTTCTTCATCAAACTCCCACTAGAGCTGGGATGCCTCAACAGGATAGACATCATCGGAACCTGTACATGTAGTGTTGTAATCTTTGAGCCACAGGGACTCAACAATCTTGTAACCCGGGTACCAAAACTATGTAAGCCATTTGGGTGAGGAAGGTTAAGTGGTGAGTTTGCAGGAAGCAGCTAAGCATAAGTTTGAGTGGCTAACTTACGAGAACAAGAAGTAAATATGGTGGCCTACGCAAAATGTAGGCGAACTAGTATGATCACTAAGTGATCCTGAACACCTACTTACATCAATCATAACCCCACCCTGTTCTCTCTCGGTTCATGTTCACGAGTAGAGAAAACCACGGTTACGCACACAGTTGGTGTATTTTATTTGAGTTTACTTCAAGTTTGCTATAACCGGGTGTTAAACAAATTTCCAAGTTGCCACGTAACCGTGGGCACAGCTTCTCAAAAAGATTTAACCCTGCAGGGGTGCTCCAATTCATCCATCAAAAACTAACCACACGCCGCGCTGGAATAACCTCGATCGCACAAAACTCGTGATCTCCTTGGGAATTCTGTTGGAACACCTCAACCTCGGGATAGCCCAAATTATCCTCGGAACGCCACGCACAAGACATTTGAGAAAGGTAAAACTAGCCTAGCAAGACCCCCGACGTGTCGACGAACCTGATAGGAGAGGCGTATCTCGTTCTCAGGACTGAACCAGATGAGCACTACATACATGGTGTGATAGACATCCCTCGAGTTGCCCCGAGGTGGACCCACAAGTGGCTCTGGGTTGGACCAACACTCATGAGGAGCACTGGCCCAGGTTGTTGATTAATTATCCACAGGGTAGCTAAGCCCTATGCAGTTTTAATTAGGTTGTTTAGCAAATAATACCAAAGTTGGGTCTTGCCAGACAAGCTTTAATCTAAAACGCATAGTCAAGGGGGTCCCTATAACAACCCCGAGCATGTTAGGAGCACAAAATGTGGAACATAACACCGGTAACGAGTAACTATTGCGGCAAAAGTGGAACAAAACACCGGGAAAAAGGCCAAGGCTTCCACCTTTACCAAGATATATAGGGGCATTAAATTAATAGCAATAATATTGTGATATCTCTAGATATCCATATTATCACATGGAAACAACCTACACCTGCATCTAAGAACGCTATAAGAGGGGCTGAGTAGCAGTAACTTAGCCAAACAAGGTTTGCTAGGTAGTGGAGGGGTTAGAGGCTTTCATGGAAATTTAGGAGGCTTGACATGTAAGTGGTTGCTAACGAAACATAATTATAAGAGCATGACATGTGGAAAAGCAAAAATAGTGTTGGGATCTGGGTACGATCATCTTGCCTATTGGGTCTTCAGGGGGATACAGAGCTGGGTCCACGTAGATGTTTTCTCCGGGATCCTCGTACTCAGGCTCAACACTTGGGTCTACCCAAATAGAAACATCACCAAATAAAGATACAAACCAAGTACAATGCGCAAGCAAAGATGATGCATGGTCATATTGATGCAAATAACAGGGCAACCCTATGCTAGTCATGTTTCACATGCAAACATTAAGTTGTTTAGTGTGCTGGACAAAACCTCATGTTTAGTTGTTTTAACATGCATGAACATGGAAAATATGGATGCATCATGTAAAATCGATGTCAATGCATATGTAGAACATTGCAAACGGAGTAACGAAGCTCACGGTACACTCACGACAAGGTATGAACATCAATGGAGACAAATGCAAAGATAGGGAAGGCCCTCGGCTATTCCTTGGTGTTCCAAAGGATGCCACTAGATAGGAGATGAAAATCTACCAAGAATAGACCCAAAGATCATATAAAACAATGGAGTATAGCTCCCACAAGTCACAAAACAACCTAACACACAATTTGTACACAAACAACAACATGTCATCTTGTAACACACATAACCAGAGCTAAAGAAAGTTTCAAATCACAACCAAGGCATGTACATGAATTATACGACATGCTCAATAATTCATCTATCTACAGAAACATGAAAGGAAGCATGGATTAATGGCAATGGAGCTCACAAGATGGCATGTTGAAACAGTTTTTAGGGACTTTGTGAAAAATTCTAGTTTTACAAATTCTTAGTTAACATAATAGCATCTTGATAGCAACAACTAATATGCTAGAGGGCATTTCATGGAATGGAAATTAAAGGGTGATAGAGTGCATTATGCACTTCAACTAATTACATTATGCCAACATCATAATATGCATATATCAATGGCTAGCATCCTCTCAACATGGCATGATGAAACAAACAAACTTCCAGACTTAGAGAAAATCAAGGGGGTGTAACAATACAGATTTTAACAGATTGGCATATTGAATAACAAAATTAACTATGACGCATAGCTCTTGCTTGCAAACCAAATGCACAGGATGACAAAAGGTAACATGCTCTACAAAGCCTAACATTGTGACAACCTCAAAGGAGTAATGGATTCATGGAAATCATCGTGAGAACATGGCAAGAAAATAACAGATCCTAACACTAGAATTTTTAGCACGTGAAAACAACATTTTGGTGGCATCTTGACAGCAAGAATACCACCCATATAATGTTCTTTCATGGAAAAAATACCAGGGGCTAGCACACACATCAATGAGCATCTTTCATGTTGACAAGTTTATCATATAATGCAAGAATTAATTCATGTGAAAAATACAAAATGAGACATTATCACAAAACAATATTTTCACAAACTTTCTCAAATGATGAAACTAATACCACCATTGGATTCACTGTATTTTTCTACCCCAAATTCATATATCACAAGTGTAGGTTACTGTAGAAAAATCTAACAGAAACCACAATCAAAATTTGCAATCTCACTCATAACATAGTATATGCTAAAAGTAGCATATGCCTAAATAAAAACTACCATATTGAGGCATGGTCAAATCTGGCACTTACCCTAAAAGGAAACAATTAGAAAACAGAGAAAAAATGACATTAAAAATAAAAGGGGGCCACTTGGCATACTCACGAAGGCCCCTAGGAGGGTGACAGGTGGGTCCTGGGCCCCATTGTAAGTGGCTAAGAATTAAAAATGAAAAATGTGGCCGGGGGATTCGAACCCAAGACCTCTCCCTCATGGGTGAGGCTGGCAACCAGCTAGGATATGAAGGGGTTCTTGTCCATATTGGACTCGTGAACTACCTGTACATTAAGATGATGTTGAACTCATGAAACTGAATACACACTAAAAAGAGATGGCTACACGGCAAGCTGGCCGGCGTTGGCAGCGAGAAACCTGCGATGCTAGGGCTGAGAAGCTGATGCGGGGGTGCACACAGATGGCATGCATGTGGGGGACAATGACATGTCACGTGGGAAGCAAGAACAAGATGCAAAAAAATACGTATACACTGCATCTATAGTCAGAGCACGGAGAGAGCGAATGACACGGTCCTATTGTCTCCTATGCAGATCGGCTAGCCATGAATAGGAGCAGGGTGGAAGAGGGATGTACCTAGCTCACCTTGGACATGATGCTATGGGCAGACGAGCAACAGAGATGATGCCACGAAAGGGAGATCAGGGCCCATGTGGTTGCTCTTTCTCTCTCTTCTGAAATAAAATATTTTTCCTCTTTTTTTCATAAAACAACAAACAGAAATAAATGCCAGGAAAGATTGGTAAACCTTTTGAGAAAGCTAAAAATCGATTGGGACTCACAAAATTAAGCCCTATTTAATAAAAATGAGTTTGGTTTTTTAGAGCAAATAAAATAAAACACATATAAATAACATGGGATTCTGTTTTTGCAAAGATCCAAAGACAAAATATATTCAAACATGGTTGAGAGCTAGTTAACAATTATTACCAGAATATTTGTAAGAGGTGCAACATTTTATATCAGGTGATTAAGCAAGTTAAAACAACACATAGAGCATTTATTGAAATAAAAGAGGTGAGCAAGGTTTAAGAGGAATTGTGGAGGGGTTTTACACCAAAGTTTTTCTCACCAATCCCCCCCCCCCCACTCACAAAAACAACATCACCAAATCACAAGCATGAAAAGCAAACATGATGCACTAATGGTATGATCATGTGATGATATATGATGCCATGATGCTACAAGACATGAAGCAATTCTATTAACTCAAGTCACATGAGGCACAACACGAAGGTTCACACATGATATATATTACAAATATGGCAAGGTATGCACTTGGGCTGTTACATTATGTAACCCTAGTCACCCCTGGTATATATATAAACTAGAGGTTTTAGTCCATAGGGTTGATTTTGCGATCATAACTCTTAGCGTTTAGACCACAACATGCGATCTCGAGGTAGATCAACTATGTCTTCGATACTCCATCATCAATACAAATAAAGCAGGACGTAGGGTTTTATCTCCATTAAGAAGGCCTGAACCTGGGTAAACATCGTCTCCCTTGTCTTCTATTACCCATCGATCCAAGATCCAAAGTTTGGGACCCCCTACCCGAGATCCGCTGGCTTTGCCACCAATATTGGTGCTTCATTGAGAGTTCCACATTAGGATCGCCAGAAGGATCAATGGCTTCCTTGGACACTAGTGATGTCATCAGCACTAGGGACATCTTAGTCCATGACCAGATTTTCATGTTTGGCAGTGTTGTTCCGCATGTCAAGGCGGCTGGTCAACTTGATAAGATCATCGGGTTTGCCCCAGGTCAAGGAATCAACTTTGGCAACCTCGATTACGTTGCCGATGACCAAGGCGATCTGGTCTGCACTGGGTTCTTGCCTCCATCCGATGAGCCCGAAAACCCGAAGCCTTGACTTTGGGCCCCCACCCCGACCTCGTGTCCGCGATCATACTCACTCGTGATCCGCCCTCGAGCACGGATTCAGGCATGGCGTCCAAAGATCAGGGGGTTAGCCCTGGTCAAGCACACACTCCGTGTCGACGCGTCAGAGATCAACTCCACCAAAGTTCTGAAGACTAGTCCAGCCGATCGTTCACTATTAAACAAGACGTTGGACCGGATTCAAACTTTGGAAATTATGGACAACTCGACCTTGATCTGTGCTCAGATGGATCTTGAGGCCGGTCATAGGGAATTTTTCTTCCCACCCACCATCCACTTGGTATCCACCATCGAAGATTTAACCGATGTGCTGGACTTCTCTTTGGATGAGGCCGAGTATACATATGCGGATGTCGACGCAACTGCTCCTCCTCGAACTATATAGTGGACAGCCTCCTGCACCTATGATGTGTACATGGTGGACACCCCTAAAGATGATGACGCTATAGGGAAGAGTGATGATGACACACTGATAAAAACCCAAGGCGCGCAAGGACATGGAATGCAACATGGGGATCAAAGAAACCGCTACCCCGGACGACCCTGAAAACCTTGTCGACCCCTCTAGTCCCAAACACAATCTCGATGATTTGAGGACCTCAATCTCATCTACATAGATACGGTGCAGAAAATGGGCATCGATCCGTGAAGGATCAAACCGAGTAACACCACCTTTAAAGGAATAATCCCACGTGTTGAGGCCTGTTGTTTGAGCACCATAACTCTGGAAGTCGTGTTCGGCTCACCCAATAAATTCCGTAGCCAGGACTTGATCTTTGATATGGTCCCTTTTTGCAGCGGCTATCACACACTTCTTGGACAAACAGAGTTCGCCCCTTTAATGTCGTCCCCCACTATTCCTATTTGAAGCTCAAGATGCCCGGACCTAAGGGGGTCATCACCGTCAGCGGCAACACGGAGCATTCTCTCCAAAGGAGGAACACACCGTGGCTTTAGCAGCCTAGGTTCAAGTAGGCAATGCAACGCTGAATTCCCAATCACTATCAAGGCACGAAAGGTAAGTAAGTGGGCCCAAGCTTAGTTTTCAGTTTCCGAAGCCTCGTGCTCCAAATAAATAGGGATACGCTCCCCACAGTGCGGCTCCACAACCCATAAGGTATACCTCGGAGGCACAATTTCACGCTTAAAATACCATGGGCAGGTGTGGGGACCCTCCATCCAATGGCTTAGTGTTTAGGTTGACCGAACTATGGGCAGACATGTCTTCAGACGATATTCGGTACCATCAAGGACCCACGTAGAAGCATCAAGCTATTATAATTTGACGACTTCTCGAGACCTTCTCTTACAAAGTCCTGACTGTCTGCTACCACATCCTCTAAATGAGCACCCTCCCGAGACCAAAGGTGCATACGTGCATCACCACACAATAAAGGACATCAAGCCATTCGTAATGGTCCTGCCTAAACATTTTTTCTCTGTAAAATTTATTTGTACGTATCTCTAATAGTTGCTTGGACAGATCGGATTGTACAGTCAAAAACTTTACCGAAGATAAATACCAATTTTCACGGTCCTACGACAATCATTTATCTTACACAAGCATTTTGCGTTCCCCTCTTTTATTCATCACTCTCCGGCATCAAAACAAGCTAGTCCGATAGATATTTTAGATTTGACGCGCTAATCGACCGGGGGATCGGCCATTAGGCTCGCCCCAAGCATCACTCAGACACCATAGTTTTTTTCGTGTGTTTGATGTCTTGATATTGTGTTATATGCATTGGTTCCAAATTATGTCTAGGGTCAAAAGTTGGGTTGCCCAGCTCCTGTGTTTACCCCTTTCCGTTCCACTTGTTCGGCTAAAAGGGTAAAGGGAGAACCGCTGTGATTGTACTTCTAGTTCGTCTAGTTAAGTACCTTAGTGGAGAAAGCCAGAAACTGACTGGCATAATAAAGTGTGAACTGATCTGTGATCCGATGACAAGTGCTAAACTAAGAATTGATATAATTTCACCGTGTTATACGAAGGGTTTCAAGTTACCCAAACCATGTGACAATAGGATTTTAACATCGGTTTACCCGAACATCACAACATACAGGGGGCTAATACTTAGTCCCCACAGTCAAGCTCCTATGGCTAAGTCAAAACATTTAGAACCACATAGTCTGATTGCCTTGTTTTCTTCCGCACTACCGTCTATGGGGACCAAGACGTTGGCTAAGGGTAATAGTGCGGATATTGAAAACACCCCTTTTGGTATCTACAAGGGGGTGGAAGCCGACGAGTGGTAACTTTCAAATTAAAAACGGCCACACATGAGTCAAATTAAAACAAACGAAACCATGATATATACCATGCAAAGTAGCATACACCAAAGTTTCACTATCAACAAAAGATAGTATTTTCACTCAAGAATTACATCCTTCGGTTACATGGCTTCTATTGGCCAAGCACCACCCATAACGGTGGAGGAGCGGTGGCCATCTCGATAGGCTTTAACTTCGGCCAATGCACCATGGTCTGCGCGAATGCCATCCGAGCTCCCTTAATGCATGTAGAACGTGCTAGGGCATCAATCCAAGGCGCGACAGCGATCAGCCTTTGCACCAAGCCGAAGTAGTTGCTTACCAATGCCTCTGTAGGCCACAACCTAACGTAGAGGTCCTTCATGGCTGTCTCCTCTAGCTGATGCAACTCCATCAGCTGTTTCAGCTGATCAGAGACAAGGAAGGTTGCTCAAGGGCCTGAAATTGCGCCCAGAACATCCTTAGCTTGACATCTCCTTCCTAGGATGCATAGTGTCGTGCCGCATCCGCCACACTCTTAGGGAGGTCCGCAAACACGCCTGGTGAATGCCAAATCCGGGTAAGGAACAAGAAACTTTTCCCCTCAAAGGGACATTGCGGTAAATATATCTTACGCTCTAAAATAAGGGTGATTTGGTGGAGCTCCTTCTGGAAGCCTTGAGTTCCCTTCTTCGCCTCCTGGATAGACGAGGTGGAGGAGGACAGTTTGGAAGTTGTATCATTTGTTTTCTGCTCAAGGGCCTCACATTTCGTGATGGCGTCCTTGAGCTCTTGCTCCACTTCAGCCACCCTGGCCTCGTGTTTGTCTCTGGCATACTTGGCCAACAACAGATCGACCGATGCTTGTTCGGCTGCCACTTTCTGATCGTCAACCTCTTGCCTCGTCTTGCTCCCTTGAGCTTATCAAGGTCCGTGGCGACAAGTACCATTGTCATATAAATAAATCCTTACTTAAAGATAAAGGCATCAATACCTCGCCTAAACGAGGAAAATATTGATAAGTAGTCTAATTTATACTTACCTTGTGCGTCATAAAACAACTTGTTAAGACGATCGAGCTCGTCCTTGGAGCTCTCCATCTTTCGATTCATCTCCACCCATTCCATGGTGCTGGGGGCTGTTGTCAAAGACGAGGACTACATAGATGGTTCATATGCGTTAGACTCACAAGTTATCGGATTTTAACCCTCTCCCAGGTTTTTCTTTCATCCTGCCAGAGTCTTGGGGGTTGTGGCTCATTTTTTCAAAACAACATAATAAGTGCTTTTGCTTGCACAATTTGACCCCCACATGAGTTTTTCAAACTCACACAGGGATCAGGGAGTACTAAATCTGGGGATTGCATATAAACCCATAAATTTAAATTGCTTTGTAGAAAAGGTAATATTCCGTAATTTACCTTAAAGCATGTCAATAGGCCGCCGAAAGCTTCCTTCAGTCTGTTGTCAATGGATCGAATGCTTTGTAAAACCGCACTCGCAAGAGTGTTGTGCTCTTCCGCGATGGAGGAGTCATTTAAGACCTCCTCCATCATTCTCGTCCACCCGATTTGGGGCCGCTCTGTCACGGGTGGCTCCGGGTGCGGCATTGCAGCTTATCCCCTTGGAGAAGCCAGAGTAGATGACTTCGAAGGCTTGGAGGCCTCCGAGACTGCCTCCGAAGAGAGGTCGGGTTGATCGAGCACTCCTCCTTTGCTTGCCAGGATGGACTCACCCTCCCGGTCTTCGGGAACTGGGGTGTTAACCTCAGCCATGACTTCATCCCCGCCCCTTGTATCTGGCTAGGGGAGGGTCTTTTCGGACACCACCTCCTTGATGGCCGAAGGAAGGGAGTTGTGGGATGCGGTCCCACTCCCCGCCAGTTCGGCTGGCAGAGATTCCCCTTTGGAGACTTGGTCGGTGGGAAAGTCACGTGGTGGACTGCAATGAAAAAAGCATGTGTATAGCTAGTAACAAAAACCTTTAAAGTGAAGAGATGATATAATCTTCAGATTCATACCTTTGAGCCCAGGGCTTGACTTTGAGGGTCCTTCAAGGAACCCTTTCAAAGTCCTTGGACTCCCTATTGAAGTCTCAAACATCATCAAACAGGGCCACTTTGGCCTTGCATTGCCTTCTTGGGGTGGTGGGAGCTAGATCTCCCTCGTCGTCTTCGAACACCGTCGTATTCTTTGTGTGGGAGGAGTCACTCTCCTCCCAGTCCTCTTCCTCCTCTCCTTCAAGAGTAGAAGGAGCATGTGTATCCTCGGACCCGGTGTCTGGAGGACCTTTTGAACGGAGACCTCGAGTCCCCTTCTTCTCTTCTTTCTTCTTTGGCACCATGTACGGATTTTCGACCAGCATGGCCATTAAAAAGGTTGTCCTAGGGCCTTCGGGCAACGGTGTTGGGCACTTGATCCGCTTAGATTTATCCAACCCGATTTGCAAATATGGAAGAAAGGGGTGTAAGAACCTTATCAAAAGAAAAAAATCTGA
Source organism: Hordeum marinum (assembly GCA_022496015.1). Lineage (NCBI taxonomy): Eukaryota > Viridiplantae > Streptophyta > Magnoliopsida > Poales > Poaceae > Hordeum > Hordeum marinum. The sequence goes on along the minus strand of CM039674.1, from coordinate 273,620,479 downwards.
ACACAAGGGGCGTAAGAACCTTATCAAGGAGGGTTCATGGCTTCGATGCCTAGGTCTTCCTCCTTGGCTGGCCAAGTCTTTTGCAGCTTCAACAACACCTTCCATAGCTTGTCATGCTTGATGCAGAAGAAGTGCTGCACAATGACCGGATCATATGTACTGTAGCCACACATAGGGCAGCCCTATATTGCCATGGGAGGAGGCGGTGGTGTAGCATGACCTCATCTACATTGGTCAGCTCGATTTTCTTTGTCAACAGGATGGAGGTGCACCTTTGCAGCGCCTTCACTTGCACATCTTCCCCCCCCCCAATCGAGCCCCTCCTTTATCCTAGACACCAGTCTGGTGGGGGTCCGGATCTGAATTCGGGGGAAGCTACCCACCCTATGCCACATGGTTCGGTGATGTAGAACCACTCCTTCTGCCAGACCTAGACATTATCTACGAAAGAACCGTCCGACCATTGTACCAGGGGGAAGCTTGCTAATCAGCACCCCCTTGTAGTCTGCCTGCTCGCCGCTAACTATCTTCAACTTGACGTTGAACACTTTCAACCACAAGCCCAAGTGGGGTTGGACCCGTAGAAAGGCCTCATAGATAGTAATGAAAGCGTAAATGTGCATAAAAGAATTCAGGGGAGCTCATGGTACGCTCACGACAAGGTACAAACATCTATGAAGACAAATAATGAAGACAAATGCATAGATGGAGAAGGCCCTTGGCTATTCCTTGGTGTTCCAAATAATGCCACTGGATAGGAGATGAAAATCTTCCAAGAATAGACCCAAAGATCAACCAAAACAATGCAGTATGGCTCCCACAAGTCACAAAACAACCTAATGATGACCCACAAGTATAGGGGATCTATCGTAGTCCTTTCGATAAGTAAGAGTGTCGAACCCAACGAGGAGCAGAAGGAAACGATAAGCGGTTTCTAGTAAGGTATTCTCTGCAAGCACTAAAAATATCGGTAATAGATAGCTTTGTGATAAGATAATTCATAACGAAACTCTTATATGAAGCAAAGCACTCCCGAGGACACATGGGAATTTCTGTCAAGCTAGTTTTCATCACGCATATTTGATTCACGTTCGTTACTTTGATAATTTGATATGTGGGTGGACCGGTGCTTGGGTGTTGCCCTTATTTGGACAAACCTCTCACTTATGATTAACCCCCTCACAAGCATCCGTAACTACGAAAGAAGAATTAAGGTAAACCTAACCATAGCATGAAACATATGGATCCATATCATCCCCTTACGAAGCAACGCATAAACTAGGGTTTAAGCTTTTGTCACTCTAGCAACCCATCATCTACTTATTACTTCCCAATGCCTTCCCCTAGTCCCAATTAATGGTGAAGTGTTATGTAGTTGACATTCACATAACACCACTAGAGGAGAGACAACATACATCTCATCAAAATATCGAATGAATACCAAATTCACATGATTACTTATAACAAGACTTATCGCATGTCCTCGGGAACAAACGTAACTACTCACAAAGCATATTCATGTTCAAGATCAGAGGAGTATTAATTAGCATTAAGGATCTGAACATATGATATTACACCAAGTAAACCAACTAGCATCAACTACAAGGAGTAATCAACACTACTAGCAACCCACAGGTACCAATGTAAGGTGTTGAGACAAAGATCGGATACAAGAGATGAACTTTGGGTCTATTCTTGGAAGACCCCATTGCTTTGGCATACCTAGGGGTATAAACCCCGTCAATGGTCCCTGAAGTCGGCGGGGGCTCGTGTCTGGCGGACGGTGGGGAGCTGGCGGTTTCCCCTCAGCACCAGCCGCCCCCGGCTCGAAGGCGAAGGGGCAACCGGGTCGGCCATTGGATCCGACACCTTGGGTTCCGGCATGCCGCCCAGGGACCCACACCAGCTCATGGCACGTCATGTGGTGAGTGATGATGCCGCGGGTCCTGCGCACGCAGGGAGATGGGACGTCGCCAAGGCATAGCCCGGTCGGACCCAGGCGTAGCCCTCGTAGGCCGCGGGGTGCAGGACAGGATCCTCTACGCCTCGAAGCGGCCGTTACGGCTCGGGGCCTCCCACGCGTGCGGAATTTCTGGGTGGAGTGGGCGCAGACAATCCCACGTCCCCCGATAGTGGCCTCCCCTATAAAAGGGGAGGAAGGGCAGGAGGTAGAGGTACCCGCGCCCCACTTGCCTCCTTGTTGCCCTTCTTCGTCGTTGCTTCTTTCCTTCCCTCGCACGTCGTCGCACCCGTGCCCGCGCCCGCACACCGCGCCGCCGCCGTGATGGCCGATGGACGCGGAGGCAGTTGGGCTGGTTCCTTCATGGTCGAGGCAGACATCGCCGAGCTGCGCCGCGCGTGCATGTTGCCGTCGGCGGAGCGGGTGGCCGCACGTGTGCCGGGCGACGAGATAGCACCGGTGCCGCAGCCAGGGGAACACGTCGTGTTCCTTTAGCACTTCTCCTAGGGCTTTAGGCTCCTGGTGAGTCTCTTTTTCCGTCTTCTTCTTGACACTTTCGACCTCCAGCCGCACAACCTCGGGCCGAACTCGATCTTGTACCTCTCCGCCTTCATAACGTTGTGCGAGGGGTACCTCGGCATCCTCCCCTTCATCGAGTTGTTCAATGCCCTCTTCTATCTCAAGCCTTTGAAGAGCGACGCGTGCGGGGTCACGGTGGTGTGCTACCGCGGCGTCGCTCGCTTTCCCCCTCTCTCTCTCTGATTGACTCCGTCAAGGTGTGGCATCGAACGTTCTTCTACATGAAGAATGTCGACCCGAGGACGGATTACATCCGACTGCCGCTGTTCGAGGACAGGCAGTCCTCTCAGTAGAACTGGCTGGTCCTACCCCGTGTGGCGTGGCCTTGGACGAGCTCAGCCGACTCACGCAGTTGAAGAATGCCGAGGGGCTGGTCTCCACCGACCGGGTGGCGGCCTTTGTCTCGCGTCGGGTGTCGCCCTCCAGATGAGGCCACACCGGATCTGCGACATGTTCGGCCGGCACGAACCCTGCCAGCAGTCCATTGTCGAGCTGACACCGGCTCAGGTGGCGAAGCGGGTGAACACCCTCACGATGTTCAAGCTGAAGCCCACCTCATGGTCCTTCGGCATGGAGCCGTACGACCGCATCAACCGGCCTCCCCTGGTGAGTTTTTTCGTCGAGGCGGTTCTTTCTTATTTGGTATTTCCCAGCCGGCAGCCGACTGGAGAACTTACGTTGAAGTGCTGACCGTAGCTGCTGGTGCAACAGAACACGCCGGACGGCCCGCACCCGTAGATCTTCGAGGCGGAGCATGAGGACTCTGACTCTCGAGACTTCTAGACGGGAGCCCCCCGGAGGAAGGAGTGGACTCCTCGGGGGGGGGGGGGCCACGAGCCGCCGGATCCACGAGGCGGCGCTCCTGGCGGGGCCAGAGGGTCCGGCGTAGCTGGGGAACCCAACGGAGCATCTGGGACTGGACAGACGATGATGACGATGATGATGATTTGATGATTATAGATGGACCTCCTCCCGCGGCGCGCCAAGACCGGAGGAGCGAGGAGCGACCGGCTCGAGGCCCGGCAGCCGAAGCGGACGGTCGGTGGAAGAGGCCGGCTCACGAGGGGCCGGCGGCCTTGCCGCCCGGCCCGAAGAGGGTGAAGGTGGCCGCACGGAAGCCACCACCACGCGCCAAGCGGGCCCTTCCCCTTGTTATTGCGTAAGTTCTGCGTCTTTGTGTGAGTTTTTTCTTTCGCCTTGTGAGCCGGTTAATGACCAATTCTTGGACGCTGTAGTGACCCCATCGAGCTCCAAGATGAGGAGCCGGCGGGGGAGACGACGGATGCCGCCAGCTGACTGGCCCGCGAGCACGCGCCCACCCAGCGGGAGGAACAGAGGAGGCTCATGGAGCTGCAAGCCTCCCTGTCCCACACGCGAGGAGGGACCTCGAGCGGCCGAAGGCGGAGCGGGTTGGCAGACCCCCCACGGGAGTCGGACTCGGCAGCAGAGTCCACCCGCATGTCGAGGCCTCCGCCAAGCGAGTTGTAGGGGCGGCCATGGACCCGCCAGCGCCTCCGCCCACGCAAGAAACAGCCCAGGCGAGGGAGGCGACGACGGAGCTGGCTCCCAAGGAGACCCGGCTTGAGGTGCCGGAGGTGACCCCGCCTGTGGGCGAGCCGGCCCGGGTCGAGGTGCCGGAGGTTCCGGCAGTCCCGGAGGCGGCGTCGAAGGTGCCGCCGGAGATGGCGGCCATGAAGGTGGAGGTGCCTTCCGGCATGACCGACGCGCCAGAGCGACTGGGAGAGGAGGCGGCTGCGGCACCGGGCGGGGGGGTGGCGAGAGGCGACTCACGACCCCTTGTCGTCATCAACCTGCCCCCGGCGGCTGGAGCCGTGGCGAGCCCAGGTGGTAGCGGCCGCCGGGCCCGAAGGACCCTGCGGTCGATGCAGGAGGTCGTCCGGGACTGGGAAGCGCTGGCAAACATGCCGGCCCTGCCAGCCTCCCAGGCAGGCGGCCCGGTCCCATCCTTCGTGGACTTGGGAAGTGTCCTGGACCGATGCCGGCAGGAGCTGCCTCGGTTTGCGGAGGCGGCGGACGCCGCCCTTCAACATGAAGAGGTAAGCCGGCACTTTTGCCTTAGAGTTGTCAGGAGGGGCACACGAGCTTACCCACTGGGTGTAGCCCCCGAGATGTGGGCCGGCTGACCGGCTGACCAGCAGCCGAGCCGGATCTCCTTTGAGCATGTCTTGACCATTGCCCCCTTTCTTGCGACAGGAGGGAACCTCTCTGCGACAGAAGCTGTTTGCAGAAGCGGTCACCATCCACGACTGCGGCAAACATGGCTTCTACGTGGATGAGGAGCTGGCGCGTGTGCAACGTGGGTTGCACTTTGTAGGAGTGGCATATAGCCCCTAGGAAACGGCTCATGTTGGTTGCGTCTTGCAGGCAAGCTGGCCACCCTCCAGGGGAGAAGACCGGGCTTATTGCCGAATGGGACCGACTAACGCGGGATGTCCAGGCGGCTGAGCAGGAGACGGACCGATTGGCCATGCTGCTGGTCGATGGGGAGGCAGCCCGGGAACGGCTCAAGGCCGGGGCGGCAAAGGAGGTGGCGGCCCGGGAGGCGGCTGACGCCGCCCTAAGGACCACCGCCCTTCAAGGCGAGGTGACCCACCTTGAGAAGACGCTCGAGGAGGTCAAGGGTTCCCTCGCCACCTCGAAGGCGGCCTGGAAGTCAGAGCGCGAGGCGGCGCTGCACTTCGCCATTGGGGTGGATGATGCGATCGAAGGTAGGTGCCAATCTCTCTCCTTCCCCAGTCGGTTGCTCTTCCCTTTGTCGTTTCTCGTGTTTCATCTTGATTTTTCTTTCCTTCTCTTCTCCTTCCTTCCAGGGCGTTTCCCAGAAACTCATCGGCACGCTGCGCTCGCTGTTGAGGAGCATCGGGAATAACTTCGGGAGTGCGGTTGCCCCATCGAGGAGCACGCCGCGTAGGACATGGACGAGATTGGGATCACCGTCGAGATGCGGATGACCCATCTTGAGCGGAGCGTGGAGCGGAGCGTGGAGCGGATCAAGACCGCCAGCAAGGAGGTCATTGCCGCGCTATGGCCGGGCCGCGGGGGAGCTCCGATGCACCGCGTGGCTCAGTGGCTGGACCACGACGTCCCCCGCCTCGAGGCTTGGAAGGCATTGGCTGCCCGAGTCGGGGCACAGATGGCGCTCCGGTTCATGACGTCTTGGTACTGTGGCGTGGACCTGGGCCGGCTGGCGACCATGCGGGACGTGCCAGCCGTAGAATGGGAGGCCCACGAGCCGGCCCTTGTCCAGCGGGCCAACGAGCTCGCGTCATACGTTGACGTGGACGAATTCCTACCGGCCCTTGGCGAGGATGGCGAGCCGTTGCCCGAGGACTCCTTCGGCATCCTTCAAGACCGGTGGATGATGAAGTCACCAACGAGAGCACCGACTCGAGCGGTGAGTCGGCCGAGACTGAGGAGCCCGCCTTGAAGTCCAAGGAGGCCGACCCGAAGACTGCGACCACCTTCGAGGCGAGGACCGAGCCGCCTCGCGACGCGCCGACTGGGGGCACGCCGGCTGACGACGTGTCGGTGGCCTAAGCCCCCGGGCATCTTTTTTATCTTTTTTTTCCTGCATGTGAAAACTTGAATCCACCCACTGGGGGGGTTTGTGTAATGAACCGAATGCTGGCCGTGGGCCACTTTTGCCTTAATGTTTATGCCATGAATATTTTGTTCTATTTGCCTTGTGACTCATGCCGCCTCGTCCTTATCCCTTTTCGCCCGCCTTGACTCTTTCCATTTCTATTCCTTTTCCCCTTTGGTTTTGGCCCCGCCAGCCCGACAGCCGGGAGACGGTCTGTAGCTGGGTCGGGGCGTCCGCCTCAGGGGAGCCGGTTCAAAACTTAGGAATCCCGAGGTTTTTTTTGGGATAAGTAGAGTGGTAGAGACGCGGCAACGGTCCGGCTGGGCCCTGAAGGGGTCTCCCTTTGTTTCGACCTTTCGTGTGAGTCAAACCTTGCCGCCCCGAGGCCCAGTCAGCCGGACAGCCGGGGGGCGGTTCTGTAGCTGGTAAGGGTGGGGAAGTTTGGCCGGCTCACATTACTTAGCTGTTTTTCAGAGAGGCGCTTCTAGGCCCAGTCGGCTAGCCCCTGGGCCCGGGAGCCGGGCCGGGTAGCCGGTGAGTGAGGAACACTTTTGAAAGAAATGAAATGAGGCGCGTCCCAAGAGCCGTCTTGGGGTGCCCAATGCATTCATAAGCCCAAAAGGACGGGGATACATACATACATTGATTTTCCTCATCAGTAAAATGGGCGCAAGAGTGCCGCGTTCCATGGGCGCTCCGTCTCTTCACCGGAAGCATCTCTTTTGCGCTTCTGCGGCTTCTGGGCATCTATCAGGTAATACGCGTTGTTGTGTAGCGCCTTGCTGATGATGAACGGGCCCTCCCATGGGGAGGACAACTTGTGCTGTCCGGCGCTTCGCTGGATTCGTTTGAGGACCAGGCCCCCCTTGCAGAACGAGAGTGGCCGGATCCGCTTGCTGTGGTAGTGCCGGAGCTTCTGCTGGTAGATCGCCATCCGGCTCAAGGCCAGTTCGCAAGCTTCCTCGAGTAGATTGATGTCGTCTTCTCTTGCCTCCTTAGCATCCCTCTCCATGTATAGGGCGACCCGAGGCGAATTGAACTTGATGTCGGTGGGGATGATCGCCTCGGACACATACACAAGGAAGAAGGGAGTGTAGCCGGTTGACCGGTTCGGGGTGGTCCTGAGACTCCAAAGGACGGCCAGCATCTCGTTGATCCAACAACCGGCCGACCTTACTAGTGGTGTCACGATCCGAGGCTTGATGAGGCCGTTCGCCCTCTCGACTTGGTCGTCGTTTTCTCACTACAAATGCCATGGGGTGGCTTATCGTAAGTGGTTGGTGCCGAAGGACACCGATGGGCTCCGGGTGCGAGATTGGGCACAAGCGGTGGTGACACACGAGGTAACCAGGTTCAGGGCCCTCTTTGGGAGGTAACACCCCTAGTCCTGCTTGGTCTAGTTGGATGGATGGGTATGTTTACAAGGATGCTCCTGGAGCTGTGTCTCGAGGAGGAAGAAGGAGCAGCCGGCTCGTCTTCCTCCGCCACTAGACGGGGGAATGAGAGTTATATGGGTGTGTGTGAGTGACCATTCGTCCGTCCCCGTTGCATGGGGGGCTTGAGGGGTTTTATAGGCCAATCCCTCTTCTCTTACAATATGCTTAAGGTACCAAGGTGAGGGGACCCGGCTGGCAGTCTCTCCGGCTGGCCAGAGGGTCCCGCCGCTTGCACCGTCTTGTCGTGGGCGGGGCCTGCCGGCCGAGCGGTCCCATCTCCCGTTGGGTCCTGCTAGCCGGCTCTGCGATTGGCCCTCGACCACCTGCCACGACATGGGCCGCCCGGGTGAGCGTCGTCTAGCGCCAGCCGGTCAAAGTGTCCGATATGGCCGGCGGCACTGTAGTTACGCCGGGGCAGGTAATCGAGTGGCGAGGGCATGCCGGCACTGTTCCCCTGCCCGGTCGCGCTCACCAAGGTCAGCGGCCAGGACAGTTGGACTGTAGCCATGCGCTGCGGTGCGTAAGCGGCCACTGTAGCCACAGGGCTACCCGTCGTGCTGGTCACGTCACGTCGTCGTACCTGCACGCAGAGGGATGGGATGGGGCATGCCCGTCCTGATGTCAATGGAAGAGCTGGCCAGTGGGCAGCCGACCGCGCCCAGCCGGCCGAGGGCCTAACCGGCTCCTTGTCCAGCCGACCGGGGCGCCAGCCGGCACTGGCTTGCGCTGGACGTCCTCCAGCCGGCCACGACCAACCAACCGCGTAGTTTTTCTTCGAAGCGAAAGGGGGAAGACCTCGTTGATTTGGCATTCCTAGGGGTATAAACACCGTCATCTACAGTGGACCCCACATGCCTATCAGACTAAAGGCGTGTTTCCCGCCGCCGCTCGATTCTAGTTCGAGCATCTTCCTTGCTTCGTTCCCGAAGAACTTGACGCTGTTCACGGCGCGTCCGTGGATCAGACGACGCTATCGAGTAACCGTTGCAAGCATCGGTCTGTCAAGCCGATGACCGGAGCTGTTGTTGCAGAGGAGGGTGCACCGTGAGTGCACCGCCTCCGGTGTTCTCACGGCTGGGTGAGCCAGCTCGATGGACCGAAGCCTATCTGTGAGGATGAGGAGGCTCTGAATGGTGGCTCTCCATTCGTCGAGCTTCTCCGTTGCAGGAGGGAAGTTCAGGAGTAGTTGTGCCCATGCCATTGCTTCTTCCGATGTGGTTGGCAACAAACGGCACGAGGAGTGCGAGGTGCTCCAACTTCTAACTATGTTAGAAGGAGCACTGTCGCGGTCCTGCGTCGGTAGGCCACTCCTGCTAGCATGCTGGCGGGCATGTTGGTCTTGCGCACCATGGGAGTGATGCGCTGGAGGTTTCCGTGGGGATGTTGAGAACTGTGGGCACCGTGGTGCGGCTCCTCGCATCCTTCCCGAGAAGGCCGCGGCGAAGGCACCGGCTTGGGCACCCTGGAAGATACCCTTCCATCAACGGGGTTTGCCGTACCACCCATAGGCGGTACAACTTCGCCCCGAGACCCAATGGCATGGGAGTTCTCGCCGCCGCCATGGACGTCTCTGCGGCGGGCGTCACCGCTTGCTTGGCCTTGATAACCAGAGGGTCGTAGAAGTTCTAAACCTCCGCCTCCTCCTCCACCCGTGTCCACACCATCGCCTATGTGTTCAGCTATAGGGACAACATACGTAGACGGGCCGTCCGCCGTCATGCCCTTCTTTTTGGGGGCCATGGCGATGATGAGTATGAAGAAACTGACGCGCTGATTACCGGAACAGGTTCACACGACCTACAATCCCCCTACCTGGTGCGCCAAAGATGTCGTGGGGAATGAACACCTATGGGATTGGAGCGACCCCTTTCTGTTCGGCGGGGGCGGGGGATCGCGCGAAGAGCAGGTCTGATGAACAGCACACGGGGATCTTACCCTGGTTCGAGCCGCAAGGATGCGTAAAACCCTACTCCTGCATGGATGTATTATCGGTGTTTTTAGGGTTCTAGCTACGGAGCGTCACGGACAGCTGCTAAGCATGTGATCTAGAGGGTTGGTCAAGGAGGATCCAAAAGTGCAAAGATCCAAAAGTCATCTACCGTGTCACCCTGGGCCTCCTTTTATACTCTGAAGGGGGTCCCAATAGTGGTGTACAGTGCGTACACGGGGTGTACAGAGCTACAGTGCTTATCATACCTAACACTGATGGGGTAGGACAGGCGCATTTAATGCACTGTCAGGCATCTCTGTCCGTCTGCGGGACGGGACAGGAGCCCGTCCCATCGGCACCGCTTAGCCTCCTCCAACGCCTTTGCCGTGATGTGTGTCCAGGCGCAACGACACCTGTCATGCGTGATGGCGGGATCTTGCCTCGGTCTCGCCTTGCTGAGGCTTGCTGAGGCCTTGTCCTTGCTCGTGGGTTGTAGGATCGTCCCGACAAGGTATTGACAGGGGCACTGATTCTTCTGTGTTTGTGTGTGGCAGGTCCATGTTGGGCCTCGTCGCCAGGGTGGCTACTACTGCCCGTGCACAAGTATAGGGGCACTAAGAGCCTAAAACTCTAGTGCACTGACACATAGTGTCGTGACGCACCACTCGTACTCTTCGGGAGGTCCGCAAACACGCCTAGTGAATGCCAAGTCCACGTAAGGAACAAGAATATTTTCCCTTCAAAGGGACATTGCGGTAAATATATCTTACCCTCTACAATACGGGTGATCTAGTGGAGCTCCTTCTGGAAGCCTTGAGTTTCCTTCCTTGCCTCCTGGATAGACGAGGTGGAGGAGGACAGTTTGGAAGTTGCATCATTTTTCCACTCAAGGGCCTCACATTTAGTGTGTTCTTGAGCTCTTGCTGCACTTCAGCCACCCTGGCCTCGTGTTTGTCTCTGGCAGACTTGGCAAACAACAGATCGACTGATGCTTGTTCGGCTGCTGCTTTCTGATCGGCAACCTCTTGCCTCGTCTTGCTCCCTTGAGCTTCTCAAGGTCCTCGTCTTGCTCCCTTGAGCTCCCTTGTCATATAAATAAATTCTTACTTAAATATAAAGGCATCAATACCTCGCCTAAACGAGGAAAATATTGATAAGTAGTCTAATTCAGACTTACCTTGTGCGTCATAAAACCGCTTGTTGAGACGATCGGGCTCGTCCTTGGAGCTCTTCAGCTTTCGGTTCATCTCCGCCCATTCCATGGTGTTTGGGGCTGCTGTCGAAGACGAGGACTACATAGACAGTTCATATGCATTAGACTCACAAGTTATCGGATTTTAACCCTCTCCCAGGTTTTTCTTTCATCCTACCAGAGTCTTGGGGGTTGTGGCTCATTTTTTTCAAAATAACATTATAAGTGCCTTTTCTTGCACAATTTGACCCCCGCATGAGTTTTCAAACTCACAGAGGGCTCAAGGACTACTAAATATGGGGATTGCAAATAAACCCATAAATTTAAATTGTTTTCTAAAAAAGGTAATATTCCGTAATTCACCTTAAAGCATGTCAATAGGCCGCCGAAAGCTTCCTTCAATCCGTTGTCAATGGATTGAATGCCTTGTAAAAGCGCACTCACAAGAGTGTTGTGGTATTCCGTGATGGAGGAGTCATTTAAGACCTCCTCCATCATTCCCGTGCACCCAATTTGGGACCGATCTCTCACGGGCGGCTCCGGGTCCGTCATTGCAGCTTTTCCCCTTGGAGAAGCCGGAGTAGATGACTTCGAAGGCTTGGAGGCCTCCGGGACTACCTCCGAAGAGAGCTCCTTGTATCTGGCTAGGGGAGGGTCTTTTCGGCCACCACCTCCTCAATGGCCGAAGGAAGGGAGTTATGGGATGCGGTCCCACTCCCTGCCAGTTCGGCTGGCAGAGATTCCCCTTTGGAGGCTTGGTCGGTGGGAAAGTCGCGTGGTGGACTGCAATGAAAAAAGCATGTGTATAGCTAGTAACAAAAACCTTTAAAGTAAAAAGATGATATAATCTTCGGATTCATACCTTTGAGCCCGGGGCTTGACTTTGAGGGTCCCTCAAGGAACCCTTTCAAAGTCCTTGGACTCCCTGTTGGAGTCTCAAAGATCATCGAATAGGGCCACTTTGGCCCTGCATTGCCTTCTTGGGGTGGTGGGAGCTAGATCTCCCTCGTCGTCTTCGGACACCGCCATATTCTTTGTGTGGGAGGAGTCACTCTCCTCCTAGTCCTCTTCATGTTCCCCTTCAAGAGTAGAAGGAGCATGTGCATCCTCGGACCCGCTGTCCGGAGGACCCTTTGAACGGAGACCTCGAGTCCCCTTCTTCTCTTCTTTCTTCTTCGGCACCATGTACGGCTTTTTGACCAGCATGGCTATTAAAAACGCCATCCTGGGGCCTTCGGGAAATGGTGTCGGGCACTTGATTCGCTTAGATTTATCGAACCCGATCTGCAAATATGGTAGAAAGGGGTGTAAGAACCTTATCAAACAAAAAAATCTGAACACAAGGGGTGTAAGAACCTTATCAAGGAGGGTTCATGGCTTCGATGCCCAGGTCCTCCTCCTTGACTGGCCAAGTCTTTTGCGGCTTCAACAACACCCTCCACAGCTTGTCATGCTCGATGCAGAAGAAGTGTTGCACAATGAACGGATCATCTGGATTGTAGTCACACATAGGGGCAGCCCTATATTGACATGGGAGGAGGCGGCGGTGTAGCATGACCTCATCTACGTTGGTCAGCTTGATTTTCTTTGTCAACAGGATGGAGATGCACCTTTGCAGCGCCTTCACTTGCGTATCTTCCCCCCAATCGAGCCCCTCCTTTATCTAGGACACCAGTCTGGTGGGGGTCCGGATCTGAATTTGGTGGAAGCTTCCACCCCGTGCCGCATGGTTCCTTGATGTAGAACCACTCCTTCTGCCAGACCTAGATAGTATCTATGAAAGAACCATTCGACCATTGTACCAGGGGGAAGCTTGCTAATCACCATCCCCCTTGCAGTCTGCCTGCTCGCCGCTAACTATCTTCAGGTTGATATTGAACACTTTCAACCACAAGCCCAAGTGGGCTTGGACCCGTAGAAAGGCCTCGTAGATAGTAATTAATGCAGAAATGTGCATAAAAGAATTCGAGGGGAGGTCATGGAAGTCCAACCCATAATGAAAAATCAAACCGCTCACGAAGGGGTGAAGGGGGAAGCTAAGGTACTGGAGGAAATGAGGGATGAAGACCACCCTCTCGCCTTCTTGAGGCATGGGGATGACCTGGTCCTTCTTTGGAGCACGAGGGACAATATCTGTCGATAATTAGCCGACGCGCTTCAGCTCGAAAGTGTCCTTGTTGGTGACACTAGAGGCCTCCCACTTGCCCTTAGAGCCCGCGTGGGGCATGGGCAAAGAGGGTAAGGGTTTAAAGAGATTGGGCGGAAGATGAACTTGGGAGCTTGGAGCTCAAAAGGTTAGGGAAGACAATGGCAATATGAGGTCTGGAATACATATGGAGGCTATGGTGTTAGTTTCCTTCTTATAAGCCGCCTTATTGATGAGACGTGCCAAGGCTGCCCCTCTATTGTGTCTTAGACCTCGCCACTTCCCAATAAATTGTGCACTTATGCCGCATCAGATAACCCAAATCATAAACCGTATCCCTTAAAGGGAGGTGCACGATCCCCATATTGATGAGATGTGCCAAGGCTGCCTCGAACCACGGATTGAGTTTTCTGTAAACCGGTCAGTAGTTATGACTGGTCACAACCTTTCGGTAAAAAGTTCTTAGGAAGAAACTCTATTTATGCTCGAACGGTTGGCCTTCGAGGTTAAGTCACATATATGGACTGGAAACAGAGAAGTCTTCAGTGGTCGAATTGTTATCAGCTAGTTATGAACAAGGAGAGGAAGTCGGCCTGCAAGCCAAAGACCATAGATTCTAGGAGCTGCTGAGAGTTAAGACTATGGTGCTAGAGGCCAATTTGGGGGCTACTGAGGTAGTCCTGGACTCAAGGGTCCTCGAGCCGCCGGCCTATCTATTGGGCCGAACAATGGTCCGATCTATGATCGTCATTAAAGATTCGAAGACTATAGTATTGTCATGTCTAGGATGGAAACATCCCAAGCCGTGGCGTGTACTCCATGGACAACATGAAAGATCCAGCATGTTACTTCTATGATGTAACCGACATTGTGTAACCCTAGACACCCCTGGTATCTATATAAACCAGAGGGATAAAGTCCATAGGGTAGATTTTATGATCATAACTCTTAGGGTTTAGACCACAACATACGATCTCGAGGTAGATCAACTCTGTATTTGATACTCCATCATCAATACAAACAAACAAATGTAGGGTTTATCTCCATTAAGAGGGCCCAAACGTGGGTAAACATCATATCCCTTGTCTCATGTAACCCATCGATCCAAGATCCACAGTTCGGGACCCCCTACCCTAGATCCGCTGGTTTTGACACTGACAACAATCCTTAAAGAATGTTCACCCCCTAATCATTTTATCACATTTGCATAGCATGGATCTGTCCTCACCACATAAATACAAATGTTAAGCACCATGGTGTCAAGTCAGGCAATTAGATCGTAATTTTTAACACACTTCAGCTTTTTATTACTTGTGCAATATATTAGCGTTAACCATGGATATCGCATAAAGGTGGAATAGAATATGGTGGTGGATTTGAAAGGGGGTGAAAGTGGAGAAGAAATTCTCGCATCAACTAGGCGTGTGGTAGATTTCAAAGGGGTGAAAGTGGATATGAAAGTCTCGGATCAACTAGGCGTATCAATGGGCTATGGAGATGCCCATCAATAGATATCAATGTGAGAAGTAGGGATTACCATGCAATTGATGCACTAGAGATATAAGGTGGAATAGAATATGGTGGTAGATTTGAAAGGGGTTGGCTATGGACATGCCCATCAATGGATATTGCATAAAGGTGGAATAGAATATGGTGGTGGATTGAAAGGGGTGAAAGTTGAGAAGAAAGTCTCGCATCAATTAGGCGTGTGGTAGATTTCAAAGGGGTAAAAGTGGAGAAGAAAGTCTCGGATCAACTAGGCATATCAATGGGCTATGGAGATGCCCATCAAGAGATACCAATGCGAGGAGTAGGGATTACCATGCAACGGATGCACTAGAGCTATAAGTGTATGAAAGCTCAAATGAAGCTAAGTAGGTGTGCATGTAACTTGCTTGCTCATGAAGACCTCGGGCATTTGAGGAAGCCCGTCAACGGAATATACAAGCCTAGTTCTATAATGAAAATTTTTCACTAGACTATGGAAGTGACACAACAAGAGACTCCCTATTTGAGGCACAAGTGTGGAATAAGAGGTACTAGCACTGTCCTTCTCTCTTTTCTCTCATTTATTCGTTTTTCTTTTTCTTTTTTCCTTTTCTTCTCTTTTTTATATTTTCTTTTATTTTTCTTCTTTTTATTTTATTTTATTTTTCGTCTGACAGTCTCATCCTGACTTGTGGGGGAATCATTATCTCCATCATACTTTCCTCACTAAGGCAGTGTCCTAAATAATGATGATCATCACACTTTTATTTACTTACAACTTGAGATGAAAAACTGATAGGATGATAGGACTCTATGTGAATGTATCTGGCAGTGTACCTTGATGTGCAATGATCAAGCGTAACATGTATAGAAAATGATAAACGGTGGCTTTGCCATAAATACTATGTCAGCTTATATGATCATGCAAAGCAATATGACAATGGAAGTATAAGTCATATGATATGACGGTGGAAATTGCATGACAATATATCTTGAAATGTTTATGGAAGCCCATGATAGGTAGCTATGGTGGCTGTTTTGAGAAAGATATAAGAGACTTATGTGCAACAGAGTGTATCATGTCACGAGGTTTGGATGCACCATCAAAAGTTGCACTGATTCTCAAGGTGAGAATGGGTAATGCATGGTACCGAATAGGCTAGCAAATATGTGAAGGTGAGAGCGTGTATATCAATATATTCACATTAGTCATAAAGAAGTCACATACTTATTGCAAGATATTTTCCAGCTCTCTCGAAGCAAAAGCACTACTCCCATGCCCCTATGGAAGAGGTTTGTAGGAGTTAACCATCACGCGCCCCCGACCTAAACAACATTATGACTTCAACGAGTAATAAGTATGCTCACACATCATCACCATGCCATAAAAATATTTGGATGAGCAGCAAGTTAACAACCTCTAATTCACTGTACTCTAATTAACCAATGATCATGCATTCATGCTCTTTCACACTACCACATTAATATCATTAACCATGGTTTCTCTTTTATGTGCTACATGTGGTTTACATTATGCACTCACTGAATACCTATTATATTTGCACTAGTCTTATAACCCATGCAAATTACAGTTGCTATTTATTAACTCTCAAACAAATATAAGTGAAGAACGAGAGTGCAATTAATTCTATAAAATCTATACGCCATCGTGCTCTAAAAGATATTATATCATCAATGTCACACACTGTCTATATAGAATTGTCTTAATCTTAAATATAGTAAGACATGAATCATGAACTTCAACTAAATTTGCATCCATTGATCTATTTGTTAGCAATGGAAACAGTATTTGGGTAGTATGGCATGACATGGTTTTTCTTCGGTCTAATGGGCTTCAATCGGTGCGAGAACACGTGATTGGGTAGATGATTAAACTAAGCAAAGGAAAGTGTGCTTGATCATACAACATATACTAATGCTTCTAGAAAAGAATAAGATAAAATTGCAATTTCTTTTCCTTGGCAAAAAGGGAGAACACATACTGCAGTACAACGTTTTGATATTTTACAATGGAAACTTCTAGAAATTTTTAGTGTGGAGAGAAAATACATGGTGCACTAAATGTTTTTATCTGATATGTACCCAACTAATCGATCCTTAATAAAGTTGCACACCATATTATTTCTTAGTGTATTGGCCTCCAAAACATGCACATTTTCAATATTTTGCTTTGATGAATCAAAGAATTAATAGAATGCATACATAGACAAACAAGTAGAAATATGATTTTTGCATTTCACTGAACAAAGGAACGACCAAATATGAAGCTAATAATTAAAGGGACAAAGATGATACTATGAAGGAAAGACACATATGATTGAAAACTTGCAGTGTCCTTTGAGCTACACAAGTGGTTCAGTGGTATACATGCACGGGAGTGAGAGGGCGTCCATGACGTTGAGGATTAGCGAAAGGTTGCTTCTCACAACGCAAGCACCGGCCACCTGCCGAGTACCATGTCCTCTCTCGCTCGAGTTGCCAAACAGCCAAAGCACTCCATGCTCCCACTGGTCCCAGAAACTACGAGATGAGTGAAAACGGTCAAACCTTTATATTCTTAATCATTCAGATGTATATAACGAATATGCGATGCAAATTTGACAAAATGGTAAAATAAAATCATAGATTATGGTGCCCAAACCAATTTCATCTCAAACACAAAATGTCCGATCAACATGCCCAAATAAAGGTAGACATTCTATGTGAAATCCTTCCGTAAGAGCCCACTCTCCGATTCCATGCAGATCAAACTTCTAGGTTTCCTTTTCCAGGACCACCACACAGATTGACTAATTTCATTGCAAGCAGACATGAACAAGTCATCTGATGGCTTGTTTTTGCTTCTTTGTCCGGTGATATGGCAGTAAGCAGGTACGAACAACAATTGTGATGTCCTCAAACTCTGGAGCTAGGTGTTATTCTGAAGATTGTAAGCCCCAAGAGTGTTATAGTATTTATAGACGATGGATATTTTGCGTTATCTGTCTATATGGAGTGGCACTGATAATGTTTTCAACTGACTGCAACATGGCCAAAATGAGTTGATGTTCATTTTCATAAGAGAAAATATGGGTCTGTCTTGTTAGTGTAAGACCTATACTTTGTATTGGCTAATAACCTACTGCCGAAAGGAAATGTGTCAGCCAAAGAAGCATATGCAGGAGCATAGTAGTATGAAGGAAAAGCACTTACGACTGAAAATTTGTAGGGTCCCTTGGCTACAGGAATGGTTCAGTGGCACACATGCACGGGGGTGAGGGGACGCCGTGATGCTGAGGATTAATTGGATGTTGCTACTCACCACGCAAGCACCGGCCGCCATGGCACCTGTTTACTACCGTGTTCGCTCGAGTTGCCGAACAGCCAAAGCGCTCCATTCTCCGACTCGTCCCAGAAGCTATGAGATGAATGAGAAACCGTCCTATATTCAGATTCATAATCATTCTGATATATACTACATAACAAATATGCAACGTAAACAAAAAGGTAAGAACTTAAACATCATAGATTAGGATGCCCAAACCAATTTCATCTCCAACTCGAGATAACCGATTAGCATGCCTAAATAAAGGTATCTATGAAAAATCATTGTGTAAGCGCCCACCCACGCAGATCAAACTTCTATGGTTCCATACCTTTCACTTGTACGAGAAACAGACCTGAGCAGGGGATGTAAGGAGGGACAGAGAATGTGCAGAGAAATCAAAGAGAGGGGACGAGTTGAGTGGGAACTGAATGCATGAGGAGTGCGTCTCCCTTGCAAGGGCGGCGAAGCGAGCAACGGGGCAGAGGCGTGCGATGAGGGTGTCATGTCCGGGTTCGAGCCGCCCTGACCGTGATTGTGGTTAACCGCACCACTGGACCTCCTCCTTGCATCGATCCCACACCTCTTGTCGATCCAATCGAGCTCGTTGCAAGGGGACTAGAATTTCGCATCGGGGTTGTATCAATAGGGAATGGACCATGAACCGCGCAACTAGACACCCTTCACCCAAGCGCATGGGCCGGGTGGGTTGACTGACGGACCAGTTAACCAGAGGGCTCTAATTCAGCCTCTGGAGTAGAAGCCCCTAGCCCTCTCAAAAAAAAAAAAGAGTAGAAGCCCCTAGGACAGTTGGGTCACTATTTACTAGACATGGGGACATATGGCTTAATATCTAGATCTGACGGCTGAAAACATTCAAATCACGAAAAAGGACAACCAAAAGTGCAAATCACTGTGAGGGCAGGAATTAGGTCTGGTTATACTTTCCTTAATAAGTGAATTACTAGAGCAACTGCAAAAATCAAAAAATATAAGTGAAGCACATAGGGTATTCTAATAAATCATGGAGATATTGTGTTTCTCTAAAATAGGTGTGTCCAAAAAACAATGATTGTGGAAAACTAAAATAAAAGGCAAACTAAAGCAAACGATGCTCCAAGCAAAACTCATATCATGTGGTGAATAAAAATATAGCTCCAAGTGACATACCGATAGATTGAGACGAGAGAGGGGATGCTTTCCTTGGCATCCCCAACATTAGATGCTTGAGTCTTCCTAGGATATTACATTGGGGTTCCTTAGGAATCCCCAAGCTTAGGCTCTTGTCGCTCCTTATTCCTTCATACATAGTGATAGCACTCAAAACTTGAATAGTTCAACACACAAAACTCAATAGAAAACTTCGTGAGACTCGTTAGTATAATAAACATATCAAATACATTCGGTATTGTTATAAATTGATTATTATTTTATTATTTCATGAATTAGTGTATTCTAACTTTTCCATGACTTATACCCCCTCATACAATCCATGGCATCATATAAACAAGCAAACTATGCAACCAAAAAACAGAATCTGTCTAAAACAGAAAAGTTTGTAATGGTCTATAAAGAAACCATACTTATGTGACTCTAATTTTTTTTGAAAACTTAAGAAAACCTGGGGATTTGTATAGAAATACTGTGTAAAAAATTCAGATCAAAATATGTTCCAGTAAAATCAAAGAAATTCTGCACTGAACGCTAAAGTTTTTGTTTTTGCATCGTATCAATTCTACTCATTATGCAAGTCGTTCCAAAGGCTTTACTTGGCACAAACACTAATTTAAACACAAAACACAATCATTACATATAACCATATTATCAAAAACAAATATAAATTAAAAAAGCAAAATAAAAGATAGCTATTGGTTTGCCTCTCAACTAGCGCTATTGTTTGACGCCCCTAGCTAGGCATAATGCATATGATCAAGTGTTGTCATCTTTCACACTAAACCCATAAGTAGCCCTCATGATAGATTCATAAGGTTGTTTGATTATATTTCTAGGGAAGTGTTCCATCCCTTTATTTAATGGAAATTGGAACCTTATGTTTCCCTCTTTCATATTAATAATTGCACCTATAGTTCGTAAGAAAGGTCTTCCTAGTATTATTGGACAAAACAGGTTGCATTCAATATCATGAATAATGAAATCTACAAGCACATAATTTTTATTATCAATAATAATCACATCATTTATTCTACCCAAAGGTTTCTTAATGGTAGAACCCGCAAGATGCAAGTTGAGGGAACAATCATGAATATTAGTGGACCAAGCACATCACATAAAGATGTAGGTATAGTTGAAACACTAGCACCAAGGTCACACACATCATTGTATTCATATTCTTTAAGCTTTATTGTAATAGTAGGTTCCCATTCATCATGCAATTTTTTAGGAATAGAAACTTCTAGCTTAAGTACCTAATCATAGGCTTTTATCATCGCTTCTACTATATGTTGAGTAAAAGCTTTATTTTGTTCATAAGCATTGGGTGAGCTAATGATGGATTGCAACAAGGAAATACGTCCTACTAAATAAAAATTATCATAATTAAAATCCTTGCAATCCAAGATAGTGGTCACATCACTAGATAAAGTTTTGACCTCTCCAAACCCACCTTTTCTGTTTTAGCATTAGAAGCATCACCCACCGAACAAACGGGGTGCTCTCTAGCTAGAGTTAACTCACCACCAGTTCCTTTATAAAAAAATTCAGATTAGTAAAAATATATTCAATAGGATAAGTACCAAGCATTTTAAGATCTTCATCATGATTCTGGTGAAAAACGGGTGGAAGAGGCTTTTCTAGGAATTTCGTCTTAGGTTTCAACTTGGCGGTCCTCTACTTACTTTCATTGATACATATTTGGATAGTTTTAATAGTCTAATTGAAGTCATGCTTTGGTAGCAAATTTTTTTAAGAGTTTCCACATCAAGAGCAATTCTATCTATGTTCATAGACAATCATCAATTTTATGCAACTTTTCCTCTACCATGGTATTGAAAACTTTTTAAGAATTAATGAATTCTTTAATGGTGTTTTCAAGATGAGAGGATAAATTAATGTTATTGGTAGAACAATTTCCATATTAGTGGCCATAAGAGTTCCCATAATTATTAGAGGAGTTATCAGGATAGGGTCTAGCATTGAAATTTCCTCTATAGGCACTATTCTTGAAATTGTTTCGTGAGCTAAAGTTCACATCAATAGCATCAATATTTTGCTCAATCAAAGTAGAAAAAGGCATACATTTTGTATCAACATGTGAATTTTTACTAGCAACCATATTCATAAGAACATCCACTTTTTTCACTCAAAGTAGCGATTTCCTCGATAGAGTTTACCTTCCTACCAAGCTTTTTTGGTGTGCCATTGAGATTACTTTGTCGTGATGTTGTCCAGAAGTTTGGTGGCATCTCCTAAGGTCACCTCCATGAAGGTACCACCTACATAAGAATCTAGAAGATTTCTAAACACAAAGCTTAGTGCAACATAGAAATTTTGGATAATCATCCACAATTTTAAGCAATTTATAATCATCAATTTCATCCTCTCCCAAGATTATACAACATGTTCATGATCATGCTATTTAAAATTAATTATTTGATTTCTAAGTGAGATGATGTTAGCAAGAGGAAAGTACTTGGCAATAAAAGCATGTTTACACTTATCCCATATTCCAATACTATTCTGTGGTAAAGTTGAAAACCAAGCCTTAGATTTATCATAGTGAAAAAAATTTATTTTAGTTTGGACACATAATTATCCATATCATTTTTCTTTTTCATATCATGTAGTTCTACAAAGGTATTAAGATGAAAAGCGGGATCCTCATTAGGACTTCCCGAAAATTGTTCTTTCATGACAAGATTCAGCAATGCAACATTAATATCATAAAACTCCGCACTTGTGGAAGGTGGTATAGGAGTACTAATAAAATCATTGTTATTAGTATTTGAAAATTCACACAACTTAGTTGTCGGTGCACTAGAGTTTTGGGCTCTCCAGTGCCCCTATACTCGCGCACGGGCAGTAGTAGCCACCCTGGCGACGAGGCCCAGCATGGACCTGCCAGACACAAACACAGAAGAACCAATGCCCCTGGAAAGACCTTTCCGGGACGACCCTCCAACCCACGAGAAAGGACAAGGCCCCAGCAAGCCCCGACAAGGCGAAGCCCCGGCAAGGCAAGACCCCGGCAAGTCCCCGCAAGCGCACATGACAGGTGTCGTTCCTCCTGGATACGCGTCGCGGCAAAGGCGCCAGAGGAAGCAAAGCGGTGCTGATGGGACGAGCTCCTGCCCCGTCCCGCAGACGGATAGAGATGCCTGGCGGTGCATTAAATGCACATGTCCTACTCCATCAGTGTTAGGTATGATAGCACTGTAGCCTTGTACACCCCGTGTACGCACTGTACGCCACTGTTGGGATCCGCTTCAGAGTATAAAAGGAGGGCCAGGGCGATACGGTAGAGGACTTTTTGATCTTTGCACTTTGGCACTTCTGGATCCTCCTTGGCCAACCCTCTAGCTCACACGCGTAGCAGCTGTCCGCAACGCTCCTATAGCTAGAACCCTAAAAACACCGATAATACAACCATGCAGCAGTAGGGTTTTATGCATCCTTGCGGCCCAAACCTGGGTAAGATCCCCGTGTGCTGTTCATCAGACCTGCTCTTTGTGCGAGCCTCACCCCCCGCCGAACCGAAAGGGGTCGCTCCGATCCCATAGGTGTTCGTTCCCCACGACATCTTTGGCGCACCAGGTAGGGGGGATTATAGGTCGTGCAAACCTGTTCCGGTGATCGGCGCGTCAGTTTCTTCATATTCATCGTCTCCATGGCCCACAAGAAGAAGGGCATGATGGCATTTGGCCCATCTACGTCGACTATCCCTATGTCTGCACAGACAGGAGACAGTGTGGATGTGGGTTGAGGAGGAGGCGGAGGTTCAGAACTTCCGTGCCCCTCTGGTGATCAAGGCCAAGCAAGCGGCAACGCCTGCCATAGAGACGTCCATGGCGGCAGCGAGAACCCCCACACCGCTGGGTCTCAGGGCAGAGTTGTACCTCCTGCGGGTGGTACGGTGAACCCCGGGGATGGAAGGGTATCTTCCAGGGTGCCCACGCCGGTGCCATGGCCGCAGCCTTCTCAGAACGCACGCGAGGAGCCGCACCACGGCGCCCGCAGTTCTCAATGTCCCCACAGGAAAGCTCTTGCGCATCACTCCCAAGGTGAGCAGGACCAATATGCCCGCTAGCATGCTAGCAGGAGTGGCATACTGACGTGGGACCGCGATGGTGCTCCTTCCAACATAGTTAGAAGTCAGAGCAGCTCGCGTTCCTCGCGTCATTCGCTGCCAACCACATTGGAAGATGTGATGGCGCGGGCACAGCTAGTCCTGAACTTCTCTCCTGTTGTGGAGAAACTCGACGAATGGAGAGCCACCATTCAGAGCCTCCTCAGCCTCGCAGATAGGCTTCGGTCCACCGAGCCAGCTCGTGCCAGCCGTGGGAAGGTAGGAGGCAGTGCGCCCACGGTACACTCTCCTCCGCAACAATAGCGCCGGTCACCGGCTTGACAGACCAACGCTTGCAACGGTTACTCGACGACGTCTTCCGATCCACGGACGCACCGCGACCAGCGACAAGTTTTTCAGGAACGAAGCAAGGAAGACGCTCAAACTGCAATCGAGCAGCGGCGGGAAATGCGCCTTCATTCTGATAGGCACGCGAGGTGTTAGAAATATGCCCTAGAGGTAATAATAAAATGGTTATTATTATATTTCCTTGTTCATGATAATTGTCTATTGTTCATGCTATAATTGTGTTAACCGGAAACCGTAACGCATTTGTGAATACATAGACCACAACATGTCCCTAGTGAGCCTCTAGTTGTCTAGCTCATTGATCAATGGATGGTCACAGTTTCATGATCATGGACATTGGACGTTGTTGATAACGGGATCACATCATTAGGAGAATGATGTGATGGGCAAGACCCAATCCTAAGCATAGCACAAGATCGTGTAGTTCGTCTGCTAAAGCTTTTCTAATGTCAAGTATCATTTCCTTAGACCATGAGATTGTGCAACTCCCGGATATCGTAGGAATGCTTTGGGTGTGCGAAATGTCACAACGTAACTGGGTGGCTATAAAGGTGCACTACGGGTATCTTCGAAAGTGTCTGTTAGGTTGGCATGAATCGAGACTGGGATTTGTCACTCCGTGTGACGGAGAGGTATCTCTAGGCCCACTCGGTAAGACATCATCATAATGAGCTCAAAGTGACTGAGGAGTTAGCCACGGGATGATGTGTTATGGATTTTGTAAAGAGACTTGCCGGTAACAAGATTGAACAAGGTATAAGGATACCGACGATCGAATCTCGGGCAAGTGTCATACCGGTAAAAAACGGGAATTGTATACGGGATTGATTGAATCCCCGACATCGTGGTTCATCTGATGTGATCATCGAAGAGCATGTGGGAGCCAACATGGGTATCTAGATCCCGCTGTTGGTTATTGACCAGAGAGTGTCTCGGTCATGTCTACGTGTTTCCCAAACCCGTAGGGTCTACACACTTAAGGTTCAATGACGCTAAGGTTATAGGGAAATAGTGTACGTGGTTACCGAAGGTTGTTCGGAGTCTCGGATGAGATCCCAGACGTCACGAGGAGTTCCGGAATGGTCCAGAGGTAAATATTCATATATAGGAAGTGAAGATTTGGTCATCGGAAGTGTTCCGGGTATCACCGGTAACGTATCGGGACCATCGGAAGGGTTTCGGGAGTCCACCAGGAGGGGCCACCGGCCCTAGAGGGCTGCATGGGCCACAAGTGGGAGGGAACCATCCCCTAGGTGGGCTGGTGCGCCCCCCGCTCCAGCCCAAGGTGCAGCAAGGTGGAAAGGGGGGGAAAACCCTAGGTGCAGATGGGCCTAAGGCCCATCTAGGGCGGCGCCGTCCCTTCTCACCCTCTGGCCGCCGCCCAAATTGGATCTAGGGCTGCCGCACCACTCTAGGGTGGGAACCCTAGGGCACAACACCCTCCTCCCTCTCCTCCTATATATAGTGGTGGGTTTTTTAGGGCTGCAACACACGGTTTCTTCCTCACACGGCACAACCCTACTCCTCCCTCTCCTCGTCCTCTGTAGTGCTTAGTGAAGCTCTGACGGAGTACCACGCAGCTCCACCGTCACCATGCTGTCGTGCTGCTAGAGCTCTTCCCCAACCTCTCCTTTCTCCTTGCTGGATCAAGGTGTAGGAGACGTCATCGGGTTGAACGTGTGTTGAACGAGGAGGCGCCGTTGTTCGACGCTGAGATCAGAGTCCACCGCGATCCGAATCGCTACGAGTACCACTCCACCAACCGTGTTCTTGTAACACTTCCGCTTAGCGATCTTCAAAGGTATGAATATGCACTCTCCCCATACTCTTTACTGGTTTCTCCATAGATAGATCTTGGTGAACACGTAGGAAGTTTTTTGATTTACTACTACGTCTCCCAATAGTGGCATCATGAGCTAGGTCTATGCGCAGAATCTATGCACGAGTAGAACACAAAGCAGTTGTGGGCGTCGATCTTGTTAATTTTCTTACCACTACTAGTCTTACCCATATTCAGAAGTATTGTGGTATGAAGTGGCCCGGACCAGCTTTACACGTACGCTTACGTGAGACCGGTTCCACTGCCTGACATGCACTTGTTTCATAAGGTGGCTAGCGGGTGTCTGTCTCTCCCACCTTAGTCAGATTGGATTGGATGAAAAGGGTCCTTATGAAGGGTAAATAATAATTGGCATATCACATTGTGGTTTTGGCGTAGGTAAGAAACGTTCTTGCTAGAAACCTATAGCAGCCACGTAAAAACTTGCAACTACAAATTAGAGGACGTCTAACTTGTTTTTGCAGCATATGCCTTGTGATGTGATATGGCCAAAGGATGTGATGTGATGCATTATGATGTATGAGATTGATCATGTTCTTGTAATAGGATTCATGACTTGCATGTCGATGAGTATGACAACCGGCAGGAGCCATAGGAGTTGTCTTATTTTATTGTATGACCTGCGTGTCAATCATAAACGCCATGTAATTACTTTACTTTATTGCAAAACATTAGACATAGTAGTAGAAGTAATAGTTGGTGAGACAACTTCATGAAGACACGATGATGGAGATCATGATGATGGAGATCATGGTGTCGTGCCGGTGACAATGATGATCATGGTGCCCCGAAGATGGAGATCAAAGGAGCAAGATGATATTGGCCATATCATGTCACTATATTGATTGCATGTGATGTTTATCATGTTTACATCTTATTTGCTTAGAACGACGGTAGTAAATAAGATGATCTCTCAATAAAATTGCAAGAAATGTGTTCACCCTAACTGTGCACCGTTGCTAAGGATCGTTGTTCCGAAGCACCACATGATGATCGGGTGTGATAGGTTCTAACGTTCGCATACAACAGGTGTAAGCCAGATTTACACACGCGAAACACTTAGGTTGACTTGACGAGCCTAGCATGTACAGACATGGCCTCGGAACACAGAAGACCGAAAGGTCGAACATGAGTCGTATAGAAGATACGATCAACATGGAGATATTCACCATAGATGACTAGTCCGTCTCACGTGATGATCGGACACGGGCTAGTTGACATGGATAATGTGTCACTTGGATGACTAGAGAGATGTCTATCTAAATGGGAGTTCATTAAATAATTTGATTATGTGAACTTAATTATCATGAACTTAGTCTAAAACTGTATTTACATACTATATTGTAGATCCAATGTCCAACGCTAATGTCACCCTCAACTTCAACGCGTTCCTAGAGAAAACCAAGCTGAAAGATGATGGAAGCAACTATACGGACTGGGTGCATCGCTTGAGGATCATCCTCATACCTTCCAAGAGATTGTATGTCCTTGATGCACTGCTAGGTGACCCACCCATTTTCCCAGCGGACCAAGACGTTACGAACGCTTGGCAGTCACGCTGCGATGATTACTCCCTTGTTCAGTGCGGCATGCTTTACAGTTTAGAACCGGGGCTCCAAAAGTGTTTTGAGCAACACGGAGCATATGAGATGTTCCAAGAGCTGAAACTGGTTTTCCAAGCTCATGCCCGGGTCGAGAGATATGACGTCTCCGACAAGTTCTCTATCAGTGAGCACATACTCAAAATATCTGGGTTGCACAACCGCTTGACTCAGCTGGGAGTTAATCTCCCAGATGACTCGGTCATTGATAGAATCCTCCAGTTGCTTCCACCTAGCTACAAGAGCTTTGTGATGAACTACAACATGCAGGGTATGGAGAAGTACATTCCTGAGTTGTACTCGATGCTGAAATCGGCAAAGGTCGAGTCAAAAAGGAGCATCAAGTGTTGATGGTGAACAAGACCACTAGTTTCAAGAAAGGCAAGGGTAAGAAGAACTTCAAGAAGGACGACAAAGCTGTTACCGTGCCTAGTAAGCAGGTTGCCGGGAAGAAGAACAAGAATGGACCCAAGCCTGACACTGAGTGTTTTTATTGCAAGGGTACCGGTCACTGGAAGCAAAACCGCCCCAAGTACTTAGCGGATAAGAAGGCCGGCAACGTTAAAGGTATATGTGATATACTTGTTATTTATGTGTACCTAACCAACACTCGTAGTAGCTCCTGGGTATTTGATACCGGTGCAGTTTCTCACATTTGTAACTCCAAGCAGGAGCTGCGGAATAAGCGGAGGCTGGCAAAGGACGAGGTGAAGATGCGCGTCGGGAATGGTTCCAAGGTCAATGTGATCGCCGTCGGCATGCTACCTCTACATCTACCTTCGGGATTAATTTTAGTCCTTAATAATTGTTATGTAGTACCAGCTTTGAGCATGAACATTGTATATGGATCTCGCTTGATGCGAGATGGCTACTCATTTAAATCTGAGAATAATGGTTGTTCTATTTATATGAGAGAAGTGTTTTATGGTCATGCCCCGCTGGTCAATGGTTTATTTTTGATGAATCTCGAATGTGATGTTACACATGTCCATAGTGTGAGTACCAAAAAGTGTATGGTTGATAACGATAGTCCCACTTACATGTGGCACAACCGCCTTGGTCATATTGGTGTCAAATGCATGAAGAAGCTCCATGCTGATGGACTTTTGGAGTCTCTTGATTTTGAATCATTTGACACGTGCGAACCATGTCTCATGGGCAAGATGACCAAGACTCCATTCTCCGGAACAATGGAGCGAGCAACTGACTTGTTGGAAATAATACATACCGATGTATGCAGTCCAATGAGCATCGAGGCTCGTGGGGGCTACCGTTATGTTCTCACCCTCATCGATGACTTGAGCATATATGGGTATGTGTACTTAATGAAACACAAGTCTGAAACCTTTGAAAGGTTCAAGGAATTTTAGAGTGAGGTAGAGAATCAATGTGACAGGAAAATAAAGTGCCTACGGCCTGATCGTGGCGGATAATATTTGAGTCACGAGTTTGGCACGCACCTAAGGAAATGTGGAATTGTTTCACAACTCACGCCGCCTGGCACACCTCAGCAAAATGGTGTGTCTGAACATCGTAATCACACTCTATTGGATATGGTGCGATCTATGATGTCTCTTACTGACTTACCGCTATCATTTTGGGGATATGCATTAGAGACTTCCGCATTCACTTTAAATAGGGCGCCGTCAAAGTCTGTTGAGATGACACCGTATGAATTATGGTTTGGAAAGAAACCTAAGTTGTCGTTTCTAAAAGTTTGGGGATGCGATGCTTATGTGAAGAAACTTCAACCTGAGAAGCTCGAACCCAAAGCGGAAAAGTGTATCTTCATAGGATATCCCAAAGAGACTATTGGGTATACCTTCTACATCAGATCCTAAGACAAAGTCTTTGTTGCCAAGAATGGATCCTTTCTCGAGAAAGAGTTTCTCTCAAAATAAGTAAGTGGGAGGAAAATAGAACTTGATGAGGTAATTGTACCTCCACTCGAACCGGAGAGTAGCGCAGCACAGGAAGTTGTTTCTGTGGAGCCTACACCGGCTGGAGAGGAAGTTAATGATGATGATCATAAAACTTCAGATCAAGTTACTATTGAACGTCAAAGGTCCATTAGGACACGTTCTGCACCATAGTGGTATGGCAACCCTGTCCTGGAGATCATGTTGTTAGACAACGGTGAACCTTCGAACTATGAAGAAGCGATGGTGGGCCTAGATTCCAACAATTGGCTTGAAGCCATGAAATCCGAGATAGTATCCATGTATGAGAACAAAGTGTGGACATTGGTGGACTTGCCTGATGATAAGCAAGCCATTGAAAATAGATGGATCTTTAAGAAGAAGACTGACGCGGATGGTAATGTGACCGTCTATAAGGCTTGGCTTGTTGCTAAGGGTTATCGACAACTTCAAGGAGTTGACTACGATGAGACGTTCTCACCCGTAGCAATGCTAAAGTATGTCCGAATCGTGTTAGCAGTTGCCGCATTTTATAATTATGAGATCTGGCAACTGGATGTCAAAACGACATTCCTTAATGGCTTCCTTAAGGAAGAACTGTATATGATGCAACTGGAAGGTTTTGTCGATCCTAAAGATGCTAACAAAGTATGCAAGCTCCAGCGCTCCATCTATGGGCTAGTGCAAGCATCTCGGAGTTGGAACATTCGCTTTAATGAGGTGATTAAAGCGTTTGGGTTTCTACAGGTTTAAGGAGAACCCTGTATTTAGAGGAAAGTGAGTGGGAGCTCTCTAGCATTTCTCATATTATATGTGGATGACATACTGATAATGGGAAATGATATGGACTTTTTTGGAAAGTGTAAAGGCCTACTTGAATAATTTTTTTTCAATGAAGGACCTTGGAGAAGCTTCTTACATATTAGGCATCAAGATCCATAGAGATAGATCGAGACGCCTCATAGGTCTTTCACAAAGCACATACCTTGACAAGATATTGAAGTAGTTCAATATGGATCAGTCCAAGAAGGGGTTCTTGCCTGTGTTACAGGGTGTGAGATTGAGTACGACTCAATGCCCGACCACGGCAAAGGATAGAGAAGAGATTTGTGTCATCCCCTATGCTTCAGCCATAGGCTCTATTATGTATGCCATGCTATGTACCAGACTTGATGTGAACCTTGCCATAAGTTTGGTAGGGAGGTACCAAAGTGATCCCGGAGTGGAACACTGGACAGCGGTCAAGAATATCCTGAAGTACCTGAAAAGGACAAAGGACATGTTTCTCGTATATGGAGGTGCCGAAGAGCTCGTCGTAAAGAGTTACGTCAATGCTAGCTTCGACACAGATCCGGATGACTCCAAGTCGCAAACCGGATACGTGTATATTTTGAATGGAGGGGCAGTCAGCTGGTGCAGCAGCAAGCAAAGCGTCGTGGTGGCATCTACATGTGAAGCGGAGTACATAGCTGCTTCGGAAGCAGCAAAGGAAGGAGTCTGGATGAAGGATTTCATCACCGACCTGGAGTAATTCCAAGTGCGTCGGGCCCGATGACTCTATTCTGTGAGAACACTCGAGCTACTGCCCTTGCGAACGAGCCCAGGTTTCACAAGAAGACAAGACACATGAAGCGCCGCTTCAACTCCATCCGTGATTACATTCAGGAGGGAGATATAGATATTTGTAAAGTACATATGGATTTGAATGTCGCAAATCCGTTGACTAAACCTCTCTCACGAGCAAAACATGATCAACACCAGGATGCTATGGGTGTTCGATTCATCACAATGTAACTAGATTATTGACTCTAGTGCAAGTGGGAGACTGTTAGAAATATGCCCTAGAGGCAATAATAAAATGGTTATTATTGTATTTCCTTGTTCATGATAATTGTCTATTGTTCATGCTATAAATGTGTTAACCGGAAACCGTAATGCATTTGTGAATACATATACCACAACATGTCCCTAGTGAGCCTCTAGTTGGCTAGCTCGTTGATCAATAGATGGTCACGGTTTCATGATCATGGACATTGGATGTCGTTGATAACGGGATCACATCATTAGGAGAATGATGTGAGGGACAAGACCCAATCCTAAGCATAGCACAAGATCGTGTAGGTCGTCTGCTAAAGCTTTTCTAATGTCAAGTATCATTTCCTCAGACCATGAGATTGTGCAACTCCCAGATACCGTAGGGATGCTTTGGGTGTGACAAACGTCACAACGGGGGTCCACCGGGAGGGGCCACCGGCCCAAGAGGGCTGCATGG
Source organism: Hordeum marinum (assembly GCA_022496015.1). Taxonomy (NCBI): domain Eukaryota; kingdom Viridiplantae; phylum Streptophyta; class Magnoliopsida; order Poales; family Poaceae; genus Hordeum; species Hordeum marinum. The sequence continues at coordinate 273,589,576 of CM039674.1, read as the reverse complement.
GCCACAAGTGGGAGGGAACCAGCCCTAGGTGGGCTGGTGCGCCTCCCACCCCAGCCCAAGTTGCAGAAAGGTGGAAGGGGGGCAAACCCTAGGTCCAGATGGGTCTAAGGCCCATCTAGGGTGCCGCCCTCCCCTCTCTCCCTCTAGCTGCCGCACAGATTGGATCTGGTGCTGCCGCACCACCCTAGGGTGGGAACCCTAGGGTGCAGCACCCTCCTCCCTCTCCTCCTATATATAGTGGCGGGTTTTTGAGGGCTGCAACACACATTTTCTTCCTCCCATGGCGCATCCCTACTCCTCACTCTCCTCGTCCTCCGTAGTGCTTAGCGAAGCTCTCTCGTAGTACCACACAGCTCCACCATTACCACGCCGTCGTGTTGCCGGAGCTCTTCCCCAACCTCTCCTTCCTCCTTGCTGGATCAAGGTGTAGGAGACGTCACCAGGTTGTACGTGTGTTGAACGCGAAGGCGCCGTTGTTCGGCGCTAAGATTGGAGTTCACCACGATCTAAATCGCTACGAGTATGACTCCACCAACCGCGTTCTTGTAACGCTTCCGCTTAGCGATCTTCAAAGGTATGAAGATGCACTCTTCCCATACTTGTTGCTGGTTTCCCCATAGATAGATCTTGGTGAACACGTAGGAATTTTTTTGATTTACTACTACGTCTCCCAACACGAGGCCCACTGTAGACAAGTCTGTGCCAGGGTATCCTGTCAGCCTACCTTACGAGGTGGGTTGTCCTGCGTTTACCCGTGAGCTACGGCAAGTCCAGTGGCCCAATTCCCGCACGTTCAAGCTAGAAGTCCCGGAGAAGTATGAGAGCAAGACTCACCCGTTGGAGTTCTTGAGCATCTACACCATTGTAGTGTAGGCTGCTAGGGCTCGCGACGACAAGATATTGGCCAACTACTTGCCATTAGTGCTCAAGCCCAACGTTCGGTCGTGGTTGATGCACCTGCCAAAGGGATCCATCTCCTCCTAGGTGGACCTATGCCACGAGTTTGTTGGCGCCTTCACTAGAGGTCACCAAGCTCCTGGTCAGGAAAGTGACTTGCGTATCATGTCCCCAGAAGGAGGGTCAGACCCTACGCAAGTATATCCGGAGGTTCAGCAACGTGCACCACAACATACCAGACATTCATCTTGCCACTGTTATCAGCGCATTCCACCAGAACATGCACAACGGCAGAATGCGGGAAGAGCAGGCGATGAACAGAGTTAGGGATGTTGCCGAGCTTTACACTCTGGCAGACAAATGCGCTTGGGCTGAAGAAGGGAGGAGACTCCCCGGCAAAGACACTGGCATAGGGGTCGACTCTGAAGATGAAGACACCACCGCCCTAACAAACAAGGGACGGCGGCGCAACAAGAAGCGCAAGGGCAAAGCCGTACTTGTCATGGAGGGATCCGGCAACCCCGGTACCACCAAGAAGGGCAAGGTTGATGACCTCGACAAGGATGGTGCCGGGTGCGTCCCCACCGACAAGACTGAAGGCTCCGGCAACTAGTATTGCAAGATCCATCGCACCAAGGGCCATGATCTCCAAGACTGCCGGCAAGTTGAACAGCTTGCGGAGAAGCAGAAAAGCCAAATATGAGAGGTGAGACAAGGAGAAAGGCCAGGATGGTGCTGGGGTTTTTTGCAAGAAGTGCGTCGGCCGAGGTGGTCACCGTGGCAAGCCCACGCAAGAGAAGGAGCGGCCCGCCCGTGGCCTCGACAAGCAAGAGTATGACAACAAGGACGCCGTAGAAGACAATGAGTATAGTGAGCATGAGTTTTAGAAGGCTACAGAGATGATTTACATCGAAGGAGGTGTATCGTTGCACTCCTCTCACCGCTAACTAAAATAGTGGGCATGGGAGGTAAACACGGCGGAGCCCTCTATCGGTGTGGAAAAACTTCTGAAATGGTCCAGCACTCCTATCATCTTCGACGTCGAGTATCACCCTAATCACGTAACTGCAGCCGTGTTTTTGCTGTTGTTGGTTTCGTTAGTGATTCAAAACCTCAAGGTGACGAAGATGCTGGTCGATAGTGGAGCCTGCCTGAACCTGATCTCACCTGACGTCATCCAGAGGCTGCAAATTCCCGATGAAGATCTCGAGCCGATAGGTGCTTTTCAAGGGGTCAATTCAGGAACGACTCAGCCGAAGGGCAAGATCACGCTGCCGGTGACATTTGGCAGTGATAACAATTTCAGAATAGAGAAGATCATTTTTGATGTAGCCATGATCTTGTTGCCGTACAATGGTATCCTTTGTCACCCAGTGCTGGCCAAGTTCATGGCGGCCACCCACTTCGCATACAGTGTGCTGAAGATGCCTGGCCCGATGACCGTCATCACGATCAACTCTAACAAGAAGGGCACACTCATTTGCGCCGACCACCTCTACCGGGAGGCAGCTGCAGCACCTGCCGCCAAGGCACTAGCTCCTACCGCTGAAGCCCCCGGAAGGAAGAAGATCGGAAGAAGACCGACAAGGCCTCTGGCGCACATTCCGACAAGTGCACCCCCTCGAGGTGCAGCGCTCCCATTGACGATATGCTAGAGAGCTCCACTGGCACGAGCAAGAAGTCCAAGGCAGCTGCACCGGAGACCAAGAAGGTGCCCGCCGAGGAGGATGGCATGGAAGTAACTTTCACCATAAGTTCCACCCTTTACGACAAGTAGGAAAGCATGCTCGTCGCCTTCCCGCGGGCGAATGTCGATGTGTTTGCATGGCAACCATCTGATATCCCCGGTGCTCCTAGGAAGGTGATTGAGCACCACCTTGCCGTCTGCCCACACGCGCGGCCTGTCAAGCAGAAGATGCAGAAGCAAGCTTTGGAGCGGCAACAGTTCATTGCCAAAGAGATCAAGAAGTTAGAAGTGGCTGGCTTGATCAGAGGAGTGCTCCATCCAACATGGTTGGCCAATCCAGTTGTAGTGCGCAACGCGAATGGGAAGTGGAGGTTGTGCATTGACTTCACGGACATCAACAAAGCCTGCCCCAAAGATCCTTTCCCCTTGCCGCACATCAACCAGATTGTGGACTCCACTGCCGGCTGCGAATTACTGTCCTTCCTTGATGCCTACTCTAGCTATCATCAGATTTTCATGGCCAAGGAAGACGAGGACAAGACCGCATTTATCACCCCATGTGGTACGTATTGCTTTTTGCGTATGCCTTTCAGGTTGAAGAGTGCTGGTTCTACATTCGCAAGAGCGGTCTAGATTGGTTTTGAGCCCCAACTACATAGAAATATGGAAGCTTACATGGATGACATAGTGGTCAAAACCAAGGATAAGGCCGCGCTTATATCAGACCTAGAAGAAACATTTGCAAACCTGCGCAAGATCAACATGAAGCTCAATCGTGAGAAGTGTGTGTTCGGCGTTCTGTCTCGCAAGCTTGTTGGTTTCTTTATATCTCAACATGGAATTGAAGCAAATCCCGACAATATCAAAGCAATTGAGCAAATTGAAGCACCAAAACGCGTCAAAGATGTGTGTCGTCTTGCCGGTTGTGTTGCTGCTCTGAGTAGGTTCATTTCAAAGTCTACTGAGCGTGCCCTGCCCTTTTTCAAAATCTTGAAGAAGGCGGGTCCAATGAAATGGACTCCGGAAGCGGAGGCAGTGCCACGGGAGTTGAAGAGGTACCTCTCCTCCCCGCCGGTCCTAGTCGCGCCAAAAGCACAAGAGCCATTACTGCTATATCTGGCGGCAACAAATCAAGTGGTGAGTGTTGCACTGGTGGCTGAAAGGGAGGTTGATGAAGAAGCAGCAATAACGGCAGGACCGCCAAACGATGAACCAGGGCATTCCCTAGCAGGGTCTGGTGCCGGCAAAGAAGGATCTGCATAGTCAAATGAGATAATCCAGAAGAAGAAGATGGTGTAGTGGCCAGTCTATTTTGTCAGCTCCTTGCTGTAGGGGGCTAGATCAAGATATTCTCGCATGCAAAAGTTGCTCTTCGGCCTTCTTATGGCCTCGAGGAAGCCGCACCATTACTTCCGAGCACATGAGATCACTGTTGTTACTCGCTTCCCGCTACAGCGGATCTTGCGGAACCCAAAAGCTACTGGCAGGATTGTGGAGTGGGCTTTGGAACTATCAAGCTTTGGTATTAAGTTTGAAAGCACTTCAACCATCTGGAGAAAGGCCTTGGTAGAGTTCATCGCAGAATGTACCCCAACGCCAGATGAAGAAGTTCCAGAGTCAACTCTTGCCGACAAGGAAACCGAGCAAGAATGGATCATGTATTTTGACGGGGCTTTCTCGCTGCAAGGCACTGATGCCGGAGTGCTGATTGTGGCACCCACCGGAGAGCACCTCAGATATGTGGTTCATATGCACTTTCCCCGGGAGAGATCAATGAACAACACTGTCGAGTATGAAGGGCTGCGTGCCGGTCTCAGGATCGCAGCAGACCTTGGGATCAAGAAACTGATTGTTAGAGGTGATTCTCAACTTGTCGCCAGGCAAGTGAACAAAGATTATCACAGCCCGTTGATGGAAGGTTATGTAGATGAAGTGAGGAAGTTGGAAGAATGTTTTGACGTCCTGCAAATGGAGCATGTTCCACGTGCAGAGAACAGCGTTGCCGATGGCCTATCAAAGTGGGTTGCCCTTAAGTTGCCTGTGGAACCAGGAACTTTCGTGCTCCGACTGACTCAACCCTCTATGACACCATCAACTAGGCAAGAGAAGAGAAGGAAGTTGAGTTCCGGCAAGTACTTCCCGGCAGAGCTCCCGGAAGCCGACAACGAGGAGGTTGCCAGGGACAACGACAAGCTTGTCGATCAGCCTTGTTCTCCGGCAGGGCCCCAGGCTCTTGCCGTAGAAGCGCACGCTCCCGCCAAGCATGCCAAGGAGGAGTAGACTCCGACGGGGCCCCAGGCCCTTGCCGTTGAGACTAATGCTCCCCCAGCAGAGGAGATGCCGTTAGTCCTTGTTGTCAAGCCCCGGGCTCTAGCATGGGTGCAACACATCGTTCGTTTCCTTCAAGCAGGAGAACTTCCCAAGGAACAAGAAAAAATAGAGAGGGTAGCCCGCCGGTCAAGCATGTACCAGTTCATGGAGAATGTCCTATACCCAAAAAGGCCAAACGGGGTGAAACTCAAATGCATTCCCGGGAAGGTGGACGAGAGTTGTTGGCAGAGATACACGGAAGCATATGTGGCTCCCACATCGGATACCGGAAAGGAATTCCGGCAAGGATTCTTTTGGCCCACTGCCCTTCAGGATACGACGGCATTAGTAACCAAGTGTGAAGCATGCCAGTTTCATTCGAAGAAACTACATCAACCAGATCAAGCCCTTCAAACAATCCCTCTCTCTTGGCCATTTTCGGTCTGGGGGCTCGACATCTTGGGCCCCTTTCCCCGCGTTGTCGGGGGCTTTGAGTACTGGGACGTAGCAATCGACAAGTTCACAAAGTCGCCAGAAGTGGAAGCAATGAGAAAGGTGACAGCACAGTCAGCCATCAAGTTCTTCAAAGGACTAGTTTCCCGCTTTGGTGTTCCTAACAGGATCATCACTGACAATGGCACAGAGTTCACGAGCCGCACCTTCATGCAGTATGTCCAAGACCTTGGCAGCAGAATCTATTTTGCATACGTTGCCCACCCAAGGAGCAATGACCAAGTGGAAAGGCCTAACGCTGAAGTGATGCGAGGCCTCAAGACGAGAACCTTCGACATGCTGCACAAGTGTGGAAGGCACTGGATTGATGAGTTGCTGGTGGTTCTTTGGTCAATCAGAACAACACCAAATCAAGCTACCATCCAGATACCCTTCTCCCTCGTCTATGGGGTGGAGGTAGTTCTCCCCATGGAACTCATATACGGGTCGCCTCGAGTGCTCTCTTATGATGAGCTTGATCAAGAGCAGTTGCGGCAAGAGGACGCGACACTCCTTGAGGAAGACCGTCTTTAGGATCATGTGAGAGTTGCGTGCTACCAGCAAGCTTTGCGACTCTATATTAGCCGCAAGGTAAATGCCAGAAGTCTTGCAGAAGGCGACCTTGTTCTTTGGCGAGTTCAGTCCGCCAAGAATTCCAACAAGTTGACGCCAAAGTGGGAAGGCCCTTATTGGGTAGTACGAGTCACCAGGCCCGGCGCAGTCCGCCTGGAGACCAAAGATGGCATCCCAGTGAGCAACTCCTGGAATATCGAACATCTTCGCAAGTTCTACCTGTAAGGCACGGTTGTCATGCCCCCTCCCTAGCAACCACCCTTTGTACAAGTCTTGCCGCTGAGCATGTAATCCTTGGTACAAAGCCAGGCTCAGACCCTGTGCGTAGTCGAATAAAGATAAGTGTTATGCAAACCTTGATTGATTTTCATGTTTACTTATGTGCATGTTTATCTGAGATGTTGCATTACACTTATTCTGAGAAAGAGCTAACGGACCACCAAGGTTCCACACCCATATTTTCTCTTCTTTATTTTTCTCAAAGGATAGAAGGTTACCTCGCGTGCAGCTTTGCCGGGGGGAATGGTAGTATGGGTACCTACAAGCAACGTCGCAAAAAAAGAGTATCTCTTGTAGGAAGGAAATACGACAACGGAAAGATAAGTTGCAAAACCCTAGATGAATTCTTGCCGTAGAGTTATTTTTCTTTGGCGACTTCGACCTCTATACGAAAAACATGCACGCCGAGGGACCTTGTCACGATTGGCGGCGCACTCATCATGTTTCGGGACCGGTCAATAGTTTAAGTGGCCGCGCCCGTGCTCCTTGCTTCGTTTCGAGTCCGCTCAACTACCCAAGTGACAATGCTCGCGCCCTTATTCTGTTTCGAGCACGAACAATCCCGTGAGCAGTGACACCGAAAACGCCAAGGCGTCTTGCCGAAAATAGCACCGCCAGTAGGCCACTATGGACCCGTTCCTCAAAGCGCTCGTGGTATGGCTACACATGCCGGCCAGATTCTTCCGAGAAGGTGTAGGCAAAATCTCGTACAAGGAAATAGTCTAACAAGGAATATAACACACAACCATTCAAAATAGGGCGAAAATTTACATGAGATATCGGTTTTTCCTAAGTACATATTTATTTGAATTTCTCCCCTAGGGGAGATTACAAGAAGAACAAGATGGAAAGGGGAGGCGGGATATAAGAAGAAAAAGATGGCAAGAGGCCCCCGGTAGAAGCCCAGCCTGACCCCTCTGGACCAGCCCTGCACGGAGGAGCAGGGCTGCCTGATGGGAAGGCAAGAAACTGGCCCCTCCTGGTCTAGCATTGCATCGAGGAGAGGGCTAGCGCAGGTGAAAAGGGGGATGGACCCTAGAAGCCAAAGTCCACGGGCCTGCCGAAAGACCTAGCCAGAAGATCCAGCAAGAAGATGAGGCAACACCCGGGACTATGGCCCCGGCAAGGCCATCCTGCAGGTAGGGGGAGAGGCGTGAGGCTGGCAGTGATGGTGCGGCCGGCGGTCAGTCCGAGCTCGAATCTTGAGGCTTCGACTTGGCCGCTCGAAGATCGGGCTAATCGCCGCTGTCCTCCTCATCACTCTCGCCCTTGGATAAGCTTTCAGCACTGCTCGAGCTTTCTTTGCAGCACTTGAGACAGACGATGGAGCGCCCGTAAATCTTGACGGAGAGCATATTGGCCTCCGTCATTTTAAAGCAAAGAACCTGCCCCACCTGGAGGTTGTGGGCGAGGGCAAAGGTCTTCCAGCCGTGCCTGAGAAACATGAAGCGATTCGCTACGTACTCGGCATCTACCCGCGTCATGCCAATACAGAAACCAGCCACCCGTAACCATAGGACGGGCGGCTGGTCGGCCTCCATTACCCTGGCAAAGAGGCGAGGCAGGTGTAGATAACTCTGGAGGGGACCGGACAGCTTGCGTACAAAATCCACCATCGTCCCCTCGGCATGGGTCCCCTCGAGGGAGAGGCTTGGCATCGGAGGAGAGGGTGGAGTGGCACTTCGCTTCCCACAACCTAGGCCTCGGCCTCCACGACGCCCGCGGCCCCTCGTGCCTCTTCGGCTAGGTGAGCTCGAGCCGCCCTCCACCTCCGTGGCTGAAGCGGCGGCATGATCCCAACGAGAGCTCCTCCTCAGAGTGGAATATGGTGGCCGCCCTCACCCCCTGTTCATGGCTAAGGGCAAGCGCAACCTGAAGGTTGGGGAGGCGTGAAAAGGCGAACTATGGAGGCTCACACTCGGAAGATGGAAGAAGGATGGATGAGCATCACCCTCGCTATCCCCCAATTTATAGGGGGAAGTGCGGGGGCTAGCTCTCCCCCACTCCAAGAGGCGTCGCCCACCTCCTGAAATAGCAGCGCCCTCAATCACGGGGTGAACAACAACCACTCCGTTGCTCCAATCCACGGCGCCACAGTTACTGCTTTTTCCAGGGACTTAAAGTCATCAGCGCCCGTTGCTGGCTCCCTGCTATACATGCGACGCGCGTGGCGAAAATGACCTGATGTAGTAATTAAAAATAATTGACGACTGCCACGAGCACGCATCCCACGTCCCACATCCAATGGACATCATGGGGAAGTGCAGCCTGCGCAATGATCACAAGTGCAAGGACCTGCCACGCATGCCCGTGCACTATTTGGGCCTAGCCCAACAACGCATCGTGATGTGTATGGCCCAGGACCAGGGGCTCCTGTTGGTGCACCAGAATTTTGGGCACTCCAGTGCCCCTATACTCATGCGCGGGCAATAGTAGCCACCCTGGCGACAAGGCCCAGCATGGACCTGCCAGACACAAACACAGAAGAATCAATGCCCCCGGCAAGACCTTGCTAGGAAGACCCTCCAACCCACGAGCAAGGACAAGGACCCGACAAGGTGAGACCTCGGTAAGGCTCCGCCAGCGCACAAGACAGGTGTCGTTCCGCCTAGACACGCATCGTGGCGAAGGCGCTAGAGGAAGCTAAGCGGTGCCGATGGGACGGGCCCCTGTCCCGTCACGCGAACAGACAAAGATGCCTGATGGTGCATTAAATGCGCCTATCCTACTCCATCAGTGTTAGTTATGATAGCACTGTATCTCTATACACCCCATGTACGCATTGCATGCCACTATTGGGATCCCCTTCACGATATAAAAGAAGGCCTAGGGCGATACGGTAGAGGACTTTTGGATCTTTGCACTTTGGCACTTCTAGATCCTCCTTGGCCAACCCTCTAGCTCACACACGTAGCAGGTGTCCGCAGCGCTCCTGTAGCTAGAACCCTAAAAGCACCGATAATACAACCATGCAGGAGTAGGGTTTTACGCATCCTTGCGGCCCGAACCTGGGTAAGATCTCCGTGTGTTGTTCATCAGACTTGCTCTTTGTGCGAGCCTCGCCCCCCCCCCGCCGAACCAAAAGGGGGCGCTCCGATCCCATAGGTGTTCGTTCCCCACGACGTTAGTAGTATCTTGAGACATGGTAACCGAGCAAGGAAAGTAACAAGCAGGCAAATAAACTAGCAAGTAAAGGAAGCAAAGAAGTAAACTAGCAATTACCAACGGTAAATATTTTTGTATTTTCATTTTTTATGAACCAGGTAAAATATAATAGCAAATTAAAAGTAGAACAAGTGAATGATAATTTTTGTGAAGTTACTCGATAGTAGGTTGATGATAGTCCCCCGGCATGGCGCCAAAAATCCTTCCTGATACTTGTGATATGCATTGGGTTTTCCATGAAGACGAACGGGTGATGCAACACAATATAGGTAAGTAATTCCCTCAGTAGATAACCAAGGTTTAGCGAACAAATAGGAGTAACAACGAACCCCCATATTCAGCGACTACACACAAAAAGAGCAAACATTTGCACCCAACGTGGGCAAGAGGGTTGTCAATCCCCTTGGACTCGTTATTTGCAAGCTTGTAAGTAGTGTGATTGGTAGTAGATACTTGTAAATTCCAAAATAAATAGAAAATAAATAAATGGCAGCAAGTTATTGTATAGTTGGTAAACTTATAAGTGAATTGACTCGGGAGACGTAGTTTTCCCTAGTGGCAATTCTCATGAAAGTAAGCATATGGTGGGTAAACAAATTACTATTGGGCAATTGATAGAAAAGCGCATAGTTATGTGATATTCACGACAATGATCATGTCTGTATAGGCATCACATCCATAAGCAAACAGGTCGAATCCTGCCTGCACCTATTACTATTGCTCCACCCATCGATAGCTATCCAACATGGCTCTAGAGTATTAAGTAAAACAAAGTAATGCTTGGAGTGTTGTTGAACCTTGCATGGGAAACAAAAAAATTCCAACGCAGACACAAGATCTATCCTTGGTTATGAGCATCTATGAGAGGAGATATTGGATGTACATACCCTTGTAGATCTCTAGGCGGGAAGCGTTAAGAAACGTGTTTGGTGTAGTCCAACGTCTTTGGGATCCAAATCGCAGCCGTCCCATGATCCATCCCGATCCAACACCGAATGGACGGCACCTCCGCGTTCAGCACACATACAGCTCAATGACGATCTCCGCCTTCTTGATCCGGCAAGAGGGAGTGGAGAGGTAGATGGGTTCTCCGGCAGCACGATGGCGTGGCGGCGGCGGTAGTGGAGAAGATCCGGCAAAGCTTCTCTAAGCAGCGTCGAGCCAATCTTCTAGAGGAGAAGCGATCTGGGAGGGAGGAAGGGCTGCGCCGTGGCTTGTGGTGTGGCTGCCCTCCTCCCTCTCTCTCTCTCACACACACACAGACACACACACACACACATATATATATATATATATGGGGAAGGGGGGAAGGGCTGTGCCCTAAGGTTCCCACCCCTAGGGGCGGCGGCCAAGAGGAGGGGGCGGCGGCCATGGGGTGGCTTGGCCACCAAGGCAAGGTGGCTGGCCCCCTTAGGGTTTCCCCCTTCCACCCTTTGGCCGCATGGGCCTTGTGGGAGGGGCGGTCAACCCACCAGGGGATGGTGCGCCCTCTCTCACAGCACATGGGGCCCTTCGGGGCTGGTGGCCTCTTCCGGTGGACCCCTCGAAACCTTCCGGCACCCCCGGTAAATTACCCGTGACGCCCGAACTTTTCCTGGTCATCAACACGGACCTTCCTATATATGAACCTTCACCTCCGGACCATTCCGTAGTTCCTCATCACGTCCGGGATCTCATCTGGGACTCCAAACAACCTTTGGTCACCAACGTACATAACTCATCTATACCAAATCGTCACCGAACGTTAAGTGTGCAGAATTGCGGGTTCGAGAAGTATGTAGACATGACCGAGACACCTGATACATCTCCATAGTATCTACTTTTCCAAATTCTTTTGCCCTTGTTCTGAAATCTAATTTGCATGAATTGAATGGAACTAACCCAGACTGACGCTTTTTTCAGCAGAATTGCCTTGGTGTTATTTTTGTGCAGAAATAAAAGTTCTCGGAATGACCTGAAAATTTACGGAGAATATTTTTGGAATTAAAAAAATACTGGTGAAATAATCAATCGGAGGGGGGCCACCCATTGCCCACAAGTCAGGGGGTGCCCCCCGAGCCCACGCTTAGGTGGCTTGTGGCCCCCCTGCAGCTCCACCGACCTTAATTCCAACTCCATATAATCCTAGTTTGGGAGAAAAAATAAAGGAGAAGAGTTCATTGCGTTTCACGATATGTAGTCGCCGCCACCTCCTCTTCTTCCTTGGGAGGCCAAATCTGGAGTCTGTTTTGGGCTGCAGAGAGGGGAATCGACGCCATCGTCATCACCAAGCATCCTTCATCACCAATTCCATGATGCTCTCCACTGTTCGTGAGTAATTCCATCGTAGGCTTGCTGGACGGTGATGGGTTGGATGAGATTTACCATGTAATTGAGTTAGTTTTGTTAGGGTTTGATCCCTAGTATCCACTATATTCTGAGATTGATGTTGCTATGACTTTGCTATGCTTAATGCTTGTCACTAGGGCCCGAGTGCCACGATTTCAGATCTGAACCTATTATTTTTTCATGAATATATATGTGTTCTTGATCCTATCTTGCAAGTTGTCGACACCTATTACGAGTTATGATCTGCATCCCCCAGGGTGACAATAACTGTGATTCTTTCCTGTGATTGCCGTAGTTTGAGGAGTTCATGTATTCACTAATTGCTAATGCTTTGGTCCTATTCTCTATTAAAAGGAGGCCTTCATATCCCTTAGTTTCCATTAGGACCCCGCTGCCATGGGAGGGTAGGACAAAAGATGTCATGCAAGTTCTTTTTCATAAGTACGTATGACTATATATGGAATACATGCCTACATTCCATTGATGAATTGGACCAATTTGGTGTCACCCTATGTTATAACCATTGCATTATGAATGCACTCCGACGTAATTATCCATCACTGATCCATTGCCTACGAGCTTTTCACATATTGATCTTTGCAAAGTTACTTTTCCGTTGCTACTCTTACAATCACTACAAAACTGCTGCTGTCACTTTTGCCTTCGTTGTCGTTACTTCCATAATACTTTGCTACTAAATACTTTGATGCAGATATTAAGTCTTTCAGGTGTGGTTGAATTGACAACTCAGCTACTAATACTCGAGAATATTGTTTGGCTCCCCTTGTGTCAAATCAATAAATTTGGGTTGAATACTCTAAGTTTGCAATATGATCCTAAGTTTGCTACTTCACCTATCTTTGTTATTGATAAGGATTATGAATTCTCTGTCGATCCTGAGTTAATTACTTTGGTTGAAACTGATCCTTTACATGGTTATGAATCTCAAAATGATGTGGCACATCTTACTAAATGGAATGATATAGCCACCCTATTTACTCATGAGGAAAAATTCGTTATTACTATATTCTTAAGTTGTTTCCTTTCTCTTTAAAGGGTGATGCTAAGATATGGTTTAATTCTCTTGCTCTTGGTTGTGTGCGTAGTCCCGAGGATATGATATATTACTTCTCTAGAAAATATTTTCCTTCCCATAAGAAACAAGCTGCCTTGCAGGAAATATTTAACTTCATGCAATTTAAAGAAGAGAGTCTCCCACAATCTTGGGGGACGCTTCTCCAATTACTTAATACTTTGCCTGATCATCCTCTCAAAAAAAATACTTGATATCTTTTATAATGGACTAACCGATGCTTCTAGGGACCACCTAGATAGTTGTGCTGGTTGTGTTGTGAGGACACGAGCTGTTGAACTACTTGATCTACTATTGAATAATATATTGAGCAATGATAATGATTGGACTATCCCCGAACCACCTCCAAAGCCCACTCGAAAGAAAAGAGGTGTTCTATTTCTCAGTCCTGAAGATATGCAAGAGGCAAAAAAATCTATGAAAGAAAATGCTATTAAAGCTGAAGATGTTAAGAATCTACCACCTATTGAAGAAATACATGGTCTTGATAACCTGACATAGGTAGTAAAGGTAAATTATCTACGTAGATTTGATGAAGATGAAATTCCTTATAATAAGTCTGATAGCCAATGCTTGGATGAGTTTGATAATTTGGTTGTTAAGCAAGAAAATTTCAATGCTTATGTTAGTAGACAATTGAAACATAATGCTTACATGCCTGATTGCTTAGGTGACTATATGAGTAGAACTATTAATGATCTTAAGCTTATTAGTAAACATGCCTCCATGGTAACTACTCAAGTAGAACAAGTACTTAAGGCACAAAATGATTTACTTAATGAGATGAATGGTAAGAACAATTATTATTGGAGATTTTGAATTTCCTCTCCCTTCTGTCAAGAAGAAATATGAAATAATCATGGTAGGGGACATGCCTGTCCCCGTTGAGGTAACTTAGTGTTATACGAAAATTCTCCGGTTTCATGTTACTCAAAAGAAGTTTGTTAATAAGACTTGATCAACCTTGTTAATGAATTCCTTTTGACGGGCATGAGATGGATGAATTTAGAAGGCACAACCTTCTATACCCAACTTTTACTTTCTGTTGTTTAGATTAGACAAAGTAAAAATGCTATTATTTTTCTGTTTTCCGAGTTATTCGTGCAATAAGAAATGACCTGAAAATAAAAGTTCCCCAAATGCTCTGAAAATGTAGTATGATTTTTTCTGGAATATTTAAGAATTTCTGGCACTGAGAACATATCAGGGGGCTGCACCAGTGAGCCACAAGCCCATAGGGCATGGCCACCCGCCTAGGCGTGCCCAGTTGGCTTGTGGGTCCCATGTAGGCCTCCCTCACTTACTCCAACACACATCCACTTCGTCTTCTCTAGAAAAATTCCACCATTGCTCAAACATGTGTTCTAGCTCATTTTGCTGCCATTTTTGATCTCCTGGTGCAAAGCTCCAATTGCAAAACTGTTTTGGGGGATTGATCTTCGGTATGTGACTCCTCCAATGGTGCAACTAGTTTTCGTTTTAGTGCTTTATATATAGCAAATTTTTGCTGATGTGGTGACCTTGTTCTTGAGCTTACATGTCAAACTTGTATGGTCCTAAGTAATTGTGATGCATGATATAGGCTCTAGGCACTTGTGGGAGTAGTTGCTATAAGTTTTGTGGAGTTTTGTTCACCGTTATTTTGAGTCACTAAAAATTTCAGAAATTTTCTAGAGAAAGAAATGATGAGGAGATTTTTAAGAGGCTCTGCAAGCCGGAGCTCTAAAGAAGATGAAAATGAGGTGAAGAAGAAGTCCAAATACAATCTTCCTCGTCTCACGGAGATTCGACCATGTGAATGGCCAAGTGGTGCATTCTTGAGGGCGGCTGGTATTTATGAAGATTTTTATTATTTGGTAGAGAATGCAGGCATCACCGACTTCCTCAATGATAAGTGTGACCAGTACGTCCTACTCACTAATATCTCCGTGCAAAACTTTCACTTTTATCCTAGGAAGGATCCTCCCATGGTAGAGTTTTACTTGGATGATGTGCCTAAGAAAATGACATTTCACGATTTTTGCAATGTTTGCAAAATACCTTATGAGGGAAGCATCAGTGAACCATGTCCTAGAGACACGAAGGACTTTATTGCCGCAATCATTGTGGGGGGAAGAGAGAGGGGTGTCGAAGGCACAAGCAACTAGTTTACATTTTCCTATTCTACGCTATTATTCATTATTTGCAGGGAGATGTTTAGTTGTTCATGGGGAGAGTGGAGGCCTTAGTGCTCCCGACCTCGCCATTCTACACCACGCTTTACTCGTTGATAGAACTTTTAGTCTAGGCGATATGGTGGCCCAACGATTGAAGTTAAACCATTCGAAGGGCCCCATATTTGGAGGTATTTTTGCATCTCGTCTAGCCAAAAACTTTAAGATACCCATTAGGCTTGACGAGGAAAAGGAAATGCCGCTACCTACAAGATATTTAGACTGTGACAGTATGGTAACACATCATTTTGTTAGGAAGGATAATGATAGGAGGCTGCTTTACAACTTAGTATTTAGTCAAAGTACTTGTGAGATTATTACTCTGCCTACTTATTTTTTGTTTGATATTCATTCAGGTAGGTACACTATTATGCCCGAGGACATCTACAGATATTGGGGTCTGTCACAACCCCCAACACCTAAGCCGACACCAGTCCTTGATTCGTATCAGGATCCAGTTTTTCACTGAGAGCCACATGAGCTCGCCAACCAGTGGAACCCTCAGGACCCTCCGGAGTATCCAGGAGATGGTTATTTTCAGCCATGGCCCTAAACCAACTTAGGCCAAAATACTAAGCTTGGGGGAGTACGTATTTCTCCTGACATTATGTTCATGTTCACACACTCGTCTTAGTAGTCGCTCTTACTTTTTCATTGTTTCATCCATGGTAGTTTATTTCATCTTTTCGCTTTCTTCTTGCATGCTTAATTAACCTTGAGAAAATCCAAAAAAATAGTTCTAGCTTTACCTTCTAGTTTGTTTAGTTGTAGCATTGAAAGAAGACCCAAAAAGATTTCTTGTTCTTCTTTTGATTGTTGGGAGTTTTCCCATGTAAATGTTTTTCTCATTCTTGTTTTGAAATTTCTTTCTTTGGGTTGTAAAGATAAGACCACAATGAAAATGATGAGTGGCTCTCATATGCATTATTGTTTATCTATCAGAGAGCCCATATTACTTTTCCTTCTCCATTGAGTTATTGTTTGTAGATTCCAGCTTAGTCCAATGGACATGCACTGTTATTATTATTCACACCGTTCGGTCATGTAAGTGCAAGGCAATTATGACGATATATGATGAAGAGAATCACATGGAGAAAAGTTAGTGCGTACTCGACCTATTTTGTTTTTGTAAATATAATTAGCTCATCGTTCTGGATTCAGGTCATTATGGATGAAACATATTTGCAATGATAATTAGAGATTATAGTTACTCATGCCATGCTTAATTAGCTAAGAGTGTATAATAGTTTGTCTTGAGTGCCAACATGCATCTTCAAATGGTTGTGATGTAGTATGATAGTATGGTATCCTCCTTTCAATGATTCAAGTGGCTTGACTTGGCACATGTTCACCCATGTAATTGAAACAAAATCAACATAGCCTCCATGATATTTATGTTCATGGTGATTTATATCCTACTCATGCTTGCATTCAATGTTGGTTAATCTCAATGCATGTTTATGACTGTTGTCGCTCTCTAGTTGGTCGCTTCCTAGTCTCTTGCTAGCCTTCACTTGTACTAATCGTGAATAATGCTTGTGCATCCACTTCCTTAAACCCAAAGTTTTTCCATCTGAGTCCACCATACCTACCTATATGCAGTATTTACCTGCCGTTCCAAGTAAATTTGCATGTGCCAAACTCTAAACCTTCAAATAATATTCTATTTTGTATGCCCGAATCGCTCATGTAGCGACTAGCGGCGGTCAGTATCTTCCATGCTAGGTGGATTATTCTCATGATATGTGTTAATTCACTATCATTCACGAGAAAGTGTCTAGTATTCGGGATGCCCAGTTCCATGCTGAACAATCAAATCAAAATATAATCAAACAAACCTCCCTCAAGATTGTTGTTTGTATGGATGGTACCCGTGGATTTGGCCAACCATGGAGTGTGTTCGATTGGTGGAGGAGGCTAAAAACTCTATCATTTTGTTTGGGAACCACCTATAATGTATCTAGCATGGAAGATGGGTGAAGTCTCTTTGTCGTTACGTTGACAATGAAAGCATACCACTCAAAATTATTATTCATCCCTGTTTTAGAAGCTCGACCTCTGGCACCTATGGAAATCAATGCTTCGCTCTGCAAAGGGCCCATCAATTTTACTTCGCTATTGAGTCATCCTTCTCTTATAAAAAGCACCAGTTAGTGAGCACCACTGTCATGTGTATGCTTTGCTATTAATTTATTTTGAGTATGATTATGACTGGATCTCTTTTACCATGAATTACAATGTCCAGTTATTCCTTGTTCTTCAGGGGTGCTCTGCATTTATGTTTTGCGGTCTCAGAAAGGGCTAGCGAGATGTCATTATATCATATTGTATCATGATTGTTTTGATAAGTGTTGTAATCCAAGAGTTATTATTATCGCTCGCTAGTTGATTATGACATTGATATGAGTAAATGTGAGACCTAAATATTATTGTAAACGTGGTTAGTCTATAATCTTTGCTAAAAATGTGAACATCATTTAGATATATATTTACAACAACACGATCAAATAGAGTTTGTAAAAGTTTTTATTTTTCACTTTTAGTTTCTCAACTGAATTGCTTGAGGTCAACAAATTGGTTAAGCTTGGGGGAGTTGACATGTCTCCATCGTATCTACATTTCCAAAATCTTTTGCCCTTGTTTTGGACTCTAATTTGCATGATTTGAATGGAACGAACCCGGACTGACGCTATTTTCAGCAGAATTGCCTTGTTGTTATTTTTGTGCAAAAATAAAAGCTATCAGAACGACCTGAAAATTTATGGAGAATATTTTGGTAATTAATAAAAAATAATGGAGAAATAATCAACCGTAGGGGGCCACCCATTGGCCACAAGCCAAGGGTGCCCCCCTAGGTCATGCCCAGGTGGCTTGTGGACCCCTACAGCTTCATCGACCTCAATTCAAACTCCATATAATCCTATTCGGGGAAAAAAATAAAGGAGGAGAGTTCATCACATTTCACGATACGGAGCCGCCGCCACCTCCTAGTCTTCCTCGGGAGGCCAGATCTGGAGTCCGTTTTGGGCTCCAGAGAGGGGAAATCGACGCCATCGTCATCACCAATCATCCTTCACCACCAATTCCATGATGATCTACGCCGTTCATGAGTAATTCCATCTTAGGCTTGTTGGAGGGTGATGGATTTGATGAGATTTACCATTAATCGAGTTAGTTTTGTTAGGTTTTGATCCCTAGTAACCACTATGTTCTGAGATTGATGTTGCTATGACTTTTCTATGCTTAATGCTTGTCACTAGGGCCCGAGTGCCATGATTTCAGATCCGAACCTATTATGTTTTCATGAATATATATGTGTTCTTGATGCTATCTTTCAAGTTTTAGACACTTATTACGAGTTATGATCCGCATCCCCCAGGGTGACAATAACTGGGATTGTTTTCGGTGATTACCGTAGTTTGAGGAGTTCATGTATTCACTAAGTGCTAATGCTTTGGTCCAGTTCTCTATTAAAAGGAGGCCTTAATATCCCTTAGTTTCCATTAGGACCCCACTGCCACGGGAGGGTAGGACAAAATATGTGATGCAAGTTCTTTTCCATAAGCACGTATGTCTATATATGGAATACATGCCTACATTACATTGATGAATTGGAGCTAGTTTTGTGTCACCCTATATTATAACCGTTGCATGATGAATGCCATCCGACATAATTATCCATCATTGATCCATTGCCTACAAAATTTTCACATATTGATCTTTGCTAAGTTACTTTTCCGTTGCTACTCTTACAATCACTTCAAAACTGCTACTATCACTTTTGCATTCTTTACCGTTACTTCCATAATACTTTGCTGCATATATTAAGTCTTTCAAGTGTGGTTGAATTGACAACTCAGCTGCTAATACTCAAGAATATTCTTTGGCTCCCCTTGTGTTGAATCAATAAATTTCGGTTGAATACTCTACCCTCGAAAACGGTTGCGATCCCCTGTACTTGTGGGTTATCAACACCACTACGGTCAATAACCAATAGCGGGACCCGGATGCCCATATTGGTTCCTACATGTTCTACAAAGATCTTTATCGGTTGAACCTCTATGTCAAGGATTCATATAATCCCGTACGATGTTCCCTTTGTCTATCGGTATGTTACTTGCCCGAGATTCGATCGTCGATATCTTCATACCTAGTTCAATCTCGTTACCGGCAAGTCTCTTTACTCATTCTGTAATACACGATCCTGTGCCTAACACATTATTCACTTTGCTTGCAAGGCTTGTTGTGATGTTGTATTACCGAGTGGGCCCTAAGATACCTCTCCATCACACGGAGTAACAAATTCCAGTCTTGATCCATGCCAACTCAATAGACACCCTCGGATATACCTGTAGAGCATCTTCATATTTATCGAGTTACATTGCAATGTTTGATACACACAAGGTACGCCTCCGGTGTCAGTGAGGTGCATGATCTCATGGTCATAGGAACAGATACTTGACATGCAGAAAACTATAGCAATAAACTGACATGATCATCTGCTATGTTTATAGTTTGGGTCTTGTCCATCACATAATTTCCCCAATGATGTGGTCCTTTTATCAAATGACATCGCATGTCAATGGCTTGGAAATCTTGACCATCTTTTATCAACGAGCTAGTCTACTAGAGACATGATACGTCTCCATCGTATCTATAATTTTTGATTGTTTCATGCCAATATTCTACAACTTTCATATAATTTTGGCAATTTTTAATATTATTTTTGGGACTAACATATTGATCCAGTGCCCAGTGCCAGTTCCTGTTTGTTGCATGTTTTTTGTTTCGCCGAAAATCCATATCAAACAAAGTCCAAATGTGATAAAAACTTACGGAGATTTTCTTGGGAATATTTGTAATTTTGGGAAAAACATTCAACATGAGATGATGCCCAAGGTGACCACAAGCCAGGGCACGACCTACCCCCTGGCCGCGCCCTGGGCCCTTTTGGCCACCCCTGAAGGAGGTTGGTTCCATTATTTTTCCATAAGAAAGATAATTTTTGGATAAAGACCCCCTCAAAATTTCAGCCCGATCAGAGTTACGGATCTCCGGGAATATAAGAAGTGGTGAAAGGCCAGAATCTGGGAGCACAAAAATAGAAGGAAACATAGAGAGAGAGATCCAATATCGGAGGGGCTCTCGCCCCTCAGCCACCATG
Source organism: Hordeum marinum (assembly GCA_022496015.1). Lineage (NCBI taxonomy): Eukaryota > Viridiplantae > Streptophyta > Magnoliopsida > Poales > Poaceae > Hordeum > Hordeum marinum. Next base: position 273,569,375 of record CM039674.1, on the reverse strand, counting down.
GAGGCCAAGGACCAGAGGCGAAACCCTCCTCCCATCTAGGGGGAGGTCAAGGAAGAAGAAGAAGCAGGGGGCTCTCTCCCCCTCTCTCCCGGTGGCACCGGAATGCCGTCGGGGCAATCATCGTGATGGCGATCTACTCCAACAACTCCGTCATCTTCACCAACACCTCCATCACATTCCCCCATATATCTACAGAGGTCCACTCTCCCGCAACCCGCTGTACCCTCTACTTGAACATGTTGCTTTATGCTTCATATTATTGTCCATTGATGTGTTGCCATCCTATGAAGTCTGAGTAGGTTTTTGTTGTCCTATGGGTTGATTGATGATCATGATTGGTTTGAGTTGCATGTTTTATTATTGGTGATGTCCTATGGTGCTCTATGTGTCACACAAGTATGAGGGATCCTCGTTGTAGGGTGTTGCAATGTGTTCATGATTTGCCTATGGTGGGTTGCTTGAGTGAGAGAAGCATAAACCCGATTAGGTGGTTTATTGCATATGGGAGTAAAGAGGACTTGATACCTTATAATGCTATGGTTGGGTTTTACCTTAATGATATTTAGTAGTTGCGGATGCTTGCTAGAGTTCCAATCATAAGTGCATATGATCAAAGTAGAAAAAGTATGTTAGCTTATGCCTCTCCCTCATATAAAATTGCAATAATGATTACCGGTCTAGTTATCGATTTCCAAGGGACAATTCCGCAAATCCTACCGCCACTTTCCACACTATTTAAACTAACTTGGTTGTTTCTTTATCTTAGCAGCCCATAGTTTTTATTTACATGCTCTTCATTATCTTGCAAACCTATCCCGTTACACCTACAAAGTAATTCTGGTTTCATACCTGTTCTAGGTAAAGCGAATGTTAAGCGTGCATCGAGTTGTATCGGTGGTCGATAGAACCTAAGGGAATAATTGTTCTACCTTTAGCTCCTCGTTGGCTTCGACACTCTTACTTATCGAGAAAGGCTACAATCGATCCCCTACACTTGTGGGTTATCAAGACCTTTTTCTGGCGTCGTTGCCGGGGAGCAATAGTGTGGGGTGAATATTCTCACGTGTGCTTGTTTGCTTTATCAATAAGTAGATTTTATTTGATGTTCTAAGTTGTTTTCTATCTCTAGTTATGGATATGGAACACAAAATACCAAAAAATAGGTGTACTTGCTACTCATGGAGATGGGGAACCTCCTAAAACCCTTTATGCTTGTTATATGAAAGATATTATGCACTACTTTAATAATACTGAGAAAACCCCTTTCAATTATATAATGGGGTACACATTGGATCAATGTGAATACTTTAGGCATTATCGCTTGACTCAGAAAGGGAAACTGTTATGGGATCAAATTTATATGTTGGAATGGTATGCTTGGAATCTATGCTTGAGATATGATATTACTTGTTGCTCTAGGCTGAAGGCTAAACACCTTCCCTTTTCATGTAAATTTAATGATAATGAAACCTTGGCTTCTTATGCTAATGGTATATATGATTACTATAATGTGGAACAAATAGAAGAGTTTGTTGGTTTTAAGGGTGCCTATGAAATTGAAGCTTTGTTTGAGGAGTATGAAAATTATGATGATGCTGTTTACAGATCTGAAAATCTTGCTATACTTCGATATTGCTATGACAATTATAAATATAATGCCGATATTAATACTTTTATTGATAAAGTCTCCGCTGTCCAAGAAGAGACTAATATTTTGCAGGAATATATGGAAGAGGAAATTGATGACACTATGAGCTCACTAGATGAAAAAGATGAGGAGGAGAGCGAAGAACAAAAGGAGGAAGAGCAGACTAGCTACCCGTGCCCACATTCTAATCAGAGTAACTCTTCAACTCATACATTTTTAATCCCCCTTCGCACATACCAAAGGATGAATGCTATGATGATTGCTATGATCCCTGGATTCGTTTGAAATATCCCTTTTTGATGAACTTGATGCTTGCTATTCTTGTGTCCATGATGCCAATATGAATTATGCTTATGGAGATGAACTTGTTATAGTTCCCTATTTTAAGAATGAAATTGTTTCTATTGCACCCACACATGATAATACTATTATGTTTTTGAATTCTCCAAACTACACTATATCGGAGAAGTTTGCACTTATTAGGGATTATATTGATGGGTTGCGTTTTCCTACTGCACATGATGATTTTAATGAATATAATATGCATGTGCTTGATGATCCTACTTCCAAATATTATGAGAGAGGAACTAATCTCCACCCCTCTATGTTTCCAATACGATAAAATTGCAAGAAACTATTTATACTATGCATTGGCTTTACTTTGTGTGCATGAATTGTTCTCGTATGACATGCCAATGCATAGGAAGAGAGTTAGAATTCGTTTTCACATGATTTATATCACTTTGTGCTCACTACTTAATTACAAATCATTGCTAATTAAAATTGTCTTTGATATACCTTGGGATTTGGGTGGATCCACTACTTGAGCACTTTATGCCTAGCTTAATGGCCTTCAAGAAAGCGCTGCCAGGGAGAAAACCCAGAAGTTTTAGAGACACATTTTATTATGTTGTGTGATTTTATTTAGTTTAAAAACAAAAAATTAAATTGAGGAACTTAAAACTGTTTCAAAAAGAAAAGTGAAAATGAGAAAGACGTGCAGCGTTGAACTGGGGGCTAGCCTTGAACTTTGTTCATGCCCATGGAAACTTTGTGAATCTTGATTACAGAAACTTTTCAGAAATAATAATTATTCCCTTGTACAAATCCATTGTATTATAAAAATAATGTTCCAAGAATTACCTTTAGGATGTTTAAATTGCTTATTTGATATGTGCTGTGTAAAAACAGAAACTTTTTCTGCAGTGTCTGAATTTCTATATTTTACTAGAGCGTGACAAAATTCTAAATTTTTTACACAATAATGTTATACAAATTCTTGACTGCATCCTAATGTTTTAGAATCTGAAGATTTACAGAAGTATGGTGAATGTTCAGATTACTACAGACTGCCCTATTTTTGACATATTTTGTTTTCTGATGCATTGTTTTGCTCGTTTTGATGAAACTACCGATTGTATCGGTGGTATAAGCCATGGACAAGTTATATTACAGTAGCTAAAATTCAAAAACAGAATATGAATGGGTTTTCAATGGTACTTAAAGTGGTGATTTGTTTTAGTATACTCACGTCATGAGGGTTTTGTTAAGTTTCATGTGATTGAAGTTTTCAAGTTTTGGGCGAGATCAGATGGATGAAGGAATAAGGAGTGGAAAGAGACTAAGATTGGGGATGCCCGAGGAACCCCAATGTAATGGTCAACGACTCCCAAGAAACTAAGCTTGGGGATGCCCCGAAAGGCATCCCCTCTTTCTTTTAACAACCATCGGTAACTTTACTTGGAGCTATATTTTTATAAGTCACATGATATGCATCAATCTTGGAGCTTCGTGTGATTTTTCTTTTTCTTCTAATAATGCACCATGATGGTATGAGAAAGTCCTTGGTTGATTTATAGAAGGCTATTTGCACCTCACTTATATCTTTTGAGTATGGCTTTATAAATGCTTCATGTGCTTCACTTATAGTATTTGAAGATTGGATTGCATGTTTCCCTACACATAGAAAACTGCCATTTGTAGAAAGCTCTTTTGCTTCACTTATATTTGTTAGAGAGTGGGCATATATTTTATATAAATAATTAAACTCTCATGCTTCACTTATATCTGTTTAGAGAGTTAACAGGAGTTGGTCATTCACATGGTTAGTCATAAAATCCTACAAATAACTTTTAGATCACTGAATATGATGTGTTTGATTCATTGCAATAGTTTTGTGATATAAAGATGGTGATATTAGAGTCATGCTAGTGAGTAATTGTGGATTGGTAAAAATACTTGTGTAATGGTTTGTGATTCTCGTAGCATGCACGTATGGTGAACTGTTATGTAAGGAAGTCGTAGCATGATTTGTTTATTGATTGTCAACCTTTATGTGATGGTCGGGAGCGCGTGATGGTTAACTCCTACCAACCTATCCCCTAGGATCATGCGTATAATACTCTGCTTCGATGACTAATAGACTTTTGCAATAATTTTGTGAGTTCTTTATGACTAATGTGAGTCCATGGATTATACGCAGTCTCACCCTTCCACCTTTGCTACCCTTTCTAGTACCGCGCAACTTTCGCTGATGCATTAAACCCACCATATATCCTCCCTCAAAGAAGCCACCATACCTTGTTGGAAATATGCCCTAGAGGCAATAATAAATTAGTTATTATCATATTTCCTTGTTCATGATAATCGTTTATTATCCATGCTATAATTGTATTGATCGGAGACTTAAATGCATGTGTGGATACATAGACAAAACCATGTCCCTAGTATGCCTCTAATGGACTAGCTCTTTGATCAAAGGATGGTTAAGGTTTCCTAGCCATGGACATGAGATGTCATTTGATAACGGGATCACATCATTAGGAGAATGATGTGATGGATAAGACCCAAACTACAAACATAGCATATGATCGTGTCAGTTTATTGCTACTGTTTTCTGCATGTCAAGTATATGTTCCTATGACCATGAGATCATGCAACTCACAGATATCGGAGGAGTGCCTTGTGTGTATCAAACGTCGCAACGTAACTGGGTGACTATAAAGGTGCTCTACAGGTATCTTCGATGGTGTCTGTTGAGTTGGCATGGATCGAGACTGGGATTTGTTACTCCGTGTGAGGGAGAGGTATCTCGGGGCCCACTCGGTAATGCAACATCACAATAAGCCTTGCAAGCAATGTGACTAATTGTTAGTTGAAGGATCTTGTGTTACAGAACGAGTAAAGAGACTTGCCAATAATGAGGTTGAACTAGGTATGGAGATACCGACGATCGAATCTCGGGCAAGTAACATACCGAAGAACAAAGGGAACGTTATACGGGATTAACTGAATCCTTGACATAGAGGTTCGACCGATAAAGATCTTCGTAGAATATGTAGGAACCAATGTGGACGTCCAGGTCCTGCCATTGGTTATTGACCGTAGAGGTGTCTCGGTCATGTCTACATAGTTCTCAAACCCGCAGGGTCTGCACACTTAAGGTTCGGTGACGTTTCGGTAGTGTAGAGTTATGTATGGTGGTGACCTAAGGTTGTTCGGAGTCCCGGATGAGATCCCGGACGTCACGAGGAGCTCCGGAATGGTCCGGAGGTAAAGATTCATATATAGGAAGTCCCAGTTTGGTTTCCGGAAAAGTTTTGGGCTCATCGGTAGTGTACCGGGAGTATCGGTATTGTACCGGGAGTGCCGGTAGTGTACCGGAGGACCTCCGGGAGGGGTATTTCGACCCCAAGAGGTCCATGGTCTGTGGGAGAATAATAACCAGCCCTTAGTGGGCTGGGAAAACAGCCACAAAGGCCCATGGCGCAGGAGAGAAAGTCCTAAAGCAAAAAGTGGAAAATCAGCCAATAGGAGGCAATCCTGCTCCAACTAGGATTGGAGGTGAAGTAGGATTGCTCCCACCTCCTATTTCGGCCGACCCAAAGGTCTTGGCTGCCTCTCCTCTCCTCTCCTCCTATATATACTAGTGGATTGGGTGGTTTTTGGACAAAATTTCCGGCCACGTGCTACCCGTTTCACCGGTGCACAGTTTCTCCTCTAGATCGGTTTTCCGCAGCGCTTAGGCGAAGCCCTGCTGGAATCACTCCACCACCATCACCGGAGCGCCATCACGCTGCCGGTGAACTCTCTCTCCTCTCCATCTCCTATTGCTGGATCGAGACGGTGGAGATCGTCATCAAGCTGCACGTGTGCTGAACGCGGAGGTGCCGTCCGTTCGGCGCTAGATCGGAAGGACCGTGATCGAGATTGCGAGACAGTTCGTGATGAGATCGCGAAACGGATCGTGATGAGTTCGCGGGACAGATCGTGATCAAGATCATGAGACGGATCGTGATGAGATTGCGGGACGGATCGTGATGAGTTCACGGGACGGATCGTGATTGGATCGCAGGACGGATCGTGATGAGATCGCGGGACGCTCGGCGATTTGGATCGCGAAGATGTTCGACTACACCAACCGCGTTTCTTAACGCTTCCCGCTTAGCGATCTACAAGGGTATGTAGATCCACTCTCCCTCTCGTAGATGCTCATCACCATGGATAGGTTTGCGTGTGCGTAGGAAAATTTTTGTTTCCCATGCGACGTTCCCCAACATACCTACCTATTATGGCATTTCCATAGCCATTCCGAGATATATTGCCATGCAACTTCCACCGTTCCATTTATTATGACACGCACCATCATTTTTCATATTGCTTTGCATGATCGTAAGATAGCTAGCATGATGTTTTCATGGCTTGTCCTTTTTTGATGTCATTTTCTATGCTAGATCATACATCCTGGTACACCATCGAAGGCATTCATATATATTCATGTATCGAGTTGTAATTCTTGAGTTGTAAGTAAACAAAAGTGTGATGATCATCATTATTAGAGCATTGACCCATGTGAGGAAAGGATGATGGAAGCTATGATTCCCTCACAAGTTGGGATGAGTCTCTGGACTTTACAAAAAAATAAAATAGGCCAAAGAAGCCCAAATAAAAAAAGAGACGCCAAAGATGCCCGCCAAAAAAATAAAAAAATAAATAAATAAAGAGAGAGAAAAGAGAGAAACTACAATGCTACTATCCTTTTTCCACACTTCTGCTTCAAAGTAGCACCATGATCTTCATGATAAAGTGTCTCCTGTTTTGTCACTTTCATATACTAATGGGAATTTTTCACTATATAACTTGGCTTGTATATTCCAATGATTGGCTTCCTCAAACTGCCCTAGGTCTTCTTGAGCAAGCAAGTTGGATGCACACCCACTTAGTTTCTTTTTTAAATTTCATACACATATAGCTCTAGCGCATCTGTTGCATGGCAATCCCTACTCACTCATATTGATATCTATTAATGGGCATATCCATAGCCCGTTGATACGCCTAGTTGATGTGAGACTATCTTCTCCTTTTTCTTCATAACCTCCACCCTATTATATTCCACCTATACTGCTATATCCATGGCTCATGCTCATGTATTGTGTGAGAGTTGAAAAAGTTTGAGAACATAAAAGGTGTGATACAATTGCTTGACTTGTCAACGGGGTTGTGCATGATATAAATACTTTGTGTGGGGAAGATGGAGCATAGCCACACTATATGATATTGTAGGGATAACTTTCTTTTGCCATTATATTTTGAAGAGATACAATTTCTTTATTAGTATGCTTGAAGTATTGTTTATCTTAATGTCAAATGATAGACTATTGCTTTGAATCACTTGTGTCTTAATATTCATGCCATGATTAGATTATATGAACAAGATTATGCTAGGTAGCATTCCACATCAAAATATATCTTTTTTATCATTTACCTACTCAAGGACGAGCAGGAATTAAGCTTGGGGATGTTGATACGTCTCTGTCGTATCTATAATTTTTGATTGTTTTATACCAATATTATACAACTTTCATATAATTTTGGCAACTTTTTATAATATTCTTGGGACTAACATATTGACCAGTGCCCAATGCTAGTTCCTATTTGTTGCATGTCTTTTAGTTTCGTAGAAAATCCATATCAAACGAAGTCCAAACATGATAAAAACTTACGGAGATTTTCTGGAATATATGTGATTTTTTGGAAAAAGAATCAATGCGAGACGATACCCAAGGTGACCACAAGCCAGGGGTGCGACCTATTGAAATCAAGATACTCGGGGTGTGATACCTTGGGGGCTTTAGCATGAAGCAACGTCCACTCCCTTCATTTGGTGAATCAAATATGTCGTAGGAGTCGGTTGTCACTAGTGCAAGTCCGGCAACACCTTCATCTTGACAATAGTTAGAGTTGGAGTGATAGCTTCTCTTAGAGTAGTTGTTGGATTCGGAGCCGGAAACCCATTCACAAACATGAGCTTGATGTTTCCTTCTTGAGTATCTCTTGGTGTACTTGTCCTTGTACTACGAGTCCCTACTTCTCCTTGAGGGTCTTCTTTCATAACGATCATCTCTACTCCTTCTCTGTCTTCGAGGTGACTCGTCTCTTGAGCTTCATCTTATTGGTGACTCTTCTTTCCTTTTGTAAGGAGCCGTGCACTCATTGGAGTAGTGTCCGGGCTTCCCACAATTGTAGTAGTTTTGGTCACGACTAGACGAACGATTCTCTTCATATCTTGAGTTTGAGCTTCGATCTTTGCTTCTATTCTTGTAGAACTTGTTGAATTTCTTGACCATGAGACTTAACTCTTCATTTGTGACAAGGTTGTCGCTTGAGATAGCGGGAGCATCACTTGTGTCTTTGTAAGCACCGCTAGACTTGTGGTGAAGCTCTTCCTTGTCCTTGAGTGTCATCTCATGAGCAACAATTCTTCCAATCACTTCCGTTGGCTTGAGATATTTGTAGTTGGACATCATTTGGATCAATGTGCAAACGGTGTTGTATCGATCATCCAAAGCTTGAAGTATCTTCTTGATGATGAATTTGTCAGTCATTTCTTCGGTTCCTAAGCCGGCAATCTCATTAGTGATGAGAGCTAGCCTAGAGTATATCTGAGCGACTCCTTCACCATGCTTCATCTTGAACTTGTCAAGTTGACTTTGAAGAACATCCAACTTGGATTCTCTCACAGATTTTGTACCTTCATGCATATCAATCAAAGTATCCCAAATCTCTTTTGCATTCTCAAGACGGCTGATTTTGTTGAATTCTTCTTGGCATAGGCAGTTGAAGAGAATGTCACATGCTTGAGCATTGAGTTGCCACATCTTCAATTCATCTATAGTCTCTTCGCGATTGGGTTCCCTTCCTTCCACAAATAATTCATCTTGCATACCAACACGAACAACAGCCCAAATGGCGGGGTCATGACCAATTAAATGCATTTTCATTTTGTGCTTCCAACTAGCAAAATTTGTGCCATCAAAGTACAGACCTCTATGGTGATAATTATCCTCACTATACGCCATACTCTCCTAGGTTGTGAGACCAATGCAATGGAGACCAATGCTCTGATACCACTTGTAGGATCAAAAGTAGTGCTAGAGGGGGGATTAGACTACTTGACCAAATAAAATCTACTTTTTCCCAATTTTTTGTCTAGGAAGATTTTGGCATTCATAGTATGTCAAGTACACCCTACATATGCATGTCTACGAGTATAGCAGTGAAAAGTAAAGACAAGCATGTAAGTAAAGGAAGGGTAGGAAGATCAAACGCAATTAGTGACATGATGATTTTTCCCGATAGGTGGTGCTATCATACATCCACATTTATGGAATCTTCAACCTACGGAGGGTAATGGTCGCGAGAGTCCACGGAACGATCTACCCACAAAGGGTTCCACAAAGAAGCAAACTTGACTATACCATGATGGCCTACGTCCATGGAGGACTAGCCTAACTCGGGTTAGATCTTCACGAAGTACGCGATCTCCTTGCCCTTAAAAACTTCTTGGTTCACTCCACAACACGAAGTAGGAGGCTCCAAAGAGACACCTAATCAATCTAGGAGGCACCACCCTCCAAAAGGTAAAAGGCTCGATTGTGTCAATGAATTACTTGCTCTTGTGCTTCAAGATGATAGACTCCTCAACACACAATCACTCTCTCACAGATTTGGCTTGGTGGAAGAGATTGATTGGGTGGAAAGCAAGTTTGGGAGGCTAGAGATCAAGATTCATATGGTAGGAATGGAATTTCATGATCTCAACACATGAGTAGGTGTGCCTCTCTCAGAAAATCAGTAGGTATGAGTGGGGAACTGTTCTAAGTGCTTCTCTTGCCAGTGAGTGGTGGTGGAGGGGTATATATAGGCATCTCCAAAAATCCAATTGTTACACACAAAATGACCAACTCGGTGAAACCGATGTGTTAATCTCGGTGGTACCAAAGTGACCAAAAGGTGGAAACTTTTGAATCTCGGTGAGACCGATATAGGAAACTCGGTTGAACCAATAAGGTGACCAACGATCAGATTGCCCAATCTCGGTGACGCCGATCCAACAATCTCGGTGGGACCAATATTGTGAATTTGCGTAACAGAAAGTTGGCAACCTAAATCGGTGGTACCAAAGCAGAATCAGTTGCACCAAAGTAGCTAGGGGTTGGCTGAGTCTATCTAGGTTCTGGATTCAGTGGCACCGAGTGGAAAGTGTTGGTTGCACCGATTTTGAATATTTGGCTTTGGACAGACTTTTGTGGAAGAGCTTGTGGGTGTATGTGGTGACTATCACTTGTGCACATATGAGCATTTTGTTCACCAATAAAACATTACCCCCTTTCAATAGTATTGGCTTTCCTATGGACTCAAAGTGATTTCTCACAAATATAAAATTTAGAGTCCTTTGCTTGAGGCTTTGCCACTCTATTTCCTTGCATCTTGGGGTATTCCACAATCCTTATGCCAACCCATCATTGAACTTTTCCTAATACATGCTTAGTGGAAAGATTAGTTCAATGACATATATGTTGTTATTAATTACCAAAACCACCAAGGGAGCAAATGTGCTTTCAGAAAGGCTAGAATCTGCGAGTGCAGAAACAAAAGGAAATAGAGAGAGATATCCAATCTCGAAGGGGCTTTTGCCCCTCCACCTCAATGGAGGCTAAGGACCAGAGGGGAAACCCTCCTCCCATCTAGGGGAGAGGTCAAGGAAGAAGAAGAAGGAGGGGGCTCTCTCCCCCTCTCTCCCGGTGGCACCAGAATGCCACCGGGGCCATCATCATGATGGCGATCTACTCCAACAACTCCGTCATCTTCACCAACACCTCCATCACCTTCCCCCATCTATATGCAACGGTCCACTCTCCCGCAACCCGCTATACCCTCTACTTGAACATGGTGCTTTATGCTTCATATTATTATCCAATGATGTGTTACCATCCTATGATGTCTTAGTAGATTTTTGTTGTCCTTTGGGTTGATTGATGATCATGATTGGTTTTAGTTTCATGTTTTATTATATGTGGTGTCCTATGGTGCTCTCCGTGTTGCACAAGCATGAGGGATCCTCACTGTAGGGTGTTGCAATGTGTTCTTGATTTGCCTATGGTGGGTTGCTTGAGTGACAGAAGCATAAACCCGAGTAGATGGGTTGTTGCATATGGGAGTAAAGAGGACTTGATACCTTATAATGCTATGGTTGGGTTTTACCTTAATGATCTTTAGTAGTTGCGTATGCTTGCTAGAGTTTCAATCATAAGTGCATATGATCCAAGTAGAGGAAGTATGTTAGCTTATGCCTCTACCTCATATAAAATTACAATAATGATTGCCAGTCTAGTTATCGATTGCCTAGGGACAATTACACAACTCCTACCACCACTTATCCACACTATTTAAACTAACTTAGTTATTTATTTATCTTAGCAGCCCCTATTTTGTATTTACGTGCTCTTTATTATCTTGAAAACCTATCCCGTTACACCTACAAAGTACTTCTAGTTTCACACTTGTTCTAGGTAAAGAGAACGTTAAGCATCCGTAGAGTTGTATCGGTGGTCGATACAACCTGAGGGAATATTTGTTCTACCTTTAGCTCCTCGTTGGGTTTGACACTCTTACTTATCAAGAAATGCTGCAATTGATCCCCTATACTTGTCGGTTATCAAAGGCATACTAGGGACAAAAGTGTTGTATATGTATCCACACATGCAATGTGTTTCCAATCAATATAATTATAGCATGGATAATAAACGATTATCATGAACAAGGAAATTTAATAATAACCATTTATTATTGCCTCTAGGGGATATTTCGAACAGTCTCCCACTTGCACTATAGTCAATAATCTAGCTCACATCACTATGTGATTTACATTTAAATGAATCTAACACCCATACAGTTCTGGTGTTGATCATGTTTAGCCCTTGGAAGAGGTTTAGTCAACGGGTCTGCAAGATTTGAATTTGTGTGCACTTTGCACATATTTATGTCCTCCTCCTTGATTTTTGGCGGATGGAATTGAAGCGTCGTTTTATGTGTCTGGTCCTCTTGTGAAACCTTGGTTCCTTGGCCAGAGCAATGGCACCATTGTTGTCACAGAACAAATCCATTGGATTCAGTGCACTGGGCACTACTCCAAGATCTGTCATGAACTCCTTCATCCAGACACCTTCCTTTGTTGCCTCTGCGATGTACTCCGCTTCACATGTAGAATCAGCTACCACGCTTTGCTTGGAACTACACCAACTTAGCGCTCCCCCATTGCGAATAAGTATGTTTCCGGTTTGCGTCTTAGAGTCATCCGTATTAGTGTCAAAGCTTGCATCGATGTAACCCTTTATTACGAGATCTTGATCACCTCCATAAATGAGAAACATTTCCTTAGTCCTTTTCTGGTACTTAAGGATATTCTTCACCGCCGTCCAGTGCTCCATTCCTGGATCACTTTGAAACCTTCCGTCCATACATATGGAAAGGCTCACATTGGGTCTTGAGCACAACATTACATACATGAAAGAGCCTATGTCGGGACCCCGAACCTAAGTCATATTTATCCAGACTATAACATATCACATCACTTTGCGGCCTCATCCACGGTAAGCTCCACAGCTGCAGCCTTACCTTAGCCGGCATCGTTTGCGTCTTTTGGCTCATGTATGAGAACATGTCACTAGCAATCAAATGACAGAGAACCCAGGCCGACATGACTAGTCATAGAACCCAAGTGGCACATCCGTATGGAAACAGACATACGTAACCTAGCAATGCAGGTGTCGGCCTCAAGCGTATGTAGACGAGTCATAGCAAGCTACAGGGACTCCATTACGCCATGGGACATAAATGTCATCACTGCACGTAGACGAGTCGTAGCAGGCTACAGGGACTCCATTACACTGCGAGGCATTTCCTCGAAGGGACAGACAAGTGAACGTTTGTCCTAATGCAATAAACAACAGCAGGAGCGAGAGAGTGGGATGTTATCGGAATGATCAAAGGGGGTGCTTGCCTTGCTAGGTAATGGAAAGGTTTTCTCCTTCATTGGAATACTCGGAGGTATCCTCAGAAGCAGGGCCTACCGCAATGTAGATAAATAGCAATCAATACACGCAAGTTCAACAATATGGTGCGTGATCATGACATGACAGCATGTATGGATGAGATAATGCAACTATTGTCGAAGTTAATTAGAAGTGAGTTTGAATATAGGTTCAAAATCATTCTCCATTTCATATTTCATAAGTTAACCTATTAGTAAATGTCAATGTTCATCTACATAGCTTTCTCTAACATGTATGATAATGGCCCCATTGGATTCATTGTATTTTTATGATAAATTTTCATATATAAATTATTTTCATCTGATTTACATATTAATTTATATGAATTTTAGAAGTTTCAAACATTTTTTGGAATTTCCTGATTTGTTTTAATACTAGAAATTGGATTAACACGTCAGCCTGACATCACTGTGACGTCAGTAGTCAACAGACCCGGCTAGGTCAAACCTGACAGGGTGGGGCCCTCATGTTAGCGTCAGGGGCTAATTCCACATGCTGACCAGGGGTTTGACCCACTTTAGGGCCCATTGGTCAGTGGCTAATGGCTTAATTAGCCGGGCTGATTAGCACTAATGAGCCGACCACGTTGGTGCCCATCGGAGCGGGGACGGCGGCAACTAATCCCATGGCAGAGGTCCGCCAGAGTTGTCCGGAAACGTGCCACAAGGCACAGATTCGTGCGCCGAAGGCACTGGGAGGGAGCCTTTGCTCGACCGCGTCGAGTGGGGCTGGTCTGGGAGCTCGGCGTTGCCGGAGACGACGGCCACGACCAGCTCGGCGGCGACGGTGGCTCGGGAAGGTTCAACTATGGCGCTAGAGGGCACGGGAAGATCCAGGAGGAGAAGGGGAGCAATGGGTCTCACAGGGGGCTGCCAGGGAGGCTCAGCAGGCTCGGGGACGACCGGCAGCCGGCGAATCGACGACAGGGAGAGGCGGCCCGAGGTGGGGATGAACGGCGATGGCTCGACGTAGAGGGGCTCTCGACGTCTTCTAGCTTCACGGGGAGGATGAGGGGGTCACGGCGGAGCTCGGAGGCTACTCTGCGAGGCAAGGGAGCGGTTGGAGCGGCGGTGCTATGGCAGCGATGGCTTCGGACATGGCGAGCAGAGGGGGAGAAAGCGAGAGAGAGCATGACATTGGAGAGAGGGAGAGGAGAAGACAGCCACGGCGATGGGGCCTCGCGCTGGCGCTTCCAAAGGCCTCCAGGGCAGCAGCCAGGCAGGAGGTGGCCGTGGCGCGTGCCCACGCGCGGCGAGCGCATGCCCTTGTCCTCCTGGCGAGAGGACAGGGATGACTAGCATGGGCCAGTTGGGCCGGCTCCTCCTGGGCCTCTTTCCCTTTTTTTATTTCTTTTACTTGTTGTTTTCTAATTCTGACATTTGTTTTATTTGTTTTTCAGGTACAAATGCTAGTATTAAATATCCCAAATATTTATAGATTTAAGTTTGAATATTTCAAACTCCTATAAAAGGTTTCAGGATATTTTGAAATCTAAAACAATGATAATGCTTTATTTGGCATTTTTAGAACCTTTATCATTTATTCTTAATTTGCTATAATGTTCAAATATTTAAGATGGCCCCTGATATATTCATGTCCATATTTATGAGACACAGGGAACATTTTAGATGGGCATTTTGAATTTGTTGGTTTTTCACATTCATTAAGTTGGTTTGATTCAAATGAATTGTTTGGGGTTTCTTTTGATCCCCATTTCAAATTGATGCAAAAATTTAAATATGATGCGGACACATGCTTTCTTAACACAACTAGCTAGGGATGTGACAACTCACCCCCACTCAAAAGAATCTCTTCCCGAGATTTTGAAGTCGTCGGGAAGAGCACGGGGTACTCTAGTCGAAGACGATCTTCTCTGTCCCATGTGGCTCCTTTTCAGAATGGGGTGACCACTGAACCTTGAGAAACTTGATGTTCCGATGACGAGTGGTATGCTCAGCTTGATCAAGAATACGAATAGGGTATTCTCGATATGTAAGGTTATCTTGGAGATCAAGCGCTTCGTGGTCTACTTCACGGACAGGGTTCGAGAAGCAACGCCTGAGTTGCGAGACGTGGAAGACATCATGAACCTTGGAAAGATGCGGCAGAGATTCCAATTGGTAGGCAACCTCTCCTTGTTTAGCAAGAATGCGAAAGGGTCCAATGTAACGAGGATCCAACTTGCCCTTGATATGGAATCGATGGGTACCCTTCAGAGGTGTAACCCGAAGATAAGCCTTCTCATCAACTTCATAGGTCACAGTCGTATGATGGCGATCATATTGGCTCTTTTGACGAGATTGGGCTGTTTTCAAATTTTCACGAATAATGCGAACTTGCTCCTCCGCATCTGGATCATATCCGGACCAAAGAGTTGCCTCTCTCCGGTTTCTGACCAGTTAAGAGCTGTTCGACACCTTCGTCCATAGAGAACTTCAAAAGGGGCTTTGCCCAAGCTTGATTGATAACTATTGTTATAAGCAAATTCAGCAAATGGAAGACATTTCTCCCAATTCATACCGAAGGATATAACACAAGCTTGGAGCATGTCTTCGAGGATTTGATTGACTCGCTCAACTTGACCACTTGATTGCGGGTGAAAGCAGTGCTAAAGGATAGATGAGTCCCCATAGAGGTTTGGGAACTTTCCCAAAATCGGGAAGTAAAGATACTTCCGCGGTTTGAGTTAATCTCCAATGGAACACCATGAAGAGAAACTATACGAGAAACATATAACTCCGCTAGCTGGCTAGCAGTTATACTCTCTCGAACAGGAAGAAAATGAGCCACTTTGGAAAGGCGGTCGATGACCACAAAGGTAGCATTATTCCCTCTCTTAGTCCTGGCAAATCCGTAATGAAATCCATACTGACCTTATCCCATTTACATTTAGGAATAGCTAAAGGTTGAAGGGTGCCAGCAGGCCTTTGATGTTCTGTCTTAAAAGCAACGACAAACGTCGCAATTAGCAACGAACTGAGCAATTCCTATCTTCATCCTAGTCCACCAGAACCTCTGGCATAGGTCCTAATACATCTTGGTACTTCCCGGATGAATTGTGAGAGGAGAATCATGAGCCTCCTTAAGGATCAGTTGTCTTAAGCGCGTGCTCTTGGGAACCACCAACCGGTTCTGGAAGAACACAACACCCTCATCGTCCTTGGAGAAATCTTTAGCGTTTCCGCTAGCAATATTCTCCTTGATCCGAGATATACCCTTATCATACCTCTGAACAACTACTATTTGATCCTTAAGAGTAGGTTTTGCCACCAATTTGGAAAGGAGTCCTTGAGGAACAATGTGGAGGTTCAACTTCCGAAATTCCTCATGGAGAAGTGGTTGACCTTGTTGTCACATCAGGTTGCTACAATAAGACTTACGACATAGTGCATCAGCCATGACATTGGCTTTCTCCGGGGTGTAAGTTATCCCTAAGTTGTAATATGTAATCAACTCAACCCACCATCTTTGCCTGAGATTCAAATCCGGCTAGGTGAAAATATATTTTAGACTTTGGTGATCATTGTAAATTTTGCAACGATTACCCAAAAGGTAATCTCGCCAGGTTTCCAGTGCATGGACCACAGCTGCAAGCTCAAGATCATGTGTTGGATAATTATCCTCATGTGGACGCAACTGTCAAGATGCGTATGCAATCACATGACAATCTTGCATGATAATGCAACCTAATCCTTGTCGCGTGGCATTGCAATAGATAACAAAGTCCTTAGAGAAATCTAGTGGCACCAGAACGGGAGCAGAGGTCAGTCGTCTTTTCAACTCCTGAAAAATGTGCTCGCATCGTGGAGTCCACTCGAACTTTTTATCTTTCTTGAGGAGTTCAGTCAGAGGTTTTGCAACCTTGGAGAAATTCTCGACAAAGCGGCGACAATAGCTCGCTAAGCCAAGGAAACTCTGAACTTGCTTAATCGATTCAGGTTGAGTCCAATCAAGGATGGCCTGAACTCTCTCGGGGTTGACAGCAATACCTTTACCAGAGATCATGTGACCTAGATAGGTCACTTTTGGCAACCAAAATTCACACTTGGAGACTTTGGCATAATGATGATGCTCTCGAGGTTTCATCAATACCAGCCTTAGATGCTCGTCCTGTTCCTTTTCATTCTTCGAGTAGATGAGTATAGCATCGAGGTAAACCACAAAAAATTTATCCAAATACTCCATGAAGATTGAATTCATCAAGCAAGAGAAGGTGGCTGGGGCATTGGTTAAACCGAAGGACATGATGGTGTACTCGTATTGGCCATAACGAGTAACAAAAGCCGTTTTTGGAATGTCCCCGCTCCTAATTCTGATTTGATGGTATCCCAACCTCAAATCCATTTTGTAAAAGACAGAGGATCCAGCGAGTTGATCGTATAAATTGTTGATCCTGGGAGTGGATACTTGTTCTTTATGGTGACCAGATTCACTGGCCGATAATTCACAACCATCCGATCCGATCCATCCTTCTTCTTGACAAAGAGGACGGGGCAAGCCCAACGAAAGAACTAGGATGGATGAAACCTTTCTTCAAAGCCTCATCGAGTTGAACCTTAAGTTTGGCTAGTTCTAAGGGTGCCATCTTATAGGGTCTTCTGGCTATTGGGACAGTCCCTAGGATGAGCTCTATCACAAACTAAACATCTCTGACAGGTGGAATTACTAGCAGTTCTTCTGGAAACACATCCGGAAAGTCTCGGACTACCGGAATATCTTCTAATTCTAGAAGAGGGCTAGCATTGAGGGAATAGAGTTGGCGCTTGGCTGCTCGAGTGGAGACATTAACTATCTCACCCGAGGGATATGTAAGTTGAACATTCCTAGTATGAGTATCGATCTTAGCATAGTGGGTTTTCATCCAGTCCATGCCTAAGAATGTATTGATGTCCGAAGACTTGAGGGCTATCAAGGATGCTAGGAATACTAGCCTATCCAGAAGAATCTCATTGTCATGGCTCACCCTAGAAGTTTGCCATTTTGAACCAGGACTCTGAACTACTAAAGGAGTAGGCATATCGCAAAAAGACATGTTATGCAACTATGCATAACTTTACGAGATGAAAGAATGAGATGCCCTAGCAGAAACAGATGCTAGATGGCTATTGACAAGGAGCGTACCTAGGATAACATCAGTATCCTCAAGGGCTTCCTCAGTAGAAACATAGTTCACTCGTCCACGAGCAGGAGCTGGCTTCACATAAAAGGCTTTTCCTGGCTTCCCACGTCCAACCAGCTTAGCATTGTTCTGAGGACACTCATGGGAGTAGTGTCCTGGTTCCCCACATTTATAGCAGACCACGGTGGCACGGGAAGCAACATTGGCAGGAGGACCTCCAAATGGCCTGGCTGGAGGGTTGGGTTGAGCTGGGCGAGGCGCTTGGAAGGATGGCCTCGCAGTGTATCTTGGTGGTAGAGCTGCGTTGGGCACCCACACTCGGCATTTATTGTAGCCCGAGCCAGATGCGAGGCTGAAGGCATGGTTGTGCTTCCTAGTGGCCTTGTAGTCAGTCTGTCCAGTCTCGGCATTGATAGCCTTGTTGACGAGAGCCTGGAAGGTTGTGCACTCATGCAAGCGTAGATCTCGACGGAGCCCAGGACTAAGTCCCTTGCGGAACCTAGCCTATTTCTTGGCATCAGTTGAAACTTCCTCCGGAGCATAACAAGCAAGATTGCCGAACTCATGGCTATAGGCATCAACTGTCAGTCTGCCCTGGGTGAAAGCATAGAACTCCTCTCTCTTGCGATCCATCAGCCCTTCCGGGATGTGATGGGTACGGAATGCTATGTTGAATTCTGCCCGAGTTGGTGCAGGGCCTGTGGGGCACATGGGTTCATAATTTTCCCACCACAGATTGGCGGGTCCTTCTAGAAAGTAAGTAGCTGTCACATCCCTAGCTAGGTATCATAGTATAGCATGTGTTTGCATCATGTTTCATCTTTGCATAAATATGAAATGGGGAGAAAAAGAAACCCCAAGCTCACATTGAAACAAAATAATTCAAATTTGGTGAAATCTCAACAAATCCAAAATGCCCTTTAAAAATGTTCCCTATGTCTGATAAATTTGGACATGATTGTAACAGAGACCATCTTAATTATTTGAACACCTAAAGCAATTTAAAAATAATTGATAAAGCCCCTGGAAAATATTAAATAAAGCATTATCATTAATTTAGTTTTCAAAATATTTTGAAACTTTTCAGATAAGTCTGAAATATTCAAACTTCAATATATAAAATGTTTTGGATATTTTACAAAGTCATTTGTAACTGCAAATAAAATAAACAAATGTCAGAAGTTAGAAAAGAATTGAAAAAAAAGAAGAAAGTAAAGAAGCATACCTGGGCTAACCTAAGTTAGAAAAGAATTGAAAAAAAAAGAAGAAAGGAAAGAAGCATACCCCTGCAGCCGACAGTGGCCGCACTGGCCACCTCCACCCTGCCTGCCTGGCCACCTCCTCGTCGCGGTGGCGAGGGGATAGGCTCGGCTGCCGCTCTAGCTGCTTCCCCCTCGCCATTTCTCCTCTCCCTCTCCTCTGTTCCCCTCCTCGCCGGAGCAAAGCCGCCGGCGATTCACCGTCTCTCGTGCGTCCCCGACCCCGCTAAGGCGCTAGAAGCCTCTCGGGTGAGGCCCCAGACCCTTCCCCCTAGTCTCGTCGCCGTCCCCCCCTCTAGCCCCGTTTGTCGCTGGAGCCGAGAGGAGCTCGCCGCCGTCCATGGTGTAGCCGTCGCCACAGCGGCCAGAGCTTGCTCCTGGCCACGGGCTTGTGCTCATGGAGCTTCCAGGAGGTCGTTGCCGCCCTCAGCTCCGCCTCCCGCAGCCTGTAGCACCGCAGCTGCTCCTTCCCGAGCCGTCGCGGCCGCGCAGCTCGACGTGGCCACCGTTCCGATGGCCCCCGAGCCCCCTAGGTGCCCTGCTATGCGCGCCAGTGCACGGGCCGCCTCCCGGTGCCCTCCGCGTGCCAAATGCTCGCCGAAGGCGCGATTCCGGCGAGACGCCGCTGTGCGGATGGTCGCCGCTGGCCCCGCTTCGGTGGACACCAACGTGGCCGTCATTAGGGGGCTAATCCCCCTAATTAGTTTAGCCTCCTTCCATTGATAGTGGGACCCAGGGTGGGTCAAACCCCCTGGTCCGCGCTTAGGTTAAGCCTGAGACGCTGAGGTGCAGGCCCCGCACATCAGGTTTGACTCTGGCCAGGTCAGCTGATCAGCTGACGTCACAGTGACGTCAGGTTGACGCCATAATTCCATTTTCTAGTTTAAAAATAATTCTAGAAATTCTTTAAAACATCAAAGATTCATATAAATTAATCTGTAAGTCAGATGAAACTAATTTATATATGAAAATTTATCAGAAAAATCCAATGAATCCAATGGTGCTATTGTCATGCATGTTAGAGCAATCTAAATAGGTGAACATTGACATTTACTAATAGGTTAATATATGGAATTTAAATGAAGAACAATTTTGAACCTATATTCAAACTCATTTCAAATTGACTTGAACACTAGTTGCATTAGCTCATCCATACATGCTATCATGCCATGATCATGCACCATATTGTTGCACTTGCATGTGTTGATTGTTTCTTATCTGCATTGCGGTAGGCCCTGCTTCTGAGGATACCCCCGAGTATTCGGCAAAGGAGAGAACCTTTCCGCTACCCAGCAAGGCAAGCAACCCCTTTGATCATTTCGATAACATCCTACTCTCTCGCTCCTGCTCTTGTTTACTGCATTAGGACAGTCGATCTCATGTCACTCATACACGGTATATGATCCTATTCTGCTTCATAACCTGACATTGCCACAGTAAATAGCTTAACCTTGCAACCTAGCATACCTGGTAGATGCTTGTGCCATGATGTACTTAGCTTACTTTGCCTGCTATGCTTGCTATGCTTAGAGTTGTGTCAGGTCTGATTCATCTGGGTGATGAACTGAGTGAAACGATGTTGTTCTGATGTGGTGAAATTATGATGAACTCGATTTGGTAAAGGTAGCGATGAGAGGCTATGTAGGAGTACATAACGGGTTGTCTCATTGGGACCGTTCTTAGGAACTGAGTTCCATTTTTGTGATCCAAGACTAGTTGCTACCACACATTGGGTTCCGGTAACTCGACCCCTCTCGACTTATCAGTCGCTTAGTCCTTGGTCCAGGAGTTGCAAGTAGTTTCTGTTGTTTATAGCATGATGGAGGCCGTGCATAGCGCTGACCCTAGGGGTGGGTTACGATGCGGTAGGCAATGGCACGGTGTACCAAGGGTCACCCAAATTTTGGGCTTGGGAACCCTTCGCACATCGTTTGGGGCAGTAGCGAAAACTTCGGCCGGACTTCCGTGCGGGTTCAATCTCAAATAGGCGATAGATTGGACTAGAGGTCATATGTGATTGACGGTCGTGGCCGACTCCCTCACTGGGCATCCGCTTGAAGGTTGCTGAGGTGCATGGTTTTATGAGCACACAGCGATAAGTGGCGAGAGCATGTGCTAAGAAGTACACCCCTGCAGGGTATGAAAGTATTCGAATAGCCACGTCCTCGGATATGGACTACTTGGAGAACTTATGTTGTTCATAGGTAATCAAATGTATACTCATAAAAATATCAGGAAAAGTGAGAGTACCGTGGATGGAAGTCTCCCAGGAGAGGGAAGTGAATCCATGGTGGTGTATTGCTATGGAGTTAGTGGACTCGTGTGCGATATATAAAATGTAAACAAAAAGTTAAAATTGAGTAGTGTAGGTTAGCCATGAGTCAAAGCTGGCATTGTTGCATAAACTCCACCTCTCCCTTTGTTGATACATGAGCATGAATAGACTAGGTCTGTTTTAAAGACTTGCTGAGTATGTTTGTACTCACGTTTGCTTAGTAAATGTTGCAGATGAGACCCAGGACCCATCAGGTGGGTTCTTTCTAGATGTCGATGATGCCGAATAGCTGTTGTCCCAGCTACGACCTTTGCTCTGTGGCGGGCTGTAGATAGTCAGGCCATGTGCCTTTTTACCCTTTCATCTGTCTGTACTCAGACAGCTTCTGCTTCTGCTTGGTTTTATGAACATGTTTGTATGACTTGAGTGTCGGGTCATGTGACCCCTATCTGTAAGAACATATTATGCAAGGCTCATCTGAGCCTCTTAAATAAAATTCATGTTGTTGTATGGTTATGTTGTGATGCCATGGTTGTATCTATGCATATCGGGCATGTCGTGCGTACGTGTGACGTGCAATGGTATGTATGGGATCCGACACCTAGTCGTGTGCCTTTAGTAGTACTCTTTACGGGAAACTGCCTCTTTGTGCTTCCACTGATCCATGGTAGCTTGCTACTGCTCCGGACACATTGATTGACCGGAATGTATCCTTCTTTGATGTTGTGTCCATCCCTTCGGGGAAATGTCTTGCAGTGTAATGGAGTCCCTGTAGCCTGCTACGACTCGTCTACGTGCAGTGATGGCATCCGTGTCTCATGATGTAATGGAGTCCCTGTAGCTTGCTATGACTCGTCTACACACGCTTGAGGCCGACACCTGCATTGCTGGGTTATGTATGCCTGTTTCCGTACGGATGTGCCGCTTGGGTTCTATGACTAGTTATGTCGGCCTGGGTTCTCTATCGTTAGATTGCCAACGACATGTTCACATACGTGAGCCAAAAGATGCAAATGATGTCGGCTAAGGTAAGGCTGCAGCCGTGGAACTTACCATGCGTGAGGCCGCAAAGTGATGTGATATGTTACAATATCGATTCTTATGACTTAGGATCGGGGTCCCGACAGTAGCAAAGGTCACCTTGTTGGCCTCAGATACATTGGCAGCCAGGATTTTGTGGGACATGCTGGTCAGCCAGTCATCCGCGTCGAGTGGGTCGACCGAATGATGATACTTAGGTGGGCACAGCTTGACGAAATCACCAAGAGACACGCCATCATTGTGATCATTGCGAGGAGCACGCGTTGTGTTCTGCTCAATTCGTTCCAACAGCCTATTGGTCTCCCTTTTGTTCCGTTCAGCTTCAAGAATCACTTCTGCCAAAGAGGGCGCGTGTGGCAGGTTCTCTTGCCTTGGCTGGCTTCCCTCGCCCTGCTCGGGGGCACGCACGGGGTTATTCCTAGTTGCCACCATACTGGGAAAACAAACCCATAGCTTAGGCGTAGAGGACATCAACTCTAAGACATGAGATAAGGAATGTACTGGACAACATGGCATGCAGGGTAAACACCCAATCAACATGGTAATAACAACTGCCATATTAACACCATGATTCATACACACCATGACATAGTTCAGTACAAGCCCAAGCTGAAATACAAACTACGGAGAGATGACACAACTCATCGAAGGCATTACAAGCTTCCTATACATTATCTATCTACACCTCCGGAACTCAACTCTCAACCTCGGTCATATCACACAAGACACGCAGGACTGTGGCGATACGACTACCACCATACTAGTACTAACATCCACGTACTCAAGCATCGCCATAGAATGCCTCATATAGGTTACCCCCATGGCCCGGGAGCTGAACCTGAGGATCTGGAAAAACTCTAGCCTATAATCCCTGGAAACCATAAGGACACGGATGTGGCCTTCGTCCCCTTGTTGGTGGCAACAACGGTCCTCGAAGAGGGGTGATGCCTCCAACATCGGGCCAGTCTATGCGTGCTGGCAGATAAGTCTGCGATGGGTTCAGCATCTCCAAATCTCCATAGCCTGTCTGCACGACAGGTGCTAGCTACGTCAGGGCTGTCCAAAGACGAGCACGGGTTGCATAAAGCTCCATGTGAAGGGCACGTGCATCATGATCCCTGTTCTCCAACATCTGAGCGGTCACCGGCAGCCTAGGGTCCTCATGAGAATGATCATAGTAGGCTGCGCTAAGATAGCTATCCTCTCCTCCCAGAGAGCAGGAACATGACAGAACTTTGTGTTCTGAAGCAGACCATGGTGAAACCTCATGATAGACAGTGTGGTGTAGGCGGCCTCCTAAGCTGCCATGTCTATGGTGACACCTAATCCATAAGTCCAGTGAAGTGGCACTACAGCTCCAGGATACTGTTCCTCCACTGTGTACTCTGGGTACCAATGGTAACCAGCCTCCAACATAACTCTAACCAACATGGCCGTGTGACCCGGTACATCGATGCACCTGGTCAGACGGACCACCTGACGGGAGGGATGAGGGGGCATCTGAAACAGAGAATGATGCAAAAACATTAGAGACTCTAGCAGAAATTGGACAGCATAACAGCTGTAATTGCTCAAAAAGGATTTTGAGACAACTGCAAAAGATTGGAAAAGCATAACCACTCGACTATCTAGACTCAAATCTCTTCTCCAACTGTTTGTCACACCAACAATACTTGAGTACCAAATTCACTTGCAACAAACTAGCTAATAGTCCATGGTTAGTAACTCGTCATCCTAAGCAATAGGTGAGAAGCCTAGTGCTTATCCCCATAGAAAATATGAGAATGACTTAGAATAGGATAACTTGGCAAGAGGAGTAAAAAGAGCCTTACATTTCCTTCCACAATCAATTCCCCTACTTTTCTATAGTGTTCCTAGACTCAACTTCGACCGGTTTGGCTTGGTAGTCCTACAGTCAATCAGGCTTTGATACCAACGCTGTCGGGACCCTGATCCTAAGTCATATGAATCCAGACTGTAACATATCACATCACTTTGTGGCCTCACGCATGGTAAGCTCCACGGCTACAGCCTTACCTTAGCCGGGATCGTTTGTGTCTTTTGCCTCATGTGTGTGAACATGTTGCTGGCAATCAAACGACAGAGAACCCGGGCCGACATGACTAGTCATAGAACCCAAGTGGCACATCCATACGGAAACAGACATACGTAACCCAACAATGCAAGTGTCGGCCTCAAGCGTGTGTAGACGAGTCATAGCAAGCTAAAGGGACTCCATTACGCCATGGGACATAAATGTCATCACTGCACGTAGACGAGTCGTAGCAGGCTACCGGGACTCCATTACACTACGAGACATTTCCCCGAAGGGACAGACAAGTGAACATTTGTCCTAATGCAATAAACAAGAGCAAGAGCGAGAGAGTGGGATGTTATCAGAATGATCAAAGGGGGTGCTTGCCTTGCTGGGTAGTGGAAAGGTTTTCTCCTTCGTTGGAATACTCGGAGGTATCCTCAAAAGCAGTGCCTACCGCAATGCAGATAAATAGCAATCGACACACGCAAGTGCAACAATATGATGCATGATCATGACATGGCAACATGTATGGATGAGCTAATGCAACTATTGTCCAAGTTAATTTGAAGTGAGTTTGAATATAGGTTCAAAATCATTCTCCATTTCATATTTCATAAGTTAACCTATTAGTAAATGTCAATGTTCATCTACATAGCTTGCTCTAACATGCAGGATAACGGCACCATTGGATTCATTGGATTTTTCTGATAAATTTTCATATATAAATTATTTTTAGCTCATTTACATATGAATTTATATGAATTTTAGAAGTTTAAAACATTTTCTCGAATTTCCTGATTTAATACTAGAAATTGAATTAATGCGTCAGCCTGACGTCACTGTGACGCCAGCTGTCAACAAACCTGGCCAGGTCAAACCTGACAGGGTGGGGCCCTCATCTCAGCGTCAGGCACTAATTCCCCACGTTGACCAAGGGTTTGACCCACTTTAGGGCCCACTAGTCAGTGGCTAACGGCTTAATTAGCCAGGTTGATTAGCACTAATCAGCCGCCACATCGGCGCCCATCGGAGTGGGGCCGGCAGCGACCAAACCCGCGGAGGAGGTCCACCGGAGTTGGCCGGAAACGTGTCATAGGGCACGGATTCGTGTGCCGAAGCCGCTGGGAGGGAGCCCATGGTCAACCGCGTCGACTGGGGCTGGTCTGGGGGCTCGGGGTCGTCGGAGACGACGGCCACAATGAGCTCGGCAGCGGCGGCGGCTCGGGAAGGTTCGACTACGGCGCTAGAGGGCACAGGAAGACCAGGGAGGAGAAGGGGGAGCAACGGGGGCTCATAGGGGGCTGCAGGGGAGGTTCAGCATGCTCAGGGACGACCGTCAGCCGGCGAATCGACGACGGGGAGAGGCGGGCGGAAGTAGGGAAGAACGGTGATGGGTCGGCATAGAGGGGCTCCCGACGTCTTCTAGCTTCACGGGGAGGATGAGGGGGTCATGGCAGAGCTCGGAGGCTACTCTGCGAGTCGAGGGAGGGGCTGGAGCGGCGGTGCTACGGCGGTGATGGCTTCGGCCATGGCGAGTAGAGGGGGAGAAAGCGAGAGAGAGAACGACAAGGGAGAGAGGGAGAGGAGAAGAGAGCCATGACGAGGGGGCCTTGCGCTGGCGCTTCCGGAGGCCTCCAGGGCAGCAGCCAGGCAGGAGGTGGTCATGGCGTGTGCCCACGCGCGGCGAGCGCGTGCCCTTGTCCTCCTGGCGATAGGACAGGGATGACTGGCATGGGCCAGTTGGGCCGGCTCCTCCTGGGCCTCTTTCCCTTTTTTTATTTCTTTTACTTTCTGTTTTCTAATTCTGACATTTGTTTTATTATTTTTTAGGTACAAATGCTAGTATTAAATATCCCAAATATTTATGGAGTTATGTTTGAATATTTCAAACTCCTATAAAAGGTTTTAGGATATTTTGAAATCTAAGACAATGATAATGCTTTATTTGGCATTTTCAGATGCTTTATTATTTATTCCTAAATTGCTATAATGTTCAAATATTTAAGATGGCCCCTGATATATTCATGTCCATATTTGTCAGACATTGGGGACATTTTAGATGGGCATTTTGAATTTGTTGGTTTTTCACATTCATTAAGTTGGTTTGATTAAAATGAATTGTTTGGGGTTTATTTTGATCCCCATTTCAAATTGATGCAAAAATTGAAATATGATGCACACACATGCTGTCCTAAGACAACTAGCTAGGGATGTGACAGCCTATGGCTGAAGCATACGGGATGACACTCATCTTTTCTCTATCTTGTGTAGTCACTGGGCATTGAGTCTCACTCAACTTCACAGCTTGCAACACAGGCAAGAACCCCTTCTTGGACTGATCCATTTTGAACTTCTTCAAAACTTTGTCAAGGTATGTTGTCGGGGATATACCCCGCGGTATGACCCGGCCAGGCGACTCACAGGAGACCCGTTAAGGACATGACATCTCATAAATGACCCGGCTGGCGGACTGTAGATGACCAAGGCCCAAGACCCGGGGGTGAGCCGGCGCGAGGCGGCTCACGAGATAAGACCCGGTGGGTGAGCCGGCGCCAGGCGGCTCACGAGATAAGACCCGGTAGGTGAGCCGGCGCTAGGCTGCTCACGAGATAAGACCCGGTGGGTGAGTCGGCGCTAGGCGGCTCACGAGATAAGACCCGGTGGGTGAGCCCGCGCCAGGCGGCTCACGAGATAAGACCCGGTGGGTGAGCCGGCGCTAGGCGGCTCACAAGAGAAGACCCACAAGAGAAGGCCCGAAGAGAGAAGGATTCCATTAAAGGAAATAAGACCCGGAGTAGGATTCGTGAGAGACGAGTCCTAATCCTACTCCTAGTAGGACTCTATTTGTAAGCCTACCCTCTCCTCTTATATAAGGAGGGGTAGAGCACCCCTAGAGGGACAGATTCAGAAGGGAGATAAGTCCACAAGTTTAGACAACACAAGTTTAGAGATAGAGAGATTAGAGGCTCTCATGATTAGAGGTAGCGATTGCACCCTTGTAACCGAGAGATCTTCATCATCATCAATATCAGACAAGCAGGATGTAAGCTTTTACCTTGACTTGAGGGGCCGAACCTGGGTAAAACTCCGTGTCTTCTCGATTCCGATCAACCCCTTCAAGCCACCACGTAGCTGCATTTGCCCCGAACCTAAGTCCGTTGACCCGGACATCTGCCGTGACAAAACCACGACAGTTGGCGCCCACCGTGGGGCAAGCCGCGGTGGTGTTGTGATCTTGAAGGGATCCCTCCTAGAGATCGAGAAGCTTATGACCCGCCGGATCCACAAGAGCCGTCATGGAAGAATCTATGTCAGGACCAAATTCATCAGTCAAGGATTAAGGAGTTTTGGCAATTGTACAAATCAGATCAAAGTTAATCACTACGACATACATCAGTTTGGTTGACAGAGTCATCAGAGATCAAAATCAATTATAGTCTCAAGATTACAAAAAATATTAAGCAACATCGCTCGTACGCGGAAGCCCCTAACTCTCGTCGGTTGATTCGGTCTTTCCTACGGATAATGGGTCCTTCAAAGGAGATTCATTCGGTACCAGCAATAGTGCCCAGTCGAAAAACAGCTAGCGCACAAGGTGTTTTCTCCTGACGTGGAATCTGGACATAAACCGGTCCAATACGAAGATGAGTTGCTAACTAGGCCACATTATACACAGGCATAAGAGAACATGAAGAATCAATCTGCTTTGGAGTCCATCTCGGTGGTGACCCCGTCTCCGGCTCGGTCTCACCGCCGCGGCTTGCCCCATCTGCACCGACTTTGCCTCACACCTTTGCACACCGCCGCGGTGCCGCTACTCCCTGCTCCCGCGTTGCGCCGCAGTGGCCCCGTTCTGGGCACTTCACTTTGCATCGCTGCGCACCTGCCTCTATGCCCACCGAGCCGCCGGCCTCCTCCTGCTGCGAGTCGGACTCCTGGGCGGATAAGACACGAACTCGACGCCAAGCCCGCCTCCGAGTGGCCGCCGCCGGCCTCGGCTCTCGCCTCCGCCCTGCATCAGCCAGCCCCGACTCGTGTCCGCCTTCCTCTCACCCTCCCATCGAAATCTTCGGGTCGGCCGCCATCGGCCCTCATCCGCGCTGGCCTCGCTAGAGCTGCTCCACCGCCGCGGTGCGAGCCGCCCAACCCTCGCGGTTCTCGCCGTCAAACCATCGCCGCCTGGCACCCACGTGCGCAGCGGTGCTCGCCACGCTGCGTGCTAGCCGGGTCGGCCGCCGCCTCGTCACCTTGAGCCGCCCACGCCGGTGCCTCCTTGACTCCGCCTCCGCCACTGTGGTGTTTTTGCCTCTCCCTGTGAACGGTCGATGAAAAGGATAAGGTAAGGGAGAGAGAACAAGGACCGGTTGGATGGGGTGATAAAAAAAGCGAGAGGGTCAAAATTTGCCAGTATACATATGGCAACTATTGCGAGCCATTCCTACTGTGGCCCTGTGCCAAATATGCCAGCACAGCGCCGGCAAGTCGCCACTTTGGCCTTGTTCAGAGCCGCTGGCCTAGCTCTGCCTCATTAAAACACCCTCAGCCTTGCCGTTTCGTCTGCCGCAAGCAGCTTTATCTTTGTCGTAGAGTGCCTAATTCGCCATTGAAATTACCGGAGCATGTTCATAGAATGGACCATCTATTGTCCAGACGAATAAGGTGAAATCTATCCATTCAATTTTTATTGATTCACTTATTATTTCTTTCGAGAACAGTTACTCTCGCCTGTGATATCTTTGTGCAGGACAATTATTCATTGTAGCCGTTGTGCCATTCCGTGGATACGGAGCTTCTGTCAGCATCATCATGCACAGGCGTTCGCACCTACTCAAAGCACGCGCGCACGAGCTGCCGCTCCTACGGTCCAGTCTACATCAACATGTGGTCGACTCATCCGTCAGGTGCTACAGCTGATTTCATCCATCCGTACCAGCTTACAACATCACGGCCGTCTCTCGACCACGGCATCTTGCGCGGCTGCGCCGGCTTACAAACGCCATGGACGTCTCTTACACACCGGCTTACAATGCCACGGTCATCTCTCATGACTGCATCGGTTTACAATGCCGTGGCCAGCTTTCGCCACCACGTTGGGTTACAACGTTGTGACTGTGTCTCGCCACTGTGCCGGTGTCCAAACGTCGTGGCCGACTCTCGCCACCCGCACCGGTTTTCAATACCATGGCCATCTCTCACAGGCTTACAACGCCTGCGGATGACCCAACCGTCCGTGCCGGCTTATATCACTCATGACCGACTCATCCGTCGGCACTGGCTTACAATACCGCAGCCGTCTTTCACAACAGAAACGGCTTACAATGCTGCGATTGGTTTCTACGTTTACATCAACATATCGGTACAGTGCTCGCTTAAAACGAGCTGCCCAACGGATGTGTGCAAGGCGCCACCCACAGTTTGATCTACATCACTATATCGGTGCAGTGCTCATCGATAGGAGCCGCCCGACGGACAGGCACGCAAGTCGTCACTACAATACGGTTCACTTCAACAAACAACCGGAACGAATAATGGACCGGATCATTGAAATAGTTCCTACGGGGTCATTTGTAACCCGCCACGGACAACCTCAACTTTCGATGAAGATTCTCAAGCCGCCTCTTCGAGTCAACTTGAGACTCGGGGGCTACAGACATGGCAAGACACATTTGGTTGTTTTCAATGAGAAGCCCAGATATTTTGCCAAGATGAAATTTTCCGGCTCAACAAGTTTAAGTCGAAGTGGTTTGTGACCCGCCGAAGTTCTTCTCAGTCAATCTCACCTTAGAGACCCTGAGCCGGTTCACAGAGTTGACGGCCAATCTCGCTTTAGAGACCCTGAACTGATGTCAATACAATAAGTTCTTCTCAGTCAATCTCGCTTTAGAGACCCTGAGCCTGTTCACAAAGTTGACGGCCAATCTCGCTTTAGAGACCCTGAACTGCTGTAAGTTACACACTTAAGCTCTTATTAGTCAATCTCGCTTTAGAGACCCTGAGCCGGCTCACATAGTTGACGGCCAATCTCGATTTAGAGACCCTGAACAGGTATGATGCATAGTTTGAGTACATTAAGCGCTGTTGCTGATGGAGGCTTCTTACCTTTGGTATAGCTTAAAAATTCCCCTAAGGCAACAGCGTGTACATCAAATTCCAGTTGCTTATCAACTGCGTCCATCGAAGGGGGCTTCTTACCGATGGGTATCACTTATCTCACCCTAATGGTCGGCTTTATGCCACTTCCGGTTACTTATTAACCATGGTTGTCGAAGGGGGCTTCTTACCGACGGGTTCGCTTATCTCACCCTAACAACTGACGTTTATGCCAAAAATAGTTGTGGAAGGAGGCTTCTTGCCCTTGGGTATAGCTTACATAAACCCTTCACACAGCCGGCTAGTACAATTACTAGTCACGGCTGTCGAATGGATGCTTCTTGCCATAAGGTATAGCTTACATAAAACCATCGGCAGCCGGCCCTATTCAACATTGGCGGATTGGAGGAGGCTTCTTGCCTTCGGGTATAGCTTACATAACCCTTCAACAACAGGCTTTCTTGAGCTGCGGTTGTCAGTAGAGGCTTCTTACCTTTGGTATAGCTTACATAAACCTATTGACAACCGGTGTTGGAATACAATGGATAAAGTATTTGTTGTTAAAAGGAGGTTTTTTACCATCATGGTACAGTTTACATCACCCCTCATGCAGCCGGCTGTAGGCCGCTTCAAGTTCATCAACAGTTGTCGTTGTCGATAGAGCCTTCCTACCGTCAGGTATAGCTTACATATATCCTAAGACAACCGGCTCTTAAAAGAAATTATTTGCAAAGGGCGACTCATGTTATCCTGAAAAGTTGCTGGCTTTAGGTCGCTTCCGGCTCTTCATTAGCCGCGGTTGTCAATGGAGGCTTCTTACATTGGAGTACAACTCATATTACCCTATGAAAACTGGTCATCAACAGAGTTCATAAGACTCGGAGTCATGCTACTCCGGTTGACATCTCACTGGTGGATTATTCAAGGGGGGCTTCCCACCTCCAGATAAACATGCCGGCTTATAAAAGCCAGATCAGAGCAAGATTATGAGAAAGGAGCAATATTATGAAAGGTATTATCTCTTAATATGAGCTGCCATTAAGTGTTTGGCAAGAGCAAATGGATCTTTTAATAGCCAACATGGCTGGATCTTCATGGTTATCATAAACCAGTGTTAAATGATTGGGGTTTTTTAAGCCAGCTCGAAGAAATCCATTATTTTTCAAGAGTCGCCTTATCAGATATAATGCCGTGTCATCTAATTGACCGGCTCTCGAATTTCTTCAATTGTGCTGTGTAGTAATCTACAACACTCATGGATTTTTCAGACTTATATTTGCTGGGTTGCACCGCAACCATGAGCAGGAATTTCATGTCAAAGACAAAGGGATTATTCCAAGATATTCATTCCGGGTTATATTACAAACCACAGTCAAAGATTCATTCATACAAATTGTGGTGAAGTCTTATTACTCTCACATAGTCCCGAGTCGCCGCACGCAGACGACCCGACACTTGGGGGCTACATTATTCAAGTCCAAGTTTATATCAATTAGGCAAGTCCCATGTCGCTGCAAGCATGCACCACGGCACTTGGGGGCTAATGCAAGCCGGCTTTCAAATTATTACATTGTCAGTAAGATCCTATTATCTCAAAGAGATGACCCGGCCCTTCTATATTTTCTCAAGAATATGAGCCGACCTTTCTATATTTTTATAAAAGCCCAGTAAATTCTTACTGACCCGGCACTTGGGGGCTACACCCGCCGAAGCTTTCTAATGAGCCGGTTCTTGGGGGCTACACCCGCCGAAACATTATAAAGGTATAAAGCAATTATGAGTCCCAGGTTGCCACAAGCAAGACAACCCGACACTTGGGGGCTACATAGTCCAAAATTTTATTTGCAAAGCACCAAGTTATCATGGATAATCTTGGAGCTTGGGTGCTACAGGTAATATAGACATATCAAAAAAACTTTGAGGAGAATTTTCAAGATGTTAAATATGGAGTTCAGTTTTTAGACCCGGTGTCACCAAATATTTATGACCCGGTATTATCAAAAGATCATACCCCGCCAGATTTTATAAGCCACCTTGTTTTACAACAATGGAAGTCCGGCTTTACATCAGATGGATTTTCATCCCAATATTTTTATCAAGTCATCTGGATTCTACTTATTTAAACCCGGAGTCACCAACGATAATGACCCGGCATCATCAATGATTATAACCCGGCGGAGATCACCCGCCAAAGAGCATTGGAAGCTAGCTCAATGGCACATGGGTATTCTATTCTCAATATTTTTCAAAAGGACATTGACAATCAATATTATCAAGACGGTTCATTCATATATAGAGAAGACCTGGATTCCTGAGAAGCCATTTTATCAGCCGGCCAAAGGAGCAAGCCGACCACTTAACATATTTGCTATTCCTATTTCAGGAGGTTACCATGAATAAATCCAAGCTAACCTGGGGGCTAATGTCGGGGATATACCCCACGGTATGACCCGGCCAGGCGACTCACAGGAGACCCGTTAAGGACATGACATCTCATAAATGACCCGGCTAGTGGACTGTAGATGACCAAGGCCCATGACCCGGGGGGTGAGCCGGCGCGAGGCGGCTCACGCGATAAGACCCGGTGGGTGAGCCGGCGCCAGGCGGCTCACGAGATAAGACCCGGTTGGTGAGACGGCGCCAGACTGTTCACGAGATAAGACCCAGTGGGTGAGCCAGCGCCAGGCGGCTCACGAGATAAGACCCGGTGGGTGAGCCGGCGCCAGGCGGCTCACAAGAGAAGACCCACAAGAGAAGGCTTGAAGAGAGAAGGATTCCATTAAAGGAAATAAGACCTGGAGTAGGATTCGTGAGAGACGAGTCCTAATCCTACTCCTAGTAGGACTCTATTTGTAAGCCTACCCTCTCCTCTTATGTAAGGAGGGGTAGAGCACCCCTAGAGGGACAGATTCATAAGGGAGACAAGTCCACAAGTTTAGACAACACAAGTTTAGAGATAGAGAGATTAGAGGCCGTCATGATTAGAGGTAGCGATTGCACCCTTGTAACCGAGAGATCTTCATCATCATCAATATCAGAGAAGCAGGATGTACGCTTTTACCTCGACTTGAGGAGCCGAACCTGGGTAAAACTCCGTGTCTTCTCGATTCCGATCAACCCCTTCAAGCCACCACGTAGCTGCGTTTGCCCCGAACCTAAGTCCGTTGACCCAGACATCTGCCGTGACAAAACCACGACATATGTGTTCTGCGAAAGTCCTATTAAGCGTCTCGATCTATCTCTGTAGATCTTAATGCCTAATATGAAAGCAGCTTCTCCTTGGTCCTTAATTGTATAACTCTTGTTCAAATATTCCTTCACGCTTTCCAGCATTTCTATATTGTTTCCAATCATCAATATGTCATCCACATATAATATTAGAAATGATATAGAGCTCCCACTCACTTTCTTGTAAATACAAGCTTCTCCATAAACTTGTATAAACGGGAATGCCATGATCACCTCATCAAAGTGCAGATTCCAACTCCGAGATGCTTACACCATTCCATAAATGGATCGTTGGAGTTTCAAAACTTTGTTAGCATTCTCTGGATCGGCAAAACCTTCCGGTTGTATCATATACAACTCTTCCTTAACTAAACCATGATGGCCAAACTCATAACTCAGATATTCACCTCCTCGATCAGATCGTAGGAATTTAATCTTCTTGGTATGATGATTCTCAACTTCACTCTGAAATTACTTGAACTTTTCAAACGTTTCAAACTTGTTCTTCATTAAGTAAATATACCCATATCTACTTAAGTCATTAGTGAAGGTGAGAAAATAACGATATCCACCGCGTGCCTCAATGCTCATCGGACCGCACACATCAGTATGTATGATTTCCAACAAGTCACTTGCCCGTTCGCCATGAGGCATGGTTCACATGTGTCAAGTGATTCAAAATCAAGTGACTCCAAAAGTCCATTAGCATGGAGCTTCTTCATGCGTTTTACAGCAATATGACCTAAACGGTAGTGCCACAAGAAAGTGGTACTATCATTATCAACTCTACATCTTTTGGCATCAATGTTATGAACATGTGTATCATCACTATCGAGATTCAATATGAATAAAACCCTCACATTGGGTGCATGACCATAAAAGAAATTACTCATATAAATAGAACAACCATTATTCTCTGACTTAAATGAGTAACTGTCTCGCAATAAACCAGATCTAGATATAATGTTCATGCTTAACGTAGGCACAAAATAACAATTATTCATGTTCATCACTAATCCTGATGGTAATCAAAGAGCGAGCGTGCCGACGGTGATCACATCAACCTTGGAACCATTTCCCACGCGCATCATCACTTCGTCCTTAGTGAGCCTTCGTTTATTCCATAGCTCATGTTTTGAGTTGCAAATGTGAGCATCCGAACCGGTATCAAATACCTAGGCACTACTACGAGAGTTGGTAAGGTACACATCAATAACATGTCTATAATATATACCTTGTTTGGTGTTGGAGCCTTCTTGTCGGCCAGATACTTGGGGCAGTTCCGCTTCTAGTGACCAGTTCCCTTGCAATGAAAGCACTCAGTTTCTGGCTTGGGTCCAGTCTTGGATTTCTTCATGGGAGGGGCAACTACTTTGCCACTCTTCTTGGAGTTACCCTTCTTGCCCTTTCCATTATTCTTGAAACTAGTGGTTATATTGACCATCAACACTTGATGCTCTATCTAGATTTCAAACTCAGCGATTTTCAACATCTAAAACAGCCCGGCGACTGACTTGTTTATCCTGTGCATGTTATAGTTCATCACGAAGCTCTTGTAGCTAGGTGGCAATGATTAAAGAACTCTGTCAGTGATCGCCTTCGGTGGAAGGTGCATCCCTAACTCAGCCAGACGGTTCAAATACCCAAACATTCTGAGTATATATTCACTGACAGACCCATTCTCCTCCATCTTGCAAGCATAGAACTTATCGGAGGTCTCGTACCTCTCGATCCGGGCATTCTTCTCAAAGATAAACTTCAACTCCTAGAACATCTCATATGCTCCATGACATTCAAAACATCTTTGAAGTCCCGGTTCGAGGCCATACAACATTGCACGTTGAACTATTGAGTGATCTCCAGAACGTGTCTCCCAAGCGTTCTTAACATCTTCGACGACACGGGAGCGGGTGGATCACCAAGCGGTGCATCAAGTATGTAAGCCTTCTGGGAAGCCGTGAGGATAATCCTCAAATTACGGGTCCAGTCCACAAAGTTACTTCCATCATCTTTCAAGTTGGGTTTCTCTAGGAACGCGTTAAAATTTAGGGGAACTACTACGTGAGCTATTGATCTACAACATAAATATGCAAATGTTACTAAGACTATTGTTCAAGATAATGAGTTCAGTTAATCAAATTACTAAAGCTCCCACTCAAATTGACATTGCTCAGGTCATCTGAGTGATACATGATCCAAATTCACCAACTCAAGTCCGATCATCACGTGAGTTGAGGTGGTTTCAATGGTGAACATTATCATGTCGATCATATCTACCATGTGACTCATGTTCGACCTTTCGATCTCTTGTGTTCGGAGGCCAGGTCTATACATGCTAGGCTCATCACGCTTAACCTCGGTGTTCTGCACGTGCAACACTGGCTTGCACCCGTTGTATGTGAACGTAGATTCTATCACACCCGATCATCACATGGTGTCTCGACACGATGAACTTTTGCAACGGTGCACACTCGAGGAGAACACAAATTATCTTGAAATTTAAGTGAGGGATTTCTTATAATGCTACCGATGTCCTAAGAAAAACAAGGTGCATAAAAGGATCAACATCACATGCAAATCATAAGTGATATGATATGGTCATGATTTTGTGCTTTTGATCTCCATCCTTAAAGCACAAGCATGATCTCCATCGTCACCGGCATGACACCATGATCTCCATCATGTTGATCTCCATGTATGTATCTCCATCGGGGTTGTCACACCCACCATGCTTCTACTATGATTGCTACCCCTTAGTGATAAAGTAAAGCATTACATAGTGCTTAATGATTAACATGTAGGCCATACAATAATTAAAGACAACCCTATGGCTCCTGCCGGTTGCCGTACTCATCGACATGCAAGTCATGATATTATATACAAAACATGATCACCTCGTACATCACATATATCTCATCATGTAATTGGCCATATCACATCACAACATACCCTGCAAAAACAAGTTAGACGTCCTCTAATTGTTGTTGCATGTTTTACGTGGCTTCTATGGGTATCTAGCAAGAACAATTCTCACCTACGCAAAAACCACAATGGTGATACACAAATTTCTATTCAACCTTCTCAAGGACCGCCTTTGTCGAATCCGATCCAACTAGAGTAGAAGAGACAGACACCCGCAACCATCTTTATGCAACAAAGTCACATGTCTGTCGATGGAACCAGTCTCTCGTAAGCGTACGAGTATGGTTGGTCCGGGCCGCTTCATCCCACAATACCAGAATCAAAACGCGACCAAGGGAGGAAGCAATCTGAGCATCAATGCCCACAAACTCTTTTGTGTTCTACTCGTGATCTCATCTACACATAGACCTAGCTCATGATCCCACTGTTGGTGAACGTTGCATGGGAACCAAAAAATTTCCTACCCACACGCAAGATCTATCCATGGTGATGAGAATCTACGAGAGGAGATCTTGGATCTACATACCCTTGTAGATCGCTAAGTGGGAAGCGTTAAGAAACGTGGTTGGTGTAGTTGAACATCCTGGCAATCCATATCACAGTCGTCCCACGATCCAGCGCTCAACGGATGGCACCTTCGCGTTCAGCACACATACATCTTGATAACGATCTCCGCCTTCTTGATCTAGAAAGAGGGAGCAGAGAGGTAGATAGGTTCTCCGGCAGCACGACGGCGTGGCCGCGGTGGTGGTGGAGCTGATCCGACAGAGCTTCGCTAAGCGGCATTGAACCAATCTACTAGAGGAGAAGCCATCTCGGAGGGAGGAAGGGCTGTGTCATGGCTTGTGGTGCGGCTGCCCTCCTCCCTGTCTCATATATACAGGGGGAAGGGGGAAGGGCTGCGCCCTAGGGTTCCCACCCCTAGGGGTGGCGGCCAAGAGGAGGGGGGCGGCGGCCATTGGGTGGCTTGGCCCCCAAGGCAAGGTGGCCGGCCTCCTTAGGGTTCCCCCTTCCACCCTTTGGCCGCATGGGCCTTGTGGGAGGGGTGGCCATCCCACCAGGGGTTGGTGCGCCCTCTCTCACAGCCCATGGGCCCGTTCAGGGCTGGTGGCCCCTTTCGGTGGACCCCTAAAAACCTTGCGTCACCCCCGATACATTACCGATGATGCCCGAACTTTTCCCGGTGATCAACACGGAACTTCCTATATATGAATCTATCGTGGGAACGAACACCTATGGGACCATGTAGGCCCCTTTCGATTCAGCGGGGGGGAGGGGGAGGAGCTGGCACAAAGAGCCAGTCTGGTGAGCTGGATGGGGAGTTTTTACCAAGGTTCAGGCCGCACGGATGCGTAAAGCCCTACTCCTGCTTCATTATATTGATCGTGTTCTAGGGTTCGAGCTACAGGAGCACCATGAACAGCTGCTACGTGAGCTTGGGAACCTCTAGTTGTCTAACTGTCGGGCTTTGGTTGTTTAACTGCCTAACTGTCCGAAAGCCCAAAAGCCAAAACGTCCAAAAGTCCTCCATCGTAATGCCTTGGGCCTCCTTTTATACTTAAGGGAATCCTAACAGTGGCGTATAGTGTGCACATGGGATGCACAATGCTGCTACAGTGCTATCATACCTAACCCTGACAAAGTAGGACAAGAGCATTAAATGCACCGTCAGGGGCCTCAGTCCGTTAGTGGGACGGCATGGGGGCCAGTTCCATCGGCGCCGCTTAGCTCCCTCCAACGTCGACGCCGTGACACGCGTCCAGGTGGATCGACACCTGTCCTGTGTGCTGGCGGTGCTTGCCGAGGCCTCATCTTGCCGGGACCTTGCCTTGTCGGGGGGCCTGGAGGCCCTACGGCCCTCCCGGCAAGGTCTTGCCGGGAGTCTTAAGTCTTCTATGATGGTGCTTGATAAGTCTTCACTGGGCCATGCTACCAGGGCAGCTACTACTGCCCGTGCATGAGTAAAGGGGCGCTAGATGGCCCAAAAACTCTAGTGCACCGACAGGAGCCCCGGGCCTGGGCCATACACGTCGCGAGGCGTTGTTGCGCTACGCCCAAACAATGCACGGGCACGCGTGGAATGGCCTCGCAGTTGTGATCATTGCGCTTGCTGCGCTTCTCCACAATGCCCATTGAATGCGGGTAGTGGGATGCGTGCGCGACGTGGCCATTACAGTAGTGCGCGTGTGGAACATTTTCGCGTCATCTTGTTTTTCATAAAAAGAGACCGCCCGCGCCTTCCCCATAAAAAGGAGACTACAGAGTCAATGCCCATTTACCTATCGCCTTTCCCGATTTGAGAACCGCAGTCATCTTCCTCCTCGAGCCCACAACAGAGCCTCTTGCGTCCGTTAGTGCCCAGCCCCCGCCTACTCTTCGTCCGCGGTCTCCATCCCCACCATCACCATGCCGCCCAAAGCCAGCAAGGGAAAGGAAACGGAGGTCGTCTCGGAGAACAGGGCGGCGAAGATGCGGAGGGACCATGTCATTTTCCCACCGGGGCCCAGTCTGGGCGTCCTGAAGAGGCAGTACCGGTGGGCGTGGGCGACTGCGACGGTGGGGCACCCCGCCACTTTTGTGAGCCCGGGTCCTTTCGGGGAAGTTCCAGGAAAATACCCTTTCTTCGCTGATTACTTTTACTACAGGCTCTGGCCCCTTACTCGAACCTTTTCATCGACCTTATGCTTAATTACCTATGGCTTCCAACTCCTGGATTTCACGCGGAACGCTATGACATCCATGGCAGTTTTCGCACACCTCTATGAAAACTTTGTAGGACTGACCCCCAGCACCGCTCTATTCCGCCGTTATCACAAGCTTTAACACACGTATTTATTCCAATTCACAACTACTCACTAGCATGACTCTCATATTACCATCCCTATTATCTCAAAACTATATCCAATGAATCAAACTTCTCATAGTTTTTAATGCACTTAATATGAAAGTTTTTATTATATCCCTCTTGGATGCCCATTATATTAGGACTAAATTCATAACCAAAACAAATTACCATGTTGTTTTAAGAAACTCTCAAAATAATATAAGTGAGGAACGAGAGGTCAATAATTTCTATAAAATATAACACCACCATGCTCTATAAAGATATAAGTGAAGAACTAGAGCAACATTGCCTAGCTCAAAATATATAAGTGAAGCACATAGAGTATTCTAACAAATTCACGATTCAGCGTGTCTCTCTCAAAAGATGTGTGCAGCAAGGATGTTTGTTTCAAACTAAAAAGGAAAGATTCATATCATACAAGACGCTCCAAGCATAACACATATCATGCGGTGAATAAAAATATATCCTCAAGTAAATTTACCGATGGATTGAAGACGAAAGAGGGGATGTCTTCCGGGGCATCCCCAAGCTTAGGCTTTTTGGTATCCTTCAATATTACTTGGGGTGCCTTGGGCATCCCCAAGATTAGGCTCTTGCCACTCTTTATTCCATAGCACATCAAATCTTCAACCAAAACTTGAAAACTTCACAATACAAAACTCAACAAAAAACTAATGAGACCCGTTAGTATAAAAAGATAAATCACCACTTTAGGTGCTTTTGTGGACTCCTTCTTTAGTTGTATTTGTGTAATACCTACTGTATTCTAACTTTTACATGACTCATACCCCCCGATATGACTCATAGATGCATCAAAATAAGCAAACAACACAAAGAAAACAGAATCTGTCAAAACAAACAGTTTGTAGCAATCTGTAAACTTCGAATACTTCTGGAACTCTAAAAATTCTGACAATTAGAAAAATCAGGGAAATTTTTATATCCATCAACAATAACAACAACAACAAAGCCTTAGTCCCAAACAAGTTGGGGTAGGCTAGAGGTGAAACCCATAAGATCTCGCGACCAACTCATGGTTCTGGCACATGGATAACAAGCTTCACCGCACCCCGTCCATGGCTAGTTCTTTGGTGATGCTCCAGTCCTTCAGATATCTCTTTACGGACTCTTCCCATGTCAAGTTCGGTCTACCCCGGCCTCTTTTGACATTATCAGCATGCTTAAGCCGTCCGTTGTACACTGGGGCTTCTGGAGGCCTGCGCTGAATATGCCCAAACCATCTCAGATGATGTTTGACAAGCTTCTTTTCAATTGGAGCTACCCCAACTTTATCTCGTATATCATCATTCCGGATACGGTCCTTCCTTGTGTGCCCACACATCCATCTCAACATGCGCATCTCCGCCACACCTAATTGTTGCACATGTCGCCTTTTAGTCGACCAACACTCAGCGCTATACAACATTGCGGGTCGAATTGCCGTCCTATAGAACTTGCCTTTTAGCTTTTGTGTTACCCTCTTGTCACAAAGAATGCCAGAAGGTTGGCACCACTTCATCCATCTGCCTTTAATTCGATG
Source organism: Hordeum marinum (assembly GCA_022496015.1). Lineage (NCBI taxonomy): Eukaryota > Viridiplantae > Streptophyta > Magnoliopsida > Poales > Poaceae > Hordeum > Hordeum marinum. The sequence continues at coordinate 273,527,977 of CM039674.1, read as the reverse complement.
GTTCACATCTTCATCGATATCCCCATCCTTCTGCAACATTGACCCCAAATATCGAAAGGTGCCCTTCTGAGGCACCACTTGCCCATCAAGGCTAACATCCTCCTCCTCCTCGTTCCTAGTAGTATTGAAAGCGCACCTCATGTACTACTAAGTCTAAAACCTTTCGATTCCAAGGTTTGCCTCCATAAGTCCAACTTCCCGTTGACCCTCGTTCGGCTCTCATCGACTAGCACCACATCGTCCGCAAAGAGCATACACCATGGGATATCTCCTTGTATATCCCTTGTGACCTCATCCATCACTAAGGCAAAAAGATAAGGGCTCAAAGCTGACCCTTGATGCGTTCCTATCTTAATTGGGAAGTCGTCAGTGTCGCCATCACTTGTTCGAACACTTGTCACAACATTATCGTACATGTCCTTGATGAGGGTAATGTACTTCTTTGGGACTTTGTGTTTCTCCAAGTCCCACCACATAACATTCCAAGGAATCTTATCATAAGCCTACTCCAAGTCAATGAACACCATATGCAGGTCCTTGTTTTGCTCCCTATATTTATCCATAAGTTGTCGTACCAAGAAAATGGCTTCTTATCATAGGCTTGGCATTTGTATATCCATCATGTGTAAAAAATTCATATCAATTCTACGCTCTGAAAAAATTGGAAAATTCCTGGACTGAGCGCAAAAGTTTCTGTTTTTCAGCAAGATCAAATCAACAACTACCATAGATCACCCCAAAGGTTTTACTTGGCTCAAACACTAATCAAAACACAAAAACACAATTACTACAGAAGTAAAAATGTGCCAAACACACCAAAGCATAAGCAAAAATTAGAAAGCAAAATAAAATTGGGTTGCCTCCAAACAAGCGCTATTGTGTAACGCCCCTAGCTAGGCATAAGGATTTCAATGATGCTCACGTAAAAAGTAGTAGTTGAGATATGTAAAAGAGCATCATGAATAGCATTAAAAAGACATTTAAGTCTAACCCACTTACAATGCATAGGGTTTTTTGAGCAAACAATTTATGGGAACAAGAATTAACTAGCATAGGAAGGCAAAACAAGCATAACTTCAAAACTTTGAACACATAGAGAGAAAACTTGATATTATTGCAATTCCTACAAGCATATGTTCCTCCCTCATAAAAAATTTCAGTAGAGTCATGAAGGAATTCAATAATATAACTATATATAAAATTTTCTCTTCATGATCCACATGCATGCAAAGTTGATACTCTTCCAAAATAGTGGGAATATCATTAACTAAAGTCATAACCTCTCCAAACCCACTTTTATCAAAAAAAATCATAAGATTGAACACTCTCCAAAATAGAGGGATCAATAATGCCTAAAGTTGGCACTCTTCCGAACCCACTTTCCATATCATATTCATCATGAGTATTAAATAAATTATCAAGATCATAAGAAGCATTATCACCCCAATCATGATCATTGCAATAAGTAGTGGTCATGGAAAACTCATCAAATATAGAATCCCCAAGCTTGTAGTTTTGCATATCATTAACATAATTGACATTAATACAATTTATAACAATATCCTTGCAATCATGATTTTCATTCAAGGAAACATCGTGAATCACTTCATCACAATTTTCAGATTCACGAATATCAAGCAAAACTTCATAGAGATAATCAATTACACTCAACTCGCTAGCCATTGGTTCATCATAATTTGGTCTTCTGAAAAGATTAGCAAGTGGATGAGGATCCATAACAATAGATTTTTAGCAAGCGAAGATGCAAGCAAATAGGAAGAACATGGTAACACAAGCAAACAAAAGAGATCCGGCGAGAATAAGGCAAACAACAAAGAGGGTGAATAAAACGACATTTTTTTGGTATTTTGCAAAAATCATTTTAGAAGTGGGGAGAGAAAACGAGAGGCAAATGGCAAATAATGTAAATACAAGAGATGAGTTTGTGATGGCTACTTGGTAGGCTTGATGTAGATATCCCCAGCAACCAAACCAGAAATTGGCAAGTTGAAGAGAGAGTTCTTATCTTGACTTGCTTTGTATCTCCCCAGCAACGGCGCCAGAAATCCTTCTTGCTACTTCTCGAGCATGCGTTGGTTTCTCGTGAAGAGGAACGCTTTGATGTAGCAAAGTAGATAAGTATTTCCCTTAGTTTTTGAGAACCAAGGTATCAATCCAGTAGGAGATACAAGCGAGTCACCAATAGATGTACCTACACAAAGAATCAAACTCTTGGACCCAACGCTATAAAGGGGTTGTCAATCCGTTCACGATTACTTGAAAAGATGAGATCTAATAGAGATAGATATAATAGGATGCTTGAACAGAAAGTAAAACTAAAAGTAAAAATAATGCAGCAAGTATTTTTGGTATTTTTGGTTTTAGATCTGAAAGTATAGAATGGAAAATAGACCCCGGGGCCATAGGTTTCACTAGATGGCTTCTCTCATGATGGCAAGTATTATGATGGGTGAACAAATTACTGTCGAGCAATTCATAGAAAAGCGAATAATTATGAAGATATCCAAGGCAATGATTATGCATATAGGCATCACGTCCGTGACAAGTAGACCGAAACGATTCTGCATCTACTACTATTACTCCACACATCGACCGACTCCTGCCTGCATCTAGAGTATTAAGTTCATGAAGAACAGAGTAACGCATCAAGTAAGATGACATGACGTAGAGGGATAAACTCAAGCAATATGATGAAAACCCCATCTTTTTACCCTTGATGGAAACAATACAATACGTGTCTTGCTACCCCTACTTTGTCACTAGGTGAGGACACCGCAATATTGAACCCAAAACTAAGCACTTCTCCCATTGCAAGAATTACCAATATAGTTGGACAACCAAACCAATAACTCGAAGAGACTTGCAAAGATATGAAATCATGCATATAAGAATTCAGGAAAGACTCAAATAATATTCATGGATAATCTGAACATAAACCCACAATTCATCGGATCTTGACAAGCACACCGCAAAAGATTATTACATCAGATAGATCTCCATGAAGATCATGAAGAACATGGTATTGAGAAGCAAAGAGAGATAAGAATCCATCTAGCTACTAGCTATGGACCCGAAGGTCTGTTGTGAACTACTCACGCATCATCGGAGGGGCAATGGAGTTGATGTAGATGCCCTCCGTGATCGAATCCCCCTCTGGTAGATTATTAGAAAAGGCTCCAAGATTGGATCTCTTGGGAACAGAGGCTTCTGGCGGCAGAAATGTGTTTTCGTGGCTCGTTCTGATAATGATGGAAAATTTGGGAATTTATAGGCCGAAGATTAGGGTTATGGGAGCTGTCGTGGGCCCATAAGCCTGTCCGGCGTGGCGTACCCCTGGCCACGCCCCTGGGGCTTGTGGCCCCATGGTGACTCCTTTGCCTTGGTTCTCAAGTCTCGTAGTTTCCTTTCGTTCCGGAAAAAATCATTCCAAAGGTTTTATTCCGTTTGGACTCTATTTAATATTCCTTATCTGCGAAACTCAAAAACAAGGAAAAAATAGAAACTGGCACTAGTCTCTAGATTAATAGGTTAGTCCTAAAAATAATATAAATAGCATATTAATGCATATAAAATATCCAAAACAGATAATATAATAGCATGGAACAATCAAAAATTATAGATACGTTGGAGACGTATCAGCCTCGACGTCAATCGGGCAACCTCAAGCAACTCCCGTTACTCCAGCTGCAACAGCAACTCACCCGACGCCTGCCTTCCCTCTGTATCGCGTCCCAAAAGACCAGACTGGAGCTGGCAAAGAAGCCATGATTCAAGCTGAGTACAAGATGATGCGAACGAAGGAGGTGTACGAGGCCAGCAAATTGGCCTATGATGCTAGCTCAACGCTTTGTGCCAATGTCCGAGTAAGTGTGATTGTAAGTTCATTTCGGATTTAATTCTTGTCATCTTCATTCTAAACCCACTAGGTGTTCTCTAGTTTATTCCTCTCGAGTAGATCACTTCTTAGTTGAGTGGTTTCTGGTCCAGTGGGGGCACGCTGAGTGCACACGCTGGGTGTAGTCCCTGAGACCGTTGTCGAATGGTGACGACATCGGAGGGGGTGTTAGATTTGTTTTGATAATCTCTTCACATTTGACAGGCTGGACCTGGTCAACTGTTAGTAGGTCCAGTGGGGGCACACTAAGTGCACCCACTGGGTGTAGTCCCCGAGATCGCCGTCGAGTGCTTGCATCGGCTGGCGTCTGATACAGACAATGTTTTTTTAGACAGACCAGACCAGGACGATTGGAGTTGTATCTAGTGGGGGCATGCTGAGTGCACCCACTGGGTGTAGTCCCTGAGACTATTGTCGATCGTTTACGATGGGCAGTGGTCTTAAGAAGTTGGACTCGGGATCCTTTTTCGTACGCGAAGTATGCTTGTCACTCGGTTCGTCGAGTGTTTCTGAATGCTTATCTTAGAGAGGAAGAGGTCAGAACTTATCATATAGGTTTCATGGATATCATTGCCATCAACCATGATATGATGCAGCTTCCATGGACATCATTTCCATCAACCATGATATGACGCAGGTTTCATGGACATCATTTCCATCAACCATGATATGAGGCTTTGTAGGGGAGTGGGGTGGGGTGGCGGGCCGCCATCCAGTCAACTGCACTTGCATCTTTCCACTCGGGAATGGAGAAATATTAATGTCGACTGAATTACTTTTTTGTTGATTTCAGAAAGCCTGTGAACTTGGGACTTAGTACGTCAACCTGGAGAAGGAGAAGAATCAGCTTCAACTAGATCTGGAGGTGTCCAAGAACAATCTGGACCGCGCACAGACTAAGCTGAGGACCCTGGGAGGTAATCTTTGTCGACCAACTACACTATCACTCTCATATTCCATCCTTTGAATCGAGTGTCCTCACTCGAGCAAACGTGCGTGATGAGAACCGCCGGCTCCAAGTGTGACTCAACAATGTTGTTTCTTTAGATACCATGAAGAAGGCGCTTGAAGACAAGGACAAAGCACTCGCTGACGCTCAGAAGGTGGCGAGAGAGGAAACCGAGGCTGCTGAGAGAAACTTGCCGCAGCCAAAAAGTTGGAAGATGAAAACAACAAACTCAAGCAGGAACGGGACGATTGGATCAAGAAGACCGAACAACTGAGCAAGAGGAGCAATGGTCCTGAGAAATACTTGGGAGACTTCGCGAAGATGTTCAGCATGCTTGAAGGTAACTTTCTTTCGTCGAGTGAGTTTCCTTAATCCTATAGGACACTAGCATGACCATCTTTCCATTCCCCCTTCGTGTAGAATTCTGCCAAGACGTTGACAAGGAGACTGAGGAGATTGAACCAATTTTGGACCCCATCAAGTCACCCGACATTTGGACCCCCATCAAGTCACCCGTCGGGGACACAATGGCCATGAACATGTTTCGCCTTGATGTTCATCTTAAAAGTGTTCAGGAGTACATCACTCGACTAAGGGCTGCACTGGATAATATCGACAAAGAACTATGCCGAGAACACACCATCCTGACTGACCTCAAGTCAATGATGACCCGCCTCAATGAGATTCCTAGTCGAGTGCAAGCATGGAAAAAATCTGCTGCTCGCTGCGGAGCTGACGTGGCGCTTTCACTTGTCCAAGTCCATTGCAAGGAGGCAAAGGAGGACAAGCTAGAGACTCTCCAGGCGATCAACACAAATAAACTTCAATTCGAGGTCTTTATGGAGACCTTCATCAATGCCGCCACTCGGATTGCTGATGGGATTGATCTAGACACCTTTGTCGAGCCCGCGATTCCCATAGGTGCTTGATGAAACTTTGATCCCAGTTAAAACTTTATTTGCCTCGGTACGCCGAGTGAAGGTGTAACCTCTTTAAAACTTCGTTCAGGCCTTAAGCCTGAGTACTTCCGTTTGCGTGGACAACTTTTGTCCGTGCTTGGAATTCTGGATTTATCTGCATTTCGCTTTTGAACTTTTGCTTGACTAAATTCGTTTTGTTTCTGAATGTAATGGATGTTCATCACTCGGAAGAATTTCGGACTTAGGCGAAAAACTGGTTCGCGGCTAAGTCCTCGAGTGGGAGGAACGCTCGTCACTCGGGAGGGTTTTTAACTTAGGCAAAAGCTGGTTCACATCTAAGCCCCCAAGTGAGAGGGTCACTCGTAACTCGGAGAAGTTTTGAACTTAGACGAAGGCTGATTAGTAGCTAAGTTTCCGAGTGAATTGGATGTAATCCACTCGGAAGATATTTTTTAAATTAGGCGAAAGCTGGTTCACAGCTAAGTCCCCGAGTGAGAGGGTTGCTTGTCACTCGGGGAAGTTTTGAACTTAGACGAAGACTGATTCATAGCTAAGTTTCCAAGTGAATAGGATATAATCCACTTGGAAGTTTTTTAAACTTAGGCGAAAGCTGGTTCATAGCTAAGCCCCCGAGTGAGAGGGTCGCTAGTCACTCGGAGACATTTTGAACTTAGACGAAGACTGATTCGTAGCTAAGTTTCCGAGTGAATATGATGTAATCCACTCGGACGGGTTTTTTAACTCAAGAGAAAGCTGGTTTGCAACTAAGTCCCCGAGTGGGAGGGTTAATCATCACTCAGAGAAGTTTTGAAGCTAGACGAAGATGATTCATAGCTAAGTTTTCGAGTGAATAGGATGTAATCCACTCGGAAGTTTTTTTTAACTTAGGCGAAAGCTGGTTCGCAGCTAAGCCCCCGAGTGAGAGGGTCGCCCGTCACTCGAAGAAGTTTTGAACTTAGACGAAGACTGATTCATAGCTAAGTTTCCGAGTGAATAGGATGTAACCCACTCGGAAGTTTTTTTAACTTTGGTGAAAACTGGTTCCCAGCTAAGCCCCCGAGTGAGAGGGTCGCTGTCACTAAGAGAAGTTCTGAACTTAGATGAAGACTGATTCGTAGCTAAGTTTCCGAGTGAATAGGATGTAATCCACTCACAAGGGTTTTTAACTTAGGCAAAAGCTGTTTCGCAGCTAAGCCCCCGAGTGAGAGGGTCACTCGTCACTTGGAGAACGGGTCACTCGTCACTTGGAGAACTTTTGAAGTTAGATGAAGACTGATTCATAGCTAAGTTTCCAAGTGAATAGGATGTAATCCACTCGGAAGGGTATTCTAACTTGGGAGAAAGCTGGTTTGCATCTATGCCCCCGAGTGAGAGGATCGCTCGTCACTCGAAGTGTTTTTGAATGTGAGATTGCGCAATCGGAATCGACAATAGACTAACGGAGTCATAACTTCAATAAAAGACATTGTCTGTAGTACTCTTATTACATCAAAACAACTCACTCTTCAAGTATAAAAACATCGAAGTAAATCTGCATTCCAGGCACACGGCTCGTCGATCTTCTTCTTGAGGTTGTAGAGGTGGTAGGCTCCATTCTTCAATACTTTTGTGACAACGAAAGGACCTTCCCATGCAGGGGCGGGCTTGTGTGGCCACTGCTGATCCACCTGGAGCACCAGATGATCCTCATGGAACGACCGACTCTTAATGTTCCTTGGATGGAAGCGACGCAGATCTTCCTGCTACAAAGTCGACCGAATCAGAGCCATCTCATGCTCTTCTTCCAAAAGATCCACACCGTCTTGTAGTGCTTGTTCGGCCTCAGCCTCGGAGTAAAGTTCAGCATGAGGATAATTGTGAAGGAGATCACTCGGCAAAACAACTTCGTCTCCATACACCAAGAAGAAAGGAGTGCGCCCCGTCGACCAATTAGGAGTCATCCTCAAGCCCCACATAACAGATGGCAATTCAGTAACCCAAGCTCCAGTTGCATGCTCGATATCTCGCATGAGTTGAGGCTTCATCCCTTGAAGGATAAGGCCATCTGTGACCATTAGTCTGGGGGTGCGCAATGGATGCGTAATCCACCCAAGTGCCTTGGGTGAAGCAAAAGTGTCTGAACTCTTCCGAGTCAAAGTTTGAGCCATTGTTTGTAATGATATTGTGGGGAACTCCATATCGGAATGTTATCTCTTTCATGAATTTGATAGCAGTGCGCGAGTTCAGCTTCTTTATGGATCTAGCCACAATCCACTTAGTGAACTTGTCGACTGCTACAAGCAGGTGAGTAAATCCACTTTGACCTGTTCGGAAAGGACCGACCATATCCAAACCCCATACAACGAATGGCCAGATGAGTGGAATAGTCTTCAAGGCAGATGCAGGCTTGTGCGACAAGTTTGAATAGAACTGGCACCCTTCACAGCGAACAACAATCTCCTTAGCCATTTCATTGGAGCGCGGCCAGAAGAAACCAACTCGGTATGCTCTGGCGACAATCTTCCGAGAGGATGCATGATGACCACAAGTTCTTGAGTGAATTTCCTCCAGAATCAGCCAACCTTCCTCAGGGGAGATGCACCATTGAGTTACACTAGTTATACTTTCTTTGTAAAGTTGATCATCCATCACTGTAAAGGCCTTGGATCTGCGGACCATCTGCCGAGCTTCAACCTCATCTTCTGGGAGTTCTTGCCTCAGTATGTATGCAATATACGACACCGTCCAATCGAGTGTGATCACCAGAGTCTCCATGACCAGATCTATAACTGCCAGGATACCAACTTCCGTCGGATTAGAGGCGCTTATTGCTTGCGGGGGCTCTTCAGTGAAGGGATCTTCCTGCACCGAAGGACAATGTAGGTGTTCCCAAAACACATTACTAGGCACAGGCTCCCTGGTGGACCCAATCTTTGCTAAATCATCAGCTGCTTGATTCTTCACTCGGGGAATATGGTGAAGTTCTCAACCCTCCAACTTCTTCTCAAGCTTTCTCACTGCATTGCAGTATCCCATCATAGCTGGATTCCTGACATCCCACTCTTTCATCACCTGGTTACCAAATCAGAGTCACTGTATACCATCGGGCGTCGGATGCCGAGTGATATGGCCATACATAACCCGTATATGAGTGCTTCGTATTCAGCTTCATTATTGGAGAAATCAAATTGAATCTGAAGGACATAACTGAGCTTGTCACCCTTTGGAGATACCAAAGCTATGCCAGCACTGGACCCATTGAGCATCTTAGAGCCATAAAAGAACATGGTCCAGTGTGCCGAGTGGATTTGAGTTGGCTGCTGATGTCCTATCCACTGGGCCACAAAGTCAGCAAGCTCTTGAGATTTAATTGCCTTTTTGCTTCAAACTTTGATATCAAAGTAGAGGAGCTCAATAGCCCATTTGGCCACTCGACCAGTCGCATCTCAACTTTTGAGGATCTCACACACTGGAGCATCACTGACGACTGAAATTGAGTGATCCTGGAAATAGTGTGCCACCTTCTTCGCTGATAGATATATACCATATACGAGCTTCTGGTAGTGTGGGTACCTTTGCTTTAAAGGAGTCAACACTTCAGAGATATAATAAACTAGACGTTGAACTTTATAGGCTTTGCCCTCTTCTTCCCGCTCGACAGTGAGAATTGTACTGACGACTTGATTAGTGGTTGCAATGTACAGGAGCAAGGGTTCTCTATTGTGCAGAGCAACAAGCACCGCCTGGGTGGAAAGTAGGGATTTAAGCTCGACAAACGCTGCTGCAGCCTCGGGAGTCCACTCGAACGTATTAGACTTCTTCATGAGTCGGTATAAAGGCAATGCCTTCTCACCGAGACGAGAAATAAATCTACTCAATGCCGCCAAGCAACCCGCGAGCTTCTGGACATCATGCACACGCTTAGGGTTTTTCATTCGGGTGATCGCGCTAATCTTCTCAGGATTGACGTCGATTCCCCATTCGGAAACGAGAAAACTGAGCAACTTGCCACCAGGAACACCGAAGGTGCACTTGGACGGGTTTAACTTGATATCATGCTTTCTCAGATTGGCGAATGTTTTTGCTAAGTCAGTCAGCAGGTTGGAACCTTTGCGAGACTTGACAACTATATCATCCATATAGGCCTTGACATTTCGAGGGATTTGCTCGAGCAAGCATTTCTGAATCATATCCATGAAAGTAGCACCGGCATTTTTCAAACCAAAAGGCATGGTGATATAACAGAAACACCCGAAAGGGGTGATGAAGGCTGTCTTTATTTCATCTGGACCAAACAGATAGATCTGATGATAACCAGAGTAAGCAGCAAGAAAGGATAAACACTCGCATCCCGCAGTCAAGTCGACAATCTGATCAATGCAAGGGAGCGGAAAATGATCTTTCGAGCATACCTGATTGACATGTTTGAAGTCAATACACATGCAAAGGGACTTATCTTTCTTGGGAACCATGACGATGTTCGAGAGCCACTCAGAGTGGCAAATCTCCCGAATGAACTTGGCCGCCAATAGTCAAGACACCTCCTTGCTGATTGCCTCCTGCTTCTCTGCTGCCGACCGACGCAAGTGCTCTTTTATAGGCTTGGCCTTCGGGTCAACTCTAAGTCGGTGCTCAGCCAGTTCCCTGGGTACACCCGACATGTCAGCAGGCTTCCATGTGAAGATGTCTCAGTTCTCACGGAGGAACTGGATGAGCTCGGCTTCCTATTTGCTGTCGAGTGTCGTCGAGATGTTGGTCGGGGCAGCATTAGGATCTGTCGGGTGAATGTGCACTTTCTTCACTTCCCCTGCCGACTGAAAAGCAGATTCTGAGGCGGACTTCTTGGCATGCAGCAGGTCGGCAGGATCTGCATTCTTCTTGTATTATTCCAACTCGACCACAACCATTTGATGGTTGGCGATTTTGGAGCCCTGCTGAAGGCATTCCTCAGCCCTTTTGTCGATTCCCTGTGACTGTGATCACACCCTTGGGTCCGGGCATCATCAACTTGAGGTACACGTAACATGTACGGGCCATGAAACGGGCATAGGCCGGATGACCAAGGATGGCGTGATATGGCTCTCGAAGTCTACAACTTCAAACGTCAATTTCTCCTTGCGAAAATTCTTGTTGGTGCCAAACACCACATCCAATGCAATCTGACCGAGTGACTTGGCCTTCTTCTTGGGAATGACTCCATGGAACCACATGTTTCTTTCACTGAGACAACACATCAAAATGCCCATCCCCTTTAGGGTATCCGCATATAGGATGTTCAAACCACTCCCTCCGTCCATGAGAACCTTGCGGAGTCGAGTACCTCCCACAACAGGGTCCACCACCAGAGCTTGCCGGTCAGGGGTAGCGACATGAGTAGGATGGTCCGACTGGTCGAATGTAATAGCAGTCTGAGACCATTTGAGGTACGTGGGGGTTGCAGGAACAGCCATATTGACCTCTATGTTAATAACTTTCAGTCGACTCTTGCTTTCTACATCAGCAAAACCATCAAAGTGGCATTGACCTCAGGGAATTCCTCTTTGTATTCATCCTCCTCCTTTCTAGGAGATTTCTCACTCGACTGACCTCCTTGAACTGTTGGATCAACAATCTGCACAGTCGAGTGGTATGTTTCGGCAATATCAAATTGCCTTCCTCATCTTTATTTGTGTGGATTGCACACGGTAGATCCATAACATCAATTCTTGACTAATTCTTTACTTTCTTAGGGGTAAACTGTCCTTTGGACTTCCCCTTGTTCTTTCCTTGTGCCCTAGAGCGACCACCTCTGCCTGAGGAGGGCCGTCAGCTTTGCGCTTTTGTTTTTGACTGGAATTGCTGTTGGCATCATTGACAACTACTTTTCCTTTGTTGCCGCGGAGCGGTCTTCCTCTTCGCCATTGGCGTACCGAGTAGCAATCTCCATCATATTGCTGAGTGAAATATCTCCTTTATGACCAAACTTCAGGTAAAGATCTCTGTACTTAACACCAGCCTTGAAGGCGCAAACAGATTGGTGCTCGAAAACATTTTCCACTGTGTGATGCAGAGTGGACCAACGTTGAATGTAGTCCCTCAAAGTTTCATTGCGCTTCTGAACAATGAGTTGTAGGTCAATCAAACCAGCTGGACGCTTGCATGTGCCCTCAAATAATGAACACTCGGGCAAGATCCTCCCAGCAATAGATGCTAGAAGGAGCCAAATGATTCAACCACGCTCGGGTCGAACCATCCAACATGAGGGACAAATTCGTCATGGCTATGTAATCATTCCCTCCACCAATCTGCACCGCCACTTGGTAATTGTCTAGCCATGTTTCAGGCTTTGACTCTCCTGTGAACTTGCTGATTCCATCCACCAACCTGAAGTTGGGGGGAATCTCAGCACACCGGATGGCTCTGCTGAAACCCTCGGGACCAGAGACGATAGCACCACTTCCACTTAGATAGTCTCTATCATAACCATCCCTGTGAGCCCTGCCTCTATCAATCTGCTTTTGTGCAAGGATATCCCTCGCATCAAATCCAGGATTCCGCTCGTCACCGAACGGGCGCCTATCGTCATAGTGTCGGGGCACATACGAACCACTTCGCGGAGGAGTAGGCACTCGACGGTGGTCATCACGGTGAAAACGAGGAGCAAACTGATCTCGTCCCTGATCTCGATACTGATCTTCACGGTAACCACCACTCCTATGACACAGAGGTGACCCAGGGCTATGTGCTGACTGAATAGTATCTGCCTTGGGAGAATTGATGTGTAACCTATTGTGTGACTGAGAAATAGCCAAATTCTATTGTTGCGCTGCATTAAGCAATGCTCGGATCTGCTAAAAACCTCTGCCAGCCTCTGAACGCGATGGCTGAATGGAATCTGCAATCCTAGCAGCAGCTGCAACATTCAAAACTAGAGTACGGAATACCTCGACGCTGTTCTGAGATCCACTCGGAAACAACTATCGCTGACGTTGATTGGGAACGGGTGGACGCTGGCGGGCACGCTTGTCGAGTTCTCTCTGCATCTCTTAGAGCCGAAGGCGCGTGGCCTCCAAGGCCTGGTCCTCGGCAGTCGCACCGATGATGGGCGTCTGGAGGACCTCCTCATCTTGGTGCTACTGCTCATTCGATGGGCCCCTAGTCTCACATATGCCGCGGCTAAAGCCAGGTGGGCTTTGATGAGAACTAGCCATAAGAACCTCCGCTACTGGATCACCGCTCTCGCACTCGGAAGGGACACCAGACTTATTCGACGTCGAGTCGAACACGCCGTGAAGTGATTCGGCGGGCTCAATAGCTGCGATCTACGGAGATGCGGCTTGGCGAGTCACCGCATGCCTCACCCAGCGCTAGAGCCGCGAACAATCGGATTGCTTGCGGCGATGAACAGCGGGGAGGGCCGACAGGTATGGACTCGATGACTGTCGAAGAAGAACAACGCAGGAGCTTGTACGGAAGTGCGCTGCCCTGCGGATCGGAAGCGCCTCAATGCCTAGAGGCGCTTCCTGAAGCCATGTCGAGTCATCGGCGATGAAGGTGAGCGCTTCGAGACGGATCTCGTGGCCAAGGAACAAACCACCGCCGGAAGACATGTTGAAGGAGAAAATTGCAACCTTGTCGGAAGTCGCTTAGACGCCTGCCCCATGGTGTGCGTCAACTGTCATGGGAATAGGCCTGACAGTAGAATGTAGGGGTATGTAAGGAGAGGGCAGAGTCCTAGCTACGGCGAGGATGTACACACGAATGTATGAGTTAGGCCCTTCTCGTGAAGGTAACAGCCCTACGTATCAGTGCTCGGGAGCTTTCTGTCGTGTGGAATATGAGTGTTACATGGGGTACGAACCCTTGTGCCAGAGGGGAGGGGCAGCTTATATAGAGTGCGCTACCCATCATGAATGCCACGCAACCAAGGGTTCGATCATGGTAATAAAGGTATACGTTACTCATAACGTAAGTAATAAATGCTACTAATGGTGACTGGTTGAACGCCTGCTTGTTGGCCTCCCTAGGGTGTCTTCTGGTCTTCTATTGTCGACTGTCTATTGGCTCTTCCGAGTGAAAAGCTATTGTTGAGTGGAGGGAGAAACCTCGGAGTGGATTATCTGTCGAGTGACTTATGCGACATAGTGACTTCAGTGAGAGTCTTCCTCGTAATCTTTAAGTCTTTCAATGCAGTGCCCTTAGGTAGGATATGTAGGTCAGTCCTAGGACCCTACGCTAGGTATATATCCTTGTCACAGGGTACTAGGCATCGAGAATGTTGGTGATGAGGATGAGTACAATCAATATGATGAGTTTCCACCTTAGGGGCCACGCAAAATAATAGAAGAGATGCGTAAAATCATCAGAAATCCTAAGTTCATTAGGGGTCGAACTAATGATCGCGATCACAACATGTACATGGGAATTGATTTAAAAAAGTAGTCATTATGTCAACTATACTGAATTGTTGCATGTACTGAATTGTGGGGGATGTGTACTGAGTTCATTCTGTTATAAGTTTTGCATGTACTGTATTGCGAGGTCTTCACGGACTTATGTTCATCTAGATTAATATGTTGTCACATGTAGCAATGCATTTGAAATGTTCATGATAATTTACTTTATAGGTAGAACACCCAGTTCATCTCACTCCGATATGTATGAACTGAACATGCACAATTTGGTTTATAGATAGCACACGGTTCGTTAACTAGAACTATGTGCTTTCTAAACCGCGGCCTATGAAACCTAGTGTGCGCAACATGAGTCCTGCTTTCTGATTGGACAAAACCGAAACCACACGGATCGTGCATCTGCATCGTAGAATTCTGAGGGACAATACCTCTCGTCAACAACCGCTGTTGAAGTTGGGATTTGATTTGTATGCAATAAATGCCCCGTAAATGATAAAAAAATTGCTGAAAAATATCGAATGAGCCCAAAAATGCCCCAGAAAATCAACCCTGGTGTATAATTATGATTGGCTACCATGGAATAAAATTTGGAGGAGAGGCGATGAAGACACCATTGATTGGAGTTTGATTTGCCACTTCTCCCCTTAGAACTATGATCCTTCTACTCGGATGCCATGGCTTCCAATTAGCGATCATTGTAGCTTGTGCCAAATTTTACTAAATTTTTTCCATGGTGTCTCGAGATCATGCCATGATGACACACCAATTTTTTTGAATTTCTAAGTCTGTTTGCAATTCTTGTAATTAAATTACTGACATTTATTTAGGTGGACACTTGTCCTATCCTAAATGCTTGACAATTCTTCTCATTCGTTGCACAATGACGAAAACCACGCAAAGTGACACACAAATGATTTGTAAGAGATTATTTGCCACCATCCACACGTAATTCATGTTGTGATGTTATTTATAAGAACTAATTAACATGGTAACTGCAAAAATATGACTTAGATATAGCAAACGAGACATGTAATCCACCAGAAGATCAATATTTGGAGTACAATGATGTTTGCATACCATGGAAAAAACCAAGGCGAAAAGATGAGATTGACACCGATTGGAGTCTGAAATGCCAACTCTACTTTTCATAAACCATGATCCTTTGTGTGAGATGCATTCGTTTTCAAAGGGCAGGCCATCACAACTTCCGACAGACATTACCAATTTTCTCGCACGGGGTCTTCACATCATGCCATGTTTACACACCCATTTTTGTAATATTCGTAATACATCTGCATTTCCTCCAATTAAATTACTAACAAGCCCCACGTTGGTGGAAAAAATGTCTTCAAAGTAGCAAACAAGTCATGAAATGCGGCCGAAAATCAATACATGGGCTAATAGTTGATTGTCTGCGGATGAAAATAATTCGAGGCGAAATGATGGTGTCCCAAATTCACTTGAAATGAAAATTTAACTGTTCTACATGGACAAATAGCACAAGGTTTGTTAACTAGAACCGTGTGCTTTATAAACCGTAACCTATGAAACCTAGTGTGCACAACGTGAGTCCTACTTTCTGATTGCACAAAACCCAAACCACACGGATCGTGCGTCTGCACCGTAGGATTCACCCAGATCGAACGATGGTCCTTATAACTCTTGATAACCCACAAGTATAGGGGATCAGTTGTAGCCTTTGTCGATAAGTAAGAGTGTCAAACCCAACGAGGATCTAAAGGTAGAACAAATATTCCCTCAAGTTCTATCGACCACCGATACAACTCTACGCACGCTTAATGTTCGCTTTACCTAGAACAAGTATGAAACTAGAAGTACTTTGTAGGTGTTGTGGGATAGGTTTGCAAGATAATAAAGAACACGTAAATAAAAACTAGGGGCTGCTTAGATAAAGAAACAACAAAGTTAGTCTTAGTACAGAGCATTCTGTCACAAGAAAGTTATTTGTCCCTAGGCAATCGATAACTAGACCGATAATCACTATTGCAATTTTATATGAGGGAGAGGCATAAGCTAAAATACTTTCTCTACTTGGATCATATGCACTTATGATTGGAACTCTAGCAAGCATCCGCAACTACTAGAGATCATTAAGGTAAAACCCAACCATAGCATTATAAGGTATCAAGTCCTCTTTATTACCATATGCAAACAACCTACGTACTCGGGTCTGTGCTTCTGTCACTCACACCACCCACCATAAGTAAATCATAAACATATTGCAAACCCTACAGTGGGGATCCCTCACGCTTGCCCAACATGGAGAGCACCATAGGACAGCACCAATAATAAAACATGCAACTCAAACCAATCATGATCATTAATCAACCCATAGGACAAAACATATCTACTCAAAAATCATAGGATAGACATACATCATTGGGACATAATATATAGCGTTGAGCACCATGTTTAAGTAGAGATTATATCAGGGAGAAGAGGTGTTGAACCACTACAAAGAGGGGAAGAGAGTTGGTGATGACGGTGACGAAGTTGTTGATGTAGATTGTCGTCACGATGATGGCCCTAGCGACGTTTCAGTGCCACCGGGAGAGAGGGGGAGAGAGACCCCCTCCTTCTTCTTTTCCTTGGCCTCCCCCTAGATGGGAGGAGGGTTTCCCCTCTGGTACTTGGCCTACATGGCAGCGGAGGGGCGGGATCCCCTCCGAGATTGGATCTCTCTCTCTCTGTGTGTGTGTGTGTTTCCTTCTGTTTCTGTGTTCCCAGATTCTGGCCTTTCATAGTGTGATAGCCTGGCATATTAGGGATGATAGACTACTCATATCAATAAGGAATTCCTACTTTTCCAGGAGCCCATTCGAACAAAACTCCTAGGTTAAGCATGCTTGGCTTGGAGTAGTACTAGGATGTGTGACCAACCGGGAAGTTGGTCCTGGGTGCGCATGAGTGAGGACAAAGTGCACAGAAAAGACTACTATTGATCTGTGAGGCCAGTCTAGATCCCACTAGGAGTAATGACAACCTACGGGTGTATCTGGGGTGTTACACATAGTTTCTTAAATTCCCGGAGATCTGTAACTCCGATTGGGCTGAAATTTTAACACGATTTTTATCCAGATATTATCTTTCCCGCAGAAAAAGAAGGGAACCAACCGCCTTAAGGGGTGACAACAAGCCACCTTGGCATGGCCAGGGGGTAGACCACGCCGCCTGGCTTGTGGGCCCCTTGGGCATCGTCTCGCGTTGATCCTTTTTACCAAAAATCACATATGTTCCAAAAAATCTTCGTAATTTTTTATCGCGTTTGGACTTTGTTTGATATTGATTTTTTGCGAAACAAAAACACGCAACAGATAGGACCTGGCACTAGATCAATATGTTAGTCTCAAAAATACTATAAAAAGTTGCCAAAATTATATGAAAGTTGTAGAATATTGGCATGAAACAATCAAAAATTATAGATACAATGGAGACGTATCAGCACCCCCAAGCTTAATTCCTGCTCGTCCTCGAGTAGGTAAATGATAAAAAAGCTAACTTTTGATGTGGAATGCTACCTAGCGTAATCTTGTCCATACAATCTAATCATGGCATGAATATTAAGACACGAGTGATTCAAAGCAATAGCCTATCATTTGACATTCAGACAATAATACTTCAAGCATACTAATAAAGCAATCAAGTCTTCTCAAAATGTTATGGCTAAAAGAAAGTTATTCGTACAAAATTATATAGTCTGGCTATGCTCCATCTTCATCACACAAAGTATTAAATCATGCACAACCCCGATTTTAGCCAAGAAATTGTTTCATACTTTAGTATTCTCAAACCTTTTCAACTTTCACGCAATACATGAGTGTGAGCCATGGATATAGCACTATTGCTGGAATAGAATATGGTGGTTGTGGAGAATAAAAAAAAGAAGGAGATAGTCTCACATCAACTAGGCGTATCAACGGGTTATGGACATGCCCATCAATAGATATCAATATGAGTGAGTAGGGATTGCCATGCAACGGATGCACTAGAGCTATAAGTGTATGAAGGCTAAAAAAAGAAACTAAGTGGGTGTGCATCCAACTCGCTTGCTCACGAAGACCAAGGGCAATTTTGAGGGAGCCCTTCATTGGAATATACAAGCCAAGTTCTATAATGAAAAATTCCCACTAGTATATGAAAGTGACAATATAGGAGACTCTCTATCATGAAGATCATGGTGCTACTTTGAAGCACAAGTGTGGAAAAAGGATAGTAGCATTGCCCCTTCTCTCTTTTCTCTCATTTTTTGTTTTTGTTATTTTGGTGGGCTTCTTTAGCCTCTTTTATTTTTTATTTGGGCTTCTTTGGCCTCTTTTATTTTTTCGTAAATTCTGGAGATTCATCCCAACTTGTGAGGGAATCATAACTTCCATCATCCTTTCCTCGCATGGGACAATGCTCTAGTAATGATGATCATCACACTTTTATTTACTTACAACTCAAGAATTACAACTCGATACTAGAAAAAATATGACTCTATATGAATGCCTTCGGCGGTATACCGGGATGTGCAATGATCTAGCATAGAAATGACATAAAAAAGGACAAGCCTTGAAAACATCATGCTAGCTATCTTACGATCATGCAAAGCAATATGACAATGATGGTATGTGTCATAATAAATGGAACAGTGGAAGTTGCATGGCAATATATCTCAGAATGGCTATGGACATGCCATAATAGGTAGGTATGCTGGCTGTTTTGAGGAAAAGAATATTGTGGGTTTAATGCACCAGCGAAAGTTGTGCGGTACTAGAGAGGCTAGGAATGGTGGAAGGGTGAGAGTGCGTATAATCCATGGACTCACATTAGTCATAAAGAACTCACATACTTATTGCAAAGTCTATTAGTCATCAAAGAAAAGTATTAGACGCATGCTCCTAGGGAGAGGTTGGTAGGAGTAAATCATCGTGCGCTCCCGACCCTCACACAAAGGATGACAATCAATAAACAATTCATGCTCCGACTTCCTTACATAACGGTTCACCATACGTGCATGCTACGGGAATCACAAACCTTTACACTAGTATTTTTTACAAAAATACACAATTACTCACTAGCATGACTCTAATATTACCATATGTATATCGCAAAACTATTTAAAAAGAAAAATAAAAAGCACACAACGCTCCAAGATTTACGCATATCATGTGACGAATAAAAATATAGCTCCAAGTAAAATTACCGATGGTGGTTAGAAGAAAGAGGGGATGCCTTTTGGAGCATCCCCAAGATTAATTTCTTGGGAGTCCTTGAATATTACCTTGGGGTGCCTCGGGCATCCCCAAGCTTAGTATCTTTCCACTCCTTATTCCTTCATCCATCGTGATCTCACCCAAAACTTGAAAACTTCAATCACACAAAACTTAACAAAACCCTCATGAGATACGTTAGTATAATAAAGCAAATTACCACTTTAAGTACTGTTGCCAACCAATTCATATTTTGTTTTTGCATTGTATGCAGTGTAATATAACTTTTCCATGGCTTATACCACCGATATAATCGATAGTTTCATCAAAACGAACAAAACAATGCATCAAAAACAGAATGTGTCAAAAACAGGACAGTCTGTGGTAATGTGAACATTCACCATACTTTTGTAACTCTAAAAATTGTGAAAAAATAGTAAGAGGTCAAGAATTTGTATAGAAGTTTTGTTTAAAAAATTCAGAATTTTTCACGCTCCAGTAAAATATCAAAATTCAAACACTGTAGATATTGTTTATGTTTTTACACAACACATATCAAACAAGCAATTTAAACATCCTAAAGGTAATTCATGGCACATTATTTTTATAATACAATTGATTTTTAAAAGGGGGTAATTTTTTTGAAAAGTTTCTGTAATAAAGATTCACAAATTTTCCATGGGCATGAACAAGGTTCAAGGCTAGCCCCCACTTCAACGTTGCTCGTCTTTCTCACTTTCACTTGTCTTTTTGAAAAAGTTTTAAGTTCCCCACTTTATTATTTTTTGTTTTTAAACTATATAAAAGCACACAACATAATAAAATGACTCTGTAAAACTTCTGGGTTGTCTCCCTGGCAACGCTTTCTTTAAAGCCATTAAGCTAGGCATATAGTGCTCAAGTAATGGATCCACCCGGATCCCAAGGTATATCAAAGCCAATTTTAATTAACAATGATTTGTGATTTAGTAGTGAGCACAAAGTAACATATATCATGCAACAATAAAGTCTAACTGTCTTCCTATGCATCGGCATGTCATAAAAGAACAATTCATGCACACAAAGTAAAGGCTAATGCATAGTATAAACAATTTCTTGCAATTTTATCATATTGAAAGCATAGAGAGGTGGAGATGTAGTTCATATCTCATAATAATTGCAAGTAGGAGAAGCAAGCACATGGATATTATATTTATCAAAATCATCATGTGCAATAGTAGAACGTAACCCATTAATATAGTCCTTAATAAGCGCAAACTTCTCCGATATAGTATAGTTGGGAGAATTCAAAAAGATAATAGGACTATCATGCATGGGTGAAATAGAAACAATTTCATTATTAACATAAGGAACTATAGAAAGTTCATCTCCATAAGCATTAATTCATATTGGCATCATGGCCACAAGAATCGCAAGCATCATGTTCATCAAAAAGGGATATTTCAAATGAATCCATGGGATCATAGCAATCAACATAGCATTCATCCTTTGGTAAGCATGAAGGGAAATTAAACAATGTATGAGTTGAAGAGTTACTTTCATTGGAAGGTGGGCACGGGTAGCTAATCCTTTCTTCCTCCTTTTGTTCTTCGCTCTCCTCATCATCTTTTTCATCTAATGAGCTCTTAGTGTCAGGAATTTCTTCTTCCATAGATTCCTGCAAAATATTAGTATCTTCTTGGATAGCGGAGAGTTTCTCAATAAATTGATCAATATGGGCATTATATTCATAATTTTCATAACAATAACAAAGCATAGCCAAATTTTGAGATCGGTAAACAACATCATCATAATCTTCATACTTTTCAAACAAAGCTTCAATTTCATAAGCACCCTTAAAAGCAACAAACTCTTCTATTTGTTCCACATCATAGTAATCATATATACCCTTAGCATAAGAAGACAATGATTCATTATCATTAAATTTACATGAAATGGGAAGGTGTTTAGCCTTCATCCTAGAGCAACAAGTAATATCATATCTCAAGCATAGATTCCAAGTATACCATTTCAACATATAAATTAGATCCCATAACAGTTTCCCATTTTGAGTCAAGCAATAATCCCTAAAGTATTCATGTTGACCCAACGTGTATATCATTATATCGTTGAATGGGTTTTTCTCAGGATTATTAAAGTAGTGCATAATATCTTCCACATAACGAGCATCGAGGGTTTTAGGAGGTTCCCCATCTACATGAGTAGCAAGTACACCTAATTTTGTTGGTATTTCGTGTTCCATATCCATAACTAAAGATAGATAACAACTTAAAATCTACTTAGTGATAAAGCAAACAAGCACACATGAGAATATTCACCCGACGCTATTGCTCCCAGGCAACGGCGCCAGAAAAAGGTCTTGATAACCCACAAGTATATGGGATCAGTTGTAGCCTCTTTCAATAAGTAAGAGTATGCCGCCCCAATTTGACCATATGCTAATGATACATGCAAATGCATACAACCAAGATCAGGGACTCACTAATCAATATCACAACACAACTCTAGACAAAAATTAAAGTCATACATCTTATTACAAGCTAGGGGCCTCGAGGGCTCGAATACATAAGCTCGACATAAACATGAGTCAGCTGAAAGTGCATTATATCGACTAGAGGGGGGTGAATAGGTGATTTTTCAAATTCATCACTTGAGGAATTTCAACTTTGAGGAAGTTTAAATGTGATGAATAAATAGCAACAGAAAAAGTACTCAAGTCCATGAGGAACATAGTGTCAGCATAGTCTTCATGATGAAATGAAACATGCACAAATAGAGAGTAGCTTGGTACAGGATAAGCAGTGATGAACAAGGCAACTTGAAGAATTCGAAGTGAGGAATTTGCGAAAGTCTTCATTCAAATTCTCAAACAGTAACAATCAATTTCATTAACAGGTTTATGAGGAATAAGGAGGTTGAGGAAGTAGAACCAGGTAGCTCGATGAAGACAATGGTCTGATGACCCAGTTCCAACTGCTGTGACAGTCGTACGTCTGGTTTGGAGCGGCCTGGTATTTAAACCAAAGGACACACAGTCCCAGGACACACAGTCCTTACCATATTCTCCTTGAGCTCAGGTCACACAGTCCTCGCCCAACACTCGTGGTAAGTCTTCAGGGTAAACTTCCAAAACCCTCACAAACTGGTCACTCGGCGATCCACAATTTACTGCTGGATGCTCTAGACCAAGGTCACTTCGTGGTCCCCAATTGACTGCGGGAGCACTAGACCATGACGCCTAACCGTCTGGAGGATGCATAGTCCTCAAAGGTAACAAGCGTCAGTTCAACACAGGAATTTCTTCAATGATGCTCAATCACAATGGGTTTTGTGGTTTGGTTGTGGTTTTGTTTCTCACTAATGATTTTCTCTCAAAGTCCTCAAAGGATGGGTTGCTCTAAAATGACAAGTTGTCAGTTCTTTCTCGGAGCAGCCAACCAGCTAGTAGTTGAAGGGGGTGGCTATTTATAGCCAGGATGCAACCTGACATGATAAGACATAAATGCCCCCAATAATATGACCGTTATGTGGATAAGAATGATTGGGGACAGCTGGCACTAAGCACAGCAACGGTTGGAATTTTGAACTATGAAAGTCCTCAGCTTATCATGATCCTCACTTGTAGGCAATTCGCACTGGCAAAATCCTAACTCCCGAGTCAGATCAATTTCCTCAGAGACCAGAAGAACTTCATCTCTGTCACTGAAAAACTTGTCCGAACTGTAAGAGATTTCCAAAGGCTTCACTCGAAGGATTGTATGGGTTGAGGATTTTGGAGTTGAGCATCATTTGGAAATTTTCCTTAGTAGTACCTCGGCCCCCTTTAACAGTACGGTGTTTCCTATGACTCAGATAAAGGAAATCAAACTATGAAAACAAAAGTCTTCATGCTTCATATTTCTCGTTCATATCTTCAAGGTCACACCAACTTCTTCATTTTCAAAGTCTTCACAAAGTCTTCACCAAAGTCTTCAGAAAGTCTTTAGCAAAGTCTTCAATTGAAGACATACATTTTTAGGGGTCGATAATCTCCGAATATATCAAACTCCTCATCGACTTATAGAGCCTGTGTACACTCACAAACACATTAGTGCCTTAACCTATAAGTCTTCAATACACCAAAATCACTAAGGGGCACTAGATGCACTAACAATCTCCCCCTTTTTGGTGATTGATGACAAATAGGTTAAGGTTTCAACGGGGATAAACATATGAAGTGAAAGTATAGATTTTGAGGAATTTGATTGCAAGATATAGAAGAACTCCCCCTGAAGATGTGCATATTTGAGGAATTTGCTTTGGGCTGCAAATGCACATGGCAGGTTCAAAACATGGAGAACTCCCCCTATATCTTGTAATTCCTACATGCATTTGAATATATGAAATGAAGAATTTGAAATGCGTGAGGAAAATGGTGTCTGACGAAATTCAGCATGCATGCATTAAGGTATTTGAGGAAATAAACATGCGAGGAAATAGTTCAAAAGTGTCAGACCACCATCGGACTTAAGTTTACAACTCAATAACCAAAAACTTCAGAGGAGCGAGAGTTGTAACTTAAACAAAAAATAGCCCATATATATATATAGACCCGCTTGAAGACTAACTCAAATTTTCTCCCCCTTTGTCATCGAAGACCAAAAGGGAATAAAAAGTGATGACTAACGCCCCATGAGAAATTTCATCTTGTTGGTGAAGGAGCGCCAGCTTTGTCGGGGTCGATTGGTGAAGAGGGCTAACAACATTATCTTCAATGTCTTCATCTTCATCGCGCTCGCGAGATTAACAATATGAACTGGTGACCATCAGAGGAACTTGAACTTTCTTGAACTTCTTCTGAGGACAGCGAGCGAAGTCAAGATATTCTTCAAAGTTCATCTCATCCAATTCTTCAGAAGACATGATGTGAGTTAGCATAGCCCAAGAGCGCTTGAGGTTTTCATGAGCATAATAGTGGTTCCTCTTGACAGTGTTCTGCGTCACAGTCATATTCTGCACAATATACCGAAGTTGACACTTTACCCACTTATGATTGCGATCGACCTTCTGATGAAGACTTATAATATGTTCGCGATCAGTCATCAATCGAGGGGCACACTCTTTTGGAGCTGAGGCCTTTGCATTAGAGTCTTGTGTGGCAGTGTCATCGTTTGTCGAGAAGGAAGCAGCCTTGCGAAACTGTCCATCTAGGGGACATGTTCCTTCATCAATAACATACTTGCCTTTCCCTTCAACTGATGAAATTGTACTCTTGATGACTTCAATGGGTGGCAGGAAACTGAAGTGATTCTGGAAATCAGCTTTGTAGTGCACTAAGGACTTATCCCTGATGAGTTTGATAATCTAGGGTGCATATGGCTTCTGCTCAAATGGAGCGATAGCAGCACTGGCCAAAGTCCTCATGAAGAAATCATGCAAGTTAATGGGAATACCATGGATGACGCTGAAGAGCATATTCTTCATGATTCCTTCAACTTCTTGTTCTTCAGAGTTGTGACCCTTCTGAGGACGTAGTGTGTTTGTCAATATGTGATAGGCTGTGGAAGGCACATAGAGCAGATCCTTCACTAAGAAGACTTGGCATTGAGGCTTTCCAGATGGCAATGTCTTCATCAGCACATTCATTAGTTGATTGGGTAGAGGAGGTTCATCAAACAACTTGCGGAATTCTTCTGAGGGAATTTGGACTAGGACACACTGAAGCAATTCAGAGGTTTGATTAGTGAAGTGTGTTGTGCCAGTCATCCAGTCCAATATCCAAGAGTTGATGTCTGAGGAATCTCCGCTGATATGCAACGTGGCATAGAATTGAAGGATGATTTCCTCATTCCAATCGCAGATGTCAACACAAAATGGAAGAAGTCCAGCATCATATAGAACTTGAAGCACATGAGTAAATGATGGAAGACTTTCCATGTCCGCGTGAGGAATCTGATGGTGCTCGAAGACTTTCTTCTTCTCGTAGAGGACCGAAGCATAGTAATTCAGTTGAGTGGCAGTCCAGAACCTGTTGCGACCAGCCCTTGCAAAGTCATAGGGGTTTGGTCCAAAGAAGAACATGTGTTCATCGAAGAAATTGGTCTTGAGGAATTTGGGATGAACAGAGCCTTTGAGAGGCAGTCTTGGCTTGGGTTGAAGATTTGTCCGTGTACGCCCCTTGATCTCCGTTGGCATGGAAGGAACAGCAGTCTGAGTGACTTGAAGAGCTAGTTCCTCAGTAGTGGCCGGAGCATCAATTTCCTCAGTTGTTGCAGTTGGAATTTCTTCAGGGTCTGGAAGGTACAGGTGTTCAGAATCTTCAGGTATTTCCTCAGTTTGTGCAGGTGACTGAGGAATCAACATCAGGGGACTTGCCACAGGTGAATGGGGATGTGCAGATTCCCAATATTCATCATTGATGACTGGAGTAGTATCACCAATGTCAAATTTTTCATCAATTTCTTCGCCAGCTTCCTCAACAGTTACCAGAAGCTAGAGTGATGATACCTTGGGGGTTGATGCAGTGTCATCGATGACAATTTCCTCATCAAGAGGCTCTGAAGCATCCGAATGATTCTCTTCTTCTTGAGGAATGTCATATGCTTCCCCGATTGGCACAATAGCATAGGCTGGTGCCGAGGAAATTGGAGTTGCATCGATTGGTGTTGCTGAGGAACTTGTCAAAGTTTTGAACTTCTTCAACACAGGGGCTTCAAAAGTTGATGCTTTTCTTTTGAGGGGATTTTCCTCAGCAGTAGAAGTTTCTTCAGGAACGACTGATGCAGCCGCCCTGGGTGGTTCAGTTTCTTCAGGCACAGCGGATTCTTCAGCTAGCCTATCAGATTCTTCAGGCACAACATTGGAGGGTGTCCTGACATGTTCTTCAGTGGTCTGAGTTTCCTCGGCAGCACTGGCAGTTGCTTCTGGTGTAGAAGCATTTTCTTCAGCAGTTTCTTCAGGCTGAGCATTTTCATCAGCGGCCTGAGGAATTTCATCTTCAGTCTGAGCAATTTCTTCAGACTGAGTCTTTTGTGGTTGCGATCGAGTTGCAACCCTGGTGTTGTGATCCTTTATAGCTGCTTGAGCAGCCCTAACAAGTCTGACCTTGGTGCCCTTCCATTCAGCATCATATTTCTGTTGATCCATAGAGAGAGTGCGAATCTTGGACTGAACTATGACGAGTTGATTTGGGGTCAAATTCATCACATTTTCACGCAGAAACTTTTCTTTGCGAGTCTTGTTCCTCTTAGCTCTCTAAGCTTGCTCTCTCTTCCATTGTTCTTCAGAGATGAAGTGGGTGAGGACATGATCCACTTCAGGAGGCAGATTTAGTGAGGAAAGTGGAGTGCTTGGGTACTCATGCCATATATCAATGAAGTTGAGGATCATCTTGGGATCCAGCATGAGAGGAACAAAGCTACCCTTTGCTTTAGCAGCCCTGTGCTGACTTTGTCTGATGATTTCTACCAATTCCTCATCATCAGCTTCATCATCATCACTATCATGGTCCTCAGAACGTGAGGGGATTGTAACCAGAGCCTTGCTGGTGTGATGACTTGGTCTTTGACCACATCCGGCTGTCTTCTTCAGTTTAAGCACAGAGGGACTGGTTGAAGACTTCGCAGTTGTGGACGGGCTTGCAGTGAGCTTCGGAACTATGGTGAAGCCCTCAGTCCTTTTGCATGTTGCCAGATGCACTGGGGTTGAGGACTTTTTGGCTGTTGCAGATGACTGAGCAGCAACAGTTCCAGGTGCTGAAGGTTTTCTGGGCTGAGGCCTTTGACCTTGAGGAATTTGCACTGAGGATTTTGATGTTGAAGAACCAATCTTCAGAGAAGATGTCTTTACCATTTTCTTTGGAGCACTAGCAGAAGCTCCGGCAGAGGCAGCAGCAGCAGAATCCTCGTTGAATTTCTTCACTGCCTCTTTGGCTTTCCTCGCCAACTTGGCTTGTTGCTTTTCCCACATGTCAGGAAAGTCCTCACCAGTTTTGAGGCTAGTAGGATCAGCAATTTGGTTTGGAGCAAGAGGAGGTCTGCTGCAAGGTGGTTTCACAGCAAATTTCATCATGTATTTTGGAGTTACATAAAGATATTCTCTCCATTCCTTGGCCCATCTCTTCTCAATCTTTTGTAGACGGATCTTGCTCTACTTGGTCGTCTCCTTTCCATGAGTTTCTTCGTCAGGTGTGCAATATTCATCATACAGATCCTTAGGGATCTCAAATGCAGTGTGCACATCTGGCTTTTTCCCTCCTTTCTGAGGTTTCTTTCCATCAAACATTTTCTTCACTTGAGGAATATGAACTCTTGAAGATTCTGAAGAGGTAAACAGTTTTTCTTCAAGTAGTGCTGGAAATGAGTTAAGTTGATGAGAACCTAGCGATTCATCAGCGGACATGTTGTACCTGTGAACAGAGTATAGGTGCGAGGAATTTGAAGAGGTCATATGCGTTCTCAAATTTTTTCAAGAAAAATAGGTGTGAAGAATTTGACCATGGTTGTCTTGAGGAATTTCACTAAGTGTTCTTAGCCTTAGGTTCCAGAGTTGTGCAAATTTGAGAATTCGCACAATTGCGGAATCTTGAAGAAAGTCATTACTTAGGGAAAATCATCAAGTATCAAGTATGAGGAGATGTAAGGTGCTTGTGTATTTGATTTATAACGTATAAACACCTATTGAGGAATAGTAGTTGTAGTTGAGGATCAAACAGGGGAAGTAAAAATAAATTATAATTACCCTGGTGAAGAACACGACAAACACAGAGATGAAATGAGGAAGTTTGTCCGTTCAGATCTCCCACGCCCTAGCTTGGCAGAAGGAGACAGCTAACGATGGCGGGATGAAGATTTTTGCGGCCGATGCGATTACGGAGACGACGAGGTTGAGGCAGCAAAGCTCTTCCTCACCGGCGACGATGACTTTAGCGGTGGCGCTAGGTTGGAGCTCGGGAGAGGGATGAGATGCGGAGTAACCGAGCACAGTTGATGGGAAGGGGGCATTTATAGAGGAAGTGAAAACTGATCCTCCTTAAGATTTTGGACAGGATTGCCCCTGACCCTTGCTCTCCACACGACAGGTGTCACCCACAATCTGGGTAGTGAAGATTGTAGAGGATTGTGGGTTATCCAGGTGCGGGAATCGGAATAGTTTGAGCGGGAACCGCCAAAAATTTTGGTAGTGAAGATTTGAAAGTTTTCGTTCGCAAATTCTTCAGCTGTCAAGGACACAATGAAGACTTTGAACAAGTTTGAAAGTAGAACGCATATGAGGAATTAGTGAACAGGCTGGGTTGAGTTTAGCATAGATGGGGAAAGGGTCCGATCACATTCACTTAGATGAAAATCAACTTGAAGAATTAGCAATAAGTGAATGTTGTTGAGGACATTAACAAAAACTCATACATATATATATATATAGTCAATGAAGAATATGAATCTCAAAAGTTTTGAAGAATTTGAAAAGTTGATTAATTTGAAAAGTTGAGGAATTTGCAAATTTGAGGAATTTGATAATTTGAAGAATTTGCGAAAGTGCTCAATTTTGAAGAATTTCAACTTTTGGTTGGTGTCATAACCCACCATATAAGAATGATGATTTCAGACACCGCTTACAATTGTCGTAGAGTTCCGAGAATCAAATTCTTCGTTAATTTCTTCACACTTAGAGAGTTATTCTTCATTGATTGAAGAAAAATGTTACTTCGTGTGTTGCACATCTAAGTCATCAATTTTGCATACGTGTTAGGATGTGTGTTCTTCATCAAAGAACATTCGAAGATTCTAAGATATTTAGCTCACATCACAACTTGCAAAATCTCTTTTCATCCAAGGGCTTTGTGAAGATATCAGCCAGTTGTTCTTCAGTGGGAATGTGATTGATGGAGATGTCTCCCTTGAGTACATGATCTCGAAGAAAGTGATGACGAATTTGGATGTGCTTGGTCTTGGAGTGCTGAACTGGGTTGTACGCAATCTTGATGGCACTCTCGTTGTCGCAGTAAAGAGGCACATTCTTCAGCTTGATGCCGTAGTCCTTGAGGGTTTGCTTCATCCATAGTGACTGAGCACAACACGAGCCAGCAGCAATGTACTCAGCTTCTGCAGTGGAGAGCGAAACGCAGTTCTCCTTCTTCGAGGACAAATAGACTAAGGATCGTCCGAGGAAATGACATGTGCCTGAGGTTGACTTGCGATCCGCACGATCTCGAGCATAGTCAGCATCAGAGTATCCGATGAGGTGAAGATTTGAGCCCTTGGAATACCACAATCCAAGTGTTGGTGTGTGAGCTAAGTATCGAAGAATATGTTTCATAGCCTTATGGTGTGATTCCTTCGGTGTTGCTTGGAATCGAGCACACATGCAAACACTTAACATTATATCAGGCCTAGATGCACATAGGTACAATAAGGAGCCAATCATGGAGCGGTATACCTTCTGATCGAAATCTTTACCATTTTCATCAGTGCAGAGATGGCCTTTTGAAGGCATTGGAGTTTTGACGCCTTTGCAATCTTGCATGTCGAATTTCCTCAGAACATCTTTGGGGTATTTCTCTTGTGAGATGAAGATGCCATTGTCTTGCTGACGAATTTGAAGACGTAAGAAGAATTTCAACTCTCCCATCATAGACATTTGATATTCTTCACTCATCATATAGGCAAATTCATCACTGTAACGTTTGTCAGTACATCCAAAGATAATATCATCAACATATATTTGGGATATGAACAGTTCATTGTCATAGGATTTCATGAACAGAGTAGGGTCGAGTGAACCGAGTTTGAAGCCTTTCTTCATGAGGAATTCCTTCAGAGTGTCGTACCACGCCCGAGGGGCCTGCTTGAGGCCATAGAGGGCCTTGTTTAGTCTGAAGACTTTTAGGATCTTCAAAACCTAGGGGTTGAGCAACATATACTTCTTACTCAAGCTTACCATTGAGGAATGCACTTTTCACATCCATTTGATATAACATGATATTATGATGGTTAGCGTAAGCCAGTAATATGTGAATAGCTTCAAGTCTAGCAACAGGTGCAAAAGTTTCATCAAAGTCAATTCCCGCAACCTATGTATAGCCTTGAGCTACAAGTCGAGCCTTATTCCTCACAACAAGACCATTTTCATCTTGCTTGTTGCGGTAGATCCACTTGGTACCTATGATGTTATGCTTGCGAGGATCTGGCCGCTTAACAAGTTCCCACACGTTGTTGAGCTTGAACTGATGCAATTCCTCTTGCATAGCTTGAATCCATTCGGGCTCCTTGAATGCTTCATCAACTTTGGTGGGCTCTAAGATAGAGACAAAGGCAAAGTGCCCACAAAAGTTAGTTAGATGTGAAGCTTTTGAGCATGTGAGAGGACGTCGTGCATTGATGTCATCGATGATTTTATCAATCTGCACTTCATTTGCTACTCTTGGATGAGCAGGTTGATGAGGCTGAGGAGTTTCATCAGCACCATTTTCTTCAGGTATATCAGCATGAGAGTCTTCATTTGTTGGAATGATTTCCTCAGTGGGTATGGCATCTTCAGTTGCCTTCACCTTGATGGATTCCTCAGGAGATTGTTCATCTAACACAGAAGGCGGGTGCTCTCTTTGCGAGCCTTTAGTTTCATCAAACTGCACATCTATAGTTTCAACCACCTTGTGATGGTAGGTGTTGAAGACTTTGTAGGTGTGCGAGTCCTTTCCATAACCAAGCATAAAACCTTCATGTGCTTTCGGTGCAAACTTAGAACTGTGGTGAGTATCTCTGATCCAGCATTTTGCACCGAAGACTTTGAGATAACTTACATTGGGGTTCTTGCCTGTCATGAGCTCATATGAAGTCTTCTTGAGGAATTTGTGAAGATATACCATGTTGATGATGTGGCATGCAGTATCAATAGCTTCAGGCCAGAAGCGACGAGGGGTTTTGTATTCGTCAAGCATTGTGCGAGCCATCTCAACAAGAGTCATGTTTTTGCGCTCCATGATGCCATTCTGCCGAGGAGTATAAGGGGCAGATAACTCATGAGTAATACCAAGTTCATCAAGATATTCTTCAAGATTGGTGTTCTTGAACTCAGTCCCATTATCACTCCTGATATGCTTGATCTTGATGCCGAAGTTGGTGGAGGCCCTTGAAGCAAATCGTCTGAAGACGTCCTGCCCTTCATTTTTGTACAGAATAACATGCACCCATGTGTAACGAGAGTAATCATCAACAATGACAAAGCCATAAAAACTCGATGCATTTGTTAGTACGGAGTAATGAGTGGGGCCAAATTGATCCATGTGAAGCAATTCAAAGGGTCGAGTTGTGGTCATGATTGTCTTCGAGGGATGCTTGGATCTGGTCATCTTCCCAGATTCACATGCACCGCAGAGGTGGTCCTTGAGGAATTTGACACCCTCGATGCCAATGACGTGCTTTGTCTTCACGAGTGTGTGCAGGTTCCTCATACCAGCATGTCCGAGTCGTCGATGCCACAGCCAGCCTTCTGAAGACTTTGCAAGTAAGCAAGTGGAGTGAGGACGTGATAAATGAAGAATTCATTTCATCATGGTTAGCTTGCATCCTTTTGAGCATTTCCTTAGGTCTCCAGCAAGTTCATCAGATGTTCAAATTCATTTGGAGACTTGAACCTGCATAAGATGTCA
Organism: Hordeum marinum; assembly: GCA_022496015.1. Taxonomy (NCBI): domain Eukaryota; kingdom Viridiplantae; phylum Streptophyta; class Magnoliopsida; order Poales; family Poaceae; genus Hordeum; species Hordeum marinum. The sequence continues at coordinate 273,495,982 of CM039674.1, read as the reverse complement.
GTTTGTTTTCTTCACCACCCACATCTGGAGGGGTGGCAAAGAGTTCATCATTCTGCGAGCACCATGTCAGAAGGGAGGCATTAAAGAAAGTGCACTTCATTTCACAGGGCGAGGGTTAGAGTACTCAAATGAATAAGCAAAGAAATTCTTCGAGGACTTATGAACATAATGGTTTGAAGAATAATGCACATATTCATAGCTCTTAGGTTTCCCCTGCGGAACAGAGGCATTAGCACGAGAATGATGATTTTGACCATTTGAGGAATCTGGTCCAAGTGAGGACTTTGATCTGGGGTTCCGATTTTTCATGAGTGGTATCGTGAGGACATTCACTTGAAGATTTTGTACGTAGCTCTTGGGAACCTAGATTTTCTTCATAGGAGAACCGTTCCTGCAGTTAGTTCCAACATATCTAGCAAATACTTCACTTCTCTGATTTTTGAACAATCTGTAATTGTAGTCAAGTGACTCATCAGAGGAATATGAAGTTTCACAAGTAAAGCCAGATAAAGTGGATGGATCTACAGGAGATCCTTTTGCAGCAACCCATGAGGTTTTGGGGTACTGCTCAGGTGTCCAGTAGGATCCATCAGCGTTGAGTTTCCTCACAAAGGCAATACCCTCTTTCCTAGGGTTCCTATTCAGAATCTGCTTCTTGAGGACATCACAAAGGGTTTGATGCCCTTTTAAACTTTTGTACATGCCTATCACATACAATTCCTTCAACCCTGCATTGTCATCACTAATACTTGTGGTATCCTCAGATGAGGAATTTGAAACCACTGGAATAGTTGAAGGATTTGCAGCAGTAGCAGCATTTGAACATTCAGGTGAAGAATTAGTAGTTTCACGTTCGATGCATTTCAAATAGGGTGGAACAAATTCTTCCTGAGTGGTACTGATCTGTTGAGCCAGTAAGGAATCGTTTTCCCTTTGGAGATCCTCATGTGACACCCTCAGCTTTTCAAGATCATGCTTTCTTTGAAGAAATTCATATGAAGGCCTCTCATGATCGGCTAAGAGGTTGTTATGATGACTCTGAAGGTTATCATACTTTGTCTAAAGTCTTTTAAGATCAATAGACAGAGTTTGAGTCCGATCCACTTCACGGTTTAACAGATCATCGCTCTTGTCTAGCATTTTCTGAAGCTTTTCAAGTGCACTTTGTTGCTTAGTGGCAATTTTAACAAGTTTAGCATAGCTAGGTTTCACATATTCATTAGACTCACCTTCACTTGATTCAGATGAGGAATGATGTTTGTGTACCTTTGAGCCTTTTGCCATGAAGCAATAAGTGGGAGCATAATCATCATTGCTGACGTCAGAGTCGTTGGAGTAGTCGTATTCTTCATCGTTGAAGATAGACTTGCTGACGAAGGCGGTAGCGAGAGCAAGGCTAGTGACACCAGATTCTGATTCCTCCTCATCTTCTTCATCTTCTTCATATTCTTCAGATTCTTCCTCAGAATCCACTTCCTTGCCGATGAATGCTCGAGCCTTTCTGGAACCATTCTTCTTGTGCTTTGAGGACTTTGAAGATGAGGACTTTGAAGATTTCTTCCTTTTCTTCAAGTCATCAGAACTATCATCCTTGTATTTCTTCTTCTTCTTTGAGTCTTTTTCCTAGAGAGGACAATCAGAGATGAAGTGGCCAGGCTTCTTGCAACGATGACATGTTCTCTTTTTGTAATCTTTAGAGGAATCTAGTTTCCTCAAGCCACTTTTTGATGACTTTCCAAATCCACCTCTTCTTGAGAACTTCTGGAATTTCCTCACAAGCATAGCTAGTTCCTGACTTAGTTCTTCAGGAACACCAAGGCTGCTGTCAGAATCTTCTTCTTCAGATGAGGAAATTGCTTTTGCCTTCAGAGCACGAGATCTTCCATAGCTTGGCCCGTAGAGGTCTCTTTTCTCAGCTTGTTGGAATTCATGAGTATTGAGTCTCTCAAGAATATCAGCAGGTTCAAGAGCTTTATAATCTCCACGTTCTTGAATCATTAGAACGAGAGTATCAAATGAGGAATCGAGAGATCGTAGCAATTTCTTCACCACTTCATGGTCAGTGATATCAATGGCACCCAGTGCTTGAAGTTCATTGGATATATCAGTGAGGCAATCGAATGTTTGCTGAACATTTTCATTGTCAAGTCTCTTGAAGCGGTTGAAGAGATTGCAAAGAACATCAACACAAGAGTCACGTTGAGTGGAAACACCTTCATTGACTTTGGACAGCCTATCCCAGATAAGCTTAGCAGATTCCATAGCACTTACTCTGCCATACTGACCTTTGCTCAGATGGCCATGGATGATATTCTTCGCTTGAGAATCGAGTTGCTTGAATCTCTTCACATCAGCAGTTGTGACAGTGGGAGCGACAGAAGGCACAACATTTTCCACAATATACCAGAGATCGTTGTCAATAGCTTCAAGGTGCATACGCATCTTGTTCTTCCCGTAGGGGTTGTCCGTCCCATCGAAGGTAGGACAGCCCGCGGAAACCTTGATCATACCTGCAGCTAACATAACAAAAACTCCAGGTGGTTAAACCAAAATCACACAGAGCGAGGGAGTACCCGCTCTGATACCAATTGAAAGTGCGTTATATCGACTAGAGGGGGGTGAATAGGCGATTTTTACAAATTCATCACTTGAGGAATTTCAACTTTGAGGAATTTGAAATGTGATGAATAACTAGCAGCGGAATAAGTACTCAAGTGCATGAGGAACATAGTGACAGCATAGTCTTCATGATGAAATGAAACATGCACAAATAGAGAGTAGCGTGATACAGGATAAGCAGTGATGAACAAGGCAACTTGAAGAATTTGAAGTGAGGAATTTGCAAAAGTCTTCAGTCAAATTCTTCAAACAGTAACAATCAATTTCATCAACAGGTTTATGAGGAATAAGGAGGTTGAGGAAGTAGAACCAGGTAGCTCGATGAAGACAATGGTTTGATGACCCAGTTCCAACTGTTGTGACAGTCTTACGTCTGGTTTGGAGTGGCCTGGTATTTAAACCAAAGGACACACAGTCCCAGGACACACAGTCCTTACCGTATTCTCCTTGAGCTAAGGTCACACAGTCCTCGACCAACACTCGTGGTAAGTCTTCAGGGTAGACTTCCAAAACCCTCACAAACTGGTCACTCGGCGATCCACAATTTACTGCTGGATGCTCTAGACCAAGGTCACTTCGTGGTCCCCAATTGACTGCAGGAGCACTAGACCATGACGCCTAACCGTCTGGAGGATGCACAGTCGTCAAAGGTAACAAGCGTCGGTTCCACATAGGAATTTCTTCAGTGATGCTCAATCACAATGGGTTTTGTGGTTTGGTTGTGTTTTTTTCTCACTGATGATTTTCTCTCAAAGTCCTCAGAGGATGGGTTGCTCTCAAATGACAAGTTGTCAGTTCTTTCTCGGAGCAGCCAACCAGCTAGTGGTTGAAGGGGGTGGCTATTTATAGCCAGGATGCAACTTGACATGATAAGACATAAATGCCCCCCAATAATATGACCGTTATGTGGATAATAATGATTGGGGACAGCTGGCGCTAAGCACAACAACGATCGGAATTTCGAACTATGAAAGTCCTCAGCTTATCATGATCCTCACTTGTAGGCAATTCGCACTGGCAAAATCCTAACTCCTCAGTCAGATCTATTTCCTCAGAGACCAGAAGAACTTCGTCTCTATCACTAAAAAACTTGTCTGAACTGTAAGAGATTTCCAAAGGCTTCACTCGAAGGATTGTATGGGTTGAGGATTTTGGAGTTGAGTATCAGTTGGAAATTTTCCTTAGTATTACCTCAGCCCCCTTTAACAGTACGGTGTTTCCTATGACTCAAATAAAGCAAATGAAACTACGAAAACAAAAGTCTTCATGCTTCATATTTCTCGTTCCTATCTTCAAGGTCACACCAACTTCTTCATTTTCAAAGTCTTCACAAAGTCTTCACCAAAGTCTTAAGAAAGTCTTCAGCAAAGTCTTCACTTGAAGACATACATTTTTAGGGGTCGATAATCTCTGAATATATCAAACTCCTCATCGACTTATAGAGCCTATGTACACTCACAAACACATTAGTGCCTTAACCTATAAGTCTTCAATACACCAAAATCACTAAGGGGCGCTAGATGCACTAACATCAGCGGAAGCAAATAATATATGAGTACAGACATAAGTTACACAAGTTTTGCCTTAAGAAGGCTAGCACAAACATGACAGCGGAGTGAACGAGGCGAGGCCTCCTGCCTGGGAACCTCCTAACCTACTGCTGGTCGGGGGCCGCCTCCATGTAGTAGTAGGCTCCTGCGATGCTGTAGTAGTCGTCTCCGGCGTACTCCATCTCCGGGGCTCCATCGTCTGAATGCAGCAATCGTATCGAGGGGGAACGAGGAAAAAAAGCAGCAGTGAGTGCTCATCCAAAGTACTCGCAAGACTGACATCAGAACTATGCTAAGTATGCATCAGTATCAAGGAATGGGGTTATATCTGGGCTGACTACAGAAAGCAAGAATAGGGGGAAGGCCTAGTCCTATCGAAGACTAGCATCTTCAGCATCTTGCATCATTAGAACAGATTAGACTAGTATTTCATATTTAGTCATATTATTGTAGTAATTTTATTAAGTAACCGTGCCTAGAGATTCTTCCTCGACTCCCTACGAGGAAGCAATCCCGGAGCCAACATTCATTTCAATTTAAAGTCACAATTATAGTTGTAGAAGGTCAAAGTACAACTCCAAGTCGTCTTGTTACCGTGGACACGGCTATTCAAATAGATGAATTCATCCCTGCAGGGGTGCACCGCATTACCAACAAGCTTGATCACCTCCGGCCGAACACACTTTTCTGGGTAATGCCCGGCCTCGGGATTTCAACACGTCGTCGCCCCACCTAGACTTAATAGAGAGGCCAGCCTGCCTGTTTAAATCCTAAGTGCATAGGGGTCATGGGCCCACTCTCCCTTTGCACTCCTACACAATGCGAACGTGGCCGAGATCAGCCCTAGCACACTCTAGTCTAAGAGTTGTATCGTCCAGGCCACTCGGGCGCGCGCCGCTCCATTGCTGATGTCCAAAGAGCTTTGGTTGATACAACAACACTAAGTACCCATAACTTCTCCCATGTGAAGGTTGGGTGCATAAATGGTCAAACGACCAACTCAGATCAAATACCCAACACATTAGAATTTTATTAATGTGGGGTAAGCGTGACCCATGAAGTGCGGTCCCGTCACCCCATCTCAAGGATATGTGGCAAGGGCCTCTCCTGCCCGTCCACGCCTCAACAACATCAAACCGTGGGTACCCCTCAGGGCCGACCCATCACCAACATGTTTCTGTAACCAGGTCATAGTAACTGTGTGTATAAAACATCAACACGAAACCTGAGGAATCACCCTCAAAGGGCCCTGCTTGATGAAACCATCAAGGTGAACTTAGGGGAATCACCCTCGAGGGTCCCACAATTGATGGGTTGCACGACATAGTCATCGTCGGGAGTGGTGAAGGAGGAATCACCCTCGATAACCATGACTGACTAGCTGCACTTTAGAGCTAGCATCATGAGTACTTCACAAGGTGTCACCCTCGGTACTCGATAGTAGCTCTGTAGAGTCATACAAATAAGGGGTGTGCGGTGAATGTGGCGGGCATGCCTTGTCGGTCGGTTGACCGAGTCTTCGAGTTGTTGAGAAAGAAGCAGGGGCAATAGGGACTAAGGGGTCACTAGGGATTCATTGATTAAACTATACTAAGCATTCGATAGTACACATGTATAGTAGTCGGTTATCAAAAACAGGCTATGCATCAGAAATAGGAGCTAGCTAATATAGTAGCAAAATCTAATGCAAGAATAAGAGGGAAGAATGGGCGATATTGGAATGCTCAAGGGGGGTTGCTTGCCTTGCTGTTCTGCGGCAAAGGCCTGGTCGTCAACGGTGTAGCCGTACCCGGCAGCACCCTCAGTCTCGAGGTCTACCGATAAGAAGAGGGGGGATAAACAATAAATATAAAGCAGACAAATGCATCATGATGCATGGCATGGGAATATGCAGAGCTAGGCTTGCACTAACGTAGTATTACACATCACAGACGGATCAGAAGAATATGTGGCGATATTTTCCCATGTCTCGGGCTACTACTGGACAAATGAAACAGATGGAAAAGTTCCATGTTCGTTATGATAGGAACACGTGACAAACTAATAGACAACGTATTCGGATTCGTGGGATTGTTCTGATCAACTTTCATGTATAAAATATTTACATGTGACTTACGATTTATTTTATATTAACTCTTAAAGTTTTATTAATATTCTGAAATTAAGAGAATTAAATTGATTCAATAAATGTAATTATGACATCAACATGATGTCATGTTGACATCGGCAGTCAACAGGGGCTTTTACTGGTCAAACTGACAAGTGGGCCCTAGTTGCTAGTGACACAGGTTTAATTAAGGTTTAATTATTATTAAACAATATTAATTGGGGGATGGTACCCACATGTCATTGACATATTAATTATGCTAATAATCAAATTTGTTTAAATAGGGTTAATTAGTTGTTAATGGGGCTTGGTCCCACATGTCATACACTGATTAACTTAACAAAGTGATTAACTAATCTGATCAACCTAATTAAGTTAATTAATATATTAATTAAAAACTTTATTAATTAATATAACTAATTACTTATTTATTTATTTTATTTTATTTTATTTCGTTAACAGGGCCATGGGTACTTGTGGTGACATTGGAGTATCTAGGTGACATTAGGGTTTTGGTTGATGTGTATCTTAAGGTGTTATTTTAGTACGAACTCTAGGGTTGTTCGTGACGCTTATAGGGATAGCTCATAAGATTGATCGAAAAGATAACTTTGAGGTGGTTTCGTACCCTACAATAATTTCTTTGTTAGTTCTCCGCTATTCCTGACTTTGGAGTGAACTCCTTGTCGCACGAGAGGTATTTACATATGATTCAACTATGTCAGTATTGTTGAGACAAATTGCACTAGTGAAAGTATGAACCCTAGGCCTTGTTTCTAAGCATTGCAATACCGATTGTGCTCACTTTTATCATTAGTTACCTTGCTGTTTTTATATTTTCAGATTATAAAAACCTATATCTACCATCCATATTGCACTTGTATCACCATATCTTCGCGGAACTAGTGCACCTATACAATTTTCCATTGTATTGGGTGTGTTGAGACACAAGATATTTCTTGTATTTAATTGCATGCTTGTTTGAGAGAGACCATCTTCATCCTACACCTCCCATGGATTGATAAACCTTAGGTCATCCACTTGAGCGAAAATTGCCACTGTCCTAAAAAACACTATGCTTGGAGGCCCAACACGAGTCTACAAGAAGAAGGTTGTGTAGTAGACATCAAGAGGGAGTAAGAGAGTAGGGTCGAGCCCGGGGCTCACATCTCGCCGGTAGAGGAGGGCAGCGGGCGCGAGAGAGGGTGGTGGCTAATGACGGTGAGGATGAGGTGGGGAGGTCCGGGGGCATCGGCGGTGCAGCACCGGGGTAGGCCGGTGAGGAACGGTGTGGTGGTGCAGTGGGGTGCGGGCGATGGCTGACGGCATCGTGGGGGAAGTGGGGTGGCGTCGAGCTTCGATGGGGAGTTGTCATGGCGAATGGCGCCCGCGTAGGGAGGCACGGGGTCACGGGCGACGACCGACGGCCTCTCAGGGGGGGTGGCGACAAGGCTCCTCGATCCCGATCCAATCAGCGGGGAGGAGAGAGAGGAGGGTGGGGGCAAGTGGGGGAAGTGGGGTGGTTGGGGTGTCGGTGGTGGGGGCTGGGTGCCCTAATAGGCGGCAGGTGGTGGGTCGGCCGGTAGGCCACCTGGGCCGGCTAGGTTGGGCATCGGCCCAGGGGGAGGGGTATTTTCCTTTTTCCGTTTTGTTTTTGTTATTCTTAATTATAGTTTTCTATTTTATCATTTATTATCATTAGTGAATTTAACTACCTTCAGAAATGTTGATTTCTACAACATAATTACCTATGCATTATTTGCCGCAATTCGAACATTGTTGTTTTGACATTTTGAAAACTTTAATATTCAACATTAACTTGAATTGAATTCCATTGCACTTTGAAACAAAGTGAGATTAGCAACAGTGAAAGTGATGACATGGCATCATTAGCGCGGGATTACTATAGCTTAATTACAAAGACTATTGTAGCTGCCAATCCAGGGCATCACAAAGAGTGTCGAACCCAACGAGGAGCTAAAGGTAGAACAAATATTCCCTCAAGTTCTATCAACCACTGATACAACTCTACGCACGCTTTACGTTTGCTTTACCTAGAACAAGTATGAAACTAGAAGTACTTTGTAGGTGTTTTGGGATAGGTTTGCAAGATAATAAAAGAGCACGTAAATAAAAACTAGGGGCTGCTTAGATAAAGAAGCAACTAAGTTAGTCTTAGTAGAGAGCTTTTTGTCACAAGAAAGTTATTTGTCCCTAGGTAATCGATAACTAGACCGATAATCACTATTGCAATTTTATATGAGGGAGAGGCATAAGCTAACATACTTTCTTTACTTGGATCATATGCACTTATGATTGGAACTCTAGCAAGCATCCGCACCAACTAAATATCATTAAGGAACCCAACCATAGCATTACAAGGTATCAAGTCCTCTTTATTCCCACACGCAACCAACCTACTTACTCGGGTCTCTGCTTCTATCACTCACGCCACCCACCATAAGCGAATCATAGACATATTGCAAACCCTAAAGCAGGGATCCCTCACACTTGCATGACACGGAGATCACCATAGGACATCACCAATAATAAAACATGCAACTCAAACCAATCATGATCATTAATGAACCCATAGGACAAAACAGATCTACTCAAACATCATAGGATAGCCATACATCATTGGGACATAATATATAGCATTGAGCACCATGTTTAAGTAGAGATTACAAAGGGGGAGAAGAGGTGTTGAACCGTTGCATAGAGGGGGAGAAAGTTGGTGATGATGGCGGCGAAGTTGTTGGTATAGATCGCCGTCATGATGATGGCCTCGGCGGTGTTTTGGTGCCACCGGGTGAGAGGGGGAGAGATCCCCCTCCTTCTTCTTCTTCTTCCTTGGCCTCCCCCTAGATGGGAGGAGGATTTCCTCTATGGTCCTTGGCCTCCATGGCAGCGGAGGGGTGGGAGCCCCTCCGAGATTGGATCTCTCTCTCTGTTTCCTTCTGTTTTTGCGTCCCCAGATTCTGGCCTTTCACTGTTTCTTAAATTCCCGAAGATCCATAACTCAGATTGGGCTTAAATTTTAACAAGATTTATATCCGGATATTATCTTTCCTACCTAAAAAGAAGGGCACCAACGCCTTAATGGGTGACCACAAGCCACCCTGGAGCGGCCAGGGAGGTAGGCAAGCCGCCAGGCTTGTGGGACCCTCAGGCATCGTCTCATGTTGATTTTTTTTCTCAAAAATCACATATATTCCAAAAAATTGTCATAATTTTTTATCGTCTTTGGACTTCGTTTGATATGGATTTTCTGTAAAATGAAAAACATGCAACAAACAGGAACTGACACTAGGCACTGGATCAATAAGTTAGTCCCAAAAATAGTATAAAAAGTTGCCTAAAGTATATGAAAGTTGTAGAATATTGACATGAAACAATCGAAAATTATAGATACGACGGAGACGTATCACCTCTCATCACCAATCGTTGTTGTAGTTGGGATTTGGTTTGTATGCAATAAATGCTCCGTAAATGATAAAAAATGCTGAAAAATATCGAACGAGCCCAAAATGCACCAGAAAATCAACCCTAGCGTATAATTATGATTGACTAATGTGGGATAAAGTTTGGAGGAGAGGCGATGAAGACACCATCGATTGGAGTTCGATTTGCCACTTCTCCCCTTGGAACTATGATCCTTCTAGTCATATGCCATGGTTTCCAATTAGCGATCATTGTAGCTTGTGCAAAATTTTACCAAATTTTTTCCATGATGTCACGAGATCACGCCATGATGACACACTGATTTTCGTGATTTTTTGAGTCCGTCTGAATTTCCTGTAATTAAGTTACTGAAATTTATTTTTGTGGACACATGTCCCGTCCGAAATGCTTGACAATTCTTCTCATTCATTGCACAATGACGAAAACCACGCAAAGTGACACACAAATGATTTGTAAGAGATTCTTTGCCACCATCCACACATAATTCATGTTGTGATGTTTTATTTATAAGAACTAATTAACATGGTAACTGCAAAAATATGACTTGCATATAGAAAACGAGACATGTAATCCTCTAGAAGATCAATATAAGGAGTACAATGATGTTTGCATACCATGGAGAAAAGCAAGGTGAAAGGATGAGATTGACACCGATTGCAGTTCGAAATGCCAACTCTACTTTTCATAAACCATGATCCCTTTGTGCGAGATGCATTCGTTTTCAAAGGGCAGGCCATCACAACTTCCCCACACATTACCAATTTCTCGCACGGGGTCTTCACATCATGTCACGATGACACACCCATTTTTGTAATATTCATAATACATCTGCATTTCCTCCAATTAAATTACTAACAAGCCCCATGTTGGTGGAAAAAATGTCTTCAAATTAGCAAACAAGTCATGAAATGAGGCCGGAAAACAATACATGGGCTATTACTTGATTGTGTGCAGATGAAAATAATTTGAGGCGAAATGATGGTGTCCCAAATTCATTTGGAATGAAAACTTGACTGTTATGCATGGACAAATAGCACATGATTCGTTAACTAGAACTACATGATTTCTAAACCGTGGCTATGAAACCTAGAGCGCACAACATGAGTCCTGCTTTCTGATTGGGCAAAACCCAAACCACACAGATTGTGCGTCTGCATCGTAGGATTCACCCAGATCGAACGACGGTCCTCATACCTTTCGTCAACAATGGCTGTTGTAGTTGGGATTTGGTTTGTATGCAATAAATGCCCCGTAAATTATAAAAATGCCTTAAATATAGCAGGCGATCCCAAAAATGCGCGAGAAAATTAATATTAGGGTACAACAATAGCTGCGTACCGTGAGAAAACTTTCGAGACAAAACGACGAGGTCACGTCTACATTTCAAAGTTTTTAGGTTTTCATTTCGAATAGATTTGTGCTGCTTGTGCACACGGGTTACTATATGAAACAATTTGCAAAGTTTTTTCTGCGGGCGCAGGGCGATATTTTTTCACCCTTTTCACCAAAGCGCCAACGTGCCCCCCTCCCCTCCCCCCAAACCCATGCCCTCCCCCGTTTCTCTCATTTGTCCGCGTATTCTACCCAGACTCCATCGACAACTAGCTTCCTGCCCCCCCATACCCTAGATCCACACCAGAATCCTTTCCGGCGCCGTCATGCTCAAGCCAGTCGTGTACCCGCTTCCCGGCGTCAACCCTACCCTTCACTGCCGCTCCGAACATGTGGCTGCCCACACCTCACCGTCTTCATTTGCTCGCCAGCTGCCGTCGAGCATATCGATCCTGTACCCTCGCCTCTATTGCTGGATTTGCACAGAAAAAATGGTCAATTGCTGCCCTTCATTGCGGTGAGGTCTATTATCTTATGATCCCTTTTCCTATTTGGTTCGTTTTGTCCCCAAAATGATTATAAAATAATGGAGAGCGTATTTATGTTTGTCATCTATCTTCTAACATATAAGTCATATTTGTTCCAATTAGTTATTGTCGAATTACATATCATGTGCACACGAGTCACACTAAATGAATAGACTAGCCGTACATTTCCAAATGATCACATGCCATGTTTAGACAGCTAGCTTCCAAGTTGTTGCATTTTGTATGATTATCACCCTTTTCTGAATTTTACATGTGTACTCTGTAGATGTCTATTAGCAACAACGACATTCATACTTCTGGCGATGTATCTTCATCTGAGTCCAAAGACCATATGTCTCCAACAGATGATCGTATACCAAGAAATGATGAACCGGATAGAGCTGGCACAATCACCCATCCGGTGAAGAGATGGAAGAGCGCTCCAAGAAAGCCCACACACCAGCCTAAAGGTGTCTACGAAGTAACTGACATCGATTTGAAGTCTTGGGGTCCAACTAAACCTGATAAAGCACGCACAAGGTTCAGGAGTGTGTGTAGATTTCATCGCAGGGCAAGGCTCAACATTAATCTGCCGACGTTTCGGATGACTGGTACAGAAACACGGCAGAGGATAGTCTGTGAGATCATGGCACACTTCAATGTTCCTGAGGAGTGGGGAGAGCTGGTGGAACATGTTGTACTGAAGAAGGCCAAGGATGCTTGGAGAAACTGGAAGCATGTGTTGTACAAGAAGTTCTTGAGTCAAGGCAAGGACCCAATCCCCTCGTACCCCCAAATCACAAAGGAAGGTTGGACATAATTCAAAAGGGTCAGGGCCAGTGAAGAGTTTATTAAGAGGAGTTCCATACAATCGAAACTTCAGAAGAAGAACACACATCCCCACCGTATGGGTGTGGCAGGATACTACATCATGAAACTGACATGGGAGCAGGAGGACAAAGAAGTAGTAGCTGCGGGTGGCAAACTAGCCTTTAGTGAAATTAGGAGCACTCATGCTAGGGACTACTTGACGGCACGTTCAAAGAGGCATGGAGACGGTTCTTATTACTTTGAAAACTCAGGAGATCAAGAATTGTATGATGTGATGGCAAAGGCTTCCAACAACACTGGAAGGGTGTACAGGAACTCAGGGCCATGTGACATTCTATTTGAGGCTTTGACTACCAAAGAGCCCCCTGTCCGTGCTAGGGGTATTGGTGTCAATGTCCCACACTAGAGAGCTTTCTCACTAAGCAAAGAAGAGAGGCTCAGCATGAAAAAATCTAGGAGTGATTATGGGCAGAGAGACTTGTGTGAAAAGATCAAGAGGGACATGTATCATGTAGTTTGAAAGGAAGTTGAGGAGTCATATATGCAGGAGAAGACACTAATGTTGAGATATAGCCAGGAGACGCAAGGGGTGTCGGCATGGATGATAATGGTTCTTTGAAATGTGCAACATCATGGGTTTACAACCCTGACTTTGATGGGGCTCGCTTGTTGGACAATGTGCCATTGAAGGAGGGTTGTGTGACGTGCTACGTGACTGAAATAAAGCCTGGATTCAGTGAATTTCCCCTGAAGAATGTCGTTCAGGACCCTAATGAGCAGAGGACCTTGCAAGAGACATGGTTCAATCAAATCAAGTGGCCACGGAAAGAAATATACTTCCTGTATGAGCCCCCTCCAGCCCCCCAAAAGCAGCCAATGTCGCCCTCGAACCGGTGACTGTCATCTCGCCACAACTGATCTTGTGTGATTCCCCCGATAAACATACTATTGGGAATCAGGTGCCTGAAGCATCAACTTGTGATCAGCCCGGCTGACTTCCGGCCAAACATGCCAGGTCATCATGCCATCCCGAGCAGCCTGTGGCAAGGCCTAGAATTGCTAAAGACATATCATTGGTTCAGATGCCGACCACTAAAGCAGAATGTATAAACACATCGGCACTGCATGCTCACCAGATAAACCCGACCGAACCACGTGCTATGGAGTCTGAATGTTTGAAACTGCCTGCTAAGAACATTGAAAGTCCGGGACCACCTGCTAAGTACTTTGAAAGTCAGGAACCACCTGCTCATCAGTCTAGTGGTTCGTAGTAGCCCGATAAGCCTATCGATGTGTCGGCACTACCTGCTCAGCAAACCGACACGCTGTCACAGCTGCATCAACACACCGACACATTGGCACCAGCTTCACCGGGTGCTCATCAGTCCGTCGACTCTGGCACTATAGCTCAGCAGTCCGCCACAGCGGCATCATCTATTCAGCAATCCATTGTACCTCCACACGCTTCTCAGCAGCATGCCATTGATGAAACCAGACGTCAAACAACAAGGGCTTCAGCTAAGAAGACACAAGCGGACAGGGTTGCACACAGGAAGTTGGGCCTCGAAAGTGCGAGGAGGGATAGGACCAAGAGCCTCATTCTACAAGGAATCATCGGCCGTACCCAAATTGACAATAAGGTTTTTGAAGGGCTGGATAATCCCGGTTCTGACCACATGGCTGAAGCAGACCTTCAAAAGCATCCTGCTAGTATAGAAGTACACACATATGAGAAACGCGAGTACAAACAAGGCCAACCATTCCTTGTTGGCGTTTTCTAGGAGGAGTGCAGTTCTAGTGCTTGCAAGTTACATAAATATTGCATGGACAGAATGTCAAAAGGAGAAGATACTAACATTGTGGAATTGCACTATGGAAAATGGCATTTTTCTCATGTTGCAGGTACCATCAGTGTGGAATTCAAGGACTTTCATCTCTTCTTCAACTTCGATGAGCTTGCTTCCACTCTTGTCAATTGCTTGATGTTGTAAGTACTTCACAAACTTGGATCAACTTCTCCATACAAGGCTGTAAATGGAAAAAAAAGCTAACCATACTGTATTCCTCTCAGGGGATTGACGACATAGAGAAAATCAAGGGTGCATGTGTAATTCATAGATCCTGATTTAGCAAACGATGTTTTGTTAAAAAATAATGACTCACACATGGCTTCCATTGGTCATGCCACCAACATCTTGTTTGACTTATCGATAGGATAATTCTTCATGTGGCCATATCATGAACAGTAAGTATAAATATCTAACCACGCATACATTGATCGTCTTTCAGTTTTAGACATCGTGCATATGTTCATCGTTTTTCTTAAACTGTAGAGGTCACTGGATCTTGGTGGTCATTGTTCCAAAACGCAACACAGTAGACTACATGGATTCTCTTGGAGAGTCAAATGTGCCTCAGGATTAGAGTCGTCTTCAAGATTTCATGTATAGGTATTGAATTCTTTGATGTTAATGTGGTGTGTTCATATCTGGTTCTAGAATTGAGTGTGTGAAAATTCATATTCATTTGAAGTGTATTGTCAAAGAACATAACTTTAGGTGGGAATAGGTTCGACCGCCAACTATCTCTGCCGCACGTGATTGTTT
This sequence comes from Hordeum marinum, assembly GCA_022496015.1. Classification (NCBI taxonomy): domain Eukaryota; kingdom Viridiplantae; phylum Streptophyta; class Magnoliopsida; order Poales; family Poaceae; genus Hordeum; species Hordeum marinum. The sequence goes on along the minus strand of CM039674.1, from coordinate 273,480,945 downwards.
CTCCGGTAAGACAACAAAATCCGTTATGTTCAGAAAATGCTAGTCATATGTTCAAGTTTCTAAAAAAACTCTTTCTATTTATCTCCATAGAAAAAAAAAACTTACACTGGTTAGGTTGTTCCTAACAGGGCAAATACATGATTAATAATGTACAAAAAGTTCAGTGTTCTCAGCAACAACAAGGTACCAGCCTATGTGGATACTACGTTTGTGCCCAAATGATAAACCTATGCAGACATGTTGAATGTGGTGTCGATGCTGACGGGATAAACCTGTAAGTCTACTTCTTAATTACTATCTTCTACTCCACACGTATGTCGCGTTCTGATTTGAAAGTCAAGCAGCTAATCTTCGTACCGATGACTTCTGAACCGCTCGCCGCCGATGATTTGTTGTCTGTTAGGAAATTTATCATCACCTTCTTTGTGAAACACTACATCAAGCCCTCTAAAGACGACACAATTTTTTGGAATCAACTCTTCTAAAAATAAGTATGCATTCATATAGTGTTATCAACTAAACATATACACATGGATGCATTATTTTCCATGTGATCATGTCTTCATATTTCGTACTCTATGATTATGTACTAGATATGTCGGTTTAACAGCTGTGGAATCTAGCTATCATTTTCTCAATTGCATATTGTCATGAATTATGATGAATCTTCTGCTTGTGGACACTATTCGTTCAATTGCATATTGTGGTGAATTATGATGAATGTTCTTCATGTGGGCACTAGTTGTCAATTGCATATTGTGGTTAATTTTCTATTTGCAGGGTGAATTAAATGCGATATTTTACAATAACCTAGTAATTTCAGCGCACACGGTCCAAGCAACTAAGTGTGTGCGGTCCAGAATGGAAAGCACACGCAACTCATAGCACAACCGCCTGTGATACACAGGAAAAGCACATGAGATATCATCTAAAACGTTGGTGATACATAAGAAATTGCAAATGGTTTGCAACACTTCATCATTTGCGATAAAACTCTATCTCACACATGAGCCAACAGGAACCCGTGCCCAATGCAAAGATGATCCCACATGTACATTTTTCGGAAAATGTGTCCGATGATGTTATATGGTACACGGTTCCAAGAGAAAATCTCAGTGTGATGATGAAGATATCACACACAGTGTCTAGAATGGCCCATGTGGATTACTTAATGTTTCGCAAACGGTCAAAGGCAAACTCCTTTTGTTTTCTATGAGCAATGAGACGTGTTTCACTCATCTTGGACCTGTGTGATTGAACCCAAATCCCACACGTATGCCCAAAAGATTATATGTGAGATCTGTTCCTACACCGCCCACGATTATATTTGGATATCATTTGCGTTCATTGTCCACCATCGCCAATGGTTTTGCAGTGTCGTGTGGGATGGAATCACCCCCTATCGCCCACACATGCAAGGCGACGGTTTGGAACTACGTCGCGGAAAGGGGTTAAAAAACCGATTGTATAGCATGTCGCTTGATAACCCACAAGTATAGGGGATCGCAACAATTTTTGAGGGTAGAGTATTCAACCCAAATTTATTGATTCAACACAAGGGGAGCCAAAGAATATTCTCGAGTATTCGCAGCTGAGTTGTCAATTCAACCACACCTGAAAGACTTAATATCTGCAGCAAAGTATTTAGTAGCAAAGTAGTATGGAAGTAACGGTGATGATGACAAAAGTGACAGTAGCAGTTTTGTAGTGATTATAACAGTTGCAACAGAGAAGTAACCGTTGGGGAACGTTGCATGGGAAACAAAAAATTTCTTACGCACATGCAAGATATATCCATGGTGATGAGCATCTACGAGACGGAGAGTGGATCAACATACCCTTCTAGATCGCTAAGTGGGAAGCGTTAAGAAACGTGGTTGATGCAGTTGAACGTCTTTCCAATCCAAATCGTCGAGCGTCCCATGATCCCATCATGATTCATCTCGCGATCCAATCATGATCCATCCTGCGATCCCATTACCGTCCCGCGATCAAATCATGAATAGTCTCACGATCCTGATCACGGTCCTTTCGATCTAGCGCCAAATAGACGGCACCTCCGTGTTCAGCACACGTATGGCTCGATGACGATCTCCGCCTTCTTGATCCAGCAAGAGGAAGAGGAGAGGTATATGAGTTCTCTGGCAGCACAACAACATGGTGGCGGTGGTGGTGAAATAATCCTGCAAGGCTTCGCCTAAGCACCACAGAACTAATCTAGAGGAGAAACTAATCTAGGGAAGAAGAGGAAAGCAAATGGAAATTAGGGTTAGCTATCCCATATAAATCCTCTAGTATATATAGGAGGGAGGGAGGGAAGGAGGCAGCCTCGAACCCTCAAGGGTTGGCCAAAATTGGAGGTGGAGGAGTCCTACTCCAATCCTACTAGGAGTAGGATTCCTCCTCTCCATTTGGAAACCCTTTCCACCTTTCCACCTTGGGGTTTTTCCCACCCTTAGCCACATGGGACTTAGTGGGGGGCTCGGCCAGCCCACTAGGGGCTGGTATGACTCCTCCCATAGTCCATGAGATTCTTTGGGTTGAGACACCCCTCCCGATGGCCCCCGGTACACACACCCCCCGGCACTCCCGGTACACTACCAAAGTACCCGAATCTTTTCCGGTGACCAAAACGGGACTTTCTATATATAAATCTTTACCTCCGGACCATTTCGGAGCTCCTCGTGACGTCTGGGATATCATCTGGGACTCCTAGCAACCTTCGGTCACCACCATACATAACTCTATACTATCGAAACGTCACTAAACCTTAAGTGTGCAGACCCTCCGGGTTCGAGAACTATGTAGAGATGACAGAGACACCTCCGCAGTCAATAACCAATAGCGGGACATGGATGCCCATATTGGTTCCTACATATTCTACGAAGATCTTTATTGGTTGAACCTCTATGTCAAGGATTCAGTTAATCATGTATGTTGTTCCCTTTGCTCTTCGGTATGTTACTTGTCCGAGATTCTGTCGTCGGTATCTCCATACCTATTTCAATCTCATTACCTAAAAGTCCCTTTAATCATTCTGTAATACAAGATCCTGTGGCTAACACTTTAGTCACTTTGCTTGCAAAGCTTGTTGTGATGTTGTATTACCGAGTGGGCCTTGAGATACCTCTCCGTCACACGGAGTAACAAATCCTAGTCTTGATCCATGCCAACCCAATAGACACCCTCGGAGATACTTTTAGAGCATCTTTATAGTCACACAAGGTACTCCTCTAGTGTCAATGAGTTGCATGATATCATGGTCATAGGAACAGATACTTGACATGCAGAAAACTGTAGCAATAAACTGACACGATCATATGCTACGTTTATAGTTTGGGTCTTGTCCATCACATCATTCTCCTAATGATGTGATCCCGTTCTCAAATGACATATCATGTCTATGGCTAGGAAACCTTAACCATCCTTGATCAACGAGCTAGTCTATTTGAGGCATACTAGGGACATGGTGTTGTCTATGTATCCACACATGTGTCTGAGTTTCTAACCAATACAATTCTAGCATGGATAATAAATGATTATCATGAACAAGGAAATATGATAATAACTAATTTATTATTGCCTCTAGGGCATATTTCCAACAGTCTCCCACTTGCACTAGAGTCAATAATCTAGTTCACATCACCATGTGATTTGTTATGAATCTCACACCCAATGAGTTCTGGTATTCGATCATGTTTTGCATGTGAAAGAGGTTTTAGTCAATAGGTCTGCGACATTCACATCCGTGTGTACTTTGCAAATCTCTATGTCAGACTGTAGGCACTGCTACCACACTCCACTTGGGGCTATTCCAAATGGCTACTCCACTATACGTATCGATATTTCTACTAAGAGTCATCTGAATTGGTGTTAAAGCTTGCATCGACGTAACCCTTTACGATGAACGCTTTATCACCTCCATAATCGAGAAATATGTCCTTAGTCCTCTAGTTACTTAGGATAATTTGATCGCTATCCAGTGATCCACTCCTCGATCAATCTTGTACCCCTTGACAGACTCAAGGCAAGGCACACACAGGTGCGGTACACAGCGTGGCATACTATATAGAGCCTATGGATAAAGCGTAGGGGACGACCTTCGTCCTTTCTCTCTCTTCTGCCGTGGTCGAGCTTTGATTCTCAATCAACTCCACACCTTACAAATCAGGCAAGAACTCCTTCTTTGATTCATCCATTTTGAAATCTCTCAAAATCGTGTCCAGGTATGTACTCATTGAAAGTCACATCAAGCATCTTGGTATATCTCTATAGATCTTGATCCCAACAATTAGGTAGCTTTATCGAGGTCTTCCTTTGAAAAACACTTTTCAAACAACCATTTATGTTTTCCAGATATTCTACATCATTTCCGATCAATAATATGTCAACCACATATACTTATCGGAAATTCTATAGTGCTGCCACTCACTTTCTTGTAAATACAAGTTTCTCGTAAACTTTGTATAAACCCAAAAACTTTCATCACCTCATCAAAGCATATATTCCAACTCCGAGATGCTTGCTCCAGCCCATAGAAGGATTGCTAGAGATTGCACACCTGTTAGCATCCTTAGGACTAACAAAACCCTCCGGTTTTATAACATACAAACTTTCCTCATGTAAACCGTTAAGGAAACGATGTTTTGACATCCATCTGCCAGATTTCATAATTGAAAAATGCAGCAACTCCTAACATAATTCCAATAGACTTTTAGCATTGCTACAGGTGAGAAAGTCTCATCATAGTAAACTCCTTGAACTTGGCGGGAATTTCTTTGGGATAGGTTGAGCTTTATAAATGGTGACATTCACCATTAGCGTAGGTCTTCATCTTAAAATCCATTTGTACTCAACGACCTGCCGTTCAACGGGTAACTCTACCAAAGTCCATACTTGGCTTTAGTACATGGATCCTTTCTCGGATTTCATGGCCTCTAACCATTTGTTGGAATCCAGGCCCATCATCGCTTCTCCATAGTTCATAGTTTCATTGGTGTCCAACAACATGACCTCCAAGACAGGGTTGCCATACCACAGATGAACAGTACCCGCCCTTGTCGACCTACGAGGTTCAATAGTAACTTGATCTGAAGCTTCATGATCATCATCATCATTAACTTCCTCTTCAACTGACGTAGGATCCACAGAAACATCTTTTTGTGCCGTGCTACTCTCTAGCTAAAACAAATGTTCAACAACCTCATCAAGTTCTATCTTCCTCCCACTCGATTCTTTCGAGAGAAACTCTTTCTCGAGAAAGGACCCGTTTTAGCCAAAAACACTTTGTGCTTGGATCTAAGATAGAAGGTTTACCCAACTATTATGTTAGGGTATTTTATGAACATACATTTGTCCGCTTTGGGTTCGAGCCCATTAGGTGAAAACCCTTTTTCACATAAGCGTCGCAGCCCAAAGCATTAAGAAATGACAACTTAGGTTTCTACCAAACCAAAATTCATACGGTGTCATCTCAACGGATTTAAATGGTTCCCCCTTTAAAGTGAATGTAGTTGTCTCTAGTGCGTAACCCCAAAATGATAGTGGCAAATCGATAAGAGACATCATAGTTCGCACCATATCCAATAGAGCACGACTACGATGTTCAGACACATCATCATACTATGGTGTTCTAGGTGGCGTGAGCTATGAAACGAATTCCACATTGTCTTAAGTTGTATACCAAACTCGTAACTTAGATATTCTCCTCCACGATCATATCGTAGAAATTTTATCTTCTTGTCACGACGATCTCAAACTTCACTTTGTATTTGCTTGAACTTTTCAAACGTCTCAGACTTGTGTTTCATTAAGTAAATATACACATATCTACTCTAATCATCAGTGAAGGTAAGAAAATAACGATATCCACCGCACGCCACAACACTCATTGGACCGCATACATCAACATGTATTATTTCCAATAAGTTACTAGCCCGCTCCATCATACCGAAAATAGGGTCTTTAGTCATCTTCCCCATGAGGCATGGTCCGCATGTCTCAACTGATTCGAAGTCAAATGAGTCCAAAGATCCATCAGCATGGAGTTTCTTCATGCAATTTATACCAATATGACATTTAGCGGAAGTGCCACAAGTATGTGTTACTATCATTATTAAAATTGTATCTTTTGGCATCAATATTATGAACATGTATATTACTACGATCAAGATTCAATAAACCATTCCCATTGGGTGCATGACCATTGAAGGTATTATTCATGTAAACAGAATAACCATAATTCTCTAAATTTAAATGAATAACCGTATTGCAATAAACACAATCTAATCACGTTCATGCTCAACGCAAACACCAAATAACTATTATTTAGGTTTATCACTAATCCCGAAGGTAGAGAGAGCGTGTGATGGTGATCACATCAACCTTGGAAACATTTCCAATACACATCGTCACCTCACCCTTAGCTAGCCTATGTTTATTCCGTAGCTTTTATTTCGAGTTACTAACATTTAGCAACCGAACAGGTCTCTAATACTCAGGTGCTACTTGGATTAATAGCAAGGTACACATCAATAACACGTATATCAAATATACTTCCATTGATGTTGCCGGCCTTCTTATCTACCAAGTATCTAGGGTTGTTCCGCTTCAGTGACCGTTCTCCTCATAATAGAAGAACTTAGTCTCGGGTTTGGGTTCAACCTTGGGTTTCTTCACTAGAGCAAAAGCTGGCTTGCCATTCCTGAAGTTTTTCCCTTCTTGCCCTTGCCCTTCTTGAAACTAGTGGTTTTACTTAACCATCAACACTTGATGCTCCTTCTTGATTTCTACCTTTGCGATGTCAAACATCGTGAACAGCTCAAGGATTATTATTTCCATCCCTAACAGGTTTAGAGTTCATCACGAAGCTCTAGCAGCTTGGTTACAGTGACTTAGAGAACTATATCAATCACTATCTTATCTGGAAGATCAACTCCCACTCGATTCAAGCAATTTGTGTGCCCAGACAATCTGCACACATTCTCACCGATTCAGCTATTCTCCTTCATCTTGCAGGCAAATAATCTCGTTGGAGGTCCTATACCTCTCAACATGGGCACGAACCTGAAATCCAATTTCAGCTCTTGGAGCATCACATATGCTCCGTAACATTCAAAACGTACTTGGAGCTTGAATTCCAAGCTGTAATGCAAGACACACTGAACTATCAAGTAGTCATCAAAACGTGACAGTCAGATGTTCACAACATCCACTGTCATCATTTGAGGGGGTGGCGCACCGAGCGGTGCATTAAGGACATAAGCCTTATGTGCAGCAATTAGGAAAATCCTCAGATCATGGACCCAGTCCGTATTATTGCTACCATCATCTTTCAACTCTATTTCTCTAGGAAAATATAAAAAATTCAAGGGAGCTACAACACGAGCTAGTAATCTACAACATAATTTGCAAAGACATTTTGACTATGTTCATGATAATGAGTTTAGTTAATTATATTACTTAAAAACTCCCACTCAAATAGACATCCCTCTGGTCATTCGAGTGTGACATGATCCAAATCCACCAACTCAAGTCCGATCATCACGTGAGTTGAGGTGGTATCAATGGTGAACATCTTCATGTTGATCATATCTACTATATGACTCATGTTCGACCTTTCGGTCTCTTGTGTTCCGAGGCCATGTCTGTACGTGCTAGGCTCGTCAAGTTTAACCCAAGTGTTCTGCACGTGCAACACTGGCTTGCACTTGTTGTATGTGAACGTAGAGTCTATCACACCTGATGATCACGTGGTGTCTCGACACGACGAACTTTCGCAATGGTGCACACTAAGGGAGAACACAATTCATCTTGTCATTTAAGTGAGGGATCACCTTATAATGCTACCGTCATCGTAAGCAAAACAAGGTGCATAAAAGGATTAACATCACATGCAAATCATAAGTGACATGATATGCCATGAACTTGTGTGTTTTATATTCATCTTCAAAGCACCGGTATGATCTCCATCGTCACCGGCATGACACCATGATCTCCATCATCTTGATCTCCATCAACGTGTCGCCAGCGGGGTTGCCACGCCAACTGTTGCTTCCACGACTATTGCTAACTCATAGCGATAAAGTAAAGCAAAAAACGGCAAAAATCATTAAAGACAACCCTATGGCTCCTGCCGGTTGCCAAACTCATCGACATGCAAGTGGTGATATTCTATACAAAACATGATCATCTCATACATCACATATATCTCATCATGTAATTGACCATATCACATCACAACATACCCTGCAAAAACAAGTTAGACATCCTCTAATTGCTATTGCAAGTTTTACGTGGCTGCTACGGGTATCTAGCAAGAACAATTCTCACCTGCGCAGAAACCACAATGGTGGTACACAAATTGCTATTCAACCTTCTCAAGGACCGACATTGTCGAATCCGATCCAACTAGACTAGGAGAGAGAGACACCCGCCAACCATCTTTGTGCAACAAAGTTACACGTCAATCAATGGAACTGGTCTCTCATAAGTGTACGAGTAAGGTTAGTCCGGGCTACTTCATCCGACAATACTGCTGATTCAAAACACGACCAAGGGAGGAAGCAATCTAAGCATCAACGCCCACAAACTCCTTTGTGTTCTACTCGTGATCTCATCTACACATAGATCTAGCTCATGATGCCACTATTCGGGAATGTTGCATGGGAAACAAAAAACTTCGTACACACACGCAAGATCTATCCGTGGTGATGAGCATCTACGAGAGGGAGAGTGGATCTACATACCCTTGTAGATCGCTAAGCGGGAAGCGCTAAGAAACGCGGTTGATGTAGTTGAATGTCTTCATGATCCAAATCGGAGCGTCCCGCGATCCCATCACAATCCATCTCACGGTCCAATCACGATCCACCCCACAATCCCATCACGATCCATCCCGCGATCAAATCACGAATCGTCTCGTGATCCTGATCAGGGTCCTTTTGATCTAGCGCTGAATAGATGACACCTCCATGTTTAGCACACGTACGGCTCGATGACGATCGTCGCCTTCTTGATCCAGCAAGTGGGAGCGGAGAGGTAGATGAGTTCTCCGGCAGCACAACGGCGTGGTGGTGGTGGTGGTGAACTAATCCTGCAGAGCTTCGCCTAAGCACCGCATAACTAATCTAGAGGAGAAACTGATCTAGGAAAGAAGAGGGAAACACATGGCAATTAGGGTTAGCTATCCCCTCTAAATCCTCTAGTATATATAGGGCGAGGTAGGGAGGAGGCAGCCTCAAACCCTCAAGGGTTGGCGGAAATTGGAGGTGGAGGAGCCCCACTCCAGTCCTACTAGGAGTAGGATTCCTCCTCTCCACTTGGAAACCCTTTCCACCTTTCCACCTTTGGGTTTTCCCACCCTTAGCCGCATGGGCCTTAGTGGGGGGTTCGACCAGCCCACTAGGGGTTGGTTTGACTCCTCACACAGCCCATGAGGTCCTTTGGGTCGAGACACCCCTCCCGATGGTCCCCGGTACCCTCCCAGCACTCCCGATACATTACCAAAGTCACCGAAACTTTTCTGTTGACCAAAACAGGACTTCCTATATATCAATCTTTACCTACAGACCATTTCGGAGCTCTTCTTGTCGTCCGGGATCTCATCCGGGACTCCGAACAACCTTCGGTCACTACCATACATAACTCTATACTACCGAAACATCACCGAACCTTAAGTGTGTAGACCCTGCGGGTTCGAAAACTATGTAGACATGACCGAGACACCTCCACTGTCAGTAACCAATAGCAGAACCTGGATGCCCATATTGGTTCCTACATATTCTATGAAGATCTTTATTGGTTGAACCTCTATGTCAAGGATTCAGTTAATCATGTATGTTGTTCCCTTTGTTCTTCGGTATGTTACTTGCTCGAGATTCGATCGTCGGTATCTCCATACCTAGTTCAATCTCATTACCGGCAAGTCTCCTTAATTGTTCCGTAATACAAGATCTCATGGCTATCACTTTAGTCACTTAGCTTGCAAGTCTTGATGTGATGTTGTATTACCAAGTGGGCCCTGACATACCTCTCCGTCACACGGAGTAACAAATCCCAATCGTGATCCATGCCAACCCAACAGACACCCTCGGAGATACATGTAGAGCATCTTTATAGTCACCTAGTTACGTTGTGACGTTTGATACACACTGGGTACTCCTCCAGTGTTAGTGAGTTGCATGACCTCATGGTCATAGGAACAGATACTTGACATGCAGAAAACTGTAGCAATAAACTTAAATGATCATATGCTACATTTATAGATTGGGTCTTGTCCATCACATCATTCTCCTAATGATGTGATCCCGTTATCAAATGACATCTCATGTCCATGGCTAGGAAACCTTAGCCATCCTTGATCAACGAGCTAATCTATTAGAGGCATACTAGGGACATGGTGTTGTTTATGTATCCACACATGTATTTGAGTTTCCGATCAATACAATTCTAGCATGGATAATAAACGATTATCACGAACAAGGAAATATGATAATAACTAATTTATTATTGCCTCTAGGGCATATTTCCAATAGTAACTTAGCAAGGATCAATATGTGCAAAGCTCGTAGGCAATGGATCAGTGATGGATGATTATGTCGGATGGCATTCATCATGCAACAGTTATAACATAGGGTGACACAGAACTAGCTCCAATTTATCAATGTAATGTAGGCATGTATTCCATATATAGTCATACGTGCTTATGGAAATGAACATGCATGACATATTTTGTCCTGCCCTCCTGTGACAGCAGGGTCCTAATGGTAACTAAGGGATATTAAGGCCTCCTTTTAATAGAGAACCAGACCAAATCATTAGCACGTAGTGAATACATGAACTCCTACGGTAATCACCGGAAAGAATCCCAGTTATTGTCACCCTGGGGGATGCGGATCATAACTCGTAATAGGTGTCTACAACTTGCAAGATAGGATCAAGAACACATGTATATTCATGAAAACATAATAGGTTCAGATCTAGAATCATGGCACTCGGGCCCTAGTGACAAGCATTAACCATAGCAAAGTCATAGCAACATCAATCTCAGAACATAGTGGATACTAGGGATCAAACCCTAACAAAATTAACTCAATTACATGATAAATCTCATCCAACCCATCACCTTCCAGCAAGCCTACGATGGTATTACACACAAACAACAGAGAGCATCATGGAATTGGTGATGAAGGCTGGTTGGTGATGACGATGGCGTCAATTTCGCCTCTCCGGAGCCCAAAACGGACTCCAGATCTGGCCTCCCAAGGAAGAACATGAGGTGGCGGCGGTTCCGTATTGTGAAATGCGATGAACTCTTCTCTTCTATTTTTTCTCTACGAATATGAATATATAGGAGTAAAATTGAGGTTGGTGGAGCCACAAGTGGCCCACATGCCTGCCAGGCGTGGCCGCGCCTCGTGGGCTTGACACCTGTGGGTGGCCCCCCTCTGGTTGTTTCTTTCGCCAGTATTTTTTATAAATTCCAAAAATAATCTCCATAAATTTTTTGGTCAATCCGAGAACTTTTATTTCTGCACAAAAATAACACCAAGGGAATTCTGCTGAAAACAGCGTCAGTCCAAGTTAGTTTCATTCAAATCATGCAAATTAGGGTCCAAAACAAGGGAAAAAGGGTTTGGAAAAGTGGATATGATGGAGACGTATCAACTCCCCCAAGCTTACCCCATTACTTGTCCTCAAGCAATTCAGTTGATAAACTAGAAGTGATAAAGAACAAACTGTTAGAAACTCTGTTTGATCTTGTTGTTGTAAATATGTCTAACTGATGTTCAGATTTTCAGTAAAGATCATGGACTAACCACGTTCACAATAACCTTTAGGTCTCACATTTACTCATATCAATGGCTTAATCAACTAGCGAGCAATAATAATAACTCTCGGATGACAACACTTTTATCAAAACAATCATGATACAATATGACAAAATGGTATCTCGCTAGCCCTTTCTGAGGCCGTAAAACATAAATGCATAGCACCTCTAAAGAACAATGACTGACTAGACACTGTAATTCGCGGTAAGAGAGATCCAGTCATACTCACACTCATTATCAATTAACGGCAAAGCATACAAATGATAGTGGTGCTCTCTAACTGGTGCTTTTTATAAGAAAATGATGACTTAGCAACAAAGTAAATAGATAGGCCCTTCGTAGAGGGAAGTATTGATTTTCAGAGGTGCCAGAGCTTGAGCTTTTAAAACATGAGTGTCGTGGTTTTATCACGGCAAATGTCCGGGTGAACGGACTTCCGTTCGAGGCCATCGCCAATGCGGTGGACTCAAAGGGGTTAGTCGGGACAAAAGACACGGATTTACCCAGGTTCAGCCCCTCAAATCGAGGTAATAGCCTACGTCATGCTTGTGTTTGTATTGCTTGCGTATCGATTACAAGGGGCCTAAAGCTTGACCTAGTTCTCGATTGCCTGTCCTCTAAGTCGCCCCGGGTCTGCCTTTATATAAGAGGTCAGAACATCCGAGTCCTTACAATTGCTAACCGAGTCTCTCTTTATTTTCTTGTCCAAGCCGTCTGTGAATCGGCTTGCATGCCCGGGTCTTCTTAGTCCGGGCCGTCGTATGGCCCACACCGTGAGCCGCCTATCCTCTTGGGCCACTTAATCTTACGGCTCACCTTTGGCCGGTTCACGAGCCAATAACATGACCCGGAGCCTCTTCGGCGGGTCACATCCCCAACATTAGGCCCCAGGTTGAATTGAGCTTGCTCACTTCATCCTTCTCTTCTACTTTTGGCGAGTCGCCCGGAAATGACCCGACGTGACGTCATGAGATCTGCTGACGTGTCACCAAATCTTTCACTTAACTGTCATCTCGAGAATCGAGGCATCCGCCTCGGTCGAACGGTGTCATCGCCTGGATTTTTGCGCCTTCCTTAACCCCCATTTAAATATGACCCGTGCGGGTCAGGATTTCCATTCTCCCGCCCGTGCCTCTGTTTCTTCGTCTTTTTCCTGTCGCCGCCCCAGTGCCTTCGAGCTCTGTGCCGACGCCGTCCGTACATCATCGCCGACCTTGGCCGTTACATCACCGTGAATGCACCAGAGATCCGTCCGCCTCTGCCACGCCATCTCCGGTAAGTTTTCCTGCTCCCTAGATGGTCGCCGCCGTAGTATCGTTTTCACTGATGCTCCGCCATCGTCGTTCGGGCTCCATCACCGTTATCGCCAATGCATCTCGATGCCGCTAATGTCTTTAGAATGCGCTCCTGCTCCGCCGCCGCACGCGGTCCGGTCGCGTGTAATGCACGGGCCACGATGGCCCCAGTCCGTTTCTTTTTTCCTTCGCTGTTCATCGCTAGGTCAGAAATAAAATTTATTTTCTCTGCCTTTGTAGATCCGTAGATACAGTGATATTTTGCGGAATCTGTTTTTAGGACTTAGCCGGTTTTTCGATCTTCCCTTTCCCTATTGAGTCGCCAAGCTTCTTCGGCTCTTATCAGCCGGGTCTTCCGCTTTATCCGTAGATCCCTTAAACTTTTAAGCCGTCAAAAATATTTGCTTGCGCTTCGACTCATCGCGCCTTTTATCTTGTACAGCGCTTAAGCCGTCAACATGTCTCGTGCGCCTAACTCATGCAACTGGGTTGGGTCATGCATTACAGAGGACTTTTTGTCGGATTTTGTTCACGCGGGTACTCTTCCTCCTAAGGAACTCATTAGCTGGCGGGTCCCAGGCGACGAGACGCGGCCCAAACCTCAAGAAGGTGAAGTGGTGATTTTCTCTGACCATATTGAACGAGGGTTCGTGCCTCCCGGCTCAAAATTCTTTCGGGACATCCTTCACTGTTATAAGCTTCACCCGCAAGACTTGGCCCCCAATTCCGTTTCAAACATATGCAATTTCCAAGTGCTCTGTGAAGCTTATCTTCAAATCAAGCCGTCTGTGGGACTCTTTCGGGAGTTCTTTTATGCTAACCGGCAAACTGAAGTGAAAGCCGGCCCGAGCCTAGAACTTGGAGGCATATCCATCCAACGGCGTAGGGATATCATCTTCCCAGCTACACAGATGCCGAGTCACCCGAAGGACTGGAACAGGACCTGGTTCTGTTGCAAGGACACCTCTCCTGAGAACGAGTGTCCTTTGTCGGGTTATCATCCTTCCCGGCTCACAACAACATCAGAGCTTCCTGGCCGGCTATCAGCTTCAGAATGTGCAAGATATGAGCCGACCTATGCCAAAATCAAGGCTCTCATGGCCAACGACTTAATCGGGCTGGACCTGATCCGTTGCTGGATATCGTGGCGGATTATGCCTTTGAGTCATAGAAGCCGACTCATGTGTGAATATAAAGGCAAGTATGATAGCTCATTATGCTTCAGCCGATCCACATTGACAGAAAATGACATTACCCTCGCCATCCGGAGCCTTGTCCATGAAGCTTCCGGATCATGTAGCGAAATCGGCCTGGCACCTTTTAGTGCCAACAATCCGGCTCCCGATGTAAGTTTAATCTCTTCTCTTCCGTCTCTTAGACGTTGTTTCCACTTTGCTGATTTGATATTCACTCTCCGGGTCACTCTTATAGGCCGACTCAGACTTTTGGAAGAGGGAATATGTTGCCCCTCCGAATAAATCCAGGAAGAAGGTCCCAACTAAGAAGGCTAAAAAACATGTCCCGCGAGATAATTTGTTTGACCCGCCACCATCATCCAGCTCAGAGGTAAACTTTCAACTGTCTTGCTTGATCTTTTACCTTCCTATTTTAATACTTACTTTACTCACATGATGAAGTGGAGACCAGCCGCGCCAATGCTCCTAAGGTAAATTACTTTTCCTCTGGCTCAGAATGTTTTATCCCCCGAAAGCCGTGGAGGGTTATCAGAAAAGTTCCTCTTCCTCACCCTCTTGCTTATCTGGCTCCCAATTTCCTCTTAAAAAAGCAACAGCAAATCGAGCATCCATAGACTCGAAGCACCGGCTCTACCGAGCTCATGTCCGGGTTGCCAAATTCTTCGGCTCCCAAGAAACACCCCACCGAGGTTTAAACCCCTTCTTTTCCTTTATCTTTCCTTTGTAAACTTGATACTCTCTTCACCTTTCTGTTTTATTTTTGCAGAAATCTCCTTCCTCCGACGACTCTTCGGAGTCAATCATACCACCGCCCAAGATTAATCCATTGTAAGCATCTGGGTGTCCGGCTATTACTATGATAGCAATATCCTCAACTGTTGATTCTTCTTCTTTTTTTGCAGTGCTCAAGCTAAACGTCGCAAGGCCAACAAGCCCTCCTCCGGCCCAGTTATTGAAGAACTGGAGCCAGAGCAACCGGAAGAAACTCAACCGGAAGAAAACCTGCCGGCTGCCTTCGTAGAGCCGGCTGCTAAAGATGTCATCATGGAGAGCCCTCCAAGGGCTCCTTCCAAGCCGGCGACTCTTGCCAAGACCCCTGACACCCCGGATGTAGTTATCACCGGGTCTGGTCATCAAACGCCTCCGGCGCATGTGTTGACCAAACATATAGAGCCAGCTGAAGCTTCAAAGAAACTGAACTTCGATTCTTCATGCGAAAAGATGACCGTTGAAGAATTACACGATGGGTACATAAACCGGGTTACCACCAGCCAGGATTTGGAACTTCGGTTGATCTCTTCCATGAAGACAAAATATGAGGTACTTTTCCTTCTTTACTATATCCTTTCTTAGCCCCCAAGATCTGGCTTAATGTATTGAATCATTGAGCTGGGTCTTTCTGTGACCTCTTGCAGAGATTGTCATGTCCAATTCCTTTAAAATTGCTTTAGCTTTGTATTGTAAGTAAAGCAAAATGCGAATCGTAGCCCCCAAGGGCCGTCTCAGATTTATATTTGAGACGGGCCTGTAATGTAGACAACTTGAAGATGTAATCGTAGCCCCCAAGTGACGGCTCAAACTTGATCAAGTTGAGTCGGTGCTTCCATTATTAGCACATTGAAGAGCCATAATATAGCCCCCAAGTTCCGGATTAGCCTCGAAGGAAATGAACCGGAACTGCATACTTGCAAGATCAAATATACATTAGCCCCCAAGTTCCGGATTAGCTTCGAAGGAAATGAACCGGAATTGCCTACTTGCAAGATCAAATATACATTAGCCCCCAAGTGTCAAATATATTGCTTGCAATCTGTTTGAGACTTGTATTTTCTTTTAACACTCGTCCTGCATTTTGGCGGCTTATCCTGTATATTGATGTATTATAGGAAGCTTTGAATGAAGTCGGGTCTCAGCTGACGGATCTGAGGGCCAACTTGGCAGCTCAGCGAGAAGTCTGAAGTATCACGGATGAAAAATGCCGGCTTCTCTCAGAGGAACTGGCCAGTGTCACTGCCAAGCTTACCTCTTTAAAAGAGACGGCTGAATCTGAAAAGGCTGCCTTAACAAAACGGGCGGATGACGCTGAGCAACGGCTTACAGCCGTGTCGGATGAACTTCAAGGTCTGAAACAGCACATTGCAAAGATGTCAACCGCCCTATTTGGTAAGCTTTCTTGTTTATTTTGCACTTTTTAGCATTGCTAGTGAAAAAACTGGCGGCTCATTAATTTTATCCGACTCATCCAGGTCCCAGGAGTCGGCAGTTGGCTTCTGATAGCCTTCTGCCACTGAAGGCTTTTTATACTTTTGCAGAACAGTTATATTGCGGCGCCATCTTCACGATCAAGAGCGTGCAGCAGAAGGAGAAGATCCCCACTGCCCTGAAAGGGGTCTTGAAACTCTTCTCTACAATGCCTAAGCAGATTGAAGAGCTCAAGAAGTCAGCCTTCCGCCAAGGAGCCATTGCCGGTTTGAGTCGGGCTCTTGCCTTTGCTCCCGAGGTAACGCCGGCTGAAAGGATGGATGGCTATCCGTCGAAAATAGATGATGGCTCAGATTTCACCGAGGAGGACTATACCCGGTGCGTCAAAGAGTCGCGCTATTTGGCCTCTGTTCTGGCGGATGAAGCTAATTTGAGCACCTATCAGGCGGCTTATGACGCAGAGGAGAAGAGAATCCGCGGGCCTCTCTACGAGTGGAAAGATCTGACACCCGCCTGCAGTAAGGATCTCTTTCCTTGTGAGCTTGACGCGTCTCCGTTCCTTGAGGGGTCATTTACTGTTCTGGCTGACTGTAACTGGGACTTGGGCAATCTTCAGATAAAGCCAGCAGAAGACCCGGAGCAGGATGAGCCGCCAACAACTGAATTGTAATCTTTTAGCCTTTCTGAGCACAGCCTTATGTAATGACCCGCCATGGGCGGTTGACAATGCTTTTGCTCCTTCTGAGAGTTTCTTTTGTAATAGAGTAAATATGACTCTGCCACTTGGTGGCCATACATATTTGCACCTCTCTGTGTTGCTGGCTCTTTAGGGATATACCTTTGAAATTTTCTGATGAGGGTTGTCTGTCTTTTAAGACGCCATTCCTTTCTCCAGAATATTAAAGCCGAACAATCTCTTTGAAACCTTTAAATTTTGTTGACCGAAGCAACATGGCCCCGGTTCTCATCGGGCGAAGTCATTAAAGAGCCAGTTTTCTTTAGGATAATGTAAGCTATACCTGATGGTAAGAAGCCTCTATCGACAACTGCGGCTATTGATGAGCCGGAACCTTTGAGGAGAGTTCAGCTGTGTAGCCCCCAAGTGTCGGGTAGTTCCGCCTGCAGCAACCCGAGGCTTATAATTGCCTTGCTCTGACCCGACTTTGATAAGCCGGCATGATACAATACGCAATGATGATCTTTCCTTCCTCAAAAACTCATATGACGGCTCTTCTGCGTGGATTCGAACGGTCAAACTCATACCAGTTCAGGGTCTCTGTCGAGATTGGCCGTCAATTATTTGAACCGGCTCAGGGTCTCTAGGCGAGATTGGCCGTCAATTTCTTGAACCGGCTCAGGGTCTCTAAGCGAGATTGACTGGTAAGAGCATAGTGAACACCGGCTGTCAATGGGAGATGTAAGCTATACCCCAAGGCAAGAAGCCTCCATCGACAATCGCGGCTAATAATTAGCCTAAGACGGCATAAAGCCGGCTGTTTGAAAGGAGAAGTAAGCTATACCTGAATGTAAGAAGCCTCTTTCAACAGCTACAGTTGATAAGCAACTGAATTTTGGCATAAACGCCGGTTGTTAGGGTGAGATAAGCGAACCTGTCGGTAAGAAGCCCCCTTCAACAACCGCGGTTAATAAGTAACCGGAAGTGGCATAAAGCCGGCCATTAGGGTGAGATAAGCGATACCCGTCGCTAAGAAGCCCCCTTCGATGGCCGCAGTTGATAAGCAACTGGAATTTGGTATACACGTTGTTGTCTTAGGGCACTGTAAGCTATACCAAAAGGTAAGAAGCCTCCGTTAACAATCAGCGCTTAATGTAACCAAACTAGGCATAAAGCCAACTGTGCAAGGGAGAAGCAAACTATACCCGGAGGCAAGAAGCCTCCTTGCAACAGTTTAATGATAGCTGGCTGTGCAAAGGAGAAGTAAGCTATACCCGAAGGCAAGAAGCCTCTTTGCAACAGTGTTTAATAGGGCATAAAGCCGAAGGGTAGACCAGCCGTTTTGATAGCGAACAACCCTCTACAACTTAAAAAAATGAACCGGAAGATTTTATCTTGATTGTACAAAGGTGTACATAAGAGCAGAGGCCCCAGTCTCGTGCGAGGATGCTAGCTTTTTACTCATGTGCTCCTAATATATGCAATGATAGCGGCTTTCAACCCCTGTTAAGTAAAGTACGGTCGCAGATGTGCGATATTCTAGGGCCACAACGTCTCTTGACTCGCAGTTTCTAACTCATCTCTGACATCCATGAGGTAATATGACCCGTTGTTAAGGTTCCTGCTGACCACAAAAGGCCCCTCCCATGGTGGAGATAACTTATGCATTCTAGATTGGTCTTGAATCAACCGGAGCACCAGGTCACCTTCTTGGAACGTTCAGGTCTTTACCCTGCGGCTATGATAGCGTCGCAGGTCTTGTTGATAAATTGCCCACCTGGCTGCTACTAACTCTCGTGCCTCATCCAAGGCATCCAACGCATCTTGGCGGGCTACCTCATTGTCCGTCTCAACATAAGCCGCCACCCTTGGTGAGTCGTGTCGGATGTCACTAGGTAGAACCGCCTCAGCACCGTATACCATGAAGAAGGGTGTAAAACCTGTAGATCTGTTAGGTGTAGTTTTGATGCTCCATAAGATGGAAGGCAACTCCTACACCCAACATCCGGGTGTCCGTTTCAAAGGAACTATGAGCCGTGGCTTGACACCTCTTAAAATTTCCTGATTGGCTCGCTCTGCCTGACCATTAGACTGTGGATGTTCTACGGTTGAAACATCAAGCCGGATATGCTCCTTCTCACAGAACGTTTTCATAGCTCCTTTGGATAAATTTGTTCCATTGTCTGTAATAATACTATGTGGGTAACCAAAGCGATAAATCAGCTTCTTAATAAATTGAACCGCCATAGCTGCGTCACATTTACTGACCGGCTCTGCCTCTACCCACTTAGTAAATTTATCAACCGCCACCAGAAGGTGCGTTTTCTTATCCTTAGATTGCTTGAAAGGTCCTACCATATCAAGCCCCCAGACCGCAAACGGCCAAGTGATTGGTATCATCCTCAACTCTTGAGCCGGAACGTGAGCACGCCGGCCGAATTTCTGACAGCCGTCACACTTGTGAACTGAGTCCTCTGCATCCTTGTGAGCCGTCAACCAGAAAAACCCATGTCGGAAAGCTTTAGCCACCAAAGATTTTGACCCGGCGTGATGCCCACAGTCGCTAGCATGAATTTCACTTAATATTTGTCGGCCCTCCTCTGGTGAGATGCAGCGCTAAAAGACACCCGTCACACTACACTTATGTAACTCACCATTGACAATCGTCATAGATGTAGAGTGCCGAGTGATCTTCCTGGTCAGATCCTCCTCTTGAGGTAACTCTTCGCTTGTCAGATACGGCAAATAAGGAATAGTCTGGTCTGGGGTAGCACGCAGAGCCGCCACCAGCTCCGCCTCCGGGTCAGGAATAGCCAGATCCTCCTCAGAAGGTATCTTGACAGTCGGATGATGCAATACATCCAGAAAAACATTAGGTGGTACCGGCTTTCGTTGAGAACCTAACCGTGACAACGCATCAACCGCCTCATTCCTGCGACGATCAATGTGATCCACCTGGTACCCCTTGAAGTGACCGACAATGATATCAACCGCCTGTCGATAAGCCGCAATCTGCGGATCCTTGGAGTCCCAAGTGCCTGAAACTTGCTGAGCCACCAGATCTGAGTCGCCTAAACACCTAACCCAGCTTAAATTCATCTCTTTAGCGACCTTGAGACCATGGAGCAGTGCTTCATACTCAGCTGCATTATTAGTACAAGGGAACATTAACCGGAGCACATAACAAAACTTGTCACCCTTGGGGGAGGTGAGAACAACTCCTGCCCCGGACCCTTCTAGCTGCTTGGATCCATGAAAGTGTATAGTCCAATACGTGTTATCTGGCTTCTCTTCAGGGGCTTGACATTCAGTCCAATCATTTATGAAATCCACCAAAGCTTGAGACTTAATTGTTGTACGAGGAACATACTTGATGCCAAAAGGACTCAGCTCTCAGGCCCACTTGGCAATCCTCCCTGTAGCCTCTCTATTTTGAATGATATCCCCCGATGGGGCAGAACTGACCACTGTTATTTGGTGCCCCAAAAAGTAATGTTTTAACTTGCGATTGGCCACGAAAACTCCATATACTAACTTCTGCCAATGCGGATACCTCTGTTTAGACTCTGCTAAAACTTCACTAATGTAGTAAACCAGCCTTTGCACAGGATACTCCTTCCCTGCCTCCTTGCGCTCCACCACAATTGCTACACTGACCGCTCTGTTGTTAGCCGCCACATAAAGGAGCAAAGGCTCTTTCTCAACCGGAGCAGCTAACACTGGTGGCTCAGTCAACTGTTTTTTAAGAGCTTCAAGTGCTTTGGCCGCTGTTGCGCTCCATTTAAACTTGTCTATCTTTTTCATCATCTGGTATAAGGGAATAGCTTTCTCCCCAAGCCGGCTTATGAAGCCGCTCAACGCAGCGATCCGTCCTGCAAGGCGCTGAACATCATTAATACACATCGGCTCACCCAAAGAAGTGATGGCCTTAATCTTATCAGGGTTAGCCTCGATGCCCTGCTCAGAGACCAAGAAACCCAAAAGCTTTCCTGCTGGAACACCAAAGACACACTTCGTCGGGTTAAGCATCACCTTGTAGACCCGGAGATTGTCAAAGGTTTCTTTCAAATCCTCTAAAAGAGTTTCCTTCTTTCTGGACTTAACCACGATGTCGTCTACGTAAGCATGGACATTTTTGCCAATCTGACTGTGGAGGCAATTCTGCACACAATGTTGGTAAGTCGCCTGGGCACTCTTGAGCCCGAAAGGCATGGTGACATAGCAGAACGCCCAAAACGGTGTAATAAATGCCGTCTTCTCCTGATCCTTCATTGCCATCTTGATCTGATGATACCCTAAATAAGCGTCCAGGAAGCATAAACTTTCACATCCGGCTGTTGCATCAATAATTTGATCGATACGAGGGAGCGCAAAAGGGTCAGCCAGGCAAGCCTTGTTAAGGTCCGTGTAATCTATGCACATACGCCACGTGCCGTTCCTTTTTAGTACTAGCACCAGGTTAGCCAACCACTCTGGGTGAAAAACTTCCACTATAAAGCCTGCGGCCAAGAGCCGAGCAACTTCCTCCCCAATAGCTTTACGTCTCTCTTCGTTGAACCGGCGTAGAAACTGTTTGATCGGCTTAAACTTTGGATCCACATTGAGATTGTGCTCAGCGAACTCTCTCGATACACCCGGCATGTCAAAAGGCTTCCATGCGAAGATGTCCCGATTCTCACGGATGAGTTCGATGAGCGCGCTTTCCTATTTGGGATCCATGTGAGCCCCAATGATGAACTGCTTGGATGGATCACCCGGATGGAAATCTACTGCCTTGGTGTCATCCGCTGAAAACTTGAGTGGCGGCTCAACTTCGGTTGTAGGCTTCTTGAGCGGGGTCATATCCTCCGGATCAACGTTCTCCTTGTAAAATTTCAGCTCCTCCTGAGCACAACTAGACTCTGCATAAGCCGCATCTCCTTCTTCACACTCAAGAGCCGTTTTCTTGTTACCGTGAACGGTAATTGTGCCACTTAAGCCGAGCATTTTGAGTTGCAAATAAACATAGCAAGGCCTAGCCATAAATTTAGCATAAGCCGGCCTCCCAAATAGCGCATTATAGGGACTTTTGATTTTGACCACTTCAAACCACAAAGACTCCACCCTGTAATTATGCTCATCACCAAAAACTACTTCCAATGATATCCGGCCCACCAGGTATGCTGATTTACCCGGGACCACACCATGAAAAACGGTGGAGGAAGGTTTAAGATCCTTGTCAAGCAACTTCATCCACTGGAAAGTGTCATAGTAAAGGATGTTGATGCTGCTACCTCCGTTCATGAGCACTTTATTCACCATATAGCCATTCACCTGAGGGGCCACAACTAGAGGCAACCGGCCCGGGTCATCCACCCGCGGCGGGTGATCCTCCCGGCTCCACATTATATCATATTCAGACCACGGCAAATATCGCGGGAGAGCCGAAGCAACTATATTAACCGCTCGCCTCCGCAACTTCTCATCTCGCTTACTGTGTCCGGTCGTAAATACGTGATACTGCCCAAAACTGAGCTGCTTCGGGTTACTCTAAAACCCGGACTGATTGCGCTGCTGCTGATTGTTGTTATTGCCGTTGTTGTCAGGATGTTGTTGGTGCCCCCCTTGGTTATTCTGACCCGGATGCCCGTTTCCTGAACCGCCGACGCCGAATCCAGCCCCTGAGCGCCGTGCCCTGAGCCGCCGGGCGGGCCACCGCCCTGGTTATTACGCGGTTAGGAATGCTGGTTTTTGAATCTCTGCATGATAAAGCAATCACCCCATGCATGCAACGCTGGCTTGTCAGGCATGCTGTGCTCTGGACAGGGCTTCCTAAGCGCCTCCTCTAAATTAAAAGGGCCCCTATTCCTTGTCCTGAATCTTCCACCCCCTTGGGATGATTCTGTCCTGTGTTGGTATTTGCCACTAGCTCGGATCCGCCATCAGCGTTCTTCCGCTTATTCTGATTACCATTGTTCGCAAAACCTTTTCCTTGATTGTTTTTCTTCCCTTGATTGGCTTTCTCATCATCTGAACTCGGATCCTTGGTGTTATCTGAGTCGGCATACTTCGTCAAGGCCGTCATCAGCTCTCCCATATCCTGACACGTGCGCTTGAGCCGGCTGAGCTTATGCTTCAATGGAACAAAATGACAATTCTTCTCTAAAATAAGCACCGCTTGAGCCGTCGTGATCTGCTCTGAAGAGTGAATAATGGTCGACACCCGCCGGACCCAATGATGGGCCGACTCATTCTCCTTTCAGCCATGTATGTGTTGGACCCTCAAGCATCATGATGAAGTATTTTGCGCATACCGCCTCACTGACATCCAGCATCTCCATGGCCAGTTCATAACTTTCAATCCACGCCCCCGGGGGTAGATTAGTTGTGTAATTCGGAACCTTTCGAGGCCCCTTAAAGTCTTTGGGCAGCCGTTCACTCCTCAGAGCCGGAGTTAAACATGGAACCCCTACGGCTCTAGTACTAACCACTCCTATTGACACGGAAAGCGCTGGCTCTGGACGGGCTGTAGCTATCTCCGCCTCTCGCCTGTCTCCCGCCTGGTTCATGACGGCTTGTGCGTATAGAGCCGCCCTATTGTCCTCCGGTGGTCCACGGCGCGGGTGACTGCTGGAACCCATCGGCGACTCATAACGCCGACTGAAACTTCGACTGGGGAGGGGGGTAGAGTGAACCCGGCTCCGGCTATGAGTATACTTCTCTTGCTGGGCCATGGCCGTCTGTAAGTATCCAATGGCGTTCCGCACTTCCTCCTCAAAGGGTGCCTCATCTGGGATGGGGATTGTCTCAAGACGGGCGGCCGCTGCTACCATGTTCTCGACCAGGTTAGAATAATGACCCGTTGGTGTTGGAAAAGCCCTAGGTGAGATTTGGTTATGCTGGGGTGGATGAGTCGCTGGGCGCTCCATCGGGCGGCTCTCCGGCGCACCCATAACCCGCCCTGCTCCAGGGGTGTTAAAAAGGTTCCTCGCTTCGTAACGTTCTAGCAAACGGGATTGATGCCTCCTCCGGTGCACCGCAGCTGCTGACCTCTGCTCTAGCTCCAGTCGGAAAACGTCTGCCTTGATACGCTCTGCTTCTTCCTCCATCTGGGCTTTGAGCTCGGCCATCCTTTGTCGTTCCTCTGCCATCCGTCCCTTGATCCGTGCCACCTCTAGATTCCTAGCTGCTTGATTATCCGGAGTTACCTCTGTGGCCATGACAGCTGTGAGTTCGTCCATCAATTCCACTAGAACCTGAGCCGGCGGCGGCGGGTTATCACCTGCTGCGGCGGCTCCCGTAGCTGTGTCACCGGTGGCTGAAGCCGATCCTGCCATGAACACCGTCGCATGAACCGGGGGGCTCAGAGCATCCGTCTCAACGCCCTCTACCTCAGAATAGTTGTCGTAGTAGCCTCCAAGGCCACCGTTGCTGAGCCGATACACTGATTCCATCTCCCCACTGGAAGACTCATCTTTTGAGCAGACAAGAGTTCCCTGTGACCCAGATTCTTCTAGGTCCATACCTTGAGTGAAGCCCACGAGAATGTGCTTTTAACCCTGACGGGCATGGGCCGACTGCATAACGCGCGTAGATTGGAGACGTCGAGCCGGCTCGACGATGTTGGCGCAGACATCCGGCCCGGGTGTAGATCCATCAACCTTTGTGATGAAAAACTGGATCCCACCGAACGGAACCCGGAATCCATACTCCACAGAACTAGCATCAAGCCCCCAGCCGGCGTCGTCAATGTAGAGACGGCCGCGGCGACTCTTGCTCATCCTTCCAACCACGTATCCCTCGGTGGGCGCCAACTGTCGTGGTTTTATCATGGAAGATGTCCGGGTGAACGGACTTTGGTTCGAGGCCATCGCCAATGGGGTGGACTCAAAGGGGTTAGTCGGGACGAAAGACACGGATTAACCCAGGTTCAGCCCCTCAAATCGAGGTAATAGCCTACGTCCTGCTTGTGTTTGTATTGCTTGCGTATCGATTACAAGGAGCCTAAAGCTTGACCTAGTTCTCGATTGCTTGTCCTATAAGTCGCCCCGGGTCTGCCTTTATATAAGAGGTCATAACATCCGGGTCCTTACAATTGCTAACCGAGTCTCTCTCTCTATCTTCTTGTCCAAGCCGTCTGTGAGTCGGCTTGCACGCCCGGGTCTTCTTAGTCTGGGCCGCCGTACGGCCCACACCGTGAGCCGTCTATCCTCTTGGGCCACTTAATCTTACGGCTCACCTTTGGGCCGGTTCACGAGACAATAACATGACCCGGAGCCTCTTCGGCGGGTCACATCCCCAACAATGAGTGAATGACGATTTTGAGTGGTATGCTTTCATTGTCATAATAATGACCAAGAGATTTCGACATCTTCCATGCTAGATACATTATAGGCGATTCCCAAATAGAATGGTAAAGTTTTTAATCCCCCTCCAACAGTTAATCACACTCCATGGCGAGCCGAATCCACGTGTACCATCCATAGAAACACAATCCTGGGGGAGTTTTGTTTCATTTTATTTTGATTTCATTTTGAGCATGGAACTGGCATTCTGAATACCAACCACTTTGTCGTGAATGATAGTGAATCAACACATATCATGAGAATAACCCACCTAGCATGGAAGATGTTGACAGCCCCCAGTCGCTACATGGGCAATTCGGGCATACAAAACAGACTAATTATTTGAAGGTTTAGAGGTTGGCACATGCAAATTTACGTGGAACGGCGGGTGAATACCACATATAGGTAGGTATGGTGGACTCAGATGGAACAACTTTGGGTTTAAGGAAATGGATGCACAACCAGAATTCATGCTTAGTACAAGTGAAGGCTAGCAAAAGACTGGGGAGCGACCAACTATAGGGCGACAACAGTCATCAACATGCTTTGAGATTAACCAACATTGAATGCAAGCATGAGTAGGATATAAAGCACCATGAACATAAATATCGTAGAGGCTATGTTGATTTTGTTTCAACTACATGCATGAACATGTGCCAGGTCAAGCCACTGGAATCATTCAGAGGAGGATACCATCCTATCATACTACAACACAACCATTTTAATATGCATGTTGGCACTCAAGACTAACCATTATCCACTCTTAGCTAATTAAACATGGCATGAGTAACTATAATCTCTAATTGTCATTGCAAATATGTTTCACCCATAATTAACTGAATTCGGAATGATGAGCTAATCATATTTACAAAAGCAAAATAGGTCGAGTTCATACCAACTTTTCTCCATCTAAATCTTTTCATCATATATCGTCATTATTGCCTTTCACTTGCACAATCGAACGGTGTGAATACTAATAAGAGTGCACGTGCATTGGACTAAGCCGGAATCTGCAAACAATAACTCATAGGAGAAGACAAGGTAATATGGGCTCTCTAATAGGTAAACAATAATGCATATGAAAGCCACTCGATATTTTCATTGTTGTCTCCTCCTTACAACCCGAAGAAAGAAAAATCAAAAGAAGAACGAGAAAAACTATTTACATGAGAAAACTCCCAACAAGTAAAAGAAGAACGAAAAATCTTTTTGGGTTTTCTTTTAATACTACAACTAAACAAACTACAAGATAAAGCTAGAACTAATTTTTTGAATTTTTCTCAAAGTTAATTAAACACCCAAGAGGAAAGCGGAAAGTGAAATAAATTACCATGGATGGTAGAATGGAAAAGTATGAACACCGACTATTAAGATGAGTGCGTGAACATGAATGTAAAGTCGGTGAGAAATACATACTCCCCCAAGCTTAGGATTTAGGCCTAAGTTGGTCCAGTGCCATGGCTAGAAATAACCCTCTCCTAGATACTCCGGAGGGTCCTGAGGGTTCCATTGGTTCGCGAGCTCCTGTGGCTCCCACTGAAAAACTGGCTCCGCATACGGATCAAAAGCTTGTGTCGGCTCAGGTTTTGGGGGTTGCGTCAGACCCCAATATCTGTATATGTCTTCGGGAATAATGGTGTACCTTCCTGAATGAATATCGAACAAGGAGGAAGCAGGAAGAGTAATAATCTCACAAGTACCCTGACTAAAAACTAAGTTGTAAAGCAGCCTCCTATCATCATTCTTCTTAATAACATCATATGTTACCATACGATCATAGTCTAATTTTTTTGAGGGTAACAACATCTCCTCTTCCTCGTCAAGCCTGATGGGTATCCCAAAGTGTTTGGCTAGATGATACGCATAGATACCTCCGAATGTGTGCCCCCTCGAACGGTTTAAGTTCAACCGTTGGGCCACCATAGCACCCAGACTAAAAGTTCTATCAGTAAATAAAGCGTGGCGAAGAATGGCGAGGTCGGGAGCACTACGGCCTCCACTCTCCCCATGACCAACTAAACATCTCCCCGCAAATAATGAATAATAGCGTAAAATAGGAAAATGTAAACTAGTTGCTTTTGCCTTTGACACCCCTCTCTCTTCTCCTACCGTGACTGCGGCAATAAAATCTTCCATGTCCCTAGGACATGGTTCCCTGATGCTGCCCTCATAGGGTATTTTGCAAACTTTGCAAAAATTGTAAAGGTTCATTTTCTTAGGCACATCGTATAAATGAAATTCTACCGTAGGAGGGTCTTCCCTAAAATGAAAGTGAAAATTTTGCACAAAGGTATTAGTGAGCAAGAGGTACTGGTCACACTTATCATTGAGGAAGTCGGTGATGCCTGCCCTCTCGACCAAATAATAGAAATCTTCATAAATTTCGGCCGCCCTCAAGAATGCATCACTTGGCCATTCAAATGGCTGAACTTCTATGACGCGAGGAAGATTGTATTTGGACTTCTTCTTCACCTCATTTTCATTTTCTTTAGAACCCAGGCTTGAAGAGCCCCTTAACAATATCCTCAACATTTTTCTTTCTCTAAAAAATTCTGAAATTTTTATTGACTCAAAAAAGAGGTGAATAAAACTCAACAAAACTCATAACAACTACTCCCACAAGTGCCTAGAGGCTATATCATGCATCGAAACTACTTGGGGCCATACAAATTTGACATGCAAGCTCAAGAACAAGGTCACCATAGCAGTAAAAATTTGCAATGTATAAAACACTAGAACAAAAACTAATTGGACCATTGGAGGAGTCACATACCAAAGAACAATCTCCCAAAACAGTTTTGCGAATGGAGCTTTGCACAAGGAGATCGAAAATGGTAGCAAAATGAGCTAGAACACGGGTTTGAGAAATGGTGGGATTTTTTCTGGAGGAAGATGAAGTGGATGGAAGATGGAATAAGTGAAGGGGGCCACGTGCGACCCACAAGCCACCTAGGCATGGCCAGAGGTGGTCTTGCCCTTTGGGCTTGTGACCCACTGGTGCTGCCCCCTGCTTTGTGCTCAGTGCCAAATATTTTTAAATATTCCAGAAAAACTCATACTAGATTTTCAGGTTATTTGAAGAACTTTTATTTTCAGGTCATTTTTTCTATTGCATGGAAAACTCAGAAAACAGAAACAAATAAAATTTATACTTTATTTACTCTAACTAATAGAAAGTTGTTCTTTCTAAATTTATCCATCTCATGCTTATCAAAAGGAATCCATCAATAAGCTTGATCAAGTCTTATTAACAAACTTATTTGGAATAACATGAAACCGAAGAATTTTTGAATAACACTAAGTTAGCTAAATGGGAATATGCATGTACACAAGAATAAGTATATCATATTTCTTCTTGACAGTAGGAAGAGGGAATTCAAACTTACCAATAATAACCGTTTAAACCTTTTCAATGGAGTTGATACTATGAACTTGAGGTTGTTTCTTCGAAAAGTGTACAGTATGCTCATTATCAATGATATGAAAAGTGACATTGCCTTTGTTGCAATCAATAACAGCCCCTGCAGTATTTAAAAAGGGTCTACCAAGGATGATCAACATATTGTCGTCCTCGAGAATATCAAGAATAACAAAGTCCGTTAGGATAATAGCATTTGCAACTATGAAAGGCACATCCTCACAAATACTGATAGGTAAAGTAGTTGAGTTTTCAGCCATTTGCAAAGAGATTTTAGTAGGTGTCAACTTATTCAAATCAAGTCTATGATATAATAAGAAAGGCATAACACTAACACCAGCTCCAAGGTCACATAAAGCAGTTTTAACTTAATTCTCTTTAATAGAGCATGGTATAGTGGGTACTCCTGGATCTCCCAATTTCTTTGGTACTCCACCCTTAAAAGTATAATTAGCAAGCATGGTGGAAATCTCAACTTCCCGTATCTTTCTTTTATTAGTCACAATATCTTTCATATACTTAGCATAAGGAGACATTTTCAGAATATTAGTCAAGCGCATACGCAAAAAGACAGGTCTAAGCATTTCAAGAAAGTGCTCAAAATCCTCATCATCCTTTTTCTTGGATGGTTTAGGAGGAAAGGGCATGGGTTTTTGAACCCATAGTTCTCTTTCTTTACCATGCTTCCTAGCAACAAAATCTATTTTGTCATATCTTTTATTCTTAGGTTGTGGGTTATCAAGATCAACAGCAGGTTCAATCTCCACATCATTATCATTACTAGGTTGAGCATCAACATGAACATCATCACTAATATTATCACTAGTCTCATGTTCATCAACGGATTGTGTCTCAGCATCGGAAGCAGAAATATCATTTGGGTTTTCAGGTGTATCTATAACAGGTTCACTAGTAGCATGAAAAGTTCTATCATCATCCTTTTTCCTCTTATTACTAGAACGACTAGGTGTATCAGCATTAATCCTTTGAGAATCTTACTCAATTCTCTTAGGATGGCCCTCAGGATACAAAGGTTCCTGAGTCATTTTACCACCTCTAGTCACAACTCTAACATAATGATCATTGTTCTTACCATTCATCTCATTAAATTTGGGTTGAATTGTCAATAACTTTGGATCCCGTTGAGTCGAATCAATAAATTTGGGTTGAATACTCTACCCTCAAAAATGATCATTATGTTGCTATGACGTAATATTAAGTCTTTTAGGTGTTATTGTCACCCAGGGATGCGAATCATAACTCGTAATATGTGTCTACAACTTACAAGATAGGATCCAGAACACATGTACATTCATGAAAACATAATAGGTTCAGATCTGAAATCATGCCACTCGGGCCCTAGCGACAAGCATTAAGCATAGCAAGGTCATAGCAACATCAATCTCAGAACATAATGGATACTAGGGATCAAATCCTAACAAAACTAACCCGATTACATGATAAATCTCATCCAACCCATCACCGTCCAGCAAGCCTACGATGGGATTACTCACGAATGGCAAAGAGCGCCATGGAATTAGTGATAAAGTATGGTTGGTGATGACGATGGCGTCGATTTCCCCTCTTTGGAGCCCAAAACGGACTCCAGATCTGGCCTCCCGAGGAAGAACAGGAGGTGGCGACGGTGGCCCCATATCGTGAAACGCGATGAACTCTTCTCTTCTATTTTTTTTCTGCGAATATGAATATATATAGGAGTAAAATTGAGGTTGGTGGAGCCACACGGGGCCCACAAGCCTGTCAGGCGCGACCAGGGGGTGGCCGCGCCTGGTGGGATTGTCACCTGTGAGTGGCCCCTCTAGTTGATTCTTTCGCCAGTATTTTTTATACACTCCAAAAATTATCTCTGTAAATTTTGAGGTCAATCCGAGAACTTTTATTTCTGCACAAAAATAACACCAAGGCAATTCTGTTGAAAATAGCGTAAGTTCGGGTTAGTTTCATTCAAATCATGCAAATTAGGGTCCAAAACAAGGGCAAAAGGGCTTGGAAAAGTGGATACGATGGATATGTATCATAGCAACACCAGTGCATGTGTTTGAGATAATTTATATGTCTCCAACATATCTACTTTTCCTAACACTTTTGCTCTTGTTTTGGACTCTAATTTGCATGATTTGAATGAAACTAACCCGGACTGATGTTTTTTTCAGGAGAACTACCATGGTGTTGTTTTTGTGTAGAAATAAAAGTTCTCGGAATGGAACGAATTTTTTTGGAGATTTATTTTGGAATATTTAAGGAATTATGGAGCCAGAAGCTACCCGAGAGGGGCCCAGGGTGCCCACCCCCACCAGGGCACGCCAGGCCCCTAGCGCGGCCTGGTGGAGGGTGGATACCTCATGGGTCCCCCGACCCTAATTCCAATGCTGTAAATTCACAATCCTCTAGAAAAAACAGAGATAAGGTTTTACCTCATTTCACAATACGGAGCCGCCACCACCTCCTATTCTTCATCGGTAGGCCAGATCTGGATTCCGTTTGGGCCACCAGAGATGGGAATCTTCGATCTTCATCATCATCAACCCTTCTCCATCGCCAATTCCATGATGCTCCCCACCGAGAGTGAGTAATTCCTTTGTAGGCTTGCTGGTCGGCGAGGAGTTGGATGAGATTCATCATGTAATCGAGTTAGTTTTGTTAGAGCTTGATCCCTAGTATCCACTATGTTCTAAGATTGATGTTGCTATGACTTTGCCATGCTTAATGCTTGTCACTAGGGCCCGAGTGCCATGATTTCAGATCTGAACCATTTATGTTATCATCATTATATCTATGTTCTCGATCCGATCTTGCCTAGTCATATGCACCTATTAAGTGTTATGATTCGTCAACCCCATAGTAACAATATTTGGGATACTTCACAATGATGATCGTAGTTTGAGGAGTTCATGTATTCACTAAGTGCTAATGCTTTGTTCTGGTTCTCTATTAAAAGGAGGCCTTAATATCCCTTAGTTTCCTTATGGACCCCGCTGCCACGGGAGGGTAGTACAAAAGATGGCATGCAAGTTCTTTTCCATAAGCACGTATGGCTATATACGGAATACATGCCTACATTACATTGATGAAGTAGAGCTAGATCTATGTCGCCCTAGGTTATGACTATTATATGATGAATATCATCCATCGAATACTCCAATCCAGTTCCTACGATCTTTTCACATATTGTTCTTGCTAAGTTATTACTACTTCTATTACTATTGCACTGGCTATAAAATCACTACTGTTACTGTTACCGCTACTATTACTGTTACTAGTGCTATCAAACTATCATATTATTGTGCTACTGATCACTTTTTTGCAGATATTTATCTCTAGGTGTGGTTGAATTGACAACTCAACTGCTAATACTATCAAATATTCTTTGGCTCCCCCTTGTGTCGAATCTCTAAATTTGGGTTGAATACTCTACCCTCGAAAACTGTTGCGATCCCCTATACTTGTGGGTTATCAAGACCTTTTTCTGGCGTCGTTGTCGGGGAGCATAGCTATATTTGCTGAGTCACTTGGGATTTATATCAATTGATCACTATGAAGAATCTGATGGATACTAAAAACAAGATTTTTCCAACGAAGACGAGGGGTGGTAAGGAACTGCCATCCAGCTCTGCACTTGATTCACCTTCCTTTATGAGTAAGCTTGCAACACCACCACATGCTATTGATCCTGATATTGATGATGCTACTTCTGCTATGAATGATGCTTATGATGATGCAAGTACCATGCTTGATGAAACTATGCCATTAGGTGAATTTATTGATGAACAAATTGCTAGAGGTAGAGGAAATGAAATTATTGAAACTGTTGAATCTGTTGAAAGGGATGAGAACTATGAAACTGATGATTATGAAACACCTAATAGGTCTAGCTCTCCTAGATTTGAAATGCCTAAGATACCTGAAGATTATGCTTTAGATGGAGAAATAGCTAGAGAGATTCTTGCTTGTAAGGATAGGAATGATGTTAAGAAGCTACTATGGAAGTATAAAGAAAAGACTTTGAATGCTAAAATGAAATGTGATCCTAAGTTTGCTACTTCACCTATCTTTGTTACCGGGATTATGAATTCTCTGTTGACCCAGAGTTAATTACTTTGGTTGAATCCGATCCTTTTCATGGTTATGAATCTGAAACTGTCGTAGCACACCTTACTAAGATGAATGATATAGCCACCCTATTTGCTCATGATGACAAGATTCACTACTATTATACTCTTAAACTATTTCCGTTCTCATTAAAGGGTGATTCTAAGATGTGGTACAATACTCTTACTCCTGGTTGTGTGCGTAGTCCCCAGGATATGATCTACTACTTCTCTGAAAAATATTTTCCTGCTCAGAAGAAACAAGCTGCCTTATAGGAAATAATTAACTTTGTGCAAATTGAAGAAGAGAGTCTCCCACAAGCTTGGGGGAGGCTTCTCCAATTGCTTAATGCTTTGCCTGATGATCCTCTTAAGAAACATGAAATGCTTGATATCTTCTATAATGGACTAACTCATGCTTCTAGGGACTTCCTAGATAGTTGTGCTGGTTGTGTTTTTAGGGAATGAACTAATGAACAAGCGGAGGAACTACTGAATAATATATTGAAGAACTATGATGATTGGACTCTCCCTAAACCACCAATTGAAACCACTCCTGAGAAGAGGGGTATCTTACTTGTCAGTCCTGAAGATATGGAAGAGGCAAAGAAATGTGCAAAGGAAAAAGGTATTAAACCTGAGGATGTTAAGAATTTACCACCTATTGAAGAAATACATGGGCTCAACACACCACCACCTCCATAGGTGGTAGAGGTAAAAAAATATTAATGTTTGATGAAGGTGATATCCCTTATTATAAACATCCTAGTCAATGCTTATATGAGTTTGATAACTATATTATGAAGCAAGAGCACTTCAATGCAAATGTTCTGAAACACTTGAAATATAATTCTGATCTGATTGCCTGCTTGAGTGACTTGTTATTTAGAATAAGTATTGATGTTAGAGGTGTAGGAAAACATTCCTCTATGGTTCAAACTCAGTTAGAACAAGTTGCTAAATCTCAAAGAGAATTGCTTGATGAAATGAATAATAATATGAATGATCATGCTATTAGAGTAGTAACAAGAGGAGGTAGAATCACCCAAGAACCTCTGTACCCTGAGGGTCATCCTAAAAGAATTGTACAAGAATCTCAAGGAATTAATGTTGATACACCTACTCCTTCTAAGAAAAAAGAAAAAATAATAATAATAGGACTTTGCATGCTTCTAGTGAACCTGAGATAGAGAAACCTCCTGACGATACTAATGATGTTTCTATTTCTGATGCTAAAACTCAATCTAGTAATGAACATCCACCTAGTGATAATGATAATGATAATGATAATGATGTTCATGAGGATACTCAACCTAGTGATCATAACGAACCAGGTAATGATGTAGAGATAGAACATGTTGTTGATCTTGATAACCCACAACCTAAAAATAAACCATATGATAAAAAAGACTTTGTGGCTAGAAAAAATGGTAAAGAAAGAGAACCATGGGTTCAAAAACCAATGCCTTTCCCGCCTAAACCATCTAAGAAAAAAGATGATGAAGAATTTGAACGCCTTGCTGAAATGATTAGGCCAGTCTTTTTGCGTACCCGTTTAACGAATATTTTAAAGATGCCTCCTTATGCTAAGTACATGAAAGACATCATCACTAATAAAAGAAAGATACCTGAAGTTCAAATCTCCACCATTCTTGCTAATTATTCTTTTAAGTATGGACTACCTAAAAAACTTAGAGATCCTGGGATACCAACTATACCTTGCTCCATTAAGAGAAATTATGTCAAAACTACTTTGTGTGATTTAGGAGCTGGTGTTAGTGTTATGCCTTTCTCTTTATATAAAATACTTGATTTGGATAAACTCACACCTACTGAAATATCATTAAAAATGGCTGACAAATCAACTGCCATACCTATCGGTATTTGTGAGGATGTGCCCGTTGTTGTTGCAAATGTTACTATCTTAATAGACTTTGTTATTCTTGAGATGCCCGAGGATGACAATATGTCGATTATCCTTGGTAGACCCTTTTTGAACACCATAGGGGCTGTTATTGATTGCAATAAAGCAAGGTCACTTTTCATATCAATGGTAATGAGCATACGGTGCACTATCCAAAGAAACAATTCCAAGTACATGGTGTGAATGTTATTGAAAATTCTTCGAAGCTCATTATTGGAAGCTTTCAATTACCTCTACCTACTGTCAAAAAGAAATATGATATCATTATGGTTGGGGATATGCCTATCCTCGTAAGAAACCTAGTGTTATATGAAAGTTCATTGGTTTCATGCTAAGTGAGAGTGCTTGTTAATAAGACTTGAATAACCTTATTAATGAATCATTTTCGAGAGGTATGAAGTGATGAATTTAGTAGACACAACCCTTTGTATCGACTTTTAGTTTTATGTTTTTCTTAGTAGTAAAATAAAATGCCATGATTTTCTAGTGTTCTCTTTTTACCGTGCAATAAAAAATGACCCAAAAATAAAAGTTCTTAGAATGCCCTGAAAAATTAACATGAATTTTTCTAGTTAGTTATGAATTACTAGGAGAAATAACACCAGCCAGGGGGGTGCACCATGTGGCCACGCTCCACCAGGGCGTGCCAGACCCCCCTGACGCGACCTGGTAGAGGGTGGGCCCCTAGTGGGTCCCCTCACTTATCTATTTAGCCCATGTCTTCTCCTACCTCCTAACAAAATCACCATTGTTCTCTCCCCCGTGTTCTTGCTCAAGAACCCATGGATTTTGACCTCTTTGCTCAAAGCTCTATTTCCGAAACTGTTTTAGGGGATTGCTTCTCGGTATGTAATTCCCCCATTGCTCCAATTAGTTATTGATTTAGTGGTTTATTTTTCAGAATAATTAGCTACTCTTGGTGTTGTTGTAGATGAGCTTGCATGCTGACTTCTTAGAGTTCTAAGTAGTTTGAATGCTTGATATGACCTCTATGCGCCCGTAGGAGTAGTTGCTATCAATCGTATTTTGTTTTGTTAACAAAATTTTGTGTCGCAATAATTTTCATAAATTGTTCGCAAATAGAATGCAATTCTTCAAGAGTTCTTGGAGGAGGAGATCCTCAGGGGCATCATCAAGTGAAAGTCCCCTACGTCAATCTTATGTTGAGCCAAGTGCAAGCTCGATACGGGACGCTCAAACTAAATCATGCATTTGGCCGTGTAACACTTTCATGAAAAGTGTAGGTATTAAGGAAGAATTTGAATAGTATGCTTGCAACACCGATCTGGTTCTCTTCATCGAAGATAAGTGCAATCAACACCTCACTCTCACGGAGACATTTACTAAGAAATTCAAATATTTTCCTCGTGAGTCAAGAGTTTCATTTAGTCTGTATGATAATGCTTTCACCATGCCTTTAGACTTATTTTGTGACACGTGTAAAATTCCGTATTGGGGTTCGCTAGCCGGACCAACTAAACCCGAGTTTGAATATTTCTTGAGAACCCTTTGTTGTGGTGAAATTAGAGGAGTGACACGAGGTAGGATAAAAATCATCCATTTTCTGTCTATTCAATACCTTGCACTCTTTAATGGTAAATACATTGTAGCCAAGCAGGATTGTAGCACGCTTTGTGCTCACGATTTGAGTCTTATTTACACTGCTTTAATCGGAACTAAAGACTACAACTTAGGAGCAATTATCACACGATGATTGACTCTCAATGCTTCTAACGGTAATTTCTATGAAGGGATTTATGCCTCGGTCTCTCTACGAGGTTGGGAGGGTCTCGTTGGCCTGATGATCCTATCTTACCTAACCAGTACTTAGACTTTGATGCCATGAAATGTCATAGATTTCTTACAGGCACAATTAATAACTGTACTTACAACTTGAGGTTTGATAACAATCCCATTTGTGCCTATTGTATTGCCTGCTCCTACTCTCTTTGATTTTAACACCAAGGGAAGATACTTCGTCTATGAGAGCGAGGCCCGTGCGTACAATGTAGAGGTTAATGTTGCCACGAGGGCTGAGGTGGTTGCACCAAAAGCCTCGGTAGGCTATCAGTCAGGCCATTATCCAGGCTACGGATGGTGATTACCAAGCTAGGCGAAAAGCCTGAGCTTGGGGGGTACGTATTCCCACCGACATTACATTCATGTTCAAACTCTTTCATTGTATTATCATGCGAGATTTTTTTTTGTTTTCTTCTAGTGTGTTTGAAAAACTTTGAGAAAAGCCAAAAATATTTCTTGTTTCTTTTCGGTATTTCTTTTCAGTTTAGTTAGTTGTAGTATTAAAATAAAACCCAAAAAGATTTCTGATTTCTTCTTTTGCTTCTTGGGAGTTCTCCCGTGTAAATAGTTTTTCTCATTTTTGTTTTCCTCCTTTTATTTGCTTTCTTCAAGAAAAAACTAAAAACTCAAAAAAGTATTTTAGTGTGTTTCTCTGATTTTTTCTCTCTTTTACCGAGTCATACCAAACAGTAGACCACAATGAAAATTTTGAGTGGCTCTCATATGCATTATTGTTGATCTTACACTGAGCCCATATTATTTTCTCTTCTCCCTTGAATAAAATGTTTGTAGATTACAGCTTTGTCGGGACCCCAATCCTAAGTCATAAGAATCCAGACTGTAACATATCACATCACTTTGCAGCCTCACGCACGGCAAGTTCCACGGCTGCAGCCTTACCTTAGCCGGGACCGTTTGCGTCTTTTGGCTCACGTATGTGAACATGTCGCTGGCAGTCAAATGACAGAGAACCCGAGCCGACATAACTAGTCATAGAACCCAAGAGGCATGTCCGTACGAAAACATGCATACATAACCCAGCAATCCAGGTGTCGGCCTCAAGCGTGTGTAGACGAGTCATAGCAAGCTACAGGGACTCCATTATGTCGTGAGACACGAATGCCATCACTGCACGTAGACGAGTCGTAGCAGGCTACAGGGACTCCATTACACCGCGAGACAATTCCTCGAAGGGACAGACACAGCAGCAAAGAAGGATACATGTCGGTCAATCAATGTGTCCGGAGCAGTAGCAAGCTACCATGGCTCGGTGGAAGCACAAAGAGGCAGTTTCCCATAAAGAGTACTACTAAAGGCACACAACTAGGTGTTGGATCCCATACATACCGTTGCACGTCACACGTACGCAGACATGCCCGATATGCATAGATACAACCATGGCATCACAACATAACTATACAACAACATGACTTTTATTTAAGAGGCTCAGATGAGCCTTGCATAATATGTTCTTACAAATAGGGGTCACATGACCCGACACTCAAGTCATACAAACATATTCATACAAACCAAGCGGAAGCATAAGTTGTCTGAGTACAGACAGATGAAAGGGTAAAAAGGCACATGGCCTGACTATCTACAGCTCGCCATAGGGCATAGGTCGTAGCTGGGACACCAGCTATTCAGCATCGTCAACGTCTAGAAAGAACCCCCCTAATGGGTCCTGGGTCTCATCTACAGCAGTTATTAAGAAAACGTGAGTACAAACGTATTCAGCAAGTCTTTAAAACAGACCTGGTCTATTCATGCTCATGTATCAACAAAGGGAGTGGTGGAGTTTATGCAGCAATGCCAGCTTTGACTCATGGCTAACCTACACTACTCAGTTTTGACCCTTAGTTACAATTTTAGATATCGCATGCGAGTCCACTAACTCCATAGCAATACACCACCATGGATTCACTTCCCTCCTGGGAGAGTGCCATCCACGGTACTCACACTTGTCTTGATATTTTTATGAGTATCCATTAGATTATCTATGAACAGCATAAGTTCTCCAAGTAGTCCATATCCGAGGACGCGGCTATTCGAATAGTTTCATACCCTGCAGGGGTGTACTTCTTCACACACGCTCTCACCACTTATCGTTGTGTGCTCATAAACCATGCACCTCGGCAACCTCCAAGCGGATGCCCAGCGAGGGAGTCGGCCATGACCATCAATCACATAAGACCTCTAGTCCAGGCTATTGCCTATTTGAGACTGAACCCGCACGGAAGTCCGGCCAAAGTTTCCGCTACGGCCCCAAACGATGTGCGCAGGGTTCCCAAGCCCACCATCCGGGTGACCCTTGGTACACCATGCCACTGCCTACTGCGTCGTAACCCACCCCTAGGGTCAGTGCTACGCACGGCCTCCAGCATACTATAAACACCAGAAACTACTTGCAACTCCTGGACTAAGGACTAAGCGACTGATAAGTCGAGAGGGTCAATTAAGTATCCCAACATGTGGTAGTAACTAGTCTTGGATCACAAACACGGAACTCAGTTCCTAAGAACGGTCCCAATGAGACAACCCGCTATGTACTCCTACATAGCCTCTCATCTCTACCTTTACCAAATCGAGTTCATCATAACATCATTACATCAGGCAACATTGTTTCACTCAGTTTATCACCCAGATGAATCCAACTTGACACAACTCTAAGCATAGCAAGCATAGCAGGCAAAGTAAGCTAAGCACATCATGGCACAAGCACCTACCAGGTATGCTAGGTTGCAAGGTTTAGCTATTTACTGTGACAATGTCAGGTTATGCAACAGAATAGGATTATCTATCGTGTATGACTGACATGTGATCGATTGTCCTAATGCAATAAACAAGAGCAGGAGCGAGAGAGTGGGATGTTATCGGAATGATCAAAGGGGTTGCTTGCCTTGTTGGGAAACGGAAAGGTTCTCTCCTTCGTCGGGATACTCGGGGGTATCCTCAGGAGCAGGGCCTACCGCAATGCAGGTAAGAAACAATCAACACACGCAAGTGAAACAATATGACGCATGATCATGGCATGATAGCATGTATAGATGGAGCTAATGCAACTAGTGTTCATGTTGATTTGAAATGAATTTGAATATTGGTTCAAAATTGTTCTTCATTTCAAATTCCATTTACTAACCTATTAATAAATGTCAATGTTCACCTATTTAGATTGCTCTAACATGCATGACAATAGCACCATTGGATTCATTGGATTTTTCTGATAAATTTTCATATATAAATTATTTTCATCTCACTTACAGATTAATTTATATGAATTTTATAAGATTTGAACATTTCCTGGATTTATTTATAATCAGGAAAAGCTTTTATTGCATCAGCCTTAGGTCAGCATGACGTCAGTAGGTCAGTTGGCCATTGACAGTTCAAATCTGACCAATGGGGCCCACTCGTCAGTGACACAGTCAATAACCATAATGTTAGTTTTAATTTAAACCCTAATTAACTAACTGGACCCACATGTCAGTGACTAATTAGGATAATTGATTTAATTATTTTAGTTTTAGACTTTAATTAACTAAAAAAGGGTCGGGCCCACCTGTCAGTGACCTAGGGGGTCAAACCCCATGGTCAAATGGTTGTGCTCATCGGCGTTTAGCCGCCGGCAGCACCAAACGCGGCGGAGGGGATCGGGATTCCCCCTCCGATGACCCAAAGGACGACGGATGGGCTCAAAATGATGCCCACGCACGCGCCCATCCATCTGGGCGCACCCCCAAGGCTGGGGTGGCCAGGAACTACGCCGGCGACGAGGTCAGCGGCGGAGCTTCTCGGGCTCGAGCCAAATCGCAGCAACTGGCATGAAATCGAACGGGGAGAGAGGGAAAAGACTCAGGGGCTCACTTCAGATGCTATGGCGACGGACACGAGCTCGGGGGCGGCCTGGAGACGATGAACACGATGGCGATCTCCGGCGGCGAGAGATGAGGAAGAAGCTCGGGGTCGTCGTTGCAGGGCCCCGGCCTTCGATTCGCTTGGAGGAGAGCAGCAGCAGGTCACAGTGGAGATTTTGCACGGCTCGGAGCGAGAGGGGAGCGAGGGAACAAGCTAACGGTGGCGAGCTCAAAGCTCATCCATGGTGGGAGCAGAGAGGGAGAGGAGAAAGCGAGGGGAAAAGGGGAGGGGGAGATCCAAACGGGACCTCCCAGCCTTATCCCCGTCGCCAGCGCAACAGGGAGGCCGGCAGGCAGGCGGGTGCGTGGCGTCCCCGGCGTGAGCGCACGGCGAGCACGCGCCATGCCTCCTGGCTCCTAGGAGGACGAAGACCTCCCTGGGCCAGAGGGGGCCAGATGGGCCAGCCCCTTCCTGGGCCTCAGGTAGGCTTCTTCCTCTCTCTCATTTTATTTCTTT
The DNA here is from genome assembly GCA_022496015.1 of Hordeum marinum. NCBI lineage: Eukaryota > Viridiplantae > Streptophyta > Magnoliopsida > Poales > Poaceae > Hordeum > Hordeum marinum. Next base: position 273,439,799 of record CM039674.1, on the reverse strand, counting down.
TCAGATTTCTTTTACTAACATTTGTTTATTTTCTTTTCAGGTACAAATGACTTTATAAAATATCCCATATATTTTCTATAATGAAGTTTGAATATTTCAAACTTGTCTAAAAAGTTTCAGGATATTTTGAAAACAAAAATAATGATAGTACTTTATTTAATGATTTTAGGAGCCTTATCAATTATTTTTGAATTACTTTGACTATTCAAATAATTAGAATTGTCCCTGTTATAATCATGCCCAAATTTACCAGACACAGGGAACATTTTTAGTGGGCATTTTGGATTTATTGAATTTTCACCAAATTTGAATTGTTTTGATTCAAAGTTAGCTTGGGGTTTTCTTTTGTTCCCCATTTCATGTTAATGCAAAATGAAACATGATGCAAGCACAATACTATTCCTAGGACATCTAGCTAGGGATGTGACAACTCACCCCCACTCAAAAGAATCTCATCCCGAGATTTTGAAGTCGTCGGGAAGAGCACGGGGTACTCTAGTCGAAGACGATCTTCTCTTTCCCATGTGGCCTCCTTTTCAGAATGGTGCGACCACTGAACCTTGAGAAACTTGATGTTTCGACGCCGAGTGGTACGCTCAGCTTGATCAAGAATATGAACAGGGTATTCTCGATATGTAAGGTTCTCTTGGAGATCAAGCGCTGCGTGGTCTACCTCACGGATAGGGTCCGAAAAGCAACGCCTGAGTTGCGAGACGTGGAAGACATCATGAACCTTGGAAAGATGCGGCAGAAGTTCCAATTGATAGGCAACCTCTCCTCATTTAGCAAGAATGCAAAAAGGTCCAATGTAACGAGGAGCCAACTTGCCCTTGATACCGAATCGATGGGTACCCTTCAGAGGTGTAACCTGAAGATAAGCCTTCTCGTCAATTTCATAGGTCACAGCCTTATGATGGCGATCATATTGGCTCTTTTGACGAGATTGGGCTGTTTTCAACTTTTCACAAATAATGCGAACTTGCTCCTCTACATCCTGGATCATATCCGGGACAAAGAGTTGCCTCTCTCCGGTTTCTGACCAGTTAAGAGGTGTCTGACACCTTCGTCCATAGAGAACTTCAAAAGGGGCTTTGCCCAAGCTTGATTGATAACTATTGTTATAAGCAAATTCGGCAAATGGAAGACATTTCTCCCAATTCACACCGAAAGATATAACACAAGCTCGGAGCATGTCTTCGAGGATTTGATTGACTCGCTCAACTTGACCACTTGATTGCGGGTGGAAAGCAGTGCTAAAGGATAGATGAGTCCCCATAGCGGTTTGAAAACTTTCCCAAAATCAGGAAGTAAAGATACTTCCACGGTCTGAGTTAATCTCCAAAGGAACACCATGAAGAGAAACTATTCGATAAACATACAACTCCGCTAGCTGGCTAGCAGTTATACTTTCCCGAACTGGAAGAAAATGAGCCACTTTGGAAAGACGGTCGATTACCACAAAGATAGCATTATTCCCTCTCTTGGTCCTGGGAAATCTGGTAATGAAATCTATACCGATCTTATCCCATTTCCATTCAAGAATAGCTAAAGGTTGAAGGGTGCCAGCATGCCTTTGATGTTCTGCTTTCATGCGACGACAAACGTCGCAGTTAGCAACATACTGAGCAATTTCTCTCTTCATCCTAGTCCACCAGAACCTCTGGCGTAGGTCCTAATACATCTTGGTACTACCCGGATTAATTGAGAGAAGAGAATCATGAGCCTCCTTAAGGATCAGCTGTCTTAAGCGTGTGCTCTTGGGAACCACCAACCGGTTCTGAAAGAACACAACACCTTCATCATTCTTGGAGAAATCTTTAGCGTTTCCGCTAGCAATATTCCCCTTGATCCAGGATATACCCTTATCATATTTCTGGACAGCTACTATTTGATCCTTAAGATTAGGTTTCGCCACCAGGTTAGATAGGAATCCTTGAGGAACAAGGTGAAGGTTTAACTTCCGAAATTCCTCATGGAGAAGTGGTTGACCTTGTTGTAACATCAGGTTGTTACAATAAGACTTACGACTTAGTGCATCAGCCATGACATTGGCTTTCCCCGGGGTGTAAGTTATCCCTAAGTCGTAATCTATAATCAACTCTACCCATCGTCTTTGCCTGAGATTCAAATCCGGCTGGCTGAATATATATTTTAGGCTTTGGTGATCAGTGTAAATTTTGCAACGATTACGCAGAAGGTAATGTCGCCAGGTTTTCAGTGCATGGACTACAACTGCAAGCTCAAGATCATGTGTTGGATAATTATCCTCATGTGGACGCAACTGTCGAGATGCGAATGCAATCACATGACGATATTGCATGAGAATGCAACCTAATCCTTGTCGTGAGGCGTCGCAATAGATAACAAAATCCTTAGAGAAATCAGGTGGCACCAGAATGGGAGCAGAGGTCAGTCGTCTTTTCAACTCCTAAAAATTGTGCTCAGATTGTGGAGTCCACTCGAACTTTTTATCTTTCTTGAGGAGTTCAGTCAGAGGTTTTGCAACTTTGGAGAAATTCTTGACAAAGCGGCGACAATAGCTCGCTAAGCCAAGGAAACTCCGAACTTGCTTAACCGATTCAGGTTGAGTCCAATCAAGGATGGCCTGAACTCTCTCGGGATTGACAGCAATACCTTTACCAAAATCACGTGGCCCAGATAGGTCACTTTTGGCAACCAAAATTCACACTCGGAGAATTTGGCGTACAGGCGGTGATCTCGAAGTTTCATCAACACCAGCCTTAGATGCTCGACATGTTCTTGTTCGTTCTTCGAGTAGATGAGTATATCGTCGAGGTAAACCACGACGAATTTATCTAGATACTCCATGAATATCGAATTCATCAAGCGAGAGAAGGTGGCTGGGGCATTGGTTAAACCGAAGGACATGACGGTGTACTCGTATTGGCCATAACGAGTAACAAAAGCCTTTTTTGTGAATGTCCCCGTTCCTAATTCTGATTTGATGGTATCCCAACCTCAAATTCATTTTGGAAAAGACAGAGGATCCAGCAAGTTGATCGTACAAATCGTTGATCCTGGGCAGCGGATACTTGTTCTTTATGGTGACCAGATTCACTGGCTGATAATCCACAACCATCCGATCTGAACCATCCTTCTTCTTGACGAAGAGGATGGGACAAGCCCAAGGAGAAGAACTAGGATAGATGAAACCTTTCCTCAAAGCCTCATCGAGTTGGATCTTAAGTTCGGCTAGTTCTAAGGGTGCCATCTTATAGGGTCTTCTGGCTATTGGAACAGTCCCTGGGATGAGCTCTATCACAAACTCAACATCTCTGACAGGAGGAATTCCTGGCAGTCCTTCTGGAAAGACATCCAGGAAGTCACGGACTACCGGAATATCTTCTAACTCTGGAAGAGGGCTAGCATTGAGGAAATAGAGTTGGCGCTTGGTTGTTCGAGTGGAGACATTAACTATCTCACCCGATGGATGTGTAAGTTGAACATTCCTAGAATGAGTATCAATCTTGGCATAGTGGGCTTTCATCCAATCCATGCCTAGAATGATATTGATATCTGAAGACTTGAGGGCTATCAAAGATTCTAGGAAGACTAGTCTATCCACTAGAATCTCATTATCATGGCTCACTCTAGAAGTTTGCCATTTTGAACCCGGAGTGTGCACTACTAAAGGAATAGGCATATCACAAAAAGACATGTTATGCAAATGTGCATAACTTTCTGAGATAAAAGAATGAGATGCCCCGGTATCGAATAAAACAGATGATGGATGACTATTGATAAGGAGCGTACCTAGGATAACATCAGGATCCTCAAGGGCTTCCTCAGTAGACACATAGTTCACTCGTCCACGAGCGGGAGCTGGCTTCACAAAGAAGGTTTTTCCTGGTTTTCCACGTCTAGCGGGCTTAACATTATTCTGGGGACACTCACGGGAGTAGTGTCCTGGTTCTCCACACTTAGAGCAAACCACGGTGGCACGGGGAGCAACATTTACAGGCGGTCCTCCAAATGGTCTGACTGGAGGGTTGGGCTGAACTGGGTGAGGCGCCTGGAAGGATGGCCTTGCATTGTATTTTGGTGGCAGAGTTGTGTTGGGCACCCAGATCTGGCGTTTATTGGAGCCCGAGCCATATGCAGGGTTGAAGTCACGGTTGTGCTTTCTCGTGGCCTCATAATCAGTCTGTCCAGTCTCGACATTGATAGCCTTGTTGACGAGAGCCTGGAAAGTGGCGCACTCATGCAGGCGCAGGTCTCGACGGAGCTCAGGGTTAAGTCCCTTGCGGAACCTAGCCTGCTTCTTGGCATTAGTACAAACTTCCTCAGGAGCATAGCGATCAAGGTTTCCAAACTCACGACTATAAGCATCCACTGACAATCTGCCCTGGGTGAAGGCACAGAATTCCTCTCTCTTATGATCCATCATCCCTTCCGGGATGTTATGGGTACGAAATGTAGCACTGAACTCTGCCCAAGTTGGTGCGGGGCCTGCGGGACACATGGCTTCAAAATTTTCCCACCACAGATTGGTGAGACCTTCCAGAAAGTAAGTTGCAAAGGTCACCTTGTTGGCCTCAATCACATTGGCAGCCCGGATCTTGCGATACATGCTGGTCAGCCAGTCATCCGCGTCGAGTGGGTCGACCGAATGATGATATTTGGGTGGGCCCAGTCTGATGAAATCTCCAAGTGATACGCCATCATTGACGTCATTGCGGGGAGCACATGCTGTGTTCTGCTCGATTCTTTCCAACAGCCTGTTGGTCTCCCTCTTGTTCCTTTCTGCTTCTAGCATCACTTCCGCCAGAGAAGGCGCATGTGGCAAATCCTCTTGCCTTGGCTGTCTTCCCTCGCCCTGCTCAGGGGTAGGCACGGGGTTATTCCTAGTTACCACCATCCTGGAGAAACAAAACCACAGCTTAATCATAGGGAACAACAAATCTAAGACATAGGATAAGGAATGTACTGGACAACATGGCATGCAGGGTAAACACTAATCAACATGGTAAAACAACTTCCATATGAACACCATGATTCATACACACCATGACATAGTTCAGTACAAGCCAAGCTGAAAAACAACTACGGAGAGATGACACAACTCATCAGAGGCATTACAAGCTTCCTATACATTATCTATCTACACCTCCGGAACTCAACTCTCAACCTCATCATATCACACAAGACACGCAGGACTGTGGCGATACGATTACTACCATACTAGAACTAACATCCACGTACTCAAGCATCGCCGTAGAATGCCTCATACAGGTTACCCCCATGACCCGGGAGCTGAACCTGAGGATCTGGAAACACTCTAGCATGTGATCCCTGGGAGCCATAAGGACACAGGTGTGGCCTTGGTCCCCTTGTCGGCGGCAACAGCAGTCCTCGAAGAGGGGTGATGCCTCCAACATCAGGCCAGTCTACGTGTGCTGGTAGATGAGTCCGCGGTGGGGTCAGCATCTCCAAATCTCCATAGCCTGTCTGCACGACAGGTACCAACTGCGTCAGGGCTGCCCAAAGATGTGCATGGGTGGCATAAAGCTCCATGCGAAGGGCACGTGCATCACGATCCCTGTTTTCCAACATCTGAGCGGTCACCTATAGTCTAGGGTCCTCATGGGAATGATCATAGTAGACTGCACTAAGATAACCATCCTCTCCTCCCATAGAAGCAGGAACATAGCAGAACTCGGTGTTCTGAAGCAGACCATGGTGAAACCTCATGATAGTCAACATGGTGTAGGCGGCCTCCTGAACTACCATGTCTATGGTGACACCTAACCCATAAGTCCAGTGAAGCGGCTCTGCAGCTCCAGGGTATGAAGGATAAATCTTTACGGTACACAGATACTGACTCTGGTTGAAATCCTGATACTGTTCCTCCACTGTGTACTCTGGGTACCAACGGTATCCAGAATCCATCATGACTCTAACCAACATGGCCGTGTGATGCGGTACATTGATGCACCTGGTCAGATGGACCACCTGATGGGAAGGACGAGGGGGCATCTGAAACATAGAATGACGCAAAGACATTAGAGACTCTAGCAGAAATTGGACAGCATAATGGCTGTAATTGCTCAAAAAGGATTTTGAGACAACTGCAAAAGATTGGAAAAGCATAACCACTCAACTTTCTAGACACAAATCTCTTCTCCATCTGTTTGTCACACCAACAATGCTTGAGAACTACATCCACTTGCAACAAGCTAGCTATTGGTCCATGCTTAGTAACTCGTCATCCTAAGCAATAGATGAGAAGCCTACCTCTTATCCCCGAGGAAAAGATGAGAATGACTCAGCATAGAATATTTTGGGAAGAGGAGTAAAAAGAGCCTGACGTTCCCTTCCACAATCAATTCCCCTACTTTTCTATAGTGTTTCTAGACTCAACTTCGACCGGTTTGGCTTGGTAGTCCTACAGTCAGTCAGGCTTTGATACCAATGCTATCGGGACCCTGATACTAAGTCATAAGAATCCAGACGGTAACATATCACATCACTTTGCGGCCTCACGCACGGTAAGTTCCACGGCTACAGCCTTACCTTAGCCAGGACCGTTTGCGTCTTTTGGCTCACGTATGTGAACATGTCGCTGGCAATCAAATGACAGAGAACCCGGGCCGACATAACTAGTCATAGAACCCAAGCGGCACATCCGTACGAAAACAGGCATACATAACCTAGCAATCCAGGTGTCGGCCTCAAGCGTGTGTAGACGAGTCATAGAAAGCTACAGGGAATCCATTACGTTGTGAGACACGAATGCCATCACTGCACGTAGACGAGTCGTAGCAAGCTATAGGGACTCCATTACACCCAAGACATTTCCCAGGGACAGACACAACAGCAAAGAAGGATACATGCCGGTCAATCAATGTGTCCGGAGCAGTAGCAAGCTACCATGGCTCGGTGGAAGCACAAAGAGGCAGTTTCCCATAAAGAGTACTACTAAAGGCACACAACTAGGTGTCGGATCCCATACATACGGTTGCACGTCACACGTACGCATGACGTGCCCGATATGCATACATACAACCATGGCATTAGAACATAACTATACAACAACATGACTTTTATTTAAGAGGCTCAGATGAGCCTTGCATAATATGTTCTTACAGATAGGGGTCACATGACCCGACACTCAAGTCATACAAACATATTCATACAAACCAAGCGGAAGCATAAGCTGTCTGAGTACAGACAGATGAAAGGGTAAAAAGGCACATGGCCTGACTATCTACAGCTCGCCATAGGGCATAGGTCGTAGTTGGGACACCAGCTATTCGGCATCGTCAACGTCTAGAAAGAACCCCCCTAATGGGTCCTGGGTCTCATCTGCAGCAGTTATTAAGCAAACGTGAGTACAAACGTATTCAGCAAGTCTTTAAAACAGACCTAGTCTATTCATGCTCATGTATCAACAAAGGGAGTGGTGGAGTTTATGCAGCAATGCCAGCTTTGACTCATGGCTAACCTACACTTCTCAGTTTTAACCCTTAGTTACAATTTTAGATATCGCACATGAGTCAACTAACTCCATAGCAATACACCACCATGGATTCACTTCCCTCCTGGGAGAGTGCCATCCACGGTACTCACACATGTCTTGATATTTTTATGAGTATCCATTAGATTATCTATGAACAGCATAAGTTCTCCAAGTAGTCCATATCCAAGGACGCGGCTATTCAAATAGTTTCATACCCTGTTGGGGTGTACTTCTTCACACATGCTCTCGCCACTTATCGTTGTGTGCTCATAAACCATGCACCTAGGCAACCTTCAAGCGGATGCCCAGCGAGGGAGTCGGCCACGACCGTCAATCACATAAGACCTCTAGTCCAGGCTATCGCCTATTTGAGACTGAACCCGCATGGAAGTCTGGCCAAAGTTTCCGCTCCCCAAACGATGTGCACAGGGTTCCCAAGCCCACCATCCGGGTGACCCTTGGTACACCGTGCCACTGCCTACCACGTCGTAACCCACCCCTTGGGTCAGCGCTACGCACGGCCTCCAACATACTATAAACACCAAAAACTACTTGCAACTCCTGGACTAAGGACTAAGCGACTGATAAGTTGATAGGGTCAATTAAGTATCCCAATGTGTGGTAGTAACTAGTCTTGGATCACAAACACGGAACTCGGTTCCTAAGAACGGTCCCAATGAGACAACCCGCTATCTACTCCTACATATCCTCTCATCGCTACCTTTACCAAATCGAGTTCATCATAACATCATTACATCAGGCAACATTGTTTCACTCAGTTCATCACCCAGATGAATCCGACCTGACAAAACTCTAAGCATAGCAAGCATAGCAGGCAAAGTAAGCTAAGCACATCATGGCACAAGCATCTACTAGGTATGCTAGGTTTCACGGTTTAGCTATTTACTATGACAATGCCAGGTTATGCAACAGAATAGGACCATCTACCGTGTATGACTGACATGTGATCGATTGTCCTGATGTAATAAACAAGAGTAGGAGTGAGAGAGTGTTATGTTATGGGAATGATCAAAAGGGTTTTTTGCCTTGCTGGGAAACGGAAAGGTTCTCTCCTTCGTCGGGATACTCGGGGTATCCTTAGGAGCAGGGCCTACCGCAATGCAGATAAGAAACAATCAACACACGTAAGTGCAACAATATGATGCATGATCATGGCATGATAGCATGTATAGATGAGCTAATGCAACTAGTGTTCATGTTGATTTGAAATGAATTTGAATATAGGTTCAAAATTGTTCTTCATTTCAAATTCCATTTACTAACCTATTAATAAATGTCAATTTTCACCTATTTAGATTGCTCTAACATGCATGACAATAGCACCATTGGATTCATTGGATTTTTCTGATAAATTTTCATATATAAATTATTTTCATCTCACTTACAGATTAATTTATATGAATTTTATAAGATTTGAACATTTCCTGGATTTATTTATAATCAGGAAAAGCTTTTATTGCATCAGCCTTAGGTCAGCATGACGTGAGCAGGTCAGCTGGCCGTTGACAGTTCAAATCTGACCAGTGGGGCCCACTGGTCAGTGACATAGTCAATAACCAGAAGGTTAGTTTTCATTTAAACCCTAATTAACTAATTGGACCCACATGTCAGTGACTAATTAGGATAATTGATTTAATTATTTTAGTTTTAGACTTTAATTAACTAAAACAGGGTCGGGCCCACCTGCTAGTGACCCAGGGGGTCAAACCCCGTGGTCAAATGGTTGTGCTCACCGCCGTTTAGCCGCCGGCAGCACCAAACGCGGCGGAGGGGATCGGGATTCCCCACTGATGACCCAAAGGACAGCGGATGGGCTCAAAATGATGCCCACGCACACGCCCATCCATCTGGGCACACCCCCGAGGCTGGGGTGGCCAGGAACTACGCCGGTGACGAGGTCAGCGGCGGAGCTTCTCGGGCTCGAGCCAAAACGCAGCTACGGGCACGAAATCGAACGGGGAGAGAGGGAAAATACTCAGGGGCTCACTGCGGATGCTATGGCGACGGACACGAGCTCAGGGACGGTCTGGAGACGATGAACACGATTGCGATCTCTGGCAGCCAAAGATGAGGAAGAAGCTCGGGGTCGTCGCTGCAGGGCCTCGGCCTTTGATTGGCTTGGAGCAGAGCAGCAGCAGGTCATAGCGGAGCTTTTGCACGGCTTGGAGCGAGAGGGAAGCGGGGGAATGAGCTAACGGCGGCGAGCTCGAAGCTCATCCATGGCGGGAGCAGAGAGGGAGAGGAGAGAGCGAGGGGAAAAGGGGGAAGGGAGATCCGGACGAGACCTCCCAGCCTTATCCTTGTCGCCAGCACAACAGGTAGGCAGGCAGGCAGCTGGGTGTGTGGCCTCGCCGGCGCGAGCGCACGGCGAGCACGCGCCATGCCTCCTGGCTGCCAGGAGGACGAAGACCTCCCTGGGCCAGAGGGGGCCAGATGGGCCAGCCCCTTCCTGGGCCTCAGGTAGGCTTCTTCCTCTCTCTCATTTTATTTCTTTTCTGATTTCTTTTACTGACATTTGTTTATTTTCTTTTCATGTACAAATGACTTTATAAAATATCCCATATATTTTCTATAATGAAGTTTGAATATTTCAAACTTGTCTAAAAAGTTTCAGGATATTTTGAAAACAAAAATAATGATAGTGCTTTATTTAATGATTTCAGGAGCCTTATCAATTATTTTTGAATTACTTTGATTGTTTAAATAATTAGAATGGTCCCTGTTATAATCATGCCCAAATTTACCAGACATAGGGAACATTTTAGTGGGCATTTTGGATTTGTTGAATTTTCACCAAATTTGAATTGTTTTGATTCAAAGTTAGCTTGGGGTTTCTTTTGTTCCCCATTTCATGTTAATGCAAAATGAAACATGATGCAAGCACAATACTATTCCTAGGACATCTAGCTAGGGATGTGACAAGCTTAGTCCACGACACTCTTGCACTATTATTAATATTTTCATATCATTTGAAAGTGCAAGTGAAAGGCAATAATGACGACATTTGATGAATTGACTATGGTAGAGAAAAGCGGGTATGAACTCAACTTGTTTTTGTTTTTGTAAATATGTTTAACATGGTATCCATGATTCAGCACATTATGATTGAAGATGTTTGCAATGACAATTAGAGATTATAGTGGTTCATGCCATGCTTAAGTAGCTAGGAGGGAATAATGAGTTATCTTGGATGTCAACATGCATTAAAATGGTTGTGATGTAGTATGATGATATGGTATCCTCCTTTGAATGTTTCAAGCGGCTTGACTTGGTACATGTTCACGCATGTAATTGAATCAAAACCAACATAGCGTTCATGATATTTATGTTCATGGTGTCCATATCTACTCATGATACCATTCAATGTTTATTATTCACAATGCATGTTTATGATCGTATTCGCTCTCTAGTTGGCCGCTTCTCAATCAATTTTCTAGCATTCACCTATACTAAGTGGGAATTCTGCTTGTGCATCAAAACCCCTTAAACCAAAGTTATTCTAGATGAGTCCACCATATCTACCTATATGCGGTATTACCCTGCCGTTCCAAGTAAATTTGCATGTGCCACCTCTAAAATTTCAAATAAACATCTGTTTTCTGTGCCTGGACCACTCATGCAATGACCGGGGTGGTCAGTATCTTCCATGTTAAGCGGGTTACTCTTATGATGAGTGTTTATTCACTCGTCCTTGCACGAGAAGGGCGGTAATAGGGATTCCCAGTCTGGAAATCAAAATAAATGCAAATAACTAAAGAAAACTCCCCTAGGAATGTTGTTGGTTTGGACAGTACCCATGGATTGGGCTCGCCGTGGAATGTGTTTGTTGGTGGAGGCGGGTAAACATTTACTTTTATCGCTTGGGAACCGCCACTTATTTGTTTAACATGGAAGATATTGATAGCTCTTGGTCGTAACGTTGACAGGAAGGGTGTGCCTCTCAAAATTATACTTATCTCTAATTTAATTCTTGAGCTCTGGCACCTCTACAAGTCCCTGCTTCCCTTTGCAAAGGGACTATCTATTTACTTTAATGTTGAGTCATCACCTTCTAAAATAAGCGCCAGATCTGAGAACACTATTCTCATCCTCATGCATTGTGTAGTGAATGTTGGATGCATCATGACTGGATCATTTCTACCATGAATTACAATGTTTAGTCGTTGCTTAAACTTTGGAGGCGCTCTGCATTTATGTTTTGCGGTCTCAGAAAGGGCTAGCGAGATACCACTATTGTCATATTTCCATGATTGTTTTGACAAATTGTTTGCACTTGAGATATCTTATTATTGCTCGCTAGTGGCTTGTGTCATTGATATGAGTTAATATAGTCTTTAAGAGTCATTGTTGACATGGTTAGTCATGATCTTTCTTGAAAATTTGGGTGCTAATTAAGCATATATACGTAATCAAGAACAAAAGAGTTCGTAAAAAAAATTCTTTCTCACTTTTAGTTTTCAACTGAATTGCTTGAGGACAAGCAAGGGTTTAAGCTTGGGGGAGTTGATACATATCCAACATATCTGCTTTTCCTAACACTTTTGCTCTTGTTTTGGACTCTAATTTGCATGATTTGAATGAAACTAACCCGGACTGATGCTGTTTTCAACAGAACTACCATAGTGTTGTTTTTGTGCAGAAATAAAAGTTCTCAAAATGGAGAGGAAATTTGTGAAGATTTATTTTGGAATATTTAAGGAATTATGGATCGAAAAGCTACCTGAGAGGGGGGGCAAGGTGCCCATGAGGGATCACTAGAAGAGTATGTCTAGAGGGGGTCAATAGACTACTAGCACAAATTAAACTCTACACAATATTCAAGTTAAGTGTTGGCAAATTTTAGCAATTATAGCAAGTCTAGTACACCCTACACATGCAAGTCATCAAGTATAGCAGCGGAAAGTAAACAAATTGCACATGGAAGTAAGGAGTTGAGATAGTGAGATCAAACGCATGAAGGACACGAAGATTTTTCCCATGGTTCCGATAGATGGTGCTATTGTACATCCATGTTTATGGATTCTTCAACCCACGGAGGGTGATGGCCACAAGAGTCCACGGAGGGATCTACCCATGGAGGGTTCCAGGAAGAAGCAACCTTGACTATACCATGATGGCCTACGTCCACGGAGGACTTGCCTAACTCGGGGTAGATCTTCACGAAGTAGGCGATCTCCTTGCCCTTACAAACTTCTTGGTTCACTCCACAACACAAAGTAGTAGGCGACACCTAACCAATCTAGGAGGCACTACCCTCCAAATGGTAATAGGCTCGATAATGTCGATGAACTCCTTGCTCTTGTGCTTCAAGATGATAGACTCCTCAACACTCAATCACTCTCTCATAGATTTGGCTTTGGTGGAAGAGATTGATTAGGTGGAAAGCAACTTGGGGAGGCTAGATATCAAGATTCATATGGTTGGAATGGAATAGCTTGATCTCAACACATGAGTAGGTGGCTCTCTCTTAGAAAATCTGATGGGATAAGTGGGGATATTTTTTGAGTGCTTCTCTTATGAGTGAGTAGTGGTGGAGGAGTATATATAGGCATCTCCACAAATCCAACCATTACACCTAAAGTGACAAACTCGGTGACACCGATGTGTGAATCTCGATGGTATCAAGTTGCTCCAAAGGTAGCACCTTTTGAATCTTGGTGAGACCGATACATAAATCTCGGTGGTACCGATTAGATGACCAATAGTCAAATTGCACAACTCGGTGAGACCGATTCTCAAATTTCGGTGGTACCAATGCTTGATAACATCTAACTAGAAAGTTGGTCCAAAACTAGGTGAGACAAATTCACAAAACTCGGTGGTACCGATTCTTGAGAATGGCTAACCAGAAATTTGGTCCAAATCTCGGTGAGGCCGATTGGCAAAACTCGGTGGTACTGATGCTTGAAAATGGGATACCCTAAAGTTGGCAACTGATTTCGGTGGCACCTAATAGAATGATGGTAGTACCGAGATGGGTTTGGCTTAGGATTTGTCTAGGGTGTGAATCTCGGTGAGACCGAATAGGAATTGTTGGTCCTACCGATTTGAGTGGTACGGTTTTAGGCATAGTATTTGTGTGAGAGCTTGTGGGTGTTTTTGGTGACTATCACTTGTGCATGTGGAACATCTTGTTCACCAACAATACCTTACCCCCTTTTAATAGTATTGGCTTTTCCTATGGACTCAAAGTGATTTCTCACAAAGTAAAATGTAGAGTACTCTTGCCTGAAGCTTTTGGCAATGCTATTCCTTCTCCTTCTTCTTCTTGGGGATACTCTCCACACTCCATAGCGAACGTTCTCTATGGACTTTATCTGAAATGCACTAGATAAAAGTATTAGTCCAAGAGACAGTGTATGTTGTCATGAATTATCAAAACCACCGAGGGAGCATATTGTGCTTTCAATCTCCCCCTTTTTGGTAATTTATGACAACATACAATCAAAGCTTCAATTTAAGATATGCAAAAATATATGAAGACTTTGAAGGATACATGACTAATACAAGCTCCCCTAGATGTGTGCAATCCATTTTAAGGATAGTTACTTTTGAATGCATAAGAACACACATGCTAGGAAGGACATGAAAAGTCATGTATGTATTGGCAATATGCACCAAATATATGTGAATGAGATGATTTCATGTTCAAGACTCACTCTTGCAAACAATATGTGCAAGAAGCAAGAGGTCATTTTGAACAAGAATATGATGCATACACTTACCTTGAGGTCCTTGAGCATTTAACAATAGGAACACACTTGAGAAAACAATGTTAGGAAACACAAGTGTATTTGATGGTGCGAATGCAAGTGGAATCAAGAGTGCCAAGATATGGAGGACATATAATAAATGATTTCTTGAGAATGAATGTCTCCAAATAAGTTTATATTTTTCTCCCCTCGACACCAATTGTGAAAGTTTTCCTCTCCCTGAATCATAATATGTAGATATTGTGAGTAGGTAGGGCTAAGAAAAAGTCTAAAACATAAGAGAATCAAATCTCAAATTCATTCTTCTCTCTTCTCCTTAACAAGTGTTTGTGTGATAAGGGCTCGTTGATATTTCTCCCCCTTTATATGATAATATTACACTTCTTCTTTCCATGATCATCTCTCCCCTTGAAGCATGAATGCTTAGATATTGTTCCCTTTAGTATTGTATCTCCCCCTTTGGTATGAGTATAAGCTTTGAAGCTTTGATATGTCTCCCCCTTTCGCATTAATTTCCAAAAAGGTCACACAAGGGACAGAGAAAAGGAATCATTGAATGGGAAGGGATCCTAGATATATAGGGTCATTTTGAGTATTGAGACAAGGGATCCTTGAAAACTATTTTTCTCCCCCTTAAGATCTGAAAAACCTTTAAAATTTTCTCCTCCTTTGATGTAGGGGTCCTTGATTATTTTGAGATTATATCTCTTGAAGTTTCTCCCCCTGCATCATTGGAATCATTGAGCTTATAATAAAACAGAGCAAACAAAGTGCATAGAGGTCAGTGGCTCCAAGGCAAAGGATTCGGTAGCACCGATATGTATTTCTGCAGTAGGATTGCAATATCGATGAGACTGAGAAGATTTGATCGGAGGCTCTGAGTTGGAAAACAGAAACTTGGCAACTTTGTCAAATGTAATTTTCAGAATGTCCCAAGCAATTTACAATAAGTTTTCAGAAGAATTTGCAATGAGTTTTCATCAGAATTAGCAGAGAATTTTCATCTAGGTTAGAGTTGAATGGAAATGTCAAAGATTAACACAAGAAGGATTCTCCGTACAATTCTTATGACTACATGATGGGCGGTGACTAGGTCACCTATATTAGAGTATATTGACTTAAGGAGTCAAGCAAGAATACTTGATCATAGGTCATACTCATCCTTGAGCTCAAAATGGGGTTACCATTTTTCGATAAAGCATTTTAATGTCTTCATATCACTTGAGTTGCTTTATCTCATGACTTGGAGTAAAGCTATATCAAGGATATGAGTACATACCTTTGAGTTATGTTGATGACGTAGCTTGTAGGTGAACTTGATGAGGATGCTCAAAGTTGATGGAGTT
This sequence comes from Hordeum marinum, assembly GCA_022496015.1. Classification (NCBI taxonomy): domain Eukaryota; kingdom Viridiplantae; phylum Streptophyta; class Magnoliopsida; order Poales; family Poaceae; genus Hordeum; species Hordeum marinum. The sequence continues at coordinate 273,424,239 of CM039674.1, read as the reverse complement.
CATCTTGATTTGTGAGCTATCCTTTTTTGGTTTCGTTCACTTTTCACCTACATAGGTTAGTCACACAAGGAAGAACATGATATATCCAAATGACTTGATACCAATTGAGAGCAATTGTGATCACATCAAATATATGCCAAGGATATGTTGTGTTGTCATCTTCCTTACATCATGAAGGAGAGGTTGTGGATACTTGGTCATCACAAGATTGCTTAAAATATGAGTTGATGGCAATCTTGTGGAGTGTTGTTCTTCCAAGTACGTGCAAAGGGGTTAGATGCAAGACAAGGGAGCATATAATTCCAAGATACATGATATACATGACAATAATAGCATGGAATGCTTAAGAAAGTTCACCCTCTTGCATGCATACGAGTGAGCTTAGCTTAAGTTTGAAGCATCAATGATGTTCAACTCACTCCTCAAGTGACAAAACACTTTTTCATCAAGTGGCTTAGTAAAGATATCGACCAATTGATTGTTGGTACGAACATGCTTAAGATTAATGTCTCCTTTGGCAACATGATCACGAATGAAATTATGTCGAACTTGAATATGCTTGGTTCGAGAATGTTGCACAAGATTATGACCAATATTAATAACACTTTGATTGTCACAAAGTAATGGGACATTTTTCACATGGATTCCATAATCCTTAAGCGTTTGTGTCATCCATAATAATTGCACACAACATGATTCGGCAGCAATATACTCAGCTTCGATGGTAGATAGACATACCGAGTTTTGTTTCTTGGAGGAACAAGACACAAGAGATCTACCAAGAAATTGACATGTACCCGAGGTAGATTTTCTATCAACCTTGTCACCGGCATAGTCCGAGTCGGAGTAGCCAATAAGATTGAAGGAAGATCCCTTGGGATACCAAATGCCAAAGTTTGGTGTATGTATCAAGTATCTCACAATGCATTTCACAATCTTAAGATGACATTCCTTAGGTTCAGCTTGATATCGGGCACACATGCACACACTAAACATAATATTGGGACGGGAGGCACATAGATATAGCAATGAACCAATCATTGATTGATAAACCTTTTGATCAACCGGTTTGTCCTCCTTAGTGAGATCAACATGTCCACTAGTGGGCATATGAGTTTTCATACCTTTGCGCTCTTACATGTTGAACTTCTTGATCAAGTCCTTGGTGTACTTGGTTTGAGAGATGAATGTACCTTCTCTCATTTACTTGATTTGTAGACCAAGGAAGAATTTTAGCTCACATATCATGGACATCTCATGCTTCTCTGACATCAACCTTCCAAATTTCTCACTAAATTGTGGGTTAGTAGATCCAAAGATAATATCATCCACATAATTTGGCAAACAAATAATTTGCCATTAACTCTCTTTGTGAATAAGGTTTCGTCAATTTTACCATTTTTTTGAAAGATCCTGCATCGCTGGCATTTATTGATAATAGCAGCAAGCAATAGAAAACAACAAGATGGTGAAGGTCTGTCAGATTTCAGGCTCCGCAAAACCCTTAAGATTCGAACATAGGGGCGTGTGTGAAGATCCCCTGCAGCCTCACCCGACCTAGCTCGCTACTCGATGAACATAGCAAAGAACTCGCATGATGACGAGGGAGAAGATGAACTCGACAGTTTACCTAGGTTCGACCCACTGCGAAGCGTAATACCCTACTCCTGCTTTGGTGGATTGCCTCTCGAGGAGTTGAGGTGGATGAACAAGTAGAGTGTTTCGGAGCCTCCTCAGGGCTCTCGGTGGTGTTCGAGGCTCCTTGTGGTTTGGTGGTCGGTGAGTGGTGGAGTTGCTGGGTTCGGTCAGATCGGGGTCCCCTCTACGAGGCAGCCTACCCTCTATATATAGCAGTGGCCCGGGTACTCTTCCCTTATCGCAATGGAGGGAAGGGATCCCACAACGGCCAATTTTGAAGGGGGAAGGGGTTAGTGCTCGCAATGCCCAAAGGCGGTCTTCGCCTGCAAAGTGGTTGTCGACAGCGCAGGGACGGGCTCAGCGATGGCATCCACCCTGCGGGACGGGTGGTTGTGGTCTTCTTGCACCAGAATGGAAACCTTTGGGGGTGCTTTGGAAACCCGCGTACGTCCTTGCTCCCTTTGCACCAAAGGGGAAACTGCGTCGCCTGGCGCACTGGTACTTGCATGTCCTTCATTGTGTCATCTTTGACTCCTGAGGTCGGGCCTTGCATAGAGATCTCTGCCCCTCCATAGGGGGCCTGGGGAGGCCCGTCCCCTACCGGTCTTGATGCTGCTCCTCCTCGCGAGGCTTGGGCCCTCGCGAGGGCCTTGTCCTGAGTGGGACCACACCTTGCTACGTTTGGTTGATGCTGTGGGCCATGCCCTGGGCTGCAGGCAGGCAACTTTAGGTACCCCATTCCTAGAATGCCGACAGTAGCCCCCGGGCCCACGGTACGCTCAGGCTATCCTCGGGCTGGAGTCCTAAGGGCGGCCAGGAGCACTGCGGGACCTATACGCCTGCGGGCTAGGCCCGGCGCCTGTTCTGTGGCTGATGTTGGGTGCCCCTCGCCCTTTTTGCCACCGCTCAAATTGCCAAGAGCTTGACTTCTAGCGTTGGGCCATTATTGCTTTCTCTTCCTGTGCACCTGCTCTTGCTTTCCTGGTCTCCCACTCTAGCAGGCGCCTCCCTAGATCTAGCGCCGCTCTGTCCTCTTCCTTGCTGCTTCGGACTCGCTAGCTCTATGATGTCTCCCACCGGCAAGCAGAAGCCAGAGGCGCAAAGCTCTGCCTCTGCTCCCGCCTCGCTGGCGCTCTTGGGGTCTACCATCGCCAAGGACGAGGACCTCCTCCCCATGCTCCTATGGACAGCGGATGGGTCCAACAAGAAGGGGCGGACCCTGATCTAGGGGGGGCTCCTTAGCGAAGCGGCCCTCGTCCAAGGCGGTCTACCCCTTCTTCCATCATAGCATCTTCGCGGGGCTCATTCCACCCTTCTCCACGTTCTTCACTGCCATCCTTGACCACTACAAGATCCAGGCCCTTCATCTCTAGCCCAACTCCATCTTGCTCTTGTACGTTTTCGCCTTCTACTGTGAGGCCTTTGTGGGCGTGCGGCCTTTGGTGGCCCTCTTCCGCCACTTCTTCAGCTTACGCTTGCATGACGACGCTCAATGGTCAGTGTGTTAAGAGCGGCAACATGCTCCTGAAGGCTAGGAAGAAGGTGGAGAACTTCAGGCACCGCTGGGTCCTCATGGATCTCAAGGTCACCAACCCTCGGTTGGATCTACCAAAGGGGTTGCCGCAGAAGACATCCGCGTGGAGCCCCGCGAAGCTTTCCGACCCCTGGGCCGAGCCCGTCCTAGAGCGCTTCACCCGCGATATCAGCGCCAAGAAGCTGACTGGTGGGATGATAGTGAAGGAGTTCTTGGTGCAGCACCTGGCGCCCCTTCAGGCCCATTCTAGGCCCTTGTGGGACTATCAGGGCAGCGGCGACAACCTTAGGCATCGGTACGCGAGCATACCTCCCAAGGAACTAAGCAGAGTTGTGGCGACCTTGCTTGGCGGTGACCCGGGTGACCTTGCAGAAGCTCACAATCTGCTGTACTGCCGCGACAACGGGGCCGACCTAGTTGCCGCGATGCCTGTCTTCAACGAGCTGGGGCTTTTCCCAGCTGAGGGTCCTAGTCCAGTGGTGGTGTCTTCCAGCGATACCTCGTGTGGGGAGGACTCGAAGAGGACCACCGACAACGGCCCGACGGGGGCGTCTTCCCCATCGTAGGGTACCCTACTACACGAGCTTAAAGATGATGACGACGTCGGTGAAGTTTCTGCTGCGGGCTCCTCACGTGTCGCTAAGGCCTCCAAGGAGTTGGGGCTAGGCCCTCGTGCCACGTGGTCTACGTGCGTGTCGACTCCCCAGAAGCGCGGAGCCGAGTCTGCTCACGTGCGCCCTTCCTTCGCTGGCAGGACGATTGGGGCACCGGTGTCGCCCCCGCCCGAATCACCACCCGCAGGCAAGGTGGGCAAGGATGGGGCCATGGCGATCTCTTCCACAACCGCCCAGAGTGTCGGTGACTCTCCTCCCCCGTGCGGGGGCTCCCTCTCCATGGGGATCTCGGGCGCCCCCATTGTTGCCGGGACGGAAAGGATGAGGAAATGGGTCGACATCGAGAAGCAACCCGACTTGGCTTGGCTCACATGTCCATGGCTTGTGCACTTCTGACCTCCTCTTGCTTGGTAACTAGGGATGGCGCTATGTTGAAGATCAGGAAGAAGAAGGCGAGCGTTAACCCAAAGGCGACTCCGAACGCGCCGCCTGCCCTTGCCAACACGCCGCCGCCTGCTGCTGAAGAAGAGAGGGCTCACGAGGCGAACCCTCAGGCCATCATTGCCGAGCCCCCTGAGCCTCCGATGCCTATTGACATGATCACTACTACCCTTGGGGGCATGGTGGTACCGGTGTCCGGAGGACCAACCCCTGAGGGCTTGCTGCCTGCCGATTTGTTCGTATCCGCGGTTACCGAATGGCCTCCGAAGCCCCCTATCCTTCGTGGCGCCGCTTCCCCGAGGGCACCCCCACGACCACGCTGGGGACTCCTTAGGGGGACACCTTGATTCCTCCGGTGCATGTTCACGACGTCCTGGATGGGGCCTTCTCTGTTCTGGGTTAGGTTTGTGATGCCTTCGAGAGTGCCGGTGATCGCCTCGCAGGTGGACACCTAGAGCTCCTCTCAAGGTGGCTCCGGGCCGTCGCCGCCGCTGTGGTGATGTGGGGTCAGACCGCAACTGCCATGGCCAAGAGCGAGGAGGAAACCATGGACACTCGCGCTGCATGCAAAGGGGTGGAGGCTCGTCTGAAGACCTTCCATGAGGAACAGGCCAAGCTTGCGGTGCAACTTTGTCAGCGGACGAAAGACCTCGAGGCCCGCGAGGCCAAGCTTGCCGCTCGGGAAATCGAGTTGTCTCAGGTGGCAACCCGCCAGGACGTAGAGCGAGCGTGCCTGGACGCGCTGGTGAAGGAAATTGTTTTGAGGAAGACCCTTCTTGACACCAAGGGGAGAGCTATTTCCGCGGCCGAGGAGGAAAAGGCCGCAGAGCTAAGCGCCTTCCCTACCATCGAGCTCAAGCTTCGCAAGGGGCTCCACATCCTCTGTTGAGATGGATTCGTAGAGCCTCTGGCCACTCCAGAGAGTGGCTTCGTGGTGCTTGCTTTGAAGCTCGTCGAGGCACTGGAGGGCGCCATCGTGAAGGTGGATAGGGTCTTGGACAGTGAGTGTTGCGACCTCTTCTCTGAAGCCGCGCCGCACGTCTTCAGCCATCTTCATCTTCGTGAGCTGGGGTTCAACTTCGACTCCGTGATCCTCCCTGTCGCCCCTGAGGTCTATGTTGACACCACGGCAGTGGTGAGGGGCGTTTTGGAGACGCTGGTGAAGAGGTTCATCCCCGTCATGGTTTCTCTACCTCTGGATGTTGCCGAGGCTGGCGGCGGGGAAGACGGTGCCAATGATGTCGACGACGAGTCCCCCGAGGGTGGGACAAACGATGGCGACGGTTCCTCCTGATTCCTTCCTCTTGCTCCTTTCCAGCAATGCACACCGTGCCTCGTCGAGGCATTAAACTTATTTGTGTTTGCGAAAACTTCTAATGCTTGTAATAACTATTGGACTACATGATCGCTTTCTTCGCCTTGTTTCCTTCTTGCTTGATGTGATTGTCTACGTTGGCAGGGCCCGGCCTGCGCATACCTCAACCGCCGTTGGGCCGACCGGAAACCAAGGACGGTCCAAGGGGTGAGGGGCGACAAGTCCAGTTAGGCTCCTGAGTCACGATGCTCACGAGTCCCCCTTGACGTGCGAGCTCCAGCGTCCTTCCTAGGGATTTTGAGCAGTTTTTTGAGCGCTTTGGGCTCTGCATCGGCAGGGCCCGGCCCGCGCATACCTCAACCGCCGTTGGGATGACCAAAAACCAAGGAAGGTCCAAGGGGCGAGGGGCTACGGGTCCAGTTAGGCTCCTGAGTCGCGATGCTCAGGAGTCTCCCTTGATGTACGAGCGGCTCCCATACCTTTCCTCGCTAGCTTTTCCGGAGATGGGCGTGTGAAGACCACGTTTGGCAGACCTAGGAAGGCGGCGTGTACCGGGCCTGGCCGGGTTGTAGCCCCATGCAGCTCCCTCACATGTGCATCCCTGAGGAACGCAGCGAGAAAGGGGCCGCCAGGGGCCTTCCTGAGGTTTGATGCAGTCGCTGGGGCGCCTCAGTTCTTTATCCCCCCGCACCGGGCGTGGGGCTTCCACTTTGTGTGAGCATAGTCATTGGTGGACCGTGTTGACCGCCAGCACGTAGTTGTGGCTTCCACATTGCATGGGTGTAGTCATTGGTGGATCGTGTTGACTTCTCCACCAGCGCTGGGCTGTGGCTGACACATTGCGTGGGAAGGGACCCCTCCACGTCCTCGAGGGGCCCCGAGCATTTAGAGCCCATAGAATTTGTACGTGTGGCCAGCATGATAGAACTGGGAGGTGTATCTAGGAGGTCACAAGGGCACTTTGGCCTCACGAGTTTCCATACCTCAAAGGCAGTTTGTGCCTGAATCTTCTTGTAGATGGGGCCATTTGAAACCCCGCTTGCTTCTTATTCTTCTTGAGTGAGGTAGTTTGGGAGCCCTCCTGGAACTCTACATACTCAGCTCCCGGTCCCACACATTTCCCCACCATCATTAGGTACGACTGGAAACCAAGGACGCACTTCACGGGCCGAGGCCCCAGCGCTCCTGACGCTGACCGGAAACCAGGACGACATCAGGAGGCCGAGTGTCATTATGACCAGTAAGGCTCGTGCGGAGCCGCCTTTGACATTCAAGCGGCTCGACATCTGCAGGTCCCGGTCCCGCACATTTCCCCACCACTGTTAGGTATGACCGGAAACCAAGGATGCACTTCACGGGGCGAGGCCCCGACGCTCCTGACGCCGACCGGAAACCAGGATGACATCAGGAGGCCAAGTGGCATTATGACCAGTAAGGATCCTAAGGCTCAATGCTCAGGAGCCCCCTTTGATGCTCAAGCGGCCCCCATTCCATCTTGTCGGTTGCTGCCTCAGGAGGCCGCGGGGCCTCCCGAGACTGCGTGCGACACACTGCAGCCAGAGCCCCCATGCGGGGGGTCGACCACCCAACGATGCAAGTAAGGTAGAATGTCAGGACATAGAATAGATGCACAAGAAACTATTGAAATATGCATAAATGAAGCGACAACAGGGGCGTTCTATTGGGTTCTAACATAGGTGCATAGCATGCGAATTAAAATTTCCTACGCACAGAACAACCAAGAACATGCTACGGAGATGGATCACAAATTGTTACCACTTGATGTGTAGTGCCGTGCAGCGGAAGTAGAGTTGGGGCAGCGTATTCGTGTGGTCCGTCCCCTCCTCGTCCGATCTCCCTCGAACAGCCATTCCGATCTCCTTCGAACAGACGATCGCCAGATTCCATGTACAGGTTTGCCCGAGCGCCACAAGTGCACTGCCTCTAACGATATCCGCTCGTGCAGGAGGAACACCCATGCGGTGGACTGCTAGGTCCGATCACACGGTCGGCGGTGGCAAGTGGAGGTGGCTAGTTGTAACTCATGCAAAACCCTAATGACGGCACCGAAGCGATCAACCGGATGGGTGTGCCATACCTCCACTATATATAGGCATCCGGCACGGGCTCAACTCTTGGGCCTCGCACGAATCCTTAAGCCCACGTGTTCCTTCCCTTAAGCGCGCGACGCTTTAGGTTCTCGTCCACTTGATCACGAGTCAGATCACATCCGACTCGACCGATCGGTAGAGACCTCTAGCAAGATGTGTTGACTCCAAGTGTGCGATGAAGCTGGTTAGGCGAACATGTACTTCACACGTCTGTTCCCTTTGCCACACGATATATGTTGTCATGCACAAGGCGATATGGTCATCCTTGTTGCAGCACGACCTCTTTCTCATTCCGGTGAATTCGACCAACATTCAGATTATCTCATAATCCTCATCGCATGGCCATGCTTCTCCAGGTCGAATCACCCGAGGGGCCCAGAGCATATCTCTCCTGATCGGAGGGGCAAATTCCATCTTGCTCGACCATGTCTCGTAGCATGGGTCTAGACAAGCCCGAAACCTACCTTTGTAACTACCCAGTCACGGAGTAGCGTTTGGTCGGCCCAAAGCAAGTCTGTCACCATCCCGAGTACATGCGCCAACTCAGGTCTTAGGACATAGAACGTATGTTGTACTAGAGACTCACAGATGACCCATCGCTGCGTCTCGTAGTTGGGTCTATCCAACTCAGACCGTATCTCGACTTGGATCCAACTACGTCGAATCCGACCAGACCTTTATGAGTCCATATTATCCGGCTAGCATCCAATACTACATGGTTAGTGAGACCGGACCATCCACCGTGTCATATGCTAGTCTAACTGGCTGCGTGTACACATAGCCCTTTCGACTAGGGACCATTTAGGACAGTCGACATAAAATGCATAGTGTCACAAACAAGTCACATACTTGTTAATATACATCAATGATAATGTCCAAGGACTATGTTTATTGATAAACACATAGGAAATATCATCATACATGATTGTCTCTAGGGCATATCTCCAACAGTCTCCCACTTGCACTAGAGTCAATCAAATAGACATCGAATGCCCATAGCTCTAACGTGCCCCTCATGCTTGGATTCTGGAAGCGGCTTAGTGAGCGGATCTATAACATTTGCATATGTGTGAATCTAGCAGAAATTAGTATCACCTTTCTCTATGATCTTTCGTATCAGGTGATATTTTCGGTCTATGTGCCTAGTCTTGTGGTGTTGTCTCGGCTCCTTGGCTTGTGTGATGGCACTTGAATTATCACAATAAAGGTCCAACGGTTTTGACCAGCCCGAGAACACACCAACATTTTGCAGGAACTTCCGAATCCAAACACCTTCCTTTGCATCTTCACAAGCTGCAATGTATTCGGCCTCTCTTGTGGAGTCGGCCACCGTATCTTGCTTGGAACTCCTCCAGCTCACTGCTCCTCCATTCATGACATACACGAATCTAGTTTGCGATCGACAATCATCCCTATCGGTTTGGAAACTAGCATCAGTGTAACCCTTTACGCAGAGCTCCTCCTCACCTCCATAAACTAGGAACATCTCCTTAGTCCTTTTCAGGTACTTCAAGATAGTTTTCACCGCTGCCCAGTGACTCTCACCTAGGTCGTCCTGATATATGCCTGTTAAACTTATTGCATAGGCAACATCATGTCGTGTACATAGCATGGCATACATGATGGATCCAATTTCCGAGCCATATGAAATCCTACTCATCCGGTTTCGCTCATCAAAAGTCGTAGGACTCCGAGTCTTGCTTATCCTTATACCATGTGAGACGGGAAAGAACCCTTTCTTGGCCTGACTCATGTCGAACCTCTTCAACACTTTGTCTATGTACGTGCTCTGGCTTAAGCCGAGCAGCCTCCTCGGTCTATCTCTATAGATCTTGATGCCTAAAATATTTACTGCCTCTCCAAGGTCTTTTATTGAAAACTTGTCATTCAATGATTCCTTGACTGAGTTCAGCATCGAAACATCATTTCCGATCAGCAGTATGTCATCCACATACAAGATCAAAAATACTACCGAGCTCCCACTAGACTTCTTTTATAAACAATAGTTCTCTTCGTTATTGATGAAACCAAGGTCAACGGTGACTTCACCAAAACAAATGTTCCAACTCTGAGCTGCTTACCTCAATCCATAAATGGATCTCTTGAGCTTGCATATTTTACCAGCGTTAGTTGGATCGATAAAACCTTCGGGTTGTATCATGTATGCATCCTCTTTTAAATTTCCATGAAGGAAAGCCGTTTTGACATCCATCTGCCATATCTCATAATCGAAACATGCAGCTATAGCTAGTATGATCCTCACCGACTTTAGCATCGCTACCAGCGAGTAGGTCTCGTCGTAGTCAATACCTTGAACTTGTCCATAACCTTTAGCGACAAGTCGAGCTTTGTGGATCTGAACATTTCCATCCACATCGGTTTTCTTCTTAAAGACCCATTTGCAACCAATGGCAACTACGCCAGGTGGCGGATTAACCAAGTCCCATACTTGATTGTCATCCATGGACTTTGACTCGGATCTCATGGCCTCTAGCCATGCCTCGGAATCTGGGCTCACCATCGCTTCTGCATACGTGGCCGGCTCGTCACTTTCGAGCAACAAAACGTCATGCACTCCGTGCAATCTTTCTGGCCTCCGTGGCTCCGGTGCTGATTCCACTACGGGTTCTTTGACCGAGTCTAGTGTGATCTCATCACCAACCGAGTTGTCCCCGAGTGGCTCTCAAATTTCATCGTGTCGCACCGTTCTCCCACTGGCCTCCCGATTGGGAAACTCTTTCTCTAGGAAAACCCCATTCCGAGCAACAAACACGTTGTTCTCTTCTCGGTTGTAGAAGTTATATCCCAAGGTTTCCCTCAGATATCCCACGAATATGCATTTATCTGACTTGGGTGTAAGCTTGTCCGACATGAGTCTCTTGACAAATGCTTCACAACCCCAAATCTTTAGAAAATATAAACTAGGACTCTTCCTAGTCCACATCTCATGTGGTGTCTTGTCTACGGATTTAGATGGTACCATATTAAGTGTGAAAGTCGTAGATTCTAGAGCGTATCCCCAGAATGACAAGGGTAAATCCGATTTGCTCATCATCGCCTGAACCATGTCCAACAATGTTCGATTTCTCCGTTCTGACACACCGTTTCTCTGTGGCATACCAGCAGGTGTGAGCTAAGGTACTATACCTCAGCTTTTCAGATGATTATCAAACTCCTCGCTCATGTATTCACCTCCACAATCTGATCGTAGGAGTTTTATCGTCTTGCCGAGCTGATTTTCAACCACGTTCTGAAACTCTTTGAAATTTTCAAAAGTTTTCGACTTGTGCCTCATAAAATAGATATATCCATATCTACTCAAGTCATCGGTAAAAGTCACGAAGTACTGATAGCCACCTCTGGCCGTTGTGCTCATTGGACCACACACATCACTGTGTATAAGCTCCAACAGCTCGGATGCCCTCTCGCAACTCTTTGTAAAAGGAGACTTAGTCATCTTTCCTAGCAAGCATGATTCGCATGTCTCGAACGACCCGAAGTCGGACGAAGTTAGGAGTCCATAATCATGGAGTTTCTTCATGCGTTTCAGACTGATGTGTCCAAGCCAGCAATACCAGAAGTATGTCAGATTTATCTCATTAGGCTTATGCCTCTTGACATTCACGTTATAGACTAGTTCCGTTTCTAGATTTAAAATAAATAGCCCATCTACTATGGGTGCATAGCCATGGAACATTGCATTCAAATAAATTGAACAGCCATTGTCCTTTATATTGAATTCATAACCTTGACTCATCAAGAATGAGGTAGAAATAATGTTCCGACTAAGTGCGGGAATGTAATAACAATTATTCAATTCCAAAATAATTCCAGAAGGAAGCTTGAGATGCATCGTGTGGACCTCCAACGCAGCAACTCTTGCTTTGTTGCCGACCCTGATGTCAATCTCCCCTTGTGCCACACGCCTAGTTCTTAACAGCCCCTGCATCGAGTTCCAAATATGAACAACCGATCCGGTATCAAATACCCAAGAGCTACTAGGTATGTCGGCAAGGTAAATGTCTATAACATATGTAAAAAGTGTACCTTTGCCTAAAGAAGCATCTATGGCCTTCTTGCCGTGCTCAGCAAGCCACTTGCTACAGTTCCTCTTCCAGTGACCAGCTTCCTTGCAGTGAAAGCAAATGGTCTTTGAGTTCGGTCCGGACTTTGGCTCAGCAGCGGAGACAGCCTTCTCCGTGCCCTTTGCCTTACCCTTTTTCTTGGACCAACTCTTCTTGAACTTAGCCGAGTTCTACACCATCAACAATTGATGCGTGCCTTTCTTAATATCTTGCTCTGCCACCTTGAGCATCCCATGCAATTCAGTGAGCTTCTTATCCATGCCGTGCATATGATAGTTCGAGACGAACGTCCCATAGATAGGTGGAAGAGAACCAAAAATTGCATCCGTGGATAGCTCGTCCCCAAGTGGGAAGCCTAACCGATCCAAAGCTTGCACGTACCCGATCATCTTGATCACATGCGGGCTTAGTGGATCACCCTCCTTCAGCTTACAATCCGTCAATGATTTCCAGACATTGAACCTCTCGGTCCTAGCCTACACCTGAAACATGCTCTTCAGACTCTTGATCATATCGAAAGCATGAATGTTTTTGAAATGCTGTTGCAAATCAGGCTCCAACTATGAGACGTAGCGATAGGTCATCTGTGAGTCTCTAGTACATAGAACGTATGTTGTACTAGAGACTCACAACTGATCTCGTTTGATTCATCAATGAGTTTCTGGTGGGCATTCTTGGTTGTGGCATTAGCATTCTCGGCAGGTTCCTCTAGAAGTGGATGCTCTAGAACATGTTCCTTTTTATTGTGCTTGAGAACAATTCTCAAATTTCTATACCATGTGGTAAAGTTTGTTCCATACAGTTTATCCTTTTCCAGAATTAATTTCAATGCAAAGTTGGGTTGAGCAGGTGGTGCCATTGATCTACAACAGAAAATATGCAATCACTAAGCAATGTGTTTATGTAGAGTAATTCAAGCCTTAAACAGAACTACTCCCACTGAAGTCGGCATCCCTCCACAAGCTCTCAGTGATTCATGACCCGTCTAGCGCGAGCAACTAGTGAGCTTTAGCATCAGTGCTCGCCAACTTGCCTATTTGGTAAGCAACATCTTGCAAATCGTATCTCTATACCACTCCTGTCGGTTGGGTACGTATCTCATACCTCGGCTCCCAACCTTCTTTGCCACAAGGCCCAAAACCATTTTGATAGCCTTGTCAAGTTAACCTGATGCAGTGCATGTCCGTGTCCGACACGAACCCTCCAGTTCAAGGACACCTAGTAGCACCTCAATTTTATGAGCCTACTATCACACATACTTGACGTGCGAAGGTGCAACATCCGGAATGGCAATATGCTTGATATTAATGGGGGATCTTTCTACCATACTAACATGCATAGAAATAAGAAGCAATATCCATCACATATAAACATAAATATGTGAAATAGTATGGCTCCTTCATGGGCATCCTTCCATGGCCGGCTCCTACTCCGATGACCAAGGAGGAACTCCATCTTGTTCGTCATGCCAAGACACCAAAGCTTCGAACTTGATCTTTGTCCTCAAACTATTACAACTAGTAATGAATTAGAGAATCACACGTCGACACGCAGGTCGTTATACAATATAATGACAACACTTTGGCTCCTGCCGGCTGACAATCATGACATGCAGGTCATGTTAAGTTACCCACATGCATCACATACATATGAGCCATACTATTCACATCAAACCTGCAAAACAATCTTATGTACAGAATCGCATTCTACCAGTTTGTGTGATCGTGTACGAAATACAAGGCGCTATGCACATGGGGTTCGAAGAGGCAGTGCCCCTCACGGGTGTGGGCAGTGCCTGGCATTTTCGGAAATCACAGATCGCATCTGCACTCTAATCACGCCGAATTTTTGATCTGACCGATCTCATCGATCATCGCGAACCCAATTCGGGTTTATGTTTCATGGTTAACCCCGATGGCGGATACCGATCGGTAGGGGTAGCTTATGTCACAACCTCATCGATTACGATTGACAGAAAACATAGCCTCAACGATCCCGATGTGCAGTTGATCTCATCAACCGTGCACATAGCCGATCTCATGAACGATGACGGATCTCCTCCGTCGCCTCTGCATATGCAATATGCATCCGATCTGAATCCAAATCCTAAAACAGAGGCTCTAATATCACTGTTGGGTTCTACCGTAGGTGCATCGCATGCGAATTAAAATTTCATATGTGCAGAACAACCAAGAACATGCTATGGATATGGATCACAGATTGTTACCACTAGACGCGCAGTGTCGTGCAGCGGAGGTAGAGTTGGGGCTGCGCGTTCATGTGGTTCGTCTCCTCCTTGTCCGATCTCCCTCGAACAGTCATTCCAATCTCCCTCAAACAGCCAATCGTCGGATCCCACGTACAGGTTCGCCGAAGCGGCACAAGTGCACCACCTCTAACGGTATCCGCGCGTGCAGGAGGAACACCCATGCAGCGGACTGCTAGGTCCAATCACACAGTCGGCGGCGACGAGTGGAGGTGGTTAGTTGCAACTCATGCAAAGCCCTAATGACAGTGCTGAAGCGGTCAACCGGATGGTGTGCCGTACCTCCAATATATACAGGCATCCGGCGCGGACTCAACTCTTGGGCCTCGCACGGATCCTAAAGCCCATGTGTTCCTTCCCTTAAGCGCGCGACCCTTTAGGTTCTCGTCCACTTGGTCGCAAGTCAGATCAAATCTCGACCGTTTGGTAGCGGCCTCTAGCAAGACGTGCCGGCTCCAAGTGTCCGATGAAGTTGGTTAGGCGAACCTGTACTTCACACTTCTGATCCCTTTGCCACACGATATATGTTGTCGTGCACAAGGCGATATGGTCATCCTTGTTGCAGCACGACCTCTTTCTCGTTCTGGTGAATCCGACCAACATTCGGATTATCTCATAATCCTCATCGCATGGCAATGCTTATCTAGGTCGGATCTATTGGGGAACGTTGCATGGGAAACAAAAAATTTCCTACGCACACGCAAGATCTATCCATGGTGATGAGCATCTACGAGAGGGAGAGTGGATCTACATACCCTTGTAGATCGCTAAGCGGGAAGCGTTAAGAAACGCGGTTGGTGTAGTCGAACGTCTTCGCGATCCAAATCGCCGAGCGTCCCGCGATCTCATCACGATCCGTCCCGTGAACTCATCACGATCCATCCCGCGAACTCATCACGATCCGTTTCGTGATCTTGATCACGATCCGTCCCGTGAACTCATCACGATCCGTCCCGCGAACTCGTCACAAACCGTCTGGCGATCTTGATCACGGTCCTTCTGATCTAGCGCCAAACAGACTGCACCTCCGCGTTCAGCACACGTGCAGCTTGATGACGATCTCCACCGTCTTGATCCAGCAAGAGGAAGTGGAGAGGGAGAAGAGTTCATCGGCAGCGTGATGGCGCCCCGGTGATGGTGGTGGAGCAATTCCGGCAAGGCTTCGCCTAAGCATTACAGAAAAACAATCTAGAGGAGAAACTATGCACTAGAGGAATGGGTAGCACGTGGCTAAAAATTCTGTCCCAAAACCCTAAAATCCTCTAGTATATATAGGAGGAGAGGAGGAGGAGTTTTGGCTGCCAAAAATCCAGCCCTTGGGTCGACCAAAGTGGGCAGGAGAGGAGGACTCCTCCAATCCTAGTAGAACTAGGATTCCTCCTTTTTTTTAGCCTTTTTCCACCTTTTTCCCTTTGGGATTTTTCTCCCAGCCGCATGGGACTTGTGTGGGACTTCCACCAGCCCACAAAAGGCTGGTATTTACTCTCCCACAGCCCATGAAGCCTCTTGGGTCGAAATACCCCTCCCGGTGGTCTCCCGGTACACTATCGGCACTCCCGGTACATTACCGATTAGCCCGAAACTTTTCCGGTGACCAAAATAGGACTTCCTATATATCAATCTTTACCTCCGTACCATTCTGGAGCTCCTCGTGACGTCCGGGATCTCATCCGAGACTCTGAAAAACCTTCGGTCACCACCATACATAACTCTATACTACCGAAACGTCATTGAACCTTAAGTGTGCAGACCTACGGGTTCGAGAACTATGTAGACATGACCGAGACACCTCTACGGTCAATAACCAATGGCGGGACCTGGATGTACACATTGGTTCCTACATATTCTACGAAGATCTTTATCGGTCGAACCTCCATGTCAAGGATTCAGTTAATCTCGTATGATGTTCCCTTTGTTCTTCGGTATGTTACTTGCCCGAGATTCGATCGTCGGTATCTCCATACCTAGTTCAACCTCGTTACCGGCAAGTCTCTTTACTCGTTCCATAATACAAGATCCCGTGACCAACACTTAGTCACATTGCTTGCAAGGCTTTATTGTGATGTTGTATTACTGAGTGGGCCCTGAGATACCTCTCCGTCACACGGAGTAACAAATCCCAGTCTTGATCCATGCCAACTCAACAGACACCCTTGGAGATACCTGTAGAGTACCTTTATAGTCACCCAGTTACGATGCGACGTTTGATACACACAAGGCACTCCTCCGATGTCCGTGAGTTGCATGATCTCATGGTCATAGGAACATATAGTTGACATGCAGAAAACAGTAGCAATAAACTGACACGATCATATGCTATGTTTGTATTTTGGGTCTTGTCCATCACATCATTCTCCTAATGATGTGATCCCGTTATCAAATGACATCTCATGTCCATGCCTAGGAAACCTTAACCATCTTTTGATCGACGAGCTAGTCTATTAGAGGCATACTAGGGACATGGTTTTGTCTATGTATCCACACATGCATCTAAGTCTCTGATCAATACAATTTATAGCATGGATAATAAACGATTATCATGAACAAGGAAATATGATAATAACTAATTTATTATTGCCTCTAGGGCATATTTCCAACAGTCTCCCACTTGCACTAGAGTCAATAATCTAGTTCACATCACCATGTGATTCGCATTGTTATGAATCTAACACCCAATGAGTTCTGGGGCTCGATCATGCTTTGCATGTGAGAGAGGTCTTATAGTCAACGGGTCTGCGACATTCAGATCTGTCTGTACTTTGGAAATTTCTATGTCAAACCGTAAACACTTCTACCATTCTCCACTTGGTACTATTCCAAATGGCTGCTCCACTATACGTATCCAGATTGCTACTACGAGTCATCCGGATTGGTGTTAAAGCTTGCATCGACGTAACTCTTTACGATGAACTCTTTATCACCTCCATAATCGAGAAACATCTCCTTAGTCTTTTAGTTACTAAGGATAATCTTGACCGCTATCCAGTGCTCCATTCCAGGATCACTTTGAAACCTTCTGGCCATACTTATGGCAAGGCTGACATCGGGTCTTGTGCACAGCATTGCATATATGATAGAGCCTATGGCTGAAGCATAGGGGGTGACACTCATCTTTTCTCTATCTTCTGCAGTCACTGGGCATTGAGTCTTACTCAACTTTATACCTTACAAATCAGGCGAGAACTCTTTCTCTGACTGATCCATTTTGAACTCTTTCAAAATCTTGTCAAGGTATGTGCTCATTGAAAGTCTCATCAAGTATCTTGATCTATCTCTATAGATCTTGATGCTCAACAATTAGGTAGCTTTATCCAGGTCTTGCTTTGAAAAACTCTTTTCAAACCCCCGTTTATGCTCTCCAGAATTTCTACATCATTTATGAATAGTAATATGCCATCCACATATACTTATCAAAAACTCAATAATGCTCCCACTCACTTTATTGCAAATACAAGTTTCTCGTAAACTTTGTATAGACTCAAAAACTTTGATCACCTCATCAAAGTGTATATTCCAACTCCGAGATGCTTGCTTCACTTCATAGAAGAATCACTGAAGCTCACACACCTTTTAGCATCCTTAGGACTGACAAAACCTTCTGGTTGCATCTCATACAACCTTTCCTTAAGGAAGGAAACGACGTTTTGGCATCCATCTGCCAGATTTCATAATTGAAAAATGCAGCAACTGCTAACATAATTCCAAAAGACTTTAGCATCGCTACGAGTGAGAAAGTCTCATCGCACTCAACTCCTTGAACTTGTCGAAAACTACTTTGCAACAAGTCGAGCTTTACAAATGGTAACATTTACCATCAGCGTCTGTCTTCATTTTAAAGATCCATTTGTACTTAATGACCTGCCGTCCAACGAGCAAGTCCACCAAAGTCTATACTTGGTTTTCATACATGGATCCTTTCTCGGATTTCATGGCCTCTAACCATTTGTTGGTTTCCGGGCCCATCATCGCTTCTCCATAGTTTGTAGGTTCATCGTTGTCCAACAACATGACCTCCAAGACAGGGTTGTCGTACCGCTCAGGAGCAGTATACATCCTTGTCGCCCTACGAGGTTTGATAGTAACTTGATCCGAAGCTTCATGATCATCATCATTAACTTCCTCTTCAACTAACGTAGGCTTCACAGAAACAACTTCCTACGCTGCGCTACTCTCTGGTTGAAGTAAAGGTTCAATAACCTCATCAAGCTCTAATTTCATCGTAGGTCGATAGTAACTTGATCTAAAGCTTTCATGATCATCATCATTAACTTCCTCTTCAACTGACGTAGGCTTCAGAGAAACATCTTTCTGTGTTGCGCTACTTTCTGGTTGAAGCAGAGGTTTCAACAACCTCATCAAGTTCTATCCTCCTCCCACTCAACTCTTTCAAGAGAAACCCTTTCTCGAGAAAGGACCCAGTTTTAGCAACAAACATTTTATGCTTGGATCTGAGATAGAAGGTTCACCCAACTGTTCTTAGGGTATTCTATGAAGATGCATTTGTCCGCTTTGGGTTCGAGCTCATTAGGTGAAAACTTTTTCCACACAATCGTCACAGCCCCAAACATTAAGAAATGAGAGCTTAGGTTTCTATCAAACCATAGTTCACACGGTGTCATCTCAACGGCTTTAGATGGTGCCCTATTTAAAGTTAATGTAGTTGTCTCTAATGCACAACCCCAAAACTATAGTAGCAAAATGATAAGAGACATCATAACATGCACCATATCCAATAGAGCATGACTATGACGTTCGGACATACCATCACACTATGGTGTTCCAGGTGGCGTGTGTTGTGAAACAACTTTCACATTGTCTAAAGTTGTATGCCAAACTCGTAACTCAGATATTCACCTCCACGATCATATCGCAGATACTTTTATCTTCTTGTCACAATGATCTTAAACTTCACTTTGAATTTGCTTGAACTTTTCAAATGATTCAGACTTGTATTTCATTAAGTAAATATACACTATATATACTTAAATCATCAGTGAAGGTAAGAAAATAACGATATCCACTGCATGCTACAAGACTCACTGGATTGCATACATCAACATGTATCATTTCCAATGAATCACTTGCCCGCTCCATCCAACGGGGTTTTTTAGTCATCTTGCCCAAGAGGCATGGTTCGCATGTCTCAACTGATTCGAAATCGAATGAGTCCAAAGATCCATCAGCATGGAGTTTCTTCATGCGCTTTATTCCAATATGACATTTAGCGGCAGTGCCACAAGTATGTGGTACTATCATTATTAACTTTGTATCTTTTGACATCAATGTTATGAACATGTGTATTACTACGATCAAGATTTCAACAAACCATTCTCATTGGGTGCATGACCATTGAAGGTATTATTCAGGTAAACAGAATAACCATTATTCTCTAACTTAAATGAATAACCGTATTGCAATAAACATGATCTAATCATGTTCATGCTCAACGCAAAACACCAAATAACATTTATTTAGGTTCATCACTAATCCTGAAGGTAGAAAGAGCGTGCGATGTTGATCTCATCAACCTTGGAAACATTTCCAACACACATCGTCACCACACCCTTAGCTTAGTGCTCCGTTTATTCCGTAGCTTTTATTTCGAGTTACTAACATTTAGCAACCGAACCGGTATCCAATACCCAGGTGCTACTTGGAGTACTAGCAAGGTACACATAAATAACACATATATCAAATATACTTTTGTCGACGTTGCCAGCCTTCTTATCTACCAAGTATTTAGGGTTGTTCCACTTCAGCGACCTTTCTCCTCATAATTGAAGCACATAGTCTCGGGTTTGGGTTCAACTTTGGGTTACTTCACTCGAGCAGCAACTGACTTGCCATCCATGAAGTTTCCCTCCTTGCCCTTGCCCTTCTCGAAACTAGTGGTTATACTAACCATCAACACTTGATGCTCCTTCTTGATTTCTACCTTCGCGGTGTCAAACATCGCGAACAGCTCAGGGATCATTAATTCTATCCCTGGCATTCAATAGTTCATCACCAAGTTCTAGTAGCTTAGTGAAAGTGACTTGGAGAACTATATCAATCACTATCTTATCTGGAAGATGAACTCCCACTCGATTCAAGCGATTGTAGCACCCAGACAATCTGAGCACCTGCTCAACGATTGAGCTATTCTCGTTCATCTTGCAGGCAAAGAATCTTGTTGGAGATCTCATATCTCGCAACACGGGCATGAGCCTGAGATCCTAATTTCAGCTCTTAGAACATCTCATATGTTCCGTGACGTTCAAAACGTTTCGAAGCCTCAATTCTAAGCCATAATGCATGATGCACTAAACTATCAAGTAGTCATCAGCATGTACCTGTCAGATGTTCACAACATCTACAGACAACGCTAGAGGGGTTGGGGACCGAGCGGCGCATTAAGAACATAAGCCTTCTGTGTAGCAACGAGGACAATCCTCAGATCACGGATCCAATCCGCAATATTCCTACCATCATCTTTCAACTCTATTTCTCTAGGAACATATAAAAATTCAAGGGAGCTACAGCGCGAGCAAGTAATCTACAACATAATTTGCAAAGACACTACTGACTATGTTCATGATAATGAGTTCAATTAATCATATTACTTAAGAACTCCCACTCAAATTGACATCCCTCCGGTCATTCGAGTGATACCTGATCCAAATTCACCAACTCAAGTCCGATCATCACGTGAGTTGAGGTGGTTACAATGGTGAACATCATCATGCTGATCATATCTACTATATGACTCATGTTCGACCTTTCGGTCTCTTGTGTTCCGAGGCCATGTCTGTACATGCTAGGCTTGTCTAGTTTAACCCGAGTGTTCTGCGCGTGCAACACTGGCTTGCACCCGTTGTATGTGAACGTAGAGTCTATCACACCTGATCATCACGTGGTGTCTCAACACGACGAACTTTCGCAACGGTGCACACTCGGGGAGAACACAATTTATCTTGAAATTTAAGTGAGGGATCACCTTATAATGCTACCATCGTACTAAGCAAAACAAGGTGCATAAAAGGATTAAGATCACATGCAATTCATAAGTGACATGATATGGCCATGAACTTTTGCTTTAGATCTCCATCTTGAAAGCACCGGTATGAGTAATGTTGGTCTGGGCCGCTTCATCTCACAATACCGCTGAACCAAAATCTGACCAAGGGAGGAAGCAATCTAAGCATCAACGCCCACAAACCTTTTGTGTTCTACTCGAGATCTCATCTACACATAGACCTAGCTCATGATGCCACTGTTGGGGAACGTTGTTGGAAATATGCCCTAGAGGCAATAATAAATTAGTTATTATCATATTTCCTTGTTCATGATAATCGTTTATTATCCATGCTATAATTGTATTGATCGGAGACTTAAATGCATGTGTGGATACATAGACAAAACCATGTCCCTAGTATGCCTCTAGTAGACTAGCTCGTTGATCAAAAGATGGTTAAGGTTTCCTAGCCATGGACATGAGATGTCATTTGATAACGGGATCACATCATTAGGAGAATGATGTGGTGGACAAGACCCAAACTACAAACATAGCATATGATCGTGTCAGTTTATTGCTACTGTTTTCTGCATGTCAAGTATATGTTCCTATGACCATGAGATCATGCAACTCACGGATATCGGAGGAGTGCCTTGTGTGTATCAAACGTCGCAACGTAATTGGGTGAGTATAAAGGTGCTCTACAGGTATCTTCGAGGGTGTCTGTTGAGTTGGTATGGATCGAGACTAGGATTTGTTACTCCGTGTGACGGAGAGGTATCTCAGGGCCCACTCGATAATACAACATCACAATGAGCCTTGCAAGCAATGTGACTAATTGTTAGTTGCGGGATCTTGTATTACGGAACGAGTAAAGAGACTTTCCAGTAACGAGGTTGAACTAGGTATGGAGATACCGACGATCGAATCTCGGGCAAGTAACATACCGAAGAACAAAGGGAACATCGTACGGGATTAACTGAATCCTTGACATAGAGGTTCGACCGATAAAGATCTTCGTAGAATATGTAGGAACCAATGTGGACGTCCAGGTCCCGCCATTGGTTATTGACCGTAGAGGTGTCTCGGTCATGTCTACATAGTTCTCGAACCCGCAGGGTCTGCACACTTAAGGTTCGGTGACGTTTCGGTAGTGTAGAGTTATGTATGGTGGTGACCAAAGGTTGTTCAGAGTCCCGGATGAGATCCCGGACGTCACAAGGAGCTCCGGAATGGTCCGGAGGTAAAGATTCATATATAGGAAGTCCCAGTTTGGTTTCCGGAAAAGTTTCGGGCTCATCGGTAGTGTACCGGGAGTATCGGTAGTGTACCGGGAGTGCCGGTAGTGTACCGGAGGACCTCCGGGAGGGGTATTTCGACCCCAACAGGTCCATGTGCTGTGGGAGAATAATAACCAGCCCTTATTGGGCTGGGAAAACAGCCACAAAGGCCCATGGCGCAGGAGATAAAGTCCTAAAGCAAAAAGTGGAAAATCAGCCAATAGGAGGCAATCCTACTCCAACTATGATTGGAGGTGAAGTAGGATTACTTCCCACCTCCTATTTTGGCCGACCCAAAGGCCTTGGCTTCCTCTCCTCTCCTCTCCTCCTATATATACTAGTGGATTGGGTGGTTTTTGGACAGAATTTCCGGCCACGTGCTACCCGTTTCACCGGTGCACAGTTTCTCCTCTAGATCGGTTTTCTGCAGCGCTTAGGCGAAGCCCTGCCGGAATTGCTCCACCACCATCACCGGAGCGCCGTCACCCTGCCGGTGAACTCTCTCTCCTCTCCACCTCCTCTTGCTGGATCGAGATGGTGGAGATCGTCATCAAGCTGCACGTGTGCTGAACGCGGAGGTGCCGTCCGTTCGACGCTAGATCAGAAGGACCGTGATCGAGATCGCGAGACAGTTCGTGATGAGATCACGGAATGGATCATGATGAGTTCGCGGGACAGATTGTGATCAAGATCGTGAGATGGATCGTGATGAGATCGCGGGACGGATCGTGATGAGTTCACGGGACGGATCGTGATTGGATCGCGGGACGGATCGTGATGAGATCGCGGGACGCTCGGCGATTTGGATCGCGAAGATGTTCGACTACACCAACCGCGTTTCTTAACACTTCCCGCTTAGCGATCTACAAGGTTATGTAGATCCACTCTCCCTCTCGTAGATGCTCATCACCATGGATAGGTTTGCGTGTGCGTAGGAAAATTTTTGTTTCCCATGCAACGTTCCCCAACAGTGGTATCAGAGCTAAGTTGATGGTTCGATGAGATCTCGAGTAGAACACAAAAGGTTTGTGGGCGTTGATGCTTGGATTTCTTCCTCCCTTGGTCGTATTTTGGTTCAGCAGGATTGTGAGATGAAGCGGCCCGGACCAACATTACTCGTACGCTTACAAGAGACCGGTTCCCTCGACGCAACTTGTTGCCTAGATGGCTTGCGGGCGACAGTTTCTCTCACTTTAGTTGGATCGGATTCGACAAAGGCTGTCCTTCAGAAGGTTGAAAAGCAAACTAGTGTATCACCGTTGTGGTTTATGCGTAGGTGAGAATCGTTCTTGCTAGATACCCATAGCAGCCACGTAAAATATGCAACAACAATTAGAGGACGTCTAACTTGTTTTTGCAGGGTATGTTGTGATGTGATATGGCCAATTACATGATGAGATATATGTGATGTATGAGATGATCATGTGATGTATAGATTATCACGACTTGCATGTCGATGAGTACGGCAACCGGCAGGAGCCATAGGGTTGTCTTTAATTATTGTATGACCTGCGTGTCAATCATTAAGCGCTATGTAATGCTTTACTTTATCGCTATGGTAGCAATAGTAGTAGATGCATGCAGGGTGTGACAACCCCAATGGCAACACAATTATGGAGATCAAGATGATGGAGATCATGGTGTTGTGCCGGTGACGATGGAGATCATGCCGGTGTTTCGAACATGGAGATCTTAAACACAAGTTCATGGCCATATCATGTCACTTATGAATTGCATGAGATGTTAATCCTTTTATGCACCTTGTTTTGCTTAGTACGGCGGTAGCATTATAAGGTGATCCCTCACTTGAATTTCAAGATGAACTGTGTTCTCCTCGAGTGTGCACCGTTGCGAAAGTTCGTCGTGTTGAGACACCACGTGATGATCGGGTGTGATAGACTCTACGTTCACATACAACGGGTGCAAGCCAGATTTGCACGCGCAGAACACTCGGGTTAAACTTGACGAGCCTAGCATGTACAGACATGGCCTCGGAACACGAGAGACCGGAAGGTCGAACATGAGTCATATAGTAGATATGATCAACATAATGATGTTCACCATTGCAGCCACCTCAACTCACGTGATGATCGGACTTGAGTTGGTGAATTTGGATCATGTATCACTCGAATGATCGGAGGGATGTCAATTTGAGTGGGAGTTCTTAAGTAATATGATTAATTGAACTCATTATCATGAACATAGTCAAAGTGTCTTTGCAAATTATGTTGTAGATTACTAGCTCGCGCTGTAGCTCCCTTGTATTTTTATATGTTCCTAGAGAAATAGAATTGAAAGATGTTGGTAGCCAAATTGCGGACTGGGTCCGTGATCTGAGGATTGTCCTCATTGCTGCACATAAGGCTTATGTCCTTAATGCACCGCTCGGTGCGCCACCCCCTCTAGCGTCGTCTATAGATGTTGTGAACATCTAACAGGCACGTTTCGATGACTACTTGATAGTTTAGTGCGTCATGCATTACGGCTTAGAATTGAGGCTCCAAAATGTTTTGAACGTCACGGAACATATGAGATGTTCTAGGAGCAGAGATTGTGATCTCAGGCTCGTGCCTTCGTTGCGAGATATGAGATCTCCAACAAGATTCTTTGCTTGTAAGATGAAGGAGAATAGCTCAATCGTTGAGCATGTACTCAGATTGTCTGGGTACTACAATTGCTTGAATCAAGTGGGAGTTGATCTTCCAGATAAGATAGTGATTGATATAGTTCTCCAAGTCACTGTCACTAAAGCTACTAGAACTTAGTGATGAACTATAATACACCAGGGATAGAAGTATTGATCCCTGAGCTGTTCGCGATGTTTGACACCGCGAAGGTAGAAATCAAGAAGGAGCGTCAAGTGTTGATGGTTAATCAAACCACTAGTTTCTAAAAGGGCAAGAGCAAGGAGGGAAACTTCATGGATAGCAAGTCAGTTGCTGCTCTAGTGAAGCAACCCAAAGTTGAACTCAAACCCGAGACTAAGTGCTTCTATTATGAGGTGAGAGGTCGCTGAAGCGGAACAACCCTAGATACTTGGTAGATAAGAAGGCCGGCAACATTGATATAAGTATATTTGATATACGAGTTATTAATGTGTACCTTGCTAGTACTCCTAGTAGCACCTGGGTATTGGATACCGGTTCGGTTGCTAAATGTTAGTAACTCGAAATAAAAGCTACGGAATAAACGGAGAACTAGCTAAGGGTGAGGTGACGATGTGTGTTGGAAATGTTTCCAAGGTTGATGTGATCAACATCGCACGCTCTCTCTACCTTCAGGATTAGTGACGAACCTAAAGAAATGTTATTTGGTGTTTTGCGTTGAGCATGAACATGATTAGATCATGTTTGTTGCAATACGGTTATTCATTTAAGTCAGAGAATAATAGTTATGCTGTTTACATGAATAATACCTTCAATGGTCATGCACCCAGTGAGAATGGTTTGTTGAAATCTTGATCGTAGTAATACACTTGTTCATAACATTGATGTCAAAAGATACAAAGTTAAATAATGATAGTACCACATACTTGTGGCACTGTCGCAAAATGTCATATTGGTATAAAGCGCATGGAGAAACTCCATGGTGATGGATATTTGGACTCATTCGATTTCGAATCGGTTGAGACATGCGAACCATGCCTCTTGGGCAAGATGACTAAAAGACCCCGTTGGATGGAGCGGGCAAGTGATTCATTGGAAATGATACATATTGATGTATGCAATCTAGTGAGTCTTGTAGCATGCAGTGGATATCGTTATTTTCTTACCTTCACTGATGATTTGAGTAGATATAGTGTATATTTACTTAATGAAACACAAGTCTGAATCGTTTGAAAGGTTCAAGCAAATTCAGAGTGAAGTTTAAAGATCATCGTGACAAGAAGATAAAAAATACCACGATATGATCGTGGAGGTGAATATCTGAGTTACGAGTTTGGCATACAACTTGAGACAATGTGAAATTTGTTTCACAACTAACGCTACCTGGAACACCATGGTGTGATGGTTTGTCCGAACATCATAGTCATGATCTATTGATATAGTGCATACTGTGATGTCTCTTATCGTTTTACTACTATAATTTTTGGGGTTATGCATTAGAGACAACTACATTCACTTTAAATAGGGCATCATCTAAATCCGTTGAGATGACACCGTGTGAATTATGGTTTGATAGAAACCTAAGCTGTCATTTCTTAATATTTGGGGCTGTGACACTTGTGTGGAAAATGTTTTCACCTAATGAGGTCGAACCCAAGGCGGACAAATGCATCTTCATAGAATACCCTAAGATCAGTTGGGTGAACCTTCAATCTCAGATCCTAGTGCAAAGTGTTTGTTGTTTAAACGGATCCTTTCTCGAGGAAATGTTTCTCGCAAAAGAATTGAGTGGGAGGAAGATAGAACTTGATGAGGTTGTTAAACCTTTGTTCAACCAGAGAGTAGCGCAGCGCAGAAAGATGTTTCTGTGAAGCCTACGTTAGTTGAAGAGTAAGTTAATGATGATGATCATGAAGCTTCAGGATCAAGTTACTATCGAACTTCGTGGGTCGACAAGGATGTGTACTGCTCCTAAGTGGTACGACAACTCTGTCTTGGAGATCATGTTGTTGGACAACGATGAACCTACGAGCTATGGAGAAGCGATGATGGGCCCGGATTCCGACAAATGGTTGGAGGCCATGAAATCTGAGATAGGATCCATGTATGGAAACCAAGTGTAGACTTTGGTAGACTTGCTCGTTGGACGGCAGGTCATTGAGTACAAATGAATCTTTAAAATGAAGACAGACACTGATGGTGAATGTCACTATTTGTAAAGCTCGACTTGTTGCAAAGATGTTTGTGACAAGTTCAAGGAGTTGACTACGATGACACTTTCTCACTCGTAGCGATGCTAAAAGTATGTTGGAATTATGTTAGCAGTTGCTGCATTGTCAATTATGAAATCTGGCAGATGGATGTCAAAACATCGTTTCCTTAACGGTTTACTTAAGGAAAGGTTGTATGTGATACAACCAGAAGGTTTTGTCAGTCCTAAGGATGCTAAAAGATGAGCAAGCTTCAGTGATCCTTCTATGGACTGAAGCAAGCATCTCGGAGTTGGAATATACACTTTGATGAGGTGATCAAAGTTTCTGTAGTTTATACAAGGTTTACGAGAAACTTGTATTTACAATAAAGTGAGTGGGAGCACTATAGAATTTCTGATAAGTATATGTGGATGACATATTGTTGATCGGAAATAATGTAGGATTTCTGGGAAGCATAAATGGTTGTTTGAAAAGTGATTTTTCAAAGGAAGACCTGGATAAAGCTACCTAATTGTTGAGCATCAAGATCTATAGAGATAGATCAAGATACCTGATGAGACTTTCAATGAGCACGTACCTTGACAAGATTTTGAAAGAGTTCAAAATGGATCAGTCAGAGAAAGAGTTCTCGCCTGATTTGTAAGGTATAAAATTGAGTATGACTCAATGCCCAGTGACTGCACAAGATAGAAAAAGGATGAGTGTCATCACCTATGCTTCAGCCATAGGCTCTATCATGTATGCAATGCTGTGCACAAGACCTGATGTCAGCCTTGCCATAAGTATGGCTGGAAGGTTTCAAAGTGATCGTGGAATGGAGCACTGGACAGCGGTCAAGATTGTCCTTAGTAACTAAAATACTAAGGAGATGTTTCTCGATTATGGAGGTGATAAAGAGTTCGCCGTAAAGAGTTACGTCGATGCAAGCTTTAACACCAATCAGGATGACTCGTAGTAGCAATCTGGATACGTATAGTGGAGCAGCCATTTGGAATAGTACCAAGTGGAGTGTGGTAGCAGTGTTTTCGGTTTGACATAGAAATTTGCAAAGTACACACGGATCTGAATATCGCAGACCCGTTGACTATAAGACCTCTCTCACATGCAAAGCATTATCGAGCCCCAGAACTCATTGGGTGTTAGATTCATAACAATGCGAATCACATGGTGATGTGAACTAGATTATTGACTCTAGTGCAAGTGGGAGACTGTTGGAAATATGCCCTAGAGGAAATAATATATTAGTTCTTATCATATTTCCTTGTTCATGATAATCGTTTATTATCCATGCTATAATTGTATTGATTGGAGACTTAAATGCATGTGTGGATACATAGACAAAACCATGTCCCTAGTATGCCTCTAGTAGACTAGCTCGTTGATCAAAAGATGGTTAAGGTTTCCTAGCCATGGACAAGAGATGTCATTTGATAACGGGATCACATCATTAGGAGAATGATGTGGTGGACAAGACCCAAACTACAAACATAGCATATGATCGTGTCAGTTTATTGCTACTGTTTTCTGCATGTCAAGTATATGTTCCTATGACCATGAGATCATGCAACTCACGGATATCGGAGGAGTGCCTTGTGTGTATCAAACATCGCAATGTAACTGGGTGACTATAAAGGTGCTCTACAGGTATCTTCAAGGGTGTCTGTTGAGTTGGCATGGATCGAGACTGGGATTTGTTACTCCGTGTGACGGAGAGGTATCTCAGGGCCCACTCGGTAATACAACATCACAATGAGCCTTGCAAGCAATGTGACTAATTGTTAGTTGCGGGATCTTGTATTACGGAACGAGTAAAGAGACTTGCCAGTAACGAGGTTGAACTAGGTATGGAGATACCAACGATCGAATGTCGGGCAAGTAACATACCGAAGAACAAAGGGAACATCGTACGGGATTAACTGAATCCTTGACATAGAGGTTCGACCGATAAAGATCTTCGTAGAATATGTAGGAACCAATGTGGACGTCCAGGTCCCGCCATTGGTTATTGACCGTAGAGGTGTCTCGGTCATGTCTACATAGTTCTTGAACCCGCAGGGTCTGCACACTTAAGGTTCGGTGACGTTTCGGTAGTGTAGAGTTATGTATGGTGGTGACCGAAGGTTGTTCAGAGTCCCGGATGAGATCCCGGACGTCACAAGGAGATCCGGAATGTTCCAGAGGTAAAGATTCATATATAGGAAGTCCCAGTTTGGTTTCCGGAAAAGTTTCGGGCTCATCGGTAGTGTACCGGGAGTATCGGTAGTGTACCGGGAGTGCCGGTAGTGTACCGGAGGACCTCCGGGAGGGGTATTTCGACCCCAAGAGGTCCATGGGCTGTGGGAGAATAATAACCAGCCCTTAGTGGGCTGGGAAAACAGCCACAAAGGCCCATGGCGCAGGAGATAAAGTCCTAAAGCAAAAAGTGGAAAATCAGCCAATAGGAGGCAATCCTACTCCAACTAGGATTGGAGGTGAAGTAGGATTACTTCCCACCACCTATTTCGGCTGACCCAAAGGCCTTGGATGCCTCTCCTCTCCTCTCCTCCTATATATACTAGTGGATTGGGTGGTTTTTGGACAGAATTTCCGGCCACGTGCTACCCGTTTCACCGGTGCACAGTTTCTCCTCTAGATCGGTTTTCTGCAGCGCTTAGGCGAAGCCCTGCCGGAATTGCTCCACCACCATCACCGGAGCGCCGTCACGCTGCCGGTGAACTCTCTCTCCTCTCCACCTCCTCTTGCTGGATCGAGATGGTGGAGATCGTCATCAAGCTGCACGTGTGCTGAACGTGGAGGTGCCGTCCGTTCGGCGCTAGATCGGAAGGACCGTGATCGAGATCGCGAGACAGTTCGTGATGAGATCGCGGAACGGATCGTGATGAGTTCGCGGGACAGATCGTGATCAAGATCGTGAGACGGATCGTGATGAGATCGCGGGATGGATCGTGATGAGTTCACGGGACGGATCGTGATTGGATCGCGGGACGGATCGTGATGAGATCGCGGGACGCTCGGCGATTTGGATCGCGAAGATGTTCGACTACACCAACCGCATTTCTTAACGCTTCCCGCTTAGCGATCTACAAGGGTATGTAGATCCACTCTCCCTCTCGTAGATGCTCATCACCATGGATAGGTTTGCGTGTGCGTAGGAAAAATTTTGTTTCCCATGCGACGTTCCCCAACAAACGTTGCATGGGAAACAAAAAATTTCCTACGCACACGCAAGATCTATCCATGGTGATGAGCATCTATGAGAGGGAGAGTGGATCTACATACCCTTGTAGATCGCTAAGCGGGAAGCGTTAAGAAACGCGGTTGGTGTAGTCGAACGTCTTCGCGATCCAAATCGCCAAGCGTCCCGCGATCTCATCACGATCCATCCCATGAACTCATCACGATCCGTCCCGCAAACTCATCACGATCCGTTTCGTGATCTTGATCACGATCCGTCCCGCGAACTCGTCACGAACCGTCTCGCGATCTTGATCACGGTCCTTCCGATCTAGCGCCGAAAAGACGGCACCTCCACGTTCAGCACACATGCAGCTTGATGACGATCTCCACCGTCTTGATCCAGATGGAGGAAGTGGAGCGGGAGAAGAGTTCACTGGCAGCATGACGGCGCCCCGGTGATGGTGGTGGAGCAATTCCGGCAGGGCTTCGCCTAGACACTGCAGAAAACCGATCTAGAGGAGAAACTATGCACTAGAGGAACGGGTAGCACGTGGCTGAAAATTCTGTCCCAAAACCCTAAAATCCTCTAGTATATATAGGAGGAGAGGAGGAGGAGTCTTGGCTGCCAAAAAGCCAGCCCTTGGGTCGACCAAAGTGGGGAGGAGAGGAGGACTCGTCCTCCAATCCTAGTAGAACTAGGATTCCTCCTTTTTTTGGCCTTTTTCCACCTTTTTCCCTTTGGGATTTTTCTCCCAGCCGCATGGGCCTTGTGTGGGACTTCCACCAGCCAACAAAAGGCTGGTATTTACTCTCCCACAGCCCATGAAGCCTCTTGGGTCGAAATACCCCTCCCGGTGGTCTCCCGGTACACTACCGGCACTCCTGGTACATTACCGATTAGCCCGAAACTTTTCCGGCGACCAAAATGGGACTTCCTATATATCAATCTTTACCTCCGGACCATTTCAGAGCTCCTTGTGACGTCCGGGATCTCATCCGGGACTCCGAACAACCTTCGGTCACCACCATACATAACTCTATACTACCGAAATGTCACCGAACCTTAAGTGTGCAGACCCTGCGGGTTCGAGAACTATGTAGACATGACCGAGACACCTCTACGGTCAATAACCAATGGTGGGACCTGGATGTCCACATTGGTTCCTACATATTCTATGAAGATCTTTATTGGTCGAACCTATATGTCAAGGATTCAGTTAATCCCGTATGATGTTCCCTTTGTTCTTCGGTATGTTACTTGCCCGAGATTCGATCGTCGGTATCTCCATATCTAGTTCAACCTCGTTACCGGCAAGTCTCTTTACTCGTTCCATAATACAAGATCCCGTGACTAACACTTAGTCACATTGCTTGCAAGGCTTTATTGTGATGTTGTATTACCGAGTGGGCCCTGAGATACCTCTCCGTCACACGGAGTAACAAATCCCAGTCTTGATCCATGCCAACTCAACAGACACCCTCGGAGATACCTGTAGAGTACCTTTATAGTCACCCAGTTATGTTGCGACGTTTGATACACACAAGGCACTCCTCCGATGTCCGTGAGTTGCATGATCTCATGGTTATAGGAACATATACTTGACATGTAGAAAAGAGTAGCAATAAACCGGCACGATCATATGCTACGTTTGTAGTTTGGGTCTTGTCCATCACATCATTCTCCTAATGATGTGATCCCGTTATCAAATGACATCTCATGTCCATGGCTAGGAAACCTTAACCATCTTTTGATCGACGAGCTAGTCTATTAGAGGCATACTAGGGACATGGCTTTGTCTATGTATCCACACATGCATCTAAGTCTCTGATCAATACAATTTATAGCATGGATAATAAACGATTATCATGAACAAGGAAATATGATAATAACTAATCTATTATTGCCTCTAGGGCATATTTCCAACAGGATCACCCGAGGGGCCCAGAGCATATCTCTCCTGATCGAGGGGCAAATCCCATCTTGCTTGACCATGTCTCGTAGCATGGGTGTGGACAAGCCCAAAACCTACCTTTGTAACTACCCAGTCACGGAGTAGCATTTGGTTGGCCCAAAGCAAGTCTGTCACCATCCTGAGTACATGCGCCAGCTCAGGTCTTAGGACATAGAATGTATGTTGTACTAGAGACTCACAGATGACCTATCGCTGCGTCTCGTAGTTGGGTCTGTCCAACTCAGACCTTATCTCGACTCGGATCTGACTACATCGAATCTGACCAGACCTTTCTGAGTCCATATTATCCAGCTAGCATCCAATGCTACATGGTTAGTGAGACTGAACCATCCACCGTGTCATATGCTAGTCTAACTGGCTGCGTGTCCACACCGCCCATTAGACTAGTGACCATTTAGGACAGTCGTCATACAATGCATAGTCTCACAAACAAGTTACATACTTGTTAATACACATTAAAGAAAATGTCCAAGGACTATCTTTATTCATAAACACATAGGAAATATCATCATACATGATTGCCTCTTAGGCATATATCCAACACGTGCCCTGATCACCTGAAGATCATGTGGCCCAATGGCTGCCCTTGGATAGAGTGAACCAAAAAATTACCTGGCAACAGCCAACAAAAAGTCACCTGGCGGCCATGCCGCTGAAGAGCCGTGACCACCATCTTTGCCCGATCCCCGCTTCCATGAGCGCGACCTTCACGGGTCTGTCCTCACCCGAGGCTCGGAACCTTCGCTTGGTCCGAGCATCTCCTCCAGCTTCTCACTACACCCCACCGGGCAAGGCATGAGCATCGCTCGATGAAGGCGCTGGAAGGTGACACCTGCGTTCGTCAGCCCGAAGGGCATGCTGACATAGGTGTTCGGGTAGACCCATCCATGATCAGCAAGCGCTGGCCAGAAGGGGCCTTGATCCCTGGCCTTGTTGATCGAGAGTGTGTTGACACAGACGCGTGGCTGACAGATCGTCCCGATGACGGCAACTGTGATTGGTGGTGCAGGGTAGTCCCCGCCTCGCACGGCATGGGCTCCCCAAAGCTCTTCGATCGCTTTGAGGACGGACTTTTGCGAACTAAGCCCCACGTACCATGATCCCGGCTCGAGCTGGCATGCGTCGGAGCGCGCCTTCAGGTTGTGCTCGAGCGCCTCTCTTGCCTCACTGACCAAGCCGGAAACTTCCTCGATGGGAGCCCCCGGGCTCGGCCCAAGAGGGGTGCCATGCGCGCTTTCCTATGCGATAGGAGGCGGGACCCCATCACTGAGCGCAGAGCCTGAGGTTCCAGGATCCCCTATGGGGAGGAGCTTCTTCTTCTTCTTGCGTGGGTTCTCACGAGGCAGTGTGTCTTCCTCGTCGTCCGAGCGCTCAGCCGCCGCAGCATGGTAAGCACGCTCGAGGGTACAGACGGCATCCTTCTTATCGCAAGCAATGGTGATGACACCGCCACTCCCTGGCATCTTGAGGATGTTGTAGCCGTGGTGGGTTACTGCCATGAACTTCGTGAGAGCTGGGTACCCAAGGATCGTGTTGTACGGAAGGTGGATGTGCACGACGTCGAAGACGATGACCTCGGTGTGGTAGTTCTTGCACCCGTCAAAGGTGACAGGCAGACACACCTACCCGATGGGTATCGTGGACCCGTCTGTGACCCTCGAGAAGGGCTTAGTTGGCATGAGCTGTTTATACAGCACCTGGAGCGTCTCGAAGGTCTCGATGGAGAGGATGTTGAGCCCCGCCCCACTATCGATGAGGGTCTTGGTGACGAGGACGTTGCTGATGGTTGGGATACACAACATGGGGAGCTTGCCGTCCATAAACGAACACCTGAGCTTGTTGCTTGAGTCAAAGGTGATGGCGGTCTGGAACCAATTGAGGGGGCGCATCGCTTCAGGCTTCGGGAGGCTGCATTCACCTCCCGTGCGAATTGCTTGAAGGCACGGTTAGATGCTGGGGCCTGGGCGCCGCCCAAGATACAGGGCACCACCCTGATTTCCTGGAAGCCCCCAGCCCCATTGTCCTGCCTGTCTTCCTCTTTCCTTCTGGGTGGCGGAGGCAGCGGGGTAGTCCAGCTTCACGCGGGCGACCCTCGCGAGGCTGACCGCGTCGCGACACCTCCGGAGAGTTGTCGCACCAGCGGTCCTCACGAGGTGGTTCACGCTAGCGGTCATCCCGAGTTTGATTGAGCCAGCGGTCCTCCTAAGGCTAATCGCGCCACCCCTAACGCGGCTCCCAGTTGTCCCAGCGGCCTCCACCGCAGCCACTATTGTGCCCGAAGCCTCGGTCACCTCGGCCAGGGCACTTGCTGAAGTGCTCGGCATGGATCAGTCGGAGTTCCTGGCAGTCGGCGGTGTCGTGGTTGTTGGTGCCATGGAAGATGCAGGTCGGCCTTCCTCCTGGGGGGTGCTCTTCTCCCCGTCTACGCTTTGCCTCAGGTTTGGCCTCAAGCACCGCTAGGGCCTTGCGCTTTTCTTCCTTGGCCTTGGTCTTCTTCTCTTCTGGCTCTGCTGCCAGAGGCTTGCGGAGCGATAGGCGGCCCTCCTCAGCCTTGGCGCACTTGTTCGCCAGGTTGAACATCTCCAAGGTAGAGCATAGTTCGTCGTTCATGGTGAGCTCTTCCTTCATCTTGAGGTCAGTGACTCCGTCAGCGAAGGCCAAAATGATGGCCTCGTCTGACGCCCTGGGGATCTTGAGGCGTGTGGTCGTGAAACGTTGTATGAACTTGTGCAAGATCTCCCTATCCTACTGCTTGATACGCCGCAGGTCATTTACGGGCGCGCGGTCGCGGGTGCCTTGGAAGTTGGCAATGAAGCGTTTGCGTAGACCATCCCAGGAGGTGATGCATGCCTCCAGGACATTGAAGAGCCAGGAGAGTGCGCTGCCCTTGAGCGCCATGGGGAACCAACATGCCATGACCTTGTCGTCTCCTCCTGTCGCCCGGATACTCAACGAGTAGAGATGTAGGAACTCGGTTGGGTCTGGGGTGCCGTTGTAACATGGGGGCAGGTCAGGCTTGAACTTGCAAGGCCACGCGGTCGGGTAGAGCTCTGGGGCGATGTTGATGCACCCCACCATCTCGACGGGCACCGCGTGTGCGAGGACAACCTGGTCTTGATGCTCCTATGGGGCCGCCTCAAGCGGTATCCGGTCGCGGCGTTGGGTCGGCAGCGCAAGGAATGTGCGCGCGTCGGCATGTGGCCGGGGGACCACTTGGCAGCTTACTTCATCCCCCAGCCTCGCCCTCGGTTCGCGAGGCCGGTCACGGGGGCACGATTCTCGCCTGGGCTCGGGGTCAGCGTCGCGTCGTGGAGGCGGAGGCTGCGCATCTTGCACCATGTCGTTTGCTAGGGACGGTTGGGGTCGAAGTGAGTAGGAGAGTGCCAAGGGGTCGCCGGCAGCGCCGACGAGCTCCGTGATGCCCCAAAGCCAGTTGTCGTAGTGGTCGGGAGTGGGGTGGTAGCGGAGCAGTTCGTTAGCCATGGCGAGTGCACCCTAGCCACACACCGGCCCTGGCCAAACATGAGAGAACAATTCGGAGGCCGGGACGCCCGATGGAGTGGCGGTGTGGCCGTTGCG
The DNA here is from genome assembly GCA_022496015.1 of Hordeum marinum. Lineage (NCBI taxonomy): Eukaryota > Viridiplantae > Streptophyta > Magnoliopsida > Poales > Poaceae > Hordeum > Hordeum marinum. Next base: position 273,388,413 of record CM039674.1, on the reverse strand, counting down.
CTGCACGGTGACTGGCTGGGAGGAGTCTTGTTGCTCGTGGGCGTCGAGGACCGTGGCGGCATTCGCCACAGGCGAGGGTGACCTGCGTCCACCAAAGTGGCCCACCGGTGCCGTCTGGGTGACACGGGTAGCACGGAGCTCGGCGTGGGCTCGGCGAGCGTCAGACATCAGAGCGGGGAGGTGGAAGAACATCTTGGCTTGAGGGAGACTCCGACACGCCCCCTACCTGGCGCGCCAGATGTCAGATTTCGGGCTCCGCAAAACCCTTAAGATCCGAACACAGGGGCGTGTGTGAAGATCCCCTGCAGCCTCGCCTGACCTAGCTCGCTACTTGATGAACATAGCAAAGAACTCGCACGATGGCGAGGGAGAAGATGAACTCGACAGCTTACCCAGGTTCGGGCCGCTGCGAAGCGTAATACCCTACTCCTGCTTTGGTGGATTGCCTCTCGAGGAGGTGAGGATGAACAATTACAATGTTTCGGAGCCTCCTGAGGGCTCTCGGTGGTGTTCGAGGCTCCTTGTGGTTTGGTGGTCAGTGAGTGGTGGAGTTGGTGGGTTCGGTCGGATCGGGATCCCCCTCTACGAGGTAGCCTACCCTCTATATATAGTGGTGGCCCGGGTCCTTTTCCCTTATCGCAATGGCGAGAAGGGATCCCACAATGGACAATTTTGAAGGGGGGATAGGGGTTAGTGCTCGCTCTGCCCAAAGGCGATTTTTGCCTGCAAAGTGGCTGACGACAGCGCAGGGACGGGCTCAGCGATGACATCTGCCCTGCGGGACGGGTGGTTGTAACATCCCAAAATTTCATTTTGGAATGTTATGATTATAGCTATGCATCTAACAGCATCATTGCTTGAATGTATGTGTTTGTTGAAATGCCTTTTCTGACTTTCTGAAAGTCCTTTCTACTATTCCCTATGTTGCTTTCACCTATTGGAAATTTTGGTTATAAGTTCAAATAAGAGAGGAGGAACATGACACTCCACACCAGGTACTAATTGGTGATATATTTGAACAATAATAACCAGGGGTTATTTTGAAAATATTTGCAAAAAGGGTTTAAAAACAATTAGGCAATTTCTGAAAATATTATTTTTTTCAAAGTGTTCAAATGACAGAATAGAAATGTTCATTAAATAGCATTTATTATTCTGTTAATTTTGATATATAATAACCCTATATTTAGAGACGATTTGAATGCTTTAAAAACTTTTGAATGTCTCTGGAATTATTAAAAGGAAACGGTAACCGTTTCCGGTATTAAACGGGCCGGCCCACGACAGTTACTCGCGAATTAATTAGAAGCCGGCCGACCGAGCGCAGTAACGCCTCCCTCTCTCTCTGACGCTAGGTCCCACACCCGACCGACCGTTGCCCCGAAACGGTCATCGCCCTCCTCCCCGCGCGCGCCGGACCCGACTCGCCGGCCGTTTCCTCCCTCACCGGATCTCTCTCCTCTTAACTCCCCCGCACCCCTCGAGCGCCCTATAAGTAGCCGGCCACTTCCCGCATCCGTTCACCCCGAGTCCCCTTTTTTCTCTCGCGCCGAGACGCTGTCAATTGCTCGCCGGAGCTACTTCCCCACCGGAGCTCGCCGTCGACCGTAGCCACCACGTCCGACCACCGTTCGCCCCATTGTTGCCACCAGTCGACTCCGGAGAACCGTCGCCGTCGCCCGGACCATTTCCCCGTCCTCCCCGACCACCGGAGCGCCTCGCCGTCATCCTCGCCGCCTTCGGATCGCCGGAGAAACCCCGACGCCGGCAACCTCTCCCCCGTAAGCTCCCTCGACCATCGGATCCCGAATCAACGACCGTGATTAGATCGGATTTATTCCGAACCATTTTCTTCTTCCGATCGGTCGCCCGCCCGTAATCCTCGAGCACACACCCCCCTTAGCCAATCGGACAGCGCCACATAGCCCCCTGACCGTCGCAAATTATTTTCCTTTTTCAGTTTTTGTTTTAATTAACAGAATGTTTTCAAAATTTGTTTTGCTTATATCTTTTAATCTATTTAGTGTTTTGAATTGATTCATTTTGCAATAGCTCACATTTTTCATGTAGTTTCACCCTGTACTTTTAAATTTCAAATTTGAACTATAAAATTTGAATTGAATCAAATTTGCTTAAAATCTTCAAATCTGTATAACTAGAGTTTGAAAATAGATTTTGACATGAATCTTTTTGCTACTGTTTGGTATTAGTTCGGACTACCTTCATGCTTAGTTTGAAGATATTTAGGATATATTTGATTAATGTTTTAACCAAAAAAACAGAATCTGCCTAGTATTATAATATAATTTTATATACTTAATTTTAAGTAGTTTAAATTAGATTTGGTTTTATTTGTTTATTAGGTTCTGTTAGTAAACATTTAGTGTTTCACTCACTGTTAATAAAAATATAAATTTGCTTAATTTAATTTTATTTAACCTAGGAATCACAACTTATTTTCAAATAGGTTTATTTTGATTAAAACAACTAACTAGTAATAGTTTTGTTTTCAAACAAAGTTTTGTATATTTTGTTTCTGTTTTCTAAGACAGATTTAGTAGTAAATTATTTTCTATCAAGAACATGTTTTACTAATAAATAATAAGTTAGTTTTTCATTTCTTTTGTTAGTACAACTATAGTTGATTCATATAGTGTTTATCAAAACTTTTACAAACTTTACTAAAGTTTTCCCAACAAAATTAATTTGATTTTGTTTTGTTTAATATTAAAATATTCTATTGTTGCCTTGCTATCAACAATTGTCTTGTTATTTCAAAATAGTTTTATTATGTAGTAGTGTTTTCATCATCTCCTTTGGAAAACAAAACCTTGTGTGTTTTACTTGCTAGAGACTTTTGTGCATTGTTTGCCTTGATTGTTTAGTACTTCTTTGCTGAATGTTATGAGTACTTATTTTGGTTGTATGCTTATTTGAGTGCTTGTTTGCTTCGTTAGATTATTCGGAGTGTGAAGCTTGTTACTTAGAGTCACTCACGTACGAAGATCATCAATCAGGCAAGTCACTTTGATCATATTTTTACCCATGTTTTATATGCATTAGTTCTACCATCTCCCCAATTGCATGCAAGATAGGTTAGTTGGAAACTTGGTTACATTGTAATAGTATCATGTGGTAGGTACCCCTCCTCAACCCTCTTTGACAACTTTGGCCCCGGGAAACGTTGTTTTTACTTTTGCTATGCTATTAGTAGACGGGGTTGGTTGTGTGATTCATGGGAGTTGAGAGAGTTAATAATTTCAAGACCTACATAATGAACAAGATTTAAGACTCCGAGTTTTCAACATACCTCTGGGTGGATGATGGTTGAACGGCACCCTGGAGAAACCAGTGGATTTGCCTAGGTGATGCTGGAGATGGCCAGCATTCACGCGAAAGGTCCACCCAGGCACAAAGAGATGGATGGATGCTTTAAAACCCAAGGCTTACCTGCACAGCCACAAGTCATTATGGGCTCTGGCTTGGTTGGATATCGTGGTGACCCTGGACAGGCGGTGCTACGAGAGGTAGAAGAACGGTAGGAAAGGATGGGCACCGACAGAGTCGCAGGGAAACCCTTTGGAAGACCATGTTTTGGTCATCCGTTTCTCAAACACCCTGAAGTGCGAGAAATCAAACGGAGGCGACCAAATCTTGTGGGGAACGTGTGCAAAGCTCTGCAGAGTATTTCAAACCTAATCGATTAGCCGTGTCCACGGTCATGGACGACTTGAGCCAAAGGAATTGAAACTTCCGGAACTCTCAACACAATTAATATGATGATGTGGGTATTTAATAGTTTTGGGTATGAGAATTGGTTGGTGGAACCATCTCATTAATCAACCAACTTAGTAATATTTTGCTTAGCCCCTCTCTTGATGTAGGAAAAACTTGGCTTTATGCAAAAACTTACCACCCCACCTGCCATATATGCATATAGACTAGATGATTATCTTTTCACCCCTCTCTTGTGACTTTGCCAGCATATTCCATATGCTGACCTACATGGCTGCAACGTATCATGTTGCAGGAGTACTTTTCCGACCAGGAGTGAGAACACGTTCTATGCTCAGTGAGATGCCCTTCGAGTCAGATGGACTCATCTACCTTCGACGCTTCCGCAAGATTTAGATATTCTCATGAGTTGGCTTTTAGCCACTTTATTGTAATTTTTATTGTAATAAAGGACTCGATATGAGATTTCGATTGATATAATGCTGTGTGATTTCCCTTTGATATATACATGGATGTACCGTGTGTGTACCAGCATGATCTTGGGATGGTACGGAAACACCGGAGACTTGACCTTTCAGGTCGGGTCGCTACAGTGGTTGTGGTCTTCTTGCACCAGAATGGAAACCTCTGGGGGTGCTTTGGGAACCCGCGTACGTCCTTGCTCCCTTTGCACCAAAGGGGAAACTGCGCCGCCTGGCGCACTGGTGCTTGCATGTCCTGCATTGCGTCATCTTTGACTCCTGAGGCCGGGCCTTGCATAGAGATCTCTGCCACTCCGGAGGGGGCCTGGGGAGGCCCGTACCCTACCGGTCTCGATGCTGCTCCTCCTCGCGAGGCTTGGGCCCTCACAAGGGCCTTGTCCTGAGTGGGGTCACACCTTGCTGCATTTGGTTGATGATGTGGGACATGCCCTGGGCCGTAGGCAGGCAAGTCTGGGTACCCCCGTTCCCAGAATGCCGACAAGGTCCTAGGACTAGAAGATCCGAAGATCAAAGAAAAAGAAAAAACAACAACCCTAATGGGTGCACCACCACACTCCATACAAACCAGACTAGGCAGTGTAGCTCTGGCTCCGATGGTGCACTACAAAGGAATAGGCAAGGTTGGCGTCACAAAGGAGCACTGAATGAACTACCTATCCCGCGTCATCATATACCACCAGCCTGCCACCATGGCTTCAACTTTGTAGCAACAAACAGTCAAGGCACACCCACGGACACACCGGAGAAGAAGAACCAACTACCACGACCAAGACCACCCCTCTGACATTGCCCATAGGAGTCATCTTTGCCAAAAAAGCCCTCGTGCGCGTCTAGTCGAAGGAAGCACCATAGGGATCAAAGTCTTCAAGACAGCGCCCTAAAGAGGGGGAATGACATTGAAGATGTTGTCGCCGTGTGACCATGCAGAAGGATCTGGGCTTTCACCCGAAGAAATTGATCCCAGAGAAAAGGCGGCGAAATTCCCGACGATGCCTCCAAGGAGGATAAACGACGCCCACGGGCGCCGCCACCGTCGGCCAGTCAGCATCGGCTAGGCTTTCACCTGGGCAGCCACTCCCTCGCAGCAGGGCGAAGCCGACCCGTGCCTCCACTAGACCACGCACCCCTACATAGCCATCGCGCCATCACTATGCAGGACCACCAGCAAGCCTCCTCAACGACTTGCCTGCACCCCGCTCCGGCAAATAGCATCCGGGCACCACCAGCCATCGATAGTGCCCCTCCCAGACCGCCAGCCACGGACGACCTGCCAAGCAGCCAAGCCGCCGCGCCACGACCACCACAGCAACCGCCGTCGCCCCGTCGGACCGCCATCACCGACCATGATTACGAACTACATCAAGCAAGACTTTCATCTGGAGGATCTACACCGAACGCCGCACCACCAGTAGCAGACTACACATAGCCATATGCCGCTCGGCTCCAGCACATCACATGGTCACCTCAGTCCTTCCAAAGACGACCTAAGCACACGCCGCAGTCGAGACACAGCAGATCTGGCCCGCCTGCCTACTCGCAGTTGTCGCTGCCTCCCCGCCCGAGGCTAGTCAAAGCCCTAGGCTAGGACTCGCCCCACACGGCAGGCCCGACGAGGAGCTCCGTCGGAGCCATCTGAGCCCACCATCAGCCCGGAGCAGGCCAGATTTGCTACTCCCGCTCGCCACCTCCGTCGCGCGTCCACAGGAGGAGCCACGACCGCCACCACCAAGGCACATTGGCAGCCACCTCCACCGCTGCTCCCATGTGCGTCCCCGTGGCGCCCCACAGCAAACACGCGCCTCCCAGTCGCGTCGCCGATGCCTCTGCTCGGATGGGTGCCCCGCGCTGCCCAGTGCCTTGCGAGAGGGAGAGATCAGGGCCCACCGCCGCTGACTCCGTGCGGGCTTTACCCGGTGGCGCTCGGCGTTGGCGATGGGGGGAGGAGGTGAAGTGATGGGAGGTCCCGGTGGTGGCTAGGGTTTCGTACCCGGGCTGCTCGCGGGAGAGCGACATGGGGCTCCTTACGCTATGTCCGCCGCTCGTCAATCCAATTTTGCCAATTTGAAAACCTTTTTAATGAGAAACTTCATTAGGCATTTATACCAAGCACGAGGAGCTTACTTAAGACCATATAAAGCTTTGCGAAGTTTGTAAACATGGTCAGGTTTCTTAGGATTTAAAAATCTGGGAGGTTGTTTAACATAGACTTCCTCCTCTATTTCTCCATTTAAAAAGGCGCTTTTAATATCCATTTGGAAAATAGCGATGTCATGGTGATTCGAATAAGCAACAAGAATTCGAATAGCTTCAAGTCTAGCAACGGGGGCATAGGTCTCACCATAGTACATACCTTCGACTTGCATGTATCCTTGGGCTACGATACGCGCCTTGTTGCATACAACTTGACTGTCTTCATCTTGCTTGTTCCGAAACACCCATTTCGTAGTTATGATGTTTTGCTCATCCTTGGGCTTCTCTACGAGTGTCCACACTTTGTTCCTCTCGAAGTTGTGAAGATCTTCATGCATGGAATTCAACCAATCCGCATATTCAAGAGCTTGTTAAACCTTCAAGGGTTCAATGCTAGAGATGAAAGAATGATGCTCACAAAAGTTAGCTAGGCGAGTTTTAGAACGAGTGATCCTCCTTGTTTGTATGTCACCGAAGATTTGGTTGACAGGATGGTTTTTGATCACTTGTGCTCGAACTCGTGGTAGCTTTGGCTTGTTGGATGGTGGAGCTTCCTCTTCATCATCTCCTTCATCTTCATTATTGTTGAAGTTGTCATCTCCTTGAGGTGGTGGTGCGGGAGGTTGTGGTGGATCTTCATGATGTACTTCCTCCTCTTCTTCATATTGTCGTGTACCACTTGTGGATGCTTCCATGTCATCTTGTCGCTAGACTTGATGCTAAGTAGGAGCTTCCACTTGGGTTGATGAAGTACTTTCCTTCACCTCCTTGGGATAAATTTTGTCAATGGGCAAATCTTGGATAGCTTCCGAAGGATCCTTATATCCTACATCATTTGGCAATTGTTCAACTTGCGAACCATTAGATTCATCAAACTTCACATCTATTATCGGTTCAACTTTTCAAGTGAAGTTGTTGTGGACACGTAGGTGTGATAGTTCGATCCGTAACCAAGTAGGAAACCTTCATGAGATTTGGGAGAAAATTTATCACGGCGATGCTTATAAAGAATGTAGCACTTAGAGCAGAATACCCAAAAGTATCCAACTTGCTGTTTGTTACCGGTGAAAAGCTCATATGCCATTTTACCGAGAAGCTTGTGCAAGTAGAGTCGGTTTGTGGAATGACATGCTATTTCCACGGCTTCTGCCCAAAAGTGCCTTGGCATCTTGTATTCGTCAAGCATCATTCTTGCCTTCTCAATGAGGGTTCGCTTCTTCCTCAGAACAACTCCATTTTGTTGAGGCTTGTATGTAGCCGATAACTCAGTGAAATGCCTTCTTGAACTTCGATCCATTATCGCTTTGAGCCTTCTTGATCTTCACTTCAAATTGATTTTGCGCTTTGCGTGCAAAGTTCTTGAAGTTATTTTGTGCCTACGACTTATCATCAAGAAAGAATACCCATGTAAATCTGGAAAAATCATCAACTATAACTAGACCATAAGAGTTTCCATTGAGACTATTGTAAGCATTCGGACCAAAAAGATCCATATGAAGTAACTCGAGTGGTCTCCTAGTGGTCATGATGTTCTTGACCGGATGACTTCCACCTACTTGTTTTCTTGCTTGACAAGCGCTACAAAGCCTATCTTTGTCAAAGATAACATCTTTAACACCAAGAATATGATTTCCCTTGATAAGCTTATCTAGATTGTGCATGCCTACATGTCCTAGCCTTCTATGCCATAGCCAACCTTTAGATGATTTTGCAATGAGACAAGTACGAGGCTAGGCCTTTTAGTGAAACCGACAATGTATAGATCACATATACGAATATCGGTAAAGGAAGTTTTATGATTATCATGACGAAACACTTGGCAATCTACTTTAGTAAATAGCACATTGAAACCGAAGTCTGCTAGTCGAGATATGGAAACAAGATTGTAGCCAAGGGATTCAACAAGCAAGACATTTTGAATAGAGCTATCATGAGATATGGCCACCTTACCAAATCCAAGTACCATACCCTTAGAGTTGTCTCCAAAGGTCACATACCTCCGAGGTCCTTGATTAGGTGTGATCTCTTGGAACATGTCTTTATCACCAGTCATATGATCGGTGCATCCACTATCGAGAAACCATTGTTTTCCATCGTACATGTAATCATTGAAGTTTGCCATGAGACTTAGGCACTTCATCGTCTTGGCACATTCGATGTCAAACAACTCATCCTCATCATAGTAGCCATGTTCTTCATTGTCATCATTAGGTAGAATCTCCTCATCATGAAAACCAAGAGACTCGTTAGAATTTTGACTAAGACAATGTTCAAGATTATGTATGTGAATGTCTTCTACAACAATGTTGCTAATGGTAGTGACATCTCCTTTAGCATGCATAAGATCACGAAGCTCAAATAAGCATTTATCAAAGTTTGGATCACTAGGCTTCATTCCACGAAAGGCAACAGTTTTATGAAGAATTTCATCAAGATTACTTAATGAATAATTTGGATATCATTTCTCCAAATCATTCCACAAAGTATAAGCACATGCAAAATTCTTCAATTGAGTAAGCACAGATGTTGGTAAATCTCTAATGATAAGATTGATAGTTCTAAGGTTACTAATTATTTCAATTTCCTCTTTGTATGTGGGATGTAATTCAGATGGGGAACACATAGGTATTTTCAATATGCTTTCTCAAATGGAATTTTTCAAATAGATCAACCATAGCATCTTTCCATTTAATGTAGTACTCTCCATCAAGAATGGGCACTCTACAACTCAAACTCTCCAAACTAGGCATATCCGTCTTCCTCCAAACATGATTAAACCGAGGTTATGGAGACCTTGCTCTAATACCAATTGAGGGGGTCACTAGAAGAATATGTATAAAGGGGGTGAATATACTACTATCACAAATTAAAATCTACACAATATTCAAGTTAAGTGTTGGCATATTTTAGCAATTATAGCAAGTCTAGTACACCCTACACATGCAAGTCGTCAAGTATAGCAGTGATAACCCACAAGTATAGGGGATCGCAACATTTTTCGAGGGTAGAGAATTCAACCCAAATTTATTGATTCGATACAAGGGGAGCCAAAGAATATTGTCAAGTATTAGCGGCTGAGTTGTCAATTCAACCACACCTAAAAGACGTAATATCTGCAACAAAGTATTCGGTAGCAAAGTAATATGGAAGTAACGGTAACAGTGGCAAAGTGATAGTAGCAGTTTGTAATAATTGTAATAGTAGTGACGGAAAAGAAACTTAGCAAAGGTCAATATGTGAAAAGCTCGTAGGCAATGGATTAGTGATGGATAATTGTGTCGGATGGCATTCATCATGCAACAATTATAACATAGGGTGACACAGAACTAGCTCTAATTCATTAATGTAATATAGGCATGTATTCCATACATAGTCATACGTGCTTATGGAAAAGAACTTCCATGACATCTTTTGTCCTACCCTCCCATGGCAGCAGGGTCCTATTGGAAACTAAGGGATATTAAGGCCTCCTTTCAATAGAGAATCGGACCAAAGCATTAGCACTTAGTGAATACATGAACTCCTCAAACTACGGTAATCACCAGAAAGAATCCCGATTATTGTCACCCTGGGGGATGCGGATCATAACTCGTAATAGGTGTCTACAACTTTCAAGATAGGATCAAGAACACACATATATTCATGAAACCATAATAGGTTTAGATCTGAAATCATGGCACTCGGGCCCTAGTGACAAGCATTAAGAATAGCAAAGTCATAGCAACATCAATCTCAGAACATAGTGGATACTAGGGATCAAACCTAACAAAACTAACTCGATTACATGATAAATCTCATCCAACCCATCACCATCTAGCAAGCCTACGTTGAGATCACTCACGAACGGTGGAGAGCATCATGGAATTGGTGATGAATGATGATTGGTGATGATGAAGGCGTCGATTTCCCCTCTTCGGAGCCCAAAACAAACTCCAGATCTGGTCTCCCGAGGAAGAATAGGAGGTGGCGGCAGCTCCGTATCGTGAAACGTGATGAACTCTTCTCCTTTATTTTTTCTCCCCCAAATAGGAATATACAGGAGTGGAAATGAGATCGGAGGAGAAACAAGGGGCCCACAAGCCTGCTCGGCATGCCCTAGGGGTGGGCGCGCCCACCAGGCTTGTGGCCAGGTGGTGGCCCCCCTACAGTTGATTCTTTCGCCAATATTTTTTATTAATTTCAGAAATATTCTCCATAAATTTTTAGGTCAACCCGAGAACTTTTATTTCTGCACAAAAATAACACCAAGGCAATTCTGCTGAAAATAGTGTCTGTCCGGGTTAGTTCGATTCAAATCATGCAAATTAGAGTCCAAAACAAGGGCGAAATAGTTTGGAAAAGTAGATACGTTGGAGACGTATCAACTCCCCCAAGCTTAAACCTTGCTTGTCCTCAAGCAATTCAGTTGATAAATTGAAAGTGATAAATAAAAACTTTTACAAACTCTGTTTGATCTTGCTGTTGTAAATATGTTTAACTTATGTTCAGATTTTCAGCAAAGATTATAGACTAACCACATTCACACTAACATTTAGGTCTCCCGTTTACTCATATCAATGGCATAATCAACTAGCAAGAAATAATAATAAGTCTCAGATGACAACAATTTAATCAAAACAATCATGATACAATATGACATAATGGTATCTCGCTAGCCCTTTTAGAGACCGCAAAACATAAATGCAGAGCACCTCTGAAGAACGAGGGCTGACTAGACATTGTAATTCATGGTAAAAGAGATCCAATCATACTCATACTCAATATCAAATATTAGCAAAGCATACAAATGACGGTGATGCTCTCTAACTGGTGCCTTTTATTAAAACATGATGAGTCAACAATAAAGTAAATGGAAAGGCCCTTCGCAGAGGGAAGCATTGATTTGCAGAGGTGCCAGAGCTTGAGCCTTTAAAATAGATATAGGTAATGATTTTGGAGCAGTATGCTTTCATTGCTCACATAACCACCAAGAGGTTTTCAATATCTTCCATGCTAGATATATTATAGGAGGTACCCAAACAGAATAGTAAAGCTTTTACTCCCCCTCCACCAATCAGTCACACTCCACGAAGAGCCGAATCCACGGGTACCGTCCATACAAACACGGTCCTAGGGGAGTTTTGTTTAATTATAATTTGCTTTTTATTTCGAGCATGGGACTGGGCATCCCAATTACCATCCACTTTCTCGTGAATGATAGTGAATCAACACATATCGTGAGGATAACCCACCTAGCATGGAAGGTACTGACAGCCCCCAGTCGCCACATGAGCGATTTGGGCATACAAAACAGAAAGTTTATTTGAAGGTTTAAAGTTTAGCACATGAAAATTTACTTGGAACGGTAGGTAAATACCACATATAGGTAGATATGGTGGACTCATATGGAACAACTTTGGGTTTATGGAGATGGATTCACAAGCAGTATTCCTGCTTAGTACAAGTGAAGGCTAGCAAAAGACTGGGGAGCGACCAACTAGAGAGCGACACAGTCATCAACATGCTTTAAGATTAACCAACATTGAATGCAAGCACGAGTAGGATATAATTCACTATAAACATAAACATCATGGAGGCTATGTTGATTTGTTTCAACTACATGCATGAACATGTGCCAAGCCAAGCCACTCGAATCATTCAGAGGAGGATACCATTCTATCATACTACATCACAACCATTTTAATATGCATGTTGACGCTCAAAACAAACCATTATTAAATCTTAGCTAATTAAGCATGGCATGAATAACTATAATCTCTAATTGTCATTGCAAACATGTTCAACCCATAATGAGCTGAATCCCGAATGATGAGCTAATCATATATACAAAATTAACATAGGTCGAGTTAATACCAGCTTTTCTCCATCTTAGTCAGTTCATCATATATCGTCATTATTGCCTTGCACTTGCACGACCGAACGATGTGAATAATAATAAGAGTGCACGTGCATTGGACTAAGCTGGAATCTGCAAATAATAAATCAAAGGAGAAGACAAGGCAATATGGGCTCTATGTAAGATAAACAATAATGCATATGAGAGCCACTCAACATGTCGTGGTCTTCTCCTTACGACCCAAAGAAAAGAAAGGAAAATTATTTACACGGGAAAGCTCCCAACAACCAAAAGAAGAACGAGAAATCTTTTCGGGTTTTCTTTTAATGCTACAACTAAAACAAACTAGAAGGTAAAGCTAGAACTATTTTTTTGGATTTTCTTAAAGATTAATCAAACACACAAGAAGAAAGCATATAGAAGAAATGAACTACCATGGATAGTACAATGAAAAAGTATGAACACCGACAACTGAAATGAGTGTGTGAACATGAATGTAATGTCGGTGAGAAATACATACTCCCCCAAGCTTAGGCTTTTGGCCTAAGTTGGTCTAGGGCCATGGCTGGAAATAACCTTCTCCGAGATACTCCAGAGGACACTAAGGGTTCCATTGATTAGCGACCTCCTATGGATCCCACTGAAAAACCGGGACCTGGTATGGATCAAGGGCCGGTGCCTGCTCAGGTGCTGGGGGTTGCGAAAAACCCTAATATCGGTAGATGTCACCGGGCATAATAGTGTACCTACCTGAATGAATATTGAACAGAGAAGAAGCAGGCAGAGTAATAATCTCACAAGTACCCTGACTAAATACTAAATTGTAAAGCAGCCTCCTATCATCATTCTTCTTAATAACATCATGGGCTACCATACGGTCATAATCTAAAAACTTCGCGGGTATCTGCCTCTCATCTTTCTCATGAAGCCTAATGAGTATCTCAAAATGTTTAGCTAAACGAGATGCATAGATACCTCTGAATATGGGCCCCTTCGAACGGTTGGTGTTCAACCGTTGGGCCACCATATAGCCTAGACTAAAGGTCTATCAGCAAATAAATCATGGCGCAAAATAGCAAGGTCAGGGGCACTAAGGCTTCCACTCTCCGAGCAACCAACTAAACATATTTCCGCAAATAGTGAATAATAGCGTAGCACAGGAAAAATGTAAACTAGTTGCTCTTGCCTTTGACACGCCTCTCTCTTCCCCTACAGTGACTGCGGCAATAAAATCTTCCATGTCTCGAGGACGTTGTTCCCTGATGCTGCTCCCATAGGGTATCTTGCAAACTTTGCAAAAATCATAAAGGTTCATTTTCTTAGGCACATCATATAAGTGAAATTCTTTTGTAGGAGGGTCTTCCCTAGGATCAAAGTGAAATTTTTGCACAAAGGTATTAGTGAGCAAGAGGTACTGGTCACACTTATCGTTGAGGAAGTCGGTGATGCCTTCATTCTCAGCCAAATAATAGAAATCTTTGTAAATTCCGGTCGCTCTTAAGAATGTGTCACACGGCCATTCACATGGTCGAACTTCCGCGATGCGAGGAAGATTATATTTGGGTTTCTCCTTCATTTCATTTTCATCTTCCTTAGAACCCCCGCTTGAAGAACCTCTTAATAGTCTTCTCAACATCTTTTCTTTCACTGAAAAATTTCTGAAATTTTTAGTGAACTAAAATAAAGGTGAACAAAACTTAACAAAACTCATAGCAACTACTCCCTCAAGTGCCTAGAGACTATATCATGCATCAAAACTACTTGGGACCATACAAATTTGACATGCAAGCTCAGAAACAAGGTCACCACAATAGCAAAAATTTGCAATATATAAGGCACTAGAACAAAAACTAATTGGACCATTGGAGGAGTCACATACTGACGAGTAATCCCCTAAATAGTTTTGCAAATGGAGCTTTGAGCAAAGAGATCAAAAATGGCAGCAAGATGAGCTAGAACATGGGTTTGAGCAATGGTGGGATTTTTCTAGAGGAAGATGAAGTGAATGGGTGCTAGAATAAGTGAAGGAGGGCCACGTGGGACCCACAAGCCACCAGGGAGCACCCAGGGGGGTGGTCGCGCCTTGCAGGCTTGTGGCCCACTGGTGCAGCCCCCCGATGCATACTCAGTGCCAAAAAAACTTAAATATTCCAGGAAAAAAACCATACTCCATTTTCAGGACATTTGAAGAACTTTTATTTTCAGGTCACTTTTTTATTGCACGGGAAACTCAGAAAACAGAAAAATAATAACATTTTACTTAATTTCATCTAGGTAACAGAAAGTAAAAGTTAGGTACGGGAAGTTGTGCTTTCTAAATTCGTCCACTCATGCTCATCAAAAGGAATCCATCAATAAGGTTGATCAAGTCTTATTAACAAACTTCTTTCGAATAACATGAAACCGAAGAATTTTCAAATAACACTAAGTTACCTCAATGGGTATATGCATTTCCCCAACAATAAGTATATCATATTTCTTCTTGACAGTAGGAAGAGGGAACTCAAAGTCTCCAATAATAATCGTTGGAATTTTTTCAATAGAGTTGATACTATCAACTTGAGGTTGTTTCTTTGGAAAGTGTACCGTATGCTCATTACCATTAATATGAAAAGTGACATTACCCTTGTTGCAATCAATAACAGCCCCTGCAGTATTCAAAAAGGGTCTACCAAGGATGATCGACATACTGTCGTCCTTGGGAATATCAAGAATAACAAAGTTCGTCAAGAGAGTAGCATTTGCAACTACGACAGGTACATCCTCACAAATACCGATAGGTAGAGCAGTTGATTTATCGGCCGTTTGCAAAGAAATTTCAGTAGGTGTGAACTTACTCAAATCAAGTCTACGGTATAACGAGAAAGGCATAACATTAACACCAGCTCCAAGATCACATAAAGCATTTTTAACATAATTTCCTTTAATAGAGCATGGTATAGTAGGTACTCCAGGATCTCCAAATTTCTTAGGTCTTCCACCTTTAAAAGTGTAATTAGCAAGCATGGTGGAAATCTCGGCTTCCGGTATCTTTCTTTTATTTGTCACAATATCTTTCATATACTTAGCATAAGGAGACATTTTCAAAATATCAGTGAAGCTCATACGTAAAAAGACAGGTCTAAGCATTTCAGCAAAGCGCTCAAAATCCTCATCATCCTTTTTCTTGGATGGTTTAGGAGGAAAGGGCATGGGTTTCTGAACCCAGGGTTCTCTTTCTCTACCATGTTTCCTAGCAATGAAGTCTCTTTTATCATATCTTTTATTCTTAGATTGTGGGTTATCAAGATCATCAGCAGGTTCAATCTCCACATCATTATCATTACTAGGTTGAACATCAACATGAACATCATTATTAATGTTATCACTAGGCCCATGTTCATCACCAGATTGTGTCTCAGCATCAGAAATAGAAATATCATTTGGATTCTCAGATGTATCTATAACAGGTTCACTAGCAGCATGCAAAGTACTATCATCATTCTTTTTCCTACTCTTATTGGAATGAATAGGTGCATCAGTATTAACTCTCTGAGAATCTTGCTCAATTATCTTAGGATGGCCCTCAGGATACAAAGGTTCCTGAGTCATTCTACCTCCTCTAGTCACAACTTTAACAAAATGATCATTGTCTTTACTATTCATCTCATTAAGCAAATCATTTTGAGCCTTAAGTACTTGTTCTACTTGAGTGGTTACCATGGATGCATGTTTACTAATAAGCTTAAGGTCATTGACAGTTCTACTCAGATAATCACCCAAGCGATCGAGCATGTAAGCATTATGTTTCAATTGTCTACTAACATAAGCATTGAAATTTTCTTGCTTCACAATAAAATTATCAAATTCATCCAAGCATTGTCTAGAAGGCTTATTATAAGGGATATCTCCTTCATCAAATCTACGGAGAGAATTTACATCTACTACCTATGTCGGGTTATCAAGACCATGTATTTCTTCAATAGGTGGTAGATTCTCAACATCTTCAGCTTTAATACCCTTTTCTTTCATAGATTTCTTTGCCTCTTGCATATCTTCAGGACTGAGGAATATAATACCTCTTTTCTTCGGAGTTGGCTTTGAAGGTGGTTCGGGAATAGTCCAATCATTATCATTGCTCAATATATTATTCAATAGTAATTCAGCATGTTCAACAGTTTGTTCCCTGAAAATACAACCAGCACAACTCTCTAGGTGGTCCCTAGAAGCATCGGTTAGTCCATTATAAAAGATATCAAGTATTTAATTTTTATTGAGAGGATGATCAGGCAAAGCATTAAGTAATTGGAGAAGCCTCCCCCAAGCTTGCGGGAGACTCTCTTCTTCAATTTGCACAAAGTTAAATATTTCCTGCAAGGCAGCTTGTTTCTTATGGACAGGAAAATATTTTTCAGAGAAGTAATAAATCATGTCCTGGGGACTACGCACACAACCAGGAGCAAGAGAATTAAACCATATCTTAGCATCACCATTTAATTAAGAATGTAGTAATAGCAAAAAATTTCCTCATGAGTAAATAGGGTGGCTATATCATTCAATTTGGTAAGATGTGCCACAACAGTTTCAGATTCATAACCATGGAAAGGATCAGATTCAACCAAAGTAATTAACTCAGGATCGATAGAGAATTCATAATCCTTATCAGTAACAAAGATAGGTGAAGTAGCAAACTTAGGATCATATTGCATTCTAGCATTCAAAGATTTTTCCTTCCACTTGCGAAGCAATTTCTTAAGATAATCTCTATCCTTACAAGCAAGAAAGTCCCTAGCTACCTCTACTTCCATAACATAACCTTCAGGTATATCAAGCAATTCATATCTAGGAGATCTAGGTCTAGCAGGTGTATCATAGTGTTGAGTTTCAATAATTTCATCAGATTCAGAAATATTATCAGTTTCAGCATTGGCTCTAGCAATTTGTTCATCAAGAAATTCACCCAGTGGCACAGTATCATCAAGCAAAGTATCATCATAAGCATCATGCATAGTAGAAGTAGCGTCATCAATTACTTGCGATATATCAGAATTACTAGCAGGTGGTGGTGTCGCAAATTTACTCATAATAGAAGGTGAATCAAGTGCAGATCTAGATGGCAGTTCCTTACCTATCCTCGTAGTTGAGGCTATATCTTGGTTTTGGATCTTTAAGATTCCTCACAGTGATCAACAGATATATATCCCAAGTGACTCAGAGAATAGAGCTATGCTCCCCGGAAATGACGCCAGATAAAGGTCTTGATAACCCACAAGTATAGGGGATCGCAACCATTTTCGAGGGTAGAGTATTCAACCCAAATTTATTGATTCGACACAAGGGGAGTGAAAGAATATTCTCAAGTATTAGCAGTTGAGTTGTCAATTCAACCACACCTGAAAGACTTAATATCTGCAGCAAAGTATTCAGTAGCAAAGTAATATGGAAGTAACGGTAACGGTGGCAAAGGGATAGTAGCAGTTTGTAATGATTGTAATAGTAGTGACGGAAAAGTAACTTAGCAAAGATCAATATGTGAAAAGCTCATAGGCAATGGATCAGTGATGGATAATTGTGTCGGATGGCATTCATCATGCAACAGTTATAACATAGGGTGACACAGAACTAGCTCCAATTCATCAATGTAATGTAGGCATGTATTCCATATATAGTCATACATGCTTATGGAAAAGAACTTGCATAACATCTTTTGTCCTACCCTCCCGTGGCGGCGGGGTCCTATTGGAAACTAAGGGATATTAAGGCCTCCTTTTAATAGAGAACCGGACCAAAGCATTAGCACTTAGTGAATACATGAACTCCTCAAACTACGGTAATCACCGGAAAGAATCCCAGTTATTGTCACCCTAGGGGATGCGGATCATAACTCGTAATAGGTGTCTACAACTTGCAAGATAGGATCAAGAACACACATACATTCATGAAAATATAATAGGTTAAGATCTTAAATCATGGCACTCAGGCCCTAGTGACAAGCATTAAGCATAGCAAAGTCATAGCAACATCAATCTCAGAACATAGTGGATACTAGGGATCAAACCCTAACAAAACTAACTCGATTACATGATAAATATCATCCAACCCATCACCGTCCGGCAAGCCTACGTTGAGATTACTCACGAATGGTGGAGAGCATCATGGAATTGGTGATGAAGGATGGTTGGTGATGACAAAGGCATCGATTTCCCCTCTCCGGAGTCCAAAACGGACTCCAGATCTGGTCTCCCGAGGAAGAACAGGAGGTGGCGGTGGCTCCGTATCGTGAAACGCGATGAACTCTTCTCCTTTATTTTTTTCTCCCCAAATAGGAATATATAGGAGTGGAAATGAGGTCGGAGGAGCAACAGGGGGCCCACAAGCCTGCTCGGCGCGCCCACCAGGCTTGTGGCCAGGTGGTGGCCCCCTGCAGTTGATTCTTTCACCAATATTTTTTATTAATTCCAGAAATATTCTCCGTAAATTTTCAAGTCAATCCGAGAACTTTTATTTCTGCACAAAAATAACACCAAGGCAATTCTGCTGAAAACAGCGTCAGTCCGGGTTAGTTCCATTCAAATCATGGAAACTAGAGTCCAAAACAAGGGCAAAAGAGTTTGGGAAAGTAGATACGTTGGAGACGTATCAAGCAGCAGAAAGTAAGGACATTGCACATGGAAGTAAGGAGTTGAGATAGTGAGATCAAACGCGTGAAGGACACGAAGATTTTCCCCATGGTTCCGATAGGTGGTTCTATCGTACGTCCACGTTTATGGAGTCTTCAACACACAGAGGGTAACGTTCTGAGAGTCCACGGAGGGCTTTACCCACGCAGGGTTCCACGAAGAAGAAACCTTGACTATACCATGATGGCCTACGTCCGCAGAGGACTAGCCTAACTCGGGGTAGATCTTCACGAAGTAGGCGATCTCCTTTTGCTTACAAACTTCTTGGTTCATTCCACAACACGAAGTAGGAGGCTCCCAAGCAACACCTAACCAATCTAGGAGGCACCACCCTCCAAAAGGTAATAGGCTCGATAATGTCGATGAACTCCTTGCTCTTATGCTTCAAGATGATAGACTCCTAAACACTCAATCACTCTCATAGATTTGGCTTTGGTGGAAGAGATTGATTGGGTGGAAAGCAACTTGGGGAGGCTAGAGATCAAGATTCATATGGTTGGAATGGAATGGCTTGATCTGAACACATGAGTAGGTGTCTCTCTCTCAGAAAATCTGATGGGATAAGTGGGGATTTGTTCTGAGTGCTTTTCTTACGAGTGAGTGGTGGAGGAGGGGTATATACAGGCATCTCCACAAATCTAACCGTTACACCTAAAGTGATCAACTCGGTGACACCGATGTGGAATCTTGGTGGTACCGAGTTGCTCCAAAGGTAGCAACTTTTGAATCTTGGTGAGACCGATACATAAATCTCGGTGGTACCGATTAGATGACCAACGGTCAGATTGCACAACTCGGTGAGACCGATTCTCAAATTTCGGTGGTACCAATTCTTGACAACGGCTAACTAGAAAGTTGGTCCAAAACTCAATGAGACCAATTCACCAAACTCGGTGGTACCGATTCTTGAGAATGGCTAACCAGAAAGTTGGTCCAAATCTCGATGAGGCCGATTGGCAAAACTCGGTGGTATCGATGCTTGAAAATGGGATACCCAAAAGTTGGCAACTGATTTCGGTGGCACCGAATAGAATGATGGTAGTACCGAGATGGTTTTGGCTTAGGATATGTCGAGGGTTTGAATCTCGGTGAGACCGAATAGGAATTGTTGGTCTTACCGATTTGAGTGGTAGGGTTCTAGACAAAGTATTTATGGGAGAGCTTGTGGGTGTTTTTGGTGACTAACACGTGTGCACGTGGAGCATCTTGTTCACCAACAGTACCTTGCTCCCTTTTAATAGTATTGGCTTTTCCTATGGACTCAAAGTGATTTCTCACAAAGTAAAATGTAGAGTCCTCTTGCTTGAAGCTTTTTACAATGCTACTCCTTCTCCTTCTTCTTCTTGGGGATACTCTCCACACACCTTAGCCAACCTTCTCCGTGGACTTTATCTGAAATGCACTAGATAAAAGTATTAGTCTAAGAGACAATGTATGTTGTCGTGAATTATCAGAACCACCAAGGGAGCATATTGTGCTTTCAGCCAACGCCCCCCCAGGGCGCGCCAGGCCCCCTGGCGCGGCCTGGTGGAGGGTAGACACCTCGCAGGTACCCCGACCCTAATTGCAACGCTATAAATCCACAATTCCCCGAAAAAAATCAGACAGAAAGTTTTACCTCGTTTCACGATACGGAGCCACCGCCACCACCTGTTCTTCATCGGGAGGCTAGATTTGGAGTTCATTTGGGGCTCCGGAGAGGGGAATCCTCGGTCTTCGTCATCATCAACCCTTCTCCATCGCCAATTCCATGATGCTCCCCACCGGGGGTGAGTAATTCCTTCATGGGCTTGCTGGTCGGTGAGGAGCTGGATGAGATTCATCATGTAATCGAGTTAGTTTTGTTAGGGCTTGATCCCTAGTATCCACTATGTTCTAAGATTGATGTTGTTATGACTTTGCCATGCTTGATGCTTGTCAGTAGGGCCTGAGTGCCATGATTTCAGATCTGAACCGTTTATGTTATCATCATTATATCTATGTTCTTGATCCGATCTTGCCTAGTCATATGCACCTATTTCGTGTTATGATCCGTCAATCCCATATTGACAATATTTGGGATACTTCACGGTGATGACCATAGTTTGAGGAGTTCATGTATTCACTAAGTGCTAATGATTAGTTCCGGTTCTCTATTAAAAGGAGGCCTTAATATTCCTTAGTTTCCTTATGGACCCCGCTGTCACGGGAGGGTAAGACAAAAGATGTGATGCAAGTTTTTTTCCATAAGCATGTATGACTATATACAGAATACATGCCTACATTACATTGACGAACTGGAGCTAGTTCTGTGTCACCCTAGGTTATGACTGTTATATGATGAATATCATCCAACGAATACTCTGATCCAGTGCCTATGATCTTTTCACATATTGTTCTTGCTAAGTTGCTACTACTGCTGTTACTATTGCACTTGCTACAAAATCACTACTGCTACAGTTATTGCTATTGTTACTGTTACTACTACTATCAAACTATCATATTACTGTGCTACTGGTCACTTTGCTGCAGATATTTATCTCCAGGTGTGGTTGTATTGACAACTCAACTGCCAATATTCTCAAATATTTTTTGACTCCCCTTGTGTTGATTCTATAAATTTAGGTTGAATACTCTACCCTCGAAAACGGTTGCGGTCCTCTATACTTGGGGTTATCAATAATGCATAGGACGTATGGTACCTAAGCACTTGAGAAAATATAGAGCAAAAAAAGAATTGTAAACTTGCTATAAGATTATAAACTTATTTGCTCTAGTTCATCTACTTGCCGATTGTAAGTCCAGTTTCCTTTGTGTTTCCATTTTCTTCCTATAACATATATAAAAGTTTGATGAGTGTTTATCCAGTTTCAGGTTAAATTGGTTTTTGATGATATTGCTCCCGTGGTGGGTCTGTCAGTAGAAGTTGGAGCACTCAAGACGAGCCAAGGTGTGCGTCCGAGGATGACGACGACAGCTTTGTGTGTGTGCCTACCTGTGCTCGTGTGTTGTACTAGTGTGGGGTGTGCATGTTGTGTGTGTTTGTTTCTGATTCTAATTGAAGTTTTCACCTCGATGTTTCTCTGAGACGTTCAAGTATTACTGTCTAAAAGGTGCAGTTATGAACTCACCCACGGCTCCAAGTTACTTATTCATGCTGTTGGCCCTTAGTGCTAGTTGAGGAGTTAAATAGTGAAGATGAACATTATCTCTGGGTTATAATGCTCCTAACGATCACTTGGAATCTTATCTTCAATATCTCGCTGATATGGAACAGCAGAATGTCGCAATATGTACTTGTACAAAGTTTTTCTAGTACTGATTGACTAGTGCTTGCCTTGCCAGTTGCGAGGATATGCAACATATGTTTAAGCAAGCATTTATGTTGTGTTACAAACGAAATCTTTCCACCGTTCCATAAAAGATTGTGTGAATTTTTAAATAGATTTTAGAAACGAAGTGTAAAGACGGTAGCTCATCATTTGACCATTGTTTGCAACATATACAATCTTTTGATGATTGTGTAATTGTTTTCATGCGTTATCATAGGTCTAACATTCCAGTATGTATATTATAATCAGTTCAGAGGGCATAACAAGTTCGGTATGGATCGTTGCATCGATGGTTACTATCACAAACCACAAAAACATTTCCTGGAGAAGGAAATTCAGCCAATTCAAGTATATAAACTGTGGAAGTTCGGTGATGATGACATGTCAAAACACATTATAAATTAAACCTAAAAGTTTCACTTCTATAAGTTCAAGTAATCAGCCGCTAAACATTTTGGATTGTGAAAAATAGCTCAGTACAAACACACACATATATATCAGTACGACTACTCTGTTTTTTGCATGGGAAAACACGAATATGGGTCTCACAGTATTTAAAATTACTCTTAAACGGTTGCGAACTTAAGAAAATGTTCAACGTGACTAAGTTTCGCATTTTTGATAGCTTTCCAACGGTATATTATTTTCTTTATTTCGACAAACTTTTTTAGAAATCACGTTCGAAACCAAAATTCATCGAATTCGGATTGGAATTTAAACCGTAAAGAATTAGGAAAAACTTTCAATACGAAAAATTTGCGCATTTTTCATAGCTTTGCAACGCCATATCATTTGCGTCAATCCGACAAACCATTTGCAGAAAATCGCTAAAATACGTTTCGCCCAGAATTTCATCGTTTTTCAAATTACTTTTAAATCATACAAAATTAAAAAAAAAACATTCTAAATATGGAAGATGCGTATTTTCACCAGCTTTCCAACGCCATCTCATTTGCTCAATTCCGAAAAACCGTTTAAAAATTACTCCAAAATACGATTCACGTTTTCAGTTTTGAAAAACAAACGTATTTTTTTAAAACTGTTCTTAAACCATGATGATTTTGCAGAACAAAATATAATTGTAATCTGGATGTCAAGAGATTTCCAACGATATGTTACACGCCCGTTTTGATGATTTTTCTTACAATGTTTGTTATTTTTGTTTTTGAACTAAATAGGACGAACAGTTCAACGTAGTGAAAGCATTAGTCCAATCGCTCGAATTCGTCAATTCAACAATAGTAACAGAATAATATTCTGTTACGCGAAACAGAATAGCTCAGAGCGATGTCAGAATAATTATTCTGACAACACTTCCGAACTGCAGGGTTAACGCGGTGTACTGCATCCCTATCAAATGAACACTGCAATGTCAGCAGAAAAAACTACACCTATGATTTCAGCATCGTTTTCGGTCCAGTTTCTAAACCGTTTGTCGAAATGAGGCATATAATATACCATTGGATAGCTACGGAAAATCCGCAACTTTTCCACGTTGATCACTTTTCATGATTCCCCACGGTTTAAGAGCAGTTTCGAAAACGGTGGCCGCCCGACGAGTGGCAACGAGCGTATTTTCGTGTTATTTTCTAAACCGCTTGTCAGAATGAATCAAACGATACAGCGTTGGAAAGATATCATCGAGGCGCAACTTTTTCATGTAGATTACGCCCTCTAATTCATTACGGTTTGAAAGTAATTTCAAATTTACTAAAAACGAATTTTGTTTTTCAATTTTTTTGGTATGGTTTTCGTTCCAGTTTTCTAACCGTTTGTCGGAACGAGGCGTGTGATACAGCATTGAAAAACCGTCTACGAATGTGCAACTTTCATATGTTGATCATTTGTTAAGATTCCTCTCGTTTTTAAATGGATTATGAAAACGGTGCGGCTATCTACGAGTGGCAGCGAGCGTATTTTCATGATTTCTTCCAAATCGCTCGTTGAACACTCACTCTAATTCCTTACGGTTTAAGAGCATTTTTTTTATTTTTTATCGAAACACGGACACTTTGTTTTTCGCGATCCCAAAATCGATGAGTGAACTGCATTAGACGGTAGAACGCACTGCTTTAGACGGGCAATCGGACTGCATCCTACAAGCAAGCAAACAACATGGTTTGTTTTGTGAGACGCGAATTTTGCCATGTGAGGAAGTGGACCGCACTTCACAACATCTGTAAGAGAACCTCAGCACTATCGAGAAGTGAACCTCATTACTATTTTGTGTCGTTTCCGCAAAATTTCTTGCACTTCACATTTTTAGGAGTAAATGAGCCGCGATACTACGAAAAGTGAACCGCATGAGTTATTGTTGTATTTTTTCTAACTTTGTTTGAATTGAGAGTGGGGCTGAGTGTAGCCCACGAAACTGAAAGTGAACTTACTCGGCACGAACTAGTGAGTTGCAAGAAAATTTCCTCACACGAAGAAGTGCACTCTCGATCAAAATCAAATTACCCCAACGTTAATGAAGTGAGTTGCATGTTCTTTTACAAGATGTGCACATCATGGGAGTAGTGCACTGCAACGAACAAAAGTGAACCTATCTGTGTGACAAAACTAAACCTCTCGATGTGCTTGCATTTTTTCCCTGTTCGTCCGTGGCGAGAAACTTGGATCCGTCATTGAACCAAAAAGAGGGAGTACAGAGAGAGGGGAACCATCTGCACCCACCCTCGATCAACGTTAAAGTGGAAAAACCTTGCTGGTTAAATTACACACATTACATAATAAGTAACAATACTAAACCGGCAAGGCTTTGATTTTTCTTATTTTTTGACTTTTTTTTAATGCTACGTGAGATTTACCGCCGAAGATCGCCGAAATATCTCGACCTGAGCAGCGCCCATCGCTATTTTATTTTTCACCGCTCATAGCTACGCTTCTTTTCCTCTTCGCGTCCTCCTCCTTTTCCCACCTCGGCCCCCAGTCAATCCACCGCCGCGATCACCTCGGCTTCCATCACACCATCAGATAAGCGCCGGCTACGTGCTCCTTAATCCCTGCACGGAGCGCCCTCGCCGGCCTGTCTCCCTCGCCGGCGCTGGAAGGGGGGTTGGGAGGGGAAATAGGGAATCCCCGCGACGTGCAGCGCATGAGGCGGTGCAAGGAGGGAGGTGAGCGCGCAATCCATGGCAGCGGCCACGCACGTGAGGGTGGAGGGGCACGTGCGGCTGCTGGTAGCGCACCTCGGTTGCCGGAGGTATTTCTCTGTACTCGCGACAGGCTGCACAGGAGTCGCGCCCAGACTGCTGCAGGATGAGGGCGGACGGTCGGAGAGGTCAAACTGCGCTGCATGCGCCATCAAGCATAGCATCGGAAGGTTCATGGCCTGATGGCCATATACTCATAATATGTTCTGCTCCATGTACGCTCTTACCTGTGCTTTGTGCTTTGCATCCTCCTCCTCTGTTTAATTCTGTTTGCATCATGTTGCCTGCAACATGTTTGCTGAAATGTTTTTTCTCCTTGATTTTCTATTCTTGATGGAAAAAGTAGCAGGACATTACAGTGAGCTCACCCCAGCAGTAAGTCCACATCAGCCTAGGGCGTCATGCAAAGATTGAGAATTGGCTGCTCTCTACAATCCATCGTAGGCCTAGAGGTCGTGACCAGTCCGCCCTGTAGCTGTGGTGCCGGATGAAATGAGCGGTTGCTTGCGGCACGGTCCAATGGCTTAATGCTTGCGTCGAGGTATGTGGTATAATACCATGTTTAGTTTTGTAGTGCTTAAATTTGATTTTCCTTTTCTGTGGGTGCAAAAACAGTATTATATCCCTACTGATATGTACACATACAGATGAATCACATATTATATGTTTAGTTTTTCCAGATTTGTTGCACTATGGAAAATGGGAGCATCACTCTCCTTGGCTGGAATCACAGTGTCCAGATTATAGATCACAAAAGCTGTTGGTGAGCTTTTCCTTTTGATTTCTAAATCTCTGGGTGATAGGTCATCTCCAACTTGCTTGACTTTATCTTTTGTGGCTCTGATCACTTCATGTTCTGTTTGTTTTATTGACATGAAAGTTCCTTTGAAAAAAACATCTTCTAATCTACAATGGTATGTTATCAAAGTTTTTGTCTGAATATTGTGTACGAGCGGTCTGAATATTTCGCATGCGAATGGCCTTTGAATTCATGGATTTTTACTACCTCCTCCAATTTTGCTACAATGTAGTAAGTCAAAAAGAGCTACTATCTGTTCTTAGAGGTTAGCATACCAACATTAAGTGGTGGATGACCGGATGCTTATTTCCCCTTGCTTGCTGTATGCCATGATTCATGTCCTTCATATGTTCAAATCACGATTCGGGGTCATCAGTTAGAGGTGTGTGTACTTCGTATTTGTAATTCCTTGAACGATGTTCATTTAGTCATTTTAGAAATTTAGATATTGATTGTAAGCCTTATGCTCCTTTCATTTAGGATCTACCAATTTTCATTCTACTATGTGTAGCGCTACTATTCACATGAAACTCATCCCTCATTTGCACATAGGTTAAAAATGGAGATAGACAGAGGCTTTTGTGACCAAGGGGTGAAATCCTTTTCGGCTTACAGAAGCCTTCTTACCAACATCACTTCTTGCCGAATCACCAATCTTTAAAAATGAACTGATAGCTACATGATTTTACTTTGCTTTCCTTGGTTTAAATCATGTCTTCATTCACATGTATGCTTTCTTTTGCAAGTTGCATTCACAATCTCTAATAGCCAATTAATGGCTGCATGATCTGGTTCAGCTTTACTACCCTCAAACTGTACTTTCAGTGAGATGCCCATTGAATAATGATTGCTTAATCTTCTTATCATTTTGCTTTCAAATTGTGCTTAAAAAATATTAGTCAAAAAAGGCTACCATTTACTCAGATCATGCTTTCAATCCCACGCCTATTGACTAATGATTGCTTTTTCAGGCATGGAAATCCCTGTTCTGACGATGCTTGCAAATATTTTCAGCCATTTAATATGTGATATAAGGTGCAGGGTAGTATGCATGTCCCCGTTGGCAGAGATCCCCGCTTTTGAACTTTTTGGTTTAAAATTCAGATCTCTCGAGTTTAGTAAAATTCAGTGGTGAAGAAAGGCTTACGATGTACGATTTTTTTGGTGTAAATCTCTGCTGGGGAAAAATCAGTTAGTAAAGAAGGAATATGTCATGCTTTTTTTAACAATGTTTATGATATTTTGTTGTGAAGAATAAAGGGGTTAAGATATGTGGCATAACGCAATATATATAACAAACAATGAAATCTTGGCTAAAGAGGTGAGACTCACGTATGTGGACTTATTCTCTTCCATGTATAATAATAGCTTTTGTAAGCTAAAGAGGTTAGACTCACATGAGATTATCTTTTGGCCAGGTTTTAATGTTTATATTTTTCTATGTTCTTTTCTAGGATATGCTTGCTGCTCCCAATTGCTTTGATGATTATAGGTGAAATGTAGTTCAGCTTCTTGCACTTTCAGATTGCAAAACAACTCAGTAAGCTGGTATCCAGTGAAAATAGCATATCCACTAACCTGATCCTTATACAAAAGTTTAGTTTGTTCATAACTCATTAATTTAATCAACAAAAATTACGGTAATAAATTGTTTTTGTACATGAAGCAACAAAGGAAATTAAACACTAGGTTGTGTGAACTGACAATGATGAATTCATTGCTATAGTCGATGTGAAGGTCATCAAGTGGTAGTCTAATGTAATTTATCCTCCATATACATGTCAACTCATTCTCCTATTTCATAGCATAGATATTATGGTGTACACTGCAGTATATTGCTTCTGTCAAATTGAAAAACAAACAGGCTTCAATAAGAAATTGAAAAACAAACAGGCTTCAGAAATAATTTCCAGTGACTCCAGTAGCAGGCGAAATATTGATTGGATAGTTGGATGTGGCTTCGAAGCTCACATATGAATAGCAGTATATTTCTATTGGAAAGAGTACAGTGGATTGTATATTTCTTCAAGCTGGAAGCCTAAAGTTCAGTATTGGTGAAAATGTTTCTTGGTGCTGATCTGAGAGATCTTTTTGTAGTTTTTTAGGCGTGGTGTATGAGGCTTGATGGCTTCTTCACATGATTTTAGACGGGCCTGAATTTGGTAATGATAGAAATGAAATGCTCCCAGCATTGTTGAAGGATTCCTCCGTATTAGCGTTGTTCTTAAAGCTAAGAACGTTACTTTGTTATTGAAGTGGGAATTTCTGATCTCTTACATTCATTCCGATGAAGAATTGTAATTTTGATATTACTTATAAATACATTCTAATATTATCTATAAATGCAATTGGTGACCTTCTGTTTGTTGAATTGTTGTCATGCGGTGATGGACCATATCAGTTGATGGCTTCTTGGTTGTCATAACTTCTTAGTTATCACTTCTTAAATGCTCAAGCGATACATTTGTCACAATGAATAAAAGACACAAAGGCTTGCATCCAACCAAAAAGACCACACAAGAAGATACAAGAAACTATTTGTCGAACAAAACGGTCGCGCGCTTTATCGACGCTAGTTACATAATACTTCACATACAAACCAGATACATTCCGCACACACAAAAGGAACCAACAAATAGTGAATTAAACCGAATGCCTCCTTGCTTCGAGTTCTGCACCGCGCACACTCCATCACAAACTGCAAGCAAGAGTTGGCTGAACCTCATGCCGACGCCAGCCGACCTACACATAGAGAATTATGGAACTGCATTAGAAATTTTACTGCACTGAATTCACCCAAATCAACAACAAAAAGCTGGATTTTTTTTTAACCGCAAGTCCCCATGGCACGCGTGTTAGCCGGCTAACTGCACGATGCAGTGGGAGGGGTAGAAGCTATGGTTGACGAGGGCAGAGCAGGAGCGAAGAGGCCATGGCAGCGACGAGCCATTTGATTGTTGAGCGAGTGGGGGTGGGGGATTAACAGTACCTCGGGAGTCCGACGAGGTCTGCATGGGTAGAGGAGAGGAGTAGGAAAAGGTGGAATACAAGGGGCAACTCACCGGTGGCATCTCATCAATATCCGTTGAAGCTGTTGGTGGAAGAGGCCGGGAGGCGCCGGGCAGCCGTCCCCTCGATGCGTTGAGACGAACTGCACGAGTCGCGTCCGGCGGACTGCACGAGAGGTGAGGGGCGGCGGCCGTACTCCTTCTGCGTGCCTCCCGAGGTTCGCCGTGGGAGGGTTCGCCGGCCGTGAGGAAGAAGGTTGGGCTGGGATAATTGTCGTCCTCACCGTGCTGTTCGTCGCCTAGGCCCCTGTCGGAGTGGTTGAAGGAGGGGACACCCGCTCTCGTTCCCGGTCTGCTCGGAGCTAAGGTCGAGGACCTCGAGCATCCCCATCTGGGAGAGGATTTGACTACGGACGAGGGGCCGTCGGGGAGCTTGAACCAGTGTGGCAGGGGGCTTGACGGTGAAGGCCATCTTCACCTTTTACGGGCGACGTCCGGGGCTGCTGACACGGCGGAATCCCAGATCCAGGGCAGCCTCGCCGGATCCGGGCGGGAGAGGGGGATGGAGGTGTTGCGGCGGGTCTGGGCACGAAATCGAGGCACCGCGACGCGGGTGGTGGCCGAGGGGTGGTGGTTCGCAGGGAGGGTGGGAGGCAATGGCGCGCCGAAGGGTTTGGGGTGGTGGGCGCCGCGGGTGTGGGAGGTGGTGGCGCACCGGAGTGGCGGGGCGGTGGTGGCGCGCCGGACTGGTGGGCTCGGTGTCCCGCCTGGGGGTAGTTGGTTGGGGGCTTGGGGTAGTGGGCAGCCGGGAGGTGGGTGGTAGTGTTGAGGAAGAAGGTGGGAAACGAGGGTAGGGGGTCAATAATGCTACATTACGTAAGGTTACGTGATGACAAAGAAGCAATCCAACGTGGCCACGACCCACGAGAACCCACGTGCTGAGAAAGAAGGAAAGGAAAAAAATTAAAGAAATGAGCCCGAGAACGAGAATAGAAGTGGATAAGAAAAAACGCAATCCCATCTCTTTCTCTCCTAACTACCCGGCGACGACCGGCTCGCACAGATCGGCCGGGCGAGCGGCGACTTCCGCAGCGGCAGCCCGACGCCCGGGCAATGGCTGACTCGGACAGATCGGTCGAGGGAGCGGCAACCTGTGCAGCGACGACCTGACTCGGCGAGATCCCCTGCGGCGGCCTCCTCCTCCTTGGATGCGTCATGGTTGGCTCGTGCGATGCGGGGAGGCCATGTGCTCATTGTCAGCAGCATCACGGTCGCCTCCTCCGAGGCGGCGAGGCGGCTCCCCCATATTGATGGTGGCGTAGCTGTGGTTGAGTCCAGCGCGGCGTACTCACTCGTGGTGTGGCGGCCTGGATGATCTCATCCCTGCCCAGTTGATCTCCTGAGCGTGTAGTAGGGCGAGTTGGATGTTCTCAGCCCCGCCCAGCTGGACCAGATTGATGAGCTACAAGATTGAACACAATAGCTTAGCAGCTCTGCCTCCTCTTGTTCTGAATTTTACGAAAAGTCTGAATTTTGTTCAGTTTTGCAGGGAGAGGACTACAGACAGCTAGACACTCCAACCTAGTACTCTCTGCAATTCGACAAGAAACATGAAGTGCAGTTTAACCAACTCAAAAGAGAGAAGGTTGCAGATTGTGCGTGTGTCACTGGAAAAGGAGAACCTAGATTGTGCAAGTTTGAAATAGATATTGCTTAGGTAGTTTTTGTTGATTGTAGAATGTACTTCAAGTCATATGAGTTGGTGCTGTTGTAAGCTCTGACCTTGTATCAATAAAATCAATATACAAGGTTTCAGATCTTGAAAGTTTAATGGATGGTAAAGCATGCTTGACTTATCTTGTGATCATAATGTTCCAATTAAAATTGCGAACAAGAAATCTATCTGGTTGAAACATCTATCCTTATGTACCACTATTCTGCCATTGATTATTCAAAATGAGAAGTAAAAAGTCTTAGGTTGTTGTCAATTTAGACAAGGTTGACATGAAAGACTCCATGACAAATAACAAATGTGTGAGACAAACTAGCAGCAATGCACACACACACTGACACACACACAACCAAATGACAAAGCATAGATTTGTTTACTCACTAGTTCGCGAGTGCCTTTCAACTAGGAGTATTACATTGCCAAGTGCATTGAAAAATATTGTATCCAACATCTTCAAATTACATAAATCATTTTTAACTCTGGTCCGTTGTATTGTTCATCCCTCCAGTTCCATCAAAGTGTAATTCTGCAGGACCGGACAGTAGAGTCGATCCTTGCTGAACTTGAAACAACATGCTGGTATATTCTCCTAGAATTGGAGGCATAACCATTGTTGATGAACCTCCATATGGTATTACAGTTGTCGATGTTCGATTTATGTTGCCAATGGTAGTGTCCACCTCAAATGATCCTTGCTCCAAATAAATTGATATAGACATGGATTCTCAAGTGTACTATAAATAAAAAGATAAGATCCAAAGATACCTGAGCTATGCTACTACAAGCTTCACCTTCCAAATTAACACATTCCTAACTCTGTTTCAGATTGCAAATCTGTCAACTAGAAAGAACGGGTGAAAATAAATTTGTTGAACAACGAAGAACAAGAATTAGATACCGCATAATCCGTAACATCTTGTTCTACAATATCATCCTCTGATTGTTTTCTTTTATTATTGGACCTTTTCTTGTTTAAATTTTGTGGAGTGAGCCTGAAATAAATTCAAAATTTGTGAGTTTTTAGAAAAAGAAAAAATTAGCTTATGGTCAAACATAACACAAGCAACAATACCTTTTGTTCAGCTTTCTTCTTCTCCTTTTCTGCTATTTTCTTGTCCCTTTCTTCAGCTATCTTTTTCTCCTGTTCTGCTTTTTTCTTGTCTCTTTGTTCAGCTTTCTTCTTCTTCTCGTTTGCTTGACGAATAAGTTTATCAACCTTTGATTCCTTTCTCAATGACGGAGGACGTCCAGCACATCTAACAGGCATTGGACTTAGAATAGTTTTACTTGTTGTCTTCCCATTAGCATGCACATCTTCCTGTGTGCCAACCTGATCCTTGTCATTTTTAGAAATTGAGTTGCTAGAGTACTCAATTTTGAGGGCGTGAAGCTTTTCAGTCAAAGAATTGCATGAAGCATCAGACATGGCACCTATCTCCGCAATTGGGTAGAAAGACTCGCACAATCTATCAAAGCGTTTTGCAACAGGTGTGTCGTTCATGCTGCCATATGTGCATCTGATAAAGTTATGCTTTCTTTCACATTCTTTTTCCATCGGTCATGGATGTATTATGGAGGAACCTCCTTTATTTTCATGTGAGTGAGCACACATAATATATGCCTACAGAGAATACCTCTGAACTCAAAGCGGCGACATGAACAGTTAACTTCAAACTCTTCCTCATTGAAATATACATGGTACACAATATCTTTTTTCCATCATTTTTCCTTGTCAATTAACACATCCTCGGTTACTTCATATGTTGCTATTGCCCCCTCCTTTTGTATTAACTTCCGATCACAGTACATAATGTCGGTTAGCTCTTCTTGAAATTCTTGAACTTCGAATTTGTATAGGCTGATTGAAATTGCTTCTCGATGTCAAAGCGTGTGATAGAAGGTATAGTTAAATAGAAGGAATTAAAATCAGCAATATTCTCCTTCTCAACTTTGTCATGAAGAGCGTTCTCATATTGGGTAACAAAATGCTTCAATGTGGTTTTGGCGTTAACATATCTATCAAAGAAGGCATTCATACTCTCACTACGTTGTGTAGTAGACATACCTGCCCAGAAGGCATCTTTCACAAATGCTGGAACCCAGCAGTGTCGATGTTCGTAAAGCCCTTTAAGCCACTCATTATCACCAAGACAATACTTCTCAAGCATATGCATCTAAACAACTTCAAACTCTGTAATTGTTAATGAATCATAAACCGCGTTGCCAATGGCAACCTTTATGTGATCATATTCCTCATATCCATCCAACTTCTCGGGTATCTTTTTCATTATGTGCCATAAGCACCATCTGTATCGAGATTCTGGGAAAACTTCTTCCACGCCATTCTGAATTGCTTTTGCTTGATCGGTTATAATTGCTTTTGGTCGACGGTTTGACATACATGTAAGCCATGCTTGAAATAACCAGACAAATGCTGCAGTTTCTTCATTTGATAATAAAGCACACCCAAGTAGCACTGACTGGCCATGATGATTCACTCCAACAAAACAAGCAAAAGGCATATCATATTTGTTCATCAAATATGTCGTGTCAAAAGTAATGACATCATGAAAAGAGTCATACACTGCTCTACTTCTGGCATCAGCCCAAAAACATTCCTAAGTCGGGATTCATCATCAACATCCATGACACTAAAAAATTTTGGATTGTCAGCTTGCATTTTGACAAAATAGTCGCGAACCGCTTCAGCATCACCACTACCAAGTTTTAACCTTCTAGTTTTCTCCAGAAAATTACGACAAGTTTTCTCACCAAAAGTCAGGTTATCATGTCCATCTGCTGCCACAACAAATTAATTAAAATTCTTGTTTACTCGTATTCCGACGCGGTCATTCAGCACATGGAAATCTAACTTTTTATTGCATCTGAACAACCGAGATTTATGTGGACTCAATGTATGATTATGATCCAAAATTGCCGTTGAAAGATGAAGCTTCCCATCTGGACCACGTGCAATATTAATTTTAGCTTTACATCCTATCCCGGCTGTTGGATTTGGCTTCAACATATTTCTCGAGTTCGACCGAGTCTTACCATAGCGAGAGCAGGAAAGTGTAAGGTACTTTAATTGTCCATTATCATCACTGTGTGAGCTTCTTCTCGTCACACCAAAGCCTTTTGCTTTAGCATATTTGATATAGTACTCTCGCACTTCATTCTCGGTGTCAAAGGTCATCCCCAATTCAGGTTCTCCAACCAATGCATCTGGTTGAGCTTCACTGTTTTCATGTTCAAGTTCGACGTTGCTTTCATTTTGTTGCTCAATGCCCTTCTCATTGCTTGAAATAGACATGTCAATTGATTCTGGAACACCAAACGTTTCATCATCCATTCCTATAATCGTGAAAAGTTTAATTATTGTCGTGAGAAGGCAAAACTAAAATTGTAACAAAGTGGCCTAACTGTTGTAATGTTAACAATGAACTTGTGAACTTTCTGCTGAACTTAATGAGATGACTAAGTTAGTAACAGTAACAGTACTGAACATGTTCCAGCATGTACATGCAAAGACGTTGATCCAATCACAAAATTATGAAAGGCTGGTAAAATATGCCACATAAGCAGGAGTAACACATAAGCAGAAACACATAAGCTATGCATTGACTTGATCATGGACGAGACGACGGCCGCAGCGCCGGCGGAGGCGAAGAAGCAGAGGTCGCCCTACTGCGGGAGCACCAGCTTCGGGAGCTTGGTGGCCGATGAGCAGCGAGTCACTTCCTTCTGCGTCGACGACTTGATAGAAACTAAAAAACAACAGAAGCACACAAGCTAGCTATGCATTGACTTGACCAAGAAAAGGTGGAAGAACGATGCAAACACTGAACCTCGGCTCCTCCCCGTCCTCGAGCAATTTAGATGATCGACAGCAGGCGGCGGCGATCGAAAGCAGGCGGTAGCGATCTAGTAAATCAGGAAAAACGGGCTGTCTTTATGTTCTGTTTTCTCTTGCGTGAATAGCGGGACGAACTGTTTAACCTTTTTTTTTCTTTTTCTCAGCGCGTGGGCTCTCGCGGCCACGTTGGATCGCTTCCTAGTCATCACGTAACCTTACGTAAAGCTTTCGTAGGTGTAACATTATTGGGTAGGGGGTGGGGTGCGTGGTTGAGCTAGTGCAGTTTTTGTTTTGTTCTCGTGCGGTCCGGGTCAGGTGGATAGAAAGTGCAGAAGTGGTGTTAGAATAAGGTTTTGATGTCAAGATAAAAACTCTTAAGGGTGACGTTAAAATAGACCCATCTTATATATGTAATTTTTTTAATAGTATGTATCATATTTTAAGTATGTTTCTTTTAACGTACAAATATGTACATACTTCACAAATAAAAAAATACATGACACAACATGCAATTTTTTCATTTAACACTTTAAACTATCTTATATATAATATATAAACATATTTATAATAATAAAATAGTATATATAGTACTATTATATATGATAGTATATGAGACATGTGAGGTAACTTTCTAGATAGTAGAGATGGGTCTATGTTGACACCACCTCTTAAGACCTTATTC
Source organism: Hordeum marinum (assembly GCA_022496015.1). Lineage (NCBI taxonomy): Eukaryota > Viridiplantae > Streptophyta > Magnoliopsida > Poales > Poaceae > Hordeum > Hordeum marinum. The sequence continues at coordinate 273,352,968 of CM039674.1, read as the reverse complement.
TGACATAGTTTTTTTTTATTCTCACACCATTTCTACAGTTCTCCGTCCATCTAACCCGGACCGCACAACACCCCGATAAAACTGCATTAGCCAAAGCCCACCCCTCCCACCCCACCTTCTCCCCCGCACGAAGCCACCCCTCGTTCCCACCTCCTCCGGCGCCCCACCACCTCCACCCCAGCGACGCCCCACCACCTACCACTCCCGTGGCGCCCCGGCCCAGCCACCAGCGCCACCATCCACAGTCCTCACCCCCACGGCGACGGAGCTCAGGCGACGGATCCAGGCGTCCTCGCGCTGGATCCCGTGCTGCCGCCCTCGGCCAATCACTCCCGACACCCTCACTACGCCCCGCCACCTCCCTCCGGTGGAGGCCAGCGCGACCACTGCCTGTCCAATCCATCCCCGCCCCATCCGTGACCGGCGGCATCCACCTCCGCATCAAACTGCGTCGCGTCACCCAGCCCCAGCCGCGATATCCGGAGGTGAAGGCCCGGCCAATGGCGGCGTGAGGTGGATCTCAACGGGGCGACGGTCTTCCATGCTCCTACCCTCGTCGTTGGCTGTATCCATCCACCCCCCTGTTGGATCGGAGCATCTCTCCCGCCAAGCCACCGCCGCAACGGCCGGTGAACAGATCGAGCAAGCGCACGACGGCCGGTGGCCAGATCAAGCCACTACGCGATCTTCGTCTTCCAGATCGAGCCACCAAGGACGGCAATAACTACTCCCCCACCAGTGCCCTCGACGGATCCGCGCGTTGGCTCAAGCTCCTGGGCTGGTGGGTCGGTCAACGACGGCGGAGTTCATGTCCACGAGCTTCAGGTCATTGTTGACGGCCTTTCCACCGCGAGAGGCACTCTACTCCATTGTGGACTGCACTAGGGTCTCGGCGATTAGCAGCTCACTGTGAAAAAGGATGCGGTGCAACAACAAAAAATGATGCTCTTATGCAGTCCGGGCAGAGCATCAATGCAATTTTGTGGGCATTTTCATGCAGTTCGGGCAAAACATCCGAGCAATTCATTGGGAGTTTTCTTGCAGCTCCGCAACGTGGCACTATGCAGCTCCAACGGTTTACCTCGTGGATGTGAGCAGTCCAAAGTTGGTCGTCTTCGGTGTCGTCATTTGGTCACTGTCGACCGTGCTAATGTTGGCAGTGCATTGCGGTATAATGTTCGATATTTTGCAGTTTGTTTTAATATATGATATAGGAGAGGGTGCTTCACAGCGCCCGGTGGTTCATTGTGTATGTTTTGGTTCAAAAAAAATCCGAGCTTTTGTTTATTTGTTGAACATGAAACAATAGTTTTATATGTATTCTTGTTTTTGTCTTTGTGACACCGACAAGATTTGGAAGCAAGTTCCTCTCCCCCTTGACGATCTTGTGAACTTATGATGAATATGTGTTTTCAGTATTTTTGTGTTGTTCGTGCAGTGCACTAATGCCCAATGTGAAAAACAAAAATGTAAGGGAGATGACAAAAACTCATGCGATTCACTTTGGGTAGTGTTGAAGTTGCTGAAAACTGGTACGAAAGACACACAAACAAATAATGTGACTTACGACAGACGCAAAGTGCACTCCACTTTCTCGTCTCGAAAAATTCATATCGGATCAAATAAACCATGCAGTTTGCTTGCCCACATGATGCATTACGGTTGTCCGTCACAAGCAGTGTGTTCTTCTGTGTGATGCGGTTCACGCGTCGATTTTGATGTCGTGAAAAACAGAGTGTCGCTCTCAAATCGTAAGGAATTAGAGGGAGTGTTCTACATGAAAATGTTGTGCCTCATCGATATGTTTCCAACGCCATATCATTTGCATAATTTCGAGAAGCGGTTTGGAAAAAATCATGAAAATACGTTCGGTGCCAATCATCGGTTGTCGCACCTATTTCAAAATTCATTTAAAATCGTGAAGAATCTCAACAAACGACCACCATAAGAAGGTTGCGGATATTCTACGGCTTTACAACGCCGTATCACACGCCTCGTTCCGATGAACGGTTAAAAAACTACAATGAAAACAGTACTAAAAAATAGAAACAAATCAAAATCAGAATTCCGTGTTTCGGTAATTTTAAAACTGCTCTCAAACCCTAAAGAATTAGAGAGTCTAATCTGCATGAAAAAGTTTCGTCTCGATGATATCTTTCCAACACCGTATCGTTTGCTTCATTCCAACGAGGGGTTTAGAAAAAATCACGAAAATACGCCCGCTGCCACCCGTTAGGCGGCTAGTGTTTTCAAAACTGCTCTTAAGCCGCGAGTAATTTCGAAAAGTGTTCAACATGGAAAAGTTGCATATTTTCCATAGATATCCAATAGCATATTATACGCCTCATTCCGACAATCAGTTTAGAAGCTGGAGTGAAAACAATGCAGAAAAAATGAATGCAGTTTTTTCTGCTAACATTGCAGTGCTCGTTTGATAGGGATGGAGTGCACTCGCGTTAACCGTGCAGTTCGGAACTCATGTCAGAATAGTTATTCTGCACGCAATGTCAGAATAGACGGATATATATAGGGGCACTATTCTGATCCCAGGATTAGAATAATATTATGATCACAATCAACCCTATATAGGGGCGATCAGTTGTTCCCAAGATCCAGCAACGGGAAAAAATAGTGCTCGACTGGCCCACTAACAGATTCACGTACGACCTAATAAACCACCCACGACCTTCCCTATTCGCACTCATCTCTTACCTCCCCCAATTCCAACCGACCTCGTCGTGCGCCACGCCGCCGGCCTCCACCCCCCTCGTCGGCCTCCACCCGTGCCGCGACATCACCTAGCCACCAGCAGCCACCTCCCATCGACAACCTCGCGCGCCGCCGCGCCAGACAACCTCGCGCGTCGCTGGACGAGCCTCGCGTAGTGTCGCACATCGCGAATCAGCCGCCTCCACCCATTCCGTGCGAGCCCCGGCCAAACCACCAGTTGTCATGCCACTGGCCTCTGGTCCCTGGTTCCGGCAGCCGCTCGGACATCCGGGCACCACAGCATCCTCGGGACCGATCCCAACGTCGCCATCCGCCACAACACGTCGGTGCATGACCCACTATATCTCCACATGCCGCTGGTATGTGATCTTGAGATGCGCCACTGTCCCAATCCAAGGTCGTCGGCGCTCTGAGGCCAAGCTCGCAAGCGCGGCGCGGTGACATTTTCGGGCAGTCCAACCTCGCCCGTGCGGCCAGTGTGCCATCTAGAACAATGCCCGAGAATGCTTCTGTTGACGCCCATAGCGGTCCACCCCTGTCAGCAAAGCTGACGAGGCTCTAGATAGTAGCTCTCCACTCATCGAGCTTCTTCGCCACGGGAGGGAAGTTCAGGAGCAGTTTCGCTCACGCCAATGCTTCTACTGACGAGGTTGACAGCGGAAGGTGTGATGAACATGAGGTGCTCTGACTCCTAACGGTGTTAGAAGGAGCTCCGTCACGGTCCCGCGACCGTGCGCCACCACTATCAGCATTTTGGCGCTCATGTTGGTCCAACGCATCTCGGGGGTGATGTACAGGGGCCTTTCCATAGGTGCGCCTGGAACCACCGATGCCGCGGCGCTATTCGTCGCGCGTGACCTGAGAAGCCCGCGACGTATGCGCCGGTGTAGGTGTCTTGGAAGGTGCCCCACCATCTCTGGTGTTCGCCGCACCGCCTGCATGCTGCACGACTTCGTCTTGAGATCCAACGGTGTGTGGATTGCCACCGTCACTACGGGCGGCGCCGCTGGCTTGGCCTTGATCTCCAGAATGTCTTGGAGGCTCGAGGCCTCCGCCGGCATCCACATCGCCGCCCGTCTGAGTGTCTAAGGGAGCGCAGGACGTGGACGGGTCGACCTCCGTGAAACCCTTCTTATTGGGGGCCATGGCGTTGGATGACCTGGCACACAGATCGTGTGATCAGGTTCGCACCACTTTTTCCCCTACCTGGCGCGCCAAAGATGTCGGTGCACGAAACCTATGGGACCGCGAGGATCCCTTTGTGGTTCGGTGGGGAGAAGGTATGTACAAAGAGCAGATCAAACGAACGGCGCGAGGGGAGGTTTTTACCTAGGTTCGGGCCGCTGTGGAGCATAAAACCTGACTCCTGCTTCGATGCATTATGGGTGTTTTTGAGGTTCCAGCTACAGGAGCGCTACAAGCAGCTGCTACGCGCGTGATCTAGAAGATGGGAGCCAAAAGTCCTCTCTCGTAATGCCTTGGGCCTCCTTTTATACGACTAAAGGGATCCCAATAGTGGCGTATAGTGCGTGCACGGGGTGCACAGTGCTATAGTGCTATCATACCTAACCCTGACGGAGTGGGACAAATGCATTTAATGCTTCATCAGGTGTCCCTGACCTTCTACGGGATGGGACAGGAGCCCATCCCAACTGCACCACTTAGCCTCTCCATCGCCAACGCCTTGACACATGTCCTGGAGGTCGACACTTGGCCTCCGCGTTGGCAAGGTGGCGAGGCCTTGCCAAGTGCCCTCCTTGTCGGGGCTCCGCAGGCCACCCACGGTAAGATCTTGTTGGGGTTCCAGCCCTTGGCCTTCGTTCTTGTGTTTGTTGACATAAACGTTCCTTTGACGTATTCGTGTTTGTTTCCATTAGTCCTCCGGCGGGCCTTGCCGATGGCATGGCTTCAACTGCCCGTGCACAAGTAAGGTGTTCTAATGGACCCGATCCTTAGTACACCGACACTAACAGAACCCACACATGCCTGCCAACATATCAACTGTCCCAAGGAGTTTAGTTTAATTAATTTTGATTTTGCAGGACCGGACATCCTTTTTACCAGCCTCTCTCGTGCAATGGAGACGAATAAACGACCATCTTGAGAATAACTCACTCGTGGGAGATGCCGATCGTCCCGTCGCTCCATTAGCGGTACAAGTGCACAAAATAGAAGTTTGTTTGAATATTAGAGGTGGCACATGAAAATTTACTTAGAAAGGCAGGGTAATACCGCATATAGGTAGGTATATATGGTGGACTCGTGTGGAACAACTGTGGGTTTATGGATAGTGGATGCACAAGCAGCATTCCTGCCTAGTACATGTGAATGCTAGCAATAGATTGGGAAGCGACCAACTAGAAAGAGAAAATTGTCATAAATATGCATTGCGAATAATTAACATTGGACATTAGCATGAGTAGGATATAAACACTCTGAATTTGAACATCATGAAGGTTGCATTGGTTTTGAATCAATAACATGTTTGCACATGGGCCAAGTCAAGCCGCTCGAATTACTCAGAGGGAAATACCATACTAACATACCACATCATAATCATTTTGATGCATGTTGACACACAAGATAAATCATTATCCACTCCTAGATATTTAAGCATGGCATGAGAAACTATAATCTCTAATTTTCATCATAAACATGTTTACCCATGATATACTGAATCAATATCGAATGAGCAAACCATATTTACAAAAATGGAAAACAAGAAGAGTTCATACCAGCTTCCCTTGCCACGATCACTTCATCAGATATCATCATTATTGCCTTTCACTTGCATGGCCCAATGATGTGATCATAATAATAGTGCTAGAGTGTCGTGGACTAAGGTAGAATCTGCAAGGCACATTTATACAAAGGACAAGGCATGGCAAAATTGGATCTTTGTTAGATCAACAATAAGGCATATGAGAACTACTCAACATTTTCATCGTGGTCTTCTCCTTTCAGTGGCTCAATCAATTTTTTTTGGAGAAACACACTAGAATATTTTTGGAGTTTTTGGTTTTTTCGAAAGAAGCAAATAAACAAGGAAAAAACAAAAGCGAGAAAAATGATTTAGACTGGAAAGCTCCCAACATGCAAAGGAAATATTTTTGGGTTTTATTTTAATACTACAAACTATATTAATCTAGAAAGAAAAATTAAAAAGGAGCGAGAAATATTTTTGGATTTTCTATGTTTTCCGAACACACAAGAAGAAAGTAGAAAATAAAAACTAACATGGATATACAATGAAAAAGGATGAGCATCGACAATTTATATGAAGTGCGTGAAGATAAATGTAATGTCGGTGAGAAATAGGTACACCCCCCAAGCTTAGGCATTTGCCTAGCTTGGTAATCACCATCGTTGGTCTGAATAATAGTTGAAGTGGTAGCTCGGGGATGCATTCTGTGCCGCGGCCTCCATGAAGTGAGTTGCCTCTATTGTGGCGTTGTACTCTTGCACCTCATCTTCGAGAACATATTATCTTTGTCGAGTCTGAAAATCAAAGAGAGCATGCGCAGGCAACGTAACAGAAACAGGCTTATATTTATAAAATGTTAGGTTGTACTCATAACCCCTCGCGATATCCATAATAAAGTCATGATGATGCATGACTTCAAAGTCTAAATACCTCTCAGGTAACACAGGGTCATTAGGTTGAGGTGAAAACTCTTAGTTTTGAAGCTACGCGAGTGGCATAAATTCCTCCATATAAATCGCCACTACCTGCGTTGGAATGCAGCCTCCGGGCAACAATTAGACCAAGGTTATAATGTTTTTCATGAGTCACCGTAGTCTGGATAAAATTCAAATCAGGAGTGCATAGTGCACTGCAATCTTGCTTACCCACTGCACATTTCCCATTAAACAATGCAAAGTAGCGAATGGAGGGAAAGTGAATACTTTTTCTTCTAGCTTGTGTCACCCTTCTATCTTCTCCAAAGCAAAGACTTTCAAGGAACATATTATAATCAGTTTTTTCTAGATTTTCTAGCGAACCTCAATATGGAAGTTCGTATGCATCGCGAAATTCTTCTGTAGTCATACTAAATAATTTATCATAAATATTAAACAACACTCCAGAAGTATGAGGATGATATCGAAATCCATGCGTGAATGAATAGGTAAGATTATAGTGTTGGACACACTTATCTGCAAGGAAGTCGGTGGGACCACTATTGTAAATGTACTGATCAAATTCCTCGTTAATACCTGCTTCTCTTATGAACTCATCGCATGGTTAACGGCATGATTTAGCGTCGCCCGTGATTATCAGTCTTGTTCTGGGATCAACATAAGCTTGTTGTACCGAGCCCTCGCTTGATGACTCAGCCGAAGAACACCTCCTTCAAGAACTCCTCCTAAGGAGATTCATCTTCCTATGAACAAAATTCTGAAGAAAAAAATTGGACCACAAAATTATGTTAATAAAACTTTGCAAGTTTGGTAGCAACTACTCATATAGATGCCTAGTGGCCATATCAAGCATTCATACTACTTGGAACTCAAAGAATTCAACATGCAAGCTCATTTTCAGTAGCACCAACCACTAAAAAACTAATTGGAGGAATGGGTGTCACATACCAAGGAGCAATTCCTCAAAACAGTTTCGGATATGGAGTTCCGAGCCAAGAGATTGAAAATTTCCGTTTGAGGAGCAAGAACACGAGAGAGAGAGAGAGAGAGAGAATTTTTGCTAGAGGTAAGGGATGACATGGGTTGAAGAGATAAGGTAGGTGGGCCCTGTGTGCCCCACAAGCTATCAGGGCATGCCTAGGGGGTGGGCGCGCCTTGTTGGCTTGTGTCCCACAGGTGCACCCCCCTCCTGTGTTTTCAACACCAAAAATTCTTAAATATTCCGAAAAAATCATGTTAAAATTTTGTGGAAATCTAGGACTTCTTATTTTTGGGCATTTTTATTGCATGGGAAATTTAGAAACAAGATAATCACGTCATTGTATTTTATTTGACTAAAAATATCATAGAGTAAACAAGTGATAGAGAGAGTTGTGCTTACTAAATTCATCAACCTCATGTCTTTCAAAAAGGATGAATTAATAAGGTTGATCAAGTCTTATTAATAACTGTTTCTAATTGACATGAAACCGAAGAATTTTCATATAACACTAAGTTACCTCAATGGAGATGTGCATGTCCCCAAAAATATGATTATCATATTCCTTCTTGATAGTAGGAAGAGGTATTTAAAACCTCCAATGTTGATTGTGGCACTTGGCTCATTGACATTAATATTATTAACCAAAGTGGGCTTCTTCAGAAAATGCACGGTATGTTGCTTTCCATTGATGTGAAAAGTAACCTTGCTTTTGTTGCAATTATAACAACCCCTGTAGTATTTTAAAAGGTATACCAAGGATAATCGACATGTTGTCGTCCTCAGGCATCTCAAGAATAACAAAGTATGTTAAGATAATAACATTTGCAACTACAACAAAAACATCCATAGAAATTCCAATAGGTATAGAAGTAGATTTGTCAGCCACTTACAAACATATCTCAGAGGTGTCATCTTATTCAAATCAAGTCTTTTATAAAGAGAGAAAGGCATAACAGTAATACCGGCTCCCAAATCACATAAAGGAGTTTTAACATAACTTAGTTTAATAGAGCAAGGTATTGTGGGTATACCAGCATCTCCCAACTTCTTAGGCACTCCACCATCAAAAGAATAATTATCAAGCATAGTAGCAATTTCAGTTTCAGGTATTTTTCTTTTGTTGGTAATAATGTCTTTCATATACTTAGCATATGGAGGCTTCTTTAAAATATTAGTCAAGTGAGTGCATAAAAAGACAAGTCTAATTCAACAGAGCGTTCAAATTCCTCCTCGTCCTTACTCTTGGAAGGCTTATGAGGGAATGGCATGGGTTTTTGAACCCATGTCTATCTTTCTTTACCATGCTTTCTAGCAAGAGAATCTTTCTTTTTATAGCGTTTATTTTTAGGAGGTGGGTTATCAAGATCCTCAGCAGGTTTTGTTTCCACATCATTATCATGTTCTTTATTACTATCTGGCTGGGCATCTACATGAACATCATTTTTATCATTCTCATTATCACTAGGTGAATGTTCACTACCACTTTGTGTCTCAACATCATAAATAGAAACATCATTATGATTCTCGGCAAGTTTTTCTATAATAGGTTCACTAGAATCATTTTTCCTTTTCTTTTTCTTCTAGACTAGGTGCATTATCATTGATTCTCTGAGAATCATGTTCAATTATTTTAGGATGACCTTCAAGAAAAATGGGTTCCTGGGTTATTCTTCCTCCTCTAGTCATTACTCTAACAGCATGGTCATTCATATTCTCATTTATTTCAGCAAGAAAATCATTTTGTGACTTAGCAACTTGGTCTAGTTGAGTATGAACCATGGAAGCATGTTTACCTAGACCCTTAACATCATTAGCAATTCTAAACATCAAGTCACTCAAGCGATCCATCATCATAGAATTACCTCTTTATTGATCTTTGACATAGTTATTGAAATGATCTTGCTGAACGTGTCGGGGTGTCAAGTTCATGCATTTCTTCAACATGTGGTAATTTCTTGACATCTTCACATTTAATACCTTTTCCTTCATAGTTCCTTTGGATTCTTGCATATCTTTAGGAGTGAGGAATAGAATACCTCTCTTCTTTTGAATAGGTTCCGACGTTGGCCCAGGAAGTGTACAATTATCACCATTTTGCAATATATTATTCAATAATTTCTCAGCTTGTTCAATAGTTCTTTCCCTGAAAACACAACCACCACAACTATCTAGTTAGTCCCTAGAAGCATTGGTTAGTCCATTATAAAAGATATCAAGTGTTTCATTTTTCTTAAGAGGATAATGAGGCAAACCTCTTAGTATCTCTATAAGCCTCCCCCAAGCTTGAGGAAGATTATCTTCCTCAATTTGCACAAAGTGAAATATTTCCTATAAGACAACTTGTTTCTTATGAGCAGGAAAATATTTTTCAAAGAAGTAATATATCATATCCTGGGGACTACGCACACTACCAAAAGCAAGGGCGAGCAACCATTCCTTAGCATCGCCTTTTAGCAAGAAAGTAAAATGCTTAAGGATATAATATTAGTATATCTTTTCCTCACTAGTAAACAAAGCAGAAATATCATTCAGTTTAGTAAGATGTCCAACAACAATTTCAGTTTCATAACCACGGAAAGGATCAGATTCTACTATAGGGATTAACTCGGGGTCAATAGAGAATTCATAATACTTATCACTAACAAATATAGGAGAAGTGGAAAATTTAGGATCACGTTTCATTTTCTCCATCATAGACTTTTCTTTTTAGTTTGCATAGTAGTTTCTTCAAATCATCCCTATCATTAAAGCAAGAAAGTCCATAGCTATCTCCCCATCCATAACATAACCCTCATGTACATCAAGCAATTCATGTCTATTAGGAGAGCGAGGTGTAGTAGGTGATTCAAAATCTTCATCAGTTTCAGCATTTTCAAGTTCTCTAGTTTTATCAATATAAGCATCAAATAATTCATCGAGTGGCACAGTTTTAGTTTCATCAAGTGTAATGGTAGTATCATCATTAATTTCAGAAGTAGCATCATCAAGTTCACGCGACAAATCAGGACGAGCAACAGGTGGTGGTGTTATAAGCTGATTCAAAACAACAGGTGAATCAAAAGTATAGCTAGATGCCAGCTCCTTACCTCCTCTTGTACGAGAGGGAACGATCCTGGTTCGAGTATCTTTCAGATTCTTCACTGTAGCAATGGGATATCCTCAAGTTAACACAATAAATAGAGTTATGCTCCCCGGTAAAAGTGCTAGAAAATAGTCTTGATAACCCACAAGTGTAGGGGATCGCAATAGTCTTTGCGGGTAGTATTACACCCTGATTTATTGATTCAACACAAGGGGATCCAAAGAATATTTATTGGCCTTAGCAGTTGAGTTATCAATTCAATCACACTTGGGATATCTCTCTCCATCAAAGATTTTAGTAGCACAACAAAATAGTAGTAGTGACAACAATAGTAGCAATTTTGTAGTAGTTGTGACAGTAGCTGCAGTAGTAGTACCTTAGCAAGATTCAGTATATGTAAAGCATAGGCACATGCATCAGTGATGGATAATGATTTATATGACATTAACCTTTAACAGTAACATACTAGAGCAAGACAGAACTAGCTCTAATTCATCCATATAATGTAGGCATGTATTCCGTATATAGGCATACGTGCTTGTGATAAGAACTTGTATGAAAACTTTTGTCCTACCCTCCCGTGGTAGTGGGGTCCTATTGGAAACTAAGTGATACTACAACCTCCTTTTAATAGAGAACCGAAACAAAGCATTAACACATGATGAATACATGAACTCCTCAAACTATGACAACTACCGAAAAGAATCCCAATTATTGTCACCATGGGATATGCAAATCAAGACACGTAATGGTTACATACAACTTGCAATATAGAATCCAAATCACTCTTATATTCATGAACACACAATAGGTTCATATCTTAAATCATGGCACTCGGGCCCTAGTGACAAGCATTAAGCATAGCAAAGTCATAGCGACATCATCTCAAAACATAGTGGATACTAGGGATCAAGCCTTATCAAATTAACTTGATGACATAATCAATATCATCCAATCCTATAACTGTCCACCAATCTTACAAAGGAATTATTCACTCCAGGTGGTGAGCATCAAGGCGGTGTTGATGAACAAGGGTTGGTGATGACAATGGGGACGAATCCCCCTCTCCGGAGCCCCAAACTGACTCCACATAATCCCTCCTGAGGAAGAACATGAGGTGGTGGCGGCTCCGTATAGTAAAACATGAATTTATAGGACTAGAATTAGGGTCGAGGGGGCCACGTGGGACCCACAAGCTAACAGGGCACACCCAGGCGGGTGGGCACGCCCTGTTGGCTTGTGGCCCACAGGTAGCCCCCTCGGGTACCTCTTCGTTCCATAATTCCTCATACATTCCGGAAATAATTCACAAAATGTTTCGTTCGATTTTGAGAAATATTATTTCTGTATAAAAATAATACCATGGTAGTTCTGCTGAAAACGGCATCGGTCCGGGTTAGTTCCATTCAAATCATGCAAATTAGAGGGCAAAACCGGAGCAAAAGTGTTTGGAAAAGTAGATACATTTGAGACGTATCAATTCCTATGTATAATGAGCATTTCCATGAATAAATATTGCATAACTATGCACTTTTCTATCAATTGCCCAACAGTAATTTGTGTACCCACTCTATGCCTTCTACACGAGAGATGCCTCTAGGGAAAACAATGGCCCCCGGGTCTATTTACATATATATTTACAAACTATACTATTACCTTGCTGCCAATTTTTGTTTCCTTTTTATTTTAAAATTTACAATTATCTATTATCATGCACACTACTCATTTTCTTGCAAGTAACAAGTTCAAGGGGATTGACATGTTGGGGAACGTTGCATGGGAAGCAAAAGAAAAAAATCTTACGCCCACGCAAGATCTATCCATGGAGATGCATAGCTATGAGAGGTGGAGTGTATCTACGTACCCTTGTAGATCTCTAAGTGGAAGCGTATATAATGTGGTTGGTGTAGTTGTATGTCTTGACTATCCAATCGCGATCCGTCCAGTTTTAGTGCCGAACGGACGACACCTCCACGTTTAACACACGTGCGGTTCGATGACATCTCCTCCTTCTTGATCCAGCAAGCGAGAGATGATAAGTAGATGGGATCTCAACCAAAACGATGGCGTGGTGGAGATGGTGGTGGAGAAATCGCGACAGGGCTTCGCCAAGCGCTACCGTAGATGCGATCTAAGGAGAAAATGGAGTAATGGGAGACGGAGGGCTGCCACCAGGGCGTGGGATTGTTGTGTCCAGCCCCCCCACTCCCCTCCCCTCTACTGTATATAGGAGTCAAGGGGCAGGGATGGTCGCAACCCTTGGCCCCGCATGCAAGGAGGGCCGATGGTTAGGGAGGAGTCCTTCCTCCCCAAGGCACCTCCTAGGTGCCTTGACCCTTAGGGTTTCCTACCCCCTAGCCGCATGGGCCCTTGGGGGCTGGCCCTATAAGGCTAGGGCGCCACCTTATAGACCATGCTGGCCTAAGGGACTTGATGGAACCCTTCATGGACTTCTGGCCCCTACGGAATCCTCCAGAACCTTCTAGAAGCTTCCAGGTACCCGAACTATTACGAAGCTCCTCATGATGTCCGGGATCTCATGCAGGACTCCGAACAACATTCGGTCACCAATATACATATCCCAATACTACTCTAGCGTCACCGAACTTAAGCATGCGGACCCTACGGGTTCGAAAATCATGTAGACATGACCGAGACACCTCTACGGTGAATAACCAATAGCGGGACCTGGATGCCCATATTGGGACTTACATATCCACGAAGATCTTTATTGATTGAACCACGATGTAAAGGATTCGGTCAATCTCGTATGCAGTTCCCTTTGTCTAGTGTTATGTTACTTGTCCAAGATTCGATCGTCAATATCTCCACACCTAGTTCAATCTCGTTACCGACAAGTCTCTTTACTTGTTCCATAATACATGATCCCGTGACTAACTCCTTAGTCACATTGCTTGCAAGATTCTTGTGCTGTTGTATTGCCAAGAGGGTCCAGAGGTACCTCTCCGTCAAACGGAGTGACAAATCCCAGTATCGATTCATGCCAACCCAACAGACACCCTCGGAGATACCTGTAGAGTATTGATACGTCTCCATCTTATCCACTTTTCCAAACTCTTTTGTCCTTATTTTGGACTCTAATTTGCATGAATTGAATGGAACTAACCCGGACTGACGATGTTTTCAGCAGAATTGCCATGGTGTTATTTTTGTGCAGAAATAATAGTTCTCGGATTGACCTGAAAATTTACGGAGATTTTTTTTGGAATTAATAAAAAATACTGGTGAAAGAATCAACCGAATGGGGGCACCCACTGGCCACAAGCCGGGGGGCGCGACCACCCGCCCTAGCCGTGCCTAGCAGGCTTGTGGGTCTCCTGGAGCTCCATCAACTTCAATTACAACTCCATATATTCACATCCGCGGAGAAAAAATCAGAGAGAAGAATTCATCGCATTTCACGATCAGAGAGAAGAGTGCTAATGCTTTGGTCTGGTTCTCTATTAAAAGGAGGACTTAATATCCCTTAGTTTCCATTAGGACCCCGCAACCACGGGTGGGTAGGCTAAAAGATGTCATGCAAGTTATTTTCCATAAGCACGTATGACTATATATGGAATACATAACTACATTACATTGATGAATTGGAGCTAGTTCTGTGTCACCCTATGTTATAACTGTTGCATCATGAATGTCATCCGACATAATTATCCATCACCGATCCATTGCCTATGAGCTTTTCACATATTGATCCTTGCTAAGTTATTTTTCTATTGCTATTGTTACAATCATTACAAAACTGCTACTGTCACTTTTGCCATCATTACCGTTACTTCTATACTACTTTGCTACTAAACACTTTGCTGTAGATATTAAGTCTTTCAGGTGTGGTTGAATTGACAACTCAACTGCTAATACTCAAGAATATTCTTTGGCTCCCCTTGTGTCGAATCAATAAATTTAGGTTGAATACTCTACCCTCGAAAACTGTTGCGATTCCTTATACTTGTGGGTTATCAAGACCTTTTTTTTGGCGCCGTTGCTGGGGAGCATAGCTCTATTCTCTGATATATCTGTTGATCACTATGAAGAATCTTAAAGACCCAAAAACCAAGATCTATCCCTCTATTATGAGGGGAGGTAAGGAACTTCCATCTAGCTCTGCACTTGATTCACCTTATGTTATGAGTAAATTTGAGATACCACCAACTGCTATTGATTCTGATATGTCACAAGTAATTGATGATGCCACTTCTGCTATGCATGATGCTTATGATAATACCTTGCTAGATAATACCGTGCCACTTGGTGAATTTCTTGATGAACAAATTGCTAGATACAATGCTGAAACTGATGATACTTCTGAAACTGATGAAATTATTGAAACTGAACGCTATGAGACACCTGCTAGACCTAGCTCTCCTAGATATGAATTGCTTAATATACCTAAGGGTTATGTTATGGAAGAAGAGGCAGCTAGGGACTTCTTGCCTGTAAGGATAGAGATGATCTTAAGAAATAGCTATGCAAGTGGAAGGAAAAATCTTTGAATGCTAGAATGCAATATGATGCTAAGTTTGCTACTTCATCTATCTTTGTTACTAATAAAGATTATGAATTCTCTATCAATCTTGAGTTAATTACTTTGGTTGAATCTGATCCTTTCCATGGTTATGAATCTGAAACTATTGTGGCGCATCTTACTAAATTGAATGATATAGCCACCTTATTTACTCACGAGAAAAAAATTCATTATTATTATTATATTAATTTGTTTCCTTTCTCATTAAAGGGTGATGCTAAGATATGGTTTAATTCTCTTGCTCTTGGTTGTGTGTGTAGTTCCCAAGATGTGATATATTACTTCTCTGAAAAATATTTTCCTGCCCACAAGAAACAAGCAGCCTTGCAGGAAATATTTAACTTTGTGCAAATTAAAGAAGAGAGTCTCCCACAAGCTTGGAGGAGGCTTCTCCAATTACTTAATGCTTTGCATGATCATCCTCTCAAGAAAAACAAAATACTTGATATCTTTTATAATGGACTAACCGATGCTTCTAGGGACCACCTAGATAGTTGTGCTGGCTGTGTTTTTAGGGAACGAACTGTTGAACAAGCTGAACTACTATTGAATAATATATTGAGCAATGATAATGATTGGACTATTCCAGAACCACCTCCAAAGCCCACTCCGAAGGAAAGAGGTATTCTATTTGTCAGTCCTGAAGATATGCGAGAGGCAAATAAATCTATGAAAGAAAAAGGTATTAAAGCTGAAGATGTTAAGAATCTACCACCTATTGAGGAAATACATGGTCTTGATAACCCGACACGGGTATTATAGGTAAATCCTCTTCGTAGATTTGATGAAGGTGATATTCCTTATAATAAGTCTGCTAGCCAATGCTTGGATGAGTTTGATAACTTTGTTGTTAAGAAAGAAAATTTCAATGCTTATGTTAGTAGACAATCAAAACATAATGCTTACATGCTTGATTGCTTAGGTGATTATATGAGTAGAATGATTAATGATCTTAAGCTTATTAGTAAACATGCTTCCATGGTAACTACTCAAGTAGAACAAGTACTTAAGGCACAAAATGATTTGCTTAATGAGATGAATGGTAAGAACAATGATCATTCTGTTAGAGTTGTGACTAGAGGTGGTAAAATGACCCAGGAACCTTTGTATCCTGAGGGCCATCGTTAGAGAATTGAGCAAGATTCTTAGGGAATTAATGCTGATATCCCTAGTCGTTCCAGTAATAAAAGGAAAAAGAATGATGATAGAACTTTGTATGATGCTAGTGAACCTGTTATAGATACACCTGAAAACCCAAATGATATTTCTGTTTCTGCTGCTGAAACACAATCTTGTGATGAACATGAACCTAATGATAATATTCATGATGATGTTCATGTTGATGCTCAACCTAGTAATGATAGTGATGTGGAGATTGAACCTGTTGTTGATCTTGATAACCCACAACCTAAGAATAAAAGATATGACAAAAGAGACTTTTTTGCTAGGAAGCATGGTAAAGAAAGAGAACCATGGGTTTAGAAACCCATGCCCTTTCCTCCTAAACCATCCAAGAAAAAGGAGGATGAGAACTTTGAGCGTTTTGTTGAAATGCTTAGACCTGTCTTTTTGCGTATGTGCTTGACTGATATTCTAAAAATGTCTCCTTATGCTAAGTATATGAAAGATATTATGGCAAATAAAAGAAAGATATCAGAATCTGAGATTTGCACCATGCTTGCTAATTATACCTTTAAGGGTGGAATACCAAAGAAACTTGGAGATCTCGAAGTACCTACTATACCATGCTCTATTAAAGGAAATTATGTTAAACTGCTTTATGTGACCTTGGAGCCGATGTTAGTGTTATGCCTTTTTGTTTATACCATAGTCTTGATTTGAATAAGCTGACACCTACTGAAATCTCTTTGCAAATGGTTGATAAATCGACTGCTTTACCCATCGATATTTGTGAGTATGTGCATGTCATAGTTGCAAATGTTTCTATCCTAACGAACTTTGTTATTCTTGATATTCCCAAGGACGACATTATGTCGATCATCCCGTGTAGACCCTTTTTGAATATTACAGGGGCTGTTATTGATTGCAACAAGGGCAATGTCACTTGTCATGTTAATGGCAATGAGCATACGATACACTTCCGAAGAAACAACCTCGAGTTCATAGTATCAACTCCATTGAAAAAAATTCAATGATTATTATTGGAGATTTTGAATTCCCTCTCCATACTGTCAAGTAGAAATATGATATACTTATTGTTGGGGACATGCATATCCCCATTGAGGTAACCTAGTGCTATTCGAAAATTCTCCGGTTCCATGTCATTCGAAAAAAGTTTGTCAATAAGACTTGATCAACCTTATTGATGGATTCTTTTTGATGAGCATGAAATGGATGAATTTAGACAGCACAACCTTCTATACCCAACTTTTACTTTCTATTGTTTAGATTAAATAAAGTAAAAATGCTATTATTATTCTGTTTTTTGAGTTTTCAGTGCAATAAAAAATGACCTGAAAATAAAAGTACTCCAAATGCCCTGAAAATGTAGTATGATTTTTCCGGAATATTTAAGAATTTCTGGCACTCATCACATATCAGGGAGCTGCACCAGTGAGACACAAGCTCACAGGGCGCAACCACCCCCCTAGTCGCGCCCAGGTTGCTTGTGGGTCCCACGTAGGCCCCCTTCACTTATTACAGCACCTATCCACTTCGTCTTCCTCCAGAAAAATCCTGCCATTGCTCAAACCCGTGTTCTAGCTCATTTTGTTGCCATTTTCGATCTCCTTGTGCAAAGCTCCATTGCAAAATAGTTTTAGGAGATTGATCTTCGGTATGTGACTCCTCCAGTTGTCCAATTAGTTTTTGTTCTAGTGCTTTATTTGTATTTGCTGTTGTGGTGACCTTGTTGTTGAGCTTGCATGTCACATTCGTATGGTCCCAAGCAGTTTTGATGCATGATATAGCCTCTAGGCACTTGTGAGATTATTGTTCTGCCTGCTTCTTCGTTGTTTGATATTCATTCTGGCAGGTACACTATGATGCCCGAGGACATCTACAGATATTGGGGTCTATCGCAACCCCTAACACCTGAGCCGGCACCAGCCCTTGATCCGTATCAGGACCCAGGTTTTTAGTGGGAGCCACAGGAGCTCGCCAACCAGTGGAAGCCTCAGGACCCTCTGGAGTATCCAAGAGATGGTTATTTTCAGCAATGGCCCTATACCAACTTAGGCCAAAAGCCTAAGCTTGGGGGAGTGCGTATTTATCACCATCACTACATTCATGTTCACACTCATCTTGGTAGTCGATGCTCATACTTTTTCATTGTACCATCCATGGTAGTTTATTTCTTCTTTCCGCTTTCTTCTTGTGTGCTTAATTAACCTTGAGACAATCCAAAAAAAAAGTTCTATCTTTACCTTCTAGTCTGTTTATTTGTAGCATTAAAACAAAACCCTAAAATATTTCTCGTTCTTCTTTTGCTTGTTGGGAGCTTTCTCGTGTAAATAGTTTTTATCATTCTTGTTTTGAATTTTCTTTCTTTGGGTCGTAAGGAGAAGACCACAATGAAAATGATGAGTGGCTCTCATATCCATTATTGCTTATCTATCAGAGAGCCCATATTTCCTTGCCTTCTCCCTTGATTTATTGTTTGCGGATTCCAGCTTAGTCCAATGCACATGCACTCTTATTATTATTCGCACCGTTCGGTCGTGCAAGTGAAAGGCAATAATGACGATATATGATGAAAAGATTGAGATGGAGAAAAGCTGGTACGAACTCGACCTATTTTGATTTTGTAAATATGATTAGCTCATCGTTCTGAATTCAGCTCATTATGGAAGAAACATATTTGCAATGGCAATTAGAGATTATAGTTACTCATGCCATGCTTAATTAGCTAAGAGTGGATAATGGTTTGTCTTGAGTGCTAAGATACATATTAAAATGGTTGTGATGTAGTATGATAGGATGGTATCCTCCTTTGAATTATTCAAGTGGCTTGACTTGGCACATGTTCATGCATGTAGTTGAAACAAAATCAACATAGCCTCCACGATATTTACGTACATGGTGATTTATATCCTACTCATGCTTGCATTGAATGTTGGTTAATCTCAAAGCATGTTGATGACTGTTGTCGCTCTCTAGTTGGTCGCTTCCTACTCTTTTGCTACCCTTCACTTGTACTAAGCGGGAATACTACTTGTGCATCCAATTCCTCGAACCCAAAGTTGTTCCATCTGAGTCGACCATACCTACCTATATGCGGTACTTACGTGCCATTCCAAGTAAATTTGCATGTGCCAAACTCTAAACCTTCAAATAATATTCTGTTTTGTATGCCCGAATCACTCATGTAGCGACTGGGACGGTCAGTATCTTCCATGCTGGGTGGGTTATTCTTAGGATATGTGTTGATTCACTATCATTCACGAGAAAGTGGCTAGTATTCGGAATGCCCAGTTCCATGATCAAAATCAAATAAAAATATAACGAAACAAAACTCCTCCAGGGCTGTGTTTGTATGGACGGTACTCGTGGATTTGGCTAGCCATGGAGTGTGTTTGATTGGTGGAGGGGGAGTAAAAACTTTATCATTCTGTTTGGGAACCGCCTATAATGTATCTAGCATGGAAGATGGTGAAATCTCTTGGTCGTTATGATGACAATGAAAGCATACTGCTGAAATTTTTTATTCATCCATGTTTTAAAAAGCTCGAGCTCTGGCACCTCTCCAAATCAATGCTTCCCTTTGTGAAGGGCTTGTCTATTTTACTTTACTATTGAGTCATCCTCCTCTTATAAAAAGCACCAGTTAGAGAGCACCACCATCATTTGTATGCCTTGCTATTAATTGATACTAAGTATGAGTGTGACTGGATCTCTTTTACCATGAATTACAATGTCCAGTCAGTCCTTGTTCTTCACGGGTGCTGTGCATTTATGTTTTGCGGTCTCAGAAAGGGCTAGCGAGATACCATTACACCATATTGTATCATGATTGTCTTGATAAAAGTATTGTCATCCAAGAGTTATTATTATTGCTTTCTAGTTGATTATGCCATTGATATGAGTAAATGTGAGACCTAAATGTTATTGTGAACGTGGTTAGTCTATAATCTTTGCTGAAAATCTGAACATCAGTTAGAAATATTTACAACAACAAGATCAAACAGAGTTTGCAAAAGTTTTTCTTTATCACTTTCAGTTTTTAACTGAATTGCTTGAGAACAAGCAATGGGTTAAGCTTGGGGGAGTTGATACGTATCCAACGTATCCACTTTTCCAAACTCTTTTGCCCTTGTTTGGGACTCTAATTTGCATGATTTGGATGGAACTAACCCGGACTGACGCTATTTTCAGCACAATTGCCTTGGTGTTATTTTTGTGCAGAAATAAAAGTTCTCGGATTGAACTAAAAATTTACGAAGATTATTTTTGGAATTAATAAAAAATACTGGCGAAAGAATCAACCAGAGGGGGGCCACCCATTGGCCACAAGCCAGGGGGCGCGACCGCCCCCTGGCCGTGCCTAGAAGGCTTGTGGGCCCCTTGGAGCTCCACCAACCTCAATTATTGCTCCATATATTCACATCCACAGAGAAAAAAAATCAGAGAGAAGAATTCATCGCGTTTCACGATATGGAGCTGCCGCCACCTCCTGTTCTTCCTCGGGAGGCCAGATCTGGAGTCCGTTTTGGGCTCCAGAGAGGGGAAATCGACGCCATCGTCATCACAAACCATCCTTCATCACCAATTCGATGATGATATCCGCTGTTCGTGAGTAATTCCATCGTAGGCTTGTTGGACGGTGATGGGTTGGATGATTTACCATTTAAACGAGTTAGTTT
Organism: Hordeum marinum; assembly: GCA_022496015.1. Lineage (NCBI taxonomy): Eukaryota > Viridiplantae > Streptophyta > Magnoliopsida > Poales > Poaceae > Hordeum > Hordeum marinum. Next base: position 273,332,170 of record CM039674.1, on the reverse strand, counting down.
TGTTAGGGTTTGATCCCTAATATCCACTATGTTCTGAGATTGATGTTGCTATGACTTTGCTATGCTTAATGCTCGTCACTAGGGCCCGAGTGCCATGATTTTAGATATGAACCTATTATGTTTTCATGAATATGTATGTGTTCTTGATCCTATCTTGGAAGTTGTAGACACCTATTACGATTTATGATCCGCATCCCCCAGGGTGACAATAACTGGGGTTCTTTCCGGTGATTACCGTAGTTTGAGGAGTTCATGTATTCACTAAGTGCTAATGCTTTGGTCCAGTTCTCTATTAAAAGGAGGCCTTAATATCCCTTATTTTCCATTAGGACCCCGCTGCCACGGGAGGGTAGGACAAAAGATGTCATGCAAGTTCTTTTCCATAAGCATGTATGACTATATATGGAATACATAACTACATTACATTGATGAATTGGAGCTAGTTCTGTGTCACCCTATGTTATAACTGTTGCATGATGAATGCCATCCGACATAATTATCCATCACGAATCCATTGCCTACGAGCTTTTCACATATTGATCCTTGCTAAGTTACTTTTCTGTTGCTACTATTACAATCATTACAACACTGCTATTGTCACTTTTGCCATCGTTACCGTTACTTCCATACTACTTTGCTACTAACTACTTTGCTATAGATATTAAGTCTTTCAGGTGTGGTTGAATTGACAACTCCATTGCTAATACTCAAGAATATTCTTTGGCTCCCCTTATGTTGAATCAATAAATTTGGGTTGAACACTCTATCCTCGAAAACAGTTGCGATCCCCTATACCTGTGGGTTATCAAGTACCTTTATGTTCACCTATTTATGAAGTAACATTTTATACACACAAGGCATTCCTCCGGTGTTAGGCAGTTGCATGATCTTATGGTCTTAGGAATAGATGCTTGACATGAAGAAAGCTATAGCAATAAACTAAGTGATACGATCAGATGCTATGCTTACGGTTGGGTCATGTCCATCATATCATTCTCTGAACGATGTGACCCATTTATTAAATGACAACTCATGTCTATGGTTAGGAAACCTTAACCATCTTTGATCAACGAGCTAGTCTAGTAGAGGCTCACTAGGGACACGGTGTTATCTATGTATCCACATATGTATCTGAGTTTCCGATCAATACAATTCTAGCATGGATAATAGACCTTTATCATGAATAGGGAAATATAATAATAACCAATTTATTATTGCCTTTAGGGTATATTTCCAACAGTCTCCAACTTGCACTAGAATCAATAATCTAGGTCACAGTCCCATGTGATTCACGCCCAATGAGTTCTGGGGTTTGACCATGTTTTGCTTGTGAGAGCGGTTTTAGTCAACGGGTCTGCAACATTCAGATCCGTGTGTACTTTGCCAATCTGTATGTCATATGGTAGATGCTGCTACTACGCCCAATGGAGCTATTACAAATGACTACTCCACTAGACGTATCCGTTTTACGACTCAGAGTCATCCCGATTGGTGTCAAAGCTTGCATCGATGTAACCCTTTATGACGAACTCTTTATCACCTCCATAACCAAGAAACATTTCCTTAGTCCTCTTTAGGTACCTACGAATAATTTTGACCATTGTCCAGTGACCCACTCCTAGATCACTCTTGTACTCCCTCTGCCAGACTCATAGCAAGGCAAATATCAGGTGTAGTACACAACATGGCATACATTATAGAACCTATAGCTGAGGTATAGGGGACGACCTTCGTCCTTTATCTTTCTTCTGCTGAGGTCGAGCTTTGAGTCTTACTCAGCTTCACACCTTACAATAAAGGCAAGAACTCCTTCTTTGATTGATCCATTTTGAACTCTTTCAAAATCATGTCAAGGTATGTTCTCTGTGAAAGTCTTACCATCCCTCTTGATCTATCTCTATAGATCTCGATGCCCAATATGTAAGCAGTTTAACCCAGGTCTTCCATTGAAAAACTCCTTTCAAATGACCCTTTATGCTTTTCAGAAATTCTACATCATTTCCAATCAACAATATGTCATCCACATATACTTATCAGAAATGTTATAGTTATCCCACTCACTTTCTTGTAAATACAAGTTTCTTCCCAAACTTCATATAAACCCAAAAGCTTTGATTACCTCATCAAAGCGTATATTCCAAATCTGAGACGCTTGCACCAGTCCATAGAGCCTGCATACCTTTTAGCATCCTTAGGATCGACAAAACCTTTTGGATGTATCACATACAACCTTTCCTCATAGAACTGTTAAGGAAACGTTGTTTTGACATCCATGTGCCAGATCTCGTATTCAAAAAATGCATCACCTGCTAACATAATCCCAATAGACTTTAGCATTGGTACGAGTTAGAAAGTCTCATCCTAGTCAACTCCTTGAACTTGTCGGAAACCTCTTTCTGAAAAGTTGAGCTTCATAAATGGTAACATTACCATCAGCGTATGTCTTCTTCTTAAAGTTCCATTTGTACTTAATGTCCTGCCGGTTATTGGGCAAGTCTACCAAAGTCCATACTTGGTTTTCATACATGGATCCTATCTCAGATTTCATGGCCTCTATCCATTTTTTAGAATCCGGGCCCATAATCGCTTCTTCGTAGCTCGTAGGTTCACTGTTGTGTGACAACATGTCCTCCAAGATAGGATTACTATACCACTCAGGGGCGGTACGTGTCCTTGTCGACCTATGACGCTCGGTAGTGACTTGATATGAAGCTTCATGATCATCATCATTAGCTTCCTCTTCACTTGGCATGGGCTCCACAAAAACATCTTTCTGTGTCGTCCTACTCTCCAACTAAAGTGATGGTTCAACAACTTCATCAAGTTCTACTTTCCTCCCACTCAATTCTTTCGAGAGAAACTCCTTCTCTAGAAAGGATCCATTCTTGGCAACAAAGACTTTGCCTTCGGATCTGAGATAGAAGGTGTACCCAATTGTTTCCTTAGGGTATCCTATGAAGACACACTTCTCTGCTTTGGGTTTGAGCTTATTAGGTTGAAGCCTTTTCACAGAAGCCTTGCAGCCCCAAACTTTAAGAAACGGCAGCTTAGGTTCCTTGCCAAACCATAATTCATACGGTGTCGTCTCAATGGATTTAGATGGTGCCCTCTTTAAAGTGAATGTAGTTGTCTCTAATGCATAACCCCAAAATGATAGTGGAAAAATGATAAGAGACATCATAGAACGCACCATATCCAATAGAGTACGGTTACGATGTTCGAAGTCACCATTACACTATGGTGTTCTAGGTGGCATGAGCTCTGAAACAATTCCACACTTTCTTAAATGCATACCAAACTCGTAACTCAGATATTCACCACCATGATCATATCGTAGTCATTTTATCTTCTTGTTATGATGATTTTCAACTTTACTCTAAAATTATTTGAAATTTTCAAACGTTTTAGATTTTTGTTTCATTAAGTAAATATCACAATGTATACTCAAGTCATCCGTGAAGGTAAGAAAATAACGATATCTACCGTGTGCTTCAACACTCATTGGACCGCATGCATCAGCATGTATTATTTCCAATAAGTCACTTGCCCGCTCCATCGTACCGAAAAACGGGGTCTTACTCATCTTTCCCATGAGGCGTGGTCCGCATGTCTCAAGCAATTCAAAATCGAGTGAGTCCAAAGATCCATCAGCATGGAGTTTTTTAATGCGCTTTACACTAATATGACCTTTAGCAGTAGTGCCACAAGTATGTGGTACTATCATTATTAACTTTACATCTTTTGGCATCAATATTATGACCATGTGTAGCACTACGATCAAGATTCAATAAACCTTTCACATTGGGTTCATCACCACAAAAGGTATTATTCATGTAAACAGAACAACCATTATTCTTTGACTTAAATAAATAATTGTATTGCAATAGACACGATCTAATCATGTTCATGCTCAACGTAGACACAAAATAACATTTATTTTGGTTCAACACTAATCCCGGAGGTAGAGGGAGTGTGCGATGGTGATCACATCAACCTTGGAAACACTTCCAACACACATCGTCACCTCACCCTAGGCTAGTCTTCGGTTATTTTGCAACTTTTGTTTCAAGTTACCAATATTAGCAACTGAACTGGTATCTAATACCTAGGCGCTACTATGGGTATTAGTGTACACATCAATAACACGTATATCAAATATACTTTTATTGACATTGCTAACCTTCTTATCTACCAAGTATTTTGGGTAGTTCTGCTACGAGTGGTCATTCCCCTCACAATAGAAGCACTTAGTCTCAGGTTTGGGTTCAACCTTGGGTTTCTTCACTGGAGCAACAATTGGCTTGCCATTCTTGAACTTTCCCTTCTTGCCCTTCCCCTTCTTGAAACTAGTGGTCTTGTTAACCATCAACACTTGATGATCCTTCCTCATTTCTACCTCCATGGCCTTAAGCACCGCGAATAGGTTAGGGATCATCATCTCCATCCCTTGCATGTTATAGTTCATCACAAAGCTCTAGTATCTTAGTGACAGTGACTGGACAACTATGTCAATCACTATCTTATCTGGAAGATCAACTACCACTTGATTCAAGCGATTATAGCACCCAGGCATTTTGAGCATATGCTCACTGACTAGGCTATTCTCCTCCATCTTTTAGGAAAAGAACTTGTCAGAGGTCTCATACCTCTCAACTTAGGCATGAGCTTGAAATACCAATTTCAGCTCTTGGAACATCTCATGTGCTCCATGGCATTCAAAACATCTTTGGAGCCCCGATTGTAAGCCGTAAAGCATGGCGCACTAAACTATCGAGTAGTCATCAGAACGTGTCTCCCAGACGTTCATAACATCCACTGACAATGGTAGAGGGGTTGGAACACCAAGCGATGCATCTAGGACATAAGCCTTCTGTGCAGCAGTGAGGACAATCCTCAGATTACTGACCCAGTCCACACAATTGCTTACATTATCTTTCAACTTAGCCTTTCTCTATGAATATATTAAAATACGGGGGAGCTACAATGCGAGCCATTGATCTACGACATAATTTGCAGAGATATTTTGACTATGTGCATGATGCATAGTTCAATTAATCAAATTACTAACGAACTCCCTTTGAAATCAACATCCCGTGGGTTGTCTAAGTTTGACATGATCCAAATCCACCAACCCATGTCCGATCATCATGTGAGATGAGGTGGTTTCAATGGTGAACATGTCCATGTTGATCATATCTACTATATGACTCATGTTGGACCTTTTGGTCTCCTATGTTCTGAGTCCATGTTTGTACATGCTAGGCTCGTCATAACCCAAGTATTCCGCATGTGTAAAACTGGCTTACACCCGTTGTATGCGAACGTAGAGTCTATCACACCCGATCATCACGAGGTGATTTGCAACGACGAACCTTTGCAATGGTGCATACTTGGGGGGAACACAATTTTATCTTGAAATTTTAGCGAGGGATCATCTTATAATGCTACTATCGTCCTAAACAAAATAAGATGCATAAAAGGATAAACATCACATGCAAATCATATAAGTGACATGATATGGCCATCATCATCTAGTGATTTTGATCTCCATATCCAAAGCACCAACATGATCTCCATCGTCACCGGCATGACACCATGATCTCCATCATTGTCTCATCATGTGGTTATCGCGCCCACTATTGCTTCTACAACTATTGCTAACTCATAGCGATAAAGTAAAACAAATGGCATGATATAAATTAAAGACAACCCTAAGGCTCCTGCCGGTTGCCGTACTGAACGACATGCAAGTCATGATAACTGTACAAAACATGATCATATCATACATTACATATATCTAATCACGTCTTGGTCATATCACATCACAACATACCCTGCAAAAATAAGTTAGACGTCCTCTACTTTGTTGTTGCAAGTTTTATGCGGATACTATGGGCAACTAGTAAGAACCATACTTACCTACACAAATCCACAATGGTGGTATTCAAGTTGCCTTTTAACCTTCTACAAGGACTGCCTCTATTGAATCTGATTCAACTAAAGAGGGAGAGACAGACACCCGCCAGCCACCTTTATGCAAACAAGTTGCATGTCAGTCGGTGGAACAGGTCTCTTGTGCGAGGAAAAGTAAGGTTGGTCTGAGCCACTTCATCCCACAATACCACCGAATCAAAATAAGACTAAGGAGGTAAGCAATCTGAACATCAACGCCCACAAACACTTTGTGTTCTACTCATGCATATCATCTATGCATAGACCTAGCTCATGATGCCACTGTTGGGGAACGTTGCATGGGACACAAAAAGTTTCCTACGCACACGCAAGATCTATCCATGGAAATGCATATCTACAAGAGGGGGAGTGTATCTACATACCCTTGTATATCGCTAAGCGGAAGCGTATATAACGTGGTTGGTGTAGTCGTATGTCTTCATGATCCAATCGCGATCTGTCCTGATCTAGCGCCGAACGGGTAGCACCTCCGCGTTCAGCACACGTGCGGTTTGATGACATCGCCTACTTCTTGATCCAGGAAGCGAGGGAGGATAAGTAGATGATGTCAACCAGCACGACGGCATGGTGGTGATGGTGGTGGAGCAATCCTGGCAGGGCTTCGCCAAGTGCTACCGTAGATGTGATCTGGAGAGAAAACGGAGTAACGAGAGAGGGTGGGCTGCCACCGGGGAATGGGATTGTTGTGTCCAGCCCTCCCCATATCCTCTACTATATATACGAGGCAATGGGCAGGGTTGGCCCCTCCTCCAAGGAGGGCCGATAGCTAGGGAGGAGTCCTCCCTCCCCAAGGCACCTCCTAGGTGCCTTGCCCCTTATGGTTTCCTACCCCCTAGCCGCATGGGCCCTTGGGGGGCTAGCCCAATAAGGATAGGTCGCCCACTTACAACCCATGCTGGCCTAAGGGGCGTGGTAGAACCCTCCATTGATGTCCGGAATCCCCCGGAACCTTCTAGAAGCTTCCTAGAACAATATTGGCAAAACCAGAAACTTTTCCGGTAGCCAAAACATGACTTCCCATATAAATCTTTACCTCCAGACTATTCCGGAGCTCCTCGTGATGTACCGGATGTCACCTGGGACTCCAAACAAAATCCGGTCACCAACGTACATATCCCAATACTACTCTAGTGCCACTGAACATTAAGCGTGCGAACCCTATGGGTTTGAGAATCATGTAGACATGACCGAGACACCTCTCTGGTCAATAACCAATAGTGGGACCTAGATGCCCATATAGGTTCCTACATATCCCATGAAGATCTTTATCGCTCGAACCATGATGTCAAGGATTCAGTCGATCCCGCATGCAGTTCCCTTTGTCCAGCGGTATGTTACTTGCCTGAGATTTGATCATCGATATCTCCATACCTAGTTCAATCTTGTTACTGGCAAGTCTTGTTACTCGTCCCGTAATACAATATCTTGTTACTAACTCCTTAGTCACATTGCTTGCAAGCTTCTTGTTTATGTTGTATTATCGAGAGGGCCAGAGATACCTCTCCGTCAAATGGAGTGACAAATCCTAGTATCGACCCATGCCAACCCAACAGACACCCTCGGAGATACTTGTAGAGTAGCCTTTTGATCACCCAGTTATGAAGTGACGTTTGATACACACAAGGCATTCCTTTGGTGTCAGGGAGCTGCATGATTTCATGGTCTTAGGAACAGATACTTGACATAAAGAAAGTAATAGCAATAAACTATGTGAGACGATCAGATGCTATGCTTACGGTTGGGTCATGCCCATCACATCATTCTCCTAATGATGTGACCCTGTTATCAAATGACAAATCGTGTCTATGGTAAGGGAACCTTAACCATCTTTGATCAACGAGCTAGTCTAGTAGAGGACCACTAGGGACACGATGTTATGTATGTATCCACACATGTATCTGAGTTTCTGATCGATACAATTCTAGCATGGATAATAGAAGTTTATAATGAACATGGAAATATGATAATAACCAATTTATTATTGCCTATAGGGCATATTTCCAACATGACAACCCTCTTGCCCGCGTCGGGTGCAAGTGTTTGCTCTTTTGTGTGTAGGCGCTGAACACGGGAGTTGTGTGATCCTCGTATTGGTTTGATAACATTGGTTCTCACTAAGGAAAATACTTATCTATACTGTGTTGCGTCACCCCTCCTCTTCTGGGAAAAACCAAACGTAGATCACAATTATCGGTCGCCGACAATAGTTGCCTTCGAGCAGTGGTGGCAGAGCGTGTGGTGGGTGTCGTGCGCACTGCCAACAGGGATGCCATCCGCATTACACGCTTCCGCAAACTGCGCCGCAGAAAGCACATATGCTCCCTTAGAGGTTTTGATAATTCATGATAACATACAATGTCTCTTGAACTAATAGTTTTACCTAGTCTATTTCAGATAAAGTCCAGAGCGAGGTATGGCTGTAAATGTGAGGAGAAGCCCCAAGGAAGGAGAAGGATTGGATTGACCAAGCTTCAAGCTTCAGGATTCTACATTTTGCATTTTGTGAGAATTTACATTTGAGTCCATAGGAAAGCCAATACTATTAAGAAGGGATGAGGTATCGATGATGATTTGGTTGCTTAAGTGCTTATAGTTACCCACCAAAACCCCTCATGATTTCTCCCACAACTATATTATCTCCAAACCCCAAAGTCCCAATTAGGTGCCACCAAGTTTCCAAAATTGGCCCTATCGATTATTACCCTAGACAGAAGCTAGGTCCAACCCTAACTTCTCGGTCACACCAAGTCCCATTTCGGTGCAACCAAAACAGTGGCAAACCTGCTAGTGTCCATTTACTGAAAGTCAGAATTTCCGATTTTTGCAAATCGGTCCCACTGAGTTTGTGTAACTGCCTAGGCCAACCAAAATCAGACACACCGAGATTTATATATCGGTCTCACCGAAACGCCAAAAGTTTCCACATTTTGCACTAGTCGGTGCAACCGAGTTTTTGCTTCGGTTTCACCGAGTTGGGCAATAATGTTGTAACGGCTGGATTTTTGGAGAAGCCTAAATATACCCCTCCACCTCCCTCTCATTCGTAAAGAGAGCACTCAAAACAAGCCAACACTTGACCCATCCATTTTTTGAGAGAGAACCACCTACTCATGTGTTTAGATCAAGATCTTCCACTTCAACCATATGAATCTTGATTTCTAGCCTACCCAAGTTGCTTTCCACCCAATCAATCTCTTCTACCAAGCCAAATCTGTGAGAAAGTGATTGTGTGCTGAGGAGACTATCTTTTGAAGCACAAGAGCAAGGAGTTCATCATCCATACCACATCTATTACCTTTTGTTGACTGGTGCCTCCTAGATTGGTTAGGTGACAGTTGGGAGCCTCCGACTTCATGTGGAGTTGAACAAAGAAGTTTGTAAGGGCAAGGAGATCGCTTACTTCGTGAAGATCTACCCCGGGTGTAGTCCTTCGTGGACGTAAGACGTGATGGAATAAATGAGGTTGCTACTTTGTGGACCCTTCATGGGTGGAGCCCTCCATGGACTCTTGCGACTGCTACCCTCCGCGGGTTGAGGTCTCCATCAGTGTGGACATATAATAGTGTTGGGAGACGTAGTAGTAAATCAAAAAAATTCCTACGTGTCACCAAGATCTATCTATGGAGAAACCAGCAACGAGCAAAGGGGAGTGCATCTTCATACCTTTGAAGATCACAAAGCGGAAGCGTTACAAGAACGCGGTTGGTGGAGTCGTACTCGCAGCGATTCAGATCGCGGTGGATTCTGATCTAAGCGCCGAACAACGGCGCCTCCGCGTTCAACACACGGGCAACCCGGTGACGTCTCCTACGCCTTGATCCAGCAAGGAGGAAGGAGAGGTTGAGGGAGAGATCCGGAAGCATGATGGCATGGTGACGGTGGAGTTGTGTGGTACTCCGACAGGGCTTCGCCAAGCGCTACGGAGGATGAGGAGGAGGAGGGGTAGGGCTGCGCCGAGGGGTAGGTTTGCCCCCCTCTCTCCTTTGTTGCGCCTTGGGCTAGGTGGGAGGCGCACCAGCCCACCTAGGGGCTAGTTCCCTCCCACTCTTGTCCCATGCAGCCTCCCGGGGCTGGTGGCCCCTCCCAGTGGACCCCCGGAACCCTTCCGATGGTCCCGGTACATTATCGATGGTGCCCGAAACACTTCCGGTGACCAAAACCTCACTTCCTATATAAGAATATTTACCTCCGGACCATTCCGGAACTCCTCATGACATCCGGGATCTCATCCAGGACACCAAACAACCTTCGGTAACCACGTACATAATTTCCCTATAACCCTAGAGTCATCGAACCTTAAGTGTGTAGACCCTACGGGTTCGGGAGGCACATAGACATGACAGAGACACCTCTCTGGTCAATAACCAACAGCGGGATCTGGATACCCATGTTGGCTCCCACATGCTCCACGACGATCTCATCAGATGAACCATGATGTCGGGGATTCAATCAATCCCGTATACAATTTCCTTTGTCTACTGATATGATACTTGCCCGAGATTCGATCATCGGTATCCCTATACCTTGTTCAATCTCGTTACTGGCAAGTCTCTTTAATCATTCTGCAACACATCATCCCGTGGCTAACTCCTTAGTCACATTGAGCTCATTATGATGATGTCTTACTGAGTGGGCCTAGAGATACCTCTCCGTCACACGGAGTGACAAATCCCAGTCTCGATTCGTGCCAACCCAACAGATACTTTCGGGGATACCCGTAGTATACCTTTATAGCCACCCAGTTATGTTGTGACATTTGGCACACCCAAAGTATTCCTATGTATCCGGGAGTTGCACAATCTCATGGTCTAAGGAAATGATACTTGATGTTAGAAAGGCTTTAGCAGACGAACTACACGATCTTGTGCTATGCTTAGGATTGGGTCTTGTCCATCACATCATTATCCTAATGTTGTGATCCCGTTATCAATGACATCCAATGTCCATGGTCATGAAACTGTGACCATCTATTGATCAACGAGCTAGACAACTAGAGGCTCACTAGGGACATGTTGTGGTCTATGTATTCACACATGCATTACGGTTTCCGGTTAATACAATTATAGCATGAACAATAGACAATTATCATGAACAAGGAAATACAATAATAACCATTTATTTATTGCCTCTAGGGCATATTTCCAACAGTCTCCCACTTGCACTAGAGTCAATAATCTAGTTACATTGTGATGTATCGAACACCCATAGAGTTTTGGTGTTGATCATGTTTCGCTCGTGAGAGAGGTTTAGTCAACGGATCTGCGACATTCAGATCTATATGTACCTTAGAAATATCTATATCTCCTTCCTGAATGTAATCACGAATGGAGTTGAAGTGGCGTTTGATGTGTCTTGTCTTCTTGTGAAACCTGGGCTCCTTTGCAAGGGCAATAGCTCTAGTGTTGTGACAGAATAGAGTCATCGGGACCGACACATTGGGAATCACTCCTAGGTCGGTGATGAACTCCTTCATCCAGACTCCTTCCTTTGCTGCTTCCGAAGCAGCTATGTACTCCGCTTCCCATGTAGATGCCGCCACTATGCTTTGCTTGCTGCTGCACCAGCTGACTGCCCCTCCGTTCAAAATATACACGTATCCGGTTTGTGACTTCGAGTCATCTGGATCTGTGTCAAAGCTAGCATCGACATAACCCTTTACGACGAGCTCTTCAGCACCTCCATAAACGAGAAACATGTCCTTGGTCCTTTTTAGGTACTTCAGGATATTCTTGAACGCTGTCCAGTGTTCCGCTCCAGGATCACTTTGGTACCTCCCTACCAAACTTATGGCAAGGTTCACATCAGGTCTGGTACATAGCATGGCATAAAAAATAGAGCCTATGGCTGAAGCATAGGGGTTGACACTAATCTTTTCTCTATCCTCTACCGTGGTCGGGCATTGAGTCGTACTCAATCTCACACCCTGTAACACAGGCAAGAACCCCTCCTTGGACTGGTTCATATTGAACTTCTTCAATATCTTGTAAAGGTATGTGCTTTGTGAAAGACCTATGAGGCGTTTCGATCTATCTCTATAGATCTTGATGCCTAATATGTAAGCATCTTCTCCAAGGTCCTTCATTGAAAAACACTTGTTCAAGTAGGCCTTTATGCTTTCCAAAAGTTCTATATCATTTCCGATCAACAATATGTCATCCATATATAATATGAGAAATGCTACAGAGCTCCCACTCACTTTCTTGTAAATACAGGGTTCTCCATAAACCTGTATAAACCCAAACACTTTAATCACCTCATTAAAGCAAATGTTCCAACTCTGAGATGCTTGCACCAGCCCATAGATGGAGCGCTGAAGCTTGCATACTTTGTTAGCATCTTTAGGATCGACAAAACCTTCCGGCTGCATCATATATAGTTCTTCCTTAAGGAAATCATTAAGGAATGCCGTTTGACGTCCATTTGCCACATCTCATAATCATAAAATGCGGCAATTGCTAACATGATTCAGACGGACTTAAGCATCGCTATGGGCGAGGAAGTATCAACGTAGTCAACTCCTTGAACTTGTCGATAACCCTGAGTGACAAGCCAAGCCTTATAGACGGTCACATTACCATCCGCGCCAATCTTCTTCTTAAAGATCCATTTATATTCAATGGCTCGCTTATCATCAGACAAGTCCACCAAAGTCCACACTTTGTTCTCATACATGGATCCTATCTCGGATTTCATGGCTTCAAGCCATTTGTTGGAATCCGGGCCCGCCATCGCTTCTTGATAGTTCAAAGGTTCACCGTTGTCCAACAACATGATCTCTAGGACAGGGCTGCCGTACCACTCTGGTGCGGAACGTGTCCTAGTGGACCTTTGAATAGCAACTTGATCTGAAGTTTCATGATCATCATCATTGACTTCCTCTCCAATCGGTGCAGGCTCCACAGAAACAACTTCCTGTGCTACGCTACTCTCCGGTTCGAGTGGAGGTACAATTACCTCATCAAGTTCTATTTTCCTCCCACTTAGTTCTTTCGAGAGAAACTCTTCCTCTAGAAAGGATCCAGTCTTGGCAACAAAGACTTTGCCTTTGGATCTAAGGTAGTATACCCAACAATTTCTTTGGGGTATCCTATAAAGACACACTTTTCTGCTTTGGGTTCGAGCTTCTCAGGTTGAAGTTTCTTCACATAAGCATCGCATCCCCGAACTTCCAGAAACGACAACTTAGGTTTCTTTCCAAACCATAATTCATACGGTATCGTCTCAATGGACTTAGACGGTGCCCTATTTAAAGTGAATGCGATAGTCTCTAATGCATATCCCCAAAATGATAGCGGTAAGTCGGTAAGAGACATCATAGATCGCACCATATCTAATAGAGTGAGATTACGACGTTTAGACACACCGTTTCATTGAGGTGTGCCAGGCGGCGTGAGTTATGAAACAATTCCACATTTCCTTAGGTGCGTGCCAAACTCGTGACTTAAATATTCTCCGCCACGATCAGATCGTAGGCACTTTATTTTCCTGTCACATTGATTCTCTATCTCACTCTGAAATTTCTTGAACTTTTAAAAGGTTTCAGACTTGTGTTTCATTAAGTAGACATACCCATATCTGCTTAAGTCATTAGTGAGGGTGAGAACATAACGGTAGCCACCGCGAGCCTCAACGCTCATTGGACTGCATACATCGGTATGTATTATCTCCAACAAGTCAGTTGCTCACTCCATTGTTCCGGAGAACGGAGTCTTGGTCATCTTGCCCATGAGGCATGGTTCGCACGTGTCAAATGATTCAAAGTCAAGACACTCCAAAAATCTCCAAAAGTCCATCAACATGGAGTTTCTTCATGCGTTTGACACCAATATGACCAAGGCAGCAGTGCCACATGTAAGTGGGACTATCGTTATCAACCTTACACTTTTTGGTACTCACACTATGAACATGTGTAACATCACGTTCGAGATTCATCAAAAATAAACCATTGACTAGCAGGGCATGACCATAAAACATTTCTCTCATATAAATAGAACAAAAATTATTCTCAGTTTTAAATGAGTAGTCATCTCGCATCAAACGAGATCCAGATACAATGTTCATGCTCCAAGCTGGTACTAAATAACAATTATTGATGTTTAAAACTAATCCCTAAGGTAGATGTAGAGGTAGCATGCTGACGGCAATCACATCGACCTTGGAACCATTCCCGACGCGCATCGTCACCTCGTCCTTTGCCAGTCTCCACTTATTTTGCAGCTCCTGCTTGGAGTTACAAATGTGAGCAACTATACCGGTATCAAATACCCAGGAGCTACTACGAGTGTTGGTAAGGTACACATCAATAACAAGTATATCACATATACCTTTATCGTTGCCGGCCTTCTTATCCGCTAAGTACTTGGGGCAGTTCCGCTTACAGTGACCGGTACCCTTGCAATAAAAGCACTCAGTGTCAGGCTTGGGTCCATTCTTGTTCTTCTTCCTGGCAACTTGCTTACTAGGCACGGCAACTGCTTTGCCGTCCTTCTTGAAGTTCTTCTTACTCTTGCCTTTCTTGAAACTAGTGGTCTTATTCACCATCAACACTTGATGCTCCTTTTTGATCTCGACCTCCGCTGATTTCAGCATCGAGTACAACTCAGGAATGGACTTCTCCATACCCTGCATGGTTTAGTTCATCACAAAGCGCTTGTAGCTAGGTGGGAGCGATTGGAGGATTCTGTCAATAACCGAGTCATTCGTAAGATTAACTCCCAGCTGAGACAAGCGGTTGTGCAACCCAGACATTTTGAGTATGTGCTCACTAACAGAACTATTTTCCTCCATCTTACAACTGAAGAACTTGTCGGAGACATCATATCTCTCGACCCGGGCATGAGCTTGGAAAAACAATTTCAGCTCTTGGAACATCTCATATGCTCTGTGTTGCTCAAAACGCTATTGGAGCCCCGGTTCTAAGCTGTAAAGCATGCCACACTGAACCAGGGAGTAATCATTATAGTGCGACTGCCAGGCGTTCATAACATCTTGATCCGCTGGGAGAATGGGTGCATCACCTAGCAGTGCATCAAGGACATATAATCTTTTGGAAGCTATGAGGATGATCCTCAAGCTACGAACCCAGTCCGTATAGTTGCTTCCATCGTATTTCAGCTTGGGTTTCTCTAGGAACGCGTTGAAGTTGAGGGCAACATTAGCATTGGCCATTGGATCTAGAATATAGATTGTAAAGACAATTTTAGACTAAGTTCACATAATCAAATTATTTAATGAACTCCCACTTAGATAGACATCTCTCTAGTCATCCAATTGACACATGATCCACGTCAACTAGCCCGTGCCCGATCATCACGTGAGACGGACTAGTCATCAATGGTGAACATCTCCATGTTGATCGTATCTTCTATACGACTCATGTTCGACCTTTTGGTCTCCCAAGTTCTGAGGCCATGTCTGTACATGCTAGGCTCGTCAAGTCAACCTAAGTGTATTGCGTGTGTAAATCTGGCTTACACTCGTTGTATGCGAACGTTAGAACCTATCACACCCGATCATCACGTGGTGCTTCGGAACAACGAACCTTAGCAATGGTGCACTGTTAGGGTGAACACATTTCTTGAAATGTTTAGTGAGAGATCATCTTATTTAGCTACCGTCGTTCTAAGAAAATAATATGTAAACATGATAAACATCACATGCAATCAATATAGTGACATGATATGGCCAATACCATCTTGCTCCTTTGATCTCCATCTTCGGGGCACCATGATCATCACTGTCACCGGCACGACACCATGATCTCCATCATCGTGTCTTCACGAAGTTGTCTCGCCAACTATTACTTCTACTACTATGGCTAATGATTAGCAATAAAGTAAAGTAATTACATGGCGTTTATGATTGACACGCAGGTCATACAATAAATTTAAGACAACTCCTATGGCTCCTGCCGGTTGTCATACTCATTGACATGTAAGTCTTGAATCCTATTACAAGAACATGATCAATCTCATACATCACATGCATCACATCATATCCTTTGGCCATATCACATCACACGGCATATGCTGCAAAAACAAGTTAGACGTCTTCTAATTTGTTGTTGCAAGTTTTTTACATGGCTGCTATAGGTTTCTAGCAAGAACGTTTCTTACCTACGCCAAAACCACAATGTGATATGCCAATTTCTATTTACCCTTCATAAGGACCCTTTTCAACGAATCCGATCCGACTAGAGTGGGAGAGATAGACACCCGCTAGCCACCTTATGCAACAAGTGCATGTCAGGCGGTGGAACCAGTATCACGTAAGCGCACGTGTAAAGTCGGTTCGGGCTGCTTTATCCCACAATACCGCGGAAACAAGATAAGACTAGTAACGGCAAGCAAATTGACAAAATCGACTCCCACAACAACTTGTGTTCTACTCGTGCATAGATTCTACGCATAGACCTAGCTCTGAAACCACTATTAGGAGACATAGTAGTAAATCAAAAAATTTCGTACGTGTCACCAAGATCTATCTATGGAGAAACCAGCAATGAGCAAAGGGGAGTGCATCTTCATACCTTTGAAGATTGCAAAGAGGAAGCGTTACAAGAACATGGTTGGTGGATTTGTACTCGCAGTGATTCAGATAGCGGGATTTCGATCGAAGCACCGAACAACAACACCTCCATGTTCAACACACGTGCATCCCGGTGACGTCTCCTACGCCTTGATCGAGCAAGGAGGAAGGAGAGGTTGAGGGAGATCTCCGGCAGCATGACGGCGTGGTGATGGTGGAGCTGCATGGTACTCTAGCAAGGCTTAGCCAAGCGCTGCGGAGGATGAGGAGGAGGAGGGGTAGGGCTGCGCCGAGAGGGAGAGAAACTTGTGCGTTGGCAGCCCCCAAAACTCCCACTATATATAGGAGGAGGAGGAGGGAGGGCGCATCCCCTAGGGTTCCCACCCTAGGGCTGCGGCCAGCCCTAGATGGGACTTGGGGTGGCGGCCAAAGGAGGGGAGAGGTGGTGCGGCAGCCCTAGGCGCCCTAGGGCCCATCTGGGCCTAGGGTTTGCCCCCTCCCTCCTTTGCTGTGCCTTGGGCCAGGTGGGAGGCGCACCAGCCCACCTAGGGGCTGGTTCCCTCCCACTATTGGCCCATGTAGCCTCCCGGGGCTGGTGGTCCCTCCCGGTGGACCCCCGGAACCCTTCCGGTGGTCCCGGTACATTACCGGCGGTGCCCGAAACACTTCCGGTGACCAAAACCTCACTTCCTATGTATGAATATTTACCTCCGGACCATTCTGGAACTCCTCGTGACGTCCGGGATCTCATCCGGGACTCTAAAAGACCTTTGGTAACCACGTACATAATTTCCATATAACCCTAGCGTCATCGAACCTTAAGTGTGTAGACCCTACGGGTTCGGGAGGCACGTAGACATGAGCGAGACACCTCTCCGGTCAATAACCAACAGTGGGATCTGGATACCCATGTTGGCTCCCACATGCTCCACGATGATCTCATCGATGAACCATGATGTCGGGGATTCAATCAATCCCGTATACAATTCCCTTTGTCTACCGGTATGATACATGCCCGAGATTCGATCGTTAGTATCCCTATACCTTGTTCAATCTCGTTACTGGCAAGTCTCTTTACTTGTTCTGCAACACATCATCCCCTGGCTAAGGCAAGTCTCTTTACTCGTTCTGCAACACATCATCCCCTGGCTAACTCCTTAGTCACATTGAGCTCATTATGATGATGTCTTACCGAGTGGGCCCAGAGATACCTCTCCGTCACACGGAGTGACAAATCCCAGTCTCGATTCGTGCCAACCCAACAGATACTTTCGGGGATACGCGTAGTATACCTTTATATCTACATAGTTACGTTGTGACGTTTGGCACACCCAAAGTATTCCTACGGTATCCGGGAGTTGCACAATCTCATGGTCTAAGGAAATGATACTTGACATTAATTTTTTTAGGAAACTACCTACAAGATCTTGTGCTATGCTTAGGATTGGGTCTTGTCCATCACATCATTCTCCTAATGATGTGATCCCATTATCAACGACATCCAATGTCCATGGTCATGAAACCGTGACCATCTATTGATCAATGAGCTAGCCAACAAGAGGCTCACTAGGGACATGTTGTGGTCTATGTATTCACACATGCATTACGATTTCTGGTTAATACAATTATAGCATGAACAATAGACAATTATCATGAACAAGGAAATACAATAATAACCATTTTATTATTGCCTCTAGGGCTTATTTCCAACAAATAGCACCACCTATCAGAACCACGGGAAAAATCTTCAAGTCCCATTGTGTTTGATCTTCCTATCTCTACTCCTTAATTTCATGTGCATGTCTTTACTTTCCGCTGCCATACTTGTTGACTTGCATGTGTAGGGTGTACTAGACTTGCTAGAATTGCTAAATCTTGCCAACCATTAAAATTGGGAAAATATTAGGTTTTTATTTTGCCAAGTAGTCTATTCACCCCTCCCCCCTCTAGACGCCCCTTCTCGATCCCACAACTAGTATCAAAGCTTTGCCCTTCATAGCTTGGGTTTTATCACCAATTGAGGAAGATGGATGTGTCTAGTTTGGGGAGTCTTAGTTGCAGAGTGCCTATTCTCTATGGGGAGTAGTATAGTCAATGGAACAACATAATGCTTGATCTGTTCGTTGAATTCCATTTGAGCAAGTATGTTGAAAATCCCTATGTGCCTCCCATTGATCCCTTACATACTTCACATGAGGAAGAAATTGATATGCTTCATAATCTTAGAACCGTAAATCTTATCATTAGAGGATTACTTAAAATCATGTTTAATCAAATGAAAAACTTTGAGTGTGGTTATACTTTGTGGAAGGATTTAGAGAAAACATATCCAAACTACTCTTTGAAAAATCTTGATGTCATTCTCCATAAAACTATTGCCTTTCACAAAATGAAGCATAGTGATACAAACTTTGATAAATTCTTGTTTGAGCTTCGTGACCTCATGTGTGCTAAAGGATATGGCATAACCATCAATAACATCATTTTTGTAGCCATTCACATTCACAAACTTGAACATTGTCATGGTCAAAATTCTAACTAATCTCTTGATTTTTTTGACGAGGATATTCCACTTGACGATGACAATGTGGAACATGGCTACTATGTTGAAGATGAGAAGTTGTACATTGAATGTGAGAAAGCTATGAAGAGTCTAAATCTCATGGTAAACTTGAAAGACTACATGTCAGGAGGAAAAGAGTGGATCTCGATAGTGGATACACCGATCACATGAATGGAGACAGAGACATGTTTCATGAGATCACACCAAACCATGTACCACGGAGGTGTGTGACTTTTGGAGACAAATCCAAGTGTAAGGTACTAGGTCTTGGTAAGGTGGCCAAATCTCATGATCGTTCTATTCAAAATGTCATGCTTGTTGAATCTCTTGGCTACAATCTTCTTTCTGTATCTGGACTAGTCGATTTTGGTTTGAATGTGCTATTTACCAAAGTTGATTGCCAAGTGTTACGTAAAGATAATCATAACATGGTCTTTACCATCATTCCTAGAGGTGATCTATACATTGTCTATTTCACTAAGAGAGCCCAACCTCATACTTATCTTATTGCAAAATCTTCTAAAGGTTGGCTGTGGCATAGAAGGATAGGGCATTTTCGTATGCGTAATCTAGACAAGCTCATCAAAGGTGATCATATACTTGATGTTATCTTTGAGAAAGATAGACTTTGTAGTGCATGTTAAGCAGGAAAACAAGTGGGTGGAAGTCATCCCGTACACAACATCATGACTACTAGGAGACCACTTGAGTTGCTTCATGTGGATCTTTCTGGTCCCAATGCTTACAAGAGCCTCGGTGGAAATTCCTTTGGTCTAGTTATAGTTGATGATTTTCTAAATTTACGTGGATATCATTTCTTGATGACAAGTTTTAGGTTCAAAAGATCTTCAAGAACTTTGCTCACAAAGCCCAAAATCAATTTGAAGTGAAGATCAAGAAAGTTCATAGCAACAATGGATCGGAGTTTAAGAACACTAATGTGGATACCTTTCTTGACGAAGAAGGTATCTCACATGAGTTCTTGACTACGTACACACCTCAACAAAATGGAGTTGTTGAGAGGAAGAACTAAACTCTCATAAAGATGGCTAGAATGATGCTCAACGAATACAAGATGCCAAGACACTTTTGGGAAGAAGCCATGGAAATAGATTGTGATGCTACAAACCAACTCTCTCTACACAAGCTTCTCGGTAAAACGGCATATGAGCTACTCACCACTAACAAACCCCAAGTTGGATACTCTCGAGTATTCGACTCAAAGTTCTACATTCTTGATAAGCATCGTCATTCTAAATTTGCTCCTAAATCTCATGAATGTTTCCTACTTGGTTACGGATCAAACTATCACACTTATCGTGTCTACAACAACTTCACTTGAAAAGTTGAAGAGACAGTAGATGTGAAGTTTGATGAATCTAATGGTTCGCAAGTCAAACAATTTCCAAATGATGTAGGAGATAAGGAACCTTCAGAAGCCATTCAAGACTTGTCCATCGGCAAGATTTGGCCCATGGAGGTGAAGGAAAGTACTTCATCAACACAAGTGGAAGCTCCTACTTCACATCAAGGCAAACCACAAAACGACATGGCCGCCTCCACAAGCAGTACATGTCAATATGAAGAGGAAGAATAAGTAAATCAAGTTGATCCATCTCAATATCCTTAAACACCCCCACAAGGAAACGACACCTTCAACAACAACGACGAAGATGATGATGAGTAAGCGCCACCATCCAACAAGCAAAAGCTACCACGAGTTTGAGCAAGAGTGAACAAGAATCATACCTTAGAGCAAATATTTGGTGACCTACAAACCGGGAGAATCACTCGCTCTAAAACTCATTTCGCTAACTTTTGTGATCCTTACTCATATATCTCTACTATTGAGCCTATGAAGGTAGAAGAAGTGCTTGAAGAACCAGATTGAGTGAACGTCGTGCACGAAGAGCTACAAAACTTTGAGAGGAATGAAGTGTGTACTCAAGTGGAGAAGCCCAAGGATGGACACAATATCATTGGAAAAAATGGGTGTATTGGAACAAGCAATATGAAGATGGTCACGTTGTACTCAATAAGGCACGTCTCATAGCTCAAGGTTATACTCAAGTCAAAGGTATGGACTACGGTGAGACTTATGCCCCCGTTGCTAGACTTGAAGCTATTTGTATACTTCTTGCTTATTCCAATCACCATGATATTACTATTTATCAAATTGATATCAAAAGTTCTTTTCTAAATGGTGAAATTGAGGAGGAAGTTTATGTCAAACAACCTACAGGCTTTGTGAACCCTAAGAAACCTAATCATCATTAAACTTCGTAAAGCTCTTTATGGTCTTACACAAGCCCCTTGAGCTTGTTACAAATGCTTAACAAAGTTTCTTCATTAAAAGGGTTTTGAAATTGGTAAAATTAAAGCAACCTTTTCATAAAAAGAGTTAATGGTGAATTATTTGTGTGCCAAATTTAGGTGGATGATATTATTTTTGGATCTACTAACCCACATGTTAGTGAGAAATTTGGAAGGTTGATGTGAGACAAATATGAGATGTCTCTCATGTGTGAGCTGACTTTTTCCTTGGTTTGCAAATCAAGCAAATGATAGAAGGTACGTTTATCTATCAAACCAAGTATACCAAGGACTTGATCAAGAGTTTCAACGTGCAAGAGTGTAAAGGTATGAAATCTCCCATGCCTACCAGTGGACATATTGACCTCACCAAGGAGAACAAACCGGTTGATCAAAAGGTCTATCGATCAATGATTGGTTCATTGCTATATCTATGTGACTCTTGTCCCTATAACATGCTTCGTGTTTGCATGTGCGCTTGATATCAAGCTGCACCAAAAGAGTGTCTTCTTAAGGCCATGAAAGGAATTGTGAGATACTTGATACATACACAAAACTTTGACATTTGATATCTGATAGTTGTGATCTGGTTGGGTTTTCTGTGAGAAGGAACGGGAATTGCAACACAATACGGGTAAGTATTTCCCTCGCTTAAGAAACCAAGGTTTATCGAACCAATAGGAATATCAATCCACAATCGTCTTCAACGGCTACGCACAAACGGGCAAACAACTTGAACCCAACACGCCAAGAGGGTTATCAATCCCCATGATCTTGTTATTTGCAAGCAAGTGAAGTGTGTAGATAATAGTAGATAATTGTGAAATGCAAAATTAAATAATGTTAGCAAGGTAATGATAGGTTTTGTAAATATATAAGTGAATAGACCTAGGGGGCATAGTTTTCCCTAGTGGCATCTCTCATGTAGGCAACATACTGTGGGAAACAAATTACTGTTGGGCAATTGATAGAAAAGTGCATACTTATGCGATATTCATAGCAATGATCATGTGTATACATGCATCACGTCCATAAGAAAATAGGACGACTCCTACATGCACCTATTACTATTACTCCACTTCAAGAGTGCTTCTATGCTTGCCTCTCTACGTATTAAGTTTATGACAAATAGATATTGCTTGGAGAACAATGGCATGATGTAGACAAAGTAAACTAAATCAATATGAATAAACCCCATTGTTTTATCCCTAGCGGCAACAATACAAAGACATGTCTTGTCCTCTTCTCTCACTGGGATATAGAGCAGCGCCAGATTGAACCCACTACAACACACCCCTCTCACTAAAGAAATATCAATCTAGTTGGCCAAACTATTTCAATGGATCGGAGAGATTTACGAATCTATAATGATCATGCAACTAAGAATCATAATATTCATAGGCTACTCAAATACCTTTCATGAATAATCTAAAACATAAACTCACAATTCATCGGATCCCAACAAACACACCGTACAAAAGAAATACATTGGATAGATCAAAGCGATGATGTGATGATCATTGTATTGAAGATCACAAGAGAGAGAGAGATAGCCATCTAGGTACTATCTATGGACCCATAGGTCTGTGGTGAACTACTCACACATCATCATGGGGGTAACATGGTTGATGAAGAGGCCCTCCATGATCGATCCCCCTCCGGCAGGTTGCCGGAATGGGTCTGCCGATGGGATCACTATGGAACAGAGACTTGCAGTGGACGAAAAAGTGTTTTGGGTTGCCCTCTAGGGTTTTTGAAATGTATGTGAATTTATAGGCCGGAGAACGGGGTTAGGAGGACCACTAGGGAGGGACAAGCCATCAGGGCGCGCTGACCCCCCTGGGCACGCCATGTTGGCTTGTGCCTCCCTCATGCGGCCTCCAGTGTTCTCCCAAAGCTTCCACATCTTCTATTTGTCCAGAAAAAATCATAAAAAATCCAGGGCAATTGGACTTTGTTTGGTACTGTAAACCTGAAAAGTAAAAACACGCAGGAAGCAACAACTGACACTGGGCGCTAGGTCAATAGGTTAGTGCTCAAAAATAATACAAATTGGTAAATTATTACTCAAAAAGTATCCTAGAATGATAATATAATAGCATGGAACAATAAAAAATTATAGATATGTTGGAGACGTATTAGCAACCCCCAAGCTTAATTTCTGCTCGTCCTCGAGTAGGTAAATGATAAAAACAAAAAATGTGACATGCTACCCTACGTAATCTTTTGCATGTATACTCACTGAGAACGATGAAAACAAACATCAACATAGTAATATTTATAGGCAGAAGCAACAAAATCATCAATCTTTCAAAGTATACGATCTTAAAAGAATGTTTACCCCCGTTCATCTTATCATATTACCAAGGCATGGATTCGTCTTCACCACGTTAATAGAAATGTCAAGCACCAATGTGTCCAAATCACGCAATTGGATCATATCTTCTCAATGTGCATACACTTTTTATTCTACATGCAATACATGAGCATGAACCATGGCCATAACCAAAAGGTGGAATAGAATATGGTGGTAGATATCAAAGGAGTAAAAAGTGGAGAAGATAGTCTCGCATCAACTAGTCGATCGACGGGCTATGAGATGCCCCTCGAGAGATGTCAATGCTAGGAGTAGGGATTGCCATGCAAATGATGCACTAGAGATATAAATGTATGAAACCCCAATTGAAGCTAAGTGGGGTGTGCATCCAACTTGCTTGATCATGAAGACCTCGGGCATTTGAGGAAGCCTGTCATATGAATATACAAGCCAAGTTTATTAATGAAAAAGTAATTCCCACTATCATATGAAATTGCCATAACATGAGACTCTTTATATGAACAATAAGGTGCCACTTTGAGGCACAAGCGTGGTAAAGGATAGTAGCAAAGTCCCTTCTCTCTCTTTCTCTCCTTTTCATTTTTCATCATTTTTATTTATTTATTTATGGTGGTCTCATTTGCCCTCCCCCATTTTTATTTCCTCACTAGGACAATGTTCTATAATGAAGATCATCACACTTTTATTTACTTACAACTCGATATGAAGAACTATGAAACAATATGACTCAATATGAATGCCTTTGATAGTATACGAGGATGTACAGTGATCTAGCGTGACATGTATCAAAAATATGATGAACGGTGACTTTTCCACAAATACCATGTCAACTCTATATGGTCATGCAAAGCAATATGATGATGAACAAATTAGTCATATGATGTAATGGTGGAATTTGCATGGCAATATATCTCGGAATGGCTATAGAAATGCCATAATAGGTAGGTAACGTGTCTGTTTTGAGGAAGATATAAAAAGGCTTATGTGTGACAAAGTGTATCATGTCACGAGGTTCGGATGCACCAGCGAAGTTTGCATCGATCCTTGAGGTGAGAATGGGCAAGGCACGGTACTGAAGAGGCTAGCAAAATATGATGTGGTGAGATTGCGTATGTCCATGGGTTCACATTAGTCAACAAGAACTCATATACTTATTGCAAAGTTTTATTAGTTTTATCACAAATCAAATTCCTACTCACATTTCCCGAGGGAGGAGGTTGGGAGGAGTTATCCATCATGCGCCTCCGACCCGAAACAACACTAGGATTGTAACGAGGAACAGAAATGCTCACACATCCCCATCATACATTTTTTTTACATTTTTGAGGAAATCTTTAACTGGTAGATGCTCGATTGGTTGACAAGTAGGGTATTAATAGGCTAACTAACAAGTTAATCAGCCATTTAATCAGTTAATCGGACGATTTATTAGTTAATCGGCTACTCCGTCACCCAATGAGTAGGGATGAATCGACAAATTGACTGGTTAATTGGACGAATTCTTGAAAAGGGCATTCTTAATATTTAGACAAACAGGAAATTAATACCTCTTAATACCGATACTTCTACAAATCAACAAGGATGCACTCACACCTTTTTCACATTACCACATCAATATCATTAACCCACAATTTCTCTTTTATGTGCTACATGATGGTTTTGATTATCACTCATTGAATAGCTATTATTTTTGGACTAGTCTTATGACCCATGCAAATTATCATTAGTATTTATTAACTCCCAAAAAAATATAAGTGAAGAAGGAGAGTGCAATTATTTCTGAAAAATCTATATGCCACCGTGCTAAAAATGATATAACTAAAGTACTAGAACGACTGCTAAGCTCAACAGATATAAGTGAAGCACACAGAGTATTCTAACAAATTATGATGAAGGTGTGTCTCTCTCAAATACGTGTGTCCAGGAAATTATTATTGTGGCAAACTAAAAATAAAAGCAAACGACGCTCCAAGCAAAACTCATATCATGTGACGAATAAAAATATAGCTCCAAGTGACATGCCGATGGATTGAGACGAGGGGATGCTTCCGGGGCATCCCCAAGCTTAGGCGCTTGAGTCTTCCTAGAATATTACCTTGGGGTGCCTTGTGAATCCCCAATCTTAGGCTCTTGCCGCTCCTTATTCCTTCGTCCATCATGATAACCCCCAAAACTTGAAAACTTTCATCACACAAAACTCAACAAAACCTTGTGAGATCCGTTAGTATAAGCAACATATCAAATACTTTAGGTACTATTATAAATTGATTTATATTTCATTATTTCATAATAGTTACTGTATTCTAACTTCTCCATGGTTTATACCTCCTGATATAATCCATAGCATCATCAAAACAAGCAAACTATGCAAGCAAAAACAGAATTTGTCTAAAACAGAACAGTCTGTAAATATTTGTAAAGAACATATAATTATGTAACTCTTAAAATTCTGAAAATATAGGAAAACATGAAGAATTTGTATAGAAATACCGTTTAAGAAAAATTCAAATCAAAAAGACATTCCAGTAAAATCAGAGAAATTCTGCACTGGACGCTAAATTTTCTGTTTTTGCGCCATATCAATTCTACACATCTTGTGAGTCACCCTAAAGGCTTTACTTGGCACAAACGCTAATTGAAACATAAAAACACAATCATTATAGATAAAATAATCATGTTATCACACACAAACATAAATTGAAAAGCAAAAAATAAAGATAACTATTGGGTTGCCTAGCAACAAGCGTTATTGTTTTATGCCTCTAGCTAGGCATAATGCATAGTTTCAAGTGTTGTCATGTTTGAAACTCTTATCGTGGAATATGTGTTGATGAGGAGGATTCTGAAAGACAATAGGAAACACATAATCGAGAAATATTTTAGCATTATCAATGCTACTTTCCTTAAAACCTCATGTATTCTCTCTTACTATCCAAGAATATTGTTTATTGATGGCAATGAATACTTGTTGGATAATGTGAATGGGAGTAACTTCTTTATTAGTATTTAAATAAAAATTATGTTCATCATGAAACACATCACTCATCTTATAGTCCTCATTGTGTAAGATTTGATCTACCACATGATGTTCATGACTCATATTATAATGGTCGAATATATCTCAAGCCTCTCGAACTGTATAGTCAAATTCGTGCATGAGAATAAGAGTGGTCATTTTCTTAGACCTAGTGTATTTTATGACCTGCAAATCGAAGAAAAGCATTTACAAAGTATGGTGAGTGTGCATAAATAAGGACAAGAGCAGAAATAGCATCGACATAACTTTGAGTTCTTTTAAGGATAGGAATATCCTTGCAAGCCAAAGTACCTGTACAGTTAAAGAATTCTTGATAATGCTTTTCCCTATAATATTCTCCTTCCCTACAACAAAAACTTTTACATCTCACTGTGGGGAGTTCTCTCATTTGGGTTTTTACCTCCATCACCTTTCTCAATGACAAAATGAGACATCATGGCTATTTCAAACTTTTACATGCAAATAGGAATCATAATATTTAGAGGTGACTCAAATACTTTTCATGAATAATACGAAACATAAACCCACAATTCATCAGATCCCAACAAACGCTCCGTACAAAAGAATTACATCGAATAGATCAAAGAAAAGATGCGATGATAATTGTATTGAAGATAAAAAGAGAGAGAGATAGCCATCTAGGTACTAACTATGGACCCGTAAGTCTATGGTGAACTACTCACACATCATCATGACGACAACAAGGTGGATGTAGAGGCCCTCCGTGATCGATCCCCCCTCCAGCAGGGTGCCAGAACGGAGCCCTGGATGGGATCGCGGTGGAACAGTGACTTGCGGCGGCAAAAAAGTGTTTCGGGATGCCCTCTAGGGGTTTTGGAATATATGTGAATTTATAGGCCATAGAACGGGGGTAGGAGGCCCACCAAGGAGGGACAAGCCATCAGGACGTGCCGACCCCCCCATGGGCGCGCTCTGTTGGCTCGTGCCTCCCTCGTGCGGTCTCCGGTCTTCTCCCGAAGCTTCCAGGTCTTCTTTTGGTACAGAAAAATCATTAAAAGCTTTTGGGGCAATTGGACTTTGTTTGGTACTATAAACCTGAAAGGTAAAAAACATGCAGAACACAACAACTGGCACTAGGCGTTGGGTCAATAGGTATGTGCTAAAAAATAATATAAATTGGTAAATTATTACTCAAAAGTATCCTAGAATGATAATGTAATAGCATGGAATAATAAAAATTATAGATATCTTGGAGGCGTATCAGTATCCCAGGGGGTCTAAAATTCCAACTCGGACTATGCCAGAGATAAGGTTGATAGAAAATACACATCGGGTACTTGACAATTTCTTGGGAGATCTCTTATATCTTGGTCATCCAAGAAACAAAAGTCGGTACCTCTATCCACCACCGAAGAGAAATACATTGTCGACGGATCATGTTGTGCGCAATTGCTATGGATGGCTCAAACTCTTAAGGATTATGGTATACATGTGAGACATATTCCATTATTGTGTGACAATGAGAGTGACACTCTCAAACTAAACATATTCAAGTTCATCATCACTTCATTCGTGATCATGTTGCCAAAGGAGACATTAATCTCAAGCATGTTTGTACTAACTAACAATTGGCCGATATCTTTATTAGGGCACTTTATGAGAAAGTGTTTTTTCACTTGAGGAGTGAGTTGAACATCATTAATGCTTCAAACTTGATCTAGATTCAATTGGATGCATGCAAGGGCATGAGCTTGCTTGACTATTTCATGATACATTTTATATGAAACTATCTTATGCCTTGGAAATATATGCTCCCATGTATTGCATCTAATCCTTTGTAGGTACTTGGAGGAACTACACTTCACAAGATTGCCATCAACTCATACCAAAAGCAATCTTGCCATGATGAAGTATCAACAACCCCTCTTTGAGATGAAGGAATAAGACAACACAAACCATATCCTCGACAACTATTTGTTAAACAATTTCACTCTTGGCACTTGGATATATCATGTTCTTCCTTGCATGACTAACCCATGTAGGTGAGAAGTGAACCATAACAATAAATGATTGCTCCCAACTCAAGATGATCTTCGTCAACTTTGAGCATCCACAACAAGTCCGCCTGCATGCTACGTCATCTAGATCATTCAAAGGTATGTACTCATATCCTTGAAAAGCTTTACTCCAAGTCATGAGTCAAAGTAATTCAAAGATATATGAAAACATCAAAATGCTTAAATGAAAAATGGTAACCCCATTTTGAGCTTAACGATGAGTATGACCTATGATCAAGCATTCGTTCTTGACTCCTTAAGTCAATATACTCTAATATAGGTGACCTAGTCGTCGACTATCATCTAGATGAAGTTTCTTGTGTGGTTCATCTATTAGTTGCATGCCTTTTTGGAACCACTCAATCTCCATCTAGTTAAGAAAATTCCTTGCAAATCTTTTGTAAATTCCTTGCAATATCTTTGAACATTCTATGCAAAGGCTTGTGGAATTTTTTTTGAGAACATTGGTCAAATCTTTCTGAAAGTTTTCATTGACAATATGGCCAAGAATGTTTTTGCCAAAATTCATATTGCATCTCAGACCCTCTGGACTTGGGAAATCGGTTTCACCGATATAGCAGACAAACTGCTCTAAGCCTTTTTGGTACTACCAACATGGAGCACCCATCTATACCGATTTCACCCTCAACCCTAAGGATCATTATCGGTTCCACTGATCAAGTTTGCCTTGGAGTCTATGATTTTAGTTACTACTTGCGTTCTTTATCTTTTTTTCTTAACTTTTTAGACCTTTTTATCCATGCCCCTTATTCTCAAGGATCCATTACCCTCTGACCCTTCTTGGAAATTGATGCCAAAGGGGGAGAAAGATCAAAGCTTAAATTCAAATCTTTGGGGGGGAGAATCATTAAAAGTTCAAAGCTAATTATTAAGGGGGGGATCAACTCAGTTCATTATTACAAAAGGAGAGAGGGACAAAAGATTAAGTCATTTGGATTCATGACTTTTCATTGCTACACTTGTTATATCTTTTATTTGCCAGACTTGCCTCACCCTACCTACTCCCAATATCTACATGCTAAGATTCAGGGGAGAAAGTTCTAAATGCTCTTGGAGACATATCAATCTTAAGAAATACTATTTATATGTCTTCCATATCTTGGTAGGGTTGAATTCTTTTGCATTTGGGTGGAAAGAAATATTCTTGTGTTATCTAACATTGTTTTCCCAAGTGTGTTTCTTTAGGTAAAATACTCAAGAACTTCAAGGTAAGTATATGCATCATATTCTTGGTCAAGATGATCTCTTATTTATTGCACATATAGTTTGCAAGAGTGAGTCTTAAACATGGAGTCGCCTCATTCACACATGTTTGATGCATATAGCCAAGGTATACATGACTCATCATGTCCTCTCTACTATGTGCGTGTTCATGCATTCCACAACTATCCTCTAAAAAGGATTGCACACATTTAGGGGGAGCTTGTATTCATCGTGTGTCTCTCAAAGCCTATATTTAATGATCATTGCCATGAATAAATATTGCATAAATCTACGCTTTTCTATCAATTGCCCAAGAGTAATTTGTTTACCCACTGTATGCCTTCTACACGAGAGATGCCCCTAAGAAAAGTATCGCCCCCGGGTCTATTCACATATATATTTAAAAATGCTACTATTACCTTGCTGCCATTTATTTATTTTATTTTTATTTCACAATTTACAATTATCTATTATCATCCACACTACTCATTTGCTTGCAAGTAACGAGTTCAAGGGGATTGACAACACTCTTGCCCCCGTTGGGTGCAAGTGTTTGCTCTTTTGTGTGTAGGCGCTGAAGACATGAGTTGTATGATCCTCCTATTGGTTCGATAACCTTGGTTCTCACTGATGGAAATACTTATCTATACTTTGCTGCATCTTCCCCTCCTATTCGGGGAAAAACCCAACGTGGATCACAAGTATCAGTCGCCGACAGCAGCTGCCTTCGAGCAGCAGTGGAGGAGCGTGTGGTGGATGTAGTGCGCACAACCAACAGGGTTGCCACGCGCACTACATGCTTCCATGAAGTGCACCGCTGAAAGCACATATGCTCCTTTGGAGGTTTTGATAATTCACGACAATCCCTTGGACTAATAGTTTTACCTAGTATATTAGAGATAAAGTCTGTAGAGAGTTGTCGTCATTTTCTCACAACAGATGCCATGGGGTGGCTTATCGAGAGTGGTTGGGGCCGAAGGATGCCGGCAGGCTCCGGTAACAGGATCAGGGACAAGCGGTGCACGACACATAGTGTATCCAGGTTCAGGGCCCTCCGTGGGTGGTAATACCCCTAGTCCTGCTTGTTTGGTCAAGGGATCAAGAGGGCTACAATGATGCTCCTAGAGCTATTGGCTAGAGGAGGAAGAATGAGCTTGCTTGCTCTCCTTGCCTCTCTACATGAGTGTGGGTGTGTGTGTGGGAATAGCCGACCCCCTGCATGGGGTGGCTCCAGGGGTTTTTCTAGGTCAACCCCCTGGATTACAATATACATACAAGGTGCTGGGGGGCCTGGCTAGCAGCCTCTCTCGCAGGCCCTGGCCCCCCTGGTCGAGGAGTATTGTCGCTGGTAGGGCCTGCCGGCTGCAGGGTCCCATCGGGAGCCAGGGAGGGGCTCGCCGGCAGGCCACCGCTATTGGAGCGTGCTTGTCATGTCGCGGCATGGGTCGTCTTGTGCAGCGTTGTCTTTCTATAGTCGGCCGTGGTCAGCGGTACGGCTGCCTGCATTGTAGCCCGGCGGGGGCACGTAGTGGAGTGGTTGGAGGCGTGTAGGCACCGTGTCGTCTGCCCGATCGCCGTCGGGCGGTGTTACCGACACTGCTGCCTCCATTGTGGCCACGTGGATGATGACCCTAGGTATGGCGGGGGTTGTCGTAGCCACGTGTGCACTGGCAAGCGATACCAGGGGCACTGCTGGCATGTCGCCCCGTACCGTCTGCGTCCTGTAGGGCGTAGTGATGTGACAGGTGTTGATCCGCTGGCTCGCGGGTCGCCCGCGAGCCGAATGGTCTGGTGGCCACACCCAGAACCAGCCGGCCTGGCAGAGCCGGACTATGGGGGGAGACGGCCTGCCCCATCATTGTTTTTGAAAAGCGAAGGCAATGGCCTGCTTGAGGCTACCCCATGGTTATCCCTCCGTTAGTACTCCCTGAAGCAAGGGTGGCCTGCCAGCTTGACGCGACGGACCTTACCGGCTTGAATTCTGCATCCTCGAGCCAGCGACAAACCCGAAGCCAGGCATGTTGGGGAGCGTTGCATGGAAAACAAAAAATTCCTACGCACACGCAAGATCTATCCATGGTGATGGGCATCTACGAGAGGGAGAGTGGATCTACATACCCTTGTAGACCGCTAAGCGGGAAGCGTTAAGAAAAGCGATTGATGTAGTCGAATGTCTTCGCGATCCAAATAGCCGAGCTTCCCGCAACCCAATCACGATCCGTCCCGAGGTAGCGCATAACGGACGGCACCTCTGCATTCAACACACATAAAGCTCGATGATGACCTCCACCTTCTTGATCCAGCAAGAGGGAGCAAAGAGGTAGATGATTTCTTCAGTAGTGAGACGGCACGACAGTGGTGGCGGTGGAACTATTGCGGTAGGGCTTCGCCTAAGCACTGCCGAAATTAGAAGGAACGATCTATCAGGGAGAGAGGGTTGCACCGTGGCTTAGGGTTTTCTGGTGCGGCTGCCCTCTCTCCCCTCTAGTATATATAGGAGGAAGGGGAGGGAGGCCTGCATCCTAGGGTTGCCCCCTAGGCTTCGGCCGAAGTGGGAGAGGTGGAGGAGTCCTACTCCAATCCTACTAGGAGTAGGATTCCTTCCCCACTTGGAAACCTTTTCCACCTTTTGGATTTCTCCACCCTAGCCACATGGGCCTTAGTGGTGGCTTCGGCCAGCCCACCAGGGGCTGGTTTGCCTCCTCCCACAGCCCATGAGGCTCCTCCTGATGGTCCCCCGATACCCTTCCGGCACTCCCGATACACTACCGAAGTGCCTGAAACTTTTCTGGTGACCAAAACGGGACTTCCTATGTATAAATCTTTACCTCTGGACCATTCCGTAGCTCCTCGTGACGTCCGGGATCTCATCGGGACTCCGAACAACCTTTGGTCACTCGGTGTCAAATCCGGCATACCTCGTAGTAGGGGTCCTAAGCTAGGCGTCTTGGAGCAACGATAACATGGACACAAGATTTTACCCAGGGCTCTCTCAAGGAGATAATACGCTACGTCCTGCTTTTGATTGTATTGATATGGGGATAGTACAGAGTACAGGTATCTACCACGAGATCGTAGTAATGAATATGAGATTGTCTATTGACTAGCCTGGCCTCGGTTTATATAATGTACCGTGGGCCTAGGGTTTAGAGGAGTCCTTGTCTTGTGCGCCAAGTCTTGTGGAATCTCCCCTGTATGCGTCATGGGCTGCCCGAAGTGGCCCATTAGTGAATCGCCCTGGGGATCCTCGGCACGACCCACTGGTCGGGAGATGACAAGGTGAGTACCCCCTAGTCCAGGACACCATCAGTAGCCCCCTGAACCGGTCTTAAAGTTGGGGACGCTCCTCGGTTCTTCCAAACAGTTCTTTGTCTTTGGTCATCGGCCTTGGAAACTGGTTCAACAAATCTTCCATCTCCGATCTTGTGGATCACCGAGCAGAATCCCAAGAGTTCACACGTCGGGCATCCAAGGAGCCCCTTTAAGTTCTCGGCCTTTATCAATGCCTTGTAATGTTTACGCCATACTTCGGGGTCGAAGTGCTTCTAGTGCGGTGGTGTCCTCTTGCATCGTAGCTCCAACGCCGATCTGCATCTGAGGTATCTTTTTGTAGCCGAGCTCCAATGATGTTCAGCATCTTGAGTGCCAATGACGGGTTGCGTCTGAGCTCCAACGCATGATTCTGCCTGAGCTCCAACGCTAGTCGGCATCCGAGGTGTCCTAAATTACCTTGGTCTCTAAAAATTCGAAGGACTTCATCCGAGCTTAAATGTCAGAATAGTCTCTTATGGAGCCAGCCATTCACATCCGAGCTTTTATGCCAGACTGCTTCTGAGGCGTCTCCAATCTTGAGCTTTATGTCAGACTGCTTCCAAGCTCCAATGCCGGACTGCATCCGAGCTCCAATGATGATTAGCGTCCGAGGTATTGATAACCAACAAGTATAGGGGATCGCAACAGTTTTTGAGGGTAGAGTATTCAACCCAAATTTATTGATTCGACACAAGGGGAGCCAAAGAATATTCTCGAGTATTCGCAACTAAGTTGTCAATTCAACCACACCTGAAAGACTTAATATCTTCATTAAAGTATTCAGTAGCAAAGTAGTATGGAGGTAACAGTAACGTTGGCAAAAGTAACAGTAGCAGTTTTGTAGTGATTGTGACTGTAGCAACGGAAAAGTAACTTAGCAAGCATCAATATGTGGAAAGCTCATAGGAAATGGATCGGTGATGGATAATTATGCCGGATGACATTCATCATGCGACAATTATAACATAGGGTGACATAGAACTAGCTCCAATTCATCAATGTAATGTAGGCATGTATTCCACATATAGTCATACGTGCTTATGGAAAAGAACTTGGAACACATATTTTGTCCTACCCTTCCATGGCAACGGGGTCCTAATGGAAACTAAGGGATATTAAGGCATCCTTTTAATAGAGAACCAAACCAAAGCATTAGCACTTAGTGAATATATGAACTCCTCAAACTACAGTAATCATCGGAAAGAATCCCAGTTATTGTCACCCTGGGGGATGAGCATCATAACTCGTAATAGGTGTCTACAACTTGCAAGATAGGATCAACACATATATATTCGTGAAAACATAATAGGTTCATATCTGAAATCATGGCACTCGGGCCCTAGTGATAAGCATTAAGCATAGAAAAGCCATAGCAACATAAATCTCAGAACATAGTGGATACTAGGGATCAAACCCTAACAAAACTAACTCGATTACATGATAAATCTCATCCAACCCATCACCGTCCAGCAAGCCTACGATGGGATTACTCATGAACGACGGAGAGCCTCATGGAATTGGTGATGAAGGATGGTTGGTGATGACGATGGCATTGATTTCCCCTCTCCGGAGCCCAAAATGGACTCCAGATCTGGCCTCCCGAGGAAGAACAGGAGGTGGCGGCAGATCCGTATTGTGAATGTAATGAACTCTTCTCTCTGATTTTTCTCTGCGAATATGAATATATAGGAGTGGAATTGAGGTCGATGGAGCCTCAGGGGGCCCACAAGCCTGCCATGCACGGCCAAGGGGGTGGCCGCGCCTGGTGGGCTTGTCACTTGTGGGTGGCCCCCCCTCTGGTTGATTCTTTCGCCAGTATTTTTTATAAATTCGAAAAATAATCTCCGTAAATTTTTAGGTCAATCTGAGAACTTTTATTTCTGCACAAAAATAACACCAAGGCAATTCTGCTGAAAACAACATCAGTCCGGTATAGTTTCATTCAAATCATGCAAATTAGGGTCCAAAACAAGGGCAAAAGGGTTTGGAAAAGTGGATACGATGGAGACGTATCAACTCCCCCAAGCCTAACCCATTGCTTGTCCTCAAGCAATTCAGTTGATAAACTAAAAGTGATAAAGAAAAACTTTAACAAACTCTGTTTGATCTTGTTGTTGTAAATATGTCTAACTGATGTTCAGATTTTCAGCCAAGATTATGGACTAACCACATTCACAATAACCTTTAGGTCTCACATTTACTCATATCAATGGCTTAAACAACCAACGAGCAATAATAACAACTCTTGGATGACAACACTTTTATGAAAACAATCATGATACAATATGACAAAATGGTATCTCGCTAGCCCTTTCTGAGACCGCAAAACATAAATGCAGAGCAGCTCTAAAGAACAATGACTAACTAGACATTGTAATTCACGGTAAGAGAGATCCAGTCATACTCACACTCAATATCAATTAACAGCAAAGTATACAAATGACAGTGGTGCTCTCTAGCTTGTGCTTTTTATAAGAAGATGATGACTCAACAATAAAGTAAATAGATAGTCCCTTCACAGAGGGAAGCATTGATTTGCAGAGGTGCAGATCTCGAGCTTTCAAAACAGAGATAAATAATAATTTTAAGCGGTATGCTTTCATTGTCATAATAACGACCAAGAGATTTCAGCATCTTCCATGCTAGATACATTATAGGCGGTTCCCAAACATAATTATAAAGTTTTTACTCCCCCTCTACCAATCAATCACACTCCTTGGCGAGCTGAATCCACGGGTACTCTCCATACAAACACAATCTTGGGGGAGTTTTGTTTCAGTATATTTGATTTGATTATGAGCATGGAACTGGGCATCCCAAATACCAGCCAGTTTCTCGTGAATGATAGTGAATAAACACATATCGTGATAATAACCCACCTAGCATGGAAGATGTTGATAGCCTCTAGTCGCTACATGAGCGATTTGGGCATACAAAACTGAAAGCACTATATGCTCCCTTGGTGGTTTTGATAATTCATGACAACATACATTGTCTCTTGGACTAACACCTCTATCTAGTTTATTTTAGATAATAGTCCATGAAGATTTGAGTTGGCAAAAAGGTTGAGGAGATTGTGGAATTACCCAAGATACAAGGAAATAGGTTGGCCAAGCTTCAAGCAAGAGGACTCTACATTTTACATTTGTGAGAAATCACTTTGAGTCTATAGGAAAGCCAATACTATCAAAAGGGGGCAAAGTTTTGATGGTGAACAATATGCTCAAACGTGCACAAGTGACAGTCACCAAAACATCCACATACTCTCCCACCAAAGTCTGTCCTAAGCCAAACATGCCAAATTGGTGCAACCCACTTTCCTATCCCGGTGCCACCGAGTTCCAAACCCTAGACAGACTCAGCCAAACCCTAACACTTCGGTGCAGCCGACATAGCACTCGGTGCCACCGAGTTGGGTTGCCAACTTCCTATTACGCAAGTTCTCATTTTTGGTCCAACCGAGAATGGTGAATCAGCGTCATCAAGTTTGGTAATTCTGACCGTTGGTCACCTTGTCGGTGCAACCGAGTGTTATATATCGGTCCCTCTAAGATTCAAAAGTTTCCACTTTTTGTCACTTCGGTACCACCGAGTTTTACACTTCAGTGTCAGTGAGTCTGACTTATTGTGTGTAACGGTTGGATTTTTGGGGATGCCTATATATACCCCTTCACCACCACCCACTCGAAGAGAAGCACTCAGAACTATTCCATACCTATCCTACTAAGTTTTCTAAGAGAGAACCACGTACCCTGTGTTGATGTCAACATCTTCCACTCCAACCTTATGGATCTTGATTTCTAGCCTGCCCAAGTTGCTTTCCACCAGTCCCATCTCTTCTACCAAGCCAAATATGTGTGAGAGAGATTGTGTGTTGAGGAGTCTATCATCTTGAAGCACAAGAGCAAGGAGTTCATCGTCATTACCGAGCCTATTACCTTTTGGAGGGTGGTGCCTCCTAGATTGGTTAGGTGTCGCTTGGGAGCCTCCTACTTCATGTTGTGGAGTGAACAAAGAAGTTTGTAAGGGCAAGGAGATCGTCTACTTCGTGAAGATCTACCCATAGTGAGGCTAGTCCTTCATGGACAGAAGCTGCATGTAATAGTCAAGGTTGCTTCTTCGTGGAACCCTCCGTGGGTAGAGCTCTCCGTGGAATCTCGCGACCATTACCCTCTGTGGGTTGAAGACCCCATGAACATGGACGTACGATAGCACCACCTATTGGAACAACGGGAAAAATCCTTGCGTCTCCTACTGTGTTTGATCTTCCTAACCCATCTCTTTACTTACATGTGCAATGCCTTTACTTTCCGCTGCCATACTTGTAGACCTGCATGTGTAGGGCTGTTAGACTTGCTAGAGTTGCTAAATTTGTTAAAATCAGCCAACTAATTAACTTGGGAAAAGTTTAGGTTTTAAACTTCAGCTAGTAGTCTATTCACCCCCCTCTATACACGCCTCTCCTGATCCTACAAG
The DNA here is from genome assembly GCA_022496015.1 of Hordeum marinum. Classification (NCBI taxonomy): domain Eukaryota; kingdom Viridiplantae; phylum Streptophyta; class Magnoliopsida; order Poales; family Poaceae; genus Hordeum; species Hordeum marinum. Next base: position 273,294,389 of record CM039674.1, on the reverse strand, counting down.
TGGTATCAGAGCATTGGTCTCCATTGCTTCGGTTTAATCACCGTGGAGGTAGATGGATGTGTCTAGTGTAGAGAGTTTGAGTTGTAGAGTGCCCATTCTTGATGGAGAGTACTATAGTCAATGGAAGAATGCCATGATTGATCTATTTAATAGATTCCATTTGACTAAATATATTGAACAACCCTATGTGCTTCCCATTGATGAAATGCATCCCACGCACAAATAGGAAAATAACATGCTTGGTAACCTAAGAGCTGTCAATCTTGTTGTTAGAGATTTACCAAGATTCTTGCTTTCTCAAATTAAGAACTTTTCTTTTGCCTATACCTTATGGACTGATTTGGAGAAACGATATCCAAATCTTTCCTTAGGAAATCTTGATGAAATTCTTCATAAAACTGTTGCTTTTCAGAAAATGAAGCCTAGTGATTCAAACTTTTATAAATGCCTATTTGAGCTCCGTGATCTTATGCGTGCTAAAGGAGATGTCATCACTATCAACAACATCATCTTTGAAGCCATTCACATTCATAAACTTGAACATTGTCATGATCACTATTCTAACGAATCCCTTGTTCTTTATGACGAGGCTTTCCCACTTGATGATGACAATATGGAACATGGCTACTATAAATAAGATGAGTTGTTTGACATCGAGTATGAGAAGATCATGAAGAATCCGAGTCTTATGGCAAACTTCGGAGATTACATGTCCGGAGGAAAAGAGTGGATTCTTGACAGTGGATGTACGGATCATATGACTGGTGATAGAGACCTGTTTCAAGAGATCACGCCTAATCAAGGTCCTCGACGGTACCTGACCTTTGGAGACAACTCTAAGGGTAAGGTACTTGGCCTTGGTAAGGTGGCCATATCTCATGATAGTTCTATTCAAAATGTCATGCTTGTTGAATCCCTTGGCTATAATCTTCTTTCCGTATCTAGACTTGCCGACTTCGGTTTCAATGTTTTATTTACGGAAGTTGATTGCCAAGTGTTTTGTCAAGATAATCATAAAATGGTCTTTACCGGTTTCCGTAGAGGTGATCTATACATTGTTGATTTCACTAAAAGATCCAAGCCTTGAACTTGTTTAATTGCAAAATCTTCGAAAGGTTGGCTTTGGCATAGAAGACTTGGACATGTAGGCATGCGAAATCTAGATAAGCTAATCAAAGGTGATCATATACCTGGAGTTAAAGATGTTATCTTTGACAAAGATAGACTTTGTAGTGCTTGTCAAGCTGGAAAGCAAGTAGGTGGAAGTCATCCTGTTAAGAATATCATGACTACTAGGAGACCACTCGTGTTACTTCACATGGATCTTTTTGGTCCCAATGCTTACAAGAGTCTTGGTGGAAATTCCTATGGTCTAGTTATAGTTGATGATTTTTCCAGATTTACGTGGGTATTCTTTCTTGATGATAAGTCGCAGGTTCAAAAGATCTTCAAGAACTTTGCTCGCAAAGCGCGAAATCAGTTTGAAGTGAAGATCAAGAAGGTTCGAAGCGACAACGGATCATAGTTCAAGAACACCCATGTGGATACCTTTCTTGACGAAGAAGGTGTCTCACATGAGTTCTCGGCTACGTACACACCTCAACAAAATGGAGTTGTTGAGAGGAAGAAACAGACGCTCATTGAGATGGCAAGAATGATGCTTGACGAATACAAGACCCCAAGACACTTTTGGGCAGAAGCCATTGAAACAGCATGTCATGCCACAAATCGACTTTACTTGCACAAGCTTCTCGGTAAAACGGCATACGAGCTACTCACCAGTAACAAACCCCAAGTCGAATACTTTCAGGTATTTGGCTCAAAGTGCTACATTCTAGATAAGCATCGTCATACTAAATTTTCTTCTAAATCTCAAGAAGGATTCCTACTTGGTTACGGATCAAACTCTCACACTTACCGTGTCTACAACAACTTCACTCGAAAAGTTGAAGACACGGTAGATGTGAAGTTTGATCAATCTAATGGTTCTCAAGTCAAACAATTGCCAAATGATGTAGGTGATAAGGATCCTTCGGAAGCAATACTAGATCTACCCGTCGACAAGATTCGTTCCATGGAGGTGAAGGAGAGTACTTCATCAACTCAATTGGAAGCCCCCACCTCATGTCAAGGTGAACCTCAAAACGACATGGAGGCATCCACCAGCGGTACACGACAACATGATGAAGAGGAGGAAGTGCATCATGAAGATCCACCACAAGCACCTTCACCACCACCTCAAGGGAATGACACCTTCAACAACAACGAAGATGAACGAGATGATGATTATGAAGAAGAAGCTCCTCCATCCAACAATCGGAATCTGACCCGTGTTCGAGCTCAAGTGACCAAGAATCATCCCCTAAACCAAATCTTTGGTGATATACAAACAAGAAGAATCACTCGCTCTAAAACCCGTCTAGCTAACTTTTGTGAGCATTATTCTTTCATCTCTAGCATTTAGGCCTTAAAGGTAGAACAAGCTCTTGAAGACGCGGATTGGGTGAATGCAATGCATGAAGAGCTACACAACTTTGAGAGGAATGAAGTGTGGACACTCGTGGAGAAACCCGAAGATGAGCACAACATCATCGGAACCAAATGGGTGTTTCGGAACAAACAAGACAAAGATGGTCAATTCTTACGCAACAAGGCTCGTCTCGTAGCTCGAGGATATATGCAAGTCGAAGGTATGGACTACAATGAGACCTATGCCACCGTTGCTAGACTTGAATCTATTCATATTCTTATTGCTTATGCTAATCACCATGATATCACGCTCTATCAAATGGACACCAAAAGTGCATTTTTAAATGGTGAAATAGAGGAAGAAGTCTATGTTAAGCAACCACATGTTTTTGTGAATCCTAAGAAACCTAATCATGTTTACAAGCTTCGCAAAGATCTTTATGGTCCCAAGCAAGCCCCTCGTGCTTGGTATAAATGCTTAACGAAGTTTCTCATCCAAAAAGGTTTTTAAATTGGTAAATTGATGCAACCTTGTTCACTAAGAGAGTTAATGGAGAATTATTTTTATGCCAAATCTATGTGGATGATATTATCTTTGGTTCCACTAACCCTCAATTTAGTGAAAGATTTGGAAGGTTGATGTCCGAGAAGTATGAGATGTCTATGATGTGTGAGATGAAATTCTTTCTTGGATTGCAAATCAAGCAATCAAGAGAAGGAAATTTCATCTCTCAAACTAAGTATACCAAGGACATGATCAAGAAGTTCAACATGCAGGAGTGCAAAGGTATGAAAACACCTATGCCCACTAGTGGACATGTTGACCTTACTAGGGAGGATGAACCGGTTGATCAAAAGGTTTATCGATCTATGATTGGTTCATTGTTATATCTATGTGCATATCATCCTAATATAATGCTTAGTGTTTGCATGTGTGCTAGATATCAAGCCGCACCTAAAGAGTTTCATCTTTCGGCTGTGAAACATATTGTGAGATACTTGATACAAACACCAAACTTTGGAATTTGGTATCCCAAGGGATCCTATTTTAATCTTGTTAGATACTCCGATTTGAACTATGCCGGTGACAAGGTTGATAGAAAATCCACCTCGGATACTTGTCAATTTTTAGGTAGATCTCTTGTGTCTTGGTCCTCCAAGAAACAAAACTCGGTATCTCTATCTACTGCCGAAGCTGAGTATATTGTTGTTGGATCTTGTTGTGCGCAATTACTATGGATGACACAAACGCTTAAATATTATGGAATCAATGTTAAAAATGTTCCATTACTTTGTGAAAATGAAAGTGCTATTAAAATTGGACATAATACTGTGCAACATTCTCGAACCAAGCATATTCAAGTTAGACATCATTTCATTCGTGATCATGTTGCCAAAGGAGATATCGATCTTAAGCATGTTCGTACTAACAAACAATTGGCTGATATCCTCACCAAGACACTTGATGAGAAGACATTTTGTCATTTGAGGAGAGTTGAACATCATTGATGCTTCAAACTTGAGCTAGACTCACTCGGTTGCAAGAAAGGACATGAGCTTAATTATTATCTCCATGATCTCGTAACTCATTATCATATGCCATGGAATTCTATGCTCCCTTGTATTGCATCTAACCTTTTGTAGGTACTTGGAATAATTTCATTCCACAAGATTGCCATCAACTCCAATCATAAGAAATCTTGTCATTACCAGGTATCCACAACCCCTCTTGATGATGGAAGGGAGAAGACAACAAAAACATATCCTTGATTTAATTGCAAAATCTATAAGTGGTATCACGTCAATAGGATATATCCATTGTTCTTCCTTGCATGACTAACCTTTGTAGGTGATGAGTATACTAGAACGAGAAGGATTGCTCCAAACTTAAGATGATCTTCATCGACCTCAAGCATCCTCAACAAGTTCACCTACGAACAACATCATCAACATCATTCAAAGGTATGTACTCATATCCTTGAAAAGGCTTTACTCCAAGACATGGGCTAAAGTAACTCAAGTGATATGAAGACATCAAAATGCTTAATAGAAAAATGGTAACCCCATTTCAAGCTTAAACAATGAGTATGACCGATGATCATGTATTCTTGCTTGGCTCCTAAGTCAGTATACTCTAATATAGGTGACCTAGTTACCGCCCATCATTTAGTTAAGAATCTCTTGTGGTTTAAACTCTTATTGTATGATCTCTCGTAACCACTCAAATCTCATCTATTTGATGACCTTTGTAAATTATTCGCGCTTTTCTTTGAAATAGTTTTGTTTGTCTCTCTGAAAACAGAAACTTGGTTTACCATTCGGAGTCACCGACTTAGATAACTTGGTTCTACCGTACTTGCAAATAAGATGGACTACACAAACTCGGTATCACTGATTTACCAATCTCGGAGTCACCGATTTTCTTGGTATTCAAATTTTATGTTTTCTTGATATAGTTTACTTTGTTTTATGTTCACAAGATAATCTTGTTCTTTCTATGATCCCTTCTTAAAAAAATTAGGGGGAGAAGAACAAACAAATCTTAGGGGGAGAATTCATTATTCAAGGATCCGTAGCTCCAAGGGGAAGAAATCTCACATTTTCCAAAGGGAGCGAATCTACATTCAATAATTGCCTTAGTCTTTCCATGAACCCTACTTTCAATGACCCTTGATCTCCATGATCCCTACCTTGTTAATGATCCCAGTCACTACTCCCAAGTTTGACCTTTTTGGTAATTATGCCAAAGGGGGAGAATATAGCAAAACTTCATGCTAAAGGGAGAGTCACATGCTTATGCAAAGGGGGAAATATGATTTAGGGGGAGAGGAAAACATCAAAAGTTCACACTTATATAATCAAGGAGAAGAACGACAATGTAGGGAGAGAAAACTATTGTTGAAAAGTAATCCTTTGATATCATACCTTTCTTACCCTATCCAATCCCAATATCTACATGCTGAGATTCAGGGGGAGAGAATGAACTACTACTTTCGTATCTAAAGGGGAGAAAGTTCTAAAGAATTTATGCCAAAGGGGAGACATATTAATCTTAAGGATTATCATACTTTATATGTTCTCCATATCTTGGCACCTTTGAGTTCTATTTGCTTTTTCTTAATAGAATACTCTTGTGTTTCCTAACATTGTTTTCTCAAGTGTGTCTCTACAACTAGAATGGTCAAGAACTCAAGGTAAGTATATGCATCATATCTTTGATCAACATGATCTCTTGCTCCTTGCACATATTTTTTGCAAGAGTGAAGTCTTGATCAAGCATATATTTCCCATTCACATATATTTATGCATATAGCCAAGATACAGATGACTCTTGTATCCCTTTCGTCCATATGTGTATCCATGCATTCCAAAGCAAATATCCTTCAAAGGACTGCACACATTTAGGGGGAGCAAATCTCAAAGTCTTCATTGCATCCATGCATATCTTTAATTGAAGCTTCGATTGTATGTTGTCATCAATTACCAAAAAGGGGGATATTGAAAGCACAATATGCTCCCTTGGTGGTTTTGATAATTCATGACAACATACATTGTCTCCTAGACTAACACCTCTATTTTGTATATTTCAGATAATAGTCCATGAAGATTTGAGTTGGCAAAAAGGTTGAGGAGATTGTGGAATTACCCAAGATACAAGGAAATAGGTTGGCCAAGCTTCAAGCAAGAGGACTCTACATTTTACATTTGTGAGAAATCACTTTGAGTCTATAGGAAAGCCAATACTATCAAAAGGGGGTAAGGTTTTGATGGTGAACAATATGCTCAAACATGTACAAGTGACAGTCACCAAAACATCCACTACTCTCCCACCAAAGTCTGTCCTAAGACAAACATGCCAAATTAGTGCAACGAACTTTCCTATCCCAGTGTCACCGAGTTCCAAACCCTAGACAGACTCATCTAAACCCTAACACTTCGGTGCAGCCGACACAGCACTCGGTGCCACCGAGTTGGGTTGCCAACTTCCTGTTACGCAAGTTCACATTTTCGGTCCAACCGAGAATGGTGAATTGGTGTCACTGAGTTTGGTAATTCTAACCGTTGGTCACCTTGTCGGTGCAACCGAGTGTTATATATCGGTCCCTCTGAGATTCAAAAGTTGCCACTTTTTGTCACTTCGGTACCGCTGAGTTTTACACTTTGGTGTCACCGAGTCTGACTTATTGTGTGTAACGGTTGGATTGTTGGGGATGCCTATATATACCCCTTCACCACCACCCACTCGAAGAGAAGCACTCAAAACTATTCCATACCTATCCTACTCAGTTTTCTGAGACAGAACCACCTACCCTTGTGTTGAGGTCAAGATCTTCCACTCCAACCATATGGATCTTGATTTCTAGCCTCCCCAAGTTGCTTTCCACCAGTCCCATCTCTTCTACCAAGCCAAATCTGTGTGAGAGAGATTGTGCATTGAGGAGTCTATCTTCTTGAAGCACAAGAGCAAGGAGTTCATCGTCATTACCGAGCCTGCTACCTTTTGAAGGGTGGTGCCTCCTAGATTGGTTAGGTGTTGCTTGGAAGCCTCCTACTTCATGTTGTGGAGTGAACCAAGAAGTTTTTAAGGGCAAGGAGATCGCCTACTTCGTGAAGATCTACCCATAGTGAGGCTAGTCCTTTGTGGACGGAAGTCGCATGGAATAGTCAAGGTTTCTTGTTCGTGGAACCCTCCATGGGTAGAGTCCTCCGTGGACTCTCGCGACCGTTACCCCCCGTGGGTTGAAGAATCCATGAACGTGGATGTATGGTAGCACCACCTATCAAAACCACGGGAAAAAAATCCTTGTGTCTCCTACTATGTTTGATCTTCCTAACCCATCTCTTTACTTACATGTGCAATGTCTTTACTTTCCGCTGCCATACTTGTAGAAACACATGTGTAGGGCTGTTAGACTTGCTAGAGTTTCTAAATTGTTTAAAATCAGCCAACCATTAACTTAGGAAAAGATTAGGTTTTAAACTTTAGCTAGTAGTCTATTCACCCCCCTCTAGACACGCCTCTCTCGATACTACAAAAACAGAATAATCATTTGAAGGTTTAGAGGTTGGCACATGCAAATTTACTTGGAACGATAGGTGAATACCGCATATAGGTAGGTATTATGGACTCAGATGGAACAACCTTGGGTTTGAGGAATTGGATGCACAAGTAGTATTCCCGCTTAGTACAAGTGAAGGCTAGCAAAAGACTGGGGAGTGACCAACTAGAGAGCGGCAATAGTCATAAACATGCTTTGAGATTAATGAACATTGAATGCAAGCATGAGTAGGATATAAATCACCGTGAACATAAATATCGTAGAGGCTATGTTGTTTTTGTTTCAACTACATGCATGAACATGTGCCAAGTCAAGCCACTAGAATCATTCAGAGGAGGATACCATCCTATCATACTAAATCACAACCATTTTAATATGCATGTTGGCACTCAAGACAAACCATTATCCACTCTTAGCTAATTAAGCATGGCATGAGTAACTATAATCTCTAATTGTCATTGCAAATATGCTTCACCCATAATGAACTGAATTCAGGACGAGTAGCTAATCATATTTACAAAAGCAAAATAGGTCGAGCTCATACCAACTTTTCTCCATCTCAATCTTTTCATCATATATCGGCATTATTGCCTTTCACTTGCATGACCGAATGGTGTGAATAATAATAAGAGTGCACGTGCATTGGACTAAGCTAGAATCTGCAAACAATAACTCAAAGGAGAAGACAAGATAATATGGGCTCTCTAATAGGTAAACAATAATGCATATGAGAGCCACTCGACGTTTTCATTGTGGTCTTCTCCATACGACCCAAAGAAAGAAAATTCAAAACAAAAACGAGAAAAACTATGTACACGGGAAAACTCCCAACAAGCAAAAGAAGAACGAAAAATCTTTTTGGGTTTTCTTTCAATACTACTACTAAACAAACTAGAATATAAATCTATAACTATTTTTTTTGAATTATTCTCGAAGTTAATTAAACACACAAGAAGAAAGCAGAAATAAGAAATAAACTACCATGGATGGTACAATGAAAAACTATGAACACCGACTACTAAGATGAGTGTGTGAACATGAATATAAGTCGGTGAGAAATACGTACTCCCCCAAGCTTAGTCTTTTGGCCGAAGTTGGTCTAGGGCCATGGTTGGCCCGGATAATATCTGAAGTCATAGTTGGGGTTGTACTGGGCTGCGGCGGCTACTGCCAGAACGACTGCAGTGTGGAGGCGAGATGCTTCCGCACTTCTCTCATACTCGTTTGCCTCCTCTCTGGTTATTGTAGCGACCCGACCTGAAAGGCCGAGTCTCCGGTGTTTCTATACCATCCCAAGATCATGCTGGTATGCACACGGTACATCAATGTATATATCAAAGGGAAATGACACAGCACAAATTAATCGAAATCTCATATCGAGTCCTTTATTACAACAATGATTACAATAAAGTGGCGGAAGGCCAACTCATGAGATTAACTAAACTTGCAGAAGCTTCAAAGGTAGATGAGTCCATCTGACTCCAAGGGCATCTCACCAAGCGTAGAGCGTATCCTCACTCCTGGTCGGAAAAATACTCTGCAACATGATACATTGTAGCCATGTAGGTCAGCATATTGAATATGCTGGCAAAGTCACAAGAGAGGGGGTAAAGTAATTCATCTAGTCTATATGCAAATATGGCAGGTGGGGTAGTAAGTTTTTGCATAAAGCCAATTTTTTCCTACAACAAGAGAGGGCAAAGGCATAATTACTACAATGTTGGTTGATTAATGAGATGGTTCCACCAATCAATTCTCATACCCAAGTTGACATTAATAACCCACATCGATATAATTAATTGTGTTGAGAGTTCCAGATAGTTTCAGTTCCTTTGGCTCAAATTGTCCATGACCGTGGACACGGCTAATCGATTAGGTTTGGGTACTCTACAGAGTTTTGCACACGTTCCCCACAAGATTTGGTCGCCTCCGTTGGACTTCTCGTACTTCATGGTGTTTGAGAAACGGATGACCAAAACATGGTCTTTTAAAGGGTTTCCCTGAGACTCTGTCGGTGCCCATCCTTTCCTACCGTTCTTCTACATCTCGTAGCACCGCCTGTCCAGGGTCACCACGATATCCAACCAAGCCAGAGCCCATAATGACTTGTGGCTGTGCAGGTAAGCCTTGGGTCTTGAAGCATCCATCCATCTCTTTGTGCCTGGGTGGACCTTTCCGCATGAATACCGACACATCTCCAGCATCATCTAGGCTAACCACTGGTTTCTCCAGAGCGCCGTTCAACCATCATCCACCCAGAGGTAAGTTGAAGAACTTGGAGTCTTGAAGACTTGATCATCATGTAGGTCTTGAAATTATTAACTCTCAACTCTCATGAATCACACAACCAACCCCGTCTACTAATAGCATAGCAAAATGTAAAACAACGTTTCCCGGGGCCAATGTGTCAAAGGGTTGAGGGGTACCTACCACATGATACTACAACAAGTAACCAAGTTTCCAATTTACCTACTTTGCATGCAATTGGGGTGATGGAAGAACTAATGCAATAAAACATAGGTATACATGGTCAAAGTGACTTGCCTTGCTGATGATCCTCGTAATCAAGTGACTCTAGATAACAAGCTCCGCACTCCGGATGATCTAGCGAATCAAACAAGAGCACACCATAAGCATAAATACAAAACAATTCACACAATTCAACAGGGTTAAACAAACAATACTAAAACCATTCAATAGTATCAATCAAGAGAAAGAAATCAAAATCAAAATATTTTGACTCGCAAAAATATTTTTAGTGTCAAAAACTTCTACTACTACTACTTTAAGACAAACAACCAAGCAATAGCTAGTAGAAAAAGAAATAGTAAGAAAATAAATTTTAGTAAACAAAATAAATTTTCACTAAAAGTTTTGTGTAAAGAAACACTACTAAAATGAGAATAACTAGAATGTTCCTACAACTTTGGAATACGAAACCAAAACAATGATATTATTAACACTAATATTATTATCATCATATTACTTAACAGAATTGAATTACTAAAATTATTTATTAGAAATCTATCTTAATCATCTAACTAGTTTGTGAAAGTAAAACTAAATTGTTTTATAAAACTATACCTAATGGAAAAGATATAAAGATTCCTATAACATAATGGTATAAAACTAAACATCATTCTAAATATTAGCAAGTAATGTTACCTAAATGTTTGAAACAACAGAAACTAATGAAAACTATTAACAAAGTTTAACTAATTCAGGTTCAAGCTAAATTAAAAATTAAGATAACTAAACTACATTAAGAACTAAATAGATTCTGTTTTTGTTAAAAAGAGTAACTAAATTTATTCAAAAATTACTCAAATCATGTATAATGATAGGTTTAACTAATACCAAACAGTGGCAAAAAGATTCACTCAAAAATATATTTTTAAACTATACTTATACATATTTTAGTAATTTGAACAAATTTGATTAGATTCAAAATTTAAAGCTCAAATTTGAAATCTAAGCCTACAGACATAAACTACATCAAATATGTGAACTAATGCAAAAAGAATCAACTAAAAACTCTAAATAGTTTAAAAGATATAACAAAAACAAAAACTCAAAACATTCTGTTTTCTAAAACAGAAAAGAAAAGAAAAACAACGGATCGAACGAACAGGGTGACGTGGCGTTCTCTGGTTGGCTACGGGGTGCGCGAGATCTAACGTTTCGAGCGAATGACCGAGCTGTAGAGGATACCGGTTCGGGTTTTAAAACGATCTAATCGTAGACGTTGGATTTAGATCGGACGATTAAGAGAGGGCGAGGGGGCTCACAGAGAAGGGGTCGCCGACGAGGGGGTTCTCCGGGGAGGCCGAGGCGTCGAGGTCGTCGAGGGTGGTGCTCCTATGGTTGGGGACGACGTCCGAGGGCTTCAAACGATGGCGGCGGGTCTCCGGCGTACTCTGGTGGCGACGGAGGGGAGTGGGGACTACAGAGGCGACGGGCACGAGCTCTGGAAGGGTTCGACTGGGGATCCAAACTCCGACGAGGGTGTGGGCAGCGCTCTGGCGAGGTAGAGTGGGGGCTCGAGGGCGGAATGAAGAGAGGAGGGTCGGGGCTACTTATAGGGCCGGAGCGGTGGTCGGGGAAGGAAAGAGGAGGGAGATCCGGAGAGGCGGAATCGCCGACGATGTCCTGTCGACGCGAGGAGGAAGGCGACCGCGGCGCCTTCGGGATCGGATGGTGGGGCCAGGGCGTCAGAGAGAGAGAGGGCGGAGTCAGCGCGTCGGTCGGTCGACTCGGAGTGGTTTCGGGACTTAACTGCTGTGGGCCGGCCCGTTTTGAATTAATTTGTTTCCTTTTTAATATCCAGAGCAGTAAAACTCATTTAAAAGCATTCAAAACATTTCCAAATATAGGAAATGTATATATCAAAATGATTAGGAGAATTAATGCCATTCGATGAACATTTTTCCTCTGTCATATTGAATACTTTAAAAAAAATTATTTTCAGAAATTGCTTATTTGATTTTAAATCCTTTTTGCACTAATTTTTTAAATAGCCCCCTGGTTTTATTGTTCAAATATTTCACCAAGATGCCCCTGGTGTGGAGTGTCATGTTACTCCCCTCTTTTCTTTGAACTTTTCCAGAGGTTTTTTTTAAAATAGGTGAAATAAGAAAAAAGAAAGAAAGATGAAAGTGACATTTCAGAAATTCAAAAGAAACACTTCAACCATTATTTTCATTCAAACAATATGATGATGATGCATGGCTATATATCATAACATTCCAAAATGAAATTTTGGGATGTTACAGTTATAAAGTGTCTCCATGTTTCCTGAAAGTTAAGGAAGACAGGAGTAGGAAGAGTAATAGGGACAACACGCTGTCTATCAAAAATTAATTGGTACAGGAGGGATTGTTCGTTCCTCTCAAGAAACTGATAATGCACCAAAGCCTCATAGTCGAGAAAAGTGGGTGGTAACTCAATATAATTTTCCCCATATGGGTACCCCCAAGATAATTAGCTACACGAGTGGCATAAATCCCACCAAATATATCTCCATCCTTAGCATTATTATGCAACCTCCTAGCAATAATGGACCCTGGGTTATATTCTATCACCCATTACCGCACTCTTGAGAATACTAAGATCGATGGTACAAAGGTGGCTATGCCCAATTTTACCGTTAATGCATCTACTTATGAATAGAGCAAAATAATGCATGGCAGGAAAATGAATGCTCCCAACTGTGGCATGTGTAATATTTCTAGTTTCTCCCACAGTGATGCTAGCTAGAAAATCATTATATTCAGTTTTGGGTGGATCACTATAACTGCCCCATTGTGGGATTTTGCACGCACGGTTAAAATCCTTTAGGTCCATAGAATAAGATTCATCATAAAGATTAAATAGGACAGAAGGTTTATTATGCCCGAATGAAAATTCAAACCTCCACACGAAAGAATATATGAGTTGATAATATTGCTCGCACTGGTCTGAAAGGAAATCCTCAAGGCCTGCATTTTGCGCGTATGCGTAAAATTCTTCCTTGAAACCAACATCAACCATGAATTGATCTGATGGCCATTCACATGGCTGCACTTGTGCTTCTCTCAGTGGTTCAAGGTTTGGCTCGCGCATCGCGAGTCTCGGGGCCTTCTGCTCGAGGAGCCCCCTTGGAATACTCGCCTCAACATTTTTCTTACTGTGAAAAATTCTGATATTTTTAGTGGCTCAAAATAAGAGTGAATAAAACTCAACAAAACTCATAGCAACTACTCCCACAAGTGCCTAGAGGCTGTATCATGCATCAAAACTACTTGGGACCATACAAATTTGACATGCAAGCTCAAGAACAAGGTCACCATAGCAGCAAAAATTTGCAATAAATATAGCACTAGAGCAAAAACTAATTGGACCATTGGAGGAGTCACATACCGAAGAACAATTTCCTAAAATAGTTTTGCGAATGGAGCTTTGCACAAGGAGATCGAAAATGGCAGCAAAATGAGCTAGAACACGGGTTTAAGCAATGGTGGGATTTTTTCTGGAGGAAGACAAAGTGGATGGAAGTTGGAATAAGTGAAGGGGGCCCACATGGGACCCACAAGCCTGCCAGGAGCAGCCAAGGGGGTGGCCGCACCCTATGGGCTTGTGACACACTGGTGCTGCCCCCTGTTGTGTGCTCATTGCCAGATATTTTTAAATATTCCAGCAAAATTCATACTACATTTTTAGGGCATTTGAAGAAGTTTTATTTTTAGGTCGTTTTTCTATTGCACGGAAATTTCAGAAAACAGAAAAATAATAGCTTTGATACTTTATTTACTCTAACTAACAAAAAGTAAAAGTTGGGTACAGGAAGTTGTGATTTCTAAATTCATCCATCTCATGCTTATCAAAAAGAATCCTTCAATAAGGTTGATTAAGTCTTATTAACAAACTTCTTTTGAATAACATGAAACCGAAGAATTTTCGAATAACACTAAGTTACCTCAATGGGGATATGCATGTCCCCAACAATAATTATATCATATTTCTTCTTGACATTAGGAAGAGGGAATTCAAAGTCTCCAATAATAATCGTTGATTTTTCAATGGAGTTGATACTATGAACTTGAGGTTGTTTCTTCAGAAAGTGTACCGTATGCTCATTACCATTGATATGAAAAGTGACATTGCCTTTGTGGCAATCAATAACAGCCCCTACAGTATTTAGAAAGGGTCTACCAAGGATGATCGGCATACTATCGTCCTCGGTAATATCCAGAATAACAAAGTTCGTTAAGATAGTAGCATTTGCAACTATGACAGGTACATCCTCATAAATACCGATAGGTAAAGTAGTTGATTTATCAGCCATTTGCAAAGAGATTTTAGTAGGTGTCAACTTATTAAAATCAAGTCTACGATATAAAGAGAAATGCATAACACTAACACCAGCTCCCAAATCACATAAAGCAGTTTTAACATAATTCCGTTTGATAGAGCATGGTATAGTTGGTACTCCTGGATCTCCCAATTTCTTTGGTACTCCACCCTTAAAAGTATAATTAGCAAGCATGGTGGAAAATTCAGCTTCCGGTATCTTTCTTTTATTAATCACAATATCTTTCATATACTTAGCATAAGGAGACATTTTTAGAATATCAGTCAAGCGCATATGCAAAAAGACAGGTCTAAGCATTTTAACAAAGCGCTCAAAATCCTCATCATCCTTTTTCTTGGATGGTTTAGGAGGAAAGGGCATGGGTTTCTGAACCCATGGTTCTCTTTCTTTACCGTGCTTCCTAGCATCAAAATCTCTTTTATCATATCTTTTATTCTTAGGTTGTGGGTTATCAAGATCAACAACAGGTTCAATCTCCACATAATTATCATTTCTATGTTGAGCATCAACATGAACATCATCATTAATATTATCACTAGGCTCATGTTCATCACCAGATTGTGTCTCAACATGAGATACAGAAATATCATTTGGGTTTTCAGGCGTATCTATAGCAGGTTCACTAGCAGCACGCAAGGTCCTATCATCATCCTTATTCCTCTTATTACTAGAACAACTAGGTGCATCCATATTACTCCTTTGAGAATCTTGCTCGATTCTCTTAGGATGACCCTCAGTATACAAAGGTTCCTGGGTCATTCTGCCACATCTAGTTACAACTCTAACAGAATGATCATTGTTCTTACTATTCATCTCATTAGGCAAATCATGTTGTGCCTTAAGTACTTGTTCTACTTGAGTAGTTACCATGGAAGCATGTTTACTAATAATCTTAAGATCATTGATAGTTCTACTCGTATAATTGCTCAATAGTTCGTAGGTGGTTCGATAATAGTCCAATCATTATCATTGCTCGGTATATTATTCAATAGTAGTTCAACTTGTTCAACAGTTCGTTTCCTGAAAACACAACCAGCACAATTATTTAGGTGGTCCCTAGAAGCATTGGTTAGTCCATTATAAAAGATATCAAGTATTTCATTTTTCTTGAGAGGATGATCAGGCAAAGCATTAAGTAATTGGAGAAGCCTCCCCCAAGCTTGTGGGAGACTCTCTTCTTCAATTTGCACAAAGTTAAATATTTCCTACAAGGCAGCTTGTTTTTTATGGGCAGGAAAATATTTTTTGGAGAAGTAATATATCATATTTTGGGGACTATGCACACAACCAGGAGAAACATAATTGAACCATATCTTAGCATCACCCTTTAATGAGAAAGGAAACAACTTGAGAATATAGTAGTAACGATTTTTTCCTCATGAGTAAATAGGGTGGCTACATCATTCAATTTAGTGAGATGTGCCACAAAGTTTCAGATTCATAACCATGGAAAGGATCAGATCCAACCAAAGTGATTAACTCATGATCAACAGAGAATTCATAATCCTTATCACTAACAAAGATAGGTGAACTAGCAAACTTAGGATCATATTTCATTCTAGCATTCAAAGACTTTTCTTTCCACTTGCAAAGCAATTTCTTAAGATCATCTCTATCCTTACAAGGAAGAAAGTCCCTAGCTACCTCTCCTTCCATAACATAACCCTCGGGTATATCAGGTAACTCATATCTAGGAATTCAAGGTATTCAGTTTCTCAAGGTATCTCAAGGTATTCAGTTTCAATAATTTCATCAGCTTCACAAGTGTTACTGTTTTGAGCGTTGACTCTAGCAATTTGTTCATCAAGAAATTCACCCAATGGCATAGTATTATCAAGCAAAGCATCATGCATAGCAAAAGTGGCATCATCAATTACTTGCGACTTATCAGAATTACTAGCACGTGGTGGTGTCGCAAACTTACTCATAACAGAAGGTGAATCAAGTGCAGAGGTAGATGGCAGTTCCTTACCTCCCCTCCTAGTAGAGGGATAGATCTTGGTTTTTGGATCTTTTGGATTCTTGATAGTGATCAACAGATATAAATCCCAAGTGACTAGGAGAATAAAGCTATGCTCCTCGGCAACAGCGCCAGAAAAAGGTCTTGAAACCCACAAGTATATGGGATCGCAACCGTTTTTGTGGGTAGAGTATTCAACCCAAATTTATTGATTCGGCACAAGGGGAGCCAAAGAATATTCTCGAGTATTCGCAAGTGAGTTTTCAATTCAACGACACCTGGAAGACTTAATATCTGCAGCAAAGTATTCAGTAGCAAAGTAGTATCGAGGTAACGGTAACGATGGCGAAAGTAACAGTAGCAGTTTTGTAGTGATTGTAACAGTAGCAACGGAAAAGTAACTTAACAAGGATCAATATGTGGAAAGCTCGTAGGCAATGGATCCGTGATGGATAATTATGTCGAATGGTGTTCATCATGCAATAGTTATAACATAGGGTGACACAGAACTAGCTCCAATTCATCAATGTAATGTAGGCATGTATTGCATATATAGTCATACATGCTTATGGAAAAGAACTTCCATGGCATCTTTTGTCCTACCCTCCCGTGGCAGCGAGGTCCTAATGTAAATGAAGGGATATTGAGGCCTCCTTTAAATAGAGAACCAGACCAAAGAATTAGCGCTTAGTGAATACATGAACTCCTCAAACTACGGTAATCACCGGAAAGAATCCCAATTATTGTCACCCTGGGGGATGCGGATCATAACTCGTAATAGGTGTCTACAACTTGCAAGATAGGATCAAGAACACATATATATTCATGAAAACATAATAGGTTCAGATCTGAAATCATGGCACTCGGGCCCTAGTGACAAGCATTAAGCATAGCAAAGCCATAGCAACATCAATCTCAGAACATAATGGATACTAGGGATCAAACCCTAATAAAACTAACTTGATTACTTGATAAATCTCATCCAATCCATCACTGTCCAGCAAGCCTATGATGGGATTACTCACGAACAGCGGAGAGCATCATGGAGTTGGTGATGAAGGATGGTTGGTGATGGCGATGACATCGATTTCCCCTCTCCGGAGCCCAAAACAGACTCCAAATCTGGCCTCCCGAGCAAGAACAGGAGGTGGCGGTGGCTCCGTATCGTGCAGCGTGATGAACTCTTCTCTCTGATTTTTTTCTCCCCGAATATGAATGTATAGGAGTGGAATTGAGGACGGTGGAGCCACAGGGGCCCCACAGCCTGCCAGGCGCGGCCAGTGGGGGTGGCCGCGCCTGGTGGGCCTGTCACTGGTGGGTGTCCCCCCTCTAGTTGGTTCTTTCGACGGTATTTTTTATAAGTTCCAAAAATAATCTCCGTAAATTTTCAGGTTAATCTGAGAACTTTTATTTCTGCACAAAAATAACACCAAGGCAATTCTGGTGAAAACAGCGACAGTCCGGGTTAGTTTCATTCAAATCATGCAAATTAGGGTCCAAAACAAGGGCAAAAGGGTTTTGAAAAGTGGATAGGATGGAGACATATCAGGTATCATAAACTACCTTGGATCTTAAAAAAATAAAGGAAGTCATCCGAGCTTAATGTCGGAAATGCTCTCTATGGAGCCAGCCACTTGCGCCTGAGCATTATGTTGGATTGCTTTCGTGGTGGTGCACCACCCCGACCATGGGCTAATTTTTTGTGGATATTTTTGATTGGTGCTATTTATTCTCTGTCGAGATATATAGCCAGTAGCCCTCAAGGTGTGTGTCGGTCTATAAACCGAGATGTGCCTGAAGGAAAAAATAATAATCAAAATAAAACCACCAATCCCAGTAGCCCTTGAGACTTAGGTCTATTTGCAAAATCGTCCTAAGGATCAAGTTCTTGCTCGGAGGCATACGTTAGGGATGTAAACACGGTACATAATAGTTTTCGAGACTTGGGTTGGGTGTGTCCAACCAACGTGAGGATCGAATCTCCTCGGAAACTGTATTGCACTTTGAATTTTCTGCATTGAATAGGCAGTGCAGTACCCCCGAGCCTTAACTTGGGCACGAGTGGTCGAATTAAGGATCGATATTTATGTGACACAAACTTTGTTACATTTGACACAGTTTATGTGTAATGATTCTATGTATCTAAGTACTTTACATCATTAATGCTCGGATCCGCATTGTACAAGACTTTGTTGACCGACCATCGGCTTCAACCTCCTCGACCAGTAGTCGAGGAGTGTTTGTCCTACTTTATAAAGCATGTATGAGTGCAAAGATTTATGTCAAACAAGGCAATCCGTCCATATGGTTTTATAAACAAAGGTACGCGGGGAGATAAGTTATATTACTATTTACGTAAGAAACATCTTCTGGGAAAAATAGTTCCTTTGTAAGTTCCTTTTCCCAGGCTATCTTGTTGACCATGATCGTGAAACCTCAACTCCGATCAACGTAGGAGGAAAATATTGAGGATTTAGTTCGGGGAAAGTTTCTAAACTCTGTGGTCCTTAGTGAACCTAAATTTTCACTTCCTTCGTTGCCTACCGATTACATTCTTAAGATGGCTAGCTTTTGGCTTCACCGAGTCTAAGGTACTAACACAGATGAGACGGAAGTAACAATCACAGAGGTGCTCCCTTTACCCCCTAGCCGAACAATCGGGAACGTAGGGGATAAGCACAGGAGACAGGCAACCCAGCTTGACCAAAATCTTAAGTCAAATTGATGCATATTTATGGCTTTATAACGATGATTACGAAAGGCAGCACTCGTATATTGAATACAAATGCTTTTATGCTATATGCTATTTTGACTACTTTGTGACCGTTTATCATTTGAGAGTGGCCCATTGTCGGCTTCTATCCCTTTGTAGATACTACACAGGGTGTTTCCGTAGTAACAAGACAACCCTTAGCTGATGTCTCGGTGCCCGGAGGCGGTTGTGTCAGTGGAAACGAGGCAATCAGATATCTAGGATTTATAAATTTCACTTGGTCATGGGTGCTTAAAGTTTGGGAGGCCAGTTACTAGCCCCCGGTTAGTGTTCGACGTCAGCCAAGGTCAAGTCGTTAACACTCTGCCAATTTTATTAAAGGCATGTTGTTTAATACGGTCATCAGATCGCCGACCAGTTTACGCTTATTGTGACAGTTAGTTTTCGGCTTTCTCCACTATGGTACTTGACCAGTCAAACCGGAACTACAATCCTAGTGGTTCTCCCTTTGCACTCCTAGCCGAACAAAGTGGAACGTAGGAGGCAAGAACAGGAGCCGCGTAACCCAAGTATTGACCGAAGACACAATTCGAAACTGGTGCATATAAAGCAATATCCAAGAACGTTTTGCCGAGGACTCCTTAGAGTGCCTTGGCTTTTGGTGGGTTCAGCTCTAGTAACAACCCCCCATCGAGAATTATGCTCGGAAAAAACAAAAAAATATGCAAAAAGATTATGTTTAGATAAAATAAAATAGTGCCAATCCGAAATTGGTTTAAAATTTTATATGTGCTTTGGTCGTGCTTTAACATGATACATCTGATCTCCGGACTCCAAGCGGGTCAACCTTTGGCTTCAACCTTCGTATTCTGAAGGCGGACTGTTTCTCCGAGGCATGTTTAGGGAACTAAACTCGAGCGGCTTTAGAAAGAAAACAGGCTATCCGGCTATTGACCACACACTCGTGTTGGAAAAAGGAGTAGCAGAAAAAGACTTTGCAATGACCAACAAGAAAACACATTTATTATAAAACATCTCATATAAATTTAAGATCCCCCAAGTGACTTGGGTAAAATAATTTTATGTATAATGATTGTATGTAATGAAGTACTTATATCATATATGTGTTCGCACGAACTTTAAACGCGTCTTAACCGACCATTGGCTTCTCCCTCTTCGGCCAAGGGCCGAAAATTATTATCGACTGCGCCATCCGAGGATATCGGAGGTGTTTCGGATAACTAGGCAATCAGGCTATTAGGCTATAACAGACAAAGCATGCCTAGGGAACTTATGCTATATTAGTATTTAACGTAAGAAGAATCTTCAAAGAAAATAGTTCATCCAATGGTTCCTTTCTTTGGGTTCTCTTGATTACCATGAGGGTGTGCAATAGATTTATGTATGCTTGTCTTCCGTCATGGTCGATCATAGTTGAAAATAGTAAGAGCGCTAGATTTCAGCTTCATCCGTCTGAGGTACGAGTTTGGGTGACCCGATCATAGCAATCGCAGAGGTGCTCCCTGTACTCCCTAGCCGAACAATCGGGAACGTAGGGGTAAGCACAGGAGGAAGGAAACCCAGCTTTGCAGAACACTTTAAGTCAACATGATGTATATATTGGCGTAAACACGAACAAGGAAGTGTGCGATACATTAATAATCATATGCAAGAGGAAAAGCTTCATAAAGGAAGTCCCCAAGTAAACAGGGTATTTGGATTTGTTTGTAACAAACAAAGTTTTGACAAAGAAAGTTTTTCACAAACAACTTTTTGGAAAAAAAGTATAATGCTTGGTAGAATCGAACACAATTTAAAACTAAAAGTTTTTTTTAGCATGGAAGCGACTTAGCTGGTTAATGTGCTCGGTGTCGATGACGCGAGCCAAGCTTGTGGTGGGATGAGGACCCCCATCGAACTTTGACAGATCTGGTGCGTAGTCTTCAGCATGAACGAGGTACCAGCCCCCAAGCCCACCC
Source organism: Hordeum marinum (assembly GCA_022496015.1). NCBI lineage: Eukaryota > Viridiplantae > Streptophyta > Magnoliopsida > Poales > Poaceae > Hordeum > Hordeum marinum. The sequence goes on along the minus strand of CM039674.1, from coordinate 273,273,358 downwards.
CAAGGTGACCGAACGAGGAGTTCGGCATTCTGAAGTAGTGTCACGGCTCGGCCGACGTGGCAAGGCGAAGCCCTTGATCTAGCCGAGGTGGTGGAGCAGGTCGGCAAGGTGACGCCGGGGTGGTCACGTGACGGCAGTCAAAGTCGATTTCCTGCACTCATAAAATAGTGCAAGCCAAAAGTAATAACAAAGAAAGATAATAATATACAAAAAGAAAAAATCTTCTACTTAGTTAATTTAAGTGAAGCAAATAAGTAACGGAATGTGGCCTGGGCGCCAAGGTGCCTAAGCGAAGAGTTCGGCTTGACGAAGTGGCAATGCTGCAGGGTCGATGTGGAGAGGCAAAGTCCCTGTTCCAGCTAACATGGCGAAGCTGGTCAGCTGGTGACGCCGAAGTCCCTGGAGCAGGTTGATGAAGAGATTCCAAAGCCCCCGGTCTAGCAAAGGTGACGGAGCAGGTCGGCTGGTGACACCAAAGTCTCAGGCCAGCGAAGGTGTTGAAGCAGGTTGACTGGTGATGCCAAAGTCTCATGCCAGCCGAGGTGTCGAATTTGGTCGGCGGATGATGCCGAATTCCCATGCCAGCCGAGGTGTCGAAGCTAGTCGGCTGGTTATGCCGGAGTCCCTAGAGCGGGTTGATAAGGAGATGACGAAGCCCCCGGTATAGCCGAGGTGACGGTGCAGATCGATAAGGTGATGCTAGAGCCCCATGCCAGCCGACGTGTAGAAGCAGGTCAGCGTGGTGGGCGTCATCTTGAAAAAGTAACGGCATGGCGATGCCGACGAAGGTCCGAATTTTTGACGAGGTCAACGCTGGCTTGACGAAGCAACGGAGCGCCCGAACTGTACAACCCGCGAATGACGAGGTTCTCTTGATGATTATTCAGCCCTCACGATGTCGAACTCTTGGTCGGTTAACCGAGGTGATGAGAAAATTTCCTTCAAAAAGGACGCCTCACAACCCGTTCATGAAAAAGATGAACTCGAGTCGGATTAGTTCTCGCGTAGAAAATAGATCCAAAATTCATTGTACTTATGAGATCTTTTTTGGAGTTTGGACGGTCGGATCTAGCAAAACTTTTGAGCGATGATCGGTATAGGAATTCTGCAGCCGATGAACGGTGGGATTTTTCAACGGCTATCCGAGCTAGATACTGGACTCCTCGTACTAAACTCATCTAGATTCCCATCCAGATTCAATAGGGCTCCGGTATATTATAGATCGCCAGAGATTCCTCCACCGGAACGCGACGTCATTTTGCAGGGTTGTTCTAGAATCAGTTCCACACAATTCCATTGAAGCAATTCTCAAAGCGACACTTGAGGAGGCAGGGACGACGAACACAAATTCACTGTCCAGAAAAACTACATGATCGCGCGAGGGCAATGTTGACGTTGAGCCCCCGAGCACCATGGAGGATTCTTTAATGATCTTGGTTGAGATTGGAGTTGATGTTGATGAAGACACCCGTCCGATCTAGATGATCTGACGTGGCATGCAGTCCTCGGCCTAGCCGAGGTGACTAGTCAAGCCGGCGACGAAGATGCCGACGTTGAGGATGGAGCTCGGTTTCGACGCGTAGATTACGATGGAGCCGATCTGAATTCCTATCGCGCCACGGCGACTATGTTGGAAATATGCTCTAGAGGAAATAATTAAATGGTTATTATTGTATTTCCTTGTTCATGATAATTGTCTATTGTTCATACTATAATTGTGTTAACCGGAAACCGTAATGCATGTGTGAATACATAGACCACAACATATCCCTAGTGAGCCTCTAGTTGGCTAGCTCATTGATCAATAGATGGTCACGGTTTCATGACCATGGACATTGGATGTCATTGATAACGGGATCACATCATTAGGAGAATGATGTGATGGACAAGACCCAATCCTAAGCATAGCACAAGATCGTGTAGTTCGTCTGCTAAAGCTTTTCCAATGTCAAGTATCATTTCCTTAGACCATGAGATTGTGCAACTCCCGGATACCGTAGGATTGCTTTGGGTGTGCCAAACGTCACAACGTAACTGGGGGCTATAATGGTGCACCATGGGTATCTCCGAAAGTGTCTGTTGGGTTGGCACGAATCGAGACTGGGATTTGTCACTCCGTTTGACAGAGAGGTATCTCTGGGCCCACTCGGTAAGAGATCATCATAATGAGCTCAATGTGACTAAGGAGTTAGCCACGGAATGATGTGTTGCGGAACGACTAAAGAGACTTGCCAGTAACGAGATTGAACAAGGTATAGGGATACCGACGATCAATTCTCGGGCAACTATCATACAAGTAGACAAAGGGAATTGTATACGGGATTGATTAAATCCCTGACATCGTGGTTCATCCGATGAGATCATCGTGGACCATGTGGGAGCCAACATGGGTATCCAGATCCCGCTGTTGGTTATTGACCGGAGAGGTGTCTCGGTCATGTCTACGTGTCTCCCAAACCCGTAGGGTCTACACACTTAAGGTTCGATGACGCTAGGGTTATAGGGAAATAGTGGACGTGGTTACCAAAGGTTGTTTGGAGTCCCAGATGAGATCTCGGAAGTCACGAGGAGTTCCGAAATGGTCCGGAGACAAAGATTGATATATAGGAAGTGAGGTTTTGGTTACCGGAAATGTTTCGAGCGTCACCGGTAACGTACCGGGACCACCGGAAGGGTTCCGGGGGTCCATCGGGAGGGGCCACGGGCTCCGGAGGGCTGCATGGGCCGAAGGTTGTGGGAACCAGCCCCTAGGTGGGCTGGTGCGCCCCTCCCACCTGGACCAAGGCGCATCAAGGAGAGAGGGGGGCAAACCCTAGGCCTAGATGGGCCCTAGGCCCACCCTAGGGCAGCTAGGGCTGCCGCACCACCTCTCCCTCCCTCTTGGCCGCCGGCCAAGATCCCATCTAGGGCTGCCGCACCACCTAGGGTGGGAACCCTAGGGGTGGGCACCCTCCTCCCTCTCCTCCTATATATAGTTGAGCCTTTGGGGTTGTTTGAGACACGACTCTCTCTCCCTCTCGGCGCAGCCCTACTTCTCCTTTTCCTCGTTCTCCATAGTGCTTGGCGAAGCCCTACCGGAGACCATGCAGCTCCAGCGTCACCATGTCATTGTGCTGCTGGATCTATCCCTCAACCTGTCCTTCCTCCTTGCTAGATCAAGGCGTAGGAGACGTCACCGGGCTGCACGTGTGTTGAACGCGGAGGCACCGTTGTTCGACGCTTAGATCGGATTCCACCGCAATCTGAATCGCTGCGAGTACGACTCCACCAACCGCGTTATTGTAACGCTTCTGCTTAGGGATCTTCAAAGGTATGAAGATGCAATCTCTTCCCACTCGTTGCTGGTTTCTCCATAGATAGATATTGGTGAACGTGTAGAAATTTTTGATTTACTACTACGTCTCCCAACAGTGGCATCATGAGCTAGGTATATGCATAGAATCTATGCACGAGTATAACACAAAGTTGTTTTGGGCGTTGATCTTCTTAATTTGCTTACCACTACTAGTCTTATCTTGATTCGGCGGTATTGTGGGATGAAGTGGTCCGGACCAACTTTACACGTACGCTTACGTGAGACCAGCTCCACCGCCTGACATGCACTTGTTGCATAATGTGGCTAGCGGGTGTCTGTCTCTCCCACCTTAGTCGGATTGGATTTTATGAAAAGGGTCCTTATGAAGGGTAAATAGCAATTGGCATATCACGTTGTGGTTTTGGCGTAGGTAAGAAACATTCTTGCTAGAAACCTATAGCAGCTACGTAAAAACTTGCAACTACAAATTAGAGGACGTCTAACTTGTTTTTGCAGCATATGCCTTGTGATGTGATATGGCCAAAGGATGTGATGTGATGCATTGTGATGTATGAGATTGATCATGTTCTTGTAATAGGATTCACGACTTGCATGTCGATGAGTATGACAACCGGCAGGAGCCATAGGAGTTGTCTTATTTTATTGTATGACCTGCGTGTCAATCATAAACGCCATGTAATTACTTTACTTTATTGCTAAACATTAGCCATAGTAGTAGAAGTAATAGTTGGCGAGACAACTTCATGAAGACACGATGATGGAGATCATGATGATGGAGTTCATGGTGTCGTGTCGGTGATAGTGATGATCATGGTGCCCCGAAGATGGAGATCAAAGGAGCAAGATGATATTGGCCATATCATGTCACTATATTGATTGCATGTGATGTTTATCATGTTTACATCTTATTTTATTAGAACGACGGTAGTAAATAAGATGATCTCTCAATAAAATTTCAAGAAATGTGTTCACGCTAACTGTGCACCATTGCTAAGGATCGTTGTTCCGAAACACCATGTGATGATCGGGTGTGATAGGTTCTAACGTTCGCATACAACGGGTGTAAGCTAGATTTACACACGCGATACACTTAGGTTGACTTGACGAGCCTAGCATGTACAGACATGGCCTCAAAACACGGAAGACTGAAAGGTCGAACATGAGTCGTATAGAAGATACGATCAACATGGAGATGTTCACCATGGATGACTAGTCCGTCTCACGTGATGATCGGACACGGGCTAGTTGACATGGATCATGTGTCACTTGGATGACTAGAGAGATGTCTATCTAAGTGAGAGTTCATTAAATAATTTGATTATGTGAACTTAATTATCATGAACTTAGTCTAAAATTGTCTTTACAATCTATATTGTAGATCCAATGGCCAATCTATGTGAACTTCAACGCGTTCCTAGAGAAAACGAAGCTGAAAGATGATGGAAGCAACTATGCGGACTGGTTCCATGGCTTGAGGATCATCCTCATAGCTTCCAAAAGATTGTATGTGTCGGAACCCCGATCCTAAGCCATAAGAATCTAGTCTGTAACACATCACATCACTTTGCGGTCTCACGCACGGTTATCTCCATGGCTACCACCTTACCTGGGCCGGGACCGTTTGCGTATTTTGACTCACGTATGTTAATGTGTCGCTAGCATTCAAATGTCAAAGAACCCGGGCCGACATGACTAGTCGTAGAACCAAAGTGGCACATCCATACAGGGACAGGCATATGTAACCCAACAATGCAGGTGTCGATCTCTAGCGTGTGTAGACAAGTCATAGCAAGCTACAAGGACTCCATTACGCCATGGGACATAAATGTCATCACTGCACGTAGACGAGTCATAGCAGGCTACAAGGACTCCATTACACCGCAAGACATTTCCCCGAAGGGACAGACACAACAACAAACAAGGATACATGTCGGTCAATCAATGTGTCCGGAGCAGTAGCAAGCTACCAAGGCTCGGTGGAAGCACAAAGAGGCATTTCTCCATAAAGAGTACTACTAAAGGCACACTACTAGGTGTCGGATCCCATACATACCATTGCACGTCACACGTACGCACGACATGCCCAATATGCATAGATACAACTATGGCATCACAACATAACGATACAACATTACAACATTTACTTAGAAGGCTCAGAAGAGCCAATACAATAAGATGTTACAAACAGGGGTCACAAGACCCAACATTCAGAGCATTCAATCAAACAAGCAGAAGCTTAAATATGTCTGGGTACAGACATCTAACAAAGTGGCTAGAGGAGCCTAAAAAGCTACAATGACCCTACCAAAGGAACCAGACCTCTGTCTGGGGTTCTCAAGGTAATCTGGTCAACATCGAGCTTCACGTCATAAGTACCACTAATGAGACTGACGTCTCCTCTGCAAAAACATAATTAAGCAAACATGAGTACAAGGGTACTTAGCAAGACTTACATCAGAACTAACTACATATGAATCAGTATCAATGAAGGGGGTTGTGGAATTTATTACAACAAGCCAGCTATGACTCTTGGCTAACCTATACCACAACTACAACTAGTATCTTTGAGGTGGGATAGCACACACGAGTCCACATATTCTCCAATCAATACACCACTATGGATCCACTTCCATCTCCCTATGAGAAGGCAATCCATAGCACTCACACTTATCTTGCGCATTTTAGAGTATCCACTTCAAGTTTTCTATGAACCACATAAGTTCTCCAAGTAGTCCATATCCGAGGACGCGACTATTCGAACATATTATTTCACCCTGTAGGGGTATACTTCTTCACACACGCTCTCGCCACTTATCACCATATGCACGTCATGCATCTCGGCAACCTTCAAGCGGAAGCATTGGCATGGGCGTCGGCCACGACCGTCAACCACACAAGACCCTAGTCCAGGTTTATCGCCTATTTGAGACTGAACCTGCACGGAAGTCCAGCCGAAGTTTCTGCTATGACCTCAAACGATGTGCGCAGGGTTCCCAAGCCCATCATTCGGGTGCCACTTGGTACACCGTGCCACTATGCATCTACCGCATCACAGCCCACCCCGTCGGGCAGCGCTATGCACGTCCGCCATCACTTTTCTTACAAACACCAGAAACTAGTTGCGACTCCTGGACAAAGGTCTAGGCGATTAGTAAGCCGAGACGGGTCAAGTTACCGGAGCCCAATGTGTGGTAGTAAATGTCTTGGATCACAAACACAAAACTCGGTTCTTAAGGTCGGTTCCAATGAGACAACCCGTCATGTACTCCTACATGACCTCTCATCGCTACCTTTACCAAATCGTGTTCACACACTTAGCTATCACACAATAGGACATGAACACTGCCATTCCGATTCATCACCCGGATGGATCAGACCCGACATGACACAACTCTAAGAATAGCAGGCATAGTAAGTAAGCATGGATGAGTAAGCACAACAAGGCTCAAGCAGTTGTTACTCATGCTAAGTGGTTCCAACTATTTACTGTGGCAAAGACAGGTCATGCAAAGGAATGGGTTCAACTACCGATGACATGTAACAGTTGAATCGTTGTTGTCCTAATGCAGTAAAGAGAGAAGGAGCAAGAGAGTGGGTTCATATCAGTATGCTCACGGGGGTTTGCTTGCCTGACAGTCCTGAAGATATCATTTCTCTTCATTAGTGTCAACGTTCACATCGTCGGAACCATCATCTACCGAGAGGGAACAAACACCGGCAAACAAGAAAGGAACACATTCAATGTGATGCAACAATCATGATGCATGAAATGGCATGTTAAGTTACTGAATTGACCTAGTGCTATAGGTAGTCATATTAAGTGAAGTCGAATTCAAATATATACTAAATTCCAACTCCAACACTATTTATTAAATTATCCTAATCATGAAATGTCCTACTTTGTGTTGTTAACTTGATCAAACATGCATGATCATGGCATAAACAGATTCATTGGATTTTTCTGATCATTTTTCATATATAAATTATTTTCATCAGACTTACAGATTATTTTCTATGATTTTTAGAAGTTTTAAACATTTTCTGGAATTTCCCGAATTATTTTTATAAAAATTGATTACTGCGTCAGCCTGACATCATCATGACGTCAGCAGGTCAGCTGACCCGGTAAAGGTCAAACCTGACGTGCGGGGCCGACATGTCAGTGACACGGGGTTAATCCCCATGCTGACTAGGAGTTTAACCCACTTTAGGGCCCAGCGTCAGCGGCTGAGGGGCTGGTTAGGAGGGGGATTAGCACTAATCGACGTGCCATGTTGGCACCGACCGGAGCTGGGCCGACGACGACCAAACCCACGGCAGGGCTCGTCAGAGTTGGCCAGAACAACGCTACATGCCACGGGCGAGCGAGGAAAAGGCTCCGTGGCATCCTAAGGCAACCAGGAGCACGACCAGGTGCTCAGGTGGGACTGGAACGAGCTCAAACGGCGGCGACGACATGGCTGGCATCAAGGATCTCTCATCTCTAGTGTCTAGGCTAGCTAGGGGACGACCGCGATGATAGGACGAGCGGGAAGACGAAGACAGGCTCACGGGGATTCGGACGAGGGCCTCGGCGAGCTCGGGGTAGCCGACAGGTGGCGAATCGACGGAGGAGATCCACGGCGGCCTACGAGGAAGAAGACAATGGCGACAACGTCGGTGATGTAGGCCTCCTGCTGCTGAGTGTTTCGTCTGGGCGCTCCATGCGGTCGAGTCGGGGCGGTTGGGCTCTCTAGAGGGCTGGAGGAGGCCGGTGGCCGCAGTGGTTGCGAGCGGCGGCGGCCGAAGTTCGGACGACACAAGAGAGAGAGAGAGAGAGCCAGAGGAAGGAGGAAGCAGGGGGAGAGGATAAGCTCGAGGGGGCTCCACACATTCTCCAGCACGGGATAAGGACGCGGGAGGGCTCGCCAGCGCGAAGCAGGAGCTGGCTCGCCCGGCGTCATGCTTCGTCTTGCCTTTGCCTTCTGGTAGAGGTAGACGATGACTGGCACAGGCCAGTGGGCTGGGCCGGCTAATGGGCCAGGTAAGTCAAGTGGGTATTCTCCCCCTTTTTTATACTTCTTTTTTTTATTTCTGTCTTTTGTTTGATTTGGTTTGTCAAACAAGTCATTTTATAAAATTCTGATATTTTGCAGGTGAGTCCAATGGATTAAACCAGAGCACCACAAAATTTTTCAGAATTAATGGACTTGTATTCTATATATATTAAAAATAAATCCAAGGAAAAAATTATTGAATTCCCACAAATGCCTGGTATAAAATGTTTCTGTGATTCAAAAATATTGGTTGGCAAATTTACCTCAGTCCAACATTTTATTTGAACACCAGGAACATTTTCTTGGGTCACTTTAAGTCAATTTCTATATTGCATATGTAACAAAAATTGAATTCTAGGGCTTGATCATTCCTCATTTCATTTTCATTGAAAATAAAAATGCATGCATGAGCGCAACACAACCAAGGTTAACTAGGGCTGTGACAGTATGTCCTTGATGCACTGCTAGGTGACCCACCCAATTTCCTAGCGAACCAAGATGTTACGAACGCTTGGCAGTCATGCTGCGATAATTACTCCCTTGTTCAGTGCGGCATGCTTTACAGTTTAGAACCGGGGCTCCAAAAGCGTTTTGAGCAACACGGAGCATATGAGATGTTCCAAGAGCTGAAACTGGTTTTCCAAGCTCATGCCCGGGTCGAGAGATATGAAGTCTCCGACAAGTTCTTCAGCTGTAAGATGGAGGAGAATAGTTCTTCAGTGAGCACATACTCAAAATGTCTGGGTTGCACAACCGCTTGACTCAGCTGGGAGTTAATCTCCCAAATGACTCGGTCATTGACAGAATCCTCCAGTCGCTTCCACCTAGCTACAAGAGCTTTGTGATGAACTACAACATGCAGGGGATGGAGAAGTCCATTCCTGAGTTGTACTCGATACTGAAATCAGCGGAGGTCGAGATCAAAAAGGAGCATCAAGTGTTGATGGTCAATAAGACCTCTAGTTTGAAGAAAGGCAAGGGTAAAAAGAACTTCAAGAAGGGCGGCAAAGCTGTTGTCGTGCCCGGTAAGCAAGTTGCCAGGAAGAAGAACAAGAATGGACTCAAGCCTGAGACTGAGTGCTTTTATTGCAAGGGTATCGGTCATTGGAAGCGGAACTGCCCCAAGTACTTAGCGGATAAGAAGGCCGGCAACGTTAAAGGTATATGTGATATACTTGTTATTGATGTGTACCTAACCAGCGCTCGTAGTAGCTCCTGGGTATTTGATACCGGTGCAGTTACTCACATTTGTAACCCCAAGCAGGAGCTACCGAATAAGCGGAGGATGGCAAAGGACAAGGTGACGATGCGCGTCGGGAATGGTTCCAAGGTCGATGTGATCGCCGTCAGCATGCTACCTCTACATCAACCTTCGGGATTAGTTTCAAACCTCAATAATTGTTATCTAGTACCAGCTTCGAGCATGAACATTGTATCTAGATCTCGCTTGATGCGAGATGGCTACTCATTTAAATCTGAGAATAATGGTTGTTCTATTTATATCAGAGAAATGTTTTATGGTCATGCCCCACTGGTCAATGGTTTATTTTTGATGAATCTCGAACGTTATGTTACACATGTCCATAGTGTGAGTACCAAAAAGTGTAAGGTTGATAACGATAGTCCCACTTACATGTGGCACTGCCGCCTCGGTCATATTGGTGTCAAACGCATGAAGACGCTCCATGCATGAATACCTTGGCACCTTTCAGTTGTTCAAACAACTCATTGATGTTGGGAAGTGGGTACTTGTTCCTGATTGTCTTCTTGTTCAATGTACGGTAGTCGACATAAAGATGATCCGTGCCATCTTTCTTCTTGACAAACAAAACACCACAACCCCACGGAGAAGAGCTTGGTCTGATCAGACCCAGACGTTCTTTCTCATCTAGCTGCTTCTTCAACTCTTTCAGCTCTTCGGGGCCAAGTTTATACGGGTGCTTGCAGACCGGTTCAGTTCCAGGATCGAGACCAATCACGAACTTGACTAGCCGGTGTGGAGGCATCCCTAGCAATTCTTCTCGAAAGACATCTTCATACTCACAAACCACTGGAATTTGAGAAATCGCCGAGATTTCACCCTTCTCATTAAGAGCAAAGAGATGGATTGTGTCATCGCGAGCCGCAAAAATAATCAATATGAGCAAAGAGATGGATTGTGTCTTCTGAAGGATGAGTCAACTTGACATCTTTTGCTTTGCAATCAATATGAGCCTTATTCATAGCCAGGAAGTCCATGCCTAGAATGAGATCAATATCAGAAGCCAGAAAAGAATAATTGCCCATCTTGATAGAAGCATCCGGAACAATCATATGCGAACTCATGTGCATCCCCGGAGAAACCAGATGAAAAGGACTAGCTAAATGCTCCACTGAAAACTCATGCATAGCGACAAAAGGCTTGGATATGAATGAATGTGATGCACCAGAATCAAACAAAACTTTTACAGGAAAATCATTAACTAAGATATTACCCATAATCACATCATTGGACTGCTTTGCTTCAGCTGCATTCACCATATTCACCTGGACTGACTTGGGATTATGCTTCACCATAGCATTGCCTGGGGGCTTGACAGGAGGAGGAGGCGGGAGACGCCGCTGGTTGCACTTGTTGGCATAGTGACCCTTTTGGCCACACTTGTGACAAGTCACCTTAGAAAGCGGACGGACATTGCCTGGAGGAGGAACAAGAACAGCCTTGGACGCCTGAGGTCTTTGCTGGAATCCTGGGTTGGGTGGGTGGGAAGAACCACGACCACTGAACTGCTTCTGCTACTGAGGAGGGCGAAACGGAAGAGGATTTGGCGCCCAATACTTCTGCTGCTTGGAAACCATCTGAGAGCTGGAAGAAGAAGAATATGAATCCCTTTAACACTTCTTGGAGTTCTCCAACTTGAGCTGAGTTGCTTCGACCTTCAAAGCCATGTTGTAGAACTGATCGAACTCCCAAGGATCTTGAAGAACTAGGCCTGGCAGAAGCTCATCCTTGAGAGCACCTCTGAATTGATAGACCATAGCCTTGTCATCTGGAACATCTTGCTTGGCATAAAGGGCTAGATTTTCAAATTCGACGTTGTACTGGTAGAGAGACTTGCTTCCCTGCTTCAGGTGCCTGAACTTCTCACGCATCTCCTCGACAAAGCTTGTCGGAATGTAATGAGCCTTGAAGTCACGACAGAAATCGTCCCAAGTAACAACACGATCGCCCCTGGAATCCTTGTACTGCTGCCACCAATCAGATGCTTGACCCTTGAGTTGGAATGATGCAAACCTGACAAAGTCCTCTGGGCTGACATTGCTGCACTCGAAATGCTTACTCATATCACGAAGCCAATCATCAGCATCAAAAGGCTGCTCACAACAGGTGAAAGACTTGGGATGGTTGGCAAGGAACTGATTGAGCATTGCAAACTGAGGCTGATTCTGAAAATTCCCTTGAAAACCTTGCTGACCCTACTCCCTTTCTTGCAACAGTCTAAGCAACATGTGAGTGTTCGCATTGGTTGCGGCCATCACAGCTTGCCAAGCTTCTGGAGGAGGAGGTGGAGGAGGCGGTGGCGGGGGTGGTGGTGGAACATCAGTCTGCTCCTCACCACAACCCAGATTGTTGCGAGTTGGTGGAGCCATCCTAAAGATGGACAACACGCATTAGCACCTCATTGATAATCTGAACCAATTGCTTGAAAGAAATGAACAAACAAATAACAACACAACCTTCCTACTGAAAAATTAGTAAGAATTCTTCTTCGGTTCATGATAACATCATCAGATATAAAAAGCCACTTGCAATAACACAAAAGTATTGAGCTAAGCGCTCGGAACAAATGTACATTCCCATATACATTTGAAGAAGATGATCCTAGATGACTACAAGATTTCCCACCTATGAACTTCCGAAAACTTTCTGGTTATGCAATCCGGTGTGGGGGATACAAGGAGGAAATATCTCACACAACTAACAATCCTACACCCCAACTGTATCCATCCTTCACCACATAACCAGAGGCTTTCGCAAACTCATCTAATCTCGAATCCTCGAACTCACAACGATACTAAACCATGGTGGTACCCCGGACGCCTCCCCAGTACTGGGTGACTCCGACCTTATCTCACCATGATAAGTATTGAAGTAATTTCGAACACTCTCTATCCTGAGATATCAAGGAAGCTGAATGATAGTGATATGCAATCATTCCCTAGAGTTTGACTCCCCGGAAGAAATCAAGTCAGACAGGAGGCACCAAGACAGAACCCTATCACATCGGTATCATATAGACTCCAAAATACCTATGTGATCCTAAAAACTTTTTGGGAGAGAAGAGGAGTAGAATCAAAATTCCTAAGTCAGAAACCTCACCAGAGCAAAGAAGAGGAGTAAAAAGAATCTTACTCTCCGATATAACTAAACTCAAAATAGTTTTCACTAGACACGACTCGGCCAAGTTCGAACAAGCAAAGGCTCCTATGGTCGTATGGCTCTAAATACCAACTTGTCACGCCCAAGATGCGCGCCTATCCATTTTAAGGCACGAGGGCTTCGCAAGGGATAGATGCGCATCTTGCCGTTAGCAAGAATAGTATCATCACAATATACAGTACTGAAAGAGATGAGTATACAAGATTGGCTTACACTCGCCACATACTAAATTACAAGTCCACACAAGTTCATAACATCAAGTTGAAGACAGGGTCCGACTACGGACGAAATCAAATGATAAAACAGATGCAAATGATACTATCAAGCTATCCCAAAGATCACGACCATGGTCCTCTACTCATCCGGGTAAGTCACATACATCCTGCCCCTCTCCTCATCATATTCCCACTGGAGCTGGGTAAGATCATCCTGCACGTACTCATCTGAACCTATACCTGGAGTGTTGTAGTAAACTGTGAGCCACAAGGACTCAGCAATCATGCGCCCGGGTACCGATACTATTCAAGCTTAAAGGTTGGGATGGGGTAATTGTTTAGTTTGCAGCAGCACTAAGCATTTAAGGTGGCTAACTTATGCAACATGAAAATAAATATGAGTGGCCTACAATGAACGATCGAATCTAGTATGACCTCTATGAGATCCTGAACACTTACTTACATCAATCATAACCCCACCATGTTCTCTCTCGGAACAGGTTCACGAGGAGAGACGATCACGGTTACTCACACAGTTGGTTTATTTTAATTAGAGTTTACTTCAAGTTTACTATAACCGGGTGTTAAACAAATATCCAAGTTGCCACATAACCGCAGGCACGACTTTCCGAAAGATTTAACCCTGCAGGGATGCTCCAACTAATCCATCACAAATTAACCACACTCCGCGGGAATATCCTCGACCATTGATCTCGCGATCCTCATAGGTAATTCCAAAGGAATTCCAACACCTCGAGTAGACCCGAAGAAAGTCAGAGTCCACACGCAAGACATTCGATAAAGGCAAAACAAATCCAGCAAGACCTCCCGACGTGTCAACGAACCCGATAAGAGCCATGTATCTCGTTCTCAAGACACGACGGATGAGCGATGGTTACCACGCCAATCACAGAGTTGCCCCGGGGGGCGTTGATAAGCTGCTCTGGGTTGGACCAACACTCATGCGAAGCACTGGCCCGGGGGTTGATTAAATTATCCACGGGTTTGCAAGACCCGATGCAAATTTTATTAAGTTATTAAGAAAATGTAGAACCAATGTTGGGTCTTGCCAGACAATTTTTAATCTCAACCTAATAAACAAGGGGGTTCCCATAACAACCCCGAGCATGTTAGGAGCGCAAAATATGGAAAACATAACACCGGTAACAAGGAACTAATGGCGGTAACAGAGGAACAAATCACTTAGCAAAAGGCCAAGCCTTCCACCAATACCAAGATATATATGTGCATTAAATTAAATAACAGATAATATTGTGATATCCAAATCCATGTTATCACATGGAACAACCTGCACCTGCAACTACAATGCTATAAGAGGGGCTGAGCAACGGTAACTTAGCCAATCAAAGGTTTGCTAGGATATGGAGGTTAGAGGCTGTCAGGGCAACATGGGGGCTGATATCAAGTGGTGGGTAGCGCAATTGTAACGATAAGAGCAAGAAACTAGCAAGCAAAAATAGTATCAGGATCCGGGTACGATCATCTTGCCAGTTGGTTCTTCAGTGGAACAAGTAGCGGGATCCTCGTAGTGGTACTCTCCTGGGTCCTCGTACTCAGTATCAACACTCGCGTCTACCCAACAGAAACAGCAACAATAAACATCCAACCAAGGTGCAATGCACAACCAAGATGATGCATGATTCATTTATGAAGAATTAACATGGCAATCCAAAACTAGTCATGTTTGACATGCAAAGTTTGTTCATTAATGAATCTGGACAGAACCTCATGTTAAGTTATTTAAACATGCATGATCATGGCAAATATGGATGCATCATGCAAAATCGATAGAAATGCATATAAATAACGCAAGAAACGGAGTTACGGTTCTCACGATACGCTCACAACAAGGAACGGAGGCAAAATCACAAGACCACCAAGCCATGGGCTAATTCTTAGCATTACAAGGTGGACACTGGATAGGTGATTAAAAACCAATCACAATAGCCTCAAGAATCAACCAATTCCATGGAGCATAGCTCCCACAAGCCACAAAACAATAAAACCCACAATCTACCACAAAATAGTAACATAGCAACTTTCACAGCTCACAACTTGAGCTACAGGAACCCTACAGCCACAAACAATAGATTTGAATAATCTACTCAACACACACATCAACTTATCCAACTACACCATCAGCAAATGAGGTACACATCAATAAGCATGAAGCAATCAAGTTGACATGATGAAACAGTTTTCTGGGACTTAGTGAAAATTCCAGTTTTCTGGAATCTGAGAATATAAAGTAGCAAGTTGACAGCAGTAGTTAAATATGCTAGAGAGCCCCTATTGGCATGACAATTAACAGTATGGTAGAAGCCAATATCTACTACAAATAACTAACACTGAGCATGAGAAAATTCCCAACATGTAACTAGATGTCACGCACTCTTCATGGCATAAAAATAACAGCAGATTTCCAGACTTAGTCATTTCTAGCATGCCGAAACAGAAACATTAAGTTGGTCACTTAACAGCATGTTTCCCACTTATATGTCTGATTCTCATGTTAAACAAAAATACCATGGCATACTAGGTACAAAAGACTAGCACTTCCTAGTTGACACATATCCCAAAGCAAGCATCGATTAAATCATGGAAAAATAACAAAATGGCACCTCAGCTAAAATGACAGGTTTATGAACTTGCTCAAAAGTGAAATCTGAGAGTTCCAATAAGTTCATTGGCTCTTCCTACCCCAAACCCATGGGTCATACTCATATGTCCATGTGAATCAACAAGGCACATCCAATTTAACAAAACTTCTCACCAGAACATGGCATGACAACTCTAAATAGAAATGCACTTAGATGGCAAGAGCATGATAGCACCCTAGATAAGAATGGAAAATAATGACAAGGCATACATGTCAAGCATGAAAAACAAGGGTATGCCAAGTGGGAAAGCCCACTAGTCCCCTACACCACATGTACCTCTACTCACAGACACTACAAGCACACAAACACACATGGCACTCTCACACACCCTCAAGCTCATGAGTGTGGGTGTGCATCCACACACATAAGCATGCACATATGCTCAATGCATATGTAGATGGCCACACCCACACTTACTCTCTCACACAAGACCACAAGCACAAGTGCATACTCATGCACTACACCTCTCACATACACAAGCACCACCCATGACATACATCCATAAATACATATACGCAGGCCTCTACACATGCACAAGCACCACCCAAGACATACACAAGGTTCAAACATACACATGCATATGTATATACCCTTAGGTGTGCATATGCACATGCACATACACAAGTATGTGTGCAAAGGCACACACACACCTGCAACAATAGAAATAAAAACCCCTACTCATGTTCATATATCTACACATACATGCAATGCAATGGAGTAACAAAGAAACAAAAACAAGAAAAAGAAAAATAGAAAACAAAAATGGGAGGGGTTCGGATTCAAACCCGAGACCTCCTGGTCTCCTCCCGCACATACTACCACTGGGCTACGAACGCGGCACTTGACATAGAGGGGCAACTAGCCCACTTATACACGCCCACCACACTACTGACGAAACTGGAGCGAGAACAGGACACCGGCGACAGGAAACGGTGGCGACGATGTCGGCCACTACAGGGGTTCTCCGGCGGCGCGAACGGGCGGAATCGAAGCAGGGATCCACGGGGAACCCATCCCTCGGCTCATCTCGCGATGAGGGGGACCAGAGGCGAGCTCAAGCTCGAGCTTTTCGAACCGGCGACGACAAGCACCACGGCGGCGATTCTACAATCTATGGCGAGGAGAGGGGGCAGCGGGGACCGGCTGCTCGCCGAGGGGAAGCTCGGCGATGCGGGGACAAGGGCGATGACGAGAAGAAGAGGAAGGCGTCGGCGACATGCCGCACCCTTGCGGTCGACGGGGACGGTGGAGCGGCGCCGCGGGGAGGTGCTCCTCACCCCCCTAGCGCTTGGGATGGAACCGGGGAGGCGCATGCCATCCTGACAACGACGGACACCACCGGAGGCGACGCCGGCGACGAGCCCATCGATCTCTGCTCTCTCTGAACCCACTTACCTCTCTGAACCCGAGAAGAAAGAAGAAGCAAGAGGGAGAGGAAGGAGGTGGAAGAAGGGGAAGAGCGGCAGCGGCGAGGGAAAAGGAACCCTAGGGATCTATGCACTTAAATAGGGGGGTCACCTCGACGTCCGTGAGACCCTAACGGCGACGACGACGGCGCTCTCCTCTCTCTCTGCACTCTGCTCTTTCTCTCACGCAATGACGGAGGAGGATGGGAGCAGGTAGTCGTCGGCTACCTGCTGGGCTGAGTGGGCCGGGAGCTCATAGCCCACACTCACACACTCTCTTAAAAAACAACAAACAGGAAGTTTTACATTTAACAACATCAGCCACACTAAAAAAATAAATCCCAGAATAGCAGAAAAGGGTTTTGTGCCAAATAAAAAAATTGTGCAGGAAATAATGTGCACTATTTATTAAAAATATTAAATTGATTTAATGAACAAGTAACTTTTAATACTTATGAAAATGCCAGCCCTGTTTATTTAAATCACAAAACAAACAAACCCCAATAACAAAAGAACAACACTCTAAATTATTAATAGGAACAGGGCCACCTGGTGAACATTTTTTTTAATTAATTTAAAAGGCAACTTAATTCTGATCATTAATTAACATGGGAATTAAGTCAAATGTTGCGGTTTAATAGAAGAAAGAAAAGAGAGGGGAAGAAGTAGGAGTTGCACACAAGGATTCCACCACACTCAAACACCTCACACACACCACATAACAAACACACTCACCACCATCACATCATAGCAAGACACATGAAAACCAACATGGCAAGAAGAATGAAATGATGCATGATGAAATGATGCATGAATGCATAACAACACATGGGAAACAAGTGCAAAACCTAACATAGCTCATGACACAAGATTCATACAAAGGGGGGGTTACATGCCATAAATGGTAGGGACAACACTTGGGCTGTCACAAAAAAGAACTTCAAGAAGGACGGCAAAGCTGTTGCCGCGCCCGGTAAGCAAGTTGCCAGGAAGAAGAACCAGAATGGACTCAAGCCTGAGACTGAGTGCTTTTATTGCAAGGGTACCAGTCATTGGAAGCGGAACTGCCCCAAGTACTTAGCGGATAAGAAGGCCGGCAACGTTAAAGGTATATGTGATGTACTTGTTAAAATGTATACCTAACCAGCGCTCGTAGTAGCTCCTAGGTATTTGATACCGGTAGTTGCTCACATTTGTAACCCCAAGCAGGAGTTGCCGAATAAGCGGAGGATGGCAAAGGACGAGGTGACGATGCGCGTCGGGAATGGTTCCAAGGTCGATGTGATCGCCGTCAGAATGCTACCTCTACATCTACCTTTAGGATTAGTTTCAAACCTCAATAATTGTTATTTAGTACCAGCTTTGAGCATGAACATTGTATCTGGATCTCACTTGATGCGAGATGGCTACTCATTTAAATCTGAGAATAATGGTTGTTCTATTTATATGAGAGAACTGTTTTATGGTCATGCCCCGCTGGTCAATGGTTTATTTTTGATGAATCTCGAATGTTATGTTACACATGTCCAAAGTGTGAGTACCAAAAAGTGTAAGGTTGATATCGATAGTCCCACTTACATGTGGCACTGCCGCCTTGGTCATATTGCTGTCAAACGCATAAAGACACTCCATGCTGATGGACTTTTGGAGTCTCTTGATTTCGAATCATTTGACACGTGCGAACCATGCCTCATGGCCAAGATGACCAATACTCCATTCTTCGGAACAATGGAGCGAGCAACTGACTTATTGGAGATAATACATACCGATGTATGCGGTCCAATGAGCATCGAGGCTCGTGGTGGCTACCGTTATGTTCTCACCCTCACTGATGACTTGAGTAGATATGGGTATGTCTACTTAATGAAACACAAGTCTGAAACCTTTGAAAATATCAAGGAATTTCAGAGTGAGGTAGAGAATCAACATGACAGCAAAATAAAGTGCCTACGATCTGGTTGTGGTGGAGAATATTTAAGTCACGAGTTTGGCACGCACCTAAGGAAATGTGGAATTGTTTCACAACTCACGCCGCCTGGCACACCTCAGCAAAATGGTGTGTCTGAACATCGTAATCGCACTCTATTGGATATGGAGCAATCTATGATGTCTCTTACCGACTTACCGCTATCATTTTGGGGATATGCATTAGAGACTGCTGCATTCACTTTAAATAGGGCACCATCAAAGTCCATTGAGACGAAACCGTATGAATTATGGTTAGGAAAGAAACCTAAGCTGTCGTTTCTATAAGTTTGGGTATGCGATGCTTATGTGAAGAAACTTCAACCTCAGAAGCTTGAACCCAAAGCAGAAAAGTGAGTCTTCATAGGATATCCCAAAGAGACTATTGGGTATACCTTCTACCTTAGATCCGAAGGCAAAGTCTTTGTTGCCAAGAATGGATCCTTTCTCGAGAAAGAGTTTCTCTCGAAATAAGTAAGTGGGAGGAAAATAGAACTTGATGAGGTAATTGTACCTCCACTCGAACCGGAGAGTAGCACAGCACAAGAAGTTGTTTCCATGGAGCCTACACCGACTGGAGAGGAAGTTAATGATGATGATCATGAAACTTCAGATCAAGTTACTATTGAACGTCGAAGGTCCACTAGGACACGTTCCGCACCAGAGTGGTACGGCAACCCTGTCTGGAGATCATGTTGTTGGACAACGGTGAACCTTCGAACTATGAAGAAGCGATGGCGGCCCGGATTCCAACAAATGGCTTGAAGCCATGAAATCCGAGATAGGATCCATGTATGAGAACAAAGTGTGGACTTTGGTGGACTTGCCTCATGATAAGCGAGCCATTGAAAATAAATGGATCTTTAAGAAGAAGACTAACGCGGATGGTAATGTGACCGTCTATAAGGATCGGCTTGTCGCTAAGGGTTATCGACAAGTTCAAGGAGTTGACTACGATGAGACTTTCTCACCCATAGCGATGCTGAAGTCTGCCCGAATCATGTTAGCAATTGCCGCATATTATGATTATGAGATCTGGCAAATGGACGTCAAAACAACATTCCTTAATGGCTTCCTTAAGGAAAAACTGTATATGATGCGGTCCGAAGGTTTTGTCGATCCTAAAGATGCTAACAAAGTATGCAAGCTCCAGCGCTCCATCTATGGGCTGGTGCAATCATCTCGGAGTTGGAACATTCGCTTTAATGAGGTGATTAAAGCGTTTGGGTTTGTACAAGTTTATGGAGAACCCTGTATTAACAAGAAAGTGAGTGGGAGCTCTGTAGCATTTCTCATATTATATGTGGATGACATATTGTTGATGGGAAATGATATAGAACTTTTGGAAAGTGTAAAGGCCTACTTGAATAAATGTTTTTCAATGAAGGACCTCGGAGAAGCTCCTTACATATTAGGTATTAAGATCTATAGAGATAGATCGAAACGCCTCATAGCTCTTTCACAAAGCACATACCTTGAAAAGATATTGAAGAAGTTCAATATGGATCAGTCCAAGAAGGGGTTCTTGCTTGTGTTACAAGGTGTGAGATTGAGTACGACTCAATGCCCAACCACGACAAAGGATAGAGAAGAGATGAGTGTCATCCCCTATGCTTCAGCCATAGGCTCTATTATGTATGCCATGCTGTGTACCAGACCTGATGTGAACCTTGCCATAAGTTTGGTAGGGAGGTACCAAAGTGATCCCAGAGCCGAACACTGGACAATGGTCAAGAATATACTAAAGTACCTGAAAAGGACAAAGGACATGTTTCTCGTATATGGAGGTGTTGAAGAGCTCGTCGTAAAGGGTTACCTCGAAGCTAGCTTCGACACAGACCCGGACGACTCCAAGTCGCAAACCGGATACGTGTATATTTTGAACGGAGGGGCAGTCAGCTGGTGCAGCAACAAGCAAAGCGTGATGGCGGCATCTACATGTGAAGCGGAGTACATAGCTGCTTCGGAAGCAGCAAAGGAAGGAGTCTGGATGAAGGAGTTCATCACCGACCTAGGAGTGATTCCAAATGCGTCGGGCCCGATGACTCTATTCTGTGACAACACTGGAGCTATTGCCCTTGCGAAGGAGCCCAGGTTTAACAAGAAGACAAGACACATCAAGCACCGCTTCAACTCCATCCGTGATTACATTCAGGAGGGAGATATAGATATTTGTAAAGTGCATACGGATCTGAATGTCGCAGATCCGTTGACTAAACCTCTCTCACGAGCAAAACATGATCAACACCAGAATGCCATGGGTGTTCGATTCATCACAATGTAACTAGATTATTGACTCTAGTGCAAGTGAGAGACTATTGGAAATATGCTCTAGAGGAAATAATAAAATGGTTATCATTGTATTTCCTTGTTCATGATAATTGTCTATTGTTCATGCTATAATTGTGTTAACCGAAAACCGTAATGCATGTGTGAATAGATAGACCACAACATGTCCCTAGTGAGCCTCTAGTTGGCTAGCTCGTTGATCAATAGATGGTCACGGTTTCATGACCATGGACATTGAATGTCATTGATAACGGGATCACATCATTAGGAGAATGATGTGATGGACAAGAC
Organism: Hordeum marinum; assembly: GCA_022496015.1. Lineage (NCBI taxonomy): Eukaryota > Viridiplantae > Streptophyta > Magnoliopsida > Poales > Poaceae > Hordeum > Hordeum marinum. The sequence continues at coordinate 273,251,739 of CM039674.1, read as the reverse complement.
CCAATCCTAAGCATATCACAAGATCGTGTAGTTCGTCAGCTAAAGCTTTTCCAATGTCAAGTATCATTTCCTTAAACCATGAGATTGTGCAACTCCCAGATACCGTAGGAATGCTTTGGGTGTGCCAAACGTCACAACGTAACTGGGATGGCTATAAGGGTGCACTACGGGTATCTCCGAAAGTGTCTGTTGGGTTGGCATGAATCGAGACTGGGATTTGTCACTTCGTTTGATGGAGAGGTATCTTTGGGCCCACTCGATAAGACATCATCATAATGAGCTCAATGTGACTAAGGAGTTAGTCACGGGATAATGTGTTGCGGAACGAGTAAAGAGACTTGCCGGTAAAGAGATTGAACAAGGTATAGGGATATCGACGATCGAATCTCGGGCAAGTATCATACAGGTAGACAAAGGAAATTGTATACGGGATTGATTGAATCCCCGACATCGTGGTTCATCCGATGAGATCATCATGGAGCATGTGGGAGCCAACATGGGTATCCAGATCCCGCTATTGGTTATTGACCGGAGAGGTATCTCGGCCATGTCTACGTGTCTCTCGAACCCGTAGGGTCTACACACTTAAGGTTGATGACGCTAGGGTTATAGGGAAATAGTGGACATCGTTACCGAAGGTTGTTCGGAGTCCCGGATGTCACGAGGAGTTCCGAAATGGTCCGGAGACAAAGATTGATATATAGGAAGTGAGGTTTGGTTACCGGAAATGTTTCGGGCGTCACCGATAACGTACCAGGACCACCGGAAGGGTTCCAGGGGTCCACTGGGAGGGGCCATGGGCCTTGGAGGGCTGCATGGGCCGAAGATGGAGGGAACCAGCCCCTAGGTGGGCTGGTGCGCCCCTCCAACCTGGCCCAAGGCTCAGCAAGGAGAGAGGGGGCAAACCCTAGGCCTAGATGGGCCCTAGGCCCACCCTAGGGCAGCTAGGGCTATCGCACCACCTCTCCCTCCCTCTTGGCCGCCGGCCAAGATCCCATCTAGGGCTGCCGCACCACCTAGGGTGGGAACCCTAGGGGTGGGCACCCTCCTCCCTCTCCTCCTATATATAGTTGAGCCTTTGGGGCTGTTTGAGACACGACTCTCTTTGCCTCTCGGCGCAACCCTACTTCTCCTTTTCCTCGTTCTCCGTAGTGCTTCGCGAAGCCCTGCCGGAGACCATGGAACTCCACTATCACCACGCCGTCGTGCTGTCGGAGCTCTCCCTCAACCTCTCCTTCCTCCTTGCTGGATCAAGGCGTAGGAGATGTCACCGGGCTGCATGTGTGTTGAACGCGGAGGCGCCATTGTTCGGTGCATAGATCGGATTCCACCGCGATCTAAATCGCTGCGAGTACGACTCCACCAACCGCATTCTTGTAACGCTTCCGCTTAGTGATCTTCAAAGGTATGAAGATGCAATCTCTTCCCACTCGTTGTTGGTTTCTCCATAGATAGATCTTGGTGAATGCGTAGAAAATTTTGATTTACTACTACGTCTCCCAACAGACTACCCATCAGGCTCTTAATGAAAACACCAAAGTCAGTGTCAAATCCGGCACATGTCGTAGTAGGTGTCATAAGCTAGGCATCTTCGAGCGATGATAACAGGGACATAGAATTTTACTGTAACAGCCCGGGACCGACGCTCCAGAAGATTCTGCTTTCATTCCATTGTCAAATTCATTTGGTTGTCGCATTCATCATCACATCATTCACATCATGTACATATCATCATCACTCGTTTTTGAAAACTTGCATCCGTTCGTAGTTGCCGGTTCTCTCCGTTCTCGTCGCTGACCATTTTGAGACCAAGCACACACGCACGCGCCCGCAACACCGATAAAATATTGTTTTTGATGTGCATATAAAACTTTCTCGAATTGGGTCGGAAGTTGGCATGCGGTCTTGTTATATTGTAGGTAGACCGCCTGCCGAGTTTTAGCGCAATCAGAGGTCGTTTGATATCCCAACAGTCAACCATAGTACTGCGATCATCGGTTTATTAGCGGACATTTTTTGGGGTTTCAACTCGTGTCACGGGCTCACATTTCCCTCTCATCTCAGCCCACACCCCCTCTAACATATCCCACTAAGCCCAACAAACACACCCCTCTGCTTCCGGACCGTTTGATGAAGGATAGGCATATCATAATTCTTATTCTTGCTTCATCAAGGTGGTTTCAATCCTTCTTTCGGAGTGTTCATGGCATCAGATTCTTGGTTATAATTGTTCATCTTTTCTTTATGGAGTTCCATGTTTTTTCTCAAGCATCTCTTTGCAAAGCTTCATCTAAATCCTTGCAACATCATAATCTATTCTTGTCAACCTTCCATTCTTTTCTATCATCCTTTCATTCCGGAGTTCATCCCGATGCTTCTTCATGGTGGTTTGTTAAGGATGTAATTCTTCTTGCATTGTTCTTGAAGATTCTTGTTGGAGGTGCTCAAGTGTTCTTTATCTTGGATGTTTAAGTTCAATTCCTTCTCCATTGTCTTTTGAGATGGTGTTATTAAATTCTAGATTATGAGGAGTCTCAAAGGAAAATTGTCAACAATGAGATAAGTAAACCCATCTTGTCTTCTTGGAGTATCTTGGGTTGGATTTCACCTAAAGATTTTCCTAAGGATTGTTGCGATCGTGGTGTCATAAATGGTCCAAGTTTTCTCCTTGCTCTCTTGGAGAAAGAATTTTTGCATATCCTGTTGCTCTCAAGCAATCAATTGTTTCTGTTGTGGCAGGTCGTCACCTCATAATTATGAGATGTTTTCCATAAGCTCACATCAAGCTAAACAATTTCGTTGTTGGTTTTTCAACAACTCCATTCATGATATGCTTCTCAAGTTCAATGGTGGTACAAGTTGTTATTTTCTTCTTCGTTCTCTTCTCTCCAAAGATCTAGCTTCAATTCTTATGTTTCGGAGGCATTGTAGTGTTGCTCTTTACAACTCGCACCTAGTTTGATTAAGATCATGTTCTTTCTTTTCTTATTCATTTGACCCGAGTGTTATGTTATCTGTGCAAGTTCTTTCCTTCTTATCAAATTTTACTCTCTATCCTATCGAAGTCCTACCGAAATTTCTTGTGAATCTTGTTTCTTTCTCATATCATTCTTCATCTCTTTGCAACCTTCAAGGTTTGTTGATTTCACTTGTTTTTCAAAGAAGCAATAAAGTTTTACCTCTTTCTCTTGCTCTTTCTCTTCCCCTTTTCATTCCTAGATCTCCGGACGAGATCCTCGTGTAGTGGAGGAGAGTTGTAACAGCCCGGGACCGACGCTCGAGAAGATTCCCCTTTTATTCCATTGTCGTCGTGCATTTCGTTTGGTTGTTGCATTCATCATCGCATGATTCGCATCATCTGCATAGCATCATCACTTGTTTTTGAAAACTTGCATCCGTTCGTAGTTGCCGGTTCTCTCCGTTCTCGTCGCTGAACATTTTGAGACCGACCACACACGCACACGCCCGCAACACCGACAAAATATTGTTTTTGACTTGCGTATAAAACTTTCTTGGATTGGGTCAGAAGTTGGCATGAGGTCTTGTTATATTGTAGGTAGACCGTCTGCCAAGTTTCGTCGCAATCAGAGATCGTTTGATACCCCAATGGTTAACCGTAGTAGTGCGTTCATCGGTTTATCAGCGGACCTTTTTTGGGGTTTCAACTCGTGTCACGGTCTCACATTTCCCTCTCATCTCAGCCCACATCCCCTCTAACACAATCCACTAAGCCCAGCAAACACACCCCTCCGCTTCTGGACCGTTCGATCGTGATCAAACAGTCAAAATCGGTGCAAAACCCCTAACCCTAGTCCCCCATGCTATAAAAGGAAGCCCTCCCTGCCTAAAATGGTCAAACCCTAACCTCCCCTCGATTTCCGTGTCGAGCCAACCACCAACCGCCACTTGGCACCCCTCCTCCCACCTCCCAGCCATAGGACCCGTCGAAGCCCATCGCTGGCCCGCCTGGAGCCAGACTCCGCCCGCAGCTCCCCGAGCGCCCTGGATCGCGTCGCCCCACCTCCAAGATACCGTGCAGGCACCTCGCCCCGCGACCCCGTTGCCTCCACCGGCCGGCGAGCCGGCGGAGCTGCTCCTGTCCGTCCCCTCGTCGCCTCCGGCCAACATCAAGTCGAATGGAGCCGCGCCCTGCCCTTTCCTTCTTCCCCCTCTCGTTTTCTCTCTCTCATCTCTCCGGCATCTCTCTCTCGCAGGAACAGATGGCTGCATCCTTGAACTGGACGGATCCGCCACCGCTAGTCTCCTCCCGTAGCCAGATCCGGCCACCTCAACACCATCGCCCGTCCTCATGTGTTGCATCCCCCGCCGCCTCCGCTTTGGTGCCATGGCCTCCGAACATGGCCAGGGAGACAAGCGCCCCTGCGTTGACCCGATAGATCACAAGGTGGACCGATGCCAAGCCATGTGCCTGGGCCGCCTGTGTCGCCCCGCACCTGGGCCGACTTGGATCACGCAAGGCCTAGCACAGGTGCCGCGTCCTCAGCCCCTGCACCGACCTGGGCCAGTCCAGCAAGGTGAGCAGTCACCCAGCATGCCTCTGTTGTTTATTGGGCTTGGCCTGTGAGCATTGTTTCCCTATATGTTGATCTATGCATTATATTTCTATGTTGTGCTCACTATGTTTCGGGCCTACTGTAGTTTCGGCCAGTTAGTGTTTTTTTCAGTTCCGCGAATTTACTAATTATCTTGACAATTACAGTTTTACACAAAAACCCTATTGATCATATATATAATAACTCTTTAACCGTATGACGGATTGAAAAACTTTATATACGAAAAATTACTAGAATTTCATGTAGATTCACAATAAAAAATCCATGTATGTTTAAAATGTTTACCTTGTTGTTTTCATGTAATTTGCGTAAATGCCATGTAGAATGATTTATGTCATAACTAATTAACCATAGCTCCGTTGAAAATGTTTTACATATGTAACTTGACTAGAAAATCATGTAGAATATCATGACACACTTTATTTTTATGTTTAACAAATATAAAAATATGCTTAGGACAGATGTGGACCAAATTCATAATTTGCATATGGGAACGTTTCGGATATGCTATATGTTGCTTCCGGCCCCATTTAAAATGCCTAGATGATATAGTTCTTTATTCTTCACCTCTTACTATGTTAATCAACATTTAATATTGATGAGTACCTAAATGAGAGTGAACTAAATATTTGAGTGTGGAGTTTCGTCAATATGCAACTCGTTGCATATTCAGCTTCGCTTTAATGTGTAGTAATTGTTTGATATGATTTGCCTTGCATCGCATAATCAACCGGACATGCATCATATTTGTTTGCGCATCATGTCATGCATATGTTTTGGTGAATCGTGTGTTGATTGTGGTTTTTGGATTGCTTCTTCTCTATAGAGTTCCGAAAGTGCTCGGAGTGTGAGGATTCATTCGACTACGTTGGCTCATCTTCTTCATGGATTCGTTCTTCTTCCAAGCGGGATCTCTGGCAAGATGACACATTTCCCTGGATACCACTACTATCATTGCTATATTGTTTGTCCCGCTTTTATCGTTATATCTCGCTACCTACCACTTGTTTGTCAAGCCTCCCAACATTGCCATGAAAAGCCTCTAACCCTCCACCTTCCTAGCAAACCTTTGTTTGGCTATGTGATCGTTTGCTCAACCCTTCTTATAGCGTTTCTAGATGTAGATGCAATTGCTTCCATGTGACAACATGGACATTCTTTTTTTATCACAATACTATTTCTATTTAATTTAACGCACTTATACACTTGGTAAAGGGTGGAAGGCTTGGCCTTTTGCTTGGTGTTTTGTTCCACTCTTGCCGTCCTAGTTACTTGTGAACCGGTGTTATGTTCCATAATTGAGTGCTCCTAACATGCTCAGGGTTGTTATGGGGACCCCCTTGATTTTCGTTTTAGGATAAAGCTTGTCTGGCAAGGCCCAACATTGGTACTACATTTGCCTAATAACTAATAAACTTTCATAGGACTTTCCGGACCCCGTGGATAATTAATCAACAACCCGGGCCAGTGCTCCTCATGAGTGTTGGTCCAAACTAGAGCACCGTGCGGGGCTAACTCGGGGCAACTTGGGAGATGTCTATCAGGCCACCGTATGCTTCGCTTATCTATCGTGTCCTGAGAACGAGATACGTGGCTCCTATCGGGTTCATCGACACGTCGGGCGGCCTTGCTGGATTTGTTTTACCTTTCTCGAATGTATTGCATGAGGAACTCTGATCTTCTTCGAGCTATCTCAAGGTGTCGAATTTCCTTTGGAATTGCCTAGGATGATCACGAGATCTGTGGTCGAGGTTATTACCGCGGCGTGTGGTTAATTTGTGATGGATGAGTTGGAGCACCCCTACAGGGTTAAATCTTTCGGAAGGTCATGCCCGTGGTTATGTGGCAAACTTGGAAACTTTGTTTAACACCCGGTCATAGAAAACATGAAGTAAACTCTAATAAAATACACCAACTGTGTGTGTAACTGTGATTGTCACTTCTCGTGAGTCCTTACCCGAGAGAGAACACGGTGGGGTTATGTTTGACATAAGTAGGTGTTCAGGGTAACTTAGTGGTCATTACTAGTTCACGTCCGTTATGCGTAGACCATCATACTTTACGTTTTGTATTCGTAAGTTAGCCACTCAAATAAATGCTTAGTCGCTTGTTGCAGCCTCACCACTTAACCATACCTCACCCATAAAGCTTTAATAGTCTTGATACCCTTGGAAATGAGATTGCTGAGTCCCTGTGGCTCACAGATTACTACAACCACAGTTGCAGGTACAGGTAATGCGATGATTTGACGTGAGCGTGATTCTTGTTTGATTTGGAGTTCTTCTTCGTCGTCGTCATCAATCTAGGATGGGTTCCAGGCGGCAGCCTGGGATAGCAAGGATGGATGTCATTTTATCGTTTGATTTCATCTGTAGTCGGACCCTCCTCTTCTGTATGATGTTTGAATAGTTGTTCTATTGATGTGATCTTGTTGTAGCTTGTGGCAAGTGTAAGCCAATTCCATATACTCATCTCTTCTGTAAATATACTTGTAATGATATCCATTCTTGTAACACGACGAGATGCGCTTCTATCACTATCGAGGCCCTCGTGCCAAAATAAGGATAGGATCGCATCATGGGCTGACAAGTTGGTATCAGAGCTTGTACCGACCTAGGAGCCCCCCTTTATTGATCGAACTTGGCCGGGTCGAGTCTGGAGAAAAACTATTTTGAGTATAATTATATTGGAGAGTAGGATTCTTTTTACTTCTCTTCTATACTCTGGTGAGGAATTACGACTTAGAAATTCTCATACTACTCCTCTTCTCGCTCAAATTTTTTTAGGATCACGCAGGTATTTTGGAAACTATATGATGCCGATGTGACGGAGTTCTGTCTTGGTGCCTCCTATCTGACTTGATTTATTCCGGGGAGTAGAGCTCCAAGGGATTCTTGGCACATCGTTATCGTTTAGTTTCCTTAGTATCTCAAGACGGAGGATGTTCGAAATTGCTTCAATACTAGTAGTGGCGAGAGGAGTCCGGCATCCCCAGTACTGGTGGAGAGAGTTCGGATGTACTGCCATTCTTAGTATCATTGTGTTTTCGAGGGTCTGAGGTAGATGAGTTTCTCAGACCTCTGGTTATGTGTTGACGGATGTGTTACATTGGAGCGTAGTATTACTGTTAGGAGTTGAGTGATGGATTTTGCTCCTTGTATCCGTGGACCCCGATTACATAACCGGAAAGTTTCTAGAGTTCTTAGGTAGGAATTCAAGTAGTTACCTTGGCTATCTTCCAACAGATCATGATGTGAGGTTGGGGTTCAACATCTAGTGGATTCGTTTGTTCATGGTCTTTCTTACAGAGGACAATCTCGATAAATGTCATCAGATATGCTTGGTCAAGCCTTGTAGTTCGCTATGCCTAGGGACCATATTCGAGCGTCATTTCAATATGACAATCCAATGTATATGACAATCCAATGTATGATCGAGCCTGTGCGAACCTTACCACAAAAATATCGAATGGAATCTCTGTTATGAATTTGTTCTGGCTTCTTTCGTGAGCCCCATCCTTTGTTATGTTTTGTATATGGTAATTCGTGGTGCTTCGATGGCAACTGGAGATCTCATATCTTTCCCAAACGGTGTTCTCATATTTCTGTGGGAATGCTGATTCTTTTGCTCAATCAAGTTGTCATATCAATTCTTTTCATCTGGTGTGCTCTCTTCAAGTGAATTCAATCATGTCCAATATTTGCAAGATCAATCCTCATGTTTCTTTCCGGAGTTCTTTTCATCCGTCCTAACTTGACTTTGTTTTTCTTCAATAATTAAATTCTCATCCAAGTGCCTTTCTATTCATGTGATGCTTCAGCTATCTTTTCTTCTGTTTCGTATCCGATGATTCATTGTGAAGGTCCTCAAGTGCTTCAACTTCATCGTTCTTCGTTCTTGTTTTCTTCTCCAGTGGATTCGATTCAAGCTCTTGGTGTTCATAATATACTTCCTCATTTGTTCTATGGTTTGCTTGTTGCGAATTCTTATCCAAGCGTCTCTTGCTTATTCATCCCTCTCTGTTCTATCCGGAGTGTTGAAAATATCTCAGAAGACATTCATTTTCATTCTTATCCTCTTCAATTATTTTAAGGTTCTCACGTCATCAAGTTTTAATTTGTACCGGTGCAATATCTCTTTCTAAGCAATTGTTTCAACGGTGTTTCTTTGAGTGGGCCCATAACCCATAGGTGTTTTCCCCAGGATCTTACCTGGCTCTTCTAATCTTTCTGGAGATTTGCCCAAGTTCTTCTCAATATGACGTAAGAATAAATTTCATCAATCGTATTCCTTATCCATAATCGCTTCCAAATCATTTTCATTGTTGGCTCAACCTTTCCTTATTCATTCTTCCGGAGTGTCTCAATAATTCTTGGTGGTGTTCTCGTCTTCATTCTCATCATTGAAGTCTGAAGGAGAGTTCTCTTAAAACTTTGTTCGTTCTTTTCAAGAGTGTGGTTTCAGCTTCTTGCTATCCTCTCAAATTGTTTTGGTCATGAGCAATTCCATCCTTATCTATCCGGAGCATTTCAGAATTTTTTTTATTTCTCGATCCTCCGAAGGCCATCATTTCAGAAGATTTCTTTGTTCCCAGCTTTTAGCTTTCATTCTCAAATTCTTCTCAAGTGTTGTTCCTTCATTCTTATCTGAATTATTCTGGTGCTTCGTTCAAGTTTTCTATTAGGTGGATCATGCTCTCTTCGTTCTCATGTTATATCATTCATTTGTATTATCCTCTTTAGTTTCTAATTCTTACCGGTGTTCTCATGCAAGACTAATTCAAGTTTGTTATCTCTCTCTCTATTTCTCTTTAATTCTTTGCAACAAAAATAAGTAGTATGCAAAATCCATTGCTTGTCATCAATATAACTTGATGAAGGATAGGCATATCATAATTCTTATTATTGTTTCATCAAGGTGGTTCCAATACTTCTTCCGGAGTGTTCATGGCATCAAATTCTTGGTTATAATTGTTCATCTTTTCTTTTCGGAGTTCCATATTTTTTCTCAAGCATCTCTTCACAAAGCTTCATCTAAATCCTTGCAACATCATAATCTATTCTTGTCAACCTTCAATTCTTTTCTATCATCCTTTCATTTCGGAGTTCATCCCGATGCTTCTTCATGGTGGTTTGTTAAGGATGTAATTCTTCTCGCATTGTTCTTGAAGATTCTTGTTGGAGATGCTCAAGTGTTCTTTATCTTGGATGTCTAAGTTCAATTCCTTCTCCATTGTCTTTTGATATGGTGTTATTAAATTCTGGATTATGAGGAGTCTCGAAGGAAAATTGTCAAGAATGAGATAAGTAAACCCATCTTGTCTTCTCGGAGTATCTTGGGTTGGATTTCACCTAAAGCATTTCCTAAGGATTGTTGCGATCGTGGTGTCATAAATGGTCCAAGTTTTCTCCTTATTCTCTTGGAGAAAGATGTTTTGCATATCATGTTGCTCTCAAGCAATCAATTATTTCTGTTGTGGCATGTCGTCACCTCATAATTTTAAGATGTTTTCCATAACCCCACATCAAGCTAAATTATTTCGTTGTTGGTTTTTCAACAACTCTGTTCATCCTATGCTTCTCAAGTTCAATGGTGGTAGAAGTTGTTATTTTCTTCTCCGTTCTCTTCTCTCCAAAGATCTAGCTTCAATTCTTTTGTTCCGGAGGCATTGTGGTGTTGCTCTTTACAACTCGCACCTAGTTTGATTAAGATCATGTTGTTTCTTTGCTTACTCATTTGACCAGAGTGTTATGTTATCTATTCAAGTTCTTTTCTTCTTATCAATTTTTCCTCTCTATCCTATCGAAGTGCAGCCGAAATTTCTTGTGAATCTTGTTTGTTTCTCGTACCATTCTTCATCTCTTTGCAACCTTCAAGGTTTGTTGATTTCACTAGTTTTTTAAAGAAGCAATAAAGTTTTACCTCTTCCTCTTTCTCTTTCTCTTCCCCTTTCCATTCCTAGATCTCGGGACGAGATCCTCGGGTAGTGGAGGAGAGTTGTAACAGCCCGGGACCGACGCTCGAGAAGATTCCCCTTTTATTCCATTGTTGTCATGCATTTCGTTTGGTTGTCGCATTCATCATCGCATCATTCGCATCATCTGCATAGCATCATCACTCATTTTTTAAAACTTGCATCTGTTCATAGTTGACGGTTCTCTCCGTTCTCGTCGTTGACCATTTTGAGACCGCCCACACATGCACGCGCTCGCGACACCGATAAAATATTGTTTTTGACGTGCGTATAAAACTTTCTCGGATTGGGTCGGAAGTTGGCGTGCGGTCTTGTTATATTGTAGGTAGACCGCCTGGCATGTTTTGGCGCAATCATAGGTCGTTTGATACCTCAACGGTCAACCATAGTAGTGCGGTCATCGGTTTATTAGCGGATGTTTTTTGGGGTTTCAACTCGTGTCACGGGCTCACATTTCCCTCTCATCTCAGCCCACACCCCCTCTAACACAGGCCACTAAGCCCAGCAAACACTCCCCTCTGCTTCCGAACCGTTCGATCGTGATCAAACGGTCAAAATCGGTGCAAAACCCCTAACCCTAGCCCCCATGCTATAAAAGGAAGCCCTCCCCTGCCTAAAATGGTCAAACCCTAGCCTCCCCTCGTTTTCCGCATCACACCAACCACCAGCCGCCACTTAGCGCACCTCCTCCCACCTCCCAGCCATAGGGCTTGTCGAAGCCCATCACTGGCCCGCCTGGAGCCTGACTCCGTTCGGAGCTCCCAGAGTGCCCTGGATCGCGTCGCCCCTCCTCCAAGACACCGTGCAATCACCTCGCCCCGCGACCCCGTTGCCTCCATCGGGTGGCGAGCCGTTGGAGCTGCTCCTGACCGTCCCCTCGTCGCCTCCGGCCAACATCATGTCGAAAGGAGCCGCGCCCTGTCCTTGCCTTCTTCCTCATCTCGTTTTCTCTCTCTCATCTCTCCGACATCTCTCTCTCGCAGGAACAGATGGCCGCAACCTGGAACCGGACGAATCCACCGCCGCTAGTCTCCTCCCTAGCCGAATCCGGCGACCTCAACACCGGCGCCCGTCCTCGCAAGCTGCAGCCCCCACCGCCTCCGCTTTGGTGCCATGGCCTCCGAACATGGCCAGGCAGACGAGTGCCCCTGCGTTGACCCGATAGATCACCAGCTGGACCGATGCCAAGCCGTACGCCTGGGCCGCCTGTGTCGCCCGGCGCCTAGGCCGACTTGGATCATGCAAGGCCCAGCAGACGCGCCGCGTCCTCAGCCCCACCACCGACCTGGGCCAGCCTAGCAAGGTGAGCAGTCACCCATCCTGCCTCTGTTGTTTATTGGGCTTCACATGTGAGCATTGTTTCCCTATATGTCGTTCTATACATTTTTTGCTATGGTGTGCTTACTATGTTTCGGGCCTACTGTAGTTTTGGCATGTTAGTGTTTTTTTCAGTTCCACGAATTTACTAATTATCTTGACAATTACAATTTTACAGAAAAACCCTATTGATCATACATATAATAACTCTTTAACCGTATGTCGGATTGAAAAACTTTATATATGAAAAATGACTAGAATTTCATGTAGATTCACAATAACCAATTTTCATGTATGTTTAAAATGTTTATCCTGCTGTTTTCATGTAATTTGCGTATCCGTGCGTGCAGGAGGAACACCCATGCCGCTGACTGCTAGGTCCGATCACATGTCGGAAGTGGCGAGTGGAGGTGGCTAGTTGCAACTCATGCAAAGCCCTAATGATGGCGCCGAAGCGATCAACCGGATGGGTGTGCTGCACCTCCACTATATATAGGCATCCGGCGCGGGCTCAACTCTTGGGGCTCGCACGGATCCTAAAGCCCACGTGTTCCTTCCCTTAAGCGCGCGGCCCTTTAGGTTCTTGTCCACTTGGTCGCGAGTTAGATCACATCCGACTCGACCGGTCGAAGCGGCCTCTAGCAAGACATGCTGACTCCAAGCGTCCGATGAAGCTGGTTAGGCGAACATGTACTTCACACTTCTGTTCCCTTTGCCACATGATATATGTTGTCGTGCACAAGGCGACATGGTCATCCTTGTTGCAGCACGACCTCTTTCTTGTTTCGACGAATCCGACCAATGTTCGGATTATCTCATAATCCTCATTGCATGGCCATGCTTATCCAGATCGGATCACCCGAGGGGACCAGAGTATATCTCTCTTGGTAGGAGGGGCAAATCCCATCTTGCTCGACCATGTCTTGTAGCATGGGTCTGGACAATCCCACCTACCTTTGTAACTACCCAGTCACGGAGTAGCGTTTGGTCGGCCCAAAGCAAGTTTTTCACCATCCCGAGTACATGTGCCAGCTCAGGTCTTAGGACATAGAACGTATGTTGTACTAGAGACTCACAGATGACCTATCGATGTGTCTCATAGTTGGGTCTGTCCAATTCAGACCTTATCTCGACTCGGATCCAACTATGTTGAATCCGACCAGACCTTTCCGAGTCCATATTATCCGGCTAGCATCCAATGCTACATGGTCAATGAGACTGAACCATCTATCGTGTCATATGCTAGTCTGATTAGTTGCGCATCCACACATCCTTTTGGACTAGGGACCATTTAGGACAGTTATCATACAATGCATAGTCTCACAAACAAGTCACATAATTGTTAATACACATCAATGATAATGTCCAAGGACTATCTTTATTCATAAACACATAGGAAATATCATCATACATGATTGCCTCTAGGGCATATCTCCAACAGTCTCCCACTTGCACTAGAGTCAATCAAGTAGAAATTGAATGCCCATAGCTCTAACGTGCCCCTCATGCTTGGGTTGTGTAAGTGGCTTAGTCAACGGATCTGCAACATTTGCATCTGTATGAATCTTGCATAAATTGGTATCACCTTTCTCTACGAGCTTTCGTAGCAAGTGATATTTTTGGTCTATATGTTTGGTCTTGTGGTGTTGTCTCGGGTCCTTGGCATGTGCGATGGCACCTGAATTATCACAATAAAGGTCCAATGGTTTTGACCAGACCGGGAACACACCAACATCTTCCAGGAATTTCCGAATCCAAACACCTTCCTTTGCGGCTTCACAAGCCGCAATGTATTCGGCCTCTGTTGTGGAGTCGGCCATCGTATCTTGCTTGGAACTCGTCCAGCTCACTGCTCCTCCATTCATGACATACACGAATCCAGTTTGCGATCGACAATCATCCCTATCGGTTTGGAAACTAGCATCAGCGTAACCCTTTACGTAGAGCTCCTCCTCACCTTCATAAACTAGGAACATCTCTTTAGTCCTTTTCAGGTACTTCAAGATAGTTTTCACCGCTGCCTAATGACTCTCACCTGGGTCGGCCTGGTGTCTGCTTATTAAGCTTATTGCATAGGCAACATCAGGTCGTGTATATAGCATGGCATACATGATGGGTCCAATTGCCAAGGCATATGGAATCATACTCATCCGGTTTCGCTCATCAGAAGTTGTAGGACTCTGAGTCTTGCTTAGCCTTATACCATGTTAGACGGGCAAGAACCCTTTCTTTGCCTCACTCATGTTGAACATCTTCAACACTTTGTCTATGTACGTGCTCTGGCTTAAGCCGAGCAGCCTCATCGATCTATCTCTATAGATCTTGATGCCTAAAATGTGCACTGCCTCTCCAAGGTCTTTCATCAAAAACTTGCCATTCAATGATTCCTTGACTGAGTTCAGCATCGAAACATCATTTCGTATTAACAGTATGTCATCCACATACAAGATCAAAAATACTACCGAGCTCCCACTAGACTTCTTGTATAAACAATAGTCCTCTTCGTTCTTGATGAAACCAAGGTCAACGATGACTTCATCAAAATGAATGTTCCAACTCCGAGCTGCTTGCCTCAATCCATAAATGGATCTCTTGAGCTTGCATATTTTACTAGTGTTAGTTGGATCGACAAAACCTTCGGGTTGTATCATATATACATCCCCTTTTAAATTTCCATGAAGGAAAGCCGTTTTGACATCCATCTGCCATATCTCATAATCGAAATATGCAGCTATAGCTAGTATGATCCTCACCGACTTTAACATCGCTACCGGCGAGTAGGTATCGTCGTAGTCAATTCCTTGAACTTGTCCATAACCTTTAGCGACAAGCCAAGCTTTGTGGATGAGAACATTTCCATCCACATCGGTTTTATTCTTAAAGACCCATTTGCAACCAATGGCAACTACGCCAGGTGGCGGATCAACCAAGTCCCAGACTTGATTCTCATCCATGGACTTTAACTCGGATCTCATGGCCTCTAGCCATGCCTCGGAATCTGGACTCACCATCACTTCTGCATATGTGGCCGTCTCATCGCTTTCCAGCAACAATACATCGCGCACTCTCCGCAATCTTTCCGACCTCCATGGCTCCGGTGCCGACTCCACTACGGGTTCCCTGATCAACTCCGGTATGATCTCATCACCAGCCGAGTCGTCCCCGAGTGGCTCTCGAATTTCTTCGAGTCGCACCGTTCTCCCACTGGACTCCCGATTGAGAAACTCATTCTCTAGGAAAACCCTGTTCCGAGCAACAAACACTTTGTTCTCTTCTCAGTTGTAGAAGTTGTATCCCAAGGTTTCCCTCAGATATCCCACGAATATGCATTTATCCGACTTGGGTATAAGCTTGTCCGACATGAGTCGCTTGACAAATGCTTCACAATCCCAAATCTTTAGAAAAGACAAACTAGGAGTCTTCCCAGTCCAAATCTCATGTGGTGTCTTGTCTATGAATTTAGATGGTATCCTATTAAGAATGAAAGCTGCAGTTTCTAGAGCGTATCCCCGGAATGACAAGGGTAAATCCGATTTGCTCATCATAGACCGGACCATGTCCAATAAGGTTCGATTTCTCCGTTCTGACACACCGTTTCTCTGCGGCGTACCCGGAGATGTGAGCTCAGGTACTATACCTCGACTTTTCACATGATTATCAAACTCTTGGCTAATGTACTCACCTCCACGATCTGACCGTAGAAGTTTTATCGTCTTGCCGAGCTGATTTTCAACCTCGTTCTGAAACTCTTTGAACTTTTCAAAAGTTTCCGACTTGTGACTCATCAAATAGATATATCCATATCTACTCAAGTCATCGGAAAAAGTCAAGAAGTACTGATAGCCACCTTTGGCCTTTGTGCTCATTGGACCACACACATCACTATGTATAAGCTCCAACAGCTCGGACGCCCTCTCGCAACTCTTTGCAAAAGGAGACTTGGTCATCTTGCCTAGCAAGCATGATTCACATGTCTCGAATGACCCGACTTCGGACTAAGTTAGGAGTCCATCATCAT
The DNA here is from genome assembly GCA_022496015.1 of Hordeum marinum. Lineage (NCBI taxonomy): Eukaryota > Viridiplantae > Streptophyta > Magnoliopsida > Poales > Poaceae > Hordeum > Hordeum marinum. The sequence goes on along the minus strand of CM039674.1, from coordinate 273,235,856 downwards.
GGAGCCTCTTCATGCGTTTCAGACTAATGTGTCCAAGCCGGCAATGCCAAAAGTATGTCGGATTTATCTCATTAGGCTTATGCCTCTGGACATTCACGTTACAGACTGGCTCCATTTCTAGATTTAAAATAAATAACCCATCTATTATGGGTGCATAACCATGGAACATTCCATTCAAATAAAATGAACAACCATTCTCCTTTATATTGAATTCATAACCTTGACTCATCAAACATGAGGCAGAAATAATGTTCTAACTAAGTGTGGGAATGTAATAACAATCATTCAATTCCAAAATAAATCCAGAAGGAAGCTTGAGCTGCATCGTGTCGACCTCCAACACAGCAACTCTTGCTTTGTTGCTGACACTGATGTCCATATCCCCTTGTGATACATGCCTAGTTCTTACCAGTCCCTGCATCGAGTTGCAAATATGAACAACTGATCCGGTATCAAATACCCAAGAGCTACTAGGTATGTCAGCAAGGTAAATGTCTATAACATATGTAACAAGTGTACCTTTGCCTAAAGAAGCATCTCCAGCCTTCTTGCCGTGCTCAGCAAGCCACTTGCTACAGTTCCTCTTCCAGTGACTAGCTTCCTTGCAGTGAAAGCAAATGGTCTTTGAGTTCGGTCTGGACTTTGGCTCGGCGGCAGAGACAGCCTTCTCCGTGCCCTTTGCCTTACCATTTTTCTTGGACCAACTCTTCTTGAACTTAGCCGAGTTTTGCACCATCAACACTTGATGCGTGCCTTTCTTAATATCTTGCTCTGCTACCTTGAGCATCCCATGCAATTCAATGAGCTTCTTATCCATGCCATGCATATGATAGTTTGAGACGAACGTCCCATAGCTAGGTGGAACAGAACCCAAAATTGCATCAGTGGACAGCTCGTCCCCAAGTGGGAAGCCTAACCAATCCAAAGCTTGCACATACCGGATCATCTTGATCACATGCGGGCTCAGTGGATCACCCTCCTTCAGCTTACAATCTGTCAAGGACTGCCAGACGTTGAACCTTTCGGTCCTAGCCTGCACCTGAAACATGCTCTCCAAACTCTCTATCATATCGAAAGCCTGAATGTTTTCGAAATGCGGTTGCAAATCGGGCTCCATACAAGCCAGCATGAGGCAGCTGATCTCGTTTGATTCATCAACGAGTTTCTGGTGGGCATTCTTGGTTATGGCATTAGCATTCTCGGCAGGTTCCTCTGGAAGTGGATCCTCTAGAACATGTTCCTTTTTATCGTGCTTGAGAACAATTCTTAGATTTCTATACCAGGTGGTAAAGTTTGTTCCATTCAGTTTATCCTTTTCCAGAATTGATTTCAATGCAAAGTTGGGTTGAGTAGGTGGTGCCATTGATCTACAACAGAAAATATGCAATCACTAAGCAATGTGTTTATGTAGAGTAATTCAATCCTTAAACGGAACTACTCACACTAAAGTTTGCATCCCTCCGCAAACTCTCAGTGATTTAGGACCTGTCTAGTGCGTGCGACTAGTGAGCTTTAGCATCACTGCTAGCCAACTTGCCTATTCTGTAAGCAACATCTTGCTAATCGCATCTCTATACGGCTCCTGTCGGTCGGGTAGGTATCTTATACCCCAGCTCCCAACCTTCTTTGCCACAAGGCCCAAAACCATTTTGATAGCCTTGTCAAGTTAACCTGATGCAGTGCATGTCCGTGTCCGACACGAACCCTCCAGTTCAAGGCCACCCAGTAGCACCTCAATTTTATGAGCCCACTACCAGACGTACTTGACTTGCGAAGGTGCAACATCCGGAATGGCAATATGCTTCATATTAATGAGGGATCTTTCTGCCATACTAACATGCATAGAAATAAGAAGCAATATCCATCACATATAAACATAAATATGTGAAATAGTATGGCTCCTTCATGGACATCCTTCCAGGTCGGCTCCAACTCCGATGACCAAGGTGGAACTCCATCTTGTCCGTCTCACCAGGACGCCAAAGCCTCGAACTTGATCTCTGTCCTCCAACTACTACAACTAGTAAAGAATTTACAAAGAATCACAAGTCGACACGCAGGTCGTTATACAATATAATAACATCACTTTGGCTCCTGCCGGCTGACAATCATGACATGCAGGTCATGTTAAATTACACACATGCATCACATACATATGAGCCATACTATTCACATCAAACCTGCAAAACAAACTTATGCATAGAATTTCATTCTAACAGTTTGTGTGATCGTGTACGAAATACAAGGCGCTACGCACATGGCGGTCCTAATCACAGATTGCATCTGCACTCCGATCATGCCGAATTTTCTGATCTTACCGATCTGATCGATCATCGCGAACCCAATTCGGATTTACGTTTCATGGTTAACCCCGATGGCGGATACCGATCGGTAGGGGTAGGTTGTGTCACGACCTCATCGACTCCGATTGATAGAAAACATAGCCTCAATGATCCCGATGTGCAATTGATCTCATCAACCGTGCACATAGCCGATCTCATGAATGACGACAGATCACATCCGCCGCTACCACATATCACATATGCTACCGATATGAATCCAAAACCTATAGCAGAGGCTCTAATACCACTCTTGGGTTCTGTCGTAGGTGCATGACATGCAAATTAAAAATTTCCTACATGCAGAACATCCAAGAACATGCTACGGAGATGGATCACAGATTGTTACCACTAGACGTGCAATGCCGTGCAGCGGAAGTAGAGTTGAGGCAGCGCGTTCGTGTGGTCTGTCTCCTCCTTGTTCGATCTCCCTCGAACAGCCGTTTCGATCTCCCTCGAACAGCAAGTCGCCGGATCCCACGTAGAGGTTTGCCAGAGCGGTGCAAGTGCACCGCCTCTAACGGTATCCGCGCGTGCAGGAGGAACACCCGTGCGGCGGACTGCTAGGTCCGATCACATGGTCGACGGCGGCGAGTGGAGGTGGCTAGTTGCAACTCATGCAAAGCCCTAATGACGGCGTCGAAGCGATCAACCGGATGGGTGTGCCACACCGCCACTATATATAGGCATCCGGCGCAGGCTCAACTCATGGGCCTCGCACGGATCCTAAAGCCCATGTGTTCCTTCCCTTAAGTGTGCGACCCTTTAGGTTCTCGTCCACTTGGTTCCGAGTCAGATCACATCTGACTCGACCGGTCGGTAGCGGTCGCTAGCAAGACGTGTCGACTCCAAGTGTGTGATGAAGCTGGTTAGGCGAACCTGTACTTCACACTTTTGTTCCCTTTGCTACACGATATATGTTGACGTGCACAAGGCGACATGGTCATCCTTGTTGTAGCACGACCTCTTTCTCGTTCCGGTGAATCTGACCAACATTCGGATTATCTCATAATCCTCATTGCATGGCCATGCCTATCTAGGTCGGATCACCCGAGGGGCCCAGAGTATATCTCTCCTGGTAGGAGGGGCAAATCCCATCTTGCTCGACCATTTCTCGTAGCATGGGTCTGGACAAGCCCGAAACCTACCTTTGTAACTATCCAGTCACGGAGTAGCGTTTGGTTAGCCAAAAGACGGTCTATCACCATCCCGAGTACATGTGCCAGCTCAGGTCTTAGGACATAGAATGTATGTTGTACTAGAGACTCACAGATGACCTATCGCTGTGTCTCATAGTTGGGTCTATCCAACTCAGACCTTATCTCAACTCGGATCCGATTATGTCGAATCCGACCAGACCTTTCTGAGTCCATATTACCTGGCTAGCATCCAATGCTACATGGTCAATGAGACCGAACCATCCACCGTGTCATATGCTAGTCTGATTAGTTGCGCGTCCACACAACCCTTTCGACTAGGAACCATTTAGGACAGTTATCATACAATGCATAGTCTCACAAACAAGTCACATACTTGTTAATACACATCAATGATAATGTCCAAGGACTATCTTTATTCATAAACACATAGGAAATATCATCATAAATGATTGCCTCTAGGGCATATCTCCAACAACATGGTGAGTACCCCCTAGTCGAGGACACCATTAGTCACCACTATACATAACTCTATACTACTGAAACGTCACCGAACATTAAGTGTGCAGACCCTGCGGGTTTGAGAACTATGTAGACATGACCGAGACACCTCTATGGTCAATAACCAATAGCGGGACCTGGATGCCCATATTGGTTCCTACATATTCTACGAAGATCTTTATCGGTTGAACCTCTATGTCAAGGATTGAATTAATCCCGTATGATGTTCCCTTTGTTCCTCGGTATGTTACTTGCCCGAGATTCGGTCGTCGGTATCTCTATACCTAGTTCAATCTCATTACCGGCAAGTCTCTTTACTCCTTCCGTAATACAAGATCCCGTGGCTAACACTTTAGTCACATTGCTTGCAAGGCTTGTTGTGATGTTGTATTACCGAGTGGGCCCTGAGATACCTCTCCGTCACACAGAGTAATAAATCCCAGTCTCGATCCATGCCCACTCAACATACACCCTTGGAGATACCTGTAGAGAACCTTTATAGTCACCCAGTTACGTTGCGACGTTTGATACACACAAGGTAATCCTCCGGTGTTAGTGAGTTGCATGATCTCATGGTCATAGGAACATATACTTGACATGTAGAAAACTATAGCAATAATCTGACACGATCATATGCTATGTTTAAGTTTAGGTCTTGTCCATCACACCATTCTCCCAATGATGTGATCATGTTATCAAATGACATCTTATGTCTATGGCTAGGAAACCTTGACCATCTTTGATCAACGAGCTAGTCTACTAGAGGCATACTAGGGACAAAGTGTTATCTATGTATCCACACATGCAATGTGTTTCCAATCAATACAATTATAGCATGGATAATAAACGATTATCATGAACAAGGAAATATAATAATAACCATTTTTTATTGCCTTTAGGGCGTATTTCCAACAGGGCACTACGCAGCCGGGGCAACCGGTGTCGTAGTCGGCCGACGGTTCGTGAGACGCCTCGGTCCCTTCGAGGGACAGAAAGAACATGGCACGCATGAAGCACCGCGATTCGTGGCCTGACAGGTCACGCGGAGGACAAGACCGGGCCATGGGGTGGGGCCCGTTCGGTTGTGGCCTCGGCCCACACGTGAGGATATTTTGTCGCGAGGGCTAACGATAGGGCTCCACATGCGCCATAATGCCCCTCCATGTGGGGCGGGTAGTGGGGATCGTGCGCGGCGGACCCCCTCCCCACTACCCCACGCGAGATTTAATGGGAGGGGAGAGGAGCAAACAGGGGTAATTCACTCTCTTGCCCCCGCCCCTCGTCTTGCTCGCTCGTTCCCCTCGCCCATAGAGAGAGAGAGAGAGTTGCGTGCCCACCGCACCATCGCTCTTCGTCGACGTCCCCACGATGTGCCCGTGCTCGCCTGCCCTGCCGCTGCGGACAAGCCACCACCAGGCCTCATGGCGAGCCGAGGAGCCTGGGACGGCAGCGACGTGGATGAAGCTTTCATCGAGCGCCTCCGCCACAACCGCAAGTTGCTGCCGATGGAGAACGTGGAGGCGCATATCGTCGGGGCGGAGAACGTGCCGGCCCTCGGGAGGGCCAAGTGGTGGTTTTCGCCGAGCACTTCATCCGAGGGCTCTGGCTGCCAGCGAGCACTTTCTTCCGACACTTCCTCACGCGCTTCGGACTCAAGATGCTCCACCTCAGCGCCAACGCCATCTTGCAATTGACAGGGTTCATCGCCCTATGTGAGGGCTTCTTGGGGGTGGATCTGTGCATCAACCTCTGGTGTCGGCTCTTCTTCCTCAAGGGGCAGACGTGAAGAACGCAACGACGAGGGGGAAGGACATGACCGCCTACGGAGCCGCCCTCATTCACCACCACATGGGAGGTGGCTTCCCACAGCTCCCGTTGCAGGACTCGGTCAAGAGCTGGCAGAAGGGGTTCATCTATGTGAAGAACGTGAAGCTGAACAAGGACTTCATCAACCTGCCCGTGTTCGTCAATGAGCCAGCGAACGCGATGCTGAACTGGAGGACACCTCCGCCCTAGCCAGCTAAGACGTTGGACTGGCTCTGCGCCTGGCTGGACATGATGACTGAGTCGGAGGGTCTCACCGACGTGGACCTGCTCGCCACTATGGTGGCTCGGCGGGTACAACCCGTGCAGTGCCGACCGCACCTAATTTGCCAGATGGGCGGGCGGCACGACCCGTGTCGGCTCTCCACGAAGAAGTTGAAGGCGGTGCAGGTGGCGAGGCGGGTGAACTCCATCTCCACCGCCAAGATGAGCGAAGATGGATGGCGGTGGGGCAAGGCCCCATCCAGCCGGGACGGTCTGGCTCCCCGGGTACGTGATGAGCCGCGCACCCTTTTCCTTTTGTTGTCGACGCATTTCCCCAAGCTTGACAATGCGAGGGACCCGCCCTGTGCCTGTTTTTCCTGCATTGCATGAGTACGACGAGCCTGCGGGCAACATGACGGAGTCGGACCCCAAAAAGGTCGAGGACACCAACGACATGGAGTTGGCCGACTCGTAGCGAGCCAGTACGTCGGGAGCTGGCGGAGCAGAGACGGACAGGACTGGGCCAGCCGGTTAGTTTCTCCCGGGTAGTTATTGCGAGACTGGTCCAATGACGACGTTGAACCGGGGGAGGAGCACAGTGCAGTGGCTCCAAAGGACCTTGAAGAATCGGGAGACGACGTCGCCGCCCCAAGGAAACACGTCCACCGAGCCAACCGCGAGCTGAGGCGGGAGAATACGGGTGCAGTCGATCGAGGGAAGCAACCGGCTGGCTCCCGGTCGGCTCACAAGTGAGCAGCCGGTGGTCAGCCAAGCCGCGACCGCGGAGGCACCGGGAAGAGACCTTGGGTCGCCCCGGCGGGTCCCGTTAGGCAGGCGGTCCCCACCAACGTCGGGTAAGTACTCTTCAGGTTTCTTTTGATCCTTCCTGGTCTTCTCTTCCTCACCCTGCCTTTGTGGGAGTCGCGCGCCATGTGGAGGACAGCCCCTTCGGGAGGCCCCGCGGGCGACGAGGCCACGGAGGCGGCCCGCAAGGCCGTTGCCGGGGAGAGGGAGCACGAGGCATGGCGTGACCGGGAGGTGGCCGAGCAGGAGCGGCTCAAGGAGGAGCGCTGCTCATGAGAGGAGGCGATGCGGTAGCAGGCATCGAAGGAGGCCTGCACGGAGGCGGAGGACCAGTCCTGGGACCCGGTCCCCCCCACCAAGGAGAGGAGGTCCAAGAGCAAGCATGACCCCGCGCGGCGGGTGGGGGCCGATGCGCAGGCCGAGGAGAAGGCATGTGCGGCCGCCAACATAGCGGGAGCCGTCACAGAGGCGACCCCTGATCATGGCAGTACTCCACCAGGGTGTACTGCCGGAGGTCCATGACGTGCTGCCGGAGGTGGACGCCATGATTCTTGAAACCTCGGTCCCGGAGGTGGACGGGGGCGGTGCCACCCGGGGTGACGAGCCAGAGGCCAAGACCACGACGCCAGGGGGTGACACCGTTGTTGGCCCGTCAGTGGGGGCGGCTGGCCCGTCCGCCAGAATGTCTGGAGCCGTGTCGTAGGGAGGGGTGGGTCCCCTGGTCACCATGGCATAGGGACCGTTTGGCCCTGCCAGCGGGAACCAACTGCAAGAGTCGTCGGCTGCGGCCGGTGACGCGCCCGAGGGGTGCGCCAACCATCCTTGGGGCCGCGGTGGCCGGCTTTATCGCTGAGTTCACCGACTGCCGCACCTAGGAGGCGCTGGAGGCCCAGGCAGCAAGGACCTGACTGACGCACCTCGAGCAGTCCGTCGTTGTAAGGGCTCAATATCCATTTTTTTGCTTTTCTTGCTTTTCTTTCGTCTCGCCCGCCATTCTTGCCTGAGCTTCTTCCAGTGGGAGGGCGCTAGCGCACCCACTGGGTGTAGCCCTCGAGACTCGGGACAGTTGGAGAGCATCCAGGTCAGGTCTAACCGCGATGCTTGTGTTTTTTATCTTCGTAGGCCATCCATGACCGTCGGGTGACCGCGTACAATGCACTGCTTGGCTTGTACCGGGAGGCCGAAAACCGGCTGGCCATCACATTTGCTGATCTGAAAGGTATGTGTCTTGTGAATTTTCAGTGGGGGCGCGAGCACACCAACTGGGTGTAGCCCCTAGGATTCAGGTCGGCTGCTCTGCGGGCAGGCTGAATCCTTTTCTTTGCTTTCTTTCTGTCGGAGGCGCCTTTATGTTGTGCAGCCACCCATGCCAAGACGGTCTGCCTCCATCGCCAGGTGGTGCAACTTGGTGAGCAGCGGAACCTCCAGTTTGTGGAATGCGACCGGATCCACCAGGCGACGAACCGGGCGCAGGTGGAGAGGGATGAGCATGAGGCGACACAACATCTGGAGTTGGAGGAGCGGGACGAGACCCATTGCCGGGAGATGGAGGCAAGGACGTCTCCCTGGCGAAGGCGGCTGAGGATGTGCAGGAGGCGTAGGCCAAGCACGACCTCCGGGTCCAAGAATGGTCATCAAGGGAGGCAGTGCTGCAGGAGGAGGCGCACGTGGTGGATCACCTTCTGGCCAGTTAGTCTTCACCATTGTTTTTTCTTTGTGCTTCAACTTTGGAGTTGGTCTTTTTTGTCTCACGCCGCACGCCTATCTCCTCCTCCTCGGGGCTCTTTCTGTACATGCAAGAGGTCATGGAGGCGGCTGTGGAGGCCCATTGCAAGGAGCAGCACGCGTCGAGAGTCCATGTCGGGCAGCTTGTTGCCTGGACAGTGGATGAGGTGGGGATTGCTGCCAAGGTGCACCTGAATGAGGCGGTCCGGGCCATGGAGAGGCTCCAGAAGGCCGCCATGGCGCCGGTTCACACCCTTTGGGTGGTTTCAGTGGATCCGGCCTCCGCGAGCTGGCTGTCGCACTGGTTGGAGGCAGGGACCGCGCGGGTGAATGCCTGGAGGGCCTCCACGACGTGGGCCGGTGGGGCCGTGCCGTTTCGCGTCACCAAGTCTTGGTACTCTGAGCTGGACTTGGGGCTGCTCGCGACCCATCGTGCCAGCACGGACGTGGAGTTGGAGGCAGCTACCGACACACTAGCCGTGCGGGCTAGTGATCTTGCGTCCTTCGCCCCGTGGGACGAGTACGTCCCAGATAGGGCGGCAGACAACGCGGTGATCCCAGAGGACCACTAAGGGTTTGCCTTCTACGACCCGGATGGCAGTGCTGGCAAGACGGTCAACAAATATGTCATGTCTAGCATTGATGACTACGCCAACCTCGAGCCGGCTCGGGATCTAGAGCGCGTCACGGCCAAGGACGTGGACTCAACTTCACCCGCCGTGGAGCGCATGGGAGCCGAAGATGGGGCTTCCAGTAATTAGGGTCTTTTCCTGCTTTATCTGGTTAGTTTGTAGTTCCACCCACTGGGTGTAATGTAATGAACATGTGGTCGTGGGGCTTTATGTTTTTGTATATAAGTTTGTGATGTTTGCTTTGCTGAGAAATTTTATGTGTGCCGACTCGTCCCTAGCTCTTTGTCCCTTTGACTCTTCCCAGACCAAAACCTTGTTCCCTCTAGCTTCGGCCCACCAGCTGGTCTATAGCTGGGACGGGGCATCCACCTCGGGGAAGTGGGTCATGAGGTTAGGAGCTGCGAGGAGGCCTAGCCAGGGTGAGTGCGGTAGAGGACTGGGAAAGTGATTTGGCTAGCCCTAGCCGGCGACTCCCCTATGGCCGGGTTTTGTGTGCGCTAAGTTTCTGTCCCAAGAACCCATCAGCCGGATAGCCGGGAGCCGGTCTATAGCTGGGAGGGGTGGGAGGTTCTTTTTTTGCTTAGTTCACATTACTTGACCGGCTTCGGAGAGCAACGTCAGGGCCAGTCGGCGAGCTCCTGGTGAGGGAGTCTTGGATTAAGGGCTCCTCGGATAGCCGACATGTTTCTCATGGGCCAGACTATATGGGCCACGGAGTGAGCATTGGATGATCAAGGGCCCCGACGCCAGGGAGAAGCTTCAAGGAACCGTGGTGTGTCCTCCAAGTTGACGACTATTGATAGGCATGTTTTTCCTTCGGCATGTAACTGACCATGTGTAAACCCTAGGTACCCTCGATGTCTATATAAGCCGGAGGGTTTTAGATTGTAGATAGAGGACAACTCATCTAGTGTTTAGCTTTGGATCTCAAGGTAGATCGACTCTATAACCTATACATCATCAATACAACCAAGCAGGATGTAGGGTATTACCTCCATAGGAGGGTCCGAACCTAGGTAAAACCTTGTCCCCTTCGTCTCCTGTTACCATCGATTCTAGTCTCACAGCTCGGGACCCCCTACCCGAGATCCACCGGTTTTGACACCGACATTGGTGCTTTCATTGAGAGTTCCGCTATGATGACTAAAGGAATCGATGGTTCACCTTGTCATGAGCAATGAAATATGCATCCATGGGGTTCTTTCCCCCGATCAGACTCTCACAGGAAGCGACATCTTGTCGCATGCCGACCCGATCAGCCACCTCGGCAAGGCCGGAAACTTTTCCCCTGATCAGAGAATCAAGTTTGGAACCTTAGAGTTTGTTGCTGATTCATGGGGAGAAATCGTCTTGACGGAACCCTCGACCCTTGAGGAGGAGCCTGTAACTCCCAATGCCTCGACGCCGAAAACATTGGGCCCCGCCCCCAACGGAATCATCACCCCTAGGCGGTCTAGAATGCCCAATCCGGTTGATATGACCAGATCCACCACATCTAGATGGAACACGGGTCCGCTTTCGCGTAGCTCCGAAACTGCCACGCCACATATTAACTCCACTCACTTCAGCGACACGCATCCTACCATCGCCTCATTTTTAAACGACATGTTTGATTGAATTGAGATCATGTGTATATCGGATGACCAGGTTCTGGTCTATGACCGGCTCGGGATCAAACCCGACGATAGGGAGATTCACAACCCCGTGGTCACCCACCTTGTCTCTACCGTCGATTGTACAGCTGAGGACTCGTCCCAACAACCGGCATTAAAAACAGTCTACACCCCGATCTCTGATTGCCAAGATTTCATTAGCGAACCAGATGCCGGAATTTTTCCCGAAGTCAGACCGTTATCGGTCTAAGATCTATCACACAATTTGGAGTTTGTGATTCCGAACACACAATGTGGCGTGGAATCGAATTTTTTCTCACCCACGACCCAAGACGATCATCCCGGTATCGTACCAAAGCCCGCATCTTCGGACTTATGGGATATTAAACAATTACCGGGAGAGTCGGTTCATCAATTTTGGGCCAGACTCCTACTTGCTAGAAACATAGAAAAAGGTCTTAGTGACCAAGATATAATGGCAACTTTCAGTCGCAATTGCCACGATGAAGGGATTCTTAACGCCCTGGATAGCCGACGCATTCGTGACTTTTTTGAGCTATCCGACTTCGTACAAAAATATTGTGCCATGGAAAGCGCTTGGCAATCCGAACGGTTACTTTCGGAACCAACTTACCCCGAACACCCTAGTGGAGATCGGAAAAAGAGGATACCCCCAAAGCGGCGAGCCAGATTCGAACCCGCCAAAAAAAGAAACAGGCCCATTACAAGGGTTAGTACTATCCTTGATGGACTATTGGATAAACCTTGCCCCATACATTCCATATTGTTGAACACAAGCCCGACTCGCGGCCCTAGAGCTTGCCGGGTCATCAAGCAGGTTGGAAAAAGCGGTGAGGACATCCTTGAGGCGCTTCCGCTGAATTGGCGCTCCCCATCGTCGCTCGAATACAATGTCGAAGTCCTGACGGTCTACGAAATGTTCCCCTCGAGGAACAGGAGGAAAAGAGCTCTTAGAGAACTCGAATAGGTCTACCATGTGGCAGCAACAAGTGCATGGGCATACATACCCATCACCTTCGGAGATACTGACCGAGCAGCCATTCTTTCCGGTCATTCACCAGCCGCACTAGTCCTAAACCCCATCATCGATGGCTACAGGTTACATAAGGTACTAATGGACGGTGGCAGTGGTTTCAACCTAATCTACGAAGGCACCAAGAAAATATGCATTTTGACCGATCGCGCATCGAGCATAGCAACACGACTTTCCGAGGAATCATTCCAGGGAAAGAGGCGTGTTGTTCAGGACATATCGTCCTAGACATAGTGTTCGGCATGCCCGAAAACTACCGATCCGAAGAACTTCTCTTCCACATTGTGCCTTTCCCAAGCGGCTACCATGACCTATTGGGACGTGATGCCTTCACAAAATTCCAGGCTATACCCCATTATGGGTACATCAAACTTAAAATGCTAGGACCAAACGGGGTGATCACAATCACCAGTGATCTGAATATAGCCCTTCGGGCCAAAAACAAAATGGCAGCGCTGCCCTCGAGGCAATAGCCGAGACCTTTGCTGCAGAAGAACTAACCGCATCGTGGTCAACGGTTGACAAGCATGACATGATCCTCAACAAAAGGCCCAAGCCCACGTCCTTCAAACCCATAGAGGAAATCGTTGACTTCCAAGTGCATCCGACGGACCCCAATAAGATAGCGTCCATCAGAGCTCAGCTCGATCCCATAGTGGATGAGGCACTATGAACCTTTCTATGGGAAAATTGGGATATCTTCGCCTGGCATCCTTCCGATATGCCCGGAATCCCACGGCGGCTTGCAGAACATAGTCTGAACATCATTGCAGGCTTCAAGCCTGTTAAGCACACTCTGTGCTGCTTCTCCAAATCCAAACAGCAAGCTATGAGTGAAGAATTAGCTAAACTGTTAGAGGCCGGATTCATTCGGGAGATTAAGAACCCCGAATGGTTGGCAAATCTGGTGATGTTACCAAAGAAAGATAAGTCCGGGCGGCAATGCGTCGAATTTAAAGACCTCAATAAAGCCTGCCCTAAGGACCCTTTCCCCTTACCGCGCATAGACCAGATCATTGATGCCACAGGCGGACAAGATTCATTGTGTTTCCTCGACGCTTATTCCGGATACCATCAAATCAAAATGAAGGAATCCGACCAAGAGGCAACCGCATTCATCACCCCCTACGGGCCATTCTGCTTTAACACGATGCCCTTCGGGCTAAAAACGTTGGGGCCACATACCAGCGCATGATCCAGACTTGTATCACGACACAGGTAGGTAAGACGGTCGAGGCATACGTGCATAACGTGGTAATCAAAACCAAACACATCAGCCAGCTGATAGACGGCCTACGACAAACCTTTGCCAGCCTTCGGGAGTACAACATACGGTCTGGAAAAATGTGTATTCGGAATTCCTTCTGGTAAACTGTTGTGATTCGTCATCTCCCATAGAGGAATAGAAGTGAATTCGGCTAAGATCTGTGCTCTATTGGAACTCACAATTCCTACCGAGCTAAAGCATGTCCAGAGGCTCGCTGGTTGTGTCACAGCATTAACCCGCTTTTTATCCCGCCTCGGAGAGAAAGGTTTACCCCTCTATATGTAACGCCCAAGATGTAATCCTATCCTTATTTTGGCTCAAGGGCCTCAACAGGGATAGAAGCGCATCTCGTCGTTTTGCAAGAATGGATATCATTACAAGTACATGTACAGAAGAGACGAGTATATGGAATTGGCTTACACTCGCTACAAGCTACTTCAAGATCACATCAATACAACAACATATTCAAACATCATACAGAAGAGCAGGGTCCGACTACGGACGATCAAACGATAAAATGGCATCCATCCTTGCTATCCCAGGCTGCCACCTAGAACCCATCCTAGATTGATGATGAAGAAGAAGAAGAACTCCAAATCAAAAACAAGCATTGTGCTCACGTCAAATCATCGCATTACATGTACCTGCAAATGTTGTTATAGTAATCTGTGAGCCACAGGGACTCAACAATCTCATTTCCGAGGGTATCAAGACTATTAAAGCTTAATGGGTGAGGTATGGGTAAGCGGTGAGGCTATAGCAAGAAACTAAGCATTTATTTGAGTGGCGAACTTACGTTACAAAAAATAATTATGGTGGTCTACGAATAACGGACGTGAACTCGCAATGATCACTAAGTGATCTTCAACACCTACTTGCGTCAAACATAACCCCACCATGTTCTCTCTCGGATAAGGACTCACGAGAAGAGATAGTCATGGTTACACACACGGTTGGTGTATTTTATTTGAGTTTACTTCAAGTATGCTATGACCGGGTGTTAAACAAAGTTTCCAAGTTGCCACATAACCGCGGGCACGGCTTTCCGAAAGAATTAACCCTGCAGGGGTGCTCCAACTCATCCATCACAAATTAACCACACGCCGCGTTGGAATTCCTCAACCACGGAATCACCCATAGTATTTGCGGAATCCCGATGGAAAATCTCAACTTCGAGATAGCCCGAAGTGTCATCGAAATCCCACGCGCAAGATGTTCGAGAAAGGTAAAACAAGTCCAGCAAAACCGCCCGACGTGTCGACGAACCCGATAGGAGCCGTGTATCTCGTTCTGAGGACTCGACCGGATAAGCACAGTGTACAGTGGCCTGGTAGAAATCTCCCGAGTTGCCCCGTGTTGGCCCCACACACGGCTCCAGTTTGGACCAACACTCATGAGGAGCACTGGCCCGGGTTGTTGATTCAAGATCCTCGTGTTAATTACTCCCTATGCAGGTTTATTAGTTATTAGGCAAATTTAGTACCAGAATTTTTATGCAACGATTGGGTTCGGCATTTTTAGAAGATTTTTTTACGGAAGAAGAGCAAGTTTTTTCTTTGGTGTTCACCAAAACAACTCTTTTTTCTTTCTGTGGATCACACACTGAGCGTATTTGGTATTTGGATATTATACGTATCAATGACCTGGTCAACCCTCTTAATTAATCATTAGACAAAACTAATAAACAGGAAAGGGTTGATAAATGATCAATAAAAAACTTTCATATTTTTCATTCTGAAATGTTCCTTTTATTATAATAAAGAGTAGTGACTTTTTAGACAAGTTTTATCCTAAAACCAAAATAAAGGGGGTCCTCATAACAACCCCGAGCATGTTAGGAGCTCTCAATATGGAACATAACACCGGTTCACAAGTAACTAGGGCGGCAAGAGTGGAACAAAACACCGAGCAAAAGTCCAAGCCTTCCACCCTTTACCAACTGTATATGTACATTAAATTAAATAACAATAATATTGTGATATAACAAAAGAATGTCCATGTTGTCACATGGAAGCAATTGCACTTGTAGCTAGAAAAGCTATAAGAAGGGTTGAGCAAGCGGTAACATAGCCAAACAAAGATTTGCTGGGATGTGGAGGGATTAGAGGCTTATCATGGCATATTTGGGAGGCTTGTCAAACAAGTGGTAGGTAGCGTAACATAGCGATAGAAAACGAGACAACTAGCATGGCAATGATAGTAGTGGTATCCAGGGAAATGTATCATCTTGCTTGAGATCCCGCTTGGAAGAAGAACGAAACCATGAAGACAAGCCAACGTAGTCGAACGGATCCTCACACTCCGAACGGTCTCGGAACTCTATCGAGAAGGAACAAACTGAAAACAACAATCAACACATGAACAACACCACAACATATGCATGACATGATGCGCAAACAAACATGATGCATGTACGGTTTAATTATGTAAGGCGTGGCAATCACAACAATCAAATACTACACATTAAGTGAAGCTCAATATGCAACGAGTTGCATATTGACGAAACTCCACATTTGAATTACTTAGTTCACTCCCATTTAGGTACACATCAATGTTACATGTTTTCAAACATGGCAAGAGGTCAAGCATAAACAACTACAACATCTAAGCATCTTAAATGAGGCAGGAAACAACTTATAGCATTTCCGAAATGACCCCATATGTTGATTTCGATATTGGTCCAAATCTGAACTAAGCATATTTTATATTTTTTAAACAACAGAATAAAGTATACCATGCAATTTTACACGTCATTCTAGTTGATCTACATATTTAGAACATTTAAAACGGAGCTACGGTCTAAAAGTTATGACCCGCACTAGATAATATGACATGAATGCAAAATGCATGAAAATTACAACCACAAGCATTTCGAATCATGAATGCAGCAAGATATTATGATACTACCTGAAATTCTAAGCAAGTTTCATATATGGCATGCCCAAAACTGAGCTACAGTTTAACCACAACAATCAACACAAGTTTTATTTGAAATCTGCCCAAAACAGCAACAAGGCCTATTGCACGCATGAAAACAACAAGCTACAAGATTCTAAAATGCACAAACTAAGCATGGGGCAGTAGCGTATAATACACAGTTCATTTCATCTTCATATATCATCCTCAAAAGAGGCATGGATCACATGGTTGGAAGCTCACAACATGACTAATTGAAAACAGTTTCAGACTTAGTGAAAATAGCAGTTTTTGACAGTGTAGTTTTTATCACGAAGGCACATTGACAGCAGTTAAACTATATGCTACAAGGAATATATTTGCATGAAACTTAACAGAATGTTGGAGGACATTATCAACTACAAATAACTCCATTACACCAACCCAGAGGTGTTCTTGATCACTAGCAAAACACATGGTAAGACAGCAACAAAATGTTATAGATTCCAGACTTAGAAATATTTGGACCCCTAAAAACAACACATTGGTTAGGCATGTTGGCAACAAGAAATCAACACCTAAACATGGATTATCATGGCAAACAAAATGACCAGGGGCTAGTGCAGATGTCAAAGGGCATATCTCATGTACAAAAATAATTCATATGATGCATGTATTTAATCACACGAAAATGACAAAAGGGCATCACAGCAAAAATAGCATGCATACAAACTTACTCAAATGACAAAACAAAATGCATAGATAAATCCTATGGATTTTTCTACCCCACAATCATATATAATATGCATAAGTTCATGTAGAAAAATATGTCACAATTAATTAGGCAAGTTTATGACATACCTATTAGCAAAGTTATGTATGCAAAATAAATGCAACCAACGCATGAAATATTTGTAGCACGCATGGAAAAGACCTATAAAATGCTACACATTTTACATGCAAGGCTTGTTTACTTTGGATGCACGATTCAATAATTATGCGCAACGCAACAAACATGATATTTATGCAAAATAAGGAAAACAACGTGTTAAACATTTTAAAACATGGATGCATGTGGCATATTATGAATCTACACAAAATTCTACACAGTTTACATATATAAAGTATTTTGATCCGGTGCACGGTTATTTAATTAAGAGCAGTGCAAAAATGACATTTTTTGAAATTATTAATGCACTCGATTATCAGCAAACTTGCATACCTGAAAAAACGTCTATGGACCAAATCTACACAACTAGGCTTCACAAGGGAATATACATGAATCTATATGGTGTGCTGGGCGGAGGATAGCACAGGGGGGCTCACCTTAGTGGGCTTTCGCCCCTGGACGGGAGGAGCTAGCAGCTGGGCCTTGGGGCGCTGCCGCTGATGGGCCTTGGCACGAGGCGCGGCCTACATGCGTGGGAGGAAGCCCACGTGGGCACTGGCGAGCGGGAGGTGGCGCGCTCGTCCTGCTTGTGCTCCCGTAATGAGGCAGGAGGCCATGGCGGTGGCGGTTGTCAGGGCTAGAGCTCTGGCGGGCTGAGGCAGCGAGGCTGGCTGGAAACGGGCTGGGGGCGGCTGGATCCAGCGATCCCTGGCCGGATCTGGGTGGCGGCGAGCGGGCGAGGGCCGGTGTGGAGCTTCGGGCATCCATGGCGTCCTATACAAGGGTAAGAGAGAGAGGGGGGTTAGGGGAGAGAGAGAAGAGAAGGGAGAAGAGAGAAGGAGGGGAGGGAGCAGGAGGTCCGGCGGGGCCGGCCTTGAACTCTGGCGGCTTGCCGGCCGATGGTGGTAGGCAAATAGCGAAGGCGCGGGGCGGTGCTAGCGGTGTGGATTGCGGCTGTTCCGAGCATGATGCGGCTCTGTAGTCGTCTAGACAATGTCTGGCGGCCATGAACAATGTCCGGCAGGGTTAGGAGACAAAATTTGGGCTCTAATTGTGGATCTAAGGACTAAAACTGAGGGGAGGAGTGGATTTCGGGAATGGAGGAGGTGGGGCTTGAAGGTGGAGTTTGGTAGGTGGGTGGCTGCAATTTTACATGGGGAAAATCCTAGAGAGTGAGAGGCTCTCTCCACAAGGTGGTTTATATAGAGGGGATGGAACTAGGGTGGGTTGGACCTCGTCCGTCCGATTGTGATCCGATGACCACGAACGGAGGGGCAAGCTAGGTTGGGCTACTGGGTTGTGTAGTTGCGCTAGGTGGGGATGAGAGAAATAATTGTGGCCCATGACATGGGTTTAAAACACCGAAAAAACATCCGACGAATAAACCTATGACCGCACTGCTACGACTGACCGTTGGGGTATCAAACGACCTCTGATTGCAACGAAATTTGGCAAGCGGTCTACTGACAATAAAACAAGACCACACGCTAACTTTTGACCAAATCCGAGAATATTTTTCGCGCACTTTTAAAACATTTTTTTAAATCGATACCACGGGCACGTGAGTGTGTGGTCGGTCTCGAAACGGGCAACGGTAAGAACGGAGAGAACTGACGACTACGAATGGATGCAAGTTTGAAAACTCATGTTGACAAAATGCCGATGCTATGCAGATGATGCGAATGATGCAACGATGAATGCAACAACCAAACGAAACACAAGACGACAATGGAATAAAAAGGGGAATCTTCTGGAGCGTCGGTCCCGGGCTGTTACACTATAAGCTGCTGAAATGAACCAACAATTTCGAATGGACCAATGAAGCAGTGGCTGCGTTAAAGGAAATTAAAACACAACTGGCACACAATCCCATACATACAGCACAAGCCGTCAGTGAGCCCATGTTATTATACATATCGGCTACCAACCAAGTTGTTAGCGCAGTGCTCATCGTTGAACGAGATGAGGAGGGACACAAATTCCGGACTCGGTAGCCAGTCGATTACGTGTCAGAAGTACTAACGCAGTGCAAGTCCAGATACCCGCACTACCAGAAGATAGCCTACATAGTATTTATGGTATCACGGAAACTCGGACACTACTTTCAATAGTGTGCGGTAACGGTAGCATCCGAAGTACCCCTGAATGATATAATCAACAATAGGGACACCACCGGCCGCATAGCCAAGTGGACCATCAAGCTCCTGCCCTTTGAAATAACCTACAAGCCACGTCGTGCCATAAAATCGCAAGTATTGACGGACTTTCTGGTTGAATGGACAGAGGCCGAGCTCCCCAAGGAATACAATTCATACTCCCATTGGACAATGTACTTTGATGGATCCAAAACCTTGGCCGGACTGGGGGCTGGAGTTACCCTCATATCCCCCACAGGCGACAACGTGTGATACGTGTTGCAGAGTATGTATGCCGACTCCAACAATGCAGCCGAATATGAAGCTCTTTTTCATGGTATTCGGATGGCAGTATCAATGGGCATACGGCGGCTGGAGGTATGGTGAGACTCCAACTTGGCCATCTCCCAAATCAATGGCGAATTTGACGCCAAAACACAAAGACGGCAGCATACAGAAATGCTGTCATAAAAATATCCACACTGTTCGAGGGGTTGGGATTTCACCACGTCGCTCGCGACAACAACCAAGATGTCGACGTATTGTCCCGCATGGGGGCTAAGCGCAACCCTGTCCCAAGAAACACCTTCCTAGAGAGGATCTTTAAGCCATCTGTGGTCTGGAAGGATGATCACAAGGGCATCGGTCTAGACACGACGGAAGAGGTTGTTCCCCCTATAAATGAACCAAACGATCAAATCATCGGCAGCTTCGTAACGGATGAAACGCCTTCGGCCCATGAAGTCATGGCGGTAATCGCGCCATGGACAGAGCCATTCCTTGCCTACCTTCTTCGCAAGGAACTCCACGATGACCAGACAGAGGCACAATGCATAGTTCGGCGATCAAAGGCCTACAAAGTACATGAGGGTGAGTTATACAAGAAAAGCACCACCGGAATATTACAGCAGTGCATATCTGAGGAAGAAGGACGAGAGCTCCTCGCCGAACTCCACGCAGGCAAGGGCGGCCACCATGTTGTGGCAAGAGCCTTAGTCAGCAAAGCCTTTCGAGTTGGTTTCTTTTGGCCCACGACCTGGGTGGACGCCCAGTCTCTTGTTAAGCACTGCGTGGGTCTTCAACTTTATGCAAATCAAAGTCACATGCCCCCAATAGCTCTTCGAACTATTCCGATCACCTGGCCTTTCGCGGTCTACGGGCTAGACATGGTCGGACTCCTTAAATGGGGGACCAAGAAGAATAAATACCTACTGGTCATGGTTAACAAGTGCACCAAATGGATAGAGGCAAAAACTGTCAAATCGGCCAAGTCCGGACCAGTGATCAACTTTATATCTGGCATGGTACACCATTACGGTGTCCCACATAGTATAATAATGGACAATGGATCCAACTTCACGGCCCAATAGGTCAAAGACTGGTGCGCAAAGATGGGCATAAAGCTCAATTATGCATCAGTATATCATCCGTAGACCACTAGACAAGTCGAACAAGAAAACGACCTCATTATGAGCGGCATTAAACCATGTTTGGTCCGATCTCTTCATGAGTCCGACTGTCATTGGGTGGAGGAGCTCGACTCTGTTTTATGGGGCCTGCGCACCATCCCGAACAGATCAACGGGATACACACCGTTTTTCATGGTCTATGGGGCAGAAGGAGTCCTCCCCTGTGACATTATTCCCGATGCACCAAGGGTGTGCATGTATGAGGAAAAGGAGGCCAAGTTAGATCGGCAGGACGACCTGGTCGCCTTAGAAGGAGAACGCGACATAGCTCGGGCTCGCTCTACTTTTTACCAACAGCAGGCCCGACGTTACCAGAGTAAGGAGGTCAGGGCGAAGGCATATAACGTAGGTGAACTCGTCCTACGGTTCCCAGAGAAGCAGAAGCAAAATCTCAACCCCAAATGGGAAGGCCCCTTCATAATCAATCAAGTACTTGCGGGAGGAGCTTACCGTCTTCGAAGCCCGTTGAACAACCGCCTTGAACCAAACCCATGGAACGCAGATCGTCTTCGACGCTTCTATGGATAAACCGGTGTCATCACATTCTCTAGCCCTTTTTCTTTCATTTTCTTCCTTTTTTCCTTCCCCTCCCACTTTGATGTTCGGTAGGATTGAATTTTTTCCTTTTCTCCCTATGATCGGTCCAACTGATCTTGTACTAAAATTATGGGATTACACCCTTAAATGTTGAGCCCGAGCACTGTAGCTGGGGGCTTCTTTTCGAATCCAACGCTTTTATATTATAAGCATTCAGCCACACTTATTGTGTACACACTTTTCGTTTATCACGTTCAAGCCATCATATGCATCAATTCGAACTAAGACTTTACCAAGCCGGGTTGCCTCACTCTTGTGTTTACCCTCTACGTTCCCGATTGTTCGGCTAGAGAGTAAACGGAGCACCTCTGCGATTGTTACGACCGGGTCATCCAAAAACGTACCTTAGATGGGTGAAGCCAAAAGCTAGCTATCTTACGTCGACAAATTGTCAATCGGGACAGAAGTAATTAACACGGCTATGGTAGTTATCACCATTGCTTGGGCTTCTTTCTTCTTAAAATCCCCTAGCCGCATACTAGCAGTATGCGAACTTCTACCTACGACCTTCGTAGAACCCCGAAGAAAGGTATCATAGAGGTACTATTTTCCTCGGAAGATGTTTCTTACGCTAAGCAGTAATATAACATTTCTCAATGTGTGCTTTCTGTCTGTTTGCACCACATGGCTGGATTGACTGGTTCCCCGAACACAATTCGCTCTTTTAGGGTGAAAATTATGAGGAACACTCCCGAGATCTTCGCACGGGAGGTAGAAGCCGATGGCCGGTTAAGACAAAGTTTACAACATAGATGGAGTAACAACTCGATTGTTCATACATAAGTGTGCATAATTACACATTCGGCTGTTGATCGAGATTATCGATTATAGTGTCTAGGGAGCAGTCTTATTGTGAAAGACGGGTGGCAGGCATCACCTAGTCATACACCAGGTGGAGCGTCACTTCTTGTCCATCTAACCCCACTGGACCAACTTGAGCCATACGCTCAGGATTAAGTTCGGTGTAGTGGGTCTTGATCATCGCCCATGCTTCCCGTGCTCCCTCCAGCCAAGCCGATGTCTTCCATTGCTCGAATCTACTTCGGGCTCCCTTGAATGGATCGATTAGTTCATTAATTCCACCCGGAGGTTGTTTGGCAGGCCATAGTGCCTTTACCATGCTTTTCATTGCTTTTCGAGCACGCAGATGAAGAGCGGAAAGCTCCTTCACCACGTTCCCCCGGTAGGCTCCGATCTCCTCTTCAGGACACCCAGACAAGAGACCTATACATGAGGCAAAGGCATACTTATTTTCCTTCCTCTATAAGAAGTACTTACTAATGATAGAATCACACTTACCGAACACGCCCCTCTATAGTTTCTGGTTTTCTTCTTGGGCCTGGGCCAATTGAGCTTTTAAATTCTCAATTTCTTAGGCATGTTGTTTATTCTCCGCCTAGAGACGCTTCAAAATGCGATAGCCAGCCTCGTGCTGGGACTCGGCGTATCGCTGAGATTCTCGGGCTTCATCCAACTCCTTTTGCATATGCCCTATTGATTCAGCTGCTAAAGAGAATCCTTGTGTCAGCACAGAAATATACTAAGATTAGCAGCACAGGTATACTCACCATGGGCCTCCCGGGTGAAGCTCTTCACTTGCTCCAGCTCGGCCTTCACAGATTGCACCTGTGATCGGTTGTCCTCCAGCTCCTTGGCCAGTTGCTCGTTCTGTTGCTTCAAAGCATGCATTAGCAGTAAAACAGCACAAGGACCCTTAATTCATCCGTTCCGAACCATTTTAAGGCCCGGGGGCTACTGGGTTTACATGAGTGTCCGGACTCTTTAAAACCGATTACTTGCGTGCATGCTGGCCAATATCAACTTCACGACCTTGCCGAACCCAGCTCGGGCAGCACCAATCTGTGCGTCCGCTGTGCATAGGGCCCTGAACTCTTGTTCGGAGATTATGGGATGGCGTAGAGCCTCCCGTCGTCGCCTATCATTCATGGCGCTTCCTACTTCCGATTGGGTGACAGACACAACATCACCGGAATCAGCGGGAGCCGGATTGGCCATAGGGGCCTCGGTAGCAGGTTCCGCGTGAGCCGTAGCTCTGGAATTTTGAGTATTACCGGACACCCTAGCAACCTCTTTGATAGGAGAAGCTTGGGCACTTGGCCTTAGTATTTGAATTTAATAACTGGTGTGAGGCTCTATTGGTTGTGATAATAAGCAGACAGCCAAACAAAATACCGTTGGGTTGAGCGAGTAGGCGAACTCGTCCCGTGGCCGGCTCATTTGTTGGGTCCCTGTTGGTTTCCAATCCGGGCACTGTTTTGGTTGCCAGAGCATGGCACGTGGATCGACGACACTTGGGAGCAGGAGTCGGCGTGTTCGAGGCATTGTTGGATGCTTGCCTTTTGCGGGACGAGCTCTTCTTCTTCCTGTTTGTTGCAGGAATGGTGAACGACCCAGGATAATCGACGATGATAGCCACCTGGGATCGGTCGAGGCTCTCCAGATAGAAGACTCCATCTTCAGTTTCAATTAAAAGATCCGGGTCCTCGTGAAAACCCGGATCATCGTCATGGGAATAGTCTTCGGGTTGAGGAGCCGAACAGTTAACTGTCTCGATGAAGCTTCTCCATTCCTGTTAACATGAAGTTAATGGCTTCGGTCAACTAGGGGCAAAGTGAAATCCCCGAACTATGTTAACAAAAGAGAAAGGCTTACCCATTCGATGGGATTGTGGCTCGAATATCCTTCCTTGGTCGACCACCGAATAAAATCTTCTTGCTCTCCTTTATATAAGTCGGCGAGTGTGGCAGCCAACGCCGTCTGATCGGCAGGACCTTGTCTTCGGTAGCGCGTGGTGTCGCTTGTCCTGATGTAGCGCCACAAGGGATGTATCCTCTGTTAGGGGGGCTGCATGCACTGGGTGATGGTCGAGGCCATGACATTGATCATGGTCAATTTGTGGTGGGTAAGTAACCACACCTGGGTACCTAGGCGTTGCACTTCTACATTGTCCTCTTGGGACGAACTCTTCGGACGCTAGTTGTACCTTTTCTTCAAGGAGGCATCAGAGTACTCGGGCAGGCCCCTTCGAGCTGGCTCGAACAGGGGGGGTGTCTTCAATGTAAAACCATTCTGAAGTACACTCTTAGGATTCCTTCAGCGTACCCACCGGATACCCCATCCCTGCTATGCGGCATACTTCAGCTCTGCCAACCTCCAAGATTGTTTTGTCCCGAGTTCGAGGGACAAGGCAGAAATAGGTCCTCCATAGTTTGAAATGCGCCTCGCAACCCAGGAACATATCGCAAAGAGCTACGAAGCCTAAGATGTGCAGGATAGACCCCGGGGTGAGGTGGTGGAGCTGGATCCCATAGAATTCCAACAATCCCCTCAAGAACGGATGTATCGGAAACCCGAGGCCCCACAAGAGAAAGGGCACGAAGCATACGTGTTCATGCTACCTCTTCAGCATGCGTTGGTTTTCCCTTGAAGAGAAAAGGATGATGCAGTGAAGTAGATAAGTATTTCCCTCAGTTGTTGAGAACCAAGGTATCAATCCAGTAGGAGGAACAAGCAAGTCACCAATGGATGCACCTACACAAACGAGCAAACTCTTGCACCCAACGCTATAAAGGGGTTGTCAATCCCTTCACTGTTATTTAAAAGGATTAGATCTGATAGAGATAGATGTAAACAAGTACGGAAAGTAAAAGATAAATAAATTGTAGTAAGGTATTTTTGGTATTTTTGGTTTATAGATCTAAAAAAATATTATGGAAAGTAGACCTGGGGGGCATAAATTTCACTAGAGGCTTCTCTCTTGAAGGAAAGTATCACGGTGGGTAAACAAATTATTGTCAAGCAATTGATAGAAAAGTGAATAATCGTGTAGATATACAAGGCAATGATTATGCATATAGGCATCACATCTGTGTCAAGTAGACTAAAACGATTCTGCATCTACTACTATTACTCTACACATCGACCGAATCCTTCCTACATCTAGAGTATTAAGTTCATGAAGAACAGAGTAAAGCATTAGGTAAGATGACATGATGTAGAGGGATAAACTCAAGCAATATGATGAAAACCCCATCTTGATACCCTTGATGGGAACAATACAATATGTTCCGCTTAAGTTGAAGAGTATTACATCGGATAGATCTCCTCTACTTTGTCACAAGGTGAGGACACCACAAGATTGAACCCAAAACTAAGCACTTCTCCCATTGCAAGAATTACCAATCTAGTTGGCCAAACCAAACCAATAACTCGACGAGACTTGCAAAGATATGAAATCATGCATATAATAATTCAGAAAAGACTCAAATAAGATTCATGGATAATTTGAACATAAACCCACAATTCATCGGATCTTGACAAACACACCGCAGAAGAGTATTACATCGGATAGATCTCCATGAAGATCATGAAGAACATGGTATTGAAGATCAAAGAGAGAGAAGAATCCATCTAGCTACTAGCTATGGATTCATAGGTCTGTGGTGGACTACTCATGCATCATCGGAGAGGTAATGGATTTGATGTAGATGCACTCCGTGATCGGATCCCTCTCCGGCAGATTATTGGAAAAGGCTTCAAGATTGGATCTCTCGAGAACGGAGGCTTCTATCGGTGGAAAAGTATTTCGTGGCTCTTTTTGGTGTTGGGGGAATATTTGGGTATTTATAGGACGAAGAATAGGGTTAGGAGACCAGCCAGGAGGTGGCAAGTCTGCCAGGCACGACCATGGGGTGGCTGCGCCTAGCTAGCTTGTGATCTCCTGGCAGAGTCCCTGCCTTGCACTCCAAGCCTGGTGGATTTGTTTCCTTCGAGAAAAAATCATTCCGAGGATTTTATTCTGTTTGGACTCCGTTTAATATTCCATATCTGCAAAACTCAAAAACAAGGAAAAACAGAAACTGGCACTAGGCTCTAGATTAATGGTTAGTCCCAAAAATAATATAAATAGCATATTAATGCATATAAAACATCCAAAACAGATAATATAATAGCATGCCATCATCAAAAATTGTAGATATGCTGGAGACGTACCAGCATCCCCAAGCTTAATTCCTGCTCGTCCTCGAGTAGGTAAATGATAAAAACAGAATTTTTGATGTCGAGTGCTACCTAACATATTTATCCATGTAATATTATCTATTGTGGCATGAATATTTAGATCCATAAGACTCAAAACAAAAGCTTAATAATGATATAGAAACAATAACATTTCAAGCATACTAGCAAAGCAATTGTATCTCTTCAAAATATAATGGCGAAAGAAAGTTATCCCTACAATATCATATGCCTTGGCTATGCTCCATCTTCCCCACACAAAGTATTTATATCATGCACAACCCCGATGACAAGTCAAGCAATTGTTTCACACTTATTATGTTCTCAAAAAAATTCAACTCTCACGCAATACATGAGCGTGAGCCATGTATATAGCACTATAGGTGGAATAGAATATGGTGGAGGTTGTCAAGGAAAGGAGAAGATAATCTCACATCAACTAGGCGTACAATGGGCTATGGAGATGCCCATCAATAGATATCAATGTGAGTGAGTAGGGATTGCCATGGAACGGATGCCCTTAGAGCTATAAGTGTAAGAAAGCTCAAAAGGAAACTAAGTAGACGTGCATCAAGAAGAAAATTTTCACTAGTTATATTAAAGTGACAAGATAGGAGACTCTCTACAATGAAGATCATGGTGCTACTTTGAAGCAAAAGTGTGGAAAAGATAGTAGCAATGTCCCTTCTCTCCTTTCTCTTGTTTTTTGGTGGGCATCTAAGGCCTCTTTTATTCATCATTTTTTTTATTTGGGTTTCGCTGGCCTCTTTTATTTTTCCTAAATTCTGGAATCTCATCCCGACTTGTGAGGGAATCATAGCTTACATCATCCCTTCCTAACATGGGACATGCTCTAACAATGATAGTCATCACACTTTTATTTACGTAAACTCAAAACAAAATTACAACTCGATACCTAGAACAAAATATGACTCTATATGCAATATGAAAGTGATGGTGCATGTCATGATAAAAGGAAACGGTGGAAGTTGCATGGCAATATATCTCGAAATGGCTATGGAAATGCCATAATAGGTAGATATGGTGGCTGTTTTGAGGAAAGATATTTGGTGGCTGTTTTGAGGAAGGTTTTTGGTGGCTGTTTTGAGGAAGGTGTTTGGTGTACCGGCGAAAGTTGCGCGGTACTAGAGAGGCTAGCAAAGGTGGAAGGGTGAGAGTGTCTATAATCCATGGACTCAACATTAATCATAAAGAACTCCATACTTATTGCCAAAGTCTATTAGTAATCAAAGCAAAGTATTAGACACATGCTCCTAGGAGAGAGGTTGGTAGGAGTTAACCATCGCGCGCTCCCGAGACTCACACATAGGTTGGCAATCTATAAACAAATCATGCTCCGACTTCCTTACATAACGGTTCACCATACGTGCATGATACAGGAATCACAAACCTTTACACAAGTATTTTTACCAAATCACAATTACTTCCTAACATGACTCTTAACATTACCATCTTTACATCTCAAAACTTTATGCAAGGAATCAAACTTCTCAAAAATACTCAATGCACTTAATATGGAAGTTTTTATTATATCCCTCTTGGATGCCTATCATATTAGGACTAAATTCATAACCTAAACCGATAACCATGCTGTTTAAAGACTCTCAAAATAATATAAATGAGGTATGAGAGTTCAATTATTTCTATAAAACACAAACACCACTTTGCTCTAAAAAATATAAGTGAAGCATATAGAGCAAAATTGCCTATCTCAAAAGATATAAGTGAAGCACATAGAGTATTCTAATAAATTCACGATTAACGCGTGTCTCTATCAAAAGATGTATGCAGCAAGGATGAGTGTGGAAAAATAAAAAGAAAAGACTCGTATCATACAATACACTCCAAGCACAACATATATCATGTGGTGAATAAAAATATAGCCTCAAGTAAATTTACCGATGGATTGAAGACGAAAGAGGGGATGCCTTCAGGGGCATCCCCAAGCTTAGGCTCTTTGGCATCCTTGAATATGACTTCGGGTGACTTGGGCATCCCCAAGCTTTGGCTTTTGCCACTCTTTATTCCATAGTCCATCAATTCTTTACCCAAACTTGAAAACTTCACAACAAAAAACTCAACAAAAAACTCATGAGATCCATTAGTATAAGAAAATAAATCACCATTTTAGGTACTGTTGTGAACTCATTCTTTATTTATATTGGTGTAATACCTACTGTATTCTAACTTCTCCATGGTTCATACCTCATGATACAACTCATAGATTCATCAAAATAGGTAAACAACTCAAAGAAAATAGAATCTATCAAAAACAGAACAGTCTGTATCAATCTGAAAACTTCGTATACTTATGTAACTCAAAAAATTCTGAAACCTTAGGACAACCTGGGAAAATTATATATCAATCTCTTGTAAAAAATCCGACTCATTCGACTCTCTAAAAAATTGAGAAAAATCATGGACTGAGTGCAAATGTTTCTGTTTTTCAGCAAGATCAAATCAACAACCACCATAGATCACCCCAAAGGTTTTACTTGGCTCAAACACTAATTAAAAAACCAAAACATAGTTAATATAGAATTAATAATGTGGTAAACACTCAAAAACAGAAGCAAAATGCATAACACAAAAATAAGATTGGGTTGCCCCCAACAAGCGCTATTGTCGAGCCCCTAGACGGCGAAGGGCCATGAAAGGGGGATGGTATTGAGGGCCATGGCCGGTAGGTGGCTTTGCATGCTGAAGCATTGGTAGACCTCGCACCTGTCGACCAGTTGTGTCACCTCTTCTAGGGCAGTCGTCCAGTAGAAGTCGTGGCGGAATGCCTTGGCCACCAGGGTTCATGAAGCAGCGTGGTGCCCGCACTCACCCTGGTGGACGTCTCGGAGATTTCTTGTCCCCTTTCTTGCTCGCCGCAGCGCTGGAAGACGTCGGTCGTGCTGTGCTGAACCATCTCGTGGTTGATGATGGCGTAGGTGGGGGCCGGCACTGGATTTGCTGGGATGTGGTCTCGTCAGGAGGAAGCTTGCCATGAAGAAGGAAGGCCAGGATGGGTTGGGCCCATGTGGGGGCCGAGACGGATGCCAGCTCTGGCTTGGGCTGAGGACCATGGGTGGCTGGAGCCCCCATAGAGTGAGCCGTCAGCCCCCAGGGCCGAGCCACCAGTCCCCGGGACTAAAACATCAATCCCTGGGTCAAGGTCCCGCTTGAGGGACATGCTAGAACTCACGTCCCTCAAAGGAGCCGGTGACCTGCTGAACGATGAAGCGGTAGCTGGCCATTTTGATGTCCGTGGCATCCCATTCGCCAGAGACTTGCTGCACCACGAGGTCGGAGTCGCCAAAACACCAAATGTGTCGGATGCCGATCTCTTTGGCGAGCTAGAGGCTGTAGACAAGCGCCTCATACTCGGCCACGTTGTTGGAGGTGGCAAAGTGGATCTAGAGCGTGTACTTGAGCTGCTCCCCTTTCGGGGACGACAAGACGATGTCGGCTCCCAAGCCAGTCCGCATCTTCGAGACGTCGAAGTGCATGTGTTGGTGTGTGGAGTCTAGAGGTGGTGGCACAAACTGGGTCTCGGCCTAGTCGACGAGGAAGTCGGCCATCTGAAAGCACAACATGCAACCTTGGTGGTTTTGATAATTCATGACAACATACATTGTCTCTTGGACTAACACCTCTATCTAGTGTATTTCAGAAAATAGTCCATGGAGAGTTGAGTTGGAAAAAGGATTGTGGAGATTGTGGAATTACCCCAAGATGCAAGGAAATAGGTTGGCCAAGCTTCAAGCAAGAGGACTCTACATTTTACATTTGCGAGAAATCACTTTGAGTCCATAGGAAAGCCAATACTATTAAAAGGGGGTAAGGTTTTGTTGGTGAACAAAACGCTCATACGTGCACAAGTGATAGTCACCAAAAACATCCACAAACTCTCCCTCCAAAGTCAGACTATAACCAAACATTCAAAATCAGTGCAACCAACATTCCTATCCCGGTGCCACCGATTCCAAACCCTAGACAGACTCAGCCAAACCCTAGCCACTTCGGTGCAACCGATTCCATACCAGTGCCATCGAGTTCAGGTTGCCAACTTTCTGTTACGCAAATTCACATTTTCGGTCCCACCGAGAATGTTGGGTTGGTGTCACCGAGATTGCAAATCTAATCGTTGGTCAACTTATCGATGCAACCGAGATTCCTATATCGGTCTCACCGAGATTTAAAAGTTGCCACCTTTTGGTCAGTTCGGTACCACCTAGATTAACACATCGGTGTCACCGAGTTGTTCATTTTGTGTGTAACAGTTGGATTTTTGGGGATGCCTATATATACCCCTTCACCACCACCCACTCGAAAGATAAGCACTCAGAACTATTCCATACCTATCCTACTCAGTTGTTTGGGAGAGAACTACCTACTCTTGTGTTGAGGTCAATATCTTCCACTCCAACCATATGGATCTTGATTTCTAGCCTCGCCAAGTTGCTTTGCACCAATCCCATCTCTTCTACCAAGCCAAATCTGTGAGAGAGTGATTGTGAGTTGAGGAGTCTATCATCTTGAAGCACAAGAGCAAGGAGTTCATCGTCATTACCGAGCCTATTACCTTTTGGAGGGTAGTCCTCCTAGATTGGTTAGGTGTCGCTTGGGAGCCTCCTACTTCATGTTGTGGAGTGAACAAAGAAGTTTGTAAGGGAAAGGAGATCACCTACTTCATGAAGATCTACCCATAGTGAGGCTAGTCCTTCGTGGACGGAAACCGTATGGAATAGTCAAGGTTGCTACTTCGTGGACCCTTATGGGTGGAGCCCTTTGTGGACTCTCGTGACCGTTACCCTCCATGGGTTGAAGGCTTCATAAATGTGGACGTACGATAGCACCACCTATCGGAACCATGGGGAAAAATCTTTGCGTCTCCTATTGCGTATGATCTTCCTATCTCATCTCTTTACTTCATGTGCTATGTCTTTGCTTTCTGCTGCCATACTTGTAGACATGCATGTGTAGGGCTGTTAGACTTACTAGACTTGCTAAAAACTGTTAAAATCTGCCAACCAATTAACTTGGGAAATGGTTAGATTTTAAATTCCTGCTAGTAGTCTATTCACCCCCCCCCTAGACACTCTACTTTCGATCCTACAAGTGGTATCAGAGCTTTGGTCTCCATTGCTTCGGTTTAATCACCATGGAGGAAGATAGATGTGTCTAGAGTAGAGAGTTTGAGTTGTAGAGTGCCCATTCTTGATGGAGATACTATAGTCAATGGAAGAATGCCATGATTGATCTATTTGATAAATTCCATTTGACAAAATATATTGAGAACCCCTATGTGCTCCCCATTGATGAATTTCATCCCACACATGAAGAGGAAATTAACATGCTTGGTAACCTAAGAATTGTCAATCTTATTGTTAGAGATTTACCAAGATTCATGCTTTCTCAATTGAACAACTTTGCATGTGCCTATACCTTGTGGACTAATTTGGAGAAACGATATCCAAATCTTTCCTTAGGAAATCTTGATGAAATTCTTCATAAAACTGTTGCTTTTCACAAAATGAAGCCTAGTGATCCAAACTTTGATAAATGCCTATTTAAGCTTCGTGATCTTATGCGTGCTAAAGGAGATGCCACCACTATCAACAACATTATCTTTGAAGCCATTCGCATTCATAAACTTGAACATTGTCATGATCACCATCTAACGAATCTCTTGTTCTTTATGTTGAGGATTTTCCACTTGATGATGACAATGTGGAACATGACTACCTTGGAGAAGATGAATTGTTCGACATCGAGCATGAGAAGATCATGAAGAATTTGAGTCTTATGCCAAACTTTAAGGATTACATGTCCGGAGGAAAAGAGTGGATTATCGACAATGGATGTACGGATCATATGACTGGTGATAAAGACATGTTCCAAGAAATCACGCCTAATCAAGGTCCTCGACGGTACGTGACCTTTGGAGACAACTCTAAGGGTAAGGTACTTGGCCTTGGTAAGATGTCCATATCCCATGGTAGCTCTATTCAAAATGTTATGCTTGTTGAATCCCTTGGCTACAATCTTCTTTCCATATCTAGACTCGCCGACTTCGGTTTCAATGTGTTATTCATGAAAGTAGATTGCCAAGTGTTTCGTCAAGATAATCATAAAATGGTCTTTACTGGTTTCCGTAGAGGTGATCTATACATTGTTGATTTCACCAAAAGATCCAAGCCTCGCACTTGTTTAATTGCAAAATCTTCTAAAGGTTGGCTTTGGCATAGAAGACTTGGACATGTAGGCATGCGCAATCTAGATAAGCTAATCAAAGGTGATCATATACTTGGTGTTAAAGATGTTACCTTTGACAAAGATAGACTTTGTAGTGCTTGTCAAGCTAGAAAGCAAGTAGATGGAAGTCATCCCATTAAGAATATCATGACTACTAGGAGACCACTCGAGTTACTTCACATGGATCTTTTTGGTCCCAATGCTTACAAGAGTCTCAGTGGAAATTCCTATGGTTCAAAAGATCTTCAAGAACTTTGCTCACAAAATGCAAAATCAGTTTGAAGTGAAGATCGAGAAGGTTGGAAGTGATAACAGATCGGAGTTCAAGAACACCCATGTGGATACCTTTCTTGACGAAGAAGGTGTCTCACGTGAGTTCTCGGCTACGTACACACCTCAACAAAATGGAGTTGTTGATAGGAAGAACCGAACGCTCATTGAGATGGCAAGAACGATGCTTGACGAATACAAGACGCCAAGACACTTTTGGGTAGAAGCCGTTGAAACAGCATGTCATGCCACAAACCGACTTTACTTGCACAAGCTTCTCGGTAAAACGGTATACGAGCTACTCACCCGTAACAAACCCCAAGTTGGATACTTTCGGGTATTTGGCTCAAAGTGCTACATTCTTGATAAGCATCATCGTACTAAATTTCCTCCTAAATCTCATGAAGGATTCCTACTTGGTTACGGATCGAACTCTCACACTTACCGTGTCTACAACAACTTCACTCGAAAAGTTGAAGAAACGGTAGATGTGAAGTTTGATGAATCTAATGGTTCGCAAGTCAAACAATTGCCAAATGATGTAGGTGATAAGCACCCTTCGGAAGCCATTCTAGATCTACCCATTGGCAAGATTCGTCCCATGGAGGTGAAGGAAAGTACTTCATCAACACAAGTGGAAGCCCCTACTTCACGTCAAGGTGAACCTCAACACGACATGGAGACATCCACGAGCGGTACACGACGAGATGATGAAGAAGAGGAAGTGCATCATGAAGATCCACTGCAACCACCTTCACCACCACATCAAGGGAACGAAACCTTCAACAACAACGAAGATGAAGGAAATGATGAAGAAGAACAAGAAGCTCCACCATCCAACAATCGGAAGCTGACCCGAGTTCGAGCTCAAGTGACCAAGAACCATCCCGTAAACCAAATATTTGGTGATATACAAATAGGGAGAATCACTCGCTCTAAAACCCATCTAGCTAACTTTTGTGAGCATTATTCCTTCATCTCTAGCATTGAGCCTTTGAACGTAGAACAAGCTCTTGAAGACGCGGATTGGGTGAACGCTATGCATGAAGAGCTATACAACTTAGAGAGGAACAAAGTATGGACACTCATGGAGAAGCCCGAGGACGAACAAAACATCATCGGAACCAAATGGGTTTTTCAGAACAAACAAGACAAAGATGGTCAGGTCGTGTGCAACAAGGCTTGTCTCGTAGCCCAAGGATATAAGTAAGTCGAAGGTTGGACTACGGTGAGACTTATGCCCCCGTCGCTAGACTTGAAGCTATTCGTATTCTTCTAACTTATGCTAATCACCATGATATCACGCTTTATCAAATGGACATCAAAAGTGCATTTTTTAAATGGTGAAATTGAAGAAGAAGTTTATGTTAAGCAACCACCTGGTTTTGTGAATCCTAAGAATCCTAATCATGTTTAAAAGCTTGATAAAGCTCTTTATGGACTTAAGCAAGCCCCTCGTGCTTGGTATAAATGTTTAACAAAATTTCTCATTGAAAAAGGCTTTGAAATTGGTAAAATTGATGCAACCTTGTTCACTAAGAGAGTTAATGGAGGATTATTTATGTGCCAAATCTATGTGGATGATATTATCTTTGGCTCCACTAACCCTCAATTTAGTGAAAGATTTGTAAGGTTGATGTCCGAGAAGTATGAGATTTCCATGATGTGTGAGCTGAAATTCTTTCTTGGGTTGCAAATCAAGCAATCAAGAGAAGGAACTTTCATCTCTCAAACTAAGTATACCAAGGACTTGATCAAGAAGTTCAACATGCAGGATTGCAAAGGTATGAAAACTCCTATGTCCACTAGTGGACATGTTGACCTTACCACGGAGGATGAACCGGTTGATCAAAAGGTTTATCGATCTATGATTGGTTCCTTGCTATATCGATGTGCATCTTGTCCTGATATTATGCTTATTGTTTGCATGTGTGCTAGATATCAAGTTGCACCTAAAGAGTGTCATCTTTTGGATGTGAAACGTATTGTGAGATACTTGATACAAACACCAAACTTTGGCATTTGGTATCCCAAGGGATCTTCTTTTAATCTTGTTGGCTATTCTGATTCGGACTATGCCTATGACAAGGTTGATAGAAAATCCACCTCATGTACTTGTCAATTTTTAGGTAGATCTCTTGTGTCTTCGTCCTCCAAGAAACAAAACTCAGTATCTCTATCTATTGCCGAAGCTAAGTATATTGCTGATGGATCTTGTTGTGCGCAATTACTATGGATGACACAAACGCTTAAGGATTATGGAATTTATGTCAAAAATGTTCCACTACTTTGTGACAATGAAAGTGCTATTAAAATTGGACATAATCATGTGCAACATTCTCGAACTAAGCATATTCAAGTTTGGCATCATTTCATTCGTGATCATGTTGCCAAAGGAGATATCAATCTTAAGCATGTTCGCACTAACAAGCAATTGCCGATATCTTCACCAAGCCACTTGATGAGAAAACAGTTTGTCATTTGAGGAGTGAGTTGAACATCATTGATGCTTCAAACTCGATCTACACTCACTCGGTTGCAAGCAAGGGCATGACATTTCTTGTTATTTCCATGTTCCCATAACTTGTTATCATGCCATGGAATTATATGTTCCCTTGTATTGCATCTAACATTTTGTAGGTACTTGGAAGAACTTCATTCCACAACATTGCCATCAACTCCAATCATAAGCAATCTTGTCATTACCAAGTATCCACAACCCATCTTGATGATGGAAGGAAGAAGAAAATAAAAACATATCCTTGACATATACTAAATCTTAGTTGCAAAATATTGGATATATCCATTGTTCTTCCTTGCATGACTAACCTTTTTAGGTGACTAGTGTACTAGAACGAGAAGGATTGCTCAAAATTCAAGATGATCTTCATCACTCTCGAGCATCCTCAACAAGTTCACCTACGAGCAACATCGTCAACATCACTCAAAGGTATGTACTCATATCCTTGAAAAGGATTTACTCCAAGTCATGGGCTAAAGAAACTCAACTGATATGAAGACATTAATGTGATTAATCAAAAAATGGTAACCCCAATTTGAGCTTAACGTAGAGTATGACCTATGATCAAGTATCCTTGCTTGGCTCCTAAGTCAATATACTCTAATATAGGTGACTTAGTCACCGCCCATCATTTAGTTGAGAATCTTGCGCGGTTTGCTCTCTATTTGCATGATTTCTCGTAACCACTCAAATCTTATCTATTTGATGTTCTTTGTAAAAAATTCGCATTTTCTTTTTGAAACTATTCCGTTTGTCTCCGTGAAAACAGAAACTTGGTCTATCATTCGAAGTCATTGATATAAATAACTCGGTTCTACCGAAATTGCAGATGAGTTGCACTGCACAATCCCGGTACCATCGATTTATTTATCCCGGAGTCACCAATTTTCTTTGTTTTGTAAATCTATGTTTCTTTCTGTTCTTGTGATATTCTTGTTCCTTCGATGACCCCTTCATTAAAAAAATTTAGGGGGAGAATAACAAACAATACTTCGGGGGAGAAATACTTTATTCAAGGATCCCTAGCTCCAAGGAGAAGAAGACTAAAATTTGCAGAAGGGAGAGAAGTTACATTCAATGATTCCCTTAGTTCTTTTCTATGAAACCTACTTTCAATGACCCTTGTTCTCGAGGATCCCTTCCTTGTCAATGATCCTTGTCACTACTCCTACGTTTAACCTTTTTGGTATTTTATGCCAAAGGGGGAGAATATCAAAGCTTCATGCTAAAGGGAGAGTTACATGCTTATGCAAAGGGGGAGATATGATTTAGGGGGAGAGGAAAATATCAAAAGTTCACACTTATATAAACAAGGGGAGAAAACTATATTTTGGAGAAAAGTATAAAGTGAACAAAGGAGAACTTTTTCTCACCTTATCCAATCCCAATATCTACATGCTGAGATTCAGGGGGAGAGGATGAACTAATACTTTCATATCTAAGGGGAGAAAGTTCTAAATGATCTTAGAGACATATTAATCTTAAGGATTATCAACTTTTGTATGTTCTCCATATCTTGGAACTTTTGAGTTCTATTACTTTTTCTTAGTAGAATACTCTTGTGTTTTCTAACATTGTTTTCTCAAGTGTGTCTCTACTACTAGAATGCTCAAGAACTCAAGGTAAGTATATGCATCATATTCTTGATCAATATGATCTCTTGCTTCTTGCACATATTGTTTGCAAGAGTGATGTCTTGATCAAGGATATACATTTCATTCACATATATTGATGCATATAGCCAAGATACACATGACTCCTATATCCCTTCTACTATTTGTGTGTCCATGCATTCCAAAGCAACTATCCTTTAAAGGACTGCACACATTTAGGGGGAGCAAATCTAAGTCATGTATTTCTCAAAGTCTTCATTGCATACATGCATATCTTTATTTGAAGCTTTGATTGTATGTTGTCATCAATTACCAAAAAGGGGGAGATTGAAAGCACAACATTCTCCCTTGGTGGTTTTGATAATTCATGACAACATACATTGTCTCTTGGACTAACACCTCTATCTAGTGTATTTCAGAAAATAGTCCATGGAGAGTTGAGTTGGCAAAAGGATTGTAGAGATTGTGGAATTACCCCAAGATGCAAGGAAATAGGTTGGCCAAGCTTCAAGCAAGAGGACTCTACATTTTACATTTGTGAGAAATCACTTTGATTCCATAGGAAAGCCAATACTATTAAAAGGGTGTAAGGTTTTGTTGGTGAACAAAATGCTCATACGTGCACAAGTGATAGTCACCAAAAACATCCACAAACTCTCCCACCAAAGTCAATCTATAACCTAACATTCAAAATTGGTGCAACCAACATTCCTATCCTGGTGTCACCGATTCCAAACCCTAGAAAGACTCAGCCAAACCCTAGCCACTTCGGTGCAACTGATTCCATACCGGTGCCACCGAGTTTAGGTTACCAACTTTCTGTTATGAAAATTCACATTTTCGGTGCCATCGAGTTTTGTTGGTTACGAATGTTGGGTCGGCGTCACCGAGATTGGAAATCTGACGTTGGTCACCTTATCAGTGCAACCGAGATTCCTATATCGGTCTCACTGAGATTCAAAAGTTGCCACCTTTTGGTCACTTCGGTACCACCGATATTATCACATCGGTGTCACCGAGTTGGTCATTTTGTGTGTAATGGTTTGATTTTTGGGTATGCCTATATATACCCCTTCACCACCACCTACTCGAAAGAGAAGCACTCAGAACTATTCCATACCTATCCTACTCAGTTATCTGAGAGAGAACCACCTACCCTTATGTTGAGGTCAAGATCCTCCACTCAAACCATATGGATATTGATTTGTAGCCTCCCCAAGTTTCTTTCCACCAATCCCATCTCTTCTACCAAGCCAAATCTGTGAGAGAGTGATTGTGTGTTGAGGAGTCTATCATCTTGAAGCACAAGAGCAAGGAGTTCATCGTCATTACCGATCCTATTACCTTTTGGAGGGTGGTGCCTCCTATATTGGTTAGGTGTCGCTTGGGAGCCTCCTACTTTGTGTTGTGGAGTGAACCAAGAAGTTTGTAAGGGCAAGTAGACCGCCTACTTCGTGAAGATCTACCCATAGTGAGGCTAGTCCTTCATGGACAGAAGCCGTATGGAATAGTCAAGGTTGCTACTTCGTGGACCCTTATGGGTTGAGCCCTCCGTGGACTCTCGTGACCGTTACACTACGTGGGTTGAAGACTCCATAAACGTGGACGTACGATAGCACCACCTATCAGAACCACGGGTACAATCTTTGCGTCTCCTATTGCGTTTGATCTTCCTATCTCAACTCTTTACTTTACGTGTTATGTCTTCACTTTCTTCTGCCATACTTGTAGACATGCATGTGTAGGGCTATTAGACTTACTAGACTTGCTAAAAACTGTTAAAATCTGCCAACCAATTAACTTGGGAAAAGGTTAGGTTTTAAATTCCTGCTAGTAGTCTATTCACCCCCCCCCCTCTAGACACTCTACTTTCGATCCTACACCATCGTCTGCGACTTGATGGATGTGCATGGCTCGTACCGGATCTCATGGTCAGCCATGGCGATGGCCCATTTGGCGATCCAGGCGGTGGCATCCCAGCCGCTCATGATTTTGTCGAGCGGCAGCGTGCTCACCACGGTGATGGTATGCTATTGGAAGTACTACTTGACCTTCTTGGCGGCAAAGTATATGCTGTGGCACATCTTCTGGTAGTGGGGGTAGTTTTGCTTGGAGGCGGAGTGGACCTCACTCAGGTCGTAGACGGGGCGCTGGACCGGAAGCGCCCTGCCTTCCTCCAGCAGCTCCACCACTAGGACAATGCTGACGACGAGTGTGGTTGTCATGATGTACGCGAGCAAGGGATCCTTCTCTGCCGGCACGGCTAAGACAGGCATGCTAGTGAGGGCGCGCTTGAGGTCATGGAATGCCTCATCCGCCTAGTCGGTCCATCCAAACTTGGTTGTCTTCTTCATGAGTTGGTAGATGGGCAGGGCCTTCTTGCCCAGCCGGCTGATGAACCGACTGAGTGAGGCAAGGCAAACGGCAAACTTCTATACGTCGGAGAGCCAGGTCGGCTTGGGCCTGCGCTCGATGGCCTTGATCTTCTCTGGGTTGGCCTCAATGTCGTTAGCGGACAAGAAGAAACCCAGGAGCTGGCTGGATGGTACGCCGAAGACACACTTCTATGGGTTGAGTTGGACCTTGTACTCGTGCAGGTTGGAGAGGTCTCTCAGAGGTCGTCGAGGAGGATGGAATGCTTCTTAGTTTTGACGATGATATCATCCACATAGACATGGGCATTCCTATCGATCTGAGTAGGAGGCACTTCTGCATGCAGCACTGGAAGGTAGCGCCTGCATTCTTCAAGGCGAATGACATGGTGATGTAGCAGTAGGCCTCGAAGGGGGTGATGAAGGAGGTCTTCAGCCGGTCGGTCGGGTCTAGCTTGATCTGGTGGTAGCCGGAGTAGGCATCTAGGACAGCAGGTCACAGCCGGACGTGTAGTCGATCACCTGATCGATCTGGGGTGGGGCGAAAGGGTCCCTGGGACAGGCCTTGTTCAGGTTGTTGTAGTCGATACACATGCGCCGAGTCTTGTTCTATTTCAGCATCAGGACTGGGTTGGCCAACCAGTCTGGTGGAGAACTTCCATGGTGAAACCGGTTGCGATTAGCCAGGCAGTTTCTTCTCCTATAGTACGCCGCTTATCCTTAGGGGTTGCTTGATCGTCTTGGCATCCGGCCGCACATGAAGTTTTTGCTCGGCGTACTTCCTCGGAACACCCGACATGTCTTTCCGAGACCATGCAAAGATGTCTCGATTCTCATGGAGGAACTCGACAAGCTCGCCTTCCTATTTGTTGCTGAGGTTGGCGCCAATGGTGACGCGCTGCTTGGGGTTGGCCGGGTCGAGCGGCACCTGCTTGGTGTCATTGGACAGCTGGAAAGTCGCCTCGCTGGCCGGCTGGGATGGGGGAGTCGACACGGCCAGATGCTCGGCGACGTGAGCCATGAGTCGATCGAGCTACTACTTCTCCTTTGCGATCACCAGAGCCTCGGCCAGCCGACTGCCAATGCGCACGCACTCCATCGACATCTTGTAATCGCTGTTGATGGTGATGATGCCCTTCAAACCCGGCATCTTGAAGTTGAGGTAGGCGTAGTGGGGCACCGCCATGAATTTGACGAGCGTTGGTTGGCCCAGTGGCGCGTGGTAGGGACTGTCGAGGTCCACCACCTCGAACCACACCGGCTTGCAACGGAAGTGGCTCTTGTCACCGAAGAGGATGTCAAGTCGTATCTTGCTGACAGGGAGCAAGATTGCCCGAGCATGATGCCATGGAATACCGTTTGGCTCGGCTGCGGGTTATCCTCTTTGAGCCCCAGCTTTGAGTAGGGTGTCGCGGTAGAGGATGTTGATGTTGTTGCCCCCATCGATCAGCAGCTGTAGAAACGGCAGGTACGCCTCTCGGAGGTGATGGTTGGATCGAGGATGAGGGCGTAGCTGCCTGGGTTAGGCATTATCGCCAGGTGGTCCACCCGGTTCTTGGACCAGTCCATGAACTGGGGAACCGAGGGCACGGTGGCGTTCACCTCGTGCCAGAGCTGGCACTTTGCGTGTCTGTCTGTCACCTCGTTGGTGAAGATGACATGGGCCCATCCTGGTCGGGGAATTGGTCGTGCAGCCGGCCGTCATGCGGAGCTGGAGCCGGTGCCGGTGTCGGAGCTGGCGCTCGGGGCGGCGGCGGGGGGGTGATCGGAAAGCCCTCTCCCCGCGCTAGCCGCTACGAGAAACTGCACTGCTGGAGCGTTTGTGTGTTGCCGGCTTGGCTCCAGTGTGCATCTTGCAGGGTGCATCGAGCATCTGCTCGAAGGTGAGCTTGGGTTGCCAGGCGGCCTTGCTGGTCCGTTGACGCTGGCTAGCAACCTGGGCAGCCGGCTGCTCCTCTTCAACGGTGGCAACCTGCCGGCTCCCATAGTGGGGATCCTGCTGGTCAGTCTTTCGCTTGTTGTTTTGCTGCTGCCGGTTGTCAACAGCCGGTCGTGGCGCGGCAGGCGGTGAGGTCACCTTGCCGGGCGTGGTGACCTTGATCCACACCGCGAAGTCAGTCGCGGCATACCTATCCGCCTTGGCCATGAGTTCCGCCAGGGTGGTCGGCTCGAAGCACATGAGTTTGTGCTTGAGGAGGGTACCGTCTCGGCAGCCATTGGAGAAGTACTGGATGACCTGCACCTTGTGCACCCCTTTGTAGGAGTTGCGGAGATCGGTCCAGCGTGTGACCTAGTCACGGAGGGACTCGTCCGGCCCCTGGACGCACAGGGCCAGCTCGCAAGGGCGACCAGGCCACTTGTAGGTGCCGGTGAAGTTGCGGACAAACTCCTCTTCGAAGTCCATCTAACCATTGATGTTGTCGGACAACAGGCTATTGAGCCAGGTCCGGGCCAAGCCAATCAGCAGGAGGGGGACATAGCGCACGGCGACACGCTTGTTTCCCCTAGCAATGTCGACTGCGGTGGTGTAGTCGATTAGCCAGTCCTCTGGCTTGGCGGTGTCGTTGTACTTCGGGGTGTCGCGAGGGAGTGTGAAGCCGGTGGAGAGCGGCTCCTCATTGATCCAGGGGCCAAAGCACGCCGGACCAATCAGGCCCTCCTCCTCCAGGAGGGCCGACTGCACCAATTGGTCGATGCGGGTGCGAGCATCATTCGCGCTCCGAGGGACGCGTGGGCCAAGCCGGGCCGCCAGCTCGGGGCAGACCAACGGTGCGGGCAAGCGCGCGCGTTCCTATCATGGAGGCGGAGTGTGAGCACGTAGGCGTCGGTTGTCTCCCTCCAACACATCGCCGCACTGGCTAATGACGGTCAGCTGCTCGTTCCCGTGCTGGGAATGCCCATTGCGGGAGCCGCAGAGGAAGGAACCTTCTGGGCCGGCGAGCGCTAGCCGGCCGTTGGTAGGGCATCCCCCTCGGGAGGGGGAATCTCGAAGCCGACGTTAGCCCGGTCAATCTGGGCCTGCTGCGCGTTGGCAGTGACGATGAGGTCTTGGATGTGCCGCTCCTGCTGCACACGTTCTTCGCCCTCCACGCTGGCCAGATCGGCATAGGCCACCTTGACGTCCCTCATGTTGGTCGTCGACGCGTCGTAGGTGGGATGCTTGCCACAAAGGATTTCCGCAACCACACGGTCGCGGCTAGGGACGTCCATGCGCCGGCTAGGCTCATTGCCGGCAGGGGTGATGCCATAGGCGGAATTGTGCTCGCGCTGCACGGACTCCATCCGGCGCTTGGCGGTGGCGAGGGAGGTTGCCACTGCGAACAGCAGTTGGTGAGCCGCCTCCAGCTCGGTCGTAGCCATAGCCGGGTTAGTCGGTAGCGCGATGGGGGTGCTGAGGCCCGGGATCATGGAGTCGAGGGGGTCGGAAGTGCGAGGGCCGGCAGCCGTGGTAGCCGTCAGCGATGCTGCCCTAGTGCGAGCCGCCGCGGCGTTCGCTCCTCTTCCACCTTGGCACGACCGGTGCTCGTAGTGGAGCCGGTGGCCATCACCTCCGCGTGGACACGAGCATCGTCAGTGTCGCGCGAAGCAGCCATGACAACGGACGAGGGTGGGTCAAGGCAGTTGAGCACCCCGCTGGGGTACAAGTTAGTAGTTGGCTCGTCGGTGAGACGCGGCCTTCCGAAGCGCTTGGCAAGGTCGGAGATGTAGGGCGAGGCGTCATCGCTGCACAGCTCGCTGAAGAGGTCGGCGGTGATGCCTCCGTGGCTGGTGGGAAGGAGGTTCCGCGCTGTGGAAGTGAGCCCCACGGGCGTGCTAATCCGTCCGGACGCGGAGCGCCTGGAGGAGTTGGCGAGGGGTCCTGCCCGGAGCGTTACTCCAGGTGGTGCCGTGTATGGCCTCATGGTGGGTGCCAACTGTCGTTGTTTTATCACAATAGGTGACATGGGGTGGCTTATCGAGAGTGGTTGGGGTTGAAGGATGTCGGCGGGCTCCGATAACAGGATCGGGGACAAGCGGTGCGCGACACATAGTGTACCCAGGTTCGGGGCCCTTCGAGGGAGGTAATACACCTAGTCCTACTTGTCTGGTTAAGGGATCAAGAGGTCTACAATGATACTCCTCGAATTGTTGGCTATAGGAGGAGAAGGAGCTTGCTATCTCTCCTTGCATCTCTACGTGAGTGTGGGTGTGTGTGCGGGAATGTCCGACCCCCTGCATGGGGTGGATCCAGGGGGGTTTATACGCCAACCCCCTAGATTACAATATACATACAAGGTGTTGGGGGACCCGGCTTGCAGTCTCTCTAGCTGGTTGAGGCCCCCCCGGTTAAGGAGTCTATCACTAGTAGGGCCCACCGGCTGCAGGCTCCCATCGAGAGTCGGAGAGGGGCCCGCTAGCATGCCACCTCTATTGGTGTGTGCTTGTCATGCCGTGGCACGGGTCATCTTGTGCGGCATCGTCTTGCGGTAGCCGGCCGTGGTTAGCGGTACGGTCAGCCACACTGTAGCCTCAAGGAAGGAGAAGAATAGGCGTGGCTATAGTGCGGCCGCGGTCAAGAGGTATAGAATCTATATTTTGCATTTTGTGAGAAATCACATTTGATTCCATAGCAAAGTCAATACTATTAGAAGGGGATGAGGTATCTATGATGATCTGGTTGCTCAAGTGCTTAGAGTTAGCCACCAAAAACCCTT
This sequence comes from Hordeum marinum, assembly GCA_022496015.1. Taxonomy (NCBI): domain Eukaryota; kingdom Viridiplantae; phylum Streptophyta; class Magnoliopsida; order Poales; family Poaceae; genus Hordeum; species Hordeum marinum. The sequence continues at coordinate 273,191,980 of CM039674.1, read as the reverse complement.
CTCCCACAAATATATTCTGTCCAAACCCCAAAGTACAAATTCGGTGCCACCAAGTTTCCAAAATCGTCCCTACCGAGTTTTACCATATAAAGAATCTAGAGCCAACCCTAAATCCTTGGAGACACCAAGTCCCATGTCGGTGCAACCGTAAAGAGTGGCAAAGTTGCTAGTGTCCATTTGCTAAAAATCAGAATTTCCGATTTTTACAAATGGGTCACACCGAGTTCGTGTAACTGCCTAGGCCAGCCAAAATCGGACTCATCGAGATTTATATATTGGCCTCACCGAAACGCCAAAAGTTGTCACATTTTGCTCTAGTCGGCGCAGCTGAGTTTTTGCTTCGGTTTCACCGAGTTAGCAATAATGTTGTAAAGGTTGGATTTTTGGAGAATCCTATATATACACCTCCACCTCCCTCTCATTCGTAGATGGAGCACTTAGAAGAAGCCAACACTTGCCCCATCCATTTTCCAAGAGAGAACCACCTACTCATGTGTTGAGATCAAGATCTTCCACTCCAACCACTACCAAACCAAATCTCTAAGAGAGTAATTGTGTGTTGAGGAGACTATCTTTTGAAGCACAATCCATACCACATCTATTACCTTTTGGAGAGTGGTGTCTCCTAGATTAGTTAGGTGTCGGTTGGGAGCCTCTGACTTCATGTGGAGTTGAACCAAGAAGTTTTTAAGGGCCAGGAGATATCCAACTTCATGGAGATCTACCCCGAGTGAGGCTAGTCCTTTGTGGGTGTAAGCCATGATGGAATAGACAAGGTTGCTACTTGGTGGACCCTTCATGGGTGGATCCCTCCGTGGACTCTCGCAACCGCTAACCTCCATGGGTTGAAGTCTCCATCAGCATGGACGTATGATAGCACCACCTATCGGAACCACAGGAAAAATCTTCGAGTCCCATTGTGTTTGATCTTCCTATCTCTACTCCTTACTTTCATGTGCATGTCTTTACTTTCCGCTGTCATACTTGTTGACTTACATGTGTAAGGTGTGCTAGACTTGCTAGAATTGCTAAATCTTGCCAACCATTCAAATTGGTAAAAGGTTTGCCAAGTAGTCTATTCACCCCCTCCCCTCTAGACGTCCCTTCTCGATTATGGAGCCATCGACGTGATGCAGACTCCCAGCTGGAGTTGTCCGCTAGAGGAGTGGTTGACCGGCAATGACGGACCGGTGCCATTGGCGATTGGGGGAGAAGCAAACTAGAGAAGCTACAAGGAGAGAGGGGATGGATGCGATGTGGAGTAGCCGGACGTGAGGGTTTATAAAGCAGGCCGACGAGCATTACGGGTTTGGGGGATTTCGCCGAGCCAGGCGGGAACATGCACGTGTGTGTGTGGGAACTGGCTCACAGACGCCTTTTTGAAATGATGCTTGGCTAAACGAAATGCATGTTTGGTGCTGAAGCCTGCACTGGAATCCTCGGGCGGGAATGTGGTGAGAAGATGTGACGGAGGAGGAATACATGATAAGTACAGAAACGATTAAAAATAAAAAAAATGTTTGCATTTTATTACATAGCAAACGCTAGTTCTCTACGCACCGTTGCGAACTGCTCAATCATGAGGTTGCTCGCGGTTTGGGTGGTCGTGATGCGCTCTGCTGGCGACCATCCACGTGTGAATGGTCATGTACGTTTGGGCTGCCATATGCATGTGGTTGTGTTGCACCCGCCGCCGGCATGCAGTTACGTGCGCTACGATGTAGTTAAGCGTTGAAAAACCTGACATGCGGACGTGTCGAAATTCCAGGATGTTCTCGCGCTCACCCACTTATTCCCGTGGCCATTTACCTTCATCTATTCTACCTTCCTATCGCGCCACACAACACAAGAAGCACACCCACGACGACAAATATAGAGAGGCTGCACTCTTCATCTCTTCAACCTTCCTGCTCAGACCCAATGGCGGTGATCCCAAGGGTTGCCGATGTCCAGCAATTGCCAGCTGATACGTCTCCATCGTATATATAATTTTTGATTGTTTCATGCCAATATTATACAACTTTTACATACTTTTAGCAACAATTTATATGGTTTATTGGACTAACCTATTGATCCAGTGCCCAATGCTAGTTCCCGTTTTTTGTGTGTTTTTGTTTTGTAGAAATTCCATATCAAACGAAGTCCAAACGTGATAAAACTTTACGGAGATTTTTTGGAATATTTATGAATTTTGAGAAGTGGAATCAACACAAACGGAGTCCCGCAGCCTCTACCAGGGCACGGGCCAAGGCCCAAATGCGGCCTGGTGGACCGTGCCCACCTCGTATGTCGGTTCGAGCTCTCCTGCGGGTGTAATAAAGCTAATTTTTGGATAAAAACCCCTAAAAATTTCAGCCCGATCGGAGTTACGTATCTCTGGGAATATAAGAAATGGTTTTCGGCCAGAAAACAAGAACGCGAAACGAAAGAGAACGGAGAGGGAGATCCAATCTCGGAGGGGCTCCCGCACCTCTCCCACCATGGAGGCCATATACTAGAGGGGTAACTCTCCTCCCATATATGGGGGAGTCCAAGGAATAAGAAGAAGGAGGGAATCTCTCTCCCCCTCTCTCCCGGTGGCGCTGGAATGCCACCGGGGCAAGGATCGTGACGGCGATCTACATCAACAACCTCGCCGCCGTCAACACCAACTCTCTCCCCCTCTTGCAGCGGTGTAACACCTCTCTTCCCCGCTGTAATCTCTACTTCAACATGGTGCTCAACTCCATATATTATTTCACAATGATATTTGGCTATCCTATGATGTTTGAGTAGATATCTTTTGTCCTATGGGTTAATTGTGGTATGATGTTATGGATGTGAGTTGTATGTTGATATGGTGTTGTCCTATAGTGCCCTCCGAGTCGCGCAAACGTGAGGGATCCCCGTTGTAGGGTGTTGCAATATGTTCATGATTTGCCTATGATGTGTTGCTTGAGTGACAGAAGCATAAACCCGTGTAGGTGGGTTGTTGTGTATGGGAGTAAAGAGAACTTGATACTTAATGCTATGGTTGGGTTTACCTTAATGATCTTTAGTAGTTGTGGATGCTTTCTAGAGTTCCAGTCATAAGTGCATATGATCCAAGTAGAGAAAGTATGTTAGCTCATGCCTCTCCCTCATTGCATATAACAAGTATCTATTGTATCATATTCAATTGCCTAGGTACAATCTTTCTCTTGTGTTACAAAAAGCTTGCTACTGCACTACTAAGCTTATTTCTTGCAAAGTACCCATAGTTTTATTCCCGCAAAGTAGTTTCATTTTTGTTCTAAATAAAGCAAACGCTAAGTGTGCATAGAGTTGTATCAGTGATCGATATAACTTGAGGGAATATTTGCTCTACCTTTAGCTCCTCGTTGGGATGCGACACTCTTACTTATCGAAAAAGGCTACAAACGACCCCCTACACTTGTGTGGATGAATTTTATACTAACGGATCTTACCAGTCTTCTGTTAAGTTTTGTGTGGATGAAGTGTTCGAAGATCGAGGAGGTCTCTATATGAGGAGAATAAGGAGAGGCAAGAGTTGAAGCTTGGGGATGCCCAAGACAACCCAAGTAAATATCCAAGGAGACTCAAGCGTCTAAGCTTGGGGATTCCATGGAAGGCATCCCATCTTTCTTCAACAAGTATCGGTATGTTTTTGGATTTGTTTCATTTATGTGATATGTGCAAATCTTGGAGCGTCTTTTGCGTTTAGTTTATGCACCATGTTGGTATGAGATAGTCCATGGTTGATTTACAGAATGCTCATTGAATTTCACTTATATCTTTTGAGTATGGCTTTATAGAATGCTTCATGTGCTTCATCATTTGAAGTTTGGATTGCATGTTTCTCTTGACATAGAAAACCGTTATTTGAAGAATGCTCTATTGCTTCATTTATATTTATTAGAGCATGGTATTTTGTAGAAAGAATTAAACTCTCTTGCTTCACTTATATCTATTTAGAGAGTCAACAGGAATTGATCATTTGCATGGTTAGTCATAAAATCCTACATAAAACTTATGGATCACTGAATATGATATGTTTGATTCCTTGCAATGGTTTTGCGATATAGAGATGATAATATCTGGGAGGTATTAGTGGATGATCATGTTTAGTAAGATATTGGTGTTAAGGTTTGTGATTCCCGAAGCATGAACGTATAGTCTCTCGTTATGCTACGAAGTTGGAGCACAATTTATCCTTTGTCTATCTTTGTGTGAAGGTCGGGGGCGCGCGATGGTTAACTCCTACCAACCTCCCCCCTACGGGCATGCGTAGTAATACTTTGCTTCGAGGGCTAATAAACTTTTTCAATAAGTATGTGAGTTGTTTATGACTAATGTGAGTCCATGGATTATACACACTCTTACCTTTGCGCAATTTGCTAGCCTCTACGGTACCGTGCATTGCCCATTCTCACCTCGAGAGTCGGTGCAAACTTCATCGGTGCATCCAAATCCCGTGATATGATACGCTCTATAACACATAAGCCTAATTATATCTTCCTCAAAAAAGCCACCATACCTACCTATTATAGCATTTCCATAGCCATTCCGAGATATATTGCCATGCAACTTCCACCACTTCCATTTTGATGACTTGAGCATTAATTATCATATTGCTTTACATGATCGTAAGATAGCTAGCATGATGTTTCCATGGCTTGTCAATTTTTTAGATATCTTTTCTATGTTAGATCATTGAATTCATATATAGACTTTGAATTATAATATTGAGTTGTAAGTAAATAGAAGTGTGATGATCATCATTATTAGAGCATGTCCCAATGAGGAAATGATGATGGAAACTATGATTCGCCCACAAGTCGGGATGAGGCTTCGGACAAAAAAGAAGAAAAAATAGAAAAGAAAAGAAAAGAAAAAAAAGGAAAGAAAAAATAATGAGAGACAAAGAGAGAAGGGGCATGCTAATTCCACACTTGTGCTTCAAAGTAGCACCCTATTTTTCATATAGAGAGTCTCCGATTTTGTCACTTTCATATACTAGTGGGTATTTTTCATTATAGAGTTAGATGCACACCCACTTAGTTTTCATACTGAGCTTTCATACACTTGTAGCTCTTAGTGCATCCATTGCATGTCAATCCCTACTCCTCACAATGATATCTATTGATGGGCATCTCCATAGCCCGTTGATACGCTGCGTTGATGCGAGACTTTCTTCTCCACTTTTATCTGTTTGAAACATACCACCATATTCTATTCCACCCATAGTGCTATATCCATGGCTTGCGCTCACGTATTGCATGAGAGTTGAAAATGCTGAAGCGTGTTAAAAAGTATGAACCAATTGCTTGGCTGACACGGGGGTAGTACATGATTTATACTTTGTGTTAAGAAGACCGAGCATGACAAGACTATATGATTTTGTGGGGATAGCGTTCTTTAGCCTAGATATTTGGAAAGACATGGTATTTTGTTGGGATGCCTGAGTATTAATGTCTTCATGTCAAAATAAAACTATTGCTTTGAATCACTCATGTCTTAATATTCATGCCATGATTATATATATGATGAAGATTATGCTAGGTAGCATTCCACATCAACAATTATCTTTTTTATCATTTATCTACTCGAGGACGAGCACGAGTTAAGCTTGGGGATGCTGATACGTCTCCGTCGTATCTATAATTTTTGATTGTTTCATGCCAATATTATACAACTTTTACATACTTTTGGCAACAATTTATATGATTTATTGGACTAACCTATTGATCCAGTGCCCAATGCCAATTCCTGTTTTTTGTGTTTTTTTGTTTCGTAGAAATTCCATGTCAAACGAATTCCAAACATGATAAAAATTTATGAAGATTTTGTTTAGAATATTTATCAATTTTGAAAAGTGGAATCAATACAAACGGAGTCCCACAGCCTCCACCCTCTACCAGGGCGCGGGTCAGGGCCCAAACGCGGTCTGGTGGACCGTGCCCACCTCGTATGTCGGTTGTATCTCTCCTTCAAGCGCAATAAAGCTAATTTTTTGATAAAAAATCCTCTCAAATATTCAAAACGGAAGAGAACAAAGAGGGATATCCAATCTCGGAGGGGCTCCCACACCTCCGCCGCCATGGGCCATGGACCAGAGGGGGAACTCTCCTCCCATCTAGGGGGAGGCCAAGGAAGAAGAAGGAGGAGGGGGCTCTCTCCCCCTCCCTCCCGGTGGCACCGGAACACCGTCGGGGCAAGGATCATGACGGCGATCTACATCAACAATCTCGCCGTTGTCAACACAAACTCTCTCCCCCTCTTGCAGCGGTGTAACACCTCTCTTCTCCGTTGTAATCTCTACTTAAACATGGTGCTCAACTCCATATATTATTTCACAATGATATTTGGCTATCCTATGATGTTTGAGTAAATCTCTTTTTCCCTATGGGTTAATTGTGGTATGGTGTTATGGATGTGAGTTGTATGTTGATATGGTGTTGTCCTATGGTGCCCTCTGTGTCGCACAAATGGGAGGGATCCCCGTTGTAGGGTGTTGCAATATGTTCATGATTTTCCTATGGTGTGTTGCTTGAGTGACAGAAGCATAAACCCGAGTAGGTGGGTTGTTGCGTATGGGGGTAAACAGGACTTGATACTTAATGCTATGGTTGGGTTTTACCTTAATGATCTTTAGTAGTTGCGGATGCTTGCTAGATTTCCAATCATAAGTGCATATGATCCAAGTAGAGAAAGTATGTTAGTTCATGCCTCTCCCTCATTGCATATAACAAGTATCTATCGTATCATATTCAATTGCCTAGGGACAATCTTTATCTTGTGTTACAAAAAGATTGCTACTGTACTACTTTTATTTTCTTGCCAAGTACTCATAGTTTTATTCCCGCAAAGTAGTTTGATTTTTGTTCTAGATAAAGCAAACGTTAAGTGTGCGTAAACTTGTATCGGTGGTCGATAGAACTTGAGGGAATATTTGTTCTACCTTTATCTCCTCGTTGGGATTCGCCACTCTTACTTATCGAAAAAGGCTACAAATGATCCCCTACACTTGTGGATTATCACCGGCGTCTAGTGGCAGTTCACCCTTGTTGTCAACATGGACACCCACATCAGGAACACGGACCTTCCAGTGGTGTAAACCAACGATCTGGTCACGGTGGAGAACTCCATCGACACTATTGAGCAACTTCTTGCTAATGATGACAAGTACAAAGTGGTCGGCTTCGACCTCGAGTGCACCGGCGGTCATGCTGGGTATGATTAGAAGGTTGTGCATGTGTCATCACGTACTCGTCTATCACTATTGCCTCACGCAAGGCCTTGCATGCATTTCACCTGGTTTGTCAAAAGTCCCGACTACAGGTTCGCAATGGTGGACACCACCAATGATCTAAAGGTGTTCAAGACTTTGGGCTTGGCCTGTCAGAATCTTGTCGACATCCAAGGGCAGTATAGGATATGCGGCAGCAATAAGAAGAGGAACTCCCTGGTTGACCTCGCCAAGGCCATCATCGACCCTTACTACGGACACGTGAAGGCCGAGTCCGACAAGGACAAGCCTCTCTGGCACAAGGATGAAGAACATGTCAAGTACATAGCCAAGGATGCGTACACAAGCTATGAGATGTACAAGAGGATCGCTAACATGAGGAAGTGCCTCTTTCCTGCAAACGGCAAGGGATAGCCACAAGCAGAGCAGTGGCAGAAACCGTCATCACAAGAAGTACATGTTTTCATGATCGTCTACTTCTTGTAATTTTTTATTGAGGAATGTACATGTGTTGTGTAGTCACTTATGTAATTGGATGTTCAATTTGGTTATGCAACTATGTTGTTGTTCTGTAGACAGAGCATATATAGATGTTGTGCAAACAAAGAAAATCACATATCACACGCTTAAACTAAGGAACACATTGCTGATGATTTCATCAATCGCTGACAATTGTTTACCAGCAATGTTTTGCCCACAACACACACAGCTTCTCAGGAGGAATCGTCTATGTTATTACCTGTCTTCCCACACGATTGTAATTACTGACTGGTTTGTCGAGTATCACACACACGTTCTTACGCTAGATCGTTTGTGTTCTCCTCGATCAGCGCAAACAGTTTATCCGACTGGATTGTATGACGTACATCGCACACATTTGTATTGGTTAACTGCTTGTGTTATTTTGGCTAATCGCAAATAGTTCATGAGGACCAATTGTATGCCACGTATCACACACATGTGTATTTGTTTAACCATTTGCGTTATTTCGGCTAATCTCAAACAGTTCATTTGGATCAACGGTTTGACGCGTATCGCACACGCAATTCTTTTCTAAATTGTATTTGATGGACCCAACACCACACACAGTTCGCGTTATTGGCGATGGAGCTAGAACTATACCGTACATGATTCATGCATCGCACACAGTTTGGTCGAAGGGTCTCAGATTGATGTGTCCTCTTTGGATCTTCCTGCGGTTGTGCTTGGATCTAGATCTTCTAGTTCTTGGTGTTCTCCTTGTTCTTCCTCTCATATTCCTCCATAGCTTTCGTTGCTTTGGTGGGATTTGGGAGTGAGGGACTTGACCACTTCGTGTTCTCTTGCCATTACATTAGTTGCATCAATTTGAGTTCTCCACGCCCATGGTGACGTCAAAGTGAAAAGTTGAGAAGCTTACTACTCTTGGGTGCTTGGTACCCTAGAGCTTGTTCCTCGTGGGTGCTTGGGCGCCCTAGATGGTTGGTGATGCTACGGAGCTCAATCATTATGGTGTAAAGCTCAAGGCAAGCGTCGGAGTCTCCAATTAGGATGTGGAGATTGCCTCGAGCAATTTGTACGGGTTTCAGTGACTGCCCCCAAGGGTTGCCAAAGTGTATGGGTACCGGTTACCGCCCCCAAGGGTTTCCAATTGTATGGGTTCAAGGGTCCCTTAGTGGAATCACGGCATCTTGCATTGTGCGAGGGCGTGAGGAGATTAAGGTGGCCCTAGTGGCTTCTTCGGGAACATTGTGCTTCCACTCCGCTCCAAACGGGGATTAGCATCCGCAAGGGTGTGAACTTCGGGATACAGCGTCGTCTCTGCGTGCCTCTTATCTCTTACCCGAGCCCTTTACGTATGCACTTTAATTTGTGATAGCCATAGTGTTTCTTCTTATATATCTTGCTATCACTTAGTTGTTTATCTTGCTTAGCATAAGTTGTTGGTGCACATAGGTGAGCCTAGTTGTTTTAGGTTTTGTGCTTGACAAATTAAATGCTAGTTTTATTCCGCATTTGTTCAATCCTAAACCATTGCTATTTTAAAACGCCTATTCACCCCGCCCGCCCCTATGCGACATCCATGATTTTTTATAGGGTCACCTCAGCCAATGCTGACCCAGGTCGGGGTGCGCTGGCACCTTGACCCTTTCGGTGGAAGAGAAGGTGTCATTGAGCAACCAGTCCTCGCCGAACTTGGCGAGCTCGACGTCCATGAAGCGGCGACGCTACGTGGTCCTCTCGGTGTTGGTAAGTGGCCGGTTGAGAGCACGACCTCCGCGAGGTCAGGGTCAGCGCGGATCCAGGTTGGCACCTCATCAGACTTGGCAAAGGCTGAGTGGTTGTAGGATCGAGAGAGGCGTGTCTAGAGGGGGGGTGAATAGACTACTAGCAGAAATTTAAAACCTAACCTTTTCCCAAGTTGTTTGGTTGGCAGATTTTAATAGTTTTAACAAGTCTAACAGCCCTACACATGCATGTCTACAAATATGGCAGCGGAAAGTAAAGACATTTCACATGTAAGTAAAGCGATGGGATAGGAAGATCAAACGCAATAGGAGACGCAAGGATTTTTCCCATGGTTCTAATAGGTGGTGCTATCGTACGTCCACATTTATGGAGTCTTCAATCCACGGAGGGTAACGGTCGCGAGAGTCCATGGAGGGCTCTACCCACAGAGGGTTCCACGAAGAAGCAACCTTGACTATTCCATACGGCTTCCATCCACGAAGGACTAGCCTCACTATGGGTAGATCTTCACGAAGTAGGCGATCTCCTTGCCCTTACAAACTTCTTGGTTCACTCCAAAACATGAAGTAGGAGGCTCCCAAGCGACACCTAACCAATCTAGGAGGCACCATCGTCCAAAAGGTAATAGGCTCGGTAATGACGATGAACTCCTTGCTCTTGTGCTTCAAGATGATAGACTCCTTAGCACACAATCTCTCTCACACACAGATTTGGCTTGGTAGAAGAGATGGGATTTGTGGAAAGCAGCTTGGGAAGGCTAGAAATCAAGATCCATATGGTTGGAGTGGAAGATCTTGACCTCAACACAAGGGTAGGTGGTTCTCTCTTAGAAAACTAAGTAGGATAGGTATGGAATAGTTCTGAGTGCTTCTCTTGCGAGTGGGTGGTGGTGAAGGGGTACATATAGGCATCCCCAAAAACCCGACCATTACACACAATAAGTCAGACTCGGTGACACCGATGGGTAAATCTCGATGGTACCGAAGTGACTAAAATTGGCAACTTTTGAATCTCGGAGGGACCGATATACAATTCTCGGTTGCACCGACAAGGTGACCAACAGTCAGATTTACCAAACTCGGTGACGCCGATTCACCATTCTCGGTCGGACCGAAAATGAGAACTTGCGTAACAGAAAGTTGGCAACCCAACTCGGTGGCACGGAGTGCAGTGTCGGCTGCACCGAAGTGTTAGGGTTTGGCTGAGTATGTCTAGGATTTGGAACTCGGTGGCACCGGGATAGGAATGTTGGTTGCACCGATTTGCATGTTTGGCTTAGGACAAACTTTGGTGGGAGAGTATGTGGATGTTTTGGTGACTGTCACTTGTGCACGTTTGAGCATATTGTTCACCATCAAAATTTTACCCCCTTTTAATAGTATTGGCTTTCCTATAGACTCAAAGTGATTTCTCACAAATGTAAAATGTAGGGTCCTCTTGCTTGAAGCTTGGACAACCTATTTCCTTGAATCTTGGGGTGATTCCACAATCTCCACAATCCTTTTGCCAACACAACTCTCCATGGACTAATATCTAAAATACGCTAGATAGAAGTGTCAGTCCAAGAGACAATGTATGTTGTCATGAATTATCAAAACCACCAAGGGAGCATGTTGTGATTTCAATATCCCCCTTTTTGGTAATTGATGACAACATACAATAAAATCTTCAATTAAAGATATGCATGGATGCAATGAAGACTTTGAGAAACACATGACTTAGATTTCCTCCCCCTAGATGTGTGCAGTCCTTTAAAGGATAGTTTCTTTAGAGTGCATGGACACACTTATGAATGAAAGGGATATGAGTCATGTGTATCATGGCTATATGCATCAATATCTGTGAGTGAATTGTATATCCTTGATCAAGACTTCACTCTTGCAAACAATATGTGCAAGAAGCAAGAGATCATGTTGATCAAAGATATGATGCATATACTTACCTTGGGTTCTTAAGCATTCTAGTAGTAGATACACACTTGAGAAAACAATGTTAGGAAACACAAGAGTGTTCTACTAAACAAAAGCAATAGAACTCAACAAGTACCAGGATGTAGAGAACATATAAAATATGATAATCATTAATATTGATATGTCTCCACCTTTAGCATTAATCTATTACATCTTTTCTCCCCTTTGATATAAATATGGTAGTACATCCTCTCCCCCTGAATCTCAGCATGTAGATAATGGGATCGGATAGGGTGAGAAAAGCAATCCTTTGTTCACTTGAGACTTTTCACCAAAAGTAGTTTTTTTCCCCTGCATCATTGTTGCTCTCCTTGATTATATAAGTGTGAACTTTTGATATTTTCCTCTCCTCCTAAATCATATCTCCCCCTTTGCATCAGCATGTAACTCTCCCTTCAGCATGAAGCTTTGATATTCTCCCCCTTTGGCATAAAGTACCAACAAGGTTAAACTTGGGAGTAGTGACAGGGATCATTGATAAGGAAGGAATCCTGGAGATCAAGGGTCATTGAAAGTAGGGTCCATTAAAAGACTAAGGGAATCATTGAATGTAACTTCTCTCCCTTTGGCAAATTTGAGGTTTCTTCTCCTTGGAGCTAGGGATCCTTGAATAAAGAATTTCTCCCCCGAAGAGTTGTTTGTTCTTATCCATATATATATATATATATATATATATGTATATATATATATATTGGAAGGGGTCATCGAAGGCAAATAAGCAATATCAAAGAAACTCATATTTTGAAAGAAAAAGAAAATCGGTGACACCGGGATAAATAAGTCGATAGTGCTGAGATTGTGTTGTGCAGCTCATCTGCAGATTCGGTAGGACCAAGTTATCTATATCGGTGTCACGAAAAGATAAACCAAGATTCAGTTTTCAGTGAGACAAACGAAATTGTTCCAAAAAGAAAAACAGGCGAAAGATTTACAAAGGACATCAAATAGATAAGATTTGAGTGGTTACGAGAAATCATACAAATAGAGAGCAAACCACGCAAGATTCTTAACTAAATGATGGGCGATGACTAGGTCACCTATATTAGAGTATATTGACTTAGGAGCCAAGCAAGAATACTTGATCATAGGTCATACTCATTGTTTAAGCTCGAAATGGGGTTACCATTTTTCGATTAAGCATTTTGATGTCTTCATATCACTTGAGTTGCTTTAGCCCATGTCTTGGAGTAAAGCCTTTTCAAGGACATGTGTACATACCTTGAATGATGTTGATGACGTTACTCGTAGGTGAACTTGTTGAGGATGCTCGAGATTTATGAAGATCATCTTGAATTTGAAGCAATCCTTCTCATTCTAGTACACTCATCACCTACAAAGGTTAGTCATGCAAGGAAGAGCAATGGATATATCCTATTGACATGATACTACTTATAGATTTTGCAACTAAGATCAAGTATATGTCAAGGATATGCTTTTGTTGTCTTCTTCCTTCCATCATCAAGAGAGGTTGTGGATACTTGGTAATGACAAGGTTGCTTATGATTGGAGTTGATGGCAATCTTGTGGAATGAAGTTCTTCCAAGTACCTACAAAAGGTTAGATGCAATACAAGGGAGCATAGAATTCCATGGCATATGATAATGAGTTATGGGTACATGGAGATAATAATAAAGCTCATGCCCTTTCTTGCAACCGAGTGAGTCTAGCTCAAGTTTGAAGCATCAATGATGTTCAACTCACTCCTCAAATGACAAAATGTTTTCTCATCAAGTGGCTTGGTGAAGATGTCGGCCAATTGTTTGTTAGTGCAAACATGCTAAGATTGATATCTCCTTTGGCAACATGACCATGAATGAAATGATGTCGAACTTGAATATGCTTGGTTCAAGAATGTTGCACAGGATTATGTCCAATTTCAATAGCACTTTCAGTGTCGCAAAGTAATGGAACATTTTTAACATGAATACCATAATCCTTAAGCATTTGTGTCATCTATAGTAATTGCGCATAACAAGATCCAGCAGAAATATACTTACCTTCGGCAGTAGATAGAGATACCGAGTTTTGTTTCTTGGAGGACCAAGACACAAGAGATCTACCTAAAAATTGACAAGTACCCGAGGTGGATTTCCTATCAACCTTGTCAACGGCATAGTCCGAATCGGAATAGCCAACAAGATTAAAAGAAGATCCCTTGGGATACCAAATGCCAAAGTTTGGTGTTTGTATCAAGTATCTCACAATACGTTTCACAGCCAAAAGATGACACTCTTTAGGTGCAGCTTGATATGTAGCACACATGCAAACACTAAGCATAATATCAGGATGAGATGCACACAGATATAATAGTGAACTAATCATAGAACGATAAACCTTTTGATCAACCGGTTCATCCTCCCTGGTAAGGTCAACATGTCCACTAGTGGTCATAGGAGTTTTCATACCTTTGCAATCCTACATGTTGAACTTCTTCATCAAGTCCTTGGTATACTTAGTTTGAGAGATGAAAGTTCCTTCTCTTGATTGCTTGATTTGCAATCCAAGAAAGAATTTTAGCTCGCACATCATAGACATCTCATACTTCTCGGACATCAACCTTCCGAATCTTTCACTAAATTGAGGGTTAGTGGAACCAAAGTTAATATCATCCACATAAATTTGGCATACAAATAATTCTCCATTAACTCTCTTAGTGAACAAGGTTGCATCAATTTTTTCAATTTCAAAACCTTTTTCGATGAGAAACTTCATTAAGCATTTATACCAAGCACGAGGGGATTGCTTAAGACCATAAAGAGCTTTGCGAAGCTTGTAAACATGATTAGGTTTCTTAGGATTCACAAAACCAGGTGGTTGCTTAACATAGATTTCTTCCTCTATTTCACCATTTAAAAATGCAGTTTTGATGTCCATTTGATAAAGCGTGATATCATGGTGATTAGCATAGGCAAGAAGAATACGAATCGCTTCAAGTCTAGCAACGGGGGTATAGGTCTCACCGTAGTCCATACCTTCGGCTTGCGTATATCCTTGAGCTACGAAACGAGCCTTGTTGCTTACAACTTGACCATCTTCGTCTTGTTTGTTTCGAAACACCCATTTGGTTCCGATGATGTTGTGCTCATCTTCGGGCTTCTCCACGAGTGTCCACACTTCGTTCCTCTTGAAGTTGTGTAGCTCTTCATGCATTGCGTTCACCCAATCTACGTCTTCAAGAGCTTGTTTTACCGTTAAAGGCTCAATGCTAGAGATGAAGGAATAATGCTCACAAAAGTTAACTAGACGGGTTTTAGAGCGAGTGATTCTCCCTGTTTGTATATCACCAAAGATTTGGTTTAGGGGATGGTTCTTGGTCACTTGAGCTCGATCACGGGTCAGCTTCCGATTGTTGGATGGTGGAGCTTCTTCTTCATTGTCATCTCGTTCATCTTAGTTGTTGTTGAAGGTGGCGTTCCCTTGAGGTGGTGGTGAAGGTGGTTGTGGTGGATATTCATGATGTACTTCCTCCTCTTCATCATCTTGTCGTGTACCGCTCGTGGACGCCTCCATGTTGTGTTGAGGTTCACCTTGACGTGAAGTAGGGGCTTCCACTTGAGTTGATGAAGTACTTTCCTTCACCTCCATGGGACGAATTTTGCCGATGGGTAGATCTAGTATGGCTTCCGAAGGATCCTTATCACCTACATCATTTGGAAATTGTTTGACTTGTGAACCATTAGATTCATCAAACTTCACATCTACCATCTCTTCAACTTTTCGAGTGAAGTTGTTGTAGACACGGTAAGTGTGAGAGTTCGATCCGTAACTAAGTAGGAATCCTTCATGAGATTTAGGACCAAATTTAGTACGACGATGCTTATCAAGAATGTAGCACTTTGAGCCAAATACCCGAAAGTATCCGACTTGGGGTTTGTTACCGGTGAGTAGCTCGTATTCCGTTTTACTGAGAAGCTTGTGCAGGTAAAGTCGGTTTGTGGCATGACATGTTGTTTCAACTGCTTCTGCCCAAAAGTTTCTTGGCGTCTTGTATTCGTCAAGCATCATTCTTGCCATCTCAATGAGTGTCTGGTTCTTCCTCTCAACAACTCCATTTTGTTGAGGTGTGTACGTAGCCAAGAACTCATGTGAGACACCTTCTTCGTCAAGAAAGGTATCCACATGGGTGTTATTGAACTATGATCCGTTATCGCTTTGAACCTTCTTGATCTTCACTTCAAACTGATTTTGCGCTTTGCGAGCGAAGTTCTTGAAGATCTTTTGAACCTTCGACTTATCATCAAGAAAGAATACCCATGTAAATCTAGAAAAATCATCAACTATAACTAGACCATAGGAATTTCCACCAAGACTCTTGTAAGCATTGGGACCAAAAAGATCCATGTGAAGTAACTCAAGTGGTCTCCTAGTAGTCATGATGTTCTTAACTAGATGACTTCCACCTACTTTCTTTCCAGCTTGACAAGCACTACAAAGTCTATCTTTGTCAAAGATAACATCTTTAACACCAAGTATATGATCACCTTTGATTAGCTTATCTAGATTTCGCATACCTACATGTCCAAGTCTTCTATGCCAAAGCCAACCTTTAGAAGATTTTGCAATTAAACAAGTGCGAGGCCTGGATCTTTTAGTGAAGTCAACAATGTATGGATCACCTCTACGGAAACCGGTAAAGAGCATTTTATGATTATCTTGACGAAACACTTGGCAATCGACTTTCGTGAATAAAACATTGAAACCAAAGTCGGTAAGTCTAGATACGGAAAGAAGATTGTAGCCAAGGGATTCAACAAGCATAACATTTTGAATAGAGCTATCATGGGATATGGCCACCTTACCAAGGCCAAGTACCTTACCCTTAGAGTTGTCTCCAAAGGTCACGTACTATCGCGGACCTTGATTAGGCATGATCTCTTGGAACATGTCTCTATCACTGGTCATATGATCCGTACATCCGCTGTCAAGAATCCACTCTTTTCCTCTGGACATGTTATCTCTAAAGTTTGCCAAAAGACTCAAATTCTTCATGATCTTCTCATACTCGATGTCGAACAACTCATATTCTTCATAGTAGCCATGTTCCACATTGTCATCATCAAGTGGGAAATCCTCGTCATAAAGAACAATGAATTCGTTAGAATAGTGATCATGACAATGCTCAAGTTTATGAACGCGAATGGCTTCAAAGATAATGTTGTTGATAGTGGTGACATCTCCTTTAGCACGCATAAGATCACGAAGCTCAAATAAGCATTTATCAAAGTTTGGATCACTGGGCTTCATTTTGTGAAAGTCAACAGTTTTATGAAGAATTTCATCAAGATTTCCTAGAGAAAGATTTGGATATCGTTTCTCCAAATCAGTCCATAAGGTATAAGCACATGCAAAGTTCTTCATTTGAGAAAGCACGAATCTTGGTAAACCTCTAACAATAAGATTGACAGTTCTAAGGTTACCAAGCATGTTAATTTCCTCTTCGTGTGTGGGATGCAATTCATCAATGGGGAGCACATCGAGATTTTCTATATATTTAGTCAAATGGAATATATTGAATAGATCAATCATGGCATTCTTCCATTGACTATAGTACTCTTCATCAAGAATGGGCACTCTACAACTCAAACTCTCTACTCTAGACACATCCATCTTCCTCCATGGTGATTAAACCAAAGCAATGGAGACCAAGGCTCTGATACCACCTATAGGATTGAGAGAGGCGTGTCTAGAGGGGGGGTGAATAGACTACTAGGAGAAATAAAACCTAACCTTTTCCCAAGTTGTTTGGTTGGCAGATTTTAATAGTTTTAACAAGTCTAGCAAGTCTAACAGCCCTACACATGTATGTCTACAAATATGGCAGCGGAAAGTAAAGACATTTCACAAGTAAGTAAAGAGATGGGATAGGAAGATCAAACGCAATAGGAGACGGAAGGATTTTCCCGTGATTCCGATAGGTGATGCTATCGTACATCCACGTTTATGGAGTCTTCAACCCATGGAGGGTAACGGTCGCGAGAGTCCACGAAGGGCTCTACCCATGAAGGGTTCCACGAAGAAGCAACCTTGACTATGTCGTACGGCTTCCGTCCACGAAGGACTAGCCTCACTATGGGTAGATCTTCATGAAGTAGACGATCTCCTTGCCCTTACAAACTTCTTGGTTCACTCCACAACACGAAGTAGGAGGATCCCAAGCGACACCTAACCAATCTAGGAGGCACCACCCTCCAAAAGGTAATAGGCTCGGTAATGACGATGAACTCCTTGCTCTTGTGCTTCAAGATGATAGACTCCTCAACACACAATCTCTCTCACACACACAGATTTGGCTTGGTAGAAGAGATGGGATTTGTGGAAAGCAACTTGGGGAGACTAGAAATCAAGATCCATATGGTTGGAGTGGAAGATCTTGACCTCAACACAAGGGTAGGTGGTTCTCTCTCAGAAAACTGAGTAGGATAGGTATGGAATAGTTCTGAGTGCTTCTCTTTCGAGTGGGTGGTGGTGAAGGGGTATATATAGGCATCCCCAAAAATCCAACAGTTACACACAATAAGTCAGACTCGGTGACACCGATGTGTAAATCTCGGTGGTATCGAAGTGACTAAAAGTGGCAACTTTTGAATCTCGGAGGGACCGATATACAATTCTTGGTTGCACCGACAAGGTGACCAACGGTCAGATTTACCAAACTCGGTGACGCCGATTCACCATTCTCGGTCGGACCGAAAATGAGAACTTGCGTAACAGAAAGTTGGCAACCCAACTCGGTGGCACCGAGTGCGGTGTCGGTTGCACCGAAGTGTTAGGGTTTGGCTGAGTCTGTCTAGGGTTTGGAACTCGGTGGCACCGGGATAGGAATGTTGGTTGCACCGATTTGCATGTTTGGCTTAGGATAGGCTTTGGTGGGAGAGTATGTGGATGTTTTGGTGACTGTCACTTGTGCACGTTTGAGCATATTGTTCACCATCAAAACTTTACCCCCTTTTAATAGTATTGGCTTTCCTATAGACTCAAAGTAATTTCTCACAAAAGTAAAATGTAGAGTCCTCTTGCTTGAAGCTTGGCCAGCCTATTTCCTTGAATCTTGGGGTGATTCCATAATCTCCACAATCATTTTGCTAACACAACTCTCCATGGACTAATATTTGAAATACACTAGATAGAAGTGTCAGCCCAAGAGACAATGTATGTTGTCATGAATTATCAAAACCACCAAGGGGGCATGTTGTGCTTTTAGCGGCACACCAAGTTGTGCCACTTCTACCTCACCCTCATGTCCTCCATCGAGAAGATGATCCATAACGAGGAACCACGGCCACCGATGTAATGCAAGATGTGTCTATGTTTCTTCGCGGTCGCTGGTGGCACCTTCACCTTCATGACCTTGTCATGCCAGTTGCGGCGCCACGGCGATGCCGGATGGTCGATGAGGATGTGTGGCGGCGACGGCGAGTTGTCCTTCATGCGGCATCCGATTTGGATGGCATGGTCGCGTGAGGGGGGCTACAGCGCAGGCGGTGACACCGGCTCCACCTTCACGCGATGGAGATGCGACAACTCCGACTCCTGCTTCATGCGGTAGCGCGACAGCAAGGGCGACTCGACCTTCACGCATGTTGGCAATGGTGAGGGAAGTGCCAGACCATGGTAGCAAAGCGTCCGCTTCATCATGATCTCCATCTGATGGACGTACTTGTCATCCGTCATCATCGTCACCGCGCATAGGTGTGGTTATTGTGGCGTCTCTTGCGACGTCGTCTAGTCCTCCTCATCACTGGAGGAGATGAAGATCTCCCCTTGCGAAAATAGACGGTTGTCGTGGAGCTCGAGGGCCCTGGAGAGGGACGATGGCGGCTCCACGATCTGGATTCTGGAGCAACTGCCGCATGCCGACGTGGAGGGCCAAGACTTGGGCATGGTGGATCTGGACTGGAGAGCTTTAGAGCGGAGAGGCCGGAGGTGTGAGAGTAGTTCGGAGAGATGCGGTGTCGACGACACCGGAGCACAACTCAAAATAGGCACGGCGGCCAGGCAAAGGGACGGGAATCCGGCTTCAAAGCGGTGCACCGGCGGGGTAGGCTTCTCGGTTGTGGCGTGGGCATTGAAGGGGAACCGCACGCTCATCTGGTCTCATTGCTCTGACCGCAATGTCACGGAGTCGCGCATGCTCTGGAGTGGCACTGACCAGTATGAATGCATGGCAATCGCTTTGTGCGAGATGGTTTTCTTTTGGGGGGGAGGGGGAAGGTGTGGGACATGGGTGTGGCAGTGGTCCTTACGCGTGTAATTGTTTGCCTTCGGTTTGCGAAAAAACAGATGTCCGGTCCGGCTCATGGACCTATGGAGTATCGTGTTGGATGGCAAAATGCATTCGAACCACGGTCTGGACGGATGCGGGCAACTTAAGGGTTGGTGTTGGAGAAGGCCTAGGAAGGAATGCATTTTTGAGATTTTAACATACACATTCATATGTACGCACATACATTTGCTCTTTTGAATGCACGAACGTACACCTTACCATTATGAACACCCTCGAAAGACTGAACCGGCATCATTTTAAGATTGACGAAGTCACCACACGCGTCTTCATAGTCGACAGGAACGTCCCCTCCTATTGAATTAACATCACCGGAAGTTTAAGAAAAATACAGAAAAATACAAACATCCATGGCAAGTGTAGAACGAACCTGATGGGTTGGTTTCACCACAAAGAACATTTTTTTAGATTGATGAGACGATCGAGTTGCCAGGTGGCCAGGACACGGGTGGCTCCTCAAATGATAATCTATATATGGTTTTCTGTTTTCGGGATACAGATTGAGCGTTAGAAGAAGAACGGGGAAATAGGGATAGTGCTCATCGTTTTCATCAAAGAAAAAAGGTGCGACCACCACACAATGGACCGGGAAAGAGCATCGCTAGGGTGCCGGCAGAATGTGCGCGTATTTGATCACCTTGGAGACGGTCTCCAGGACTTCCATGGGGGTCACGTTGCCAACCACGGTCACCGTCTTGATCCCCAGCTCTATTCTGATGGACACAACTCCTGCACAACAAAGACGACTCATGCTCTCATAGTATGTGGATCACTATTCACCACAAACAAGTGGAGTACCAGTACACTTGATCGCCTACCGTGGAGCTTGGAGATCTGCTTCTCGACCTTCCTCGCACAGCCATGGCAGTGCATCGACACCTTCAGGGTCACGGTCTGCGCCATGCATGGCAATGCAAGGGAAACAGCAGGTGCCACAAGTTACGGCCACACCTCGAGATAAATTTCCTTGCGTTTGGGGAGTCACGCGCTAGCTCACCTTGGGCTCCACGTGCGCACCTGCCTTGAGTTGCTCGTCAACATGAAGATCCGTCACGGGCACGACCCGATTCTGATCCCGGTGACTCCTCAGCAGTCCGTTCCTCTCGTTGTTGTCTTCGTCTTGCTCCAGGCGGGTGCTCGCAGAGGAACGCGGCAGCCAACGCAGAGCTTTCTTCAAACCCATAGTTGAAGCCATGTCTACTGGGATATGAATGCCGCTCACATATATAGAGGTAGTGCAGGCGTGGCAACCAATATTACGAGGCATGCGAGAAGATCAACCACTAACCAAGAAAAGATTCTTAGCAAGTCGCTGGTAGATCCATCCGTCCAACTAAACGATTAGGCGAGCAGTTGATGACTTGGTGGACTGAGACAACACTGCCGTGAACTTTGTAATGTGATCATATCGAACCAAAGTAACACACCAATTGAGTGGGCACTCATCAGGCACAAAATTGACATATCTCACCCACACCCCCACATACTCCAAAAGATACAAACTGCAGCAACAAAGCCACTTGTTCTTGCCAATACCACTATTGAGGGATAGATAGGTACATCAGACTCAGACCGACATAAACTTGAGTCACTGACCTTTCTTTTATCAATCAACACGCGTCATTAACTCATTATTCAAACCTCTCTTCAACAACCGCTCACATCTTCAGATGCCACCAACGAATTAGACATTTCGACCAAGCAACACCTAAAATTTCATGATGCGCAATTAGTTGCATTCTCGCCAAAACTCTATAGTGCATTTCTCAAGTGCTGCTGTTGAAAAACAGGCTTACCACAACTCAAGCAACAAATGCACCCCCTGCTCTGCTGCGAAGCGACCCCATCAGATAACTACAGCACGAGCAGGCATCTATAAGACCTGCCACAACACAAATCATAGTTAACTCAGGTATCCAACCTCCAAGTCACTTAAAACACGTTTATCTTTGAAAGTTAAAGAACCAAAAAAATCCAGAATAGGACAGTACCTAATATAATTTAGGACAGCAAGCCACCCAAAGTGCTCAGATCATAACCAGAGATCACAAAGGGCCTAAAACAGGGCCTGTATAAGCATGAGCACATGTCACAATGAGTTTGCAGAGCAGAGAAGGAATATCAGAAAAATAGTAGTGTGCAACTGACCGTAAGCAGCTTATTCAGATGGAATTCACCTTAGATGGTGCTTCACTGACTGAAGTTCATCTCTGAGTATCTGCGGTACAGGAGGACATGAATAAGCTCACAGCTCTTGCCAAAAAATACTCCCCCCGTTTCAAAATAATTTAAGTTCTAATATTTTCCTAAGTCAAACGTTTTTTAGTTTCACCAAGTTTATAGAAAATCCACAAAGATATCTCTCCCTCCATAATACAAGAGCGTTTTTTACACTAGTGTAGTGTCAAAAACACTTATATTATGGGACGGAGGGAGTACAATATCAATTATATACTTCCTCTGTTCCATAGTGCATATAGATTTTTTGAAAAATCAATCCTCACAAACTTTGACCAAATTTGTAGAGAAAAACATGTACATCTAGAATGCCAAACTTATATTGTAGATTCACCATAAGATGTAGTTTCACATTTTATATAATTATCATTGTAGATATAAATAGTTTTCTCTATAAACTTGGTCAAAGTTTGCAAAGTTTGACTATATGCACTATATTATGGAACGGAGGGAGTATTTCATAATGAAACTAGTGAAATAAAAATTGGTTTTGTAGATGTTGATACATTTCCATATAAAGACTTGATCAAACTTAATGAAGTTTGACGGAGGACAATTCTAGAACCTTGATTACTTAGGAACGGACGTAGTAGCCTACAAAATTAACATTTTCCGAGTCAAAATAATGATGGAGAATACCATACCTCCTATGTTTGTTCTGGCGCTGATCAAGCTCTTCAGTCACAATATCTGAATCACAAATATAGATAAATGAAACAACTTATAAACGGTAACACATGCTAAGAGTTTTTAAGCAGCATATGGTATAACAAGGGACCTCATAACTTACCATTTTGAGGAGGAGATTTAGCCCCATGGTTAACGTTACCTTCCCTGTATTAATAATAAATATATATTAATGCCCTTTATGCTTGGAAGAAACCTTCATGAATGAGGCAACAGATAAATAGTGAAATATGATATATTGTCAGGTTGGAACAAGGGCAGAGAAAATATTATGAACACCCCAAGTAAAGTAGATTACGTGTTTACACAGCTAATAAGAAGTAATATCAGCTCATTCTGACAGTGGCTGGTTCAAAAGGTGAACAATGTCTTAACTAATCAACACTAACATTACCTGGATGGAACTGACGATGACGTCTGTCCTGAAGACCTAGAGTAAAAGCTTGGATCAAGGGTAATGTAAGGTGGATATGATCCTCCAAAAGCCCCAGCTGCACCAGCCAATAGTGGCAACCTATTGCCATCATTTCAAAAAGTGTTGTAAGATAGAGAGCAAAAAGCATGTACAAAACTACAAATATTATAACAGGTGGTTCTCTGCTAAAATAGAAGAACTAGTCTCAAGAGTCCAGGGAGGCAACACACAAAAAATGAGAAGAGGCCAATAAGAGCTTATAAACAATACAAAAAGGAAGAACATATGAGTGCAATGTACAAACAATTTCAGCTATCAAGTATCCCCTTCTTATCGTCTTTCAAGTACGAGAAACTAAAAAACTAACTTTCAGCAACACATCAACTCTTGAAGTCATATTTTAAGGACATAAGCAAGATGTAGTCAAAAGTGACAAATAACAAGATACATGCATTCACATATTTCAGGCAAATTCTGTTGTTCTTAATCCATTTACTGTCTTGTAAACTCCTTGCATAACTACATCAAGTACCACCGCAATAAATATCATTTCATAGACAGTGATGAAAATCTAACAGACGGAACGACAAACATGGTAAGACATAATGAAATATACCATGCCATTTCGTTATTTCCCATTCCCAGCTGCTGCTGAGCCACATAGCCAGGCAGGGCCATACCAACAGTAGGAACTCCAAGCCCACCTGGATGCTGGCCGCCAAATTGCATTACTGTATTAAGGATAAGTAAGAAATGAATGGCCGAGTGATTAGATTAGAAGACAAACTAAATTACAAAATGCATCGAAGGACCTAAAAGTATTTATCATGTGTCAGCTGGGCCCTATTAACTATAAAAATGCACGTCAGCTGAGGTTCACCATAGGTCCTATGCAGGTCTGACCTGCCATGTGCGTTGACTGATGCCACGTAAGCTCTATTTTGTAAAAAAAAGACATAGAAAACTATATCTTTTTATTTCCTTGTGCCTAACCTCCCGATACAACATGTAAGTCGGCGGGGGTTGGCAGGGTTGTTTAGCTGGAAGTTCTTTGACGGGTCGCTTTACACACGCATGCACATGCGCCACCGCTGCATGATGATGGTATGATTCCACCCACATGGACACGGGCTCCGACGTGTGCAATGTTGTTTAGCTGGAAGTTCCCTGACGGGCCGCTTTGCGCGCGCATGCGCATGACTTCGCCTTCGCCACCACCGCATGACGATGTTATGATTCCACCCACATGGACACGGGCTCCCACGTGTGCAGCACCCATTAGTCTGCAGCCCCACACTCATGTCGCACAACGTACCAGCAGCTCGTGCCGTTATAGTATGTGCGCAACACCATCTCCTCCCAACAGTTCTCTTCCCACTGCAGGGGCATGCAGAGGAGCCCATGGAGCGCTGGCACTCGAGCACGATGCACATGAGACCCAAGACCATTCACGCAGCAGCAGTGCCAAGTGCGTGTGCGGGTCAACCTGGAAGGCAAGGTGGACATGGGGGTGTCAGTGTCCATACAGGTTGCCAGTGAGTTGCGTGCGGAGGCCAACCTGCAGGCGCTGGCCGGAGATTGCTGTAGCCAGTGTCGTATGCAGGCGCGACATGGCAGTGATGCTTCAGCAGGAAACATGAAGTCCTACATGGACGCGACTCATTCTCGTCCTCAGCCTGCTTATCCGAATTAATCTTGACAAAGCCTTCCACCTAAACAGCAATACTGGTGGCACCATGTCTGCTATCTTGCTGAGAACCGGCTACTTGAAGTGCCTCGGGGAGAATGAGAATGAGGACTCACAGGGGTTTCTCTTCATGATGTTTATCACTGTTTCTTGCAGAAGCTGTTGGTTATTGTTTGTCGGTTGTATGCGCCTGTGTATGGAGAATGATGGAAGGAATGGGGTTTTGTAGTGTGAGAAGAAACTGGTGAAGACGCCACTAAATTGAGCAGAGAGAAGTGGCTGTGAGCTCTGCACTGCTTTTACTTGACTCTGCATGGCATCAGGCGTGATGGCCCGGCCATGGGAATGGCCCATCAGAGAACTTCCCATTGAACGACCCTGCCGACTCCTGCCAGCATAGGTGTTTGCTTTTAACTTGAAGAGGCACAGGGATGTTGGGGACAACAAAACAAGATATTGTTTTCTAGATTATTTTTTGCAAAACTGACATGGCACCAGTCAATGTACCACACGGGTAAGTCGGGCCTAGATAGGACCTGCGATGAACCATACCCAGATGTGCGTTTTCATAGTTATAGGACCCAGCTGACACACCTCAAATAATTTCAGGAGCCCGGGTACATTTTACTCATTAAATTATCACCAGAAAACAAGAACGTTGGATGGTTAAGAAAGCAAACCTGGCAGGAGAGCTGGAGTGCCAGGAAAATTTTGCTCACCCTGGGCAAGACCAGCAGCACCAATAACCTGGGCTCCACCATACATGAAGGAGCCTCGTCCAGTTTCTTTGTTGGGTTTTTCCACATCAGATGACTTGGATTGATTTGAACTAGGATATGAACCATTCTCACCACTTTCAGTTGTTCTAGGAGGTAGGTGCTGAGCACTTGGTGAAGCATTGCCTGTCCGATGGCTCAACTGCTGAGCTGGGATTCTTATTGCAGCTTGAGTAGGTGCTTGGCCTGACTTCTGGTGCATAATTGAGGTATGATTTTGCTGTTGCGTAGAAACCCTAGAAGTTTGTTGAAATGATGGTGTGGGCCGATTATGTGAAGGAACCCCAATGCTTGCATTTCCCCCTTGAGCCCTGTTGTTAGGGGATTGACCAGAATTGATTGATGATGATGAAAACCCTGATGAGTATGATGATCCTCCTGCAGTTCTTGCAGGAGATGGTCTAACAGGACCCTCGGCCTGAAACCTATCTCGTCCACCATAGTCCGTGGTTCCTTTCCCTCTAACTACTGGACCAGATTGTAGCTTCATGTTGTCATCCATCTTCATGGAAGATGGATGAACCTTATTTGAACCTCCTGGTTGTATGTCCCTTCTTTGAGCTCCCACATGGTTTGACGCGCCAGAGGGATAAAATGGTGGTGACGCAGAATTTAAGCTTGAATTGACAACATTCTTTTTAGCAGGAACTGCTTCCGAATGTGCATTTGAAATTTGGCCAGGCTCTCTGGCCGCTGCAGAATGAGCGACCGGTTCGCGAGATCTTGTTGTTCTGAAGAAGTGATGACAAGAAAATTGTGTGAGGGAAACATTACTTTGTACTGAACAAGCAGTATTGACCAGATCTATTTGAATCCAATTGTCCAAAGATAATGTCACTTACTGTTTACGTTGGAACCCGACAACATCTCGGTTGTTCTTTACAATTGTGTCATAACGTTTGGGTCCTCTCCCGCGGACAACCCTTTGGGGCCGGTTCTGGTTTTCATTATGATTTTGGTTGTCGCTATCTTCGTGATAACTGGTGTACCTCACTCCTCTGGAAGATCCACGGGCAGTGCCTCTAGTCCTACCTCCATTACCACGACCTCTAAAACGGCCTCTTGACATTCGCTTATCCTACAATGCAGAAAATTAACATCAATATTGCAAAAAAAATGCACATCAAATTCAAAGGTAATGAGTATTTACTTCATAGCGCTCCTCATGCACGCTCATCTCCTCGAATCTGTCATGCACCCAAGCTTGATCGTCTTTAGCATCCCATAACTTCCTCCCGCCAAGCATTCGCCTAGTTTATAACAAAAATATCATCATATGTCCCGGACAAGACTAAGCAATTGTTAAAGTCAACATTATCCAATATTCTAAACAGTGGCATGCTAACAAAACCTGAAAATATAAGTAAATTAAATAAACATAAACTGCAAAAACCCAGCCAAAACTATGACAATAACCAACAAGTTCATATGTTGAATAACACAGCCACCACAGTACGATGACCCTTCTTACCAAGAGACCAGCTTGCAGCCGCAAATGCAACACTATATTTCCCCAGGAAGCTGGAAGCATGCAGTGACAGAATAGCTGACTATATCCAGTTATCATTACACTGCAAGCAATTTGTAGACCAACAATCTACGCATAATTTTGATAGAAAGAGTTGGGACATGTGTGTGCCTAACCATGTCGAGGAACCACATCGACTCTGACAGCTACAAGGTGTTCCAACATTGCATGCCTCCAAACATAGTTGTACTAGAAATATAATTTTATTAAAACCTATATCTGACATATTGTGATGCCTAAGGCAATCTTAACAACAACCCCTCGAGGCACAATTTTTTGAAGTAAAGGTTGGGACTAATTAACACTACATTTGCCAGTCATAATCTCTACTACCGTAACAACATCTTAAGAAACAAAATTAAAACAAAAACACTTTCAATTAACTAAAAAAGTCACGAGATGGATGCAGATGATAATCAATATATACTGAAGCTTCCTGTTTTGCCAAACATGAAGTCTGATTTTGGTGGAATATTCATGCTGATGGAAGTAGTACTTTATTTTCAACAGACTACAGAAGATAGGAACCCAGCCCTGCTTCACCTAGCGTTCGCACCTAAGCCTTATTCTGTAAATTCTAGTTCGCCTTGAATTACTGAAGTTAGGCATAGTCATACTAGCCGAGAATAATTGCAAGTTGTCCAGAAACAATGAGCTGCAGAGGGAAGGTATAGTTTATAGAAAGGCACACCTGCGTCTGCCCCGGCCGTCCTCCTGGAAGCGGTCATCATGCATGTAAAAGGCGCCGGAGGTGGGCACCGCGAACGGCTCCTGCTCCTTCTTCTCTTCCCCGTCAGCCTCAGCCTCAGCCTCCGCCTCCGCTCCCTCCTCCCCAGGCTTCTCGCGCTCCTCCCCCTGGCCGGCGGCGACCTCCTTGGGCGGCACCGCGCGGCCATCATACTCCTCCTCGAGCCCCTCGCCCACCTCCTCATCATCCAACAAGTCGTCGTAGTATTCCTCGTCCTCGTCTTCCTCCACTTCGCCCTCGTAATCCTCCGGGGCACCTTGACCGTCGTCGTCGTGGTCAGGGTCGATCCGCGCCCTGGGAGGCCGCCTACCTTCCTCGGACCCCTCGTCGTCGCTGGCCTCCCGGCGACGCATCTCCGGGAGAGGGTCGTCGGGGTCGCTCACGTACTCCTCGTCCACCTCTGACTCGACCTCCTGCTCCGCCGCATCCTCTGGTTCGGGCGTCAGAGGCGCCGCGGGGGGCTTCTCGGTGGCGGGGGGTTGCTCCGGCTGCGCGTCCTGGGGCGGCTGGTCGGCCATGGGGGGGGGGGGGGGGGGGGGGCGGAGCGGAGGAGAGCGAGCGAAGCAACCCTAGATTTGAGTCGCGGTGTGGGGAGAGGTCAGAGGAGAGTTCGAATCGAAGGGAAGACGGGAGCAGGGGACAGGGTCACAGGGGTGGACTCGTGGAACGGAAACGGGATGGATTACAGGGATTTCGGGAATGGACGGGGGACGTGATGACCCACGACATTTCTTCGAAATCGCGCTCGTGACGGTTTTGAATAGAACGATTCTCTCCATCGGTCGGTCGATCCCGCCGTTCGGAGCATGGTGCCGAGATTTAAACCTTGGGGCTGTATCGACCCAAACTCCAAATTCCTGGAGTTTGTACCTCGTTTCTGGTCGTTTGGCCGTATCCAAGCAAGATTTTTCAGCGGCATTGTGAAAAGTCGGGATGGGTAGGTTAGCAGCCCCTACTAACTAATGGTTTTCATGAGCCTAGCCACACCGATCTTAGTACGTCGTGTTGTTGGTGGCGTTAGGTGTGACTGGTGTCGGTTTTGACGTGATTGTCATGGTATCCATCCTATTGACTTTTCTTGTCAACATCTTAATTTTCTGTTCGTCCAACAGATGCACTTGTCGTCCCGCATGGTGTATTGAAAGAAGCATGACGAGGTTGGTGTTGGCACATCTTGCTCAACTGTAGTTGGACCGTAGCCATCGCGACAACATTACCACATCGGTGTTGCAGCATCCAAGCCGTTGGACTGCGCGCTCAACTTTCTTGAAGCAACTATGTGGCGGTAATGCGTTAGACGTGTAAATATTGAAGTTGTACTTTATCGATTAGGCCAAAAGACAACGTGCGAGGAGAACGAAGTTGGTGAATCATTGAAGTTGCCTAGCTTTACGCATGCATCAAACTACTAGTCGGCTGGTGGCTGCCATTGGATGCCTGCTCGATCTGGAGTAGCACAACTCGGCAAGACACCCACGCACTCGTCGATACTACCTAGTCACTGGTGCCACACGTGTAACGACTAGCGTGTAAGCTCCTCACGATGATGATCATGTGGGTCTCACGCTCCATCCGCTTTAGGATCCGGCTCACCTCATCGCACACGAGCAAGATGCATGCCACCCCCTAGAACCTCCTCCTACGGCTCGCGTGTGCTCTAACCGCTTCACACGACAGCGAGCTCCTCCTCTCCACTAGGGACATGGTTGTGCATGCGCACACGCTTGGCGTTAGCATGTCGTGCCAGCTTCCGCGATGACCCCAGACGCGCTCGTCTTCCTCTGCATGAAGCTACTCTGCTTGCACTCTAAAGACACTTAGTCCTCATCATATTCTCCTTGAGCTAAAGTCACTTAAACTTCGTCCAATCACTTGTGGTAAGTCTTCCCTTCACAAACCGTCCACCCGGCAATTCACAGTGACTTTTGGATGCTCTAGGCCATGACAACTAACCATCTCGAAGATACACGATCTTCAAAGGTAACAAGCAACAATTCCACACAGGAAAATTTCTTCGGTGATGCTCGATCACTTTAAGGCTTTGGGTGTATGTTTTTTTTTCCTCACTTAGGATTCTCTCTAAGTCGTTAGAGGAATGGGTTACTCTAAATGACAAGTATCAATTTATCTCTCGGAGCAGCCAACCAACTAATGGTTATGGGGGCGGCTATTTATAGCCTGGGAGCAACCTGACATGATAAGACATAAATGCCCTTTAATGATATGACCGTTGTGAGGATAAGTTCCTTTGGACAACTGGCACTAAGCATAGCAACGGTTAGAAATCTGAACTCTCAAATTCGTCGGGGCACTCAAGGTCGTCACGGTAGACACAACGCACTCGCGATGTCCTAACTCCTGAGTTAGACCAAAGTCGTTAGTGGCTAGAAGAACTTCGTCTCTGTCACTGAAGAACTTGTCTGCGATGTAAGAGATTTCCAAAGTCTTCACTCGAAGGATTAGGATTGTAGTTTATGAGCGTCACTTGGAAATGCGTCTATGCTTCGCCTAGACCCCTTTTAACAGGACAGTGTTTCCTATGACTCAAGAAAGAGGAAATGAAATATGAAAACAAAGTCTTCACGCTTCAAGTCTACACGTTAATTTCTTCATGGTCACACTGAATTCTTCACTTCAATTTCTTCAAGAAATATATCAAATTCGTCATCTCACGAAATATATTTTTAGGGGTCGTCTTTCATCGGTTAAACCAAATTCTTCAAGGACTATAACACATGTGTACATTCATAAACACATTAGTCCATTAACCTATTTGTCGTCAATACTCCAAAACCACTAAGGGGACACTAGATGCACTAACAATCTTCCCCTTTTTGGTGATTGATGACAAATAGATTAAGTTTTCAACGGGGATAAAAATATTTAGTGTAAGTACAGAGTTTGAATAATTTGATAACAAGATATAGAAGTGTTGGGGAACATTGCATGGGAAACAAAAAATTTCCTACGCACCCGCAAGATCTATCCATGGTGATGAGCATCTACGAGAGGAGAGTGGATATACATACCCTTGTAGATCGCTAAGCGGAAAGCGTTAAGAAACACGGTTGATGTAGTCAAACGTCTTCGCGATCAAAATTGCCAGGCATCCCGCGATCCAATCACGATCCGTCCCGATCTAGCACCGAACGGACGGCACATCTGCGTTCAGCACACGTACAACTCGATGACGATCTTCGCCTTCTTGATCCAGCAAGAGGGAGCGGAGAGGTAGATGAGTTCTCCGGCAGCGCGACGGCAGTAGTGATGGAACTATTTCGACAGGCTTCGCCTAAGCACCGCTGAAAACTAGAGGATACGATCTATCGGGGAGAGAGGGCTGCACCGTGGCTTAGGGTTTTTCTGGTACGGCCATCCTCTCTCCCCTCCAGTATATATAGGAGGAAGGGGAGGGAGGCCGGCGCCCCTAGGGTTCCCCCTAGGAGTCGGACGAAGTGGTGGAGATGGTAGATTCCACCTCCAATCCTACTCCTAGTAGGATTCCACTTGGAAACCTTCCCACACTTGGGATTCTTCCTCCTCCCACCTCCTAGCCGCATGGGCCGTTAGAGGCTGGCTTGCCTAGCCCACTAAGGGCTGGTGAGCCACTCCTAAGGCCCATGTGGCCTCCCGGCATGGGTGGTCCCTCCCGGTGGTCCCCCGGAACCCTCTTGGCACTCCCCATACACTACCGAAGTACCCCAAAACTTTTTCGGCGACCAAAACGGGACTTCCTATATATCAATCTTTACCTACGAACCATTCTGGAGCTCCTCGTAATGTCCGGGATCTCATCCGGGACTCCAAACAATCTTCGGTCACCACCAAACATAATTTTATACTACTGAAACGTCACTAAACGTTAATTGTGCAGACCCTGCGGGTTCGAGAACTATGTAGACATAACCGAGACACCTCTACGGTCAATAACCAATAGCGGGACCTGGATGCCCATATTGGTTCCTACATATTATATGAAGATCTTTATCGGTTGAACCTCTATGTCAAGGATTCAGTTAATCCCGTATGTTGTTCTCGTTGTTCTTCGGTATGTTACTTACCCGAGATCCGATTGTCGGTATCTCTATACCTAGTTCAATCTCGTTACCGGCAAGTATGTTTACTCGTTCTGTAATACAAGATCCCATGGCTAACACAGTCACACTGCTTGCAAGGCTTGTTGTCATGTTGTATTATCGAGTGGGCCTTGAGATACCTCTCCGTCACACGGAGTAACAAATCCCAGTCTTGATCCATGCCCACTCAACAGTCACCCTCAAAGATACCTGTAGAACATATTTATAGTCACCCAGTTATGTTGTTACGTTTGATACACACAAGGCACTCCTCCAGTGTCAGTGAGTTGCATGATCTCATGGTCATAGGAACAGATACTTAACATGCATAAAACTATAGCAATAAACTGACACGATCATATGCTATGTTTATAGTTTGGGTCTTGTCCATCGCATCATTCTCCCAATCATGTGATCCCGTTATCAAATACATCTTATTTCTATGGCTAGGAAACCTTGACCGTCTTTGATCAACGAGCTAGTCTATTAGAGGCATACTAGGGACACGGTGTTGTCTATGTATCCACACATGCAATGTGTTTCCAATCAATACAATTATAGCATGGATAATAAACGATTATCATGAACAAGGAAATATAATAATAACCATTTTATTATTGCCTCTAGGGCATATTTCCAACAAGAAGAACTCCTCATGAAGATGTGCATATTGAAGAATTTGCATTGGATTGCAAATGCACATGGTAGGATGAAATTGTGGAGATCTTCCATTATATCTTGGAATCCATTCACGCACTGAACATGTAATATGAAAAATTTGTAATGCATGATGAAAATGGTGTCTGACGAAATTCAGCATGCGTGCATAGATATTAATTGAGGGTAAAGCATGCAAAAAATGGTTCAAAAGAGTTAGACGACCATCGAGCTTAAGTTACAACTCAATTCACAAACGCCTTAGAAGAGTGAGAGTTGCGACTTAATCAAAAGTATCAACCATGTAATGAGACACGCTTGAAGACTAACTCAAATTTCTCCCCGTTTTTCATCAAATGACCAAAGGTGGACGATATTGGGAACTAATGCCACTGAAGAATCTCATCTTGAAGGTCATAGAGGAGCGCCAGTGTTGTTGGGGTCGGTTGTTGATGAAGGACCACCAACAGTGTCTTTGAGACCCTTAGCTTCATCAGTTGTGTGCGATCACGAATATGAGCCGGGGACGAGTGGAGGAACTTGAACCTTCTTGAACTTCTTCTTGGGCGGATACGACCAATCAAAGTTTTGTTGGAAGTCCATTTCATCAGGTTCATCGGGTGTCTTGAGATGTGAAAGAATAGCCCAGCTGCGGTCAAATATTTCAT
Organism: Hordeum marinum; assembly: GCA_022496015.1. Classification (NCBI taxonomy): domain Eukaryota; kingdom Viridiplantae; phylum Streptophyta; class Magnoliopsida; order Poales; family Poaceae; genus Hordeum; species Hordeum marinum. The sequence goes on along the minus strand of CM039674.1, from coordinate 273,158,792 downwards.
GTGCATAATAGTGGTCCTTCCTCACTAAATTTTGCATCACAGTCATATTGTGAAGAATTGATGCAAACTGACGCTTTACCCAGTTTTGATTGTGGTCGACCTTCTAAGGAAGACTAATGAGAAAATCACGATCGGTAATCACACGAGGAGCAGAACCCTGAGGGTTTTGAGCGGAGGCCTTGGCTGTAGTGTCTTGTGATATGGTTTCGTCATTTGTAGATTGAGAAATGGGTTGACGGAACTGACCATCAAGTGGATGAATGCCTTCATCAAGAATAACCTTGCCTTTCTGACGAGCTGATGAAATTGTGCTCTGAAGAATATCCAGTGGAGGCAGATAGCTGAGATGATTCTGAGAGTCAGCCTTGTAGTTGATTGAAGACCTTGTCCTGATTAATCTCATGAGCCAAAGAGCATAGGCTTCAGATCAAAAGGTGTCTGCGCAACATTGGTCAAAGTCCTCAAGAAGAAATCGTGTATATTGAATGGAATCCCATGAATGATGTAGAACAATAGATTCTTCATGTTGCCAACAACTTATTCAACATCATAGTTGTGGCCTTTGATAGGACTGAGGGTCTTGGCCAAGATGTAGTAGACAGTTTTGGGCACATATAGCAATTCCTTCACAAGGAAGGTGGTTCTAGCAGCTTGACCTTTAGCCAATGGCTCCATGAGGACTTGCATTGGATGATTTGGAATCTCGGGTTCATCATATACACGCTTTGCTTCTTCAAGCGCGGGATCAATGGGGAGAGACCGAAGCAATTCACTAGCAAGGGCCTTGTAGTGAGTGTTTTCTATCATCCACTCAAGAGCACACATGTCAACATCAGATGCTTCACTAGAAAAATGCACGGTGGCATAGAATTGAAGAATTAACTCTTCATTCCAGTTGCAGACGTCATAATAGAAACCGAGGAGTCCGACATCGTGAAGTACTGCTAACACCAGAGTTAAGTATGAGATGTGCTCCATATCCACATGAGGAATACGGCTATGCGAGAAAACCTTGTTCTTCTCAAACAACAGTGATGAATAAAAGTTGATTTGCATTGGGGTACAGAAGCGTCGACGCCTAATCTTCGCAGAGTCAAAGGGAGATACGCCAATGAAGAAATTCTTCTCCTCAAAGAAAGCACTTCTGGGGAATTTAGGTCCTTGGCGTTATCACCTTTAACTGAGAGTGAGGGCTTTTGTTATAAATTCATTTACTAGGCCCCACATCAAAGATAGTCCTTGGAGAGCCAATTGAGTTGTTTTTGTTTGTGATCCTGTCAGACTTGGCAATCTCCTCGGCGGTTGCTAGTGGCATAGTCTATGTATCAGCTGAATGCACAAAACCTTCAGGCTAAGGAATTTGAGCAGCAGGTTCTTCAGCAGCCTTTTGAGTAACTTCATCAGATGATGCAACTAGGGTTTCCTCGTGAATGGACTGAAGTTGCGAGTGACGCTCTCCTGAGCCAGTAGAAATTTCTCCAGTCTGTGAAGGCGGTTGAGGGAATTGAGTTAGGGGAGTTGTGATGGGTGAATTTGGGTGAGCTCATTCCGAAAATTCATTAGTTACAAGAGGTGTTGTAGCTCCATCAATGTCAACTTCCTCCTCAATTTCTTCAACTCCAGCCTCTTCAACAGTCAACTAAGGCTGGGGCGTTGATACCTTATGAGGTGAAGAAGTTCCTCCAACCTCGATATCTTCATCCACTTGATCCGAGGTAGCAACAAAGTGGGTTTCTTCATCTTCCTCATTTTGGATTTCATAGTATTCATCAAATGGGACGGTCTCATAAGGAGGCATAGCAATAAGGGGAGGAACATCAATAGGGTGAGTTGAAGACATTTGAGTCGTCTTCAACTTCTTCACATCTGAGGCTTCAACAAAGTCTAATGACTTTCGCTTCTTTGCTGCCTCCTTCTCTACAGCCTTGGTTTTTGTCGCTTTCGATGTAGAAGGAAGTGTGAATTTTTTCACCCTTGAAGAAGTTGGATCAGTGTGGAATGAAGGTGTTACAATTTCTTCAGGCATGACTAATGCAGTCATCCTGGGAATTTCCTCACGCACAACAGGAGATGTTACCCTTGTTGGACCACGCGGTATGTTATGCTAGCGCCAAATAAAATTTCTACCTTGCACCCAAGAACATGCTACTAGAAATAGATCATGGGATCGGGTTTACCACTAGACGCGCAGTCACCGCAGTGGAAGTAGAGTTGGAGATGCGTGTATATGATCAGTCAATTCGTCCCCTCCTCTTGTAGCCGATCTCCCATGAGCAGTGATCTCCCACAAACAGCTCCTCGTGGATCCCTCGAACGGTTCGTCCAACAACCACGGATGTGATGCCTCCAAGGTATCCACACGTATGGGGGCAGCGTCGGGTGGCAGACTGCTAGGTCCGATCGCACAGCATGGTGGCATGGGGAGCGGCGATGGTTGTCAAGGAGAGAAAAGAGATCAACCCTGAAAGGTGCGCCCACTCCCCTTTATATAGACGTCCGAGGTGGGCTCAACACTTGAGCCCCACAACGAGTCTAGTCCCGTTTTCCATTTGGATCCAATCCGAATGGGCTGCCATCCCTTAAGTTTGCGACCCTATAGGTTCACGTACACATAGACACGACCCGAGTCAATAGTCGGTAGCGGCTCCTAGCAGAACGTGCCAACTCCCATGTGTGCGCAAAGTCGTTAGAAGAACCTCGACAATGTGTCATATACAACATCCCTTTTGCCTCATGATATAGGTTGTCGAGCTCAAGGCGAGTACTTGTCACCCTTGTGGTAGCTCGACATCTTTTCTCGAAACCATGATATAGATTCCCCAATCGAGTTAACACTTAACCCGTGTTGCATGGCCATGCTTTCTGAATATGATCACTCGAGAGGCCCGGGAGAATATCTCTCCTCACGGAGGGGCAAATCCCATCTTGGTCAACCATGTCTCGCGGCATGTCTCACGACTCACCTAAAAGCTACCTTTATAACTACCCATTTATGAAATAGCGTTTGATAGACCCTAAGTAAGTCGATCTTCATCTCGAGAACATACGAGGACCTCAGGTCTAGGACTTGGCATATACATTGTATTTGAGACTAACAGATGACATTATCTCGCTATGTCTCAAAGTGGGTCTGTCCGACTCGGTGATCTCAGTCCCCGAGTCCATACTATCAATTTAGCATCTCTATGCACATGACTTGTGAAACATAGTCATCAACTAAATCGTATACTAGTAAAGGATATGTGTCCGCATAACCTTAACAACTAGGCATTGTTATAACAATCATCATACAATATATAGTCTAACAAATAAGTCACATACTTTTTGATTCATAACACTGATGATGTTCAAGGACAATACAAAATACTAATGAATACATAGGAAATGAAATCATCACATGATTGCCTCTAGGTCATATTTCCAAATGACCTGATAGTTTTAGGTTCTTCAAGCAGAACAAATTCTTCAGTTGTCCTGGCAGTTTCATTAGGCACAACATTGGAGGTTGCCCTGACAGTTTCTTCAGATACATGTGTATTTGGTACAACAACATATTCATCAGCAAGCGGTGTTGAAGAGCTTGGCTAAGGAACTTGTGGTTAAGCAAAAGTGATCCTGTCATTGTGCCCCTTCGTCACATTGGTGGTGTCTTTGACGAATCTGTTACTCACACTTTGCAATGGGCATGTCTCCTATCAAAACCGTCACTGAGATTCTTGATCTTAGTCTACATGTGTAGGATTGAAAGTAGGTGTATAGGGGGGGGGTGATTAGACTACTTGACCAAATAAGAGTTCTACCTTTTCCCAATTTTAGTTGTGGGCAGATTTTAGCAATGATAGCAAGTTAAAAGCACACCCTATACATGCATGTCCACGAGTATAGCAGCGAAAAGTCAAGACAAGCACATGTAATAGAGGTAAGAGTTAGAAGATCAAACACAATTGTAGACACGGAGATTTTTCCCGTGGTTCCGATAGGTGGCGCTATCGTACATCCACGTTTATGGAGTCTTCAACCCACAGAGGGTAACGGTCGCAAAAGTCCACGAGGGGCTCCACCCATAAGGGTCTACGAAGTAGCAACCTTGACTATTCCATAACGGTTTCTGTCCACGAAGGACTAGCCTCACTATGGGTAGATCTTCATGAAGTAGGCAACCTCCTTGCCCGTACAAACTTCTTGGTTCAACTCCACAACATGAAGTAGGAGGCTCCCACTCAACACCTAACCAATCTAGGTGGCACCACCCTCCAAAAGGTAATAGGCTTGATAGTGATGATGAACTCCTTGCTCTTGTGCTTTAAGATGATAGACTCCTTAACACTCAATCACTCTCTCACAGATTTAGCTTGGTAGAAGAGATTGATTGGGTGGAAAGCAACTTGGGGAGTCTAGAAATCAAGATCCATATGGTTGGAGTGGATGATCTTGATCTCAACACAAGGGTAGGTGGTTCTCTCTCAGAAATTTGGATATGGGAAGTGGGGAACTGTTCTGAGTGCTTCTCTTGCGACTGGCATGTGGTGGAGGGGTATATATAGGCATCTCCAAAAATCCAACCTTTACAACATTATTGACCATCTTGATGAAACCGAAGCAAAACTCGATTGTACCAATATATTCAAAATGTGGCAACTTTTGGAATCTCGGTGAGACCGATATGGGAAACTCGATGGTAGCGAAATGAGTGGCCGAGGGCAGTTTCCAAAACTTGGTGAGAGCAAAGCATAAACTTAGAATTTCCGATTTTATGAAAACAGTCACCCAAAACGTGGTAACGAAAACTCGGTTGCGCCGATGCAGTCTCGGTTGTACCGAAATGCTAGGGTTTTGTTAGGGTTCTGTCTTGGGTAAAAAATCGGTAGACCTGGATGGAAACTTGGTGGCACTGATTCTGTGAAGTTGGGTTTTGACAGAGTATTTTGTGGGAGAGCTTGTGGGTGTTTTTGGTGGCTAGCACTTGTGTACGTGGAGCAACTTGTTCACCAACAATACCTTACCCCATTTTAATAGTATTGGCTTTCCTATGGACTCAAAGTGATTTCTCACAAACTAAAAAGAGAGTCTTCTAGCTTGAAGATTTGCCAATCTATTCCTTGCATCTTGGGGTATCTCCTCACAATTTATAGCCATCCCATCATTGGACTTTTCCCTAAATATGCTTAGTGAAAACATGAGTCCAATGATATTTATGTTGTTATTAATTACCAAAACCACCAAGGGAGAAAATGTGCTCTCAATCTCCCCCCTTTTTGGTAATTGATGACAACATATAGATCGAAGCTTCGACATATGATATAATCAATGAATAGCGCTTTGAGAAGTATGTGATAGGCAATAGCTCCCCCTAAATTTGTGCATTATTTTGAATTTGCATTTGAATGCAAATGCACAATAGATTAGGTTCATGGGGCACTCTTCCATGTCACATATAGCTTGGTGGTGTGCGAGAATAATATGAATGAACAACATAGCACAACACATCAAGCAAGAGGTGAATGATCATCTCATAAGCATCTCAAAAGATAGGACATAGTAACAACACATAAGAAGTGCATGATCAAACACCAACAAGCTTAACACAAAGGAACAACCAAATTTTTTTGAAGTTTTGGAGAGCAATAAAAAGCATCTCTCTCTCTCTCAGCCCTATTTATCTATACAACTTTTCCCTTTTGGCAACAAGTTACCAAAAAGTTAAAAGGTATAGGACTAATCGTCTCTTTGGGGTTGATCTCCTCCAGTTGTTGATGTAGGAGTCGAGAGAACCGCATCCACGAAGACTTCTGCCGATGTCATGGAAGGGGTTGGTGTAGACACTGGAGGTGTTGATGGAGTTGGTGGGACTGAAGGAGCTACAACACGAGCTGATGTAGATGGTCTCTTCTTAGAAGCTAGCACTGACATATATCTGGCTTGTGTCTTGAACCATGTGCTAGACTGGAGAGGGTGACCTTCATCATCGTCATCATCCTCTGAGGTGTGGGGAAGGGGTATCGAGTCAACCTCCTTCTTGAGCTCATCAACTGTCTTAGTCAGCCCATCCATCTTGTTGTTCAAAGTATGAAACTTGTCTTCAACAATCCTTTCCACGCTCTTTTGGTTCTTGAGAATCTCCATGGGGTTCTTGAGAATCTCCTTGATGTCATTCTGCATGCCTTGGATAGAGCTAAGAATGAGATCCATCTGCTCATTCCTTGTCTTTGGCACTGGAGCACTAGTGGCTCTGGTTGCCTCAGCTGCTGCATGTGCAGTAGATGAAGTGGGATGATCTGGGTCCATTACCACAAAATTGTCCTCAAACTCAGGATAGAGAGGCATGCGGAGTCTATCAAGAGCATGTACATTATTTTCAAGGTTGGTGTTGATAAGCATCTTAATGTATGGAGTATATCCACATGACCTCTTCTGGTTAGCAGTTGTCCTCTTCACAGTCTCTACTATCAAGTCCATGACCCTGAATCTGGTGTGAAGGTCTATGTGATGCAGCATGTTGATGGAGTAACCTTTGACCATCTTATCATCTCCTGACTTGGGCATCAATGTGTACCTCAAGATGGTGTTGGTGGTTGGCAATCCTGCCTGCAGATAGTACATTGAGCCAAACTTATGTGAATGCACATAGTCAGCTGGGATCTCCTTGTACATCTTAGCCATGGAATTGTGATTCATCTTGGCCTCTGAGTACACATCCAAGTCACCATCCTATACTTGTGGATCTCCTAAGATGGTAGCCCACTCTTCCACTGAAGATTCATATGTGGTGCCCTCAGTCATCCACACTATCCTGCCATCTGGATAGAAGTGTGTAGTGGAATAGAACTACATGACCATATCATCATTCCAGGGTGTCATCTGCTTACCAACAAAAGCATCAATATCAATAACCTTGAAGTTCTCTTGCACATGGGGGAAGTAGTCCTCATTTTCCTTAATGTAGCCCCAGTCTACATATCTCATGTCACTGACAGCTGGGCTCTTATCAAGCAGAACAGTCTCATAGAAATCTTGCTGCTCCTTGGTGTAGAATCTGTAGTCTACAATAGTCTTTCTCCTCTAAGAATAAGGATTTATGGCTCTCCATTCTCCAGTCCCGAGTCCTTCTCTTCTTCATATCCTCAGCAAATGGATAGTTGTCATTGTGTTGTGGAAGGTGAGGTCTAAGCTTCCTCAAAACTGTCATATCCTCATCTTCAGCAACAACTCTGGAGGAGGATCCCTTGTTCTTGGTTGCAGCTAGAACATCCTTAGTAGTCGTCCTGGACTTAGGAGCTGTGGACTTCTTGGGAGGAGGAGCTTCCTTGATTTTGGGAGGGGCCTGAGAAGTCATGGCATCAGCAAGCAACTTATTCTTCTTCTTAGGAGGAGCCTGAGCAGCTAGCTCTTCCTCTCCCTTAACATATGCTGGATCTTCATACATGGAAGTTGGTCTTCCAATAGCATGTACTATCCTCTTCCTGATTCTCTTCTTGTCAACAGGCTTCTTGGGCATAGAGCTTCTGGCTGGCTCTATTTTCATGGAAGCCCTAGCACTCTCTGGTGCTTTCATAGCCTCTGAGCTGGCATACTCCTTCATGATAGGTCTCCTAGATGAGGTAGCCTCACATGTAGACTTCTTGGCAGCTTTGTCTGCTTTGTCCTGCCTTTGCTTGGCAAGGACCTCATCTGGCACAAAATTAGGGTCCTCTTCATCTAAGTTAATTTTTTCCCTGGCTCTAGTTGCAGCTTTGGGCAAACCATGAGAGCTAGGTGTGCCTGGATCTTCTGAAAATGAGCTTGGCTCATGACTAGTGCCTGGATCTGCATCAATGCTAGGCTCTCTGGAGTCATTCTGACTATCACCTAAAGCTAACATATTGTCCTTGTGAATGGAGTATAGAAGAGCCGAAAAATTGAGTATCACAAAAACACAATCATTTTTTTTCAAAAAGCAAACTCAAAAACTATGGGTATGAACTACTTCAAAATAAATTTTGATAGCACTGAGTTGATGTTTTCGGAGTCACCAAGACTGACCACTGTCTTAATAGAAACTTGGCAGCTATTTCTGGTGTAACCAAAAAGGACTATTCGGTCTCACCGAAGTGGTTCTTAGTAACCCTAAACACTGAATCGGTGGAACCGACTCTTCCAACTCGGTGTCATCGAGATGTATACTGTGGGAGTTCAGATCAAAAATTCAGCGTTTTCTAATCTATGGATTGTTTTTGTGGTATAGGAAGATTTCACATGGTGTAACATATATGAAATCATCCTAATGCGTTAGAATCGGACATGGAACACCTGAGGAAATCAGAGCCATACCCTAACTTGGCGGTGGTCCGACTACGACGGCAACGGCGGTGAAGATTTCCGTCGGCGGCGTGAATCCCAATGGCAAAGGCGCTCAGGAAGACAAAGGCGACGACCAAGGGGGCCTATTTCGACAACTTAGGGTTGGGTACTTGGCGTTTGAAGATTGAATTTCAAAACGTCGGGTCCGCCGGCTTAAGTACCCTTCACTGTCGGTGTCACCGATACTAAAATTTTGGTGTCACCGAGTTTCTCTACTGTTAGTTGACAGGGAAACTCGATGCAACCGAGATTGTGGTACCGGTGGTACCAAGGTGCCAAATCAGATCAACCCTGGGCATTCATTGGAACCGAGATTTTCTAGTTGGTCACACCAAGTTGCACTTTAGGGAGGTTTTGGAGGTCAGCCTTGACGAAATGGTACTCCGAGTGCTCTTCACACAAAGGGTTCGTCAAGTGCTTGTTCAAGTTTTTGTGATATATCATAACTAGAACTTGAGGTGAGAAAGCATAGATAGCTAGAAGGGGGTCCTAGGCATTCTTGTATATCCAATTGACAAAAGAAAAAGAAAAACCAAATAGCTACAATTGGATATCCCCGAATGAGTAAAGATATGCAGACCAACATGCTCACACAATAAGAAATCAAATGAAATCATGGCAAACATGCACAAACATTCTATCATCTATCAAGCACTTTTGCGATGACGTGGTCATCTATATATGAGTATATTGACTTAGGATCCAAGTAAGAATACTTGATCATATGTCATACTCACCGTTTAAGCACAAGTGGGGTTACCACTTTTACATAAAGCTTGTTAATGTTGTCACATTCTAAGAGATACTTTGACTCAAGTCTTAGAGTAAAGCTGCCCCTTGATGTGACGTCCCCTCTAAGAGGGATAAACTAACCTTGGGTTTTGTTGTAGAAGACTTCATGTGGGTGATGTAGTAGTGGATGCTCATAGTTGATGAAGATCATCTTGTGTTGGGAGCAATCCTTTTTGTTTCTTACTCTCCTCACCTACATGGGTTAGTCCCAAACACAAGAGACAAACACAATGATATCTATGGACATGGAGTGCAAAGCATACATGATGATGTCCATGGATTCATTAATTACCTTGTCCTTTGCTTACCTTTGAGGGAATGTGTGACTCCTTGAACTATTGCATAATGTTCATGTTGGGTGCAACTAGTTCTTGCCAATAATGACTATGAGTGAATCTCATTGGCGGAGTCACCCCTCAAAGAACTACTCTAGTTCTTCTTCTTGGGGACCCACATCAAGTTGATGGGAATCCTTGGTGTTGAAGTGGCACTTGTATAAGTTGAGCTTGTAGAAGCCTTGGGAACCCACTTGACCAAAGCTTGTGATGCATATTCATTTGAGTCAATCTCCTCTTGAAGCTTGTCCTTGACCTTGAGCTCGTGATCTTGTGGTGGAAGGTCATCCTGAGATTTTGTTCCCTTGGGAATAGTATGTTCATACTTATCCCTCCGAGGAACAAAGTTGTTCTTGGGGTATGTACCTTCTCCCCATTCAACTCCATTTGCATTGAAGTAGCCAATGCCATGGTTCTTCTGGTATCCTCCATGCTTGCGTACAATTTCCTCAAATTGCTTACATCTGACAAGACTTTTGTAGATACCTTTCTCCATAATCTCTTTCAATAGTTCATTTTCTTGCTCAAGTGTAACTTGTCTAAGGGAGTCATTAGTGGGATCAATAGAACTACTAGAAGCAATATCATTGGATTTATCATTTTTATTGCTACTAGTTGAAGAACCTTTCTTGCCTTTGTTACTAGTTTTCTTAGCCTTAACTTGTGGAATGAATGTAGACAAGAGAAGTCGTTTGGCTAGATAAGAGGAAGTCTTCTTTCGAAAATCATCATTGATAGCTTTAAGGAATTCATGTTCTTGCTCCAAAGTGAGCTTCTCGACCAAGTGAGCCAGATTGCCGCCTGTAAGCCATACCTTCTTCACTGCATCTTTGGTGATAGCCAATTTGCCCATCTTATGCAAATCTGGCATTCCTCGAAGGCCTTTATGGACCTGTCGAGGAGTGTTGCAGATGCGTGCGCCCACTTCGTTGCCCGCCCCAACGACCTCGCAGAGAACCACTTCTCGGGTCAATTCCAAGCGCCCGAGCACCCGTCTCTGCTGAATAATCAGATGAAGTAGTGATACGTCCATTTTGTATCATGCTTTAATATTGATATTTATTGCATTATGGATTGTTATTACACGTTATGGTACAATACTTATGCCTTTTCTCTCTTATTTTACAAGGTTTACATGAAGAGGGAGAATGTCGGTAGCTGGAATTCTGGACTGGAAAAGGAGCAAATCTGAGATACCTATCCTGTACAACTCCAAAAGTCCTGAAAATTTACGGAGAATTATTTTGGAATATATAAAAAATACTGGGTGAAACAAATACCTGAGGGGGGGCCACCAGGAGGTGGCAAGCCTGCCAGGCGTGGCCACCCCCTAGCCACGCCTAGCAGGCTTGTGACCCACCTGGCAGGTCCTCGACGCCCATCTTCTGCTATATGGAGGGTTTTGACCTGGAAAAAAATCGTAAGGAAGTTTTCGGGACGAAGCGCCGCCGTCTCGAGGCGGAACTTGGACATAACCAATCTAGGGCTCTGGCAGGGTTGTTCTGCCGGGGAAACTTCCCTCCTGGGGGGGGGGAGGGAATCAAAGCCATCGTCATCACCAATGATCCTCTCATCGAGAGGGGGTCAATCTCCATAAACATCTTCAACAACACCATCTCCTCTCCAAACCCTACTTCATCTCTTGTATCCGATCTTTGTCTCAAACCTCGCATTGGTACCTGTGGGTTGCTAGTAGTGTTGATTACTCCTTGTAGTTCATGCTAGTTCGTTTACTTGGTGGAAGATAATATGTCCAGATCCTTTATGATAATTAATACTACTCTGATTATGAACATTTGCATGCTTTGTGAGTAGTTATGTTTGTTACTAAGGACATGAGATAAGTCTTGTTATAAGTAATCATGTGAATTTGGTATTCATTCGATATTTTGATGAGATTTATGTTGTCTCTCCTCTAGTGATGTTATGTGAACATCGACTACATGACACTTCACCATTATTTGGGCCTAGGGGAAGACATTGGGAATTAATAAGTAGATGATGGGTTGCTAGAGTGATAGAAGCTTAAACCCTAGTTTATGCGTTGCTTTGTAAGGGGCTGATTTGGATCCATATGTTTCATACTATGGTTAGATTTATCTTAATTATTCTTTCATAGTTGCGGATGCTTGTGAGAGGGGTTAATCATAAGTGGGAGGTTTGTCCAAGTAAGGGCAGAACCCAAGCACTGGTCCATCCACATGTCAAATTATCAAAGTAACGAATGCGAATCAAATGAGCATGATGAAAACTAGCTTGACGGAAATTCACATGTGTCCTCGGGAGCGCTTTGCTTTATATAAGAGTTTGTCCAGGCCTGTCCTTTGCTACAAAAAGGATTGGGCTACCTTGCTGCACCTTTGCTACACTTATTACTTGTTACTCATTGCAAATTATCTTATTACAAAACTGTCATCGATAATTTCAGTGCTTGCAGAGAATACCTTAATCGAAACCGCTTGTCATTTCCTTCTGCCCCTCGTTGGGTTCGACACTCTTACTTATCAAAAGTACTACGATAGATCCCCTATATTCATGGGTAATCAAGACTCTTTTCTGGCGCCGTTGCCGGGGAGTGAAGCACCTTTGGTAAGTGGAATCTGGTAAGGTAAAATTTATATAGTGTGGTGAAATTTACTGTTACTTGTTACTATGGAAAGTAATCCTTTGAGGGGCTTGTTCGGGGTATCTTCACCTTGACCGAAAACATAAAGAGTTGTCCCTCAACCTACTGAACCTACTGGAAATATTTATTATGAAATTCCTTCGGGTATGATAGAGTGAAAGCATATTTGCTCCCTTGGTGGTTTTGGTAATTAATAACAACATGTAAGTCATTGAACTAATGTCTTCACCAAGTATATTTCAGGAAAATTTTAATGATGGGAATGGCAAAAGGATTGTGAATCACCCCAAGATTCAAGGAAATAGGTTGGCCAAGCTTCAAGCAAGCGGACTCTACATTTTACATTTGTGAGAAATCACTTTGAGTCTATAGGAAAGCCAATACTATTATTAGGGGGTAAAGTTTTGATGGTGAACAATATGCTCAAACATGCACAAGTGACAGTCACCAAAACATCCACATAATCTCCCACCAAAGTTTGTCCTAAGCCAAACATGCAAATCGGTACAACCAACATTCCTATCCCGGTGCCACCGAGTTCCAAATCCTAGACAGACTCAGCCAAACCCTAACACTTCGATGCAGCCGACACTGCACTCAGTGCCACCGAGTTGGGTTGCCAACTTTCTGTTACACAAGTTCTCATTTTCGGACCGACCAAGAATGGTGAATCGGCGTCACCGAGTTTGGTAAATCTTACCGTTGGTCACCTTGTCGGTGCAACCAAGAATTGTATATCGGTCCCTCCGAGATTCAAAAGTTGCCAATTTTAGTCACTTCAGTACCATCGAGATTTACACATCGGTGTCACCGAGTCTGACTTATTGTGTGTAATGGTTGGATTTTTGGGGATGCCTATATATATACCCCTTCACCACCACCCACTCGAAAGAGAAGCACTCAGAACTATTCCATACCTATCCTACTTAGTTTTTCTGAGAGAGAACCACCTACCCTTGTGTTGAGGTCAAGATCTTCCACTCCAACCATGTGGATCTTGATTTCTAGCCTCACCAAGTTACTTCCCACCAATCCCATCTCTTCTACCAAGCCAAATCTGTGAGAGAGAGATTATGTGTTGAGGAGTCTATCATCTTGAAGCACAAGAGCAAGGAGTTCATTGTCACTATCGAGCCTATTACCTTTTGGAGGGTGGTGCCTCCTAGATTTGTTAGGTGTCACTTGGGAGCCTCCTACTTCGTGTTGTGAAGTGAACCAAGAAGTTTTTAAGGGCAAGGAGATCGCCTATTTCGTGAAGATCTACCCATAGTGAGGCTAGTCCTTCGTGGACGGAAGCCGCATGGAATAGTCAAGGTTGCTTCTTCGTGGAACCCTCCATGGGTAGAGCCCTCCGTGGACTCTCGCGACCGTTACCCTCCATGGGTTGAAGACTCCATGAACTTGTACGTATGATAGCACCACCTATCGGAACCACGGGAAAAATCATCGAGTCATCACTTGTGTTTGCATTCCTAACCCTCTCTTTACTTAGATGTGCAATGTCTTTATTTTCTGCTGCCACACTCTTAGACATGCATGTGTAGGGTGTTACTTGATATGCTATGAATGCTAAAACTTTTGTAAATATGCCCTAGAGGCAATAATAAAATGGTTATTATTGTATTTCCTTGTTCATGATAATTGTCTATTGTTCATGCTATAATTGTGTTAACCGGAAACCATAATACATGTGTGAATACATAGACCACAACATGTCCCTAGTGAGCCTCTAGTTGACTAGCTCGTTGATCAATAGATGGTCATGGTTTCATGACCATGGACATTGGATGTCGTTGATAACGAGATCACATCATTAGGAGAATGATGTGATGGACAAGACCCAATCCTAAGCATAACACTAGATCGTGTAGTTCGTTTGCTAAAGCTTTTCAATGTCAAGTATCGTTTCCTTAGACCATGAGATTGTGCAACTCCCAGATACCGTAGGAATGCTTTGGGTGTGCCAAATGTCACAACATAACTGGGTGGCTATAAAGGTGCACTACGGGTATCTCCGAAAGTGTCTGTTGGGTTGGCACGAATCGAGACTGGGATTTGTCACTCCGTGTGACGGAGAGGTATCTCTGGGCCCACTCGGTAAGACATCATCATAATGAGATCAATGTGACCAAGGAGTTAGTCATGGGATGATGTATTATAGAACGAGTAAAGAGTCTTGCCGATAACGAGATTGAACAAGGTATAGAGATACCGACGATCGAATCTCGGGGAAGTATCATACCGATAGACAATGGGAATTGTATACGAGATTGATTGAATCCCCGACATCATGGTTCATCCGATGAGATCATCATGGAGCATGTGGGAGCCAACATGGGTATCCAGATCCCGCTGTTGGTTATTGGCTGGAGAAGTGTCTCGGTCATGTCCACGTGTCTCCTGAACCAGTAGGGTCTACACACTTAAGGTTCGATGATGCTAGGGTTATAGGGAAATGGTATACGTGATTACCGAAAGTTGTTCGGAGTCTCGGATGAGATCCTGGACATCACGAGGAGCTCCGGAATGGTCCGGAGGTAAAGATTGATATATAGGAAGTCCAGTTTTGGTCACCGGAAAGTTTTCGGGCTCATCGGTAGTGTACCGGGAGTGCCGGGAGGGTACCGGAGGACCCCCGGGAGGGGTGTGACGACCATAGGACTTTGTGGGCCCTTAGAGGAGGTGTGCCAACGGCTGGAGATCTAGAGATAAAGGGCAAAGGGTTTTAAAAAGAGGAGATCCACCTCCCTTGTGGGAGGTGGACTCTATCCCCACTTCGGCCGAAGCCCTCCTCTTTGGAGGAGGGGCCAAGGCAGACCTCCCTCTTCCTCCTCCTATATATACTTGAGGTTTTGGCCTTTTGAGAACAGTTCTGAACTCTCTCTCTCACGGCAAAGCCCTACCTCTCTTCTTCCTCCTCCGCAGCGCTTAGGCGAAGCCCCGCCGGAATACCTTGCTACTCCACCACCACCACGCCGTCGTGCTGCTGTTGGAGCCCTTCCCTAACCTCTCCTTCCTCATTGCTAGATCAAGGCGTAGGAGACATCACCGGGCTGCACGTGTGTTGAACGTGGAGGCGCCGTTGTTCGGCGCTTAGATCGGAATCCACCACGATCTGAATCGCTGCGAGTACGACTCCATCAACCGCGTTCTTGTAACGCTTCCGCTTAGCGATCTTCAAAGGTATGAAGATGCAATCTCTCCCCACTCGTTGCTGGTTTCTCCATAGATAGATCTTGGTGACACGTAGGAAAATTTTTATTTACTACTACATCTCCCAACAGTGGCATCATGAGCTAGGTCTATGCGCAGAATCTATGCACGAGTAGAACACAAAGCAGTTGTGGGCATAGATTTTGTTAATTTTCTTACCACTACTCGTCTTATCTTGATTCGGCGGTATTGTGGGGTGAAGCGGCCTGGACCGACTTTACATGTACGCTTACGTGAGACTGGTTCCACCGCCTGACATGCACTTGTTGCATAAGGTGGCTAGCGGGTGTCTGTCTCTCCCACCTTAGTCGGATTGGATTCGATGAAAAGGGTCCTTATGAAGGGTAAATAGAAATTGGCATATCACGTTGTGGTTTTGACGTAGGTAAGAAACGTTCTTGCTAGTAACCTATAACAGCCACGTAAAAACTTGCAACTACAAATTAGAGGACGTCTAACTTGTTTTTGCAGCATATGCCTTGTGATGTGATATGGCCAAAGGATGTGATGTGATGCATTGTGATGTATGAGATTGATCATGTTCTTGTAATAGGATTCACGACTTGCATGTCGATGAGTATGACAACCGGCAGGAGCCATAGGAGTTGTCTTATTTTATTGTATGACATGCGTGTCAATCATAAACGCCATGTAATTACTTTACTTTATTGCTAAACGTTAGCCATAGTAGTAGAAGTAATAGTTGGCGAGACAACTTCATGAAGACACAGTGATGGAGATCATGACGATGGAGATCATGGTGTCGTGCCGGTGACAGTGATGTTCACTTGTGATGTGAAAAGGAGCAAGATGATAATGGCCATATCATGTCACTATATTGATTGCATGTGATGTTTATCATGTTTACATCTTATTTTCCTAGAATGACGGTAGTAAATAAGATGATCTCTCACTAAAGTTTCAAGAAAAGTGTTGACCCTAACTGTGCACTGTTGCTAAGGATCGTTGTTCCGAAGCACCACGTGATGATCGGGTGTGATAGGTTCTAACGTTCTCATACAACGGGTGTAAGCCAGATTTACACACGCGAAACACTTAGGTTGACTTGACGAGCCTAGCATGTACAGACATGGCCTCGGAACACGGAAGACCAAAAGGTCGAACATGAGTCGTATGGAAGATATGATCAACATGGAGATGTTCACCATGGATGACTAGTCCGTATCACGTGATGATCGGACACGGGCTAGTTGACATGGATCATGTGTCACTTGGATGACTAGAGATATGTCTATCTAAGTGGGAGTTCATTAAATAATTTGATTATGTGAACTTAATTATCATGAACTTAGTCTAAAATTATCTTTACAATCTATATTGTAGATCCAATGGCCAACGCGAATGTCACCCTCAATTTCAACGCGTTCCTACAGAAAACCAAGCTGAAAGATGATGGAAGCAACTATGCGGACTGGGTCCGTGGCTTGAGGATCATCCTCATAGCTTCCAAGAGATTGTATGTCCTTTATGCACCACTAGGTGACCCACCCCTTCTCCCAGCAGAGCAAGATGTTGCGAACGCTTGGCATTCTCGCTGCGATGATTACTCCATTTTCAGTGCGGCATGCTTTACAGTTTAGAACCGGGGCTCCAAAAGCGTTTTGAGCAACACGGAGCATATGAGATGTTCCAAGAGCTGAAACTGGTTTTCCAAGCTCATGCCCGGGTCGAGAGATATGACGTCTCCGACAAGTTCTTCAGCTGTAAGATGAAGGATAATAGTTCTATCAGTGAGCACATCCTCAAGATGTCTGGGCTACACAACCGCTTGACTCAGCTGGGAGTTAATCTCCCGGATGACTCGATCATTGACAGAATCCTCTAGTCGCTTCCACCTAGCTACAAGAGCTTTGTGATGAACTACAACATGCAAGGGATGGAGAAGTCCATTCCTGAGTTGTACTCGATGCTGAAATCAGCAGAGGTCGAGATCAGAAAGGAGCATCAAGTGTTGATGGTAAATAAGACCACTAGTTTCAAGAAAGGCAAGGGTAAGAAGAACTTCAAGAAGGACGGCAAAGCTGTTGACGCGCCCGGTAAGCAAGTTGCCGGGAAGAAGAAGAACAAGCATGGACCCAAGCCTAAGACTGAGTGCTTTTACTTCAAGGGTACCGGTCACTGGAAGCGGAACTGCCCCAAGTACTTAGCGGATAAGAAGGACGACAACATTAAAGGTATATGTGATATACTTGTTATTGATGTGTACCTAACCAGCGCTCGTAGTAGTTCCTGGGTATTTGATACCGATGCAATTGCTCACATTTGTAACTCCAAGCAGGAGCTGCGGAATAAGCGGAGGCTCGCAAAGGACAAGGTGACGATGCGCGTCGGGAATGGTTCCAAGGTCGATGTGATCGCCGTCGGCATGCTACCTCTACATCTACCTTCGGGATTAGTGTTAAACCTTAATAATTGTTATTTAGTACCAGCTTTGAGCATGAACATTGTATCTGGATCTCGCTTGATGCGAGATGGATACTCATTTAAATCTGAGAATAATGGTTGTTCTATTTATATGAGAGAAATGTTTTATGGTCATGCCCCGCTGGTCAATGGTTTATTTTTGATGAATCTCGAACGTGATGTTACACATGTCCATAGTGTGAGTACCAAAAAGTGTAAGGTTGATAACGATAGTCCCATTTACATGTGGCACTGCTGCCTTGGTCATATTTATGTCAAACGCATGAAGAAGCTCCATACTGATGGACTTTTGGAGTTTCTTGATTTCGAATCATTTGACACGTGCGAACCATGCCTCATGGGCAAGATGACCAAGACTCCGTTCTCTGGAACAATGGAGCGAGCAACTGACTTGTTGGAAACAATACATATTGATGTATGCGGTCCAATGAGTGTCGAGGCTCATGGTGGCTACCGTTATGTTCTCACCCTCACTGATGACTTGAGTAGATATGGGTATGTCTACTTAATGAAACATAAGTCTGAAACTTTTGAAAGGTTCAAGGAATTTCAGATTGAGCTAGAGAATCAATGTGACAGGAAAATAAAGTGCCTACGATCTGATCATGGCGGAGAATATTTAAGTCATGAGTTTGGCACGCACCTAAGGAAATGTCGAATTGTTTCACAACTCACGCCGCCTGGCACACCTCAGCGAAATGGTGTGTCTGAACGTCGTAATCGCACTCTATTAGATATGGTACGATCTATGATGTCTCTTACCGACTTACCGATATCATTTTGGGGATATGCATTAGAGACTGCCGCATTCACTTTAAAATAGGGCACCGTCAAAATCCGTTGAGACGACACCGTATGAATTATGGTTTGGAAAGAAACCTAAGCTATCGTTTCTAAAAGTTTGGGGATGCGATGCTTATGTGAAGAAACTTCAACCTGAGAAGCTCGAACCCAAAGCGGAAAAGTGCGTCTTCATAGGATATCCCAAAGAGACTATTGGGTATACCTTCTACCTACGGTCCGAGGGCAAAGTCTTTGTTGCCAAGAATGGATCCTTTCTCGAGAAAGAGTTTCTCTCGAAAGAAGTAAGTGGGAGGAAAATAGAACTTGATGAGGTAATTGTACCTCCACTCGAACCGGAGAGTAGCGCAACACAGGAAGTTGTTTCTGTGGAGCCTACACCGACTGGAGAGGAAGTTAATGATGATGATCATGAAACTTTAGATCAAGTTACTATTGAACGTCGAAGGTCCACTAGGACACGTTCCGTACCAGAGTGGTACAACAACCCTGTCCTAGAGATCATGTTGTTAGACAATGGTGAACCTTCGAACTATGAAGAAGCGACGGCGGGCCTGGATTCCAACAAATGGCTTGAAGCCATGAAATCCGAGATAGGATCCATGTATGAGAACAAAGTATGGACTTTGGTGGAATTGCCTGATGATAAGCGAGCCATTGAAAATAAATGGATCTTTAAGAAGAAGACTAACGCGGATGGTAATGTGACCGTCTATAAGGCTCGGCTTGTCGCTAAGGGTTATCGAAAAGTTCAAGGAGTTGACTACGATGAGACTTTCTCACCCGTAGCGATGCTGAAGTCTGTCTGAATCATGTTAGCAATTGCTGCATTTTATGATTATGAGATTTGACAAATGGACGTCAAAATGACATTCCTTAATGGCTCCCTCAAGGAAGAACTGTATATGATGTAGCCGGAAGGTTTCGTCGATCCTAAAGATGCTAACAAGGTATGCAAGCTCCGGCGCTCCATCTATGGGCTGGTGCAGCATCTCGGAGTTGGAACATTTGCTTTAATGAAGTGATTAAAGCATTTGGGTTTGTATAGGTTTATGGAGAACCCTGTATTTACAAGAAAGTGAGTGGGAGCTCTGTAGCATTTCTCGTATTATATGTGGATAACATACTGATAATGGGAAATGATATAGAACTCTTGGAAAGTGTAAAGGCCTACTTGAATAAGTGTTTTTCAATGAAGGACCTTGGAGAAAGCTGCTTACATATTAGGTATTAAGATCTATAGAGATAGATCGAGACGCCTCATAGGTCTTTCACAAAGCACATACCTTGAAAAGATATTGAAGAAGTTCAATATGGATCATTCCAAGAAGGGGTTGTTGCCTGTGTTACAAGGTGTGAGATTGAGTACGACTCAATGCCCGACCACGGCAAAGGATAGAGAAGAGATGAGTGTCATCCCCTATGCTTCAGCCATAGGCTCTATTATGTATGCCATGTTGTGTACCAGACCTGATGTGAACCTTGCCATAAGTTTGGTAGGGAGGTACCAAAGTGATCCCGGAGCGGAACACTGGACAACGGTCAAGAATATCTTGAAGTACCTGAAAAGGACAAAGGACATGTTTCTCGTATATGGAGGTGCTGAAGAGCTCATCGTAAAGGGTTACGTCGATGCTAGCTTTGACATAGATCCGGACGACTCCAAGTCGCAAACCGGATACGTGTATATTTTGAATGGAGGGGCAGTCAGCTGGTGCAGCAGCAAGCAAAGCATCGTGGCGGCATCTACATGTGAAGCGGAGTATATAGCTGCTTCGGAAGCAGCAAAGGAAGGAGTCTGGATGAAGGAGTTCATCACCGACCTAGGAGTAATTCCAAGTGCGTCGGGCCCGATAACTCTATTCTGTGACAACACTGGAGCTATTGCCCTTGCGACGGAGCCCAGGTTTCACAAGAAGACAAGACACATCAAGCGCCGCTTCAACTCCATCCGTGATTACATTCAGGAGGGAGATATAGATATTTGTAAAGTGCATATGGATCTGAATGTCGCAGATCCATTGACTAAACCTCTCTCACGAGCAAAACGTGATCAACACCAGAATGCTATGGGCGTACGATTCATCACAATGTAACTAGATTATTGACTCTAGTGCAAGTGGGAGACTGTTGGAAATATGCCCTAGAGGCAATAATAAAATGGTTATTATTGTATTTCCTTGTTCATGATAATTGTCTATTGTTCATGCTATAATTGTGTTAACCGGTAACCATAATACATCTGTGAATACATAGACCACAACATGTCCCTAGTGAGCCTCTAGTTGACTAGCTCGTTGGTCAATACATGGTCACTGTTTCATGACCATGGACATTGGATGTCGTTGATAATGGGATCACATCATTAGGAGAATGATGTGATGGACAAGACCCAATCCTATGCATAGCACTAGATCGTGTAGTTCGTTTGCTAAAGCTTTTCAATGTCAAGTATCGTTTCCTTAGACCATGAGATTGCGCAACTCCCAGATACCGTAGGAATGCTTTGGGTGTGCCAAACGTCACAACGTAACAGGGTGGCTATAAAGGTGCACTACGAGTAGCTCCGAAAGTGTCTGTTGGGTTGGCATGAATCGAGACTGGGATTTGTCACTCCGTGTGACGGAGAGGTATCTCTGGGCCCACTCGGTAAGACATCATCATAATGAGCTTAGTGTGACCAAGGAGTTAGTCACGGGATGATGTATTACGGAATGAGTAAAGAGACTTGCCGATAACAAGATTGAACAAGGTATAGAGATACCGACGATCGAATCTCGGGCAAGTATGATACCGATAGACAAAGGGAATTGCATACGGGATTGATTGAATCCCCGACATTGTGGTTCATCCGATGAGATCATCGTGGAGCATGTGGGATCCAACATGGGTATCCAGGTCCCGTTGTTGGTTATTGGCCGGAGAAGTGTCTCGGTCATGTCCACGTGTCTCCCGAACCCGTAGGGTCTACACACTTAAGGTTCAATGACGCTAGGGTTATAGGGAAATGGTATACGTGATTACCGAAAGTTGTTCGGAGTCCCGAATGAGATCCCGGACATCACGAGGAGCTCCGTAATGGTCCGGAGGTAAAGATGATATATAGGAAGTCCAGTTTTGGTCACCGGAAAGTTTTTGGGCTCATCGGTAGTGTATCGGGAGTGCCGGGAGGGTACCGGAGGACCCCCGGGAGGGGTGTGACGACCATAGGACTGTGTGGGCCCTTAGAGGAGGTGTGCCAGCCCTTTTTGGGCTGGCCAAGACCTTCTAGAAAGGCCCATGCGACTGGAGATCTAGAGATAAAGGGCAAAGGGTTTTTAAAAGAGGAGATCCACCTTCCTTGTGGGAGGTGGACTCTATCCCCACTTCGGCCGAAGCCCTCCTCTTTGGAGGAGGGGCCAAGGCATCCCTCCCTCTCCCTCCTCCTATATATACTTGAGTTTTTGGCCTTTTTAGAACAGTTCTGAACTCTCTCTCTCTCACGGCAAAGCCCTACCTCTCTTCTTCCTCCTCCGCAGCGCTTAGGCGAAGCCCTGCCGGTATAGCTTGCTACTCCACCACCACCACACCGTCGTGCTGCTGTTGGAGCCCTTCCCTAACCTCTCCTTCCTCCTTGTTGGATCAAGGCGTAGGAGATGTCACCGGGCTGCACGTGTGTTGAATGCGGAGGCGCCGTTGTTCGGCGCCTAGATCGGAATCCACCGCGTTCTGAATCGCTGCGAGTACGACTCGATCGACCGCATTCTTGTAACGCTTCCGCTTAGCGATCTTCAATGGTATGAAGATGCAATATCTCCCCACTTGTTTCTGGTTTCTCCATAGATAGATCTTGGTGACACATAGGAAATTTTTGATTTACTACTACGTCTCCCAACAAAAACTTGCAAAGAATTAAAATTGGTAAAAAGGCAAAACTTTATTTGGTCAAGTAGTCTAATCATCCCCCTCTAGACCTACTTTCGATCCTACAAGTGGTATCAGAGCTTTGGTATCCATTGCATTGGTTTCACAACCTAGGAGAATTATGGCATCTAGTGAGGGAAATTATCACCGTAGTGGTTCGTACTTTGGTGGCACTAATTTTGCTAGTTGGAAGCATAAAATGAAAATGCATTTGCTTGGTCATAATCCTGCTGTTTGGGCTATTGTTCGTGTTGGCTTGCAAGGTGAATTATTTGTGGATGGAAAGGAACCGGATCGTGAAGCATGTGCGGATGAATTGAAGAAGTTGCAACTCAATGCTCAAGCATGTGACATACTCTTCAACTGCCTATGTCCTGAAGAATTCAACAAAATCAGCCGTCTTGAACATGCAAAAGAGATTTGGGATACTTTGGTTGATATGCACGAAGGAACTGAGTCCATGAGAGAATCCAAGTTAGATGTTCTTCAAGGTCAACTTGACAAGTTCAAGATGAAGGACGGTGAAGGAGTCGCTGAAATGCACTCTAGGCTAGCTCTCATCACCAATGAGATTGCCGGCTTAGGAAGCGAAGAAATGACTGACAAGTTCATCATCAAGAAGATACTTCGAGCTTTGGATGAGAGATATGACACCGTGTGCACATTGATCCAAATGATGCCCAACTATAAAGATCTCAAACCAACGGAAGTGATTGGTAGAATTGTTGCTCATGAGATGACACTCAAAGACAAGGAAGACCTTCATCACAAGTCTAGCGGTGCTTACAAAGCCACAAGTGATGCTCCCGCTACCTCAAGTGACAACCTTGTCACAAATGAAGAGATAAGCCTCATGGTCAAGAAATTCAACAAATTCTACAAGAATAGAAGCAAGGATCATAGCTCCAACTCAAGATATGAAGAAAAGCATTCGTCAAGTCATGACCGAAACTGCTACAATTGTGGGAAGCCCGGACACTACTCCAATGAGTGCTCGGCTCGCTACTAACGGAGAGAAGATTCACCAAGAAGACGAATCTCAAGAGATGAATCACCTCGAAGAGAGAGAGGAGTAGAGATGATCGTTATGAACGAAGACCCTCAAGGAGAAGTAGGGACTCAGAGAAGAAGGACAAGCACACCAAGAGCTACTCAATAAGAAAACATCAAGATCATGTTGGTGAATGGGTTTCCAGCTCTGACTCCGACAACCACTCCGAGAGAAGCTATCACTCCAACTCCGACTAGAGTCAAGATGATGGTGTTGCCTGAATTGCACTAGTGACAACCAACTCCTACGATCTATTTGATTCACCAAATGAAGGAGGTGGAAGTTGCTTCATGGCTAAAGGCCCCAAGGTATCACACCTCCAATATCTTGATTTCGATAGTGATAGATGATTTGCTTTATGATGATGACTTGCTATGTGATAAAACTAGTGATGTTAATCATAATGAACTTGATATTTCTCATACTAATCAAGATAAGTCAATTGATGATGATAAGATGAAAATAGAAGAACTAACCAAAGAACTCAACACTCTTAGGTTAGCTCATGAATCTACTCTCGAAGATCATAGAGAGCTTGTAAGAACTCATGAGAAGCTACGCTTCGAGAAGCTCAATTTAGAGCAAGAACATGAATTTCTTAAAGCTATCAATGACGATCTCTGAAAGTAGGCTTCATCTTATATTGCCAAAGGACTACTCTTGTCTACATTCATGCCACAAGTGAAATCTAAGCAAACTAGTAACAAAGGAAAGAAAGGTTCTTCATCTAGTAGCAACAATAAAAATTCTAAACCCAATGATGTTGCTCCTAGTAGTTCTATTGATTCCACTAATGATGATTCTCTTAGCCAAGTTACACTTAAGCAAGAAAATGCTTTATTGAAAGGAATTATAGAGAAAGGTATCTACAAGAGTCTTGAAGGGTACAAACAATTTGATGAGATTGTACGCAAGAATGGAGGATACCAAAAGAATCGCGGTGTTGGCTACTTCAACGCTAATGGAGTTGAATGGGAAGAAGGTCAATATCCCAATCCCAAGTTTGTTCCTCAAAAGGAGAAGTATGAAAATACTCTTCCCAAGGGGACAAACACTCAAGATGATCTTCCACCACAAGACAGCAAGCTCAAGGGCAAGAACAAGCTCCAAGAGGACTTTGACTCTTATGAAGATGAATCCCAAGCTTTGGTGAAGTGGGTTCCCTAGGATACTACAATCTCAACTTCTACAAGTGCTACTTCAACACCAAGGATCCCCATAAACTTGATGTGGATTCCCAAGAAGAAGAACTAGAAAGTTCTTGAGTGTGACTCTGCCAATGAAATTCACTCACATTCATTATTGGCAAGATATATTTGCAATCAACATCAACCTTATGCAATAGATCAAGGAGTCACACATTCCCTCAAAGGTAAGCAAAGGACAAGGTAATCAACAAATCAATGGACATCATTACATATGCTTTGCACTCCATGTCCATAGATATCCTTGTACTTGTCTCTTGTGTGTTGGGACTAACCCATGTAGGTGATAAGAGTAAGGAAACAACGAGGATGCTCCCAACTCTTGGTGATCTTCATCAACCTTGAGCATCCACCACTACCTCACCAACATGAAGTCTTCATCAACAAAACCCAAGGTTAGTTTATCCCTCTTATGGGGGGATGTCACATCAAGGGGTGCTTTACTCTAAGACTTGAGTCAATGCATCTCATAGTATGTGACAAACATTAAATGCTTTATGTAAAAGTGGTAACCCCACTTGTGCTTAAATGACGAGTATGACCTATGATCAAGTACTCTTACTTGGCTCCTAAGTCAAATACTCATATACAGATGACTTCATCATCGCCCATGTGCTTGTTAGATGCTAGAGTATATGTGCATGTTTTCCATGATTTCATTTGACATTTTATTGTGTGAGCATGTTGGTCTGCATTTATTTTCTCATTTGAGGATATCCAATTGTTGCTATTTGGCCTTTGATTTATCTTTTGCCAACTGGATATAAAAGAATGCCTAGGACCACTTCTTTAGCTATATATGCTTTCTCACCTCATACTCTATTCATGCTGCATCACAAAATTTGAACAAGTGCTTTTCGATCCCTCTGTGTGTGGAGCACTCGGAGTTCCGTATCGACAAGGACCGAGCATTAAAACCTGCTAAGTGCATCTCGATGGAACCAACACCAAAATCTCGGTCTCAATGAATGCCTAGGGTTGATCTGTTTTTTCAATCTTGGTACCACCGATTCCACTTTCTCGGTTACATCGAGTGTCCCTGTAAGCTGACAGTTGAGGCACTCGGTGACACCGAAAACTTAGAATCGGTGTCACCGACAATGATGGGTATATAAAGTTGGACCCCGATGCTTTGAAATTTCTATCTCATATGTCGCGCTCCAAAACCCTAAGATGCCGCTCCGAAGACCCCTGGTCATCACCGTTATCTCCCTGCGCTCCTCCGCCGCTGGGAATCGTCGTCACCGACGAAATCCTCTCCCTGGTCACCGCTGTAGAGGATCCGCGCCAAGCTAGGGTACGGATTCAATCTCTATTGCGCTCTTTGTATGATTCTTGCGCATTAGATCCCTTGTTAATCATTGATACACCCTTTGCACATGTTTCCATCCTCTCAAATCCCCAAAATATCGTGATAGATGAATTTTCTAGGGTTTTGCCGTCCGCCCGATACATCTCGGTGGAACCGAAATGAAAATATCGGTCTCACCGATATGCTTTTCTGTGAGGTTGAGAACTGACTCGGTGGAACCGAGTTGCTCTTTTCGGTTCGACCGAAAAGGTTGCCAAGTTTTGGTTAGAGAGTTAGTCTATCTCGGCCCCACCGAAATGTTTGTTTTGGCTGCACCGATATCTATTTGACAGAATGCAAAACTTTTGATAATTCATTGCTCAAATTTCAAAAACCGGCCTCATTTTGTGATGACTCATCTTCTTCTTCTCTCCTATGCTCTATTAATAGGGTCAGTATGTTAGGCTCAGAGGACAGTCAGAATTTGCTAGAGAAGGGAGTTGACATGAGTTCTGGAACTAGCCCAGAAGCCAGTTCTTTCTCAGATCCAGGCACCCCTAGCTCTCATGGGTTGCCCAAGGCTGGCACCAGAACCAGGAAGAAGCTCAACTCTGATGAAGAAGATTCAGATTTCATTCCTGAGGAAGGCTGCTATTGACTACAGGTTCTACACTAGAGAGCAACAGGATTTCTATGAGACCGTTCTGCTTGACAGGAGCCCAGCTGTTAGCGACATGAGGTATGTAGATTGTAAGTTCATCAAAGACAATGTGAACTACTTCCCAAGTGTCCAAGACAACTTCCATTGCATTGGTCTGGATAAGTTCATTGGCAGAGAGCTCACAACATGGAATGACGAGATGATCATGCAATTCTACTCCATTGCTCATTTCTATGGAGATGGTAGAATTGTATGGATGACTGAAGGTGCTAGATATGAATCCACTGTTGAGGAATGGGCTTCTCTACTGGAAGTTCCAGAAGCTCAAGAAGGAGATTTGGATGTATACACTGAACCCAAGGCAAGTCACAATGCCATGAAAGACATGTATACTCCTATCCCGCAGACAAGGTGCAATCACACAAGCTAGGATCCATCTATTATCTGCAAGCAGGCCTCCAGACTATAAACACTATACTCAGGCATACCTTGATGCCCAAGTCTGGAGATGACAAGATGATCCGAGGCTACTCCATTAATATGTTGATCCACCTTGACAGGAACACCAGGATTAGAGTAATGGATGTGATTGTCGAGACAATCAAAGGGTTGCTGTTGACCAGAAGCGCTCATGCTGTTATGCACCCTACATCCAATTGCTCATCAACTCTCAGTTGGAGAAGCACATTTTCGCTCTTGATCACCCACATATACCCCTAAAGCCAGAGTTCGAGGATAACGTTGTGGTGATGAACCCAGATCATCGCACATCTGCTACAACACAAGCAGAGGCAGAAGCTGTTCGAGCCTCTAGTGCTCAAGTCCCTAGATCCAGGAACGAGCAAATGGATTTTCTGATCTCAGCCATCCACGACATGCAGAAGGATATCAAAGGGATTCTAGAGAACCAGAACAACCTTGTGAGGATCTTCGAGACGAGGATCAAGGTGCTTGGTGATAAGGTGGACAAGTTGTCCAAGATAGTGATAGAGCTCCAGAAGGAAGTTGACTCCGTGCACATTCCCCGAGTCTCTTGTACCTCTTCTTCTTCTGATGATGATGATGATGAGGAAGAATCACCTCTCGGGTCAGGCACCCAATTCACCACTCAGATGAGATCAGCCACAATACCTGCACCAGAATCGAGGCCTTCTTCATCAGCTCCAGCTACTGTCGGCACAACTCCTACTCCATCAGCTCCAGCTCCACCAATGTCTACTCCAGCTCCTTCGACGACATCTGTAGAGATCTTCGCCAACCCCGTGCTCTCGACTCCTTCATTGACAACTGGAGGAGATCAGCCCAAGAACGCTTAGATAGATACCTTTGAGCTTTTTGGTAACTTTTTGCCAAAGGGG
The DNA here is from genome assembly GCA_022496015.1 of Hordeum marinum. Classification (NCBI taxonomy): domain Eukaryota; kingdom Viridiplantae; phylum Streptophyta; class Magnoliopsida; order Poales; family Poaceae; genus Hordeum; species Hordeum marinum. Next base: position 273,130,774 of record CM039674.1, on the reverse strand, counting down.
AGAAGTGTATATAGATCATTAGGTTTTGAGAGAGAGAGAGAGCGTTTGGTGTTTGCTGCTTTTTCAAAAACAATTGCTTTTGGTTGTCGTGATGCTTTTTATCTTGCTTGTGATACATGCTTGATGATGTTTTATCATACGCTTTAATGTGTGATGCTACTATTTCCTATCATCTTAAATGCTTATGTGATGATCATTCATCTTTGGTTATTGTGTTGTGCTATGATATTCATTTCAATTACTCTCGCACACCACCAAGTGGTATGTGACATGTGAGAAGTGACCCATGTACGTGAATTTGCATTCAAACGCAAATTTAAAATAATGCACAAATTTAGGGGGAGCTCTTGCTTATCACATACTTCTCAGAGCGACGACTATATTCATTGATTATATCTTTGTCAAATCTTTGATCTATATGATGTCATCAATTACCAAAAAGGGGGAGATTGAAAGCACATTTTCTCCCTTGGCGGTTTTGGTAATAAATAACAACATATAAGTCATTGAACTAATATCTTCACCAAGTATGTTTCAGGAAAAGTTCAATGATGGGAATGGCAAAAGAATTATCGAATTACCCCAAGATGCAAGGGAATAGGTTGGCCAAGCTTCAAGCAAGAGGACTCTACATTTTACATTTGTGAGAAATCACCTTGAGTCTATACGAAAGCCAATACTATTAAAAGGGGGTAAAGTTTTGATGGTGAACAATATGCTCAAATGTGCACATGTGACAGTCACCAAAACATCCACATACTCTCCCACCAAAGTCTGTCCTAAGTCAAATATGCCAAATCAGTGCAACCAACTTTCCTGTCCCATTCTCACCGAGTTCCAAACCCTAGACAGACTCAGCCAAACCCTAACACTTCGGTGCAGCCGACACTGCACTTAGTGCCTTCGAGTTAGGTTGCCAACTTTTTGTTATGCAAAATCACATTTTCGGTCCGACCGAGAATGGTGAATCGGCGTCATTGAGACTGGTAAATCTGACAGTTGGTCACCTTGTCGGTGCAACCGAGAGTTGTATATCGGTCCCTACAAGATTCAAAAGTTGCCACTTTTTGTCACTTCGATACCACCGAGATTTACACATCGGTGTCACCGAGTTTGACTTATTATGTGTAATGGTTGGATTTTTGGCAATGCCTATATATACCCCTTCACCACCACCCACTCGAAAGAGAAGCACTCAGAACTATTCCATACCTATCCTACTCAGTTTTCTAAGAGAGAACCACCTACCCTTGTGTTGAGGTCAAGATCTTCCACTCCAACCATGTGGATCTTGATTTCTAGACTCCCCAAGTTGCTTTCCACCAATCCCATCTCTTCTACCAAGCCAAATATGTGAGATAGATTGTGTGTTGAGGAGTCTATCATCTTGAAGCACAAGAGCAAGGAGTTCATCGTTACTACCGAGCCTATTACCTTTTGGAGGGTGGTGCCTCCTAGATTGGTTAGGTGTCGCTTGGGAGCCTCCTACTTCGTGTTCTGGAGTGAACCAAGAAGTTTTTAAGGGCAAGGATATCGCCTACTTCGTGAAGATCTACCCATAGTGAGGCTAGTCCTTCGTGGACGGAAGCCGCATGGAATAGTCAAGGTTGCTTCTTCGTGGAACCCTACATGGGTAGAGCCCTCCGTGGACTCTCGTGACCGTTACCCTCCATGGGTTGAAGACTTCATGAACGTGAACGTACGATAGCACCACCTATCAGAACCATGGGAAAAATCATCATGTCATCAGTTGTGTTTGCATTCCTAAGCCTCTCTTTACTTACATGTGCAATGTCTTTATTTTCCGCTGCCACACTCTTAGACATGCATGTGTAGGGTGTTACTTGATATGCTATGAATGCTAAAACTTGCAAAGAATTAAAATTGGGAAAAAGGCAAAACTTTTATTTGGTCAAGTAGTCTAATCACCCCCCTCTAGACCTACTTTCGATCCTACATACAAAAACTGTTGGCTAATCCCTATGTTGGAGATGGAACACTACATCCTGATTTGCATCTAATCTATGTGGATGAAGTTTGTGGATTATTTAAGCTTGAAAGTCTGTCCATGGATCATGTCAAGAAGAAGGTCTTTCCTTTTTCTTTGAAGGAGAAGGCATTGACATGGTATAGGTTATGTGATGATATTGGATCATGGAGTTACAACCGATTGAAGATGGAATTTCACCAGAAGTTCTATCTGTTGGGAGACGTAGTAGTAAATCAAAATTTTCCTACAATCACCAAGATCTATCCATGGAGAAACCAGCAACGAGTGGGGAGAGATTGCATCTTCATATCTTTGAAGATCGCTAAGCGGAAGCGTTACAAGAACGCGGTTGGTGGAGTCGTACTCGCAGCAATTCAGATCACGGTGGATTCCGATCTCAGCGCTGAACAACGGCGCCTCCACGTTCAATACATGTGCAGCCCGGTGACGTATCCTATGCCTTGATCCAGAAAGAAGGAAGGAGAGGTTGAGGGAGAGCTCTGGCAGCACGACGGCGTGGTGACGGTGGAGCTACGTGAACTCTGGCAGGGCTTCGCCAAGCGCTACGGAGAACGAGGAAGAGGAAGGGTAGGGCTGCACCGAGAGAGAAAGAAGTCGTGTCTCAAATCAGCCCAAACCCTTGCATATATATAGGAGGAGGGATAGGGAGGGCTGCCTTGGCCCCTCCTCCAAGGAGGAGAGCTTCGGCCGAAGGTGGGGAAGAGTCCACCTCCCACAAGGGAGGTGGATCTCCTCCTTTTAAATCCTTTTCCCCTTTATCTCTTGATCCCAGCCGCATGGGCCTTTCTAGAAGGTCTTGGACAGACCACTAAGGGCTGGAACACCTCCTCTAAGGGTCCACTAAGTCCTTTGGTCGTCACACCCCTCCCGGGGGTCCTCCGGCACCCTCTCGACACTCCCGGTACACTACCGATGAGCCCGAAAACTTTCCGGTGACCAAAACTGGACTTCCTATATATCAGTCTTTACCTCTGGACCATTCTGGAGCTCCTCGTGACATCCGGGATCTCATCCGGGACTCCGAACAACTTTCGATAATCACATATACCATTTCCCTATAATCCTAGCGTCATCGAACCTCAAGTGTGTAGACCCCACAGGTTTAGGAGACATGTAGACATGACCGAGACACCTCTCCTGTCAATAACCAACAACGGGATCTGGATACCCATGTTGGCTCCCACATGCTCCACGATGATCTCATCGGATGAACCACGATGTCGGGGATTCAATCAATCCCGTATACAATTCCCTTTGTCTATCGGTATGATACTTGCCCGAGATTCGATCGTCGGTATCTCTATACCTTGTTCAATCTCGTTACTGGCAAGTCTCCTTACTCGTTTCGTAATACATCATCCCGTGACTAACTCCTTAGTCACATCGAGCTCATTATGATGATGTCTTACCGAGTGGGCCCAGAGATACCTCTCCGTCACACAGAGTGACAAATCCCAGTCTCGATTCGTGCCAACCCAACAGACACTTTCGAAGATACCCATAGTGCACCTTTATAGCCACCCAGTTACGTTGTGATGTTTGGCACACCCAAAGCATTCCTACGGTATCCGGGAGTTGCACAATCTCATGGTATAAGGAAATGATATTTGACATTGAAAAGCTTTAGTAAACGAACTACATGATCTTGTGCTATGCTTAGGATTGGGTCTTGTCCATCACATCATTCTCCTAATGATGTGATCCCGTTATCAACGACATCCAATGTCCATGGTCATGAAACCATGACCATCTATTAATCAACGAGCTAGTCAACTAGAGGCTCACTAGGGACATGTTGTGGTCTATGTATTCACACATGTATTATGGTTTCCGGTTAACACAATTATAGCATGAACAATAAACAATTATCATGAACTAGGAAATACAGTAATAACCATTTTATTATTGTCTCTAGGGCATATTTCCAACAGTCTCCCACTTGCACTAGAGTCAATAATCTAGTTACATCGTGATGAATCATACACCAATAGCATTCTGGTGTTGATCATGTTTTGCTCGTGAGAGAGGTTTAGTCAGCGGATCTGCGACATTCAGATCCGTATGCACTTTACAAATATCTATATCTCCCTCCTGAATGTAATCACGGATGGAGTTGAAGCGGCGCTTGATGTGTCTTGTCTTCTTGTGAAACCTGGGCTCCTTCGCAAGGGCAATAGCTCCAGTGTTGTCACAGAATAGAGTCATCGGGCCCGACACACTTGGAATTACTCCTAGGTCTGTGATGAACTCCTTCATCGAGACTCCTTCCTTTGCTGCTTCCGAAGCAGCTATGTACTCCGCTTCACATTTAGATGCCTCCATGACGCTTTGCTTGCTGCTGCACCAACTGACTGCCCCTCCATTCAAAATATACACGTATCCGGTTTGCGACTTGGAGTGGTCCGGATCTGTGTCGAAGCTAGCATCGACGTAACCCTTTACGACGAGCTCTTCGGCACCTCCATATACGAGAAATATGTCCTTTGTCCTTTTCAGGTACTTCAGGATATTCTTGACCGCTGTCCAGTGTTCCGCTCCGGGATCACTTTGGTACCTCCCTACCAAACTTATGGCAAGGTTCACATCAGGTCTGGTACATAGCATGGCATACATAATAGAGCCTATGGCTGAAGCATAGGGGATGACACTCATCTCTTCTCTATCCTTTGCCGTGGTCGGGCATTGATTCGTACTCAATCTCACACCTTGTAACACAGGCAAGAACCCATTCTTGGACTGATCCATATTGAACTTCTTCAATATCTTGTCAAGGTATGTGCTTTGTGAAAGACCTATGAGGCGTCTAGATCTATCTCTATAGATCTTAATACCTAATATGTAAGCAGCTTCTCCAAGGTCCTTCATTGAAAAACACTTATTCAAGTAGGCCTTTATACTTTCCAAGAGTTCTATATCATTTCCCATTATCAGTATGTCATCCACATATAATATGAGAAATGCTAAAGAGCTCCCACTCACTTTCTTATAAATACAGGGTTCTCCATAAACCTGTACGAACCCAAACGCTTTAATCACTTCATTAAAGCGAATGTTCCAACTCCGAGATGCTTGCACCAGCCCATAGATGGAGCGCTGGAGCTTGCATACTTTGTTAGCATCTTTAGGATCGACAAAACCTTCTGGCTGCATCATATACAGTTCTTCCTTAAGGAAACCATTAAGGAATGCCGTTTTGACATCCATTTGCCAGATCTCATAATCATAAAATGCGGCAATTGCTAACATGATTCGGACAGACTTCAGCATCGCTACGGGTGATAAAGTCTCATCGTAGTCAACTCCTTGAACTTGTCGAAAACCCTTAGCGACAAGCCGAGCCTTATAGACGGTCACATTACCGTCCGCGTCAGTCTTCTTCTTAAAGATCCATTTATTTTCAATGGCTCGCTTATCATCAGGCAAGTCCACCAAAGTCCATACTTTGTTCTCATACATGGATCCTATCTCGGATTTCATGGCTTCAAGCCTATTGTTGGAATTCGGGCCCGTCATCGCTTCTTCATAGTTCGAAGGTTCACCGTTGTCCAACAACATGATCTCCAGGACAGGGTTGCCATACCACTCTGGTGCGGAACGTGTCCTAGTGGACCTTCAACGTTCAATAGTAACTTGATCTGAAATTTCATGATCATCATCATTAACTTCCTCTCCAGCAGGTGTAGGCTCCACAGAAACAACTTCCCGTGCTGTGCTACTCTCCGGTTCGAGTGGAGGTACAATTACCTCATCAAGTTTTATTTTCCTCCCACTCACTTCTTTCAAGAGGAACTCTTTCTCGAGAAAGGATTCATTCTTGGCAACAAATACTTTGCCTTCGGATCTGAGGTAGAAGGTATACCCAATAGTCTCTTTGGGATATCCTATGAAGACACACTTTTCCGCTTTGGGTTCGAGCTTCTCAGGTTGAAGTTTCTTCACATAAGCATCGCATCCCCAAAATTTTAGAAACGATAGCTTAGGTTTCTTTCCAAACCATAATTCATACGGTGTCGTCTCAACAGATTTTGACGGTGCCCTATTTAAAGTGAATGCGGTAGTCTCTAATGCATATCCCCAAAATGATAGCGGTAAGTCGGTAAGAGACATCATAGATCGTACCATATCTAATAGAGTGCGATTGCGACGTTCAGACACACCATTTCACTGAGGTGTGCCAGGCGGCGTGAGTTGTGAAACAATTCCACATTCCTTAGGTGCGTGCCAAAATCGTGACTTAAATATTCTCCGCCACGATCAGATCGTAGGCACTTTATTTTCCTGTCACGTTGATTCTCTACCTCACTCTGAAATTCCTTGAACCTTTCAAAAGTTTCAGACTTATGTTTCATTAAGTAGACATACCCATATCTACTCAAGTCATCAGTGAGGGTGAGAACATAACGGTAGCCACCACGAGCCTCGACACTAATTGGACCGCATACATCAGTATGTATTATTCCCAACAAGTCAGTTGCTCGCTCCATTGTTCCGGAGAATGGAGTCTTGGTCATCTTTCCCATGAGGCATGGTTCGCACGTGTCAAATGATTCGAAATCAAGAGACTCCAAAAGTCCATCAGTATGGAGCTTCTTCATGCGTTTGACACCAATATGACCAAGGCGGCAGTACCACAAGTAAGTGGGACTATCGTTATCAACCTTACCTTTTTGGTACTCACACTATGGACATGTGTAACATCACGTTCGAGATTCATCAAAAATAAACCATTGAACAGCGGGGCATGACCATAAAACATTTCTCTCATATAAATAGAACAACCATTATTCTCAGATTTAAATGAGTAGCCATCTCGCATCAAGTGAGATCCAGATACAATTATCATGCTCAAAGCTGGTACTAAATAACAATTATTAAGGTTTAACACTAATCCCGAAGGTAGATGTAGTGGTAGCGTGCCGACGGTGATCACATCGACCTTGGAACCATTCCCGACGCGCATCGTCACCTCGTCCTTTGCCAGCCTCCGCTTATTCTGTAGCTCGTGCTTGGAGTTACAAATGTGAGGAACTGCACCGGTATCAAATACCCAGGAGCTACTACGAGCGCTGGTTAGGTACACATCAATAACAAGTATATCACATATACCTTTAATGTTGCCGTCCTTCTTATCTGCTAAGTACTTGGGGCAGTTCCGCTTCCAGTGACCGGTACCCTTGCAATAAAAACACTCAGTCTCAGGCTTGGGTCCATTCTTGTTCTTCTTCTTCCCGGCAACTTGCTTACCGGGCGCGGCAACAGCTTTGCCGTCCTTCTTGAAGTTCTTCTTACCCTGGCCTTTCTTGAAACTAGTGGTCTTATTCACCATCAACACTTGATGCTCCTTTTTGATCTCGACCTGAGCTGATTTCAGCATCGAGTACAACTCAGGAATGGACTTCTCCATCCCCTGCATATTGTAGTTCATCACAAAGCTTTTGTAGCTAGGTGGAAGCGACTGGAGGATTCTGTCAATGACTGAGTCATCCGGGAGATTAACTCCTAGCTGAGTCAAGCAGTTGTGTAGCCCAGAATCCTTGAGGATGTGCTCACTGACAGAACTGTTCTCCTCCATCTTACAGCTGAAGAACTTATCAGAGACGTCATATCTCTCGACCCGGGCATGAGCTTGGAAAACCAGTTTCAGCTCTTGGAACATCTCATATGCTCTGTGTTGCTCAAAACGCTTTTGGAGCCCCGGTTCTAAATTGTAAAGCATGCCGCACTAAACAAGGGAGTAATCATCGCAGCGAGAATGCCAAGCGTTCGCAACGTCTTGCTCTGCCAGGAGAAGGGGTGGGTCACCTAGTGGTGCATCAAGGACATACAATTTCTTGGAAGCTATGAGGATGATCCTCAAACCACGGACCCAGTCCGCATAGTTGCTTCCATCATCTTTTAGCTTGGTTTTCTCTAGGAACGCGTTGAAATTGAGGGTGACATTCGCGTTGTCCATTGGATCTACAATATAGATTGTAAAGGCAATTTTAGACTAAGTTCATGATAATTAAGTTCACATAATCCAATTATTTAATGAACTCCCATTTAGATAGACATCTCTCTAGTCATCCAAGTGACACATGATCCATGTCAACTAGCCCGTGTCCGATCATCACGTGATACGGACTAGTCATCCATGGTGAACATCTCCATGTTGATCGTATCTTCTATACGACTCATATTTGACCTTTCAGTCTTCCGTGTTCCGAGGCCATGTCTGTACATGCTAGGCTCGTCAAGTTAACCTAAGTGTATCGCGTGTGTAAATCTGGCTTACACCCGTTGTATGCGAACGTTAGAACCTATCACACCCGATCATCACGGGGTGCTTCGGAACAACGATCCTTAGCAACGGTGCACAGTTAGGGTGAACACTTTTCTTGAAATTTTATTGAGAGATCATCTTATTTACTACCGTCGTTCTAAGCAAATAAGATGTAAACATGATAATCATCACATGCAATCAATATAGTGACATGATATGGCCAATATCATCTTGCTCCTTTGATCTCCATCTTCGGTGCACCATGATCATCACTGTCACCGGCACGACACCATGATCTCCATCATTGTGTCTTCATGAAGTTGTCTCGCCAACTATTACTTCTACTACTATGGCTAACGTTTAGCAATAAAGTAAAGTAATTACATGGCATTTATGATTGACACGCAGGTCATACAATAAGATAAGACAACTCCTATGGTTCCTGCCGGTTGTCATACTCATCGACATGCAAGTCGTGAATCCTATTACAAGAACATGATCAATCTCATACATCACAATGCATCACATCACATTCTTTGGCCATATCACATCACAAGGCATATGCTGCAAAAACAAGTTAGACGTCCTCTAATTTGTAGTTGCAAGTTTTTACGTGGCTGCTATAGGTTTCTAGCAAGAACGTTTCTTACCTACGCCAAAACCACAACGTGATATGCCAATTGCTATTTACCCTTCATAAGGACCCTTTTCATCGAATCCAATCCGACTAAGGTGGGAGAGACAGACACCCGCTAGCCACCTTATGCAACAAGTGCATGTCAGGCGGTGGAACCAGTCTCATGTAAGCATACGTGTAAAGTCGGTCCAGGGCGCTTCATCCCACAATACCGCCGAATCAAGATAAGGCTACTAGTGGTAAGAAAGTTAACAAAATCGACGCCCACAACTGCTTTGTGTTCTAATTGTGCATAGATTCTACGCATAGACCTAGCTCATGATGCCACTGTTGGGAGACGTAGTAGTAAATCAAAATTTTCCTACGATCACCAAGATCTATCCATGGAGAAACCAGAAATGAGTGGGGAGAGATTGCATCTTCATACCTTTGAAGATCACTAAGCGGAAGCATAACAAGAACGCGGTTGGTGGAGTCATACTCGCAGCGATTCAGATCGCGGTGGATTCCGATCTCAGCGCCGAAAAACGGCGCCTCCGTGTTCAACACACGTGCAGCCCGGTGACGTCTCCTATGCCTTTATACAGCAAGGAGGAAGGAGAGGTTGATGGAGAGCTCCGGCAGCACGACGGCGTGGTGACGGTGGAGCTACGTGAACTCCGGCAGGGCTTCGCCAAGCGCTACGGAGAACGAGGAAGAGGAAGGGTAGGGCTGCACCGAGAGAGAAAGAAGTCGTGTCTCAAATCAGCCCAAACCCTTGCATATATATAGGAGGAGGGAGAGGGAGGGCTGCTTTGGCCCCTCCTCCAAGGAGGAGAGCTTCGGCCGAAGGTGGGGAAGAGTCCACCTCCCACAAGGGAGGTGGATCTCCCCCTTTTAAATCCTTTTTCCCTTTATCTCTTCATCCCAGCCGCATGGGCCTTTCTAGAAGGTCTTGTGTGACAGCTCGAGACCGATGTCCAGAAGTTTCCAGAAGATTCCCCTTTAGTTTCCATTCTTGGTTCTGTTTAGACTATGTGTTGCATTCATCATCGCATAATTCGCATCATATGCATTGCATCGTCACCCGTTTTCGAAACTTGCATCCGTTTATAGTCGCCGGTTCTCGTCGTACTTGCCGTTGTCGTTCGAGACCAACCACACACGCACGCGCCCGCGGCACCGTTAAATAAAACCGTTTTTAAGTGTGCGCAAAATATTCTCGGATCGAGTTGAAACTTGTCGTGCGGTCTTGTTATAGCTTAGGTAGACCGCCCGTCGATTTTCGTCGCGTTCTGAGTCCGTTACATACCCCGTCGGTCGGTCGTAGCAGTGCGGTTATCGGTTATCATCGGACGTTTCTTGGTGTTTTCGAACACAGTGCCACGGGCCACCGCTCCCCTCTCATCTCCTCCTAGTCCCTCTGCATAGCCTATCCGTAACCCCTCTCCGCTTCCGGACCGTTGGGTCGACACCCGGCAGTCCGAAAACGGACTGCGACCGTAAACCCTAGCCTCCCTTTCCTATTTAAGCCCCCACTAGTTCCACCTCGTTCCGCGTGCCACCAAACCCTAGCCAGCCCCTTCTCCCACCTCCAGCCAGCCCGCCGAGCCCATCTGGGCCCGTTCGAGCCCATTTGGGCCCGAATCGGCCGTCCCGGAGCTCTCCGGAGCTCTCCAGAGCCTCCCATGGTGCTGAGCTCCTTCCTCCCGCAGCGCCATGGCCAGCCCTCGCCGGAGCCGCTGCCGGTCGAAGTCGGTCGCTGGATCCGCTCCTCACCGGACCTCTCTCGCCGGCCGCCCTCTCCCTTCATCCTCCCTTCTCCTTCCTCCTCTCCTCCTCTCCCTGACCCATCGGCTCCCTCCTCCCGCAGGTCATCCATGGAGCGAGGAGCTCGCCAGCAGCCGCCGTCGGATCCGGCCGCTCGCCCCCGATCCCGACCATCTCCGGCCGCCCCCAAGCCGCGTTGCCCCGCCGCCGGCTTCCCAGCGCCGCCGCCTCCTCGTTCCCGTGCGAGGTCGGGAGGACGAGGACGAGCTCCTCCCGCTCGCTCGTTGACCCTGCTCGCTGCCCCGCATGGGCCAGCGTAGCCTCGGCCCAGCCTCCCTAGGTCCCGACCGGCCCATCTGGCCCAAGGCGAGCCAGCCCCAGCCCCCGTTTTTTTTATTTGTCGTGTTATAAAACATTGCTAATTATTAATCTGTGCACCGTTTGGAAATACTTTGAACATGAAAATTGCTTAGAAAAATACGGAGTATATTGATATGTCATTTCCACCCATGCTTAAAATAATTAACATGTCTTTTCCTGGATTATTGCATATAAGTCATATTTTGCATTTTGCATATTTAATAAACGTGCATCAGAATTAATAAAATCACATTTTAGAAATGTTCATCTCAATTGCCCCGCATTTTCATGCATGATAAAATTGTTAGCATGATGTTTGCATTTAAATTGCATTAACAAATTGCTTACCGTGAATAGGCCTAATACCCCCATATTTAATTGCGATTAATTTCCCACAGGAACCCATGCTTATTGTATATGTTTTCGGGGTAGAAAAACCCATAGGATTTATCCGTGCATTTAGTTTTGCCATTTGAGCATTTTGTGTGCATGTCATTTATGCCATGATGCCCTTTTGTCTTTTTCGTAGGATTTAATCCGGGCATGATATGAAATAATTTTCAACATGAAAGTTGCTCTTTGATATGTGTCCTAGCCCATAGACATTTTGCTTGTCATAGAAATGCATGTTTAGGTGTTGTTTCGTTGTTGTCAACTTGCTATAAAAATCTGTTATTTTGAGGGTCCAAAATATTTCTAAGTCTGGAATCTGTATATTTTGTTGCTGTCTTGCCATGTGATTTGCTAGTGATCTAGACCTCTTTTGTGGTAGGTGTAATGGAGTTATTTGTTGTTGATATTGCCCTATAGCATGCTGTTAAGTTTCATGCCATTTCATGTCTTTTAGCTTATAGTTTTACTGCTGTCAATATGCCTTCGTGATAAAAACTGCTCTGTCAAAAACTGGTATTTTCAGTAAGTCTGAAACTGTTATTAAGTAGCCTTCTTGTGAGCTTCCTACCAAGTGATCCATGCATGTTTTGTATGTGATTTGTGAAGATGAAATGGAGTGGATGTTGTATGCTACTGCCCCATGCTTAGTTTGTGCATTTTAGAATATTGTAGCTTGTTGTTTTCATGTGTTCAACATGTCATGTTGTTGTTTTTGACAGATTTCAACTAAAACTTGTTTTGATGATTGTGGTTGAACCGTAGCTCCGTTTTGAGCATTCCATATATGAAACTTGCTTAGAATCTCATGTGGTTTCATAATAACTTGTTGCATTCTTGTTTTGAGATGTTTGTGATCGCATTTTCCATGCATTTGCATTCATGACATGTGCATCTTGTGTTGCTCATATCTTTTGAACCGTAGCTCCGTTTGAGATGTTATATATATGTATATCGACTAGAATGATGTGTAGAATAACATGGTATGCTTTATTATGCTGTTTAACCAATATAAAATATGTTTAGATCAGATCTGGACCAAATTCATAATTAACATATGGGGTCATTTCGGAAATACTATAAGTTGTTTCCGACCTCATTTAAGATGCCTAGATAGTATAGTTTACTTATGCTTCACCTCTTGCCATGTTTAACAACATTTAATATGGTCATGTACCTATCAAGAGTGAACTAAATAATTCGAATGTGGAGTATCGTCAATATGCAGCTCGTTGCATATTGAGCTTCACTTAATGTGTAGTATTTGATTGTTGTGATTTGTCATGCATTGCATATTTAAACCAGACATGCATCATATTGTTGTGCATCGTGTCTTGCATATGTTGTGGTGTATCTTGTGTTGATTGTTTGTTTCGGATTGCTTCTTCTCGATAGAGTTCCGAAACCGTTCGGAGTGTGAGGATTCGTTCGACTACGTTGGCTCGTCTTCTTCATGGACTCGGTCTTCTTCCGAGCGGGATCTCAGGCAAGATGACACATTTCCCTGGATACCATTACTATCATTGCTATGCTAGTTGTCTCATCTTTTACCGTTATGTCTCGCTACCTACCACTTTTTTGATAAGCCTCCCAACATTGCCATGATAAGCCTCTAACCCCTCCACGTCCCAGCGAACCTTTGTTTGGCTATGTTACCGCTTGCTTAGCCCTTCTTATAGCGTTGCTAGTTGCAGGTGCATTTGTTCCCATGTGCCAACATGGACCTTCTTTTGTTATATCACAATATTGCTGCTATTTAATTTAATGCACAAATATACTTGGTAAAGGTGGAAGGCTTGGCCTTTTGCTGGGTGTTTTGTTCCACTCTTGCCGCCCCTAGTTACTTGTGAACCGGTGTTATGTTCCATAAATGAGCGCTCCTAACATGCTCGGGGTTGTTATGGGGACCCCCTTGATTTACGGGTTAGAATAAAACTTGTCTGGCAAGGCCCAACATTGGTACTACATTTGCCTAAAACTAATGAACTTGCATAGGGCATGATCACCCCATGAATAATTTAATCAACCCCCGGGCCAATGCTCCTCATGAGTGTTGGTCCAAACCAGAGCAGCTTATTAACACTACCCGGGGCAACTCGGTGTTTGGCGTGGTAACCATCGCTCATCCGGTTGTGCCCTGAGAACGAGATACGCGGCTCCTATCGGGATTGTCGGCACGTCGGGCGGCCTTGCTGGATTTGTTTTACCTTTCTCAAACGTCTTGAGTGAGGAACTCTTATATTCTTCGGGGTATCCCGAGGTGTCGGATTTCCTTTGGAATTGCCTAGGAAGATCACGAGTTCTGTGGTTGAGGTTATTCCCACTGAGTGTGGTTAATTTGTGATGGATGAGTTGGAGCACCCCTGCAGGGTTAAATCTTTTCGAGAAGCCGTGCTCGCGGTTATGTGGCAAACTTGGATACTTTGTTTAACACCCGGTCATAGCAAACTTGAAGTAAACTCTAATAAAATACACCAACTGTGTGCGTAACCGTGACCGTATCTTCTCGTGAGTCCTTATCCGAGAGAGAACACAGTGGGGTTATGATTGACGTAAGTAGGTGTTCAGGATCAGTTAGTGATCAATACTAGTTCATGTCCGTTATGCGTAGACCACCATACTTTACTTTCTGTGCTTGTAAGTTAGCCACTCAAATATATGCTTAGTCATTTGCTGCAGCCTCACCACTTAACCATACCTTACCTATTAAGCTTTAATAGTCTTAATGAGATTGCTGAGTCCCTGTGGCTCACAGATTACTACAACAACAGTTGCAGGTACAGGTAATGTGATGATTTGACGTGAGCGCGTTGCTTGATTTGATTTGGAGTTCTTCTTCTTCTTCTTCATCAATCTTGGATGGGTTCCAGGCGGCAGCCTGGGATAGCAAGGGTGGATGTCATTTTATCGTTTGATTTCGTCCGTAGTCGGACCCTGCTCTTATGAACGATGTTTGAGATGTTATTGTATTGATGTGACTCTGATGTAGCTGTGGCGAGTGTAAGCCAATTCCATATACTCATCTCTTCTGTACATGTACTTGTAATGATATCCATTCTTGCGAACGCATCGAGATGCGCTTCTATCCCTGTCGAGGCCCTCGTGCCCAACTAAGGATAGGACCGCATCTTGGGCGTGACAAGTTGGTATCAGAGCCTGTACCGAGCTAGGAGCCCCCTTGATTGATCGAACCTGGCCAAGTCGAGTCTAGTGAAAAAACTGTTTTGAGTCTAGTTATATCGGAGAGTAGGATTCTTTTTACTCCTCTTCTATGCTCTGGTGAGGTATTCGACTTAGGAATTTTGATTCTACTCCTATTCTCGCTGAATTTTTTTAGGATCACGCGGGTATTTTGGAAACTATATGATGCCGATGTGACAGGGTTCTGTGTTGGTGCCTCCTGTCTGACTTGATTTCTTCCGGGGAGTTGAGCTCCAGGGAATGTTGGCACATCGTTATCATTCAGCTTCCTTCATATCTCAGGACAGAGGATGTTCGAAATTGCTTCAATACTTATCGTGGTGAGATAAGGTCGGAGTCACCCAGTACTGGGGAGGCGTCCGGGGTACCACCATGGTTTAGTATCGTTGTGAGTTCGAGGATTCGAGATTAGACGAGTTTGCGAATTTTCTTGAATTATGGTGTGGAAGGTTGCGGATGCAGTTGCAGCTGATTGCCCAGGGCAGGTTCCTGATTTTGCAACCCGAATCGCATAAACAAGAAAGTTTTCGGAAATTCTTAAGTGGGAATCCAATTAGTTACCTAGAATTATATTTCCAACAAATGCATAGTGGGTATGTATTTGTTTCTGGCTTGTTTCATAAGCGTCATTCTTGTTTCGTTTTGAATATGGTAATTCAAGTTGCTTCGATGTCAAGTGGTGATTCATATCTTGCTAGTAGTGTTCTCATATTTCTGTGGGAATGCTAATTCTTTTGCCCAGTCAAGTTGTCATATCAATTCTTTTCCTACCGGTTTGCTTCTCTTCACGATAATTCTATCCTCTTCAATATTGCAAAATCAATCCTCTTATTCTTCTCGGAGTTGTCACATTTGTTCCAAGTTTTCTTTGTTTTTCCCACCCTCCCGCCCTTTTTCTTCAATGATTAAATTCTCATCCAAGTGTCTTTTCTATTCATGTGATGCTTCAGCTATCATTTCGTTTGTATTATTTCCGGTGATTTCTTGTGGAGATTCTCAAGAGTTTCATTTCAAGATCTACCCTCTTATTCCTTGTTCTCGTTGTTATTCTTCTCTGGGGATTTTCATGAAGATGCTCAGTGCTCAAGTTATCATTTTTTAGTACTCTTCTTTGTTTTTCTTCTCCGGTGGATTCGGTTCTAGTTCTTGGTGTTCTTCATATCATTATCATTCTCTATTTGCTCTCCCATGTTGGAAATTCTTTATCAAGCCCTCTTGTTATTTGTTCCTCTCTTTTCTACCCGGAGTGTTGAAGATATCTCATAAGACATTCATTTTAATTCTTGTCCTTCTAAATTATTTCAAGGGTTTCATATCATCAGGTTCTTAATTTGCACCGGTGCAATCTCTCTTTTAATCAATTGTTTCAACGGTGGTTTCTTTTGAGTGGGCCCATAAGCCACAGGTCTTTTCTCAGGATCCTACCTGACTCTTCTAATCTTTCCGGAGATGTTCTCAAGTTCTGTTCAATATGATGTAAGAATGATTTTCATCAGTCATATTCCCTTCCAGGTCGCTTCTAAATCATTTTCATTGTTGGTTCAAGCTTTTCTTCTTCATTGTTCCAGAGTGTCTCAACAATTCATGGTGTTGTTTCTCGTCATCATTCTCTGCATTGAAGACCGAAGGAGAGTTTCTCTTAAATCATTGTTCGTTCCTCCAAAGATTCATGGTTTCAGCTTGTTACTATCATCTCAAATTGTTTTTGGTCATGAGTAATTTCTCCCATATCTATCCGGAGCATTCAATGTTCTTCTTGTTTCTTGATCCTCTGAAGGCCATCATTTCAGAAGATTTCTTCATTCTCAAATTCTTCTCTATTGTTGTCCCTTCGTTCATATCTTAATTATTCCGGTGCCTTGTTCAGTTTCTTTTAAGCAGATCTTGTTCTCTTCATTCTCAGGTGTCGTCTTTAGTATCTAATTCTTTTTGGTGCCTTGTTCAGTTTTCTATCAGGTGGATCATGCTCTCTTCGTTCTCGTGATATATCATTCATTTTCATTATCCTCTTTCGTTTTGAATTCTAACCGGTGTTCTCGTGCAAGACTTCTTCAAGTTTGTGATCTCTCTCTCTCTTCAATTCTTTGCAACAAGAATAAGTGATGTGTGAAATCCGTTGCTTGTCATCAATTTAACTTGATGAAGGATATTCGTATCATAATTCTTATTCTTGTTCATTCAAGTATCTCAATCTTTCTTTCAGAGTGTTCATGATATCAATTCCTTATCCCAAGTAGTCATCTTTCTTTTCCAGAGTTCCTAGTTTTGATCAAGTATCTTGTCCCGAAGCATTATCGTAATTATTGGAAGGCCTCAATCTTGTTCTTTTTGCATCCTTCAATTCTTTCTGTCATCCTTTCGTTTCAGAGTTCTTCCAGAGGTCCTTCATGGTGGTTCATCAAGATTTCTTTCATTTTCAAGTGTTCATCAAGATTCTTGGAGGTGCTCAAGTGTTCTTTATCTTGGATTTCTAAGTTCAATTCCTTCTCCATTGTCTTTTAAGATGGTGTTATTAAATTCTTGATTATAAGGAGTCTCGAAGGAAGATTGTCAAGTAAAAGATAAGTAAACCCATCATGTCTTCTAGGAGTTATCTTGGGTCGGATTTCACCTAAAGCCTTTCCTAAGGATTGTTGCCATCATGGTGTTATAAGTCATCCAAGTTTTCTCCTTCTCTTCTTGGTGAAAGAAGCCTTGCATATCTTGTTGCACTCATTCAGTCAATTGTTTCTGTTGTGGTAGGTTGTCACCTCATAATTTTGAGATGCTTTCCATAAGTCCACAACAAGCTTTTCTTTTCGTTGATTGGTGTTCCAACAACTCCGTTCATCCATGCTTCTCAAATCCATTTGTGCTGGAAGTTGTCATTTTCTTTCAGTTCTCTTCTCTTCAAAGATCCGTTCATCCATGCTTCTCAAATCCATTTGTGCTGGAAGTTGTCATTTTCTTTTAGTTCTCTTCTCTTCAAAGATCAAGCTTCTATTCTTTTGTTCCGGAGGCCTTGTGTTGTGGCTCTCTTCAATCTATTATCTTGCTTGTCAAGATTATGTTCTTTCTTGCTTATTCATTAACCGGAGTGTTGTGAAATCTTTTCATCTTCCTTCTATCTTTGGAGTTTGAATCTATTCCAACCGAAGTTTGGTGCCTCTCCTTCAATTTGTTTCCATCATATCTAATTTTGCCTCTCTTTCCTACCGAAGTGCTGCCGAAATTTCCTGTGAAGTCTTGTCTGTTCCTCATGTTATTCTTCTTCTCTTTGCATCTTTCTTATTTCATTGGTTTCACTCGTTTGTCAAGAAGAAACTAAGTTTTACCTTTTGCTCTTTCTCTTCCCTCTTTTTTTTCGTTCGAGATCTCGGGACGAGATCCTCATGTAGTGGAGGAGAGTTGTGACAGCCCGAGACCGATGTCCAGAAGTTTCCAGAAGATTCCCCTTTAGTTTCCATTCTCGGCTATGTTTAGTCTATGTGTTGCATTCATCATCGCATCATTCGCATCATATGCATTGCATCATCACCCGTTTTCGAAACTTGCATCCATTTGTAGTCGGCGGTTCTCGTCGTTCTTGCCGTTGCCGTTCGAGACCAACCACACACGCACGCGCCCGCGGCACCGTTAAATAAAACTGTTTTTAAGCGCGCGCAAAATATTCTCGGATCGAGTTGAAACTTGTCGTGCTGTCTTGTTATAGCTTAGGTAGACCGCCCGTCGATTTTCGTCGCGTTCTGAGTCCGTTAGATACCCCGTCAGTCAGTCGTAGCAGTGCGGTTATCGGTTATTGTCGGACGTTTCTCGGTGTTTTCGAACACAGTGCCACGGGCCACCGCTCCCCTCTCATCTCCTCCTAGTCCCTCTGCATAGCCTATCCGTAACCCCTCTCCGCTTCCGGACCGTCGGGTCGACACCCGGCAGTCCGAAAACGGATTGCGACCGTAAACCCTAGCCTCCCTTTCCTATTTAAGCCCCCACTAGTTCCACCTCGTTCCGCGTGCCACCAAACCCTAGCCAGCCCCTTCTCCCACCTCCAGCCAGCCCACCGACCCCATCTGGGCCCGTTCGAGCCCATTCGGGCCCCAATCGGCCGTCCTGGAGCTCTCCCGAGCCTCCCATGGTGCCGAGCTCCTTCCTCCCGCAGCGCCATGGCCAGCCCTCGCCGGAGCTGCCGCCGGTCGAAGCCGGTCGCCGGATCCGCTCCTTGCCGGACCTCTCCCGCCGGCCGCCCTCTCCCTTCGTCCTCCCTTCTCCTTCCTCCTCTCCTCCTCTCCTTGACCCCGTCGGCTCCCTCCTCCCACAGGTCATCCATGAAGCGAGGAGCTCGCCAGCAGCCGCCGCCGGATCCGGCCGCTCGCCCCCGATCTCGGCCATCTCCGTTTTTTGTGAAAGGACTGTTGAGGTTTTCATGGATGATTTTTCCGTTTAAGGAACTTCTTTTGATGATTGTTTGAGCAACCTTGATCGAGTTTTGCAGAGATGCGAAGAAAATAATATTGTCTTGAATTGGGAGAAGTGCCACTTTATGGTGAATGAAGGTATTGTCTTGGGACATAAAATTTTCGAAAGAGGTATTGAAGTTGATAAAGCTAAATTTGATGCTATTGAAAAAATGTCTTTTCCTACGGATATCAGAGGTATAAGAAGTTTCCTTGGTCATGCTAGTTTCTATAGGAGATTTATTAAAGACTTCTCTAAGATTTCTAGGCCGCTCACTAATCTCTTGCAAAAAGATGTTCCATTCGTTTTTGATGATGATTGTTTAGAAGCTTTTGAAATTACTAAGAATGCCTTGATTTCCACACCTGTTGTTCAACCACCTGATTGGAACCTACCCTTTGAAATCATGTGTGATGCTAGTGACTATGCCGTCGGTGCTGTTCTAGGACAAAGAGTTGATAAGAAATTGAATGTTATTCATTATGATAGCAAAACTCTAGACAGTGCCCAAAGAATTATTCCACCACTGAAAAAGAATTTTTAGCAGTTGTGTTCGCTTGTGATAAGTTTAGACCCTATATTGTTGATTCTAAAGTAACTGTTCACACTGATCATGCTGCTATTGAATATCTTATGGAAAAGAAAGATGCTAAACCAAGACTTATGAGGTGGGTTCTTCTGCTACAATCATTTGATTTGCATATTGTTGATAGGAAGGGTGCTGATAACCCCGTAGCAGATAACTTGTCTAGGTTAGAGAATGTTCTTGATGACCCACTACCTATTGATGATAGCTTTCCTAATGAACAATTAGCTATCATAGATGCTTCTCATAATGCTCCTTGGTATGTTGATTATGCTAATTACATTATCGCTAAATTTATACAGCCTAGTTTCACATATCAGCAAAAGAAAAAGTTCTTCTATGATTTAAGACATTACTTTTGGGATGACCCACACCTTTATAGAGAAGGAGTAGATGGTGTTATTAGACGTTGTGTACCTGATCATGAACAGGAACAGATCCTACACAAGTGTCTTTCCGAGGCCTACGGAGGGCACCACGCTAGAGATAGAACTGCACATAAGGTATTACAATCTGGTTTTTATTGGCCTACCCTCTTCAAGGATGCTCGTGAGTTTGTCTTGTCATGTGATGAATGTCAAAGAATTGGCAATATTAGTAGACGTCAGGAAATGCCTATGAATTACTCTCTTGTTATTGAGCCATTTGATGTTTGGGGTTTTGATTATATGGGACCTTTTCCAACATCCAACGGGTATACACATATTCTAGTTGCTGATGATTATGTTACTAAGTGGGTAGAAGCTATTCCAACCAGTAGTGCTGATCATAACACCTCCATTAAGATGCTTAAAGAAGTTATTTTCCCTAGATTTGGAGTCCTTAGAAATTTAATGACCCGATGGTGGCTCACACTTTATTCATGGTGCTTTCCGTAAATTGCTCGCTAAGTATGATGTTAATCATAGAATTGCATCTCCTTATCATCCTCAGTATAGTGGTGAAGTAGAATTAAGCAATAGAGAAATCAAGTTGATCATGCAAAAGACTGTTAATAGATCTAGAAATAATTGGTCTAAGAAACTTGACGATCCATTATGGGCTTATAGAACTGCTTACAATAACCCTATGGGTATGTCTCCGTATAAAATGGTTTATGGTAAAGCATGTCACTTACCTCTAGAGCTAGAGCATAAAGCTTATTGGGCAATCAAAGAGCTCAACTATGATTTCAAACTTGCTGGTGAGAAGAGGTTATTTGACATTAGCTCACTTGATGAGTGGAGAACCCAGGCCTATGAGAATGCCAAGTTGTTTAAAGAGAAAGTTAAGAGATGGCATGATAAAATGATAAAAAGCGTGAATTCAATGTAGGTGACCATGTATTGCTATATAATTCTCGGTTAAGATTTTTTGTAGGAAATCTTCTCTCTTAATTGGAAGGGCCTTACATTGTCGAGGAAGTATATCGTTCCGGTGCCATTAAGATCAACAACGCCGAAGGCACAAATCCAAAGGTAGTAAACGGGCAAAAAATCAAACATTATATCTCAGGTACTCCCATAAATGTTGAAACCAATGTTATTAATACCATAACTCCGGAAGGGTATTTAGGGAGACCTACCGGAACATTTCAGACTCCTAAAAGGAATAGGTATGTGGTACGGTAAGTAAACCAACTCCAAAACTTTTCCAATAGCAATTTTACTCAATTTTGGAATTTTTAAAAATTTAGGAAAATCAAAAGTAGTCCAAAATACGCATGAGGGGGTGACAAGCCTGCTAGACGTGGCCACCCCTGGCCGCGCCTAGGGGGCTTGCCACCATCCCGTGCACCCTCCAGACTTTATTTTCTTGTGCTACACTCCTTCGGGTCGGCAAAAATTCATTATATAATCTCCCGAAGGTTTGCATTTTCGTATCACGACAATACCTCCTATTTTCGTTTTGAGCTGTTTCCGTTACAGATTTCTATCGTCATGGCATCCCCATGTGGGGACCCCGACTCATAAGTCGTGATCACCGAATGCACGTGTACAATGATCCCAGAGATCAATGCTCACTGAACACACAGAAGCTGAATAAAAAGAGTCTTACATCCTCATTTAACGTCTTACACAAATAAAGACCGTGAAGGTCAAGTCTTACATAGATAGGGCCACGAGGGCCAAACACTTAAATAAAACAAGCATCGGAAATCTTGGTCGAAAGCGTGAACCCATGCCATCTGCCTTAACCTACAGGCATTCTTACTCGGAAGCGTCCTACTTCGCATGTTCGTCACCAACGAACTCTTCAACATTCTCCTGTTCTTCCATGCCTGGCCAATTAAATAACCAGTGGCAAGCCAATGAGTACTTTGAATGTACTCACAAGCAACCCAAGTTGTGGAACAAGGTAATAATGATGCATGATATAGCACTAAGTAGGTAACTTTGCGGAAAGCTAATTTTGTATGCAAATGACATGATCAAGTAACTAGTGAGCATGCATCAACATTTAAAACATATCCATATGAACATGTTATAAACAACATCATAAGTAGGGGATGAACATCTCATGTTCATTCATCACATTAAGTCATCGGACTTAGTTCCATTCTCATGCTAAGCCATCGGACTTAGCTCATGTGACCTCCTTGTCACCAACACATCCATACTCACACCGAGTTTCATGAAAACATCCGGACGTAATCTAAGAAGGACCTCCAACTATCCATGACCGCGGATGCGGCTATTCAAATAGTTTTACACTCTGCAGAGGTTGCACACTTTACCCACAAGACTCGGGGAACTTCCGTGTCATCCACGACTCGCGGTTTATAACATACCCGAGGTAAGCACCCGAACATTGCCTTTCCCCTGGCGATACTAAACAAAGAGTCCACTCGATTGGTACCCAACCCTCACGATGTACATCCCACGAGCCTCGCTCTAATCGTACCATCCATGAGGGGACCAACGGTGTGCCCGGTGCCTGTAAAGACAACGCATGATCGTACATACCGGTATGACCCCGTATCGAGAGTGACCACGCCACTCCTGCCACTAGTAATGCGGGCTCCTTGCTAGTACCCACCAAGGTAATCAACAAAGCCCCGTCCCATAAGGGGTATCGTGGTTGCGCATGTAAGGTTGGGATGGTCAGCAGACCTTAGAACTCTCCATTTTCGAAAACACACACTCACTTGCTCCAGCATACCACTTCTTTCTCAAATGGTTACCCAATTCATCATCATCTCCCTCGGGCATAAGTGGCACCCAACGGGGTTTTCGAAAAAGTCTTTGAATTCATTTCTCTCCTTTCCATCAACATGCATAAATCCCATCCCACTTGCGTAGCATCTATTAGCATCCTAACTACACCCACCTGCATAACCCTCATAAGGTGGTAGGATCATGCACGATGCAAGTGTCAATGGTAAGAATGTCGGAAACAACCCATCGAAGGGGGTCACTACTCCACATGATGAAATATGATGAAAGTAAAGTGCTATATGACATGCAAAAATGGTTTCTTATCATGGTTAAAGGGCTGCTTGCCTGGCTCAATAAAGTCTCTGGGGTCTTTGAAGTCTTCGGGTCCAACTTCTTCGTCAACCGCACAATCTATCGTCACGAAATAAAGCGATAAAAATAAGCAACATACAAAAACAGAGCACAGAAACTACTATAAAAAATGTTAACCTACTCTGGTAAATACTAATTGTCATGTAAAAAAATATTTCCCTAGGGTTTTGTTGTTAAAAATATTTTTGGAAATAAATTAACAGGGGCAAAAAGGTGCCTAAATATAGGTTTTAAAATAAAATAGTACTAAAAATATTTTCAAACATTTTTGCAAATGGCACTAATAAATTCTATGGATTATTACAAGAATTTAGGTGAAGGAATTATCGGATTTGGAATAATATTCTACTCCGGGGGATTTTTGGAATTTAAACAGAAAAAGAATAAGGGAAAGGGCTACTGTGCCTTTTCGGGCCAGAATACCCGATCGAAACCGGCCCATAGAGGGATGCCGGCCCAGACGAGACGCCGCGTGGCTGTTTTGGTTTTAAACCTGCCCGCAGGCCCGGCCTGCCAGCGAGAGAGGAGGGGGCGAGGGGATGACAGGTGGGCCCCACCTATCATCCCTCTCCTCGCGACAGGAGCAGAGGAGGGGCTCACCGGAGGGCTCCAGGCCGCGGCAGACAGAACAGAGGCACCGGCGTGCTCCTGGGGTCTTCGCGCGTCGGTGGGTGGTCACGGGGATGTCGGGGGAGAGGGGAACACCAGCGAGGGGAGGTGCCCGACGGTGGCGGCGAGGGTTTAGGTCGGGAGAGGGCTCCCGACCATGGGGAAGAGCGGGCTGAGCATGGGGAGGATGCGGAGGAAGGGGACGAATGAGGAGAGAGGAGCAGGAGGAGTTGGAGGTCTATTTATAGGGGGCCGCCGATCCACCGTGGACGTGGTGCACCGGTCAGGACCAGGGCGTCGCCACGGGCCACGGGGGCGAGGCTGGCCATTTCTGGGGGCTCTGTGGACCCAATCCATGCCCAGGAGAGGGGAATGGCAGCCAGGAGGGGGACCCGGAGGTGCGCGCTTGCGAGCGCGGCCACTGGCTGGTTCGGGCGGTGTCGTGCGCACGCGCGAGAGAGAGGGGAGAGGGGGGCCGACCGCCTGCCGCTTCACGGACGCCGAGGCCGACCAGGAGGACACGCGGGGAAGGCCCAATGCTGTCGGGCGGCACCGGGCAGGGGCGCGCTCCAGAGCGCCCAAATGGCATGCCTGGGCATATTTTAAGCCCAATGCGTGTCCTCTTGTGTCTTGGGGCTTTAGAAGATGCCCAACGGCTAGGAGGTGCTAGGGAGGGCTCTGGAGAAGCCTTAGGGTAGAAGGAAGAGGGAAGAGAGAGAGAAAAGATGTTGTCCAGGGGGGTAAATGGGGTTTTCACCACATCACATTTGGGCTATGGCCATGAGACTTTTACTGGAGGTGAAATGTATCCACAGGAGGCTGTGTTAAAAATTTGGGGTAAGGGTAAAAGGTTAAGGGTTGGAAATGGTGGTTTTACCATTTCACCAGAAGGTGTTTGATGGTGTTTTGGGCAAGAAAACTTTACCACCTTACTGAGATACTTACCAGGGTCAAAGGCTAGGTAACAATGAGAGGATTCACCAAGTTTGAGCCCAAGGGGAAAGAGTTGACAATGGAAATTTGTTAAACCCTAGAAATTCATAGAATCAAGTTTCTGTAGATCTATTGATGCTATGCTTTTACCCTTGATGCACCACTTAGTGTATCATCACTATTTGGCCATTAGAACATTCCCACAAAGTTTGAGGTCAAGGGGAGACACTTCACAATGTAAAGTTGCTCAATTTTGATTCTGGACAGGGATGGTTTTGGGATGGTTTGATGAAGCAAATCAACTTGGATTGAGATGAAACTTTGCAAGATCATCACTTATGATGGTGTTGACTTTTTGGAATTTTCCTGGAATTTATTGAGAATATTTCTGATAGAAATATTTCAAAAGCTTGATTTGAACAGAAAGGGTTTTGAGGAGTTCTGCCTATGATCTGATTATGCCCTTGTGTTGAAACTCATATATATATATGGAAAATATATTTCCACTGAGTTTCCCTAAAGTTTCTCAAATATTTTCAAAACATTAAAATAATTTTCCCTAGGAAAAACCGTTTCTGCCTGAAGAAAAAGCTTTTAAATAAAATATGAAAATAATCTTTAAAATATATATTTTGTGGTTTTGGGAAGTCATACATATAGTAGGTTTGAAATAAAGCCTTTGGGAAAGAAGGATCCACCTAATTTGAGGACTTGCAGTGCAAACCTCATTTTAGGGGTTTTTGAAAACCTATTTTGAATAAATCATTTTTGGTTAAAACAAATTTGATAAAAATAGTTTTGGGCACTATTCACATGGCATGATCATTAGGCAAGAGTTTTGGGGATAAGGAGGATGAACATAAAGTGGAATAGAATCTAGGAGGGCCATATAACACAAGCATCAAGTAAGGAACAACATTGCAAACAAGCACAAGTACACTGAAAAAGTTTCAGTTGGCTACAAATTTTATAAACCCAACATATCAATGTGCTACAAACAAAGGGTGTGACAGACCTTCCCCCCTTACAAGAATCTCGTCCCCGAGATTCCTAGGCTAAGCACTAAAAAGATAAGGGAACTCAGATCTAAGATAATCTTCACGCTCCCAGGTTGCTTCAGCTTCAGTGTGGTTGCTCCACTGGACCTTGAAGTACTTGATGGTGCGGCTTCAGGTGTAGTGCTCGGCTTCATCCAAAATACGAACTGGCCTTTCACGATAAGTGAGGTCTGGCTGAAGATCGATGGCTTGATGGTCGATGTCCTTGTAGAGGTCGGGGCGGTTGGGAACTTGCACACACTTCCGGAGTTGAGACACATGAAAGACGTTATGCACATCCGACAACTCAGGAGGTAGCTCTAGCTGGTAGGCAACTTCTCCGCGTGTAGCAGTGATCTTGAAGGGGCCGATGTACCTTGGTGCAAGCTTCGCTTTGACATGGAAACATTTAGTTCCCTTGAAAGGAGTGACTCAGAGGTAGACATGATCTCCGACACAGAATTTCACTTCTCGGCGGTGAGAGTCGACGTGGCTCTTCTGTCTTGACTTGGCGGTCTCAAGGCGCTCTCGGACAAGTTGAACTTGCTCTTCGGCTTCGCGGAGGATGTCCGGTCTGAAAATCAATCCTTCTCCGGTCTCTGACCAATTGAGGGGAGTACGACACTTGCGCCCATACAACACCCCAAATGGGGCCATCTGAAGACTCAATTGATAGGTGTTGTGGTAGGAGAACTTGATGAATGGTAGGCAATCTTCCCACTTGGCTCCATATGCTAAAACACAAGCGCGGAGCATATCTTCAAGTATCTAATTTACTCGTTCCGTTTGTCCACCGGTCTAAGGGTGAAAAGCAGTGCTGAAGGAGAGCTTGGTTCCCATAGCTTCTTGAAACATCCTCCAGAATCTTGAGGTGAACTAGGTGCCTCGATCTGACACGATCTCCTTTGGAACTCCATGAAGGCTCACGATACGCTCTATGTAGAGACTGGCTAGCTTGTTACCATCGTAGGTGGTCTTGACAGGAATGAAATGGGCTACCTTTGTCAAGTGGTCGACAATGACCCAAATGGAATCATGTCCTTCACTTGACCTTGGTAAACCGGTGATGAAATCCATCCCGACTTTATCCCAATTCCATTCAGGCACTTTGTGAGGTTGCAATAGCCCAGCGGGTCGCTGATGCTCAACTTTAACTCTCTGGCATATACCACACTTAGCCACGAACGTGCCTATCTCCCGTTTCATGCCATGCCACCAGAATCTTGTCTTGAGGTGTTGATACATCTTGGTTCCTCCAGGATGGATGGAGTAGAGAGTGTCATGAGCTTCTTGCAAGATCAGGTTCTTGAACTCCACTTTGTTGGGTACGCAAATGTGAGTCCCAAACCATACAACTCCTTCTTCATCCACCGAGAATCCTGGGCCCTTGCCTGCCTTGATCTTCCTCTTGATGCCTTCCATGCTCTCATGCCCGTTCTGAGCTTCTTTGATATCATCCATCAAGGTAGGCTTTGCTTCGAGGTTGGCAAGGAATCCGGGTGCAACCAATTCCAAGCCGAAGCTTTCAAGTTCTTCATACAGAATGGGTAGCCTTTCCTTAATCATAGCATTCAAGGAACAAGCCTTTCTGCTTAAGGCGTCTGCTACCACGTTGGCCTTTCCAAGGTGGTATTGAACACTAAGGTCGTAGTCCTAGATCAATTCCAACATCTTCGCTGCCTCATGTTCAATTCCCTTTGAGTGAAGATATACTTCGAACTCTTGTGGTCTGTGAATATCTCACATCGCTTCCCCAAAAGGTAATGTCGCCATGTCTTCAAGGCATGAACCACGGCTGCCAACTCGAGATCATGAGTTGCGTAGTTCTCTTCATGAGGATGTAGCTGTCTGGATAGGTATGCTATGACTCTGCCTTCTTGCATCAGAACACCTCCAAATCCGGTTCTTGATGCATCACAATATATCACAAACTCCTTGTGAATATCGGGGGTGGATAAAACAGGGGCTGTGGTCAATCTCTTCTTGAGCTCCTGGAAGCTTTCCTCGCACTTAGCTGTCCATTCGAACTTCTTGTCCTTCTTCAAAAGCTGGGTCATGGGTCAGGCAATGCTTGATAACCCTTCCACGAACTTGAGGTAATATCCCGCGAGTCCGAGGAAGCTCCTGACTTCCTTCACTATGGTTGGGGTTTGCCATTCAGTCTCGGCTTCAATCTTGGCAGGGTCCACAGATAGTCCTTCTACAGTCAACACATGACCCAAGAATCCAACTTAATGCAGCCAGAATTCACACTTGCTGAACTTGGCATAAAGCTGGTGGTCTCGAAGCTTCTCTAGGACTAATCTCAAGTGTTCCTCTTGTTCTTCTTCAGACTTGGAGAAGACGAGTATGTCATCAATGAAGACAACCACGAACTTGTCCAAGTACTCCATGAAGACCTTATTCATGAGGTACATGAAGTAGGCAGGGGCATTAGTTAAACCAAATGACATGACCGTGTATTCATACATGCCATACCGGGTTACAAATGCTGTCTTCGGAATGTCTCTGGGTCTGATATTCAGCTGGTAGTACCCAAACCTAAGGTTGATCTTGGAGAACACCTTGGCTCCATTCAACTGATCAAACAGGTCTTCAATCTTGGGGAGTGGGTACTTGTTCTTTATCGTGACCTCATTGAGAGAACGATAATCGACACAGAGTCTGATAGTTTCGTCCCTCTTTGACACAAATAGAACAGGCGATCCCCAAGGAGAGGCACTAGGGCGAATAAATCCTTTTCTGAGCTGCTCTGCCAGTTGCTTCTTCAATTCAGCCAACTCTTCGGATCCCATCCTGTAGGCCTTCTTATAGATGGGCCTTGACCCGGGCATAAGCTCAATGATGAACTCAATGTCGCGGTCAGGAGGCATTCTGGGCAGCTCATCAGGAAACACATCCGGGTATTCACATACCACTGGCACTTGATCCAACTCAACTCCCGATTGACAGTTAGCCTGAGGGGCTTGAGTGGAGGCAGGGTTGGGAACATACTTGACTTCCACTCCGTGACTATTGGTCATGGTGACAATCCTCTTGGCATAGTCTAACATGCCTTGGTGCTTAGTCAACCAATTCATGCCAAGGATGACATCCAAGCCGGGTGAATCTAGAACTATAAGGTCTGCTAGGAAGTCTACCCCGTTGATGTCAATCTTCACTCCCTTACAACCTATCCTAGACTTCATCACTGATCCCGGGGTTTGTATCAACATACGACTACCCAGGGGTGTAGGCTTCATGCCACTCTCTAGTGCAAACTTTTGGGTGATAAAAGAATGTGAAGCTCCACAATCAAATAGTACTGTTGCTGGGGTTGAGTTGACAAGGAACATACCCAGTATGACGTCCGGGTCTTCCTGGGCTTCCTCTGCGGTGACGTGATTCACACGACCCTTGCCATTGTTGGGCTGGTTGCGGGGAGCAGGGTTCCTTGGTGGTGCCCCACGGGCTTGACCTTGAGCTGGCGCATTGGGGCGCGGTGCATCTGGCTTCTTGTTGGGACACAACCTAGAGATGTGTCCTGACTGACCACATCCAAAGCAAGCGACTTGTCCAGGGTTGTTGTTGAAGTTTCTGCCACCGTTGTTGTTATTGGGGTTGGTGTTGTAAGCTGGCTTGGGATTGGCATACTGCTGAGGCTGGTAGCTCGGACGAGGTGCAAGAGGTCTAGCTGCTGTGGCTGTTGGGTTGGCTTGGCTGGGGTTGGCTGCCAGGGGCGAGGCTTCTGGTTGCTGGGGCTACCCTTGCTGATCA
The DNA here is from genome assembly GCA_022496015.1 of Hordeum marinum. Lineage (NCBI taxonomy): Eukaryota > Viridiplantae > Streptophyta > Magnoliopsida > Poales > Poaceae > Hordeum > Hordeum marinum. The sequence continues at coordinate 273,101,303 of CM039674.1, read as the reverse complement.
TCTTGCGCTTGCGAGTGTCGTCTATGGTACGACGCTTGTCTTCCAGCATGAGGGCCTTGTTCACCAAGTCAAAGAAGGTACGACAGTCGCATACAATGAGCTGATACTATAGGACTTGTGGAAGTCCTTCCATGAAGCGTTCCTTCTTGGCAGCCTCTGTGCTAACATCTTTCGATGCATGCCTTGACAGCAGGTTGAACTTCTGCAGGTACTCCTTGACAGAGCCACTTCCTTGCTTTAGCACTCGGAATTCTCTCTTCTTGATAGCCATGATCGCAAAAGGAATGTGGGCAGTGCGGAATCCTTCCTTGAAGTCATTCCAAGTGATCACACATCCTCCTTGCATGACCTTGAATCCATCCCACCAAGCTCGAGCGGTACCTCCGAGGCAGTGAGAGGCATAAAGCACCTTCTCACAATCCTCATTGCAATTGACTAGTGCAAGGAGGTCCTCGATGGTGCGGATCCAGTCACCAGCATTCAATGGTTCAAAAGTCTCGGTGAAGGTTTGGGGCGAGTTCCTCATGAACTCGGACAGCATGGAGCGGCCATTGCCATTCCTGCCTTGCTGCTGGTTGTTCACAAGGGCTTGAGCCATCTGCTGGATAGCAGCATTGTTGGCTTGGCGCTCCTCCAGGAGAACTTGGAGAAACTGAGCTATGGTCATGTTCTCCGGTGGAGGTGGTGGCGGGGGAATATCACCGTGTGGCTGCTCTTGGTGTCCTCCAGCGTGAGCAGCCCCACCAGCTCCCTGTTGCTGGCTTGAGTTGCCGGCTTAAGGGTTGGTGAAGGAGCTGGTGCGGGTAGCAGTCACCATCCTGTTTGGAGCAGCCAAGTCAAACAACTGGGATAGACGAGAGGAAAAGCAACAATGGAAAAGCGTGCCTAAGGGGGTTGGTCGAGTGCAGCTGTGATAAAACAAGGGTCGAAAGACCAACATATATTAAGATAAACGATGAAGTCGCTTACATGTTGCCTAAGGCAAAAGCATAACTTGCATCGGAACACAAACAACAAAACAAACAACAAGCACACATGGTTTCATATGAACCATTACACGGACTCGACTTCACATGAGGGGTACATGACTGATCCTACCCTAGGGGTTCTCGGACTCAGGTGGTGGAGTGCTCAGTCTCGTAGTCACGCTCCTCTGGGTCTTCCTCCTGTTCATCCTCTGAACGGCATCATTCCCGGTCAAAGGGGTCGGGGAACGAGGAGGTCCACCCTGATGACGCTTTTCAGGCGGGTCGGTGAAGAGCTCACGGTACTCCTTCGCACTCATGCGATGACGACGTGTAGGTGCATCACTAGCTAGGGGGTACTCCTCAATAAGTGACAACTGGTCGTCCTTCGGGGGCTCCATCCTTCTTGATCTTGTCTAGCTTTGTCTTGGATTGCTGAAGTAGCTCTCAGGTGTGGTGAAGTTCCTCGCGGAGCTTCACAGACTCCTTCATCAGGTTATGAACCAGGATATCGGCGGAGCGGCTGAAGTAGGTCTGGAACCTGAGTGGTGTTCCATCCTCCTTGGTCGGAATCAGCGTCCAACTCTCGCCAAGGTCATCCTTCCTGAAGGGAAGGTAACGAGTAGCCAGCTCGTCAACCATCTCTAGAATGATGTCTCGAAGGTGAAGGAGTGCCCTGCTTGCGGCGGTCTCGACTACGAGTATCATGGTCTCCATTCCTGGTCCTTCAAAGAACCAACTAGTCGGAGAGTCGTTTGCCTTCACGACCACGTCCACGTGGTACTCCTTTGTGATGACATCAACCCAATGCTCGTTGTAGAGGAAAATGGGTGGTTGGCCAAATTGGCACTTCTCCAGGCTATCCCCAAGAATTAAGGGAAAGTCGGATGTCAGGAAGGCTTCGGGTATGACAGCCATCTACAAAGGTTTGAAAGGAGGAGAGTTAGCAGTGTGTTGTGTGAACAATAGAAGAGGTCAATAGTGCAGAATTCCTAAGTACAAATGCTAGGTGTAGTTTTGAAAGTTGGTTTTCATCCTAACTAACGTCCATGCTAACTAAGAGCTTCCTACAGTTGGGATGGCTCTGATACCAGCTCTGTGGGGACCCCGACTCATAAGTCGTGATCACCGAATGCACGTGTACAGTGATCCTAGAGATCAATGCTCACTGAACACACAAAAGCTGAATAACAAGAGTCTTACATCCTCATTTAATGTCTTAGACAAATAAATACCATGAAGGTCAAGTCTTACATAGATAGGGCCATGAGGGCCAAACACTTAAATAGAACAAGCAATGGAAATCATGGTGGAAAGCGTGAACCCATGTCATCTGCCTTAACCTACAGGCATTCTGACTAGGAAGCATCCTAGTTCGCATGTTCGTCACCAAGAACTCTTCAACATACTCCTGTTCTTCCATGCCTGGCCAATTAAATAACCAGTGGCAAGCCAATGAGTACTTTGAATGTACTCGTAAGCAACCCAAGTTGTGGAACAAGGTAATAATGATGCATGATATAGCACTACGTAGGTAACTTTGAGGAAAGCTAATTTTGTATGCAAATGACATGATCAAGTAACTAGTGAGCATGCATCAACATTTAATAGATATCCATATGAACATGTTACAAATAACATCATAAGTAGGGGATGAACATCTCATGTTCATTCATCACATTAAGTCATCGGACTTAGTTCCATTCTCATGCTAAGCCATCGGACTTAGCTCATGTGATCTCCTTATCACTAACACATCCATACTCACACCGAGTTTCATGAAAAAAATCCAAACGTAGTCTAAGAAGGACCTCCAACTGTCCATGACCGTGGACGCGACTATTCGAATAGTTTTACACTCTACAAAGGTTGCACACTTTACCCACCAGACTCGGGGAACTTCCGTGTCATCCAAGAATCACGGTATATAACATACCCGAGGTAAGCACCCGAACATTGCCTTTGCCCTGGTGATACTAAACAAAGAGTCCACTCGATTGGTACCCAACCCTCACGATGTACATCCCATGAGCCTCGCTCTAATCGTACAATCCATGAGGGGACCAACGTTGTGCCCGGTGCGTGTAAATACAACGCATGATCGTACATACCGGTACGACCCCGTATCGAGAGTGACCACGCCACTCCCGCTACTAGTAATGCGGGCTCCTTGCCAGTACCCACCAAGGTAATCAACAAAGCCCCGTCCCATAAGGGGTATCTTGGTTGCGCATGTAAGGTTGGGATGGTCACCAGACCTTAGAACTCTCCATTTTCGAAAACACACACTCACTTGCTCCAGCATACCACTTCTTTCTCAAGTGGTTACCCAATTCATCATCATCTCCCTTGGGCATTAGTGGCACCCGACGGGGTTTTCAAAGAAGTCTTTGAAATCATTCCTTTCCTTTCCATCAACATGCATAAATCCCATCCCACTTGCGTAGCATCTATTAGCATCCTAACTACACCCACCCGCATAACCCTCATAAGGTGGTAGGGTCATGCATGATGCAAGTGTCAATGGTAAGAATGTCGGAAACAACCCACCGAAGGGGTCACTACTCCACATGATCAAATATGATGAAAGTAAAGTGCTATATGACATGCAAAAAATGATTTCTTATCATGGTCAAAGGGCTGCTTGCCTGGCTCAAGAAAGTCTCTAGGGTCTTCAAAGTCTTCGGGTCCAACTTCTTCGTCAACCGCACAATCTATCGTCACGAAATAAAGCGATAAAAATAAGTAACATACAAAAACAGAGCACAGAAACTACTGTAAAAAATGTTAACCTACTCTGGTAAATACTAATTGTCATGTAAAAAATATTTCCCTAGGGTTTTGTTGTTAAAAATATTTTTGGAAATAAATTAACAGGGGCAAAAAGGTGCCTAAATATAGGTTTTAAAATAAAATAGTACTAAAAATATTTTCAAACATTTTTGCAAATGGCACTAATAAATTCTATGGATTATTAAAAGAATTTAGGTAATGGAATTATCGGATTTGGAACAATATTCTAGTATGGGGGATTTTTGGAATGTAAACAGAAAAAGAATAAGGGAAAGGGCTACTGTGCCTTTTCGGGCCAGAATACCCGGCTGAAACCGGCCCATAGAGGGATGCCAGCCCAGGCGAGGCGCCGCGCGCTGCTGGGTTGGTTTTAAATTCCTCTCCTCGTGACAGGAGCGGAGGAGGGGCTCACTGGAGGGCTCCAGGCCGCGTTAGACGGAATAGAGGGCACCGGCGTGCTCCTGGGGTCTTCGCGCGTCGGTGGGTGGTCGCGGGGTCACCAGGGGAGAGGGGAACGCCAGCGAGGGGAGGTGCCCGATGGCGATGGCGAGGGTTTGGGTCGGGAGAGGGCTCCCGACCATGGGGAAGAGTGGGCTGAGCACGGGGAGGAAGCGAAGGAACGGGCGAACGAGGAGAGAGGAGCAGGAGGAGCAGGGAGGTCTATTTATAGGGGGCCACCGGTCCACCATGGACGTGGTGCACCGGTGAGGACAAGGGCATCGCCACGGGCCACGGGGGCGAGCCTGGCCATGTCTGGGGGCTCCATGGACTCAGTCCGCGCCCGGGAGAGGAGAACTGTAGCCAGGAGGGGGATCCGGAGGTGCGCGCGTGCGAGCGCGGCCACTGGCCGGTTCGGGCGGTGTTGTGTGCGCGCGAGAGAGAGGGGAGAGAGGGGGCCAACCGCCTGCCGCGTCGCGGACGCCGGGGCCGACTAGGGGGACACGTGGGGGAGGCCCAATGCTGACGGGCGGTGCCGGGCAGGGGCAGCTACAGTGCGGGAGTGCACTGTAGCGCGCTCCAGAGCACTCAAATGGCATGCCTGGGCATATTTTAAGCCCACTGCGTGTCCTCTTGTGTCTTGGGGCTTTAGAAGATGCCCAACGGCTAGGAGCTGCTAGGGAGGGCTCTGGAGAAGCCTTAGGGTAGAAGGAAGAGGGAAGAGCGAGAGAGAAAAGATGTTGTCCAGGGGGGTAAATGGGGTTTTCACCATATCACACTTGGGCTATGGCCATGAGACTTTTACTGGAGGTGAAATGTATCCACATGAGGCTGTGGTAAAAATTTGGCGGCAAGGGTAAAAGGTTAAGGGTTGGAAATGATGGTTTTACCATTTCACCAGAAGGTGTTTGATGGTGTTTTGGGCAAGAAAACTTTACCACCTTAGTGTGATACTTACCAGGGTCAAAGGCTAGGTAACAATGAGAGGATTCACCAAGTTTGAGCCCAAGGGGAAAGAGTTGACAATGGAAATTTGTTAAACCCTAGAAATTCAAAGAATCAGGTTTCTGTAGATCTATTGATGCTATGATTTTACCCTTGACGCACCACTTAGCATATCATCACTATTTGGCCATTAGAGCATGCCCACAAAGTTTAAGGTCAAGGGGAGACACTTCACAATGTAAAGTTACTCAATTTTGATTCTGGACAGGGATGGTTTTGGGATGGTTTTATGAAGCAAATCAACTTGGATTGAGATGAAACTTTGCAAGATCATCACTTATGATGGTGTTGACTTGCTAGAATTTTCCTGGAATTTATTGAGAATATTTCTTATAGAAATATTTCAAAAGCTTGATTTGAACAGAAAGGGTTTTGAGGGGTTCTGCCTATGATCTGATCATGCCCTTATGTTGAAACTCATATATACGGAAAATATATGTCCACTGAGGTTTCCTAAATTTTCTCAAATATTTTCAAAACATTAAAATAATTTTTCCCTAGGAAAAACCATTTTTGGCCTTAAGAAAAAGCTTTTAAATAAAATATGAAAATAATCTTTAAAATATATATTTTGTGGTTTTGGGAAGTCATACATATAGTAGGTTTGAAATAAAGCCTTTGGGAAAGAAGGATCAACCTAATTTGAGGACTTGCAGTGCAAACGTCATTTCAGGGGGTTTTGAAAACCTATTTTGAATAAATCATTTTTGGTTAAAACAAATTTGATAAAAATAGTTTTGGGCACTATTCACATGGCATGATCATTGGGCAAGAGTTTTGGGGACAAGGGGGATGAATATAAAGTGGAATAGAATCTAGGAGTGCCATATAACACAAGCATCAAGCAAGCAACAACATTGCAAACAAGCACAAGTACTCTGAAAAAGTTTTAGTTGGCTCCAAATTTTATAAACCCAACATATCAATGTGCTACAAACACATGGTGTGACACCCCAAGTGCTCCGAAGGACAAGTTTTCTGAGAAGGTCATCAACCCTTATCTTGTGGAGGTGTGGCAACACTCTCAAACCATTGAGATGCGTGAGGGGGTGCTGCACATCCATGACGTTGAGGGGCCAAAGAAGACCGGAAGCGTGGAAACAAGGTTCGAAGCAATGGATCAGCAAGTCTTCAAGTGCCAAGGGATGGTGGAACGTGGACTCAATGCCAATCGTATGATGATCTCAGAGTTTACCCATAAACACAAACTGGACACCAAGGACATTGGGGAGCACATCTTCAAGCTTTACGAGAAAATTGAGCATCTCCAGGCCCATATCTATGGTCTGCAAAACCAAAACTGTGAGTATGAATACAGATTTAAGAGAATGAGTTTGGCTGTAGATTTGAGGATTCCGGAGACTCGTCATCTTTTTACGATGGTGAGCCTATGTCTTGGAAGACGGAGGACAAGCTTCCAATCTCATCAACAACTCCACCACCATCACCTCCGAAGAAGGAAACCTGAGCACATGGGTATGGGCACTCCCCTTGGCTTGTGCCAAGCTTAGGGGAGGTGCCCCGGTATCGTATCACCATCACACCCATTTCCTTTTTCCTTTTTCTTGTTTTTCTTAGTTCGATCCTTTTTTTTATTTTTTTGATCTAGCAGAATAAAGTTTTAGTATGATCTAGCTTTTAGTTTTTGCTTTTTGCTCCCCTATGTAAGCAAGTCTGAGGGTTATATAATAATAAGTAGTTTTGATGTGAGGGCTCTGCTAGCTTAGTATGCTCTTGAGAGTAATAAATAAAAGAAGAATAGAATAAAATCAAAGAGTATAGATAATGATCTTATGGGGAGTGATGACTTCACATATAAGAAGTATGTCGATTGAAATTTGTTGAGAGTTAACAAACATAGTGATTGGTCATTGGTGCAATTGAAAATGAAGTGATAAATAAAGAGAGATTGACATATAAATATATTATCTTGGGCATCTTTTATGATTGTGACCACTCATTAAAATATTACATGCTAAGAAGTTGATGTTGGACAAGGAAGACAACATAATGGGTTATGTTTTCTTGCCTTTGGATAGAAGTTATATGGTTTTAGATCCTCCAACAAGTAGTGCTTTCTTCCACCTCATAATTGTCCAAAACTTCCACACCAAGTAGAGATACTACTTGTGCATCCAAACACCTCAACCCAGTTTTGCCATGAGAGTCCACCATACCTACCTATGGATTGAGTAAGATCCTTCAAGTACGTTGTCATCAGTGCAAAAAGCAATAAGAATTGCTCCTAAATATGTGTGATCTTTTATTCTAAGGGAAATAAGCGTAGTACGAACTTGTGATAGTAAATAAATAAAAGCGACGGACTGCATAATAAAGGTTGCTATCACAAAGGGCAATACGACACGACGTTCCTTTGCACTAAGGGTTTGTGCATCCCAAAATAAAAAGCGCATGACAACCTCTGCTTCCCTCTGCGAAGGGCCTATCTGTTACTTTTACTTTTAAGTACTTACCTCTATGCCAGGGTCATGGTGATCCTCACCACTTCCTACATTTCGCCTCTCTCTTGGCAAGCATTATGTGTCGGGGAATGATCTAGACGCATATATCCACTCGGATGTGGGTGATCATGAGTTATTATTGTTGACATCACCATTGAGGTGAATTGTTGGGAGGCAAAACTATAAGCCCCTATTTGTCTCTGTGTCCAATTGAAGCTTTGATCTCATGAGTATCGCGTGAGTGTTAGCAATTATGAAAGACTAAAAGATGATTGAGTATGTGGGTTTGCTTTACAAGCTCTTTTATTGACTCTTTCCGATGTTATGATAAATTGCCAATTGCTTCAATGACTAAGATCATAGTTTGTTGGTTGTCAATAGAGTTCTTGGTTCATACTTTACCCTGTGAATGAATTGTTACTCCAACATAAGAAATTATATATCAATACGTATTGTTGTTCTAAAGATGTTCATGATGCCCTCATGTCCGTATTGTATTTTATCGACACCTCTATATCTAAACACATGGACATATTTATCGATCTTGGCTTTCGCTTGAGGGCAAGCGAGGTCTAAGCTTGGGGGAGTTGATACATCCATTTTGCATCATGCTTTTATACTGATATTTATTGCATTATGGGCTGTTATTACACGTTAAGGTTTACATGAAGAGGGAGAATGCTGGCAGTTGTAATTCTGGAGTGGAAAAAGGAGCAAATCCGAGATACCTATTCCGCGCAACTCCAAAAGTCCCGAAAATTTACGGAGAATTATTTTGAAATATATAAAAATACTGGGCGAAACAAATACCAAAGGGCCCCCACCAGGAGGTGTGTAACAGCCCGGGATCGATGCTCTAGAAGATTCCCCTTTTATTCCATTGTCGTCGTGTGATTCGTTTGTTTGTCACATTCATCATCGCATCATTCGCATCATCTGCATAGCATCATCACTCGTTTTGAAAACTTGCATCCGTTCGTAGTTGCCGGTTCTCTCCGTTCGTGTCATAGACCGTTTTGAGACCAACCCCACGCACGCGCCCACGACATCAATAAAATATTGTTTCCAAAGTGCGTTTAAAATATTCTCGAATTGGGTAAAGTTGGTGTGCGGTCTTGTTATATTGTAGGTAGGCCGCCTACCAAATTTTGTCGCATTCTGAGTTCGTTTGATACCCAAACGGTCAACCGTAGCAGTGCGGTCATTGGTTTATTTGTCGGACGTTTTTTTCGGTGTCTTAAAACCTCGTGTCACGGGCCACAAACCTTCCTCTCATCTCCTCAGAGCCCATCTACATAGCCACCGCAGCCTAACCTAGACCCCCTCCACATCTGGAGCCGTCCGATCTAAATGAAGGATCTAGATCATCTCTGTTTTGCTATATATAGACCATTTTTGAGACAAAACGCTATTGTCTAGGGATCCTCCTGTGCCCAAATCGCGTCGCCACCCACCTCGCTTTCCCCACCAACCAACCAGCCAGCTAGTGCCCCTGTTCTCCTCGGATCCGCCGCCTCCATCCACCTCGCAGCCCAGCCACCACCACCCACTTCTCTCCCTGGACGCATCCGACCACCCCAGGCGCCTGTGTCCAGCGCCCGAATGGCATCCGCATCCGCAGCTCCTCTCGTGCCCATGCTCCTCCATGCGCGCCACCAGAGCCCTGAGCCAACCTCGTCGCCGTTCAACACCAACTCGACGGAACACCAACAGATGAGCATCCCTTGGCCCCTCGCTCTTGCCGCACATGCTCTCTCTCTCCTGACCTCTCTTTCCCTTTCTTGGCCCAACCGCAGCAGGAACACCATGGAAGCCTTCGGTAGGAGCTCTCCGCCATGGGCGTCCGAGGGAACCGTGCCGTTGTGCCAAGGTTGATGCCTCGCCGGAGCTCCGCCTGCTGCCACTCTGAACCTCACGCCTGCTGGAGCCACTACATCGTCTATGCATCGAGAGCATAGTGATGTATTGACCTCCAGCCGCTCCGTCCGTCGTGTGCCGCGTGCCAGTGAGAACCCCCAGCGAGCTGCGTCTGCCCCGCCCGTCTCTTCTCCTTCCTCCATTTTTCCCTCTGCTCTCCCTAATCTCTCTAGCTCTCTCTCTCTTTTCTGTGAGAACAGGAATGAGCAGGACCTCGTCCATGGCGGCCTGGACTCATGTCCACTCGCGCGTCACTAGCCCTGGCAGGATCTCGCTGTGCGCCGCCCAGATCCGGCAATTCCGCAACATCCTTTGCGGTTGGACCCGTTTCTAGCCTCCCCTGCTCGTGACGTTGGCGTTCCTCTCCAAGTCCCATGCTGCTGCTTCCTCCCGTAGTGCTGCTCTGCTCCATTCGCTTCTGTTTCTTCAGAGAACAAGTAGAGCCAGCACCCGCTCTGGTTAGAGCGAGAACGAGGCCTCTGCCCAGCCTCGCGTTGACCGCCTCAGGCCAGCTTCGATCGGGCCTTGAGCCCAAGGTGAGGAGCCCCACCTTTTTTTCCTAATGTTGGGCTTGACCCGTGTGTGTGCTACTATGTCTATCCTAGTGCGGTTGTTAGTATCCAATGCCCACTAGTTTCGACCCAACACATGTTTTTTTCCTGTACTACGAAGTTGCTAATTAACCTGTGAATTATCTGTTTTACAGAAAAAGCATGTTTTGAGAGGCTCATAAATAATTAACCGTGCATCATATGTAAAAACTTAATATATGAAAATGCTTGGAATTCCATGTAGATTCATAATATCCAACTTTCACACATGATAAAAATACTTAAACTTGCTGTTTGCATTAATTTGCATCAATGCCATGTTAAAAACGGTTTATTGCATAACTAAATAACCGTAGCTCCGTTTAAAATGTTCCATATATGAAACTTGTCTAGAAAAACGTGTAGAATCACCTGGTGACATTTATTTTACTGTCTAACAACTCTAAAATTGTGTTAGGACAGATATGGACCAAATTCATAATATGCATATGAGGTCGTTCCGGAATTGTTATGCGTTGCTTCCGGCCTCATTTAAAATGCCTAGGTGATATAGTTGTTCATGCTTCACCTCCTGCCATGTTTAACAACATTTAATATTGTCCTGTACCTAACAAGAGTGAACTAAATAATTCGAACGTGGAGTTTTGTCAATATGCAACTCGTTGCATATTGAACCTCACTTAATGTGTAGTAGTTGTTTGTTATTCTTGCCATGCCATGCCATGCCTTGCATATTAAACCGGACATGCATCATATTTGTTTGCGCATCATATCATGCATATGTTATGGCGTTATCGAGTGTTGATTGTTTGTTCTGGATTGCTTCTTCTCGATAGAGTTTCAAAAGCGTTCGGAGTGTGAGGATTCGTTCGACTACGTTGTCTTGTCTTCTTCATGGACTCGTTCTTCTTCCAAGCGGGAACTTAGGCAAGATGACACATTTACCTGGATACCACTACTATCGTTGCTATGCTAGTTGTTCTGCTTTTATCATTATGTCTCATTACCTATGACCTGCTTGTCAAGCCTCCCAACATTGCCATGATAAGCCTCTAACCCTTCCACATCCCAACAATCATTTGTTTGGCTATGTTACCGCTTGCTCAACCCTTCTTATATCGTTTCTAGTTGCAGGTGCAATTGCTTCCATGTGACAACATGGACATTCTTTTGTCATCACAATATTATTCTATTTAATTTAATGCACTTATACACTTGGTAAAGGGTGGAAGGCTTAGCCTTTTGCTCGGTGTTTTGTTCCACTCTTGTCGCCCTAGTTACTTGTGAACCGGTGTTATGTTCCATAATTGAGCGCTCCTAACATGCTCGGGGTTGTTATGGGGACCCCCTTGATTTTCCTTTTAGTATAAAACTTGTCTAGCAAGGCCAAGCTTTGGTACTACATTTTCCTAATAACTAATTAACTTGCATAGGGACTTTCTGGACCCCATGGATAATTTAATCAACCCCCGGGCCAGTGCTCCTCTTGAGTGTTGGTCCAAAACAGAGCCACTTGCGGGGCCACCCGGGGCAACTCGGGGGATTTCTATCTGGCCACCATATGAATTGCTCATCTGTTTGTGCCCTGAGAACGAGATACGTGGCTCCTATCAGGATTGTCAGCACGTCGGGTGGCCTTGCTGGATTTTTTTACCTTTCTCGAATGTCTTGCATGATGAACTCTGATCTTCTTCGGGCTATCTCGAGGTGTCGGATTTCCTTTGGAATTGTCTAGGATGATCACGAGATCCGTGTTTGAGGTTATTCCCGTGGTGTGTGGTTAATTTGTGATGGACGAGTTGGAGCACCCCTGTAGGGTTAAATCTTTTCGGAAAGCCGTGCCCGCGGTTATGTGGCAAACTTGGAAAACTTTGTTTAACACCCGGTCATAGTAAACTTGAAGTAAACTCAAATAAAATGCACCTACTGTATGTGTAACCATGACTGTCTCTTCTCGTGAGTCCTCATCCGAGAGAGAACACAGTGGGGTTATGTTTGACGTAAGTAGGTGTTCAGGATCAGTTAGTGATCAATACTAGTTCACGTCCGTTATGCGTAGACCACCATACTTTACTTTCTGTATTCGTAAGTTAGCCACTCAAATAAATGCTTAGTCACTTGCTGCAGCCTCACCACTTAACCATACCTCACCCATTAAGCTTTAATAGTCTTGATACCCTTGGAAATGAGATTGCTGAGTCCCCGTGGCTCACAGATTACTACAAGAATAGTTGCAGGTACAGGTAATGCAATGATTTGATGTGAGAGCGATGCTTGTTTGATTTGGAGTTCTTCTTCTTCTTCTTCATCGATCTAGGATGGGTTCCAGGCGGCAGCCTGGGATAGCAAGGATGGATGTCATTTTGTCATTTGTTTTCGTCCGTAGTCGGACCCTGCTCTTCTGTATGATGTTTGAATATGTTGTTGTATTGATGTGATCTTGTTGTAGCTTGTGGCGAGTGTAAGCCAATTCCATATACTCATCTCTTCTGTACATGCACTTGTAATGATATCCATTCTTGCAACACGATGAGATGCGCTCCTATCCTTGTCGAGGCCCTCGAGCCAAAATAAGGATAGGGTCGCATCTTGGGTGTGACAAGGTGGCAAGCCTGCCAGGCGTGACCACCCCCTGGCCGCACATAGCAGGCTTGTGACCCACCTGGCAGGTCCCCGACGCCCATCTTCTGCTATATGGAGGGTTTTGACCTAGAAAAAATCATAAGGAAGCTTTCAGGACGAAGCACTGCCGTCTCGAGGCGGAAGTTGGACATAACCAATCTAGAGCTCCGGCAGGGCTATTCTGCCGGGGAAACTTCCCTCCCGGAGGGGGAAATCGAAGCCATCGTCATCACCAAGGATCCTCTCATCGAGAGGGGGTAAATCTCCATCAACATATTCACCAACACCATCTCCTCTCCAAACCGTAGTTCATCTCTTGTATCTGATCTTTGTCTCAAACCTCAAATTGGTACCTGTGGGTTGCTAGTAGTGTTGATTACTCCTTGTAGTTGATGCTAGTTGGTTTACTTGGTGGAAGATCATATGTTCACATCCTTTATGATAATTAATACTCCTCTGATTATGAACATGAACATGCTTTTATGAGTAGTTATGTTTGTTCCTGAGGACATGGGATAAGTCTTGTTATATGTAATCATGTGAATTTGATATTCGTTCGATATTTTGATGAGATGTATGTTGTCACTCCTCTAGTGGTGTTATGTGAACGTCGACTACATAACACTTCACCATTATTTGGGCCTAGTGGAAGGCATTGGGAATAAATAGGTAGATGATTGGTTGCTAGAGTGACAGAAGCTTAAATCCTAGTTTATGTGCTGCTTCGTAAGGGGCTGATTTGGATCCATATGTTTGATGCTATGGTTAGATTTATCTTAATTCTTCTTTAGTAGTTGCAGATGCTTGCGAGAGAGGTTAATCATAAGTGGGAGGTTTGTCCAAGTAAGGGCCGCACCCAAGCATCGGTCCACCCACATATCAAATTATCAAAGTAACGAACGCGAATCAAATGAGCATGATGAAAACTAGCTTGACGGAAATTCCCATGTGTCCTCGGGAGCACTTTGCTTTTATATAAGAGTTTTTCCAGGCCTGTCCTTTGCTACAAAAAGGATTGGGATACCTTGCTGCACCTTTGCTACACTTGTTACTTGTTGCAAATTATCTTATTATAAAACTATCTGTCACCGATAATTTCAGTGCTTGCAGAGAATACCTTACTAGAAACCGCTTGTCATTTCCTTCTGCTCCTCGTTGGGTTCGACACTCTTACTTATTGAAAGGACTACGATAGATCCCCTATACTTGTGGGTCATCAAGCAGCTCACGAGGTTGTTTCACACGGCGAGGCCGGTGATGGAGGACATCTGCGTCAACCTCTAGCCGGCCAGGCCGATGCCGACCCGATTCTTTGGCTTGGTGAACATGCTTTGAGACGCTAGTTCCCAGGTAGATCACTGGAGGAGGTTGGCCTGCTTGGAGGGTGTCATGATTTTATCACGGCAGATATCCGCGTGAACGGGCTTAGGTTCAAGGCCATCACTAATGGGGTGGACTCAAAGGGGTTTGTCGGGACGAAAGACACGGATTTACCCAGGTTCGGCCCCTGAAATCGAGGTAATAGCCTATGTCCTGCTTGTGTTTGTCTTGCTTACGTATCGATTATAAGGAGCTAAAAGCTTGACCTAGTTCTCGATTGCCTCCCCCTAAGTCGCCCCGGGTCTGCCTTTATATAAGAGGTTAGGACATACGGTTCGTACAATTGCTAACCGAGTCTCTGTCTATCTTCTTGACTAAGGTGTCTGTGAGTCGGCCTGCACGCCCGGGTCTTCTCCGTCCGGGCCGTCGTACGGCCCACACCATGAGCCGCCTATCTTCTTGGGCCACTAGTCTTACGGCTCATCTTTGGGCCGGCTCACGAGCCAACAACATGACCCGGAGCCTCTTCGGCGGGTAATATCCCCAACATTAGGCCCCAGGTTGAATTGAGCTTGCTCACTTCATCCTTCTCTTCCACTTTTGGCGAGTCGCCCGAAAATGACCCGGCGTGATGTCATGAGATCTGCTGACGTGTCACCAAATCTTTCACTTTAACTGTCATCCCGAGAAACGAGGCGTCCGCCTCGGTCAAATGGTGTCATCGCCTGGATTTTTGCGCCTTCCTTAACCCCCTTTTAAATATGACCCGTGCGGGTCGGAGTTTCCCATTCTCCCGCTCGTGCCTCTACTTCTTCGTCTTCTTCCTGTTGCCGCCCCAGCGCATTCGAGCTTTGCTCCGACGCCGTCCGCACGCCGTCCCCAACCTTGGCCGCTGCATCATGCTGAATGTACCAGAGATCTATCCGCCTCTGCCGCGCCATCTCCGGTAAGTTTCCTGCTCCCTAGATTGCCGCTGTCGTAGTAGGGTTTTCACCGATGCTCCGCCGCCACCATTCGGGCTCCGGCACCGCCATCGCGAGTGTATCTCGACGCCGCTAATGCCTTTAGAATGCGCTCTTGCACCGCTGCCACACGCGGGCCGGTCGCGTAATGCACGGGTCACGATGGCCCCAATTCGTTTCTTTTTCCTTCGCTGTTCATCGCTAGGTCAGAATAAAATTTATTTTCTCTGCTTTGTAGATCCGTAGATATAGCAATATCTTGTAGAATCTGTTTTTAGGACTTAGCCGATTTTTTGATCTTCCCTTTCCCTGTTGAGTCGCCAAGCTTCTCCGGCTCTTATCAGCCGGGTCTTCCGCTTTATCCGTAGAACCTTTAAACTTTTAAGCCGTCAAAAATATTTGCTTGCGCTTCGACTCATCGCGCCTTTTATCTTGCACATCACCTAAGCCGCCAACATGTCTCGTGCATCCCACTCATGCAACTGGGTTGGGTCGTGCATCACGGAGGACTTTTTGTCGGATTTTGTTCACGCGGGTACTCTTCCTCCTAAGGAAGTCATTAGCTGGCGGGTCCCAGGTAATGAGACGCGACCCAAACCTCAAGAAGTTGAAGTGGTGGTTTTTTCTGACCATATTGAACAAGGGTTCGTGCCTCCCGGCTCAAAATTCTTTCGGGACGTCCTTCACTATTATAAGCTTCACCCGCAAGACTTGGCTCCCAATTCCATCTCAAACATATGCAATTTCCAAGTGCTCTGTGAAGCTTACCTTCAAATCAAGCCGTCTGTGGGGTTCTTTCGGGAGTTCTTTTATGCTAACCGACAAACTGAAGTGAAAGCTGGCCCGAGCCTAGAGCTTGGAGGCATATCCATCCAACGACGTAGAGATATCATCTTTCCAGCTACGCGGATGTCGAGTCACCCCAAAGACTGGAACAAGACCTGGTTCTATTGCAAGGACACCTCCCCTAAGAACGAGCGTCCTTTACCGGGTTATCGTCCTTCCCGGCTCACAACAACATCAGAACTTCCTGGCCAGCTATCAGCTTCAGAACGCGCAAGATATGAGCCGGCTCATGCCAAAATCAAGGCTCTCATGGCCAACGGCTTAATCGGGCTGGACCTGATCCGCTGTTGGATTTCGTGGCGGATTATGCCTCTGAGCCATAGAAGCCGACTCATGTGCGAATATAAAGGCACGTATGATAGCTCATTATGCTTCAGCCAATCCACATTGACAGAAAATGACATTACCCTCGCCATCCGGAGCCTTGTCCATGAAGCTTCCGGATCATGTAGCGAAATTGGCCTGGCACCTTTTAGTGCCAACAATCCGGCTCCCGATGTAAGTTTAATTTCTTCCCATCCGTCTCTTAAACATTGTTTGCACCTTGTTGATTTGGTATTCACTCTCCGGGTCACTCTTATAGGACGACTCAGACTTCTAGAAGAGGGAATATGTTGCCCCTTCGAAGAAATCCAGGAAGAAGGTCCCAACTAAGAAGTCTAAAAAAATATGCCCCGCAAGATAATTTGCTTGACCCGCCACCATCATCCAACTCAGAGGTAAAATTTCAACTGTCTTGCTTAATCTTTTACCTTCCTATTTTATTAACTCTCATTTTACTCATAGGATGAGGCGGAAACCAGCCGTGCTAATGCTCCTGAGGTAAATTACTTTTCCTTCATCTCAGAATGTTTCGTCCCCCGAAAGCCGCGGCGGGTTATCAGAAAAGTTCCTCTTTCTCACCCTCTTGCTTATCTGGCTCCCGATTTTCTCTTAAAAAGCAACAACAAATTGAGGGTCGACAGACTCGAAGCACCGGCTCTACCGAGCTCATGTCCAGGTTGCCAAACTCTCCGGCTCCAAAGAAGCGCCCCGCCGAGGTTTAAACCTCTTCTTTTCCTTTGTCTTTCCTTTATAAACTTGATGCTCTCTTCACCTTTCTGTTTTATTTTTTTGTAGAAATCTCCTTCCTCCGGCGACTCTTCGGAGTCAATCGTACCACTGCCGAAGATTAATCCGCTGTAAGCATCCCTTACTATGATATCTGGATATCCGGCTGTTACTATGATAGCAATATCTTCAACTGATAATCCTTCTTTTTTGCAGTGCTCAAGCTAAACGCCGCAAGACCAACAAGCCCTCCTCCGGCCCAGTTATCGAAGAACCGGAGCCCGAACAACCGGAAGAAAACCCGCCGGCTGCCTCCACGGAGCCGGCAACTGAAGATGTCATTATGGAGAGCCCTCCAAGGGCTCCTTCCAAGCCGCCGACTCCTGCCAAGACCCCTGACACTCCGGATGTTGTTATCACTGGGTCTGGTCATCAGACACCTCCAGCTCATGTGTTGTCCAAACATACAGAGCCGGCTGAAGCCTCGAAGAAACTGAACTTCGACTCTTCGTGCGAGAAGATGACCGTTGAAGAGCTACACGCCGGGTACATAAACCGGGTTACCACCAGCCGATATTTGGAACTTCGGCTGATCTCTTCCATGAAGAAAAAATATGAGGTACTTTTCCTTCTTACTATATCTTTACTTAGCCCCCAAGAGCCGGCTTAACATACTGAATCGTTGAGCCGGGTCTTTCTGTGACCTCTGCAGATATTGTCATGTCAAATTCCCTTAAAATTGCTTTAGCTTGTACTGTAAACAAAGTGCACCGTCAATCGTAGCCCCCAAGGGCCGTCTCAGATCATATTTGAGCCGGGCTTGTAATATAGACAACTTGAAGATTTGATCGTAGCCCCCAAGGGTCGGCTCAACCTTGATCAAGTTGAGTCGGTGCTTCCATTATTAGTACGTTGAAGAGCCATAATGTAGCCCCCAAGCTCCGGATTAGCTTCAAAGGAGACGAACCGGAACTGCATACTTGAAAGATCAAATATACATTAACCCCCAAGTGTCAAATATATTGATTGCAATCTGTTTGAGACTTGTATTTGCTTTTAACACTCGTCCTGCATTTTGGCGGCTTATCCTATATTTTGATGTATTATAGGAAGCTTTGAATGAAGCCGGGTCTCAGTTGACGGATCTGAAGGCCAACCTGGCGGCTCAGCAAGAAGCCCAAAGTATCGCTGACAAAAAGTGCCGGCTTCTCTCTGAGGAACTAGCCAATGTCACTACTGAGCTTACCTCTTTAAAAGAGACAGCTGAATCTGAAATGGCTGCTCTAACCAAATGGGAGGACGACGCTAAGCAGCGGCTTACAACTGTGGTGGAGGAACTTCAAGGTCTGAAACAGCACATCGCGAAGATGTCAGCCGCCCTATTTGGTAAGTTTTCTTGTTTACTTTGTACTGTTTTAACATTGCTAGTGAAAAAACTGGCGACTCATTAACTTTATCCGACTTATCCAGGTCCCAGGAGCTGGCAGTTGGCTTCTGATAGCCTTCTGCCACTGAAGGCCATTTATTCTTTTGCGGAGCAGTTATACTACGGCGCCATCTTCACGATCAAGAGCGTACAATACAAGGAGAAGATCCCCACTGCTCTGAAAGGGGTCTTGGAACTCTTCTCTACAATGCCCAAGTAGATTGAAGAGCTCAAGAAGTCTGCCTTCCGCCAAGGAGCCGTTGTTGGATTGAGCCGGGCTCTTGCTTTCGCCCCCGAGCTAACGCCGACTGAAATGATGGATGGCTACCCGTCTAAAAGAGATGACAGCTCAGAATTCACCGAAGAAGATTACACCCGGTGTGTCAAAGAGTCGCGCTATCTGGCCTCCGTTCTGGCGGATGAAGCTGGCTTGAGCACCTATCAGGCGGCTTATGACGCAAAGGAGAAGAGAATCTGCGGGCCTCTCTACGAGTGGAAAGATCTGACACCCGCCCGCAGTAAGGATCTCTTTCCTTGTGATCTTGACGCGTCTCCGTTCCTTGAAGGGTCTTTTGCTGCTCTGGCTGACTGTAATTGGGACTTGGGCAATCTCCAGATAAAGCCAGAAGAAGACCCGGAGCAGGATGAGCTGGCCAATAACCGAATTGTATTCTTTTAGCCTTTCTGAGCACCGACTGATGTAATGACCCGCCATGGGCAGTTGATAATGCTTTTGCTCCTTCTGAGAGTAGCTTTTGTAATAGAGTAAACATGACTCTGCCACTTGGTGACCATATATATTTGCACCTCTCTGTGTTTTAATGTGTTGCCGACTCTTCAGGGATATACCTTGAGATTTTCTGATGAGAGGTGTCTGTCTTTTAAGACGCCATTCCTTTCTCCAGAATATTAGAGCCGGATAGTCTCTTTGAAACCTTAAATTTTGTCGATCGGAGCAACATGGCTCTGGCTCTTATCGGACGAAGTCATTAAGGAGCCGGTTGTCTTTAGGATAATGTAAGCTATACCTGATGGTAAGAAGCCTCTATCGACAACTGCGGCTATTGATGAGATGGAACTTTTGAGGAGAATTGCGGCTGTGTAGCGCCCAAGTGCCGGGTAGTTCCGCCTGCGGCAACCCGGGACTTATAATTGCCTTGCTCTGACCCGGCTTTAATAAGCCGGCATGATACAATACGTGATGATGATCTTTCCTTCCTCGAAAAACTCATATGATGGTTCTTCTGGGTGGACTCGATGCTTGAACTCACACCAGTTCAGGGTCTCTATCGAGATTGACCATCAATTTCTTGAACCGGCTCAGGGTCTCTAGGCAAGATTGGTCGTCAATTTCTTGAACCGGCTCAGGGTCTCTAGGCGAGATTGGCCGTCAATTTCTTGAACCGGCTCAGGGTCTCTAGGCGAGATTGGCCGTCAATTTCTTGAACCGGCTCAGGGTCTCTAGGCGAGATTGACTGGTAAGAGCACAACGAAAGCCGGCTGTCGATGGGAGATGTAAGCTATACCCCAAGGCAAGAAACCTTCATCGACTGCTGCGGCTAATAATTAGCCTGAAACAGCATGAAGCCGACTATTTGAAAGGAGAAGTAAGCTATACCCGAAGGCAAGAAGCCTCTTTCAACAGCTACAGTTGATAAGCAACTGAATTTTGGCGTAAACGCCGGTTGTTAGTGTGAGATAAGCGAACCCGTCGGTAAGAAGCCCCCTTCGACAACCGCGGTTAATAATTAACCAGAAGTGGCATAAAGCCGGCCATTAGGGTGAGATAAGCAATACCCGTCGGTAAGAAGCCCCCTTCAATGGTCGTAGTTGATAAGCAACTGGAATTTGGTGTACACGTTGTTGTCTTAGGGTCCTGTAAGCTATACCAAAGGTAAGAAGCCTCCATCAACAACAGCGCTTAATGTAACCAAACTAGGCATAAAGCCAACTGTGCAAGGGAGAAGTGAGCTATACCCGAAGGCAAGAAGCCTCCTTGCAACAGTTTAATTACAGCTGGCTGTGCAAAGGAGAAGTAAGCTATACCCGAAGGCAAGAAGCCTCTTTGCACTAGTGCTTAATTGGGCATATCGCCGGCTGTGCAAGGGAGAAGTAAGCTATACCCGAAGGCAAGAAGCCTCCTTGCCACAGCGCTTGATAGGTTATAAAGCCGGAGGGTAGACCAGCCGTTTTGACGGCGAAAAAACCACTTCAACTCAAATTTTTTGAGCCGGAAATTTTTATCTTGATTGTACAAAGGTATACATAAGAGCAGAGGCCCCATTCTTACGCGGGGATGCTAGCTTTTACTCATGTGGACATGATATATACAATGATAGCGGCTTTCAACCCCTGCTAAGTAAAGTATGGCCGTAGATGTGCGATATTCCATGGCCGCAATGTCTCTTGACCCGCGGTTTCCGACTCATCTCTGATATCCATGAGGTAATATGACCCATTGTTAAGGTTCCTGCTGATCACAAAAGGCCCCTCCCATGGTGGAGATAACTTATGCATTCCAGATTGGTCTTGAATCAACCGGAGCACCAGGTCACCTTCGTGGAACATCCGGGTCTTTACCCTGCGGCTATGATAGCGTCGCAGGTCTTGTTGATAAATTGCCGACCTGGCTGATGCTAACTCTCGTGCTTCATCCAAGGCATCCAATGCATCTTGGCGGGCTACCTCATTGTCCATCTCAACATAAGCTGCCACCCTTGGTGACTCGTGCCGGATGTCACTGGGTAGAACTGCCTCAGCACCGTACACCATGAAGAAAGGTGTAAAACCTGTAGATCTGTTAGGTGTAGTTCTGATGCTCCATAAGACGGAAGGCAACTCCTCAACCAAACATCCGGGTGTCCGTTTCAAAGGAACCATGAGCCGTGGCTTGACACCTCTTAAAATTTCCTGATTGGCTCGCTCTGCCTAACCATTAGACTGTGGATGTGCCACGGCTGAAACATCAAGCCGGATATGCTCCTTCTCACAGAACGTTTTCATAGCTCCTTTGGATAAATTTGTTCCATTGTCTGTAATAATACTGTGTGGGTAACCAAAGCGATAAATCAGCTTCTTAACAAATTGAACCGCCGTAGCTGCGTTACATTTACTGACCGGCTCTACCTCTACCCACTTAGTAAATTTATCAACCGCCACCAGAAGGTGTGTTTTCTTATCCTTGGATCGCTTGAAAGGTCCTACCATATCGAGCCCCCAGACCACAAACGGCCAAGTGATTGGTATCATCCTCAATTCTTGAGCTGGAACGTGAGCACGCCGGCCGAACTTCTGACAGTTGTCACACTTACGGACTAAGTCTTCTGCATCCTTGTGAGCCGTCAACCAGAAAAACCCATGTCGAAAAGCTTTAGCCACCAAAGATTTTGACCCGGCGTGATGCCCACAGTCGCTAGCATGAATTTCACTCAATATTTGCCGGCCCTCCTCTGGTGAGACGCAGCGCTGAAAGACACCCGTCACACTACACTTATGTAACTCACCATTGACAATCGTCATAGACTTAGAATGCCGAGTGATCTTCCTGGCCAGATCCTCCTCTTGAGGTAACTCACCGCGTGTTAGATATGCCAAATAAGGAATAGTCCAGTCTGGGGTAGCATGCAGAGCCGCCACCAGTTCCGCCTCCGGCTCAGGAATAGCCAGATCCTCCTCGGAAGGTATCTTGACAGTCGGATGATGCAACACATCCAGAAAAACATTAGGTGGTACCGGCTTTCGTTGAGAACCTAGCCGTGACAAGGTATCAGCCGCCTCATTCCGGCGACGATCAATGTGATCCACCTGGTACCCCTTGAAGTGACCGGCAATGATATCAACCGCCTGTCGATAAGCCGCCATCCGCGGATCCTTGGAGTCCGAAGTACCTGAAACTTGCCGAGCCACCAGATCTGAGTCGCCCAAACACTTAACCCGGCTTAAATTCATTTCTTTAGCGACTCTGAGACCATGGAGTAGTGCTTCATACTCAGCTGCATTGTTAGTACAAGGGAACATTAGCCGGAGCACATAACAAAACTTGTCACCTTTGGGGGAGGTGAGAACAACTCCTGCCCCGGACCCTTCTAGCTGCTTGGATCCGTCAAAGTGTATAGTCCAATACGTGTTATCCGCCTTCTCCTCGGGGGCTTGACATTCAGTCCAATCATTTATCAAATCCACCAAAGCTTGAGACTTAATTGCTGTACGAGGAACATACTTGATGCCAAGAGGACTCAGCTCTAAGGCCCACTTGGCAATCCTCCCTGTAGCCTCTCTATTTTGAATGATATCCCCCAACGGGGCAGAACTGACCACTGTTATTTGGTGCCCCAAAAAGTAATGTTTTAACTTGCGATTGGCCATGAAAACTCCATATACTAGCTTCTGCCAATGCGGATACCTCTGCTTAGACTTTGCCAAAACTTCACTAATGTAATAAACTGGCCTTTGCATAGGATACTCCTTCCCTGCCTCCTTGCGCTCAACCACAATTGCTACACTGACCGCTCTGTTGTTAGCCGCCACATAAAGGAGCAAAGGCTCTTTATCAACCGGAGCAGCTAACACTGGCGGCTCAGTCAACTGCTTTTTAAGAGCTTCAAGTGCTTCGGCCGCTGTTGCGCTCCATTTAAACTTGTCTGTCTTCTTCATCATCTGGTATAAGGGAATAGATTTCTCCCCAAGCCGGCTTATGAAGCGGCTCAACGCAACAATCCGTCCTGCAAGGCGCTGAACATCATTAATGCACGTCAGCTCCCCCAAAAAGTGATAGCCTTAATCTTATCTGGGTTAGCCTCGATGCCCCGCTCAGAGACCAAGAAACCCAAAAGCTTTCCTACTGGAACACCAAAGACACACTTTGTCGGGTTAAGCATCATCTTGTAGGCCCGGCGATTGTCAAAGGTTTCTTTAAAATCCTCTACAAGAGTTTCCTTCTTTCTGGACTTAACCACGATGTCGTCTACGTAAGCATGAACATTTCGGCCAATCTGACTGTGGAGGCAATTCTGCACACAACATTGGTAAGTAGCTTGGGCACTCTTGAGCCCGAAAGGCATGGAGACGTAGCAGAACGCCCCAAAAGGTGTAATAAACACCGTCTTCTCCTGATCTTTCGTTGCCATCTTGATCTGATGATACCCTGAATAAGCATCCAGGAAGCATAAACTTTCGCATCCGGCTGTCGCATCAATAATTTGATCGGTACGAGGGAGTGCAAAAGGGTCAGCCGGGAAAGCCTTGTTAAGGTCCGTGTAATCTATGCACATACGCCACGTGCCGTTCTTTTTTAGTACTAGCACCGGGTTAGCCAACCACTCTGGGTGAAAAACTTCCACTATAAAGCCTGCAGCCAAGAGCCGAGCAACTTCCTCCCCAATAGCTTTACGTCTCTCTTCGTTGAACCGCCGTAGAAACTGTTTGATCGGCTTAAACTTTGGATCCACATTAAGATTGTGCTCAGCGAACTCTCTCGGTACACCCGGCATGTCAGAAGGCTTCCATGCAAAGATGTCCCGATTCTCACGGATGAATTCGATGAGCGCGCTTTCTATTTGGGATCCATGTGAGCCCCAATGATGAACTGCTTGGATGAATCATCCAGATTGAAATCTACTGCCTTGGTATCATCCGCTGAAAACTTGAGTGGCGGCTCAACTTCTGTCATAGGCTTCTTTAGCGGGGTCATATCCTTCGGATCAACGTTCTCTTTGTAAAATTTCAGCTCCTCCTGAGCACAACTAGACTCTGCATAAGCCGCATCTCCTTCCTCACACTCAAGAGCCGTTTTCCTGTTATCGTGAATGGTAATTGTGCCATTTAAGCCGGGCATTTTGAGTTGCAAATAGACATAGCAGGGCCTAGCCATAAATTTAGCATAAACCGGCCTCCGAAATAGCACATTATAGGGACTTTTGATTTTGACCACTTCGAACCACAAAGACTCCACCCGGTAATTATGCTCATCACCAAAAGCTACTTCCAATGAGATCCAGCCCATCGGGTATGCTGATTTATCCGGGACCACACCATGAAAGATGGTGGAGGAAGGTTTAAGATCCTTGTCAAGCAACTTCATCCGCCAGAAAGTGTCATAGTAAAGGATGTTGATGCTGCTACCTTCGTCCATAAGTACTTTATTCACCATATAGCCATTCACCTGAGGGGCCACAACTAGAGCCAGCCGGCCCGGGTCATCTACCTGCGGCGGGTGATCCTCCCGGCTCCACATTATATCATATTCAGACCACGGGAAATATCGCGGGAGAGCCAGAGCAACCATATTAACCGCTCGCCTCCGCAACTTCTCGTGTCGTTTACTGTGACCGGTCGTGAATACGTGATATTGTCCAGAACTGAGCTGCTTCGGGTTACTCTGAAACCCGGACTGATTGCGCTGCTGCTGATTGCTGTTATCGCCGTTGTTGCCAGGATGCTGTTGGTGCCCCCCTTTGTTATTCTGACCCGGATGCCCGTTTCCTGAACTGCCGGCGCCGAATCCAGCCCCTGACCTGCCGGGCCCTGAGCCGCTGGGCGGGCCACCGCCCTGGTTATTACGCGGTTGGGAATGCTGGTTTTTGAATCTCTGCATGATAAAGCAATCACCCCATGCATGCAACGCCGGCTTGTCAGGCGTGCTGTGCTCCGGACAAGGCTTCCTAAGCGCATCCTCTAAATTAAAAGGGCCTCTATTCCTTGGCCTGAATTTTCCACCCCCTTGGGATGATTCTATCCCGTATTGGTATTTGCCACTAACTCGGATCCGCCATCAGCACTCTTCCGCTTATTCTGATTCCCATTGTTCACAAAACCTTTTCCTTGATTGTTTTTCTTCCCTTGATTGGCTTTCTCATCATCCGAGCCCTGATCCTTGGTGTTATCTGAGTCGGCATACTTTGTCAAGGCCGTCATGAGCTCTCCCATATCCTGACACGTGCGTTTGAGCCGGCCGAGCTTCTGCTTTAGTGGAACAAAATGACAATTCTTCTCTAAGATAAGCACCGTTTGAGCCGCTGTGATCTGCTCTGAAGAGTGAATATTGGTCGACACCCGCCGGACCCAATGATGGGCCGACTCATTCTCCTGTTGAACACAATGGTCCAGATCGACAATAGTCATAGGCTGCTTACAGGTCCCTTGGAAATTCTTAATAAACTTTGCTCTCAGCTCCGCCCATGAGCTTATCGTGTTAGGTGGCAGACCTTTCAGCCATGTACGGGCCGGACCCTCAAGCATCATGATGAAGTATTTTGTGCATACCGCCTCACTGACATCCATCATCTCCATGGCCAGTTCATAACTTTCAACCCACGCCTCCGGGGGTAGATCAGCTGTGTAATTTGGAACCTTTCGAGGCCCCTTAAAGTCTTTTGGTAGCCGTTCACTCCTCAGAGCTGGAGTTAAACATGGCACCCCTATGGCTCTGGTACTAACCACTCCCATTGACACGGACAACGCCGGCACTGGACGGGCTACAACTATCTCCGCCTCTTGCCTGTCTCTCGCCTGGTCCATGATGGCTTGTGCATCTAAAGCCGCCCTATTATCCTCCGGTGGTCCGCGGCCCGGGTGACTACTGGAACATGCCGGCGTTATGCTTCGACTGGGGAGGGGGGTGGAGTGAACCCGGCTTCGGCTGTGAGTATACTTCTCTTGCTGGGCCATGGCCGTCTATAAATATCCAATGGCGTTTCGCACCTCCTCTGCAAAGGGTGCCTCATCTGGGATGGGGATCGTCTCAAGCCGGGCGGCCGCTGCCACCATGTTCTCAGCCGGGTTAGAGTAATGAACTGCCGGTGTTGGAAAATCCCTAGGTGAGATTTGGTTATGCTGGGGTGGATGAGTCGTCGGGCGCTCCATCGGGCGGCTCTCCGGCACACCCGTAACCCGCCCCGCACCAGGGGTGTTAAAAAGGTTCCTCGCTTCGTAATGTTCTGGTAGACGGGATTGATGCCTCCTCCGGTGCACCGCGGCCGCTGACCTCTACTCTAGCTCCAGTCGGAAAGCGTCTGCTTTGATACGCTCCGCTTCTTCCTCCATTTGGGCTTTCAGCTCGGCCATCCTTTGCTGTTACTCTGCCATCCGACCCTTGATCCGTGCCACCTCTAGATTCCTGGCCGCTTGATTATCCGGTGTTACCTCTGTGGCCATGAGAGCTGTGAGTTCGTCCATCAATTCCACTAGAATCTGAGCTGGCGGCGACGGGCTATCACCTGGTGCGGCGGCTCCCGCAGCCGTGTCACTGGCGGTTGAAGCTGATCCTGCCATGAACACCGCCGCGTGAACCGAGGGGCTCAGAGCATCCGTCTCAATGCCCTGTACCTCAGAATGGTCATTGTAGCAGCCCCCAAGGCCACCGTTGCTGAGCCGATATACTGATTTTGTCTCCCCACTGGAGGACTCATCTTCCGAGCAAACGAGAGTTCCCTATGACCCAGACGCTTCTAGGTCCATGCCTTGAGTGAAGCCCACAAGAACGTGCTTTTGACCCGGACGGGCACGGGCAGATTGCATAACACGTGTAGATTGGAGACGTCGAGCCGGCTCGACGATGTCGGTGAAGACATCCGACCCGGGTGTAGATCCATCAACCTTTTCGATGAAAACCTGGATCCCGCTGAACGGAACCCGGAATCCATACTCCACATAACCAGCATCAAGCCCCCAGCCGGCGTCGTTGATGTAGAGCCGGTCGCGGTGACTCTTGCTCATCCTTCCAACCACGTATCCTTCGAGCCCTGGGAGAGAGCTATTTGAGAACTCAACACCACCAAGCGCTAGCCCCACGATGGGCACCAACTGTCGTGGTTTTATCATGGCAGATGTCCGGGTGAACGAACTTAGGTTCGAGGCCATCGCTAATGGGGTGGACTCAAAGGGGTTAGTCAGGACGAAAGACACGGATTTACCCAGGTTCGGCCCCTCAAATCGAGGTAATAGCCTACGTCATGCTTGTGTTTGTATTGCTTACGTATCGATTACAAGGAGCTAAATGCTTGACCTAGTTCTCGATTGCCTCCCCCTAAGTCTCCCTAGGTCTGCCTTTATATAAGAGGTCAGGACATCCGGTTCGTACAATTGCTAACCGAGTCTCTCTCTATCTTCTTGACTAAGCTGTCTGTGAGTCGGCTTGCACGCCCGGGTCTTCTCCGTCCGTGCCATCGTACGGCCCTCACCGTGAGCCGCCTATCTTCTTGGGCCACTAGTCTTACGGCTCATCTTTGGGCCGGCTCACGAGCCAACAACATGACCCGGAGCCTCTTCGGCGGGTCATATCCCCAACAGAGGGTGTTAAGCATGCATATGCGTCGGTGATGGCACATTACCCTAAGATCCAGCTGCTAGTCATTGCATCCGGGCCTTCGAAAGGAAAGAACCGGAAGCCCGAGCAGTTCGTGGTCGAGGTCCATGAAGGTGCCCATATGACCCAGGCGCAATGTGCTAAGTCTGTGCTACGCTTCTGAAGGTCCCTTGGTATGCCAAGGAGGAGTTTGGGAAGACAATGGAAATTATGTTTTAATCGTTCGTTGCTATCTAACGTGTTTATATATTTCTCCTGTGCAACCATTTTGATTTCGTAAAGTTACCAGTCGTCGGCTTCTACCCCCTTGTAGATGCTATGCGGGGTGTTATCTAAGATGCATGAACCCTTAGCTGATGTCTCGGGACCCGTAGGTGGTTGCGTGTTTAGATGAACGAGGCATTTGTACTATAGTGGCTTTATAATTTTTTTTGAGAAACCGTGACAGTGGGTAAAACACCCACTGACTTTATATTTAAAGTGGTAAGAGGAAATTACAACACGCAACTACATGACATAGGGGCGGAGGAGGTAGGGTGGGCGACAACACACCCATATTATATAGCTAAGTCAACCTAGGATAAGCTAGACACGATTTGGTCTATTAAAGGCCACAAACCTTCCTTTGTTCTGTATTTGATGAGAGCAAGACCGGCCTTAAACCCGACCAACCAGGAGGAGTGTGTTGGCCCGATCCCTCTAAAGTGTTTGTTGTTCCTCTCCTTCCAGACCCCCCGCATCGATTGTGAATATTTCAAAGAACACGAGCCTGCTCGAAGTTCTCTTTGCATCATGAACCATCTGAAGTCTGGTCCCATTTGGTGGGTACGTGAGACCAACCTTCCCCCAGCAAGCCTGACTAAAGGGGCACTCGAAGAAGCGATGCTCCAAAGTTTCCTCCGGCGGATGGAAGCACAGCAGGCAGGAGTATTTGTTGTCTTGCAGCACCATCCCCCTCATATGCAGCATGACTCGAGTGTTCAATCTATCAACCAAGAGTAGCCAAGCAGAAAATTACCATTTCATCGTGCACTTTGATTTCCACACCCAACAAAAGGCTTCATCTGCATGCATGTCTCTAAAATAGTACTTGTAGTATTTGCTTGATTAGAAAAGGGTTGCACCTGATACGTCTCCATCGTATCTACTTTTCCTAATGCTTTTGTTCTTGTTTTGGACTCTAATTTGCATGATTTGAATGAAACTAACCCGGACTGATGCTATTTTCACCAGAACTACCACAATGTTGTTTTTGTGCAGAAATAAAAGTTCTCGGAACAGAACAAAATTTTTTGAGAATTGTTTTAGTATATATGAGGAATATTTGAGCTAGAAGACACCAAGGAGGGGACCCGGGGTGCCCACCACCCACCAGGGCGTGCCAACCTGTAATAGCCCGGGACTGACGCTCCAGAAGATTCCCCTTTTATTTCCATTCTCCTCAGTGTTTCATTTGGTTGTTGCATTCATCATTGCATCATTCGCATCATCTGCATAGCATCGTCACTCGTTTTCAGAAACTTGCATCCATTGGTAGTTGCCGGGTTCTCTCCGTTCGTGTCGTCAACCGTTTCGAGACCAACCACACACGCATGCGCCCACGTCATCGTTAAAAAAACCGTTTTTAAGGCGTGCTAAAAATATTCTTGGATTGGGTCGAAACTGTTGTGCGGTCTTATTATAGCATAGGTAGACCGATTGCCGAAATGCGTCGCATTCCGAGTTCGTTTGATACCCGAACGATCAACCGTAGCAGCGCAGCCATCGGTTATTTCTCGGATGTTTTTCGGTGTTTTAAAACCTCGTGTCACGGGACGCAACTTCCCTCTCGTCCCCACCTTAGCCCACTCCACACACAGCCCACCACCTTTGCCCCGATCTGGCCATCCGATTGCGATCGCACGGCCGAAATCGGCTCCGAAAACCCCCTAACATAGCCCCTTTCCTATTTGAACACCCCTAGCCTGCCTAATTGGGCAACCCTAGCCATTTCCTCATTTTCCGTGCGCCCCAATCATCACCCAGCCGCCAGCCTCCTCCCTCCAGCCGCCGGGCCTGCCCAGGCCCATCTGAGCCTGCCTGGGCCCGATGTGGGCCGAGCGCTGCCCGCCGCCGCTGCTCCTCCCGAGCGCCTCGTCCCGCGCCCGAGCCAGGTTGCTCGCAGCCCCACCGGACCTCGCCGGAGCCCCATCGTCGACCTCCAGCAGGCCAACACTGCCATGCATCGTGCCTCCTTCCACCGCCCCTTGCTTACTCTAATCCCCCCGTCTCTACGCTGGATAGGTACCCGCCGCCATGGATGGCCTCCCGCAGCTTTAACCCGACCGTGCCTTGATTCCGGGCCGGATTCACGCCGGAGAGCCTCAGAGCTGCTGGATCCCGTTGTCCCCACTCCATCCCCGGCGTCCGTGCCGTCGCATCATCCCTAGGTCACCGGAGATCAGGATCCAGTGCTGCCAGTTCGTCCTGGTCGAGATGATGACGACCACGACGCTGCCCTTGCCCCGCGTGGACCCCAAGGCCCAGCGAGCCTCTCCTCCGACCGACCCATTTGCCCACCAAGCCGCTGTGAGCACCGCAGCCCTATTCCCCGCCTGAGGGCTATTTAGTTATGTTTCGGCCATATCCAGTTTGGGCCCTGTCCAGATTCGGCCCGTTACCTTTCTTTCCCTACTAACGAATTTGCTAATAACCCGTGAAAAACAGATTTGTAGAAAACCCCCTAGATTCATGCATCTAATAACTTTTCACCCGTGCATCACATGTAAAAACTTTACATATGAAACTTGACTAGAATTTTATGTAGATTCACAATATCCTACTTTCACAGGTGATAAAAATGTTTAAACTTGCTGTTTGCATTGATTTGCATTAATGCCATGTTCAAATGATTTATTTCATAACTACTAAACCGTAGCTCCGTTGAAAATGTTCTATATATGTAACTTGCCTCGAAAAATGTGTAGAATCTCGTGGTGACATTTATTTTGCTGTTTAAAAATTCTAAAATATGGTTAGTACAGATCTGGACCAAATTCATAATATGCATATGGGGTTGTTTCGGAAATGATATATATTGCTTTCGACCTCATTTAAAATGCCTAGATGTTGTAGTTTGTTATTGCTTCACCGTTTGCCATGTTAAACAACATTTAATATTGATGAGTACCTAATGAGAGTGAACTAAATAATTTGAACTTGGAGTTTCGTCAATATGCAACTCGTTGCATATTGAGCTTCACTTAATGTGTAGTAGCTGTTTGATGTGATTTGACATGCCTTGCATAATTAAACCGGACATGCATCATATTTGTTTGCACATCATGTCTTGCATATGTTGTGGTGTTTCCTGTGTGTTGATTGTTGTTTTCGGTTTGCTTCTTCTCGATAGGGTTCCGAAAGCGTTCGGAGTGTGAGGATTCGTTCGACTACGTTGGATCGTCTTCTTCATGGACTCGTTCTTCTTCCGAGCGAGATCTCAGGCAGGATGACACATTTCCCTGGATACCACTACTATCATTGCTATGCTAGTTGTCCCGCTTTTATCGTTATGTCTCGCTACCTACCATTTGTTTGACAAGCCTCTCAACATTGCCATGAAGAGCCTCTAACCCCTCCACATCCTAGCAAACCTTTGTTTGGGTATGTTACCGCTTGCTCAGCCCTTCTTATAGCGTTTCTAGCTGTAGGTGCAATTGCTTCCATGTGACAACATGGACATTCTTTTGTTATCACAATATTAGTGCTATTTAATTTAATGCACATATATACTTGGTAAAAGGTGGAAGGCTTGGCCTTTTGCTCGATGTTTTGTTCC
The DNA here is from genome assembly GCA_022496015.1 of Hordeum marinum. NCBI lineage: Eukaryota > Viridiplantae > Streptophyta > Magnoliopsida > Poales > Poaceae > Hordeum > Hordeum marinum. The sequence goes on along the minus strand of CM039674.1, from coordinate 273,069,828 downwards.
ACTCTTGCCGCCCCTACTTACTTGTGAACCGGTGTTATGTTCCATAATCGAGTGCTCCTAACATGCTCGGGGTTGTTATGGGGACCCCCTTGATTTCCATTTTTGGATAAAACTCTTCTGGCAAGGCCCAACTTTGGTTTTACCATTCTCCAACCTAATAAAACTTGCATAGGGACTTTTCGGACCCCGTGGATAATTAATCAACAACCCGGGCCAGTGCTCCTCATGAGTGTTGGTCCAAAATGGCAGTAGCCGAGGCCACCAACGGGTGTGCCAGCCGGAAACTTAGCCAATCCGGTCGAGTCCTGAGAACGAGATACGCGGCTCTTATCGGGTTCGTCGACATGTCGGGCAGGCCTGCTGGATTTGTTTTACCTTTCTCGAACGTCTTGCGTGAGGAGCTCTAATCTTCTTCGGGGTCCTAGGATGATCACGAGATCCGTGGTCGAGGTTGTTCCCGTGGCGTGTAGTTTATTTGTGATGGATGAGTTGGAGCACCCCTACAGGGTTAAATCTTTTCGAGAAGTCGTGCCCGCGGTTATGTGGCAAACTTGGATATTTTGTTTAACACCCGGTCATAGCAAACTTGACGTAAAATCAATTAAAATACACCAACTGCGTGCGTAACCATGACCGTCTCTTCTCATGAGTCCTCATGCGAAAGAGAACATGGTGGGGTTATGATTGACGTAAGTAGGTGTTCAGGATCAGTTAGTGATCATTACTAGTTCACATCCGTTATGCGTAGACGACCATACTTTAATTTATGTATTCGTAAGTTAGCCACTCAGATAAATGCTTAGTCACTTGCTGCAGCCTCACCACTTAACTTTACCTCACCCATTAAGCTTTAATAGTCTTGATACCCTTGGAAATGAGATTGCTGAGTCCCCGTGGCTCACAGATTACTACAACAACAGTTGTAGGTACAGGTAATGCGATGATTGAACGTGAGCGCGATGCTTTTTTGTTTGGAGTTCTTCTTCTTCATCAATCTAGGATGGATTCCAGGCGGCAGCCTGGGATAGCAAGGATGGATGCCATTTTGTCGTTTGTTTTCGTCCGTAATCGGACCCTGCTCTTATGTATGATGTCTGATTATGTTGTTGTATTGATGTGATATTGTTGTAGGTTGTGGCGAGTGTAAGCCAATTCCATATACTCATCTCTTCTATACATGTACTTGTAATGATATCCATTCTTGCAACACGACGAGATGCGCTTCTATCCCTGTCGAGGCCCTCGTGCCAAAATAAGGATAGGACCGCATCTTGGGCATGACAAGTTGGTATCAGAGCTTGTACCGACCTAGGATGCTCCTTGATTGATCGAACTTGGCCGAGTCGAGTCTAGTAAAACTATTTTGAGTCTAGTTATATCGGAGAGTAGGATTTGTTTTACTTCTCTTCTATGCTCTGGTGAGGAATTACGAGTTAGGAATTTTGATTCTACTCCTCTTCTCGCTCAAAAAAAATTTAGGATCACGCGGGTATTTTGGAAACTATATGATACCGATGTGATGGAGTTCTGTCTTGGTGCCTCCTGTCTGACTTGATTTCTTCCGGGGAGTTGAGCTCCAGGGAATTCTTGGCACATCGTTATCATTCAGCTTCCTTAGTATCTCAGGACGGAGGGTTTTCGGAGTTGCTTTAATACTTGTCGTGGTGAGATAAGGTCGGAGTCACCCACTACTGGGGAGGCGTCCGGGGTACCACCATGGTTAGTATCGTTGTGCTTTCGAGGATCTGAGTTAGATGGATTTGCAGAAGCCTCTGGTTATGTGTTGAAGGATGGATACAGTTGGGGTGTAGGTTTGCTAGTTGTGTGAGATATTTCCTCCTTGTATCCCCCACACCGGATTTCATAACCAGAAAGTTTTCGGAAGTTCTTAGGTGGGAATTCAAGTAGGCACCTAGGATTATCTTTCCAACAAGTGCATAGTGGGTATGTATTTGCTCTGGCTTGTTTCGTAAGCCCCATCCTTTGTTTTGTTTTGTATATGGTCAGTCGAGTTGCTTCGATGTCAAGTGGTAATTTCATATCTTGCTAAGTAGTGTTCTCATATTTCTATGGGAATGGTAATTATTTTGCCCAATAAAGTTGTCATATCTATTCTTTTATCCGATGTGCTTCTCTTCAAGATATTCTATCATCTCCAATATTTGCAAGATCAATCCTCTTATTCTTTCCTAGAGTTCTTTCCATCTGTTCCATGTTTTCTTTGTTTTCCCCACCCTCCCAGCCTTTTTCTTCAATGATTAAATTCTCATCCAAGTGCTTTTTCTATTCATGTGATGCTGCCGCTATCTTTTCTTTTGTATCGTATCCGGTGATTCATTGTGAAGGTCCTCAAGTGCTTCAAGTTCATCGTTCTTTATTCTTGTTTTCCTTCCCGGTGCATTCGATTCAAGATCTCGGTGCTCATCATATCCTTTTCATTCTCTAATTACTTCCTCGTGTTGGAATTTCTTTTCCAAGCCTCTCTTGTTTATTCGTCTCTCTGTTCTATCCGGAGGCTGAAGATATCTCAGAAGACTTTCATTCCCATCCATATCCTTTCAAATTATTTCGAGGTTCTCACCTCATCAAGTTTTCGTTGTAACGGTGCAATTTCTCTGTCTAAGCAATCTTTCAATGGTGGTTTATTTTGAGTGGGCCCATAACCCACGGTTTTTTTCCCAGGATCCTACCTGACTCTTCTATTCTTTCCGGAGATGTCCTCAAGTTCTTTTTTAAATATGACGTAAGAATGAATTTCATCAGTCATATGCCTTCTTGAAGATCGCTTCTAAATCATTTTCGTCATTGGCTCAACCTTTTCTTTATTCATTATCCCGGAGTATCTCAATAATTCTTGGTGGTGTTCTCGTCTTCATTCTTAGCATTGAAGACCGAAGGAGAGTTTCTCTTAAATCATTGTTCGTTCTTCCAAAGATCCATGGTTTCAGCTTGTTGCTATCATATCAATTGTTTTTGATCAGGAGCAATTCCATTCTTATCTATCTAGTGCATTTCAGTGTTATTTTCATTCTCGATCCTCAGAAGGCCATCATTTCAGAAGATTTCCTCGTTCTTAGCTTTCATCTTTCGTTCTCAAATTCTTCTCAATTGTTGTTCCTTCGTTCGTATCTCAATTATTACGGTGCCTTTTTTAGCTCCTATTAGGCAAATCTTGATCTCTTCATTCTCATGTGTCCTCTTTAGTTTCTAATTATTTCCGGTGTATCATTCATGACCTCTTTAGGTATGTGCTCTATCTATCTTTCCTATCTTTTCAAGAAGAATAAGTGGTGTGCGAAATCCGTTGTTTGTCATCAATTCAACTTGATGAAGGATAAGCATAACATAATTCTTATTCTTGTTCCTTGAGGTGATTTCAATCCTTCTTCCGGAGTGGTTCATGCTACCAAATTCTTGATTCTTAGTCGTTCTTCTTTTCTTTTCCGGAGTTCAAGTTGCTCAAATTATCTCTTTTCGAAGCTTCATCTATATCATAGCAAGGCTTCAATCTTGTTCTTTTTCAACCTTCATTCTTTGATCATCATTCGTTTCTGGAGTTCTTCAAGATGCTTCTTCATGGTGGTTTGTTAAGGATGCAATTCTTCTCGAAGTGTCCTTCAAGATTCTTGTTGGAGTTTCTCAAGTGTTCTTTATTTTGGATGTCTAAGTTCAATTCCTTCCCCATTGTCTTTTGAGATGGTATTATTAAATTCTTGATTATAAGGAGTCTCGAAGGAAAATTGTCAAGAATAAGATAAGTAAACCCATCTTGTGTTCTCGGAGTTATCTTGGGTTGGATTTCACCTAAAGCATTTCCTAAGGATTGTTGCTATAATGGTGTCTTAAAAGATCCAAGTTTTCTACTCCTCCTCTTGGTGAAAGAAGTTTTGCATATCTTGTTGCTCTCAAGCAATCAAGTGTTTCTGTTGTGGCAGGTTGTCACCTCATAATTTGGAGATGTTGTCTTTAAGCCCACAACAAGCTTATTTTTTTCGTTGTTGATTCTCCATCAAGTCCGTTCAACCATGATTTTCAAATTCATTGGTGGTAGAAGTTGTCATTTTCTTCTCAGTTCTCTTCTCTTCAAAGATCTAGTTTCTATTCTTTTCTTCTGGAAACGTTTTCAAGTTGCTCTGTTTCAACCATCATCTTGTGTAATCAATATCATGTTATTTCTTTGCTTATTCATTTCACCAGAGTGCTGTGAAATCTTTTCATGATCCTTCTATCTTATGAAGTTTTGATTCTAATCCAACCGAAGTTTGGTGTATCTCTTTCAATTTCTTTCCATCATATCTAATTTTTCCTCTCTATCCTACCGAAGTGTTGCCGAAATTTCTTGTGAATTCTTGCTTGTTTCTCATATCATTCTTCTTCTCGTGCAATCCTTCAAGTTCATGTGGTTTCACTCGTTTGTCAAAGAAGCAACTAAGTTTTACCGCTTGCTCTATCTCTTCCCCTTCTCATTCTCGATCTCGAGACGAGATCCTCGTGTAGTGGAGGAGAGTTGTAACAGCCCGGGACCAACGCTCCAAAAGATTCCCCTTTTATTTCCATTCTCGTCTGTGTTTCGTTTGGTTGTTGCATTCATCATGACATCATTCACATCATCTGCATAGCATCGCACTCGTTTTCGAAAACTTGCATCCATTGGTAGTTGCCGGTTCTCTCCGTTCGTGTCGTTAACCATTTCGAGACCAACCACACACGCACGCGCCCGCGACATCGTTAAAAAACCGTTTTTGAGTCACGCTAAAAATATTCTTGGATTGGGTCGAAACCTGGTGTGCGGTCTTATTATAGCACAGGTAGACCGCCTGCCAAATTTCGTCGCATTCTGAGTTCGTTTGATACCCGAACGATCAACCGTAGTAGTGCAGTCATCAGTTATTTCTCAGACGTTTTTCAGTGTTTTAAAACCTCGTGTCACGGGACGCAACTTCCCTCTCGTCCCCACCTTAGCCCACTCCACACACAGCCCACCACCCTTGCCCCGATCTGGCTGTCCGATTGCGATCGCACGGCCGAAATCGGCTCCGAAACACCCTAACCTAGCCCCTTTCCTATTTGAACACCCCTAGCCTGCCTAATTGGGCAACCCTAGTCATTTCCTCATTTTCTGTGCGCCCCAATCATCACCCAGCCGCCAGCCTCCTCCCTCAAGCCATCAGGCCCGCCCAGGCCCATTTGAGCCCACCTGGGCCCGATCTGGGCCAAGCGCTGCCCGCCGCCGCCGCTCCTCCCGAGCGCCTCGTCCCATCGCCCGAGCCAGGTTGCCCTGTAACATCCCAAACTTTGGAATGTTATAATAAATATTAGAATGATTGTTTGTTTGATTTAGTAATTGAAAGTGAGTGAAATTTGAAACTTTTGAAAGTTTAATGAGAGGGAATAAAATGACTTTCCCAAAACTCTTACTCTGCATTTTGATCCTTAGGAAATTCAAAATGAATTTCATCACAAAACCCTAGAGTGAATATGACATGACTTCTTCCATTTAAAGAAATGAAAAGGGATTTGAAAATGATTTGAATTTCATTTGAAAAAATTTCAAATTCAGAAACTTTAAGCAACTCAATGATTTTCATGAGAGAGGATAAAATGACTTCTTCAAATTATATGAAATATGAGTTGGAAGTTTAAAATAAAGCTTTGAAAAGTGAATGTGAAAATCTCTGGATTTTCTTTTGGAATCATTTCATATTTGGTTCCTATTCAAATTTTCAAAGTATTCAAACCCTTGACAAAAATTTGAGAGGAGTAATATGACACTCCAAACCAGGGGAAATTTTGTGAAGTACTTAAACCATAAAACCCAAAGGGTCATTTGAAAAATGTTTGCAAAAATATTTAAAACCAAATAGGCATTTTCTGAAAATAATTTTTTTAAAGTTATCAAATGACAGAATAAAAATGTTCAATAAATGGCATTTCTTATTCTGTTAATTTTGATATATTTATTCCCTATATTTAGAAACGGTTTGAATGCTTTAAATGATTTTGAAACGCGCTGGAAATTAATAAAGAAACGGATTAATTCGCATTTATTAGAAAAAAACGGCCGGCCCAACGGCTTTAAAGCCGAGACCGTTACCGGTCGGTCACCGACACGGAAACCACGCGCCCTCTCTCTCTGAGCAGCGGACCCCACCCGACCGAGCGAACCACGTCGCGGTCATCCCCTCCTCCACCCCCTCCCGAAACCACGCCGACGACCACCGCCGTGACCTGCTCCTCCTGTCCCTCCCCTCGAGCCCCGACTCCTCCTATAAATATCCTCACTCTCCTCTCTCCATTCCCCCTGTTTCCCCCTTTTCCCGAGCCCTTCCCTCGCCGGAATGCCTCACCGGAGCAACCGGTAGCCGCCGCACTTTTTTCCTCGTGCTCGTCGCCACAACCGTCCCCAAACCCTCCTGAGGCCTCCGACGACCTCCCCGCACTCGGGCGCACCTTCCCCACCCCTCTGCTTTGTCGGAGACCCACCAGAGCCGCCACACCACCACCCTCGCCGGAATTTCCCTCGGCCACCACCATCCCGAAACCATCCCGAGCTCGTGCACGTCGACTTCGTCATCCCCGAGTCCATCCGACGCCACCTATCGTCGCCGGACCTTCACTGCCGTCGTCTGGACCCTTCAGCCACGCCGAACAACCACCAGAGTGCCGTCCCCGACGACCTCGACACTTCGGACTCGCCGGAGAACCCCTCGCCGGCGACCATCTCACTATGAGCACCGCACCCCTCTCCCCCTCCGTTCGATCTAAATCCCACAGCCCCGATTAGATCTGTTTATTATTCGAACCGGTACGCGTTATATTCCGGTCGCCCGCCCGAAACTCCCTAGCACAAGCCCACTTGGACCAACCGGAGAGCGACATGTATCCCACCTGTCCGTTAGAAACGAATTTCCCTTTCTGTTTTAATTTCTGTTTCCAGAATAGGTTTAGATTTCATTTTCTTTATATCTTTTAAACTATTTAATGTTTTTAATTGCTTCTTTTTGCTAGTAAAATATTTACTAAAATCCTTTTGTTATATTTTACTTGTTGTTGTTTTGTTACTATTTGAAAATAATTGTTTGTAGGGGAAAACTACTTTAGTTGCTTTTATGAAAACTTTCTTGACTTTGAGTTTTGTCTTAAGTATTTCCTTCATCAACCTTGTTGTTTTGTTTCTTGTGTTATCTTGTGATTGTTAGAATTGATTGCTAGTATGATTGCTTATATGTATGCAATGTTTGTTTGTATAGATTTTTCATCGGAGAGTGATGAATAGTCTATCAAGTTATTTCTGAGAGCGATTTTTCTCTTCATCAACAGTACAGGCAAGTTCACTTTGACCATCTTTTCATACCTACGTTTTATTGCATATAGTGACATCATTTCAACAAATCCCTCCCGTAGTGTTATGGAAATTCTTGTAGTTGAGTAGAATGCATGAGGTAGGAACCCACCACTTGTTACTAAAGCCCCGGGAACGCTAGTTAGTGCAATGCTATGCTAAATTAGACGGGGTCTGGTATGAGTGTTCGTGAGTTTTGTGAAGAAGGACTCCACGTCAAAATGACGACTTCATGAAGGCTTCTTCAAGACCTGCATATTCAAGACCTCAAGACTTCGAGACTCGAGAAACAAGTTTTTCAATACACACTACTGGGTGAGGGATGGTTGAAACGGTATCCTGGAGAAACCAGTGGATTTGCCTAGGTGTTGCTGGAGATGGCCAGTATTCACGCGGAAAGCCTCACCCAGACTCAAAGGGAAGGATGAATACTTCATGCCCGGAAGCTTACCTGTGTAGCCACAAGTCATTATGGGCTCTGGCTTGGTTGATCTTTGTTGCGACTCTGCTGGGCAGTGCTATGAGATGTAGTCGACGTTAGGATTGGATGGGCACTGTCGGACAGTCAGGGAAACACTTTGAAAGACCATGTTTCGTTCATCCGGTTCTCAAACACCAGGCAGTGCGAGGACTTACCAGGAGGGAACGAATCTTCTGGGTAAAGTACACAACACTCTGCAGAGTTAAACCTAATCGATTAGCCGTGTCCCCAGTTATGGACAATTTGAGCTTCTAGACTTGGATCTATCTCTGAACTCTCAACACTGGACTGATAACTAATTGTGGGCAACTTAAGATACTTGTGGGCATTGAGACATTGGTTGGCGGAACCATGTCATGATAGGTAACTCCATAGTGAAATTCCTGATATTCCTTTGTTGTAGGAAAATAAAATCTGCTTTTATGGAAAAACTTAGCCACAGAGCCATAAAGCCTTATTGCATATAGTATAGTGTCTATCTTCTGTTCTGCTATGGTGATCTTGCCGGCATATTCAAAATGCTAACCTACACGGCTGCAACGTCTTATGTTGCAGATACTCTTCTACGACGGGTAAGAGTACGATTCAGGGTTACGGTCCGCATTCAACTTGCCATTGGTGTTATTGGGACTCCACTCCCGTTGACTGTATCCGCTGCTATTTTAAGGTATATATCAGTTTTACGCTATTTACATGTGATTGCACTTTGATATATACATTGATGTACTGTGTGTGCCAGCATACTGATCTAGGGATGGCACAGAACACACAGAGGCTTGACTCGTTTTGAGTCGGGTCGCTACATGCCCGCAGCCCCACCGGACCTCGCCGGAGCCCCGCCGTCGACCTCCAGCAGGCCAGCACCCCCGTGCCTCGCGCCTTCTTCTGCTGCCCCTTGCTTACTCTAATCGCCCCGTCTCTACACTAGATAGGTACGCACCGCCATGGATGGCCTCCCGCAGCTTCAGCCCGACCGCGCCTTGATTCCGGGCCGGATTCACGCCGGAGAGCCTCGGAGCTGCCAGATCCCGTTATCCCCACTCCATCCCCGGTGTCCGTGCCGCCATGCCGTCCCTAGGTCACCGGAGATCAGGATCCAGCGCCGCCAGTTCGTCCTGGTCGACATGATGACGACCACGACGTTGCCCTCGCCCCGCGTGGACCCCAAGGCCTAGCCAGCCTCTCCTCCTATCGGCCCATTTGCCCACCAACCCGCTGTGAGCACCGCAGCCCTATTCCCCGCCTGAGCGCTATTTAGTTATGTTTCGCCCATATCTAGTTTGGGCCCTGTCCTGATTCAGCCCATTACCTTTTTTCCTTGCTAACGAATTTGCTAATAACCCGTGAAAAACAGATTTGCAGAAAACCCCCTAGATTCATGCATCTAATAACTTTTCACCCGTGCATCACATGTAAAAACTTTATATAGCAAACTTGACTAGAATTTTATGTAGATTCACAATACCTACTTTAACATGTGATAAAAATGTTTAAACTTGCTGTTTGCATTGATTTGCATCAATGCCATGTTAAAATGATTTATTTCATAACTACTAAACCGTAGCTCCGTTGAAAATGTTTTATATATGTAACTTGCCTAGAAAAATGTGTAGAATCTCATGGTGAACTTTATTTTGCCATTTAGCAACTCTAAAATATGGTTAGTACAGATCTGGACCAAATTCATAATATGCATATGGGGTTGTTTCGGAAATGATATATATTGCTTCCGGCCTCATTTAAAATGCCTAGATGTTGTAGTTTTTTATTGCTTCACCGTTTGCCATGTTAAAAAACATTTAATATTGATGAGTACCTAACGAGAGTGAACTAAATAATTCAAACGTGGAGTTTCGTCAATATGCAAATCGTTGCTTCACTTAATGTGTAGTAGCTGTTTGATGTGATTTGACATGCCTTGCATAATTAAACCGGACATGCATCATATTTGTTTGCACACCATGTCTTGCATATGTTGTGGTGTTTCCTGTGTGTTGATTGCTGTTTTCGGTTTGCTTCTTCTCGATAGAGTTCCGAAAGCGTTCGGAGTGTGAGGATTCGTTTGACTACGTTGGATCGTCTTCTTCATGGACTCGTTCTTCTTCCGAGCGGGATCTCAGGCAAGATGACACATTTCCCTGGATACCACTACTATCATTGCTATGCTAGTTGTGCCGCTTTTATCGTTATGTCTCGCTACCTACCATTTGTTTGACAAGCCTCTCAACATTGCCATGAAAAGCCTCTAACCCCTCCACATCCCAGCAAACCTTTGTTTGGGTATGTTACCGCTTGCTCAGCCCTTCTTATAGCGTTTCTAGCTACAGGTGCAATTGCTTCCATGTGACAACATGGACATTCTTTTGTTATCACAATATTAGTGCTATTTACTTTAATGCACATATATACTTGGTAAAAGGTGGAAGGCTCGGCCTTTTGCTCGATGTTTTGTTCCACTATTGCCGCCCCTACTTACTTGTGAACCGGTGTATTATGTTCCATAATCGAGTGCTCCTAACATGCTCCGGGTTCTTATGGGGACCCCCTTGATTTTTGTTTTTGGATAAAACTCTTCTGGCAAGGCCCAACTTTGGTTTTACCATTCTCCAACCTAATAAAACTTGCATAGGGACTTTCCAGACCCCGTGGATAATTAATCAACAACCTGGGCCAGTGCTCCTCATGAGTGTTGGTCCAAAATGGCAGTAGCCAGGGCCACCAACGGGTGTGTCAGATGGAAACTTAGCCAATCCGGTCGTGTCCTAAGAACGAGATACGCGTCTCTTATCGGGTTCGTCGACACATCGGGCGGCCTTGCTGGATTTGTTTTACCTTTCTCGAACGTCTTGCATGAGGAGCTCTGATCTTCTTCGGGCTATCTCGAGGTGTCGGAATTCCTTTGGAATTGCCTAGGATGATCACGAGATCCATGGTCGAGGTTGTTCCCACGGTCTGTTGTTAATTTGTGATGGATGAGTTGGAGCACCCCTACAGGGTTAAATCTTTTCGAGAAGCCATGCCCGCGATTATGTGGCAAACTTGGATATTTTGTTTAACACCCGGTCATAGCAAACTTGAAGTAAACTCAATTAAAATACACCAACTGCATGCGTAACCGTGACTGTCTCTTCTCATGAGTGCTCATCCGAAAGAGAACACGGTGGGGTTATGATTGACATAAGTAGGTGTTCAAGATCAGTTAGTGATCATTAGTAGTTCATGTCTGTTATGCGTAGACCACCATACTTTAATTTATGTATTCGTAAGTTAGCCACTAAGATAAATGCTTAGGCACTTGTTGTAGCCTCACCACTTAACTTTACCTCACCCATTAAGCTTTAATTGTCTTGATACCCTTGGAAATGAGATTGTTGAGTCCCTGTGGCTCACAGATTACTACAACAACTGTTGCAGGTACAGGTAATACGATGATTGAACGTGAGCGCGATGCTTATTTGTTTGGAGTTCTTCTTCATCAATCTAGGATGGGTTCCAGGCGGCATCCTGGGATAGCAAGGATGGATGTCATTTTGTCGTTTGTTTTCATCCGTAGTCGGACCCTGCTCTGAGGTATGATGTCTGATTATGTTGTTGTATTGATGTGATATTGATGTAGCTTGTGGCGAGTGTAAGCCAATTCCATATACTCATCTCTTCTGTACATGTACTTGTAATGATATCCATTCTTGCAACACGACGAGATGCGCTTCTATCCCTGTCGAGGCCCTCGTGCCAAAATAAGGATAGGACCGCATCTTGGGCATGACACAACCCCCCTGGCATGGCCTGGTGGGTGGTGCTCACCTCATGGGGCCCGTGACCCTAATTCCAGCGCTATAAAATCCTTATTTTCTAGAAAAAACGAGGAGAAAGTTTCATCGCGTTTGACGATACAGAGCCGGCGACACCTCCTTTTCTTCATCGGGAGGCCAGATCTGGAGCCTGTTTGGGGCTCCGGAGAGGGGAATCTTCGGTCTTCGTCATCATCAACCCTCCTTCATCATCAATTCCATGATGCTCCCCATCGGGAGTGAGTAATTCCTTCGTAGGCTTGCTGGACGGTGTGGAGTTGGATGAGATTCATCATGTAATCGAGTTAGTTTTGTTATGGCTTGATCCCTAGTATCCACTATGTTCTAAGATTGATGTTGCTATGACTTTACCATGCTTAATGCTTGTCACTAGGGCCCGAGTGCCATGATTTCAGATCTGAACCGTTTATGTTATCATCATTATATCTATGTTCTTGATCCGATCTTGCCTATTCATATGCACCTATTACGTGTTATGATCCTTCAACCCCATAGTGACAATATGTGGGATACTTCACAGTGATGACTGAAGTTTGAGGAGTTCATGTATTCACTAAGTGTTAATGCTTTGTTTAGGTTCTTTATTAAAAGGAGGCCTTAATATCCCTTAGTTTCCTTATGGACCCCGCTGCTACGGGAGGGTAGGACAAAAGATGTCATGCAAGTTCTTTTCCATATGCACATATGACTATATATGAAATACATACCTACATTATATTGATGAACTAGAGCTAGTTCTCTGTCACCCTAGGTTATGACTATTATATGATGAATATCATCCAACGAATACATCGATCTAGTGCCGAGGAGTTTTCCACTTATTGATCTTGCTAAGTTACTACTGCTGCTGTCACTATTGCACTTGCTACAAAATCACTACTGCTATAGTTATCACTACTGTTATTGTTACTACTGCTATCAAACAATCATATTAATGTGCCACTGATTACTTTGCTGTAGATATTTATCTCCAGGTGTGGTTGAATTGACAACTCAACTGCTAATACTCTCAAATATTCTTTGGCTCCCCTTGTGTCGAATCTATAAATTTGGGTTGAATACTCTACCCTCAAAAACTGTTGCGATCCACTATACTTGTGGGTTATCAAGACCTTTTTATGGCACTGTTGTCGGGGAGCATAGCTATATTTTTTGAGTCACTTCTTATTTATATCAATCTATCACTATGAAGAATCTGAAGGATACTGAAACCAAGATTTTTCCATCTAGGTCTGCACTTGATTCACCTTCTGTTATGATTAAGTTTGCAACACCACCACATGCTATTAATCCTGATATTGATGATGCTATTTCTGCTATGAATGATGCTTATGATGATACTAGTACAATGCTTGATGATAGTGTGCCATTAGGTGAATTTCTTGATAGACAAATTGCTGGAGATAGAGAGAATGAAATCATTGAAACTGATGAAACTGACGAGAACTTTGTAACTGATAATTATGAAACACCTATTAGGCCTAGCTCTCCTAGATTTGAAATGCCTAAGATACCTGAAGGTTATTATTTGGATGGAGAAATAGCTAGAGAGGTTCTTGCTTGTAAGGATAGAGATTATCTTAAGAAACTACTATACAAGTAGAAAGAAAAGACTTTGAATGCTAAAATGAAATGTGATCCTAAGTTTTCTACTTCAGCTATCTTTGTTAATGATAAGGATTATGAATTCTCTGTTGACCCAAAGTTGATTACTTTGGTTGAATCTGATCCTTTTCATGGCTATGAAACTGAAACTATGGTAACACATCTTACTAAGCTGAATGATATAGCCACCCTATTTGCTCATGATGAGAAGATTCGTTACTATTATATTCTCAAATTACTTCTGTTCTCATTAAAGGGTGATGCTAAGATATGGTACAATATTCTTACTTGTGGTTGTGTGTGTAGTCCCCACGATATGATTTACTACTTCTCTAATAAATGTTTTCCTACTCATAAGAGACAAGCTGCCTTATAGGAAATATTTAACTTTGTGCAAATTGAAGAAGCGAGTCTCCCACAATCTTGGGGGAGGCTTCTCCAATTGCTTAATGATTTGCTTGATCATCCACTTAAGAAAAATGAAATACTTGATATCTTCTACAATTGACTAACTGATGCTTCTAGGGACTTCCTAGATAGTTGTGCTAGTTGTGTTTTCAGAGAATGAACTGTTGAACAAGCTGAGTAACTATTGAATAATATATTGAAGAATTATGATGATTGGACTCTCCCTGAACTACTACTTGAACCCACTCCAAAGAAAAGGGGTATCTTATTTCTTAGTCCTGAAAATATGCAAGGGGCAAGTAAATGTATAAAGGAAAAAGGTATTAAGGCTAAGGATGTTAAGAATTTACCACCTATTGAAGAAATACATGGACTAAACACACCACCACCTCCACGGCTGGTAGAGGTAAATTCTTTATTAAAGTCTGGTGAAGGTGATATCCTTATAATAAACACCCTAGTCAGTGCTTATATGAGTTTGATAACTACATTAGGAAACAAGATCACTTCAATGCAAATGTTCTGAACCGATTGAAATATAATTTTGATATGATTGCCCGCTTGAGTGACTTGTTATTTAGAATCGGTAATGATGTTAGAGGTATAGGAAAACATGCCTATATGGTCAAACTCAGTTAGAACATGTTGCTAAATCTCAAAGAGAATTGCTTGATGAAATGAATAATAATATGAATGATCATGCTATTGGAGTAGTGACTAGAGGAGGTAGAATGACCCAAGAACCTCTTTATCCTAAAGGTCATCCTAAAAGAATTGAACAAGACTCTCAAGGAATTAATGCTGATACACCTAGTCCTTCTAAGAAGAAAAAGAAAAGGAAAAATGATAGGACTTTGCATGCTTCTAGTGAACGTGAGATAGAAAAACCTCACGATGATAATAATGATGTTTCTATTTCTGATGCTGAAATTCAATCTAGTAATGAACATCCACCTAATGATAATGATAATGATACTGATGTTCACAAGGATACTCAACCTAGTAATGATAGAGAACCAGATAATATGTAGAAATAGAACCTGTTGTTGATCTTGATAACCCACAACCTAAAAAAACGATATGATAAAAAAGACTTTGTGGCTAGAAAACATGGTAAAGAAAGAGAGCCATGGGTTCAGAAACCCATGCCTTTTCCACCTAAACCATCTAAGAAAAAGTATGATGAAGATTTTGAACGCTTTGATGAAATGATTGTGCCAGTCTTTTTTGCGTACCCATTTAACTGATATCTTAAAGATGCCTCCTTACGCTAAGTACATGAAAGGCATCATCACTAATAAAAGAAAGATACCTGACGTTTAAATCTCCACCATGCTTGCTAATTGTTCTTTTAAGGATGGAGTACCTAAAAAACTTGGAGATCTTGGAATACCAACTATACCTTGCTCCATTAAAAGAAATTATGTCAAAACTGCTTTGTGTGATTTGGGAGCTGGTGTTAGTGTTATGCCTTTATCTTTATATAAAAGACTTGATTTGAATAAACTCACACGTACTGAAATATCTTTGCAAATGGCTGACAAATCAAGTGCCATACCTATCAGTATTTGTGAGGATGTGCCCGTTGTTGTTGCAGATGTTACTATCTTAACGGGCTTTGTTATTCTTGAGATGCCCGAGGATGACAACATGTCGATTATCCTTGGTAGACCCTTTTTGAGTACTGCAGGGGCTGTCATTGATTGTAATAAAAGCAAAGTCACGTTTCATATGAATGGTAATGAGCATATGGTGCACTTTCCGAAGAAGCAATTCCAAGTGAATGGTGTAAATGTTATTGAAAATTCTCTGACACTCACTATTGGAAGCTTTCATCTACCTCTACCTAATGACAAAAAGAAATATGCATATCCCCGTTGAGGTAACTTAGAGTTTTATGAAAGTTCTTCGGTTTCATGCTAATCGAAGGTGGTTATTAATAAGACTTGATCAACCTTATTAATGGATCATGTTTTAGAGGTACGAAGGTTATGAATTTAGTAGACACAACTTTCTATATCCACTTTTTGTTTTCTGTTTTCTTAGTTAGATAAAATAAAATGCCATGTTTATCCTATTTTCTGAATTTCCCGTGAAATAAAAAATGACCCAAAAATAAAAGTTCTCATAATGGCCTGAAAATTTAACACGATTTTTTGAATATTTTTGAATTTTTGGTACAAATAACACCAGAGGGTGTGCACCTGGTGCCCACAAGACACCATGGCGCGCCATCCATCCCTAACACGGCCTGGTGGGTGGTGGGCCCCATGTGGGTCCCCTCACTTATACCCTTGGCCCATGTCATCTCCTACCTCTAGAAAAAGAAATCACCATTGCTCTCTTCCTCGTGTTCTTGCCCAAGAACCCATGGATTTTGATCTCTTTGCTCAAAGCTCTATTTCCGAAACTGTTTTAGGGGATTGCTTCTTGGTATGTAACTCCCCCATTGCTCCAATTAGTTTTTGATTTAGTGGTTTATTTCCAGAATAATTAGCTACTCTTGGTGATGCTATAAATGATCTTGCATGTTGAATTCTTAGAGTTCTAAGTAGTTTGAATGCTTGATATGGTCTCTAGGAATCCTTATGAGTAGTTGCTACTAATCTTATCAAGTTTTATTAACCAAAAAATTTGTCACAATTTTTCACAAATTGTTCACAAGTAAAAAATGCAATTCTTTAGAAGTTCTTCGAGGAGAAGATCCTCAGGGGCATCATCAAGAGAAATCTCTGTACGATAATCTTATGTTGAGCCAAGTGAAAGCTCGACACGGGACGCTGGAACCAAATCATGCCTTTGGCCGTGTAATACCTTCATGGAAGGTGCGGGTATTAAGGAATAATTTGAGCAATATGTTCGCAAAACTGATCAGGTTCCCTTCATCGAAGATAAGTGCACTCAACACCTCATTCTCACAGAGACATTTAAATATTTTCCTCTTGAGTCCAGAGTGTCATTTAGTCTCTCTAATAACGCTTTCACCATGCCTTTAGACGCGTTCTGAGAAGCTTGTAAAATTTCATATTGGGGTTCTCTAGACGAACCAACAAAATCTGAGTATGAGTCATTATTGAGTAACCTTTATTGGAGTGAAATCAAAGGGGTGACACAAGGCAGAATAAAAAGCATCCATTTTCCATCTATATGGTACTTTGCACTCTTTGATGGCAAATGCATTGTAGGCAAATAGGATTGTAGCACACTGTGTGCCCATGATTTGAGTCTTATACACAAAGCTTTAACGGGAATTAAAGACTACAATTTAGGATCAATTGTTGCACGGAGACTGACTCTCAATGCTTCTAATGGTAATTGCTATGGAGTGATTTATGCCTCTCGCCTTGCTACGAGGTTGGGAGTGTCCCCTTGGCCTAATGATCCTATCTTACCTAACCATTACTTAGATTTTGATGCTATGAAACACCATAGATTCCTTAAGGGCACAGTCAATAACTATACTTACAACTTGAGGTTCAATAATGGTCCCATTGTGCCTATTGTATTGCCTGCCCCTACTCTCTATGATTATAACAGGAAGTGAAGATACTACGTCCTGTCATACCAAGGAGAAGACCATGATGAAAATGTTGAGTGGCTCTCATATGCTTTACTGTTGATCTAACAAAGAGCCAATATTACTTTGTTTTCTCCTCTTGAATAAAATGTTTGCAGATTCCAACTTAGTCCATGGCACTCTTGCACTATTATTATTTTCATATCATTCGATTGTGCAAGTGAAAGGCAATAATGACGATATTTAATGAATTGGCCATGGAAAAGAGAAGCGAGTATGAACTCAACTTGTTTTTTTGGTAAATATGTTTAACCTAGTATCCATGATTCAACATATTATGATTGAACATGTTTGCAATGACAATTAGAGATTATAGTTGCTCATGACATGCTCAAGTAGCTAGGAGTGGATAATGATTTATCTTATATGTCAACAGGCATTAAAAATGGTTGTGATGTATTATGATGGTATTGCATCCTCCTCTAAATGTTTCAAGTGGCTTGACTTGGCACATGTTCACGCATGTAGTTGAATCAAAACCAAGATAGCCTTCATGATATTTATGTTCATGGTGTCCATATCCTACTCATGATAACATTAAATGTTTATTATTCGTAATGCATGTTTATGACCGTCTTCGCTCTCTAGTTGGCCGCTTCTAATCTATTTGCTAGCCTTCACCTGTACTAAGCGGGAATACTGCTTGTGCATCAAAATCCTTAAACCAAAGTTATTCCAGATGAGTGCACCATATCTTCCTATATGCGGTATTAACCTGCCGTTCAAGGTAAATTTGCATGTGCCACCTCTAAAATTTCAAATGAACATCTGTTTTGTGTGCCTGGACCGCTCATGGAGCGACATGGAGTGGTTACTATCTTCCAGGTTAAGTGGGTTACTCTCATGATGAGTGTTTATTCACTCGTCCTTGCACGAGAAGGGCGGTAATAGGGATTCCGAATAAAGAAATCAAAATAAATACAAATAATTAAACAAAACTCCCCCGAGAATGTTGTTGGTTTGGACGGTACCCGTGGATTCGGCTCGCCATGGAGTTTGTTTGTTGGTGGAGGGGGAGTAAACCTTTACTTTTACCGCTTGACAACCGTCGCTAATTTGTTTAACATGGAAGATATTGATAGCTCTTGGTCATAACGTTGACAGGAAGGGTCTACGTCTCACAATTATACTTATCTCTTATTTAAGCCTTGAGCTCTGGCACCTCTGCAAATCCCTGCTTCCCGATGCGTAGGGACTATCTATTTACTTTAATGTTGAGTCATCACCTTCTCAAATAAGCGCCAGATCTGAGAGCACTATTGTCATCCTCATGCATTGTGTATAGTGAATGTTGGATGCATCGTGACTGGATATTTTCTACCATGAATTACAATGTTTAGTCGCTGCTTGAACTTTGGAGGTGTCTGCATTTATGTTTTGTGGTCTCAGAAAGGGCTAGCGAGATACCACTATTGTCATATTATATCATGATTGTTTTGACAAATGTTTGCACCTGGGATATTTTATTATTGCGTACTAGTTGCTTGTGTCATTGATATGGGTGAACATAATATTTAAGAGTTATTGTTGACATGGTTAGTCATAATCTTTGCTAAAACCCTGGGTGCTACTTAAGCATATGTATGTAAACAAGAACAAAAGAGTTCGTAAAACTTTTCTTTCTCACTTTCAGTTTGTCAACTGAATATCTTGAGGACAAACAAGGGTTTAATCTTGGGGGAGTTGATACGTCTCCATCGTATCTACATTTCCTAACGCTTTTGTTCTTGTTTTGGACTCTAATTTGCATGATTTGAATGAAACTAACCCGAACTGACGTTGTTCTTAGCAGAACTACCATGGTGTTGTTTTTGTGCGGAAATAAAAGTTCTCAGAACGAAAGGAAACTTCTTTGAGAATTGTTTCAGAATATTGGAGCGAGATGCCACCAGGGAGGGGGCCCAAGGATCCCACCACCCACCAGGGTGCGCCAGCCCCTGGAGCAGCCTGGTGGGTGGTGCTCACCTCGTGGCCCCCCGACCCTAATTCTAGTGCTATAAAATCCTTTTTTCCAGGAAAAGATCAAGGAGGAAGTTTCATCGTGTTTCACGATAACGAGCCGCCGCCATCTCCTGTTCTTCATTGGGAGGCCGGATCTGGAGCCCGTTTGGGGCTCCCTAGAGGGGAATCTTCGGTCTTCTTCATCATCAACGCTCCTTCATTGCCAATTCCATGATGCTCCCCACCGAGAGTGAGTAACTACTTTGTAGGCTTGCTGGTCAGTGAGGATTTGGATTAGATTCATCATGTAATCGAGTTAGTTTTGTTACGGCTTGATCCCCAGTATCCACTATGTTCTAAGATTGATGTTTCTATGACTTTGCCATGCTTAATGCTTGTCACCAGGGCCCGAGTGCCATGATTTCAGATCTAAACCATTTATGTTATCATCATTATATCTATGTTCTTGATCCTATCTTGCCTAGTCATATGCACCTATTACGTGTTATTGTCCGTCAACCCCGTAGTGACAATATTTGGGACTTCACGGTGATGACCGTAGTTTGAGGTGTTCATGTATTCAATAAGTGTTAATGCTTTGCTCTGGTTCTGAATTAAAAGGGTGCCTTACTATCCCTAGTGTCCTTATGGACCCCGCTGCCACGGGAGGGTAGGAAAAATGATGTCATCCAAGTTCTTTTCCATAAGCACGTATGACTATATATGGAATACATGCCTACATTATATTGATGCACTGGAGCTAGTTATGTGTCTCCCTAGGTTATGACCGTTATATAATGAATATCATCCAACGAATACACCGGTCTAGGTCCTACGTTTTTTCCACTTATTGATCTTGCTAAGTTCTACCTCTTGAACATGCGTTGGTTTTCCCTTGAAGAGGAAAGGGTGATGTAGCAAAGTAGATAAGTATTTCCCTCAGTTTTTCAGAACCAAGGTATCAATCCAGTAGGAGGAATAAGCAAGTCACCAATGGATGCACCTACAAAAAAAGTCAAACTCTTGCAACCTGATGACCCACAAGTATAGGGGATCTATCGTAGTCCTTTCTATATGTAAGAGTGTCGAACCCAACGAGGAGCAGAAGGAAATGACAACCGATTTCCAGTAAGGTATTCTCTGCAAGCATTGAAATTATCGGTAATAGATAGTTTTGTGATAAGATAATTTGTAATGATGTAGGATCCAAAGTAGGTCTAGAGGGGGGTGATTAGACTACTTGACCAAATAAAAGTTTTACCTTTTTCTCAATTTTAGTTCTTGGCAAGTTTTAGCATTCATAGCATATCAAGTAACACCCTATACATGCATGTCTAAGAGTAAAGCTCCCCCTTGATGTGACATCCCCCCATAAGAGGGATAAACTAACCTTGGGTTTTATCGATGAAGACTTCATGTTGGTGAGGTAGTGGTGGATTCTTAAGGTTGATGAAGATCACCAAGAGTTGGGAGCATCCTTGTTGTTTCCTTACTCTTCTCACCTACATGGGTTAGTCCCAACACACAAGATACAAATACAAGGATATCTATGGACACGGAGTGCAAAGCATGTGTTATGATGTCCATTGATTTTTTGATTACCTTGTCCCTTGCTTACCTTTGAGAGAATGTGTGACTCCTTGAACTATTGCATAGAGTTGATGTTGAATGCAAATAGTCATTTCCAATAATGAATATGAGTGAATTTCATTGGAAGAGTCACCCCTCAAGAACTCTCTAGTTCTTCTTCTTGGGAATCCACATCAAGTTGATGGGGATCCTTGGTGTTTAATTAGAACTTGTAGAAGTTGAGCTTGTAGTAGCCTTGGGAACCCAGTTTACCAAAGCTTGAGGTTCATCTTCATAAGAGTTAAAGTCCTCTTGGAGCTTGTTCTTGCCCTTGAGCTTGGTGTCTTGTGGTGGAAGGTCATCTTGAGTGTTTGTCCCCTTGAGAAGAGTATTTTCATACTTCTCCTTTCGAGGAACAAACATGGGATCGGGATATTGACCTTCTTCCCATTCAACTCCATTAGTGTTGAAGTAGCCAACACCAAAATTCTTCCGGTATCATCCATGCTTGCATACAATCTCATCAAATTGTTTGTTCCCTTCAAAACTCTTGTAGATACCTTTCTCTATAATTCCTTTCAATAAAGCATTTTCTTGCTCAAGTGTAACTTGGCTAATAGAATCATCATTAGTGGAATCAATGGAACTTCTAGGAGCAACATCATTGGGTTTAGCATTTTTATTGTTGCTACTAGGAAGAACCTTTCTTTCCTTTCTTACTGGTTTGCTTAGATTTGACTTGTGGCATGAATGTAGACAAGAGTAGTCGTTTGGAAATATAAGATGAAGTCTTCTTTTGGAGATTGTCATTGATAGCTTTAAGAAATTCATGTTCTTGCTCCAAATTGAGCTTCTCGAAGCGTAGCTTCTCATGAGTTATTACAAGCTCTCTATGATCTTCAAGAGTAGATTCATGAGCTAACTTAAGAGTGTTGAGTTCTTTAGTTAGTTCTTCTATTTTCATCTTATCATTTTCAATTAACTTATCTTGACTATTATCAGAAATATCAGTAGTTTTATCACATAGCAAGTCATCATCGTAAAGCAAATCATCTTCATCACTATAGAAATCAAGATATTTGGGGTGTGATACCGTGGGGACTTTAGCCATGAAGAAACTTCCACCTCCTTCATTTGGTGAATTAAATAGATCATAGGAGTTGGTTGTCATTAGTGCAATTCCGGCAACACCATCATCTTGACTATAGTCGGAGTTGGAGTGATAGCTTCTCTCGGAGTGGTTGTCGGAGTCAGAGCCAGAAACCCATTCACCAACATGAGCTTGATGCTTTCTTCTTGAGTAGCTATTGGTGTGCTTGTACTTCTTCTCCGAGTCCCTACTTCTCCTTGAGGGTCTTCATTCATAACGATCATCTCTACTCCTTCTCTCTCTATGAGGTGATTTGTCTCTTGAGCTTCGTCTTCTTGGTGACTCTTCTCTTCGTCTGTAGGGAGCCGAGCACTCACTATAGTGTACGGGCTTCCCACAATTGTAGCAGTTTCGATCACGACTTAACGAACGCTTCTCTTCATATCTTGAGTTGGAGCTGCGATCTTTGCTTCTATTCTTGTAGAACTTGTTGAATTTCTTGACCATGAGGCTTATCTCTTCATTTGTGACAAGGTTGTCACTTGAGGTAGCGGGAGCATCACTTGTGGCTTTGTAAGCACCGCTAGACTTGTGATGAAGGTCTTCCTTGTCTTTGAGTGTCATCTCATGAGCAACAATTCTACCAATCACTTCCGTTGGTTTGAGATCTTTGTAGTTGGGCATCATTTGGATTAATGTGCACACGGTGTCATATCTGTCATCCAAAGCTCGAAGTATCTTCTTGATGATGAACTTGTCAGTCATTTCTTCACTTCCTAAGCCGCCAATCTCATTGGTTATGGGAGCTATCCTAGAGTACATTTCAGCTATTCCTTCACCATCCTTCATCTTGAACTTGTCAAGTTGACCTTGAAGAACATCTGACTTGGATTCTCTCACGGACTCAGTTCCCTCGTGCATATCAACCAAAGTATCCCAAATCTCTTTTGCGTGTTCAAGACAGCTGATTTTGTTGAATTCTTTAGGACATAGGCAATTGAAGAGAATGTCACATGCTTGAGCATTGAGTTGCAACATCTTCAATTCATCTGCTGACGCTTCACAATCCGGTTCCATTCCAACCGCAAAGAATTCACCTTGCAAGCCAACACGAACAACAGCCCAAACGACAGGATTATGACCAAGCAAATACATTTTCATTTTATTCTTCCAACTAGCAAAATTAGTGCCATCAAAGTACGGACCTCTATGGAGATAATTTCCCTCACTAGATGCCATACTTCTCCTAGGTTGTGAAACCAATGCAATGGAGACCAAAGCTCTGATACCACTTGTAGGATCGAAAGTAGGTCTAGAGAGGGGGGGGTGATTAGACTACTTGACCAAATAAAAGTTTTGCCTTTTTCTTAGTTTTAGTTCTTGGAAAGCTTTAGCATTCATAGCATATCAAGTAACACCCTACACATGCATGTCTAAGAGTGTGGCAGTGGAAAGTAAAGACATTGTACATGTAAGTAAAGAGAGGGTTAGGAATGCAAACACAAGTGATGACACGATGATTTTTCCCATGGTTCCGATAGGTTGTGCTATCGTATGTCCATGTTCATGGAGTCTTCAACCCACCGAGGGTAACGGTTGCGAGAGTCCACGGAGGGCTCTACCCATGGAGGGTTCCAAGAAGAAGCAACATTGACTATTCCATGCGTCTTCCATCCATGAAGGACTAGCCTCACTATGGGAAGATCTTCACGAAGTAGGCGATCTCCTTGCCCTTACAAACTTCTTGGTTCACTCCACAACACGAAGTAGGAGGCTACCAAGCGACACCTAACCAATCTAGGAGGCACCACCGTCCAAAAGGTAATAGGCGCGGTATTGACGATGAACTCCTTGCTCTTGTGCTTCAAGATGATAGACTCCTCAACACACAATCACTCTCTCATAGATTTGGCTTGGTAGAGGAGATGGGATTGGTGGAAAGCAACTTGGGGAGCCTAGAAATCAAGATCCATATGGTTGGAGTGGAAGATCTTGACCTCAACACAAGGGTAGGTGGTTCTCTCTCAGAAAACTGAGTAGGATAGGTATGGAATAGTTCTGAGTGCTTCCCTTTCGAGTGGGTGGTGGTGAGGGGGTATATATAGGCATCCCCAAAAATCCAACCGTTACACACAATAAGTCAGACTCGGTGACACCGATGTGTAAATATCGGTGGTACCGAAGTGACTAAAAGTGGCAACTTTTTAATATCGGAGGGACCGATATACAATTCTCGGTTGCACCAACAAGGTGACCAACGGTCAGATTTACCAAACTCGGTGACGCCGATTCACCATTCTCGGTCAGACCAAAAATGAGAACTTGCGTAACAGAAACTTGGCAACCCAACTCGGTGGCACCGAGTGTAGTGTCGGCTCCACCGAATTGTTAGGGTTTGGCTGAGTCTGTCTATGGTTTGGAACTCAGTGGCACCAGGATAGGAATGTTGGTTGCACCGATTTTGCATATTTGGCTTAGGACAGACTTTGGTGGGAGAGTTTGTGGATGTTTTGGTGACTGTCACTTGTTCACGTTTGAGCATATTGTTCACCATCAAAACTTTACCCCCTTTTAATAGTATTGGATTTCCTATGGACTCAAGGTGATTTCTCAAAAATGTAAAATGTAGAGTCCTCTTGCTTGAAGCTTGGCCAACCTATTCCCTTGCATCTTGGGGTAATTCGACAATTTTTTTGCCATTCCCATCATTGAACTTTTCCTGAAATATACTTGGTGAAGATATTAGTTCAATGACTTATATGTTGTTATTAATTACCAAAACCACCAAGGGAGCAAATGTGCTTTAAATCTCCCCCTTTTTGGTAATTGATTACAGCATATAGATCAAAGCTTCGACAAAGATATAATCATGGAATATAATCGTCGCTTTGAGAAGTATGTGATAAGCAAGATCTCCCCCTAAATTTGTGCACTATTTTGAATTTGCGTTTGAATGCAAATGCACAATCGATTAGGTACATGGGTCACTTCTAACATGTCACATACCACTTGGTGGTGTGCGAGAATAATTAGAATGAATATCATAGCACAACACAATCAACCAAAGATGAATGATCATCACATAAGCATTTAAGATGATTGGAAATAGTAGCATCGCACATTAAAGCGTGTGATCAAACATTATCACGCGTGTATCACAAGCAAGACAACAGAGTATCACGGCAACCAAAAGCAATTGTTTTTGAAAAAGCAACAAAATACCAAACACTCTCTCTCTCTCTCGAAGCCTAATGATCTATATACACTTCTCCCCCTTTGGCAACAAGTTACCAAAAAGTTCAAAGGTATCTATCTAAGCATTCTTTGGCTGATCTCCTCCGATTGTTGATGAAGGAGTCGAGAGTATGGCATCGGTGAAGATCTCTGCAGATGTTGTGGATGGAGATGGAGTAGACACTGGTGGAATAGGAGCTGATGGAGCAAGAGCTGTGCTGACAGTAGCAGGAGCTGCTGAAGAGGGCCTCGATTCTGGTCTAGGCACTGTGACTGGTCTAGCCTAAGTGGTGAACTGGGTGCCTGGCCCGAGAGGTGATTCATCCTCATCATCATCGTAATCATCAAAAGAAGAAGTAGAAGAGACCCGAGGGATGTGCACGGAGTCAACTTCCTTCTGGAGCTCTATCTCTGTCTTTGTGACCTTGTCCACCTTATCACCAAGCACCTTGATCCTTGACTCAAAGATCCTCACTAGGCTCTTCTAGTTCTCCAGAACCCCCTTGATATCCTTTTGCATGCCCTGGACGGTTGTGATCAAAAGATCCATTTGCTCGCTCCTGGATCTGGGGGCTTGAGCACTAGCGGCTCGAACAGCTTCTACCACTGCTCGTGCTGTAGCAGAAGTGGGATGATCTGGGTCCATCACCACAACATTATCCTTGAACTCTGGCTGTAGGGGTAGATGTGGACGATCTAGAGCAAAAATTGGTTCTCCAACTGAGAGTTGATAAGCAACTGGATGTAGGGTGCATAAGAACAGGAGCGCTTTTGATCAGCAACAACCCTCTTGATTGTCTCAACAATAAAATCCATGACACTAATCCTAGTGTTCCTGTCAAGGTGGATCAACATGTTGATGGAGTAGCCTTGAATCATCTTGTCATCTTCTGACTTGGGCATCAAGGTATGCCTGAGAATAGAGTTCATAGTCCATAGGCCTGCTTGAAGATAGTAGATGGATCCTAGCCTATGTGATTGCACCTTGTCTGCAGGGATAGGAGTATACATATCTTTCATGGCATTGTGACTTGCCTTGGGTTCTGAGTATACATCCAGATCTCCTTCCTGAGCTTTTGGAACTTCTAAAAGTGCATCCCACTCCTCAATAGTGGATTCATACCTAGAACCTTCAGTCATCCATACAATTCTACCATCTCCATAGAAGTGTGCAGTGGATTAGAATTGCATGATCATCTCGTCGTTCCATGCAGTAAGATCTCTGCCAATGAACTTGTCTAGACCAATGACGTGGAAGTTGTCTTGGACACTTGGGAAGTAGTCCACATTATGTTTAATGAACTTACAATCGACATATCTCATGTCGCTAACAGCTGGGCTCTTGTCAAGCAACACTGTCTCATAAAAATCCTGTTGCTCTCTTGTGTAGAACCCGTAGTCTACTGCAGTTTTCCTCCTCTGAGCATAAGGATCTATGGCTCTCTAGGGTCTCAATCTTGAGTCTTTCCTCTTCTTCATGTCCTCGGCAACTAAGTGGCTGGCATCATGCACTGGAAGATGTGGTCTGAGCTTCATCAAAGTATTCAAGTCATCATCATCTTCAGTTCTGGAGGCAGTCCCATTGTTCTTCTCAAAAGCTGGAATGTCTCTGGTAGTCCTCTTGGACTTTTGTGCAGTAGCTTTCTTAGATGTAGGCCTGGTGCTCTTGGAGGTGCCAGTCTTTGGCATACCATCAACCACCAACTTCTTGGCTTTCTTCTTGGGAGGGGCCTTCTCAACATGTTCTTCCTCCTCTTCCTCAGCAGCAACACCAGCAGCCTCCTCTGGATCTTCATACATAGAGGTAGGTCTACCAATCACATGGACAATCCTCTTCCTGGACTTCTTCTCCCTGCCTTCTTAGGAAATGACTTCCTGGGGACCTCAACTAACGTAGTTGCCCTAGCAGTCTCACGTGCTTTGAAAGTTTCAACAGGTGCATAAACTTTGCTGACAACTCTCCAGGAAGAAGTAGCTTCAGTTGCTGACTTCTTCGCAGCCTTTTCTTGCTTCTTGGCAAGAATATCCTCAGGAATGAAGTCAGAATCTTCTTCATCAGAATTTAGCTTCTTCTTGGTCCCGGTGGCAGCCTTGGGCAACCTATGGGAGCTGGGGGTGCCTTGATTTGAGAAAGAACTAGGCTCAGGGCTTGTGCCAGAACTCATATCAACTCCCTGCTCTGCCATATTTTGACTGTCCTCTGCATCTGACATACTGGCCCAGTGAATAGAGTATAGGAGAGCAGCAAAAGACGAGTCATCACAAAATAAGGCTGTTTTTTGTAATTTGAACAACGAATTTTCAAGTTTTTTGCATTCTGTCAAATAAATATCGGTGCAGCCGAAACAGAATTTTCGGTGGGGCCGAGACTGACTGACTCACTAACCAAACCTTGGCACCCTTTTCGGTTGGAGCAAAAAGTGGTACTCGGTTCCACCGAGTTAGTTCTCAGCGACACTAAATTCCACATCGGTGAGACTGATATGTCCGTTTCGGTTCCACCGAGATTTATCGGGCGGACGGCAAAACCCTAGAAAAAATCATCTTTCGCGAGATTTTGGAGTTTTGAGTGGATAGAAACACATGCAAAGGGTGTATTAATGATAAACAAGGATCTAATGCACAAGAACCGGACGAGGAGCACAATAGAGATCGAATTCATACCCTACTTTGGCGCGGATCCTCTACGTCGGCAACGAGGGAAAGGATTTCGTCGATGACGGCGATTCCCAACGGCGGAGGAGCGCAAGGAGACAAGGGCGACGACCAGGGGTCTCGTGGGCGGCAGCTTAGGGTTCTAAGGCGCGACGAATGAGAATGAAATTCAAAGTATCGGGGTCCACAACTTATATACCCACCATTGTCGGTGACACCAATTCTAATTTTTCGATGTCACCGAGTGCCTCAACTGTCAGCTGACAGGGACACTCGGTGTAACCGAGAAAATGTAATTGGTGGCTCCGAGATTGAAAACCAGATCAACCCTAAGCAGTCGGCGAGACCGAGATTTTGTGGTTGGTTCCACCGGATGCAATTGGGAGGTTTTAGTGGTCAATCCTTGTTGATACGGAACTCCGAGTGCTCCACACACAAAGGGATCGAAAAGCACTTGTTCAAATTTTGTGATGCAACATGAATAGAGTATGAGGCCAGAAAGCATATATAGCTAAATACCTAGTCCTAGGCATTCTTGTGTATCCAGTTGGCAAAAGATAAACTAAAAGCCAAATAGCAACAATTGGATATCCTCGAATGAGGAAATAAAGGCAGACCAACACGCTCACACAATAAGATGTCAAATGAAATCATGGCAAACATGCACATATACTCTAGCATCTAACAAGCACTTGGTCGATGACGAAGTCATCTATATATGAGTATTTGACTTAGGAGCCAAGTAAGAGTACTTGATCATAGGTCATACCCATCGTTCAAGCACAAATGGGGTTACCACTTTTACATAAAGCATTTAATGTTGTCACATACTAAGAGATGCTTTGACTCAAGTATTATAGTAAAGCTCCCCCTTGATGTGACATCCCCCCATAAGAGGGATAAACTAACCTTGGGTTTTGTCGATGAAGACTTCATGTTGGTGAGGTAGTGGTGGATGCTCAAGGTTGATGAAGATCACCAAGAGTTGGGAGCATCCTTGTTGTTTCCTTACTCTTCTCACCTACATGGGTTAGTCCCAACACACAAGAGACAAATACAAGGATATCTATGGACACGGAGTGCAAAGCATGTGTTATGATGTCCATTGATTTTTTGATTACCTTGTCCCTTGCTTACCTTTGAGAGAATGTGTGACTCCTTGAACTATTGCATAGAGTTGATGTTGAATGCAAATAGTCATTTCCAATAATGAATATGAGTGAATTTCATTGGAAGAGTCACCCCTCAAGAACTCTCTAGTTCTTCTTCTTGGGAATCCACATCAAGTTGATGGGGATCCTTGGTGTTTAATTAGAACTTGTAGAAGTTGAGCTTGTAGTAGCCTTGGGAACCCACTTTACCAAAGCTTGAGGTTCATCTTCATAAGAGTTAAAGTCCTCTTGGAGCTTGTTCTTGCCCTTGAGCTTGGTGTCTTGTGGTGGAAGGTCATCTTGAGTGTTTGTCCCCTTGAGAAGAGTATTTTCATACTTCTCCTTTCGAGGAACAAACTTGGGATCGGGATATTGACCTTCTTCCCATTCAACTCCATTAGTGTTGAAGTAGCCAACACCAAAATTCTTCCGGTATCATCCATGCTTGCATACAATCTCATCAAATTGTTTGTTCCCTTCAAAACTCTTGTAGATACCTTTCTCTATAATTCCTTTCAATAAAGCATTTTCTTGCTCAAGTGTAACTTGGCTAATAGAATCATCATTAGTGGAATCAATGGAACTTCTAGGAGCAACATCATTGGGTTTAGCATTTTTATTATTGCTACTAGGAAGAACCTTTCTTTCCTTTCTTACTGGTTTGCTTAGATTTGACTTGTGGCATGAATGTAGACAAGAGTAGTCGTTTGGAAATATAAGATGAAGTCTTCTTTTGGAGATTGTCATTGATAGCTTTAAGAAATTCATGTTCTTGCTCCAAATTGAGCTTCTCGAAGCGTAGCTTCTCATGAGTTATTACAAGCTCTCTATGATCTTCAAGAGTAGATTCATGAGCTAACTTAAGAGTGTTGAGTTCTTTAGTTAGTTCTTCTATTTTCATCTTATCATTTTCAATTAACTTATCTTGACTATTATCAGAAATATCAAGTTCATTATGATTAACATCAGTAGTTTTATCACATAGCAAGTCATCATCGTAAAGCAAATCATCTTCATCACTATAGAAATCAAGATATTTGGGGTGTGATACCGTGGGGACTTTAGCCATGAAGAAACTTCCACCTCCTTCATTTGGTGAATTAAATAGATCATAGGAGTTGGTTGTCATTAGTGCAATTCCGGCAACACCATCATCTTGATTATAGTCGGAGTTGGAGTGATAGCTTCTCTCGGAGTGGTTGTCGGAGTCAGAGCCAGAAACCCATTCACCAACATGAGCTTGATGCTTTCTTCTTGAGTAGCTATTGGTGTGCTTGTACTTCTTCTCCGAGTCCCTACTTCTCCTTGAGGGTCTTCATTCATAACGATCATCTCTACTCCTTCTCTCTCTATGAGGTGATTTGTCTCTTGAGCTTCGTCTTCTTGGTGACTCTTCTCTTCGTCTGTAGGGAGCCGAGCACTCACTATAGTGTATGGGCTTCCCACAATTGTAGCAGTTTCGATCACGACTTAACGAACGCTTCTCTTCATATCTTGAGTTGGAGCTGCGATCTTTGCTTCTATTCTTGTAGAACTTGTTGAATTTCTTGACCATGAGGCTTATCTCTTCATTTGTGACAAGGTTGTCACTTGAGGTAGCGGGAGCATCACTTGTGGCTTTGTAAGCACCGCTAGACTTGTGATGAAGGTCTTCCTTCTCTTTGAGTGTCATCTCATGAGCAACAATTCTACCAATCACTTCCGTTGGTTTGAGATCTTTGTAGTTGGGCATCATTTGGATTAATGTGCACACGGTGTCATATCTGTCATCCAAAGCTCGAAGTATCTTCTTGATGATGAACTTGCCAGTCATTTCTTCACTTCCTAAGCCGCCAATCTCATTGGTTATGGGAGCTAGCCTAGAGTACATTTCAGCTATTCCTTCACCATCCTTCATCTTGAACTTGTCAAGTTGACCTTGAAGAACATCTAACTTGGATTCTCTCACAGACTCAGTTCCTTCGTGCATATCAACCAAAGTATCCCAAATCTCTTTTGCGTGTTCAAGACGGCTGATTTTGTTGAATTATTTAGGACATAGGCAATTGAAGAGAATGTCACATGCTTGAGCATTGAGTTGCAACATCTTTAATTTATCTGTTGACGCTTCACGATCCGGTTCCTTTCCAACCGCAAAGAATTCACCTTGCAAGCCAACACGAACAGCTGCCCAAACAACAGGATTATGACCAAGCAAATACATTTTCATTTTATTCTTCCAACTAGCAAAATTGGTGCCATCAAAGTATGGACCTCTATGGAGATAATTTCCCTCACTAGATGCCATACTTCTCCTAGGTTGTGAAACCAATGCAATGGAGACCAAAGCTCTGATACCACTTGTAGGATCGAAAGTAGGTGTAGAGAGAGGGGGGTGATTAGACTACTTGACCAAATAAAAGTTTTGCCTTTTTCTTAGTTTTAGTTCTTGGCAAGTTTTAGCATTCATAGCATATCAAGTAACACCCTACACATGCATGTCTAAGAGTGTGGCAGCGGAAAGTAAAGACATTGTACATGTAAGTACAGAGAGGGTTAGGAATGCAAACACAAGTGATGACACGATGATTTTTCCCATGGTTTTGATGGGTTGTGCTATCGTATGTCCACGTTCATGGAGTCTTCAACCCACGGAGGGTAACGGTTGCGAGAGTCCATGGAGGGCTCTACCCATGGAGGGCTCCAAGAAGAAGCAACCTTGACTATTCCAGGCGGCTTCCATCCATGAAGGACTAGCCTCACTATGGGAAGATTTTCACGAAGTAGGCGATCTCCTTGACCTTACAAACTTCTTGGTTCACTCCACAACACGAAGTAGGAGGCTACCAAGCGACACCTAACCAATCTAGGAGGCACCACCCTCCAAAAGGTAATAGGCTCGGTAATGACGATGAACTCCTTGCTCTTGTGCTTCAAGATGATAGACTCCTCAACACATAATCACTCTCTCATAGATTTGGCTTGGTAGAGGAGATGGGATTGGTGGAAACAAACTTGGGGAGGCTAGAAATCAAGATCCATATAGTTGGAGTGGAAGATCTTGACCTCAACACAAGGGTAGGTGGTTCTCTCTCAGAAAACTAAGTAGGATAGGTATGGAATAGTTCTGAGTGCTTCTCTTTCGAGTGGGCGGTGGCGAAGGGGTATATATAGGCATCCCCAAAAAACCGTTACACACAATAAGTCAGACTCGGTGACACCGATGTGTAAATCTCGATGGTATCGAAGTGACTAAAAGTGGCAACTTTTGAATCTCGGAGGGACCGATATACAACTCTCAGTTGCACCGACAAGGTGACCAACGGTCAGATTTACCAATCTCGGTGACGCCGATTCACCATTCTCGATTGGACTAAAAATGAGAACTTGTGTAATAGAAACTTGGCAACCCAACTCGGTGGCACCGAGTGCAGTGTCGGCTGCACCGAAGTGTTAGGGTTTGACTGAGTCTGTATAGGGTTTGGAACTTGGTGGCACCGGGATAGGAATGTTGGTTGCACCGATTTTGCATATTTGGCTTAGCACAGACTTTGGTGGGAGTGTTTGTGGATGTTTTGTTGACTGTCACTTGTGCACGTTTGAGCATATTGTTCACCATCAAAACTTTACCCCCTTTTAATTGTATTGGATTTCCTATGGACTCAAGGTGATTTCTTACAAATGTAAAATGTAGAGTCCTCTTGCTTGAAGCTTGGCTAACCTATTTCCTTGCATCTTGGGGTAATTCGACAATCCTTTTGCCATTCCCATCATTGAACTTTTCCTGAAATATACTTGGTGAAGATATTAGTTCAAGGACTTATATGTTATTATTAATTACCAAAACCACCAAGGGAGCAAATGTGCTTTCAAACAAGTAATAAGTAACAAGTGTATCAAACCTGCAACAAGCTAGCCCAATCCTTTTTGTAGAAAACGACATGCCTGGACAAACTCTTATATAAAGCAAAGCGCTCCCGAGGACACATGGGAATTTCTGTCAAGCTAGTTTTCATCATTCTCATTTGATTCACATTTATTACTTTGATAATTTGATATGTGGATGGATCGGTGCTTGGGTGTTGCCCTTACTTGGACAAACCTCCCACTTATGATTAACCCCTCTCGCAAGCATCCGCAACTACGAAAAAAGAATTAAGATAAATCTAACTATATCATGAAACATGTGGATCCAAATCAGCCCCTTACGAAGCAACGCATAAACTAGGGATTAATCTTCTGTCACTATAGCAACCCATCATCTACTTATTTATTCCCAATGCCTTCCCCTAGGCCCAAATAATGGTGAAGTGTTATGTAGTCGATGTTCACATAACACCACTAGAGGAGAGACAATATACATCTCATCAAAATATCGAACGAATACCAAATTCACATGATTGCTTATAACAAGACTTATCCCATGTCCTCGGGAACAAAAGTAACTACTCACAAAACATGTTCATGTTCATAATCAGAGGATTATTAATTATCATAAAGGATCTGAACATGTGATCTTCCACCAAGTAAACCAACTAGTGTCAACTACAAGGAGTAATCAACACTACTAGCAACCCACGGGTACCAATCTAAGGTTTGAGACAAAGATTGGATACAGGAGATGAACTGGGGTTTGGAGAGGAGATGGTGCTGGTGAAGTTGTTGATGGAGATTGACCCCCTCTCAATGAGAGGATCGTTGGTGATGACGATGGCTTCGATTTCCCCCTCTCGGAGAGAAGTTTCCTCGGCAGAATAGTCCCGCCGGAGCTCTAGATTGGTTCTGTCCAAGTTCGGCCTCGAGACGGTGGCGCTTCATCCCCAAAGCTTCCTTCTGATTTTTTTTAGGTCAAAACCCACCATATAGGAGAAGATGGGCGTCGGGGGCCTGCCAGGTGGGTCACAAGCCTGCGAGGCGTGACCAAGGGGGTGGCCGCGCCTAGCAGGCTTGCCACCTCCTGGTGGGCCCCCTCTGGTATCTGTTTCGCCCAATATTTTATATATATTCCAAAACTATTTTTTGTAAATTTTCAAGAATTTTGGAGTTGTGCAGAATAGGTATCTCAGATTTTCTCCTTTTCCATTCCAGAATGCCAGTTGTCGGCATTCTCCCTCTTCATGTAAACCTTGTAAAATAAGAGATAAAAGGCATAAGTATTGTACCATAACATGTAATAATAGCCCATAATGCAATAAATATCAATATAAAAGCATGATGCAAAATGGACGTATCAACTCCCTCAAGCTTAGACCTCGCTTGCCCTCAAGCGAAAGCCGAGATCGATAAATATGTCCACATGTTTAGAGATAGAGGTGTCGATAAAATAGAATACGAACATGAGGGCATCATGAACATCTTTAGAACAACAATACTTATTGTATAAGATTTCTTATGTAAGAGTAACAATTCATTCACCAGATAAAGTATGAACCAAGAACTCTATTGACAACCAACAAACTATGATCTTAGTCATTGAAGCAATTGGTAATTTATCATAACATCAGAAAGAGTCAATATAAGAGCTTGTAAAGCAAACCCACATACTCAATCATCTTTTAGTCTTTCACAATTGCTAACACTCATGCAGTACTCATGAGATCAAAGCTTCAATTGGACACAAAGAAAGATAGGGGCTTATAGGTTTGCCTCCAAACTATTCACCTCAAGGGTGATGCCAACAATAATAACTCATGATCACCCACATCCGAGTGGATATATGCATCTAGAACATTCCCCAAAACATAATGCTTGTCAAGAGATAGGTGAAATGTAGGAAGTGGTGAGGATCACCGTGACTCTTGCATAAAGGTAAGTACTTAAAATTAAAAATAACAGATAGGCCCTTCGCAGAGGGAAGCAGAGGTTGACATGCGCTTTTTATTTTGGGATGCACAAACCCTTAGTGCAAAGGAACGTCGCATTGTATTTCCCTTTGTGATAGCAACCTTTATTATGCAATATGTTGCTTTTATTTATTTACTATCACAAGTTCGTACAACACTTATTTCCCTTACAATAAAAGATCACACATATTTAGGAGCAATTTCCATTGCCTTTTGCACCGATGACAACTTATTTGAAGGATCTTATGCAATCCATAGGTAGGTATGGTGGACTCTCATGGCAAAACTGGGTTGAGGTGTTTGGATGCACAAGTAGTATCTCTACTTGGTGCGGAAGTTTTGGCTAATATGAGGTGGAAGCAAGCACTACATGTTGGAGGATCTAAAACCATGTAACTTCTATCCGGAGGCGAGCAAACATAACCCATTATTTTGTCTTCCTTGTCCAACATCAACTTCTTAGCACGTAATATTTTAATGAGTGGTCTGAATCATAAAATATGTCCAAGATAATATATTTATATGTGAATCTCTCTTTATTTATCACTTACTTTTCAATTGCACCAATGACCAATTACTATGTTTGTTAACTCCCAACAAATATCAATCGACATACTTCTTACACGTGAAGTCACCACTTCCCATAAGATCATTATGTATACCCTTTTCTTTTATTCTATTCTTCTTTATTTATTACTCTCAAGAGCATAGTAAGCTAGCAGAGCCCTCACATCAAAACTACTTTTTATCATATAACTCTCGGACTTGCTTACATAATGTGAGCAAAAAGCAAAAACTAAAAAGGTAGACCATACTAAAATTTTATTCTACTAGATCAAAACAAAATCGAAAAGGATTGATCTAAGAAAAACAAGAGAAAGGAAAAAAGGAAAAAGCTGTGATGGTAATACAATATCGGGGCGCCTCCCCTGAGCTTGGCACAAGCCAAGGGGAGTGCCCATGCCCATGTGGTTAGATGTCCTTCTTCGGGGGTGATGCTGCAATATTCTTGGCGATAATACCCCTCAAAATGCGATTCTCCTCCTCAAGCTTGTTATTTTGTTGCCTGAGATCCATTATTTCCTTGTGAAGTTTTCCAGTGACGGTTAGAGACCCCTTCACCCATGGATGTTTCATTGCTGCGGGTGAAAATAAAACACTCCTTTTCAGTTTTCATAAGTAAGAAATTTAGCGTCAGGAGGAATAACCGAATTCGGGATTGCCGAGCTCTGAAGTTCCTCCAACATGACTCCGGGTTGTGGATGCGAGTTGACTTCTTGGTCTTCCTCCATGGCATCCACCCTTTTCAAGTCGGCCTCCATATCCTCTTCTGTGGTTCGCCCAAAGTGATTAGCTTCAATGTATGCTCCAGGTTCCTAAGTTGGGTGATAAACATGACTCTCCCCGGTCGACTCTTGCAAAGACATCTTGCTCCCAATCTGCCGCAGAAACAACTCAAAACGAAAACAGGAGGTATTGTCGTGATACGAAAGTTCAAACCTTCAGGAGATTATATAATGAATTTTTGCCGACCTAAGGGAGTGTATCGCAAGAAAACGGAGTCCATAGGGTGCACGGGGTGGTGGCAAGTCCCCTAGGCACGGCGAGGGGGTGCCCGCGCCTAGCAGGCTTGTCGCCTCCCCATGCGTCCTTCGGACTACTTTTGATTTTCCTAATTTCTTAAATATTCCAAAGCCGAGTAAAATTGCTATTGGAAAAGTATTGAAGTCAGTTTACTTACCGTACCACATACCTATTCCTTTTCGGAGTCTGAAACGTTTCGGTAGGTCTCCCTAATATGCTCTTCCGAAGTTATGGTATTGATAACATTGGTTTCAACATTAATGGGAGTACCTGAGATATAATGTTTGATTCTTTGCCCATTTACCACCTTCGGATTTGTGCCTTCGGCATTGTTGATCTTGATGGCACCAGAACGATATACTTCCTCAACAATGTAAGGCCCTTCCCATTTAGAGAGAAGTTTTCCTGCAAAAAATCTTAACCAAGAATTGTATAGCAATAAATGATCACCTACATTGAATTCACGCTTTTGTACCCTTTTATCATGCCATATCTTAACTTTTTCTTTAACCAACTTGGCATTCTCATAGGCTTGGGTTCTCCATTCATCAAGTGAGCTAATATCAAATAACCTCTTCTCACCAGCAAGTTTGAAATCATAGTTGATATCTTTGATTTCCCATCAAGCTTTGTGCTCTAGCTCTAGAGGTAGTTGACATGCTTTACCATAAACCGTTTTATATGGAGACATACCCATAGGATTCTTGTAAGCTGTTCTATAAGCCCGTAATGCATCGTCAAGTTTCTCAGACCAATTCTTCCTGGATCTATTAACCGTCTTTTGCAAGATCAATTTAATTTCTCTATTGGTTAATTCTACTTGACCACTAGACTGAGGATGATAAGGAGACACAATTCTATGATTAACATCATACTTAGCAAGCAATTTATGGAAAGAACCATGAATAAAATGTGAACCACCATCAGTAATTAAATATATGGGGACTCCCAATCTAGGGAAAATAACTTCTTTAAGAATCTTAATAGAGGTGTTATGATCAACACTACTAGTTGGAATAGCTTCTACCCACTTGTAACATAATCAAGAGCAACTAAAATATGAGTATACCCGTTGGACATTGGAAAAGGTCCCATATAATCAAAACCCCAAACATCAAATGGTTCAATAAGAAGAGAGTAATCCATAGGCATTTCCTGACGTCTACTAATATTGCCAATTCTTTGACACTCATGACATGACAAGTCAAACTTATGAGCATCCTTGAAGAGAGTAGGCCAATAAAAACCAGATTGTAATACCTTATGTGCAGTTCTATCTCCAGCATGGTGTCCTTCGTAGGCTTCGGAATGACACTTGTGTAGGATCTATTCATGTTCATGCTCAGGTACAGAACATCTAATAACACCATCTACTCCTTTATAAATGTGTGGATCATCCCAAAAGTAATGTCTTAAATCATAGAAGAACTTTTTCTTTTGCTGGTATGTGAAACTAGGCGATATAAATTTAGCGACAATGTAATTAGCATAATCATCATACCAAGGAGCATTACGAGAAGCATTTATGACAGCTAATTGTTCATCAGGAAAGCTATCATCAATAGGTAGCGGGTCATCAAGAAAATTCTCTAACCTAGACAAGTTATCTGCTACAGGGTTATCAGCACCCTTTCTATCGACAATATGCAAATCAAATTCTTGTAGTAGAAGAACCCACCTGATAAGTCTAGGTTTAGCATCTTTATTTTCCATAAGATATTTAATAGTAGCATGATTTGTGTGAACAGTTACTTTAGAATCAACAATATAGGGTCTAAACTTATCACAAGCGAACACAAGCTAACAATTCCTTTTTAATTGTAGCATTGTTTCTTTGAGCACTATCTATAGTTTTGCTAGCATAATGAATAACATTTAATTTCTTATCAACTCTTTGTCCTAGAACAGCACCAACGGCATAATCACTAGCATCACACATGATTTCAAAGGGTAGGTTCCAATCAGGTGGTTGAACAATAGGTGAAGAAATCAAGGCATTCTTAAGAATTTCAAAAGCGTCTACATAATCATCATCAAAAATGAATGGAACAACTTTTTGGAAGAGATTAGTGAGCGACTTATAAATCTTAGAGAAGTCTTTAATAAATCTCCTATAGAAACCAGCATGACCAAGGAAACTTCTTATACCTCTGATATCCATAGGACACGGCATTTTTTCAATAGCATCAACTTTAGCTTTGTCAACTTCAATACCTCTTTCGGAAATTTTATATCCCAAGACAGTGACTTCATTCGCCATAAATTGGCACTTCTTCCAATTCAAGACAAGATTAGTTTCTTCGCATCTCTGCAAAACTCGATCAAGGTTGCTCAAGCAATCATCAAAAGAAGTTCCGTAAACAAAAAAATAATCCATGAAAACCTCAACAACCCTTTCACAAAAATCAGAAAATATAGCAGTCATGCTTCCTTGAAAGGTAGCAGGTGCATTGCATAAACCAAAAGGCATACGTCTATAAGCAAAGGTATCAAAATGGCAGGTAAAGGTGGTCTTCTCTTAGTCCTCTTTTGACATAGGTATTTGAGAGAAACCAGAATAACCATCTAGAAATCAGAAATGTATGTGTTTGGATAGTCTTTCTAGCATTTGATCAATAAAAGGTAGAGGGTAATGATCTTTTATAGTAGCTTTATTCGATTTCCTAAAATCAATTACCATTCTATATCCTGTAACAATTCTCTGCGGGATCAATTCATTTTTATCATTAGAAACTACGGTAATACCTCCTTTCTTAGGGACACAATGAACGGGACTAACCCATCTACTACCAGCAATAGGGTAAATGATACCTGCCCCAAGAAGCTTTAATATTTCATTTGTTACCACTTCCTTCATTTTAGGATTTAACAATCGTTGGTGATCAACAACTGGTTTAGCATCGGGCTGCATTTTAACTTTATGCTGACATAGAGTGGGACTAATGCCCTTAAGATCATCAAGAGTATATCCAATAGCAGCATGGTGCTTCCTCAGAGTTTTCAATAATCTTTGTTCTTCATGCTCTGAAAGGTTAGCACTTATAATAATAGGATATATCTTCTTTTCATCTAGATAAGCACATTTTAGAGTATTCGGTAATTTTTTAAGCTCAAATACAGGATCACCCTTGGGTGGAGGAGGATCCCCAAGAATTTTAACAAGCAAGTTGTGTTTCATAATAGGATGTTGATCAAAGAAAATCTTATCTATTTCATTCCTTTCATTCATATGCATGTAATTTTCATGGTCTAGCATATATTTCTCTAAAGGATCAATAGGAGGCACAACAATAGAAGCAATACCAATAATTTCATCCTTACTATGCAATTCTTTATCATGGGATTGTCTATGAAATTTAGAGAAATTAAACTCATGAGACGTATCCCCAAAACTTACGGTTACCATTTCCTTCTCACAATCTATTCTTGCATTAACGGTATTCAAGAAGGGTCTACCAAATATAATGGGACAAAAATCATCTTGTGGGGAGCCAAGAGCAAGAAAATTAGTAGGATATTTTATTTTCCCACACAAGACTTCAACACCTCTAATAATTCCAACTAGTGATATAGTATCTCTATTAGCAAGCTTAATTATAACAACAATTTCCTCTAATCCAGCTGGTGCAATATCATTCATAATCTCTTTATATAAGGAAATGGGAATTGCACTCACACTAGAACCCATATCACATAAGCCATGATAACAATGATCTCCTATTTTAACAGAAACAACAGGCGTGCCAACAATGGGTCTAAGTTTATCTTTAGCATCAGCTTTAGCAATTCTAGTGGCTTCATCACAAAATTGAATAACATGCCCATCAATATTATCAACCAAGAGATCCTTAACCATAGCAATACCAGGCTCAACTTTAATTTGTTCGGGGGTGTATGGTTGTGTACTAAAGTATGGGCTTTTTAGTACCCCGTACTTGTGCATGGATAGTTATAGCCCTACCAACAGAAAGGCCTGCTAGGGAGCAACTGAGAGCAAATACAGCGACATCGAGAAAGCATTCAAGCCAACAATCAGGACCGAAGACTGGGACCCCGGCAAGATCTTGCCGGAATGGCCTACGGAGCCCCCACAAGAAGTGACCCTAGCAAGGTCTCACCATCCTCGCCAGAGCAAAGGCCAGGTGTCATTGCACCTGGGTACGTGTCGAGACGCCAAGGATGGAGGAGGCTAAGCAGTGCCGATGG
Organism: Hordeum marinum; assembly: GCA_022496015.1. Lineage (NCBI taxonomy): Eukaryota > Viridiplantae > Streptophyta > Magnoliopsida > Poales > Poaceae > Hordeum > Hordeum marinum. The sequence continues at coordinate 273,029,351 of CM039674.1, read as the reverse complement.
GATGGGCTCCTGTCTCGTCCCGTGGACGGTCAGAAGCATCAGATAGAGCATTAAATGCGCTTGTCTTGCACCGTCAGTGTTAGGTATGGTAGCACTGTAGCGCTGTACACCTCGTGTACACATTGTACACCGCTGTTGGGATCCCCTTAGTCATATAAAAGGAGGCCCGAGGCATTACGGTAGAGGGACTTTTTCGGACACATGATCCTTCTCTGGCCGATTCTGCATGAGTAGCAGCTTTGTATTGTAGCACTCCTAGAACCTGAGCTAGAACTCATCCAATACAACCAAGCAGGAGTAGGGTTTTACGCATCTTTGCATCCCGAACCTGGGTAAAATCCCGTGTGTTAGTCATCAGATCTGCTCTCTGTGCGAGCCTTCTTCCCCGCCGAAACGTAAAGGGGTCCTCCGATCCCATAGAAGTTCCAGAGTCAACTCTCACCGGCAAGGAAACAAATCAAGAATGGATCATGTATTTTGATGGTGCTTTCTCGCTGCAAGGCACTGGTGCTGGAGTGCTGCTTGTCGCACCCACCGGAAAGCACCTCAAATATGTGATTCGGATGCACTTTCCCTGAGAGAGGTCAACGAACAATACTGCAAAATAAGAAGGGTTGCTTGCTGGTCTCACGATCGTGGTAGACCTTGGGATTAAGAAACTTATTGTCAAGGGTGATTCTCAGCTTGTCGTCAAGCAAGTGAATAAGGATTATCAGAGTCCATTGATGGAAGCTTATGCAGATGAAGTGAGAAAGTTGGAAGAACATTTTGATGGTCTGCAAATGGAGCATGTTCTACGTGCAGGGAACAGTGTTGCTGATGGCCTATCAAAGTGTGCTGCCCTTAAGCTGCCTGTGGAACTAGGAACTTTTGTGCTCCGATTGACTCAACCATCCATGACACCATCAATTGCACAAGATAAAATAAGAAAGCTGAGTTCCGACAAGTATTTCCCGACAGAGCTCCCAAGAGCAGGCGGCGAGGAAGTTGCCGGGAATGAAGCCAGGCTTGCCGGTGAGCGTCGCGCTCCGGCAGGGCCTCATGCTCTTGCCGTGGAAGAACACGCTCCAGCCAAGCTTGCCGGGGGGCAACGGGCTTCGGCAGGGCCTTGAGCCCTTGCCGTTGAGACAAATGCTTCCTCGGCAGAGGATATGCCTTTAGTCCTTGTTGTCGAGCCCCAGGCTCCAGCATGGTCACAACACATCGTCCATTTCCTTCAAACATGAGAACTCCCTAGGGAACAAGAAGAAGCAGAGAAAGTAGCTCACCGGTCTAAAATGTACCAGTTCATGGACAACGTCCTGTACAGAAAGAGGGCGAATGGTGTGAAACTCAAGTGCATTTCTTGGGAAGAAGGACTGGAGCTGTTGGCGGAGATACATGGAGGCATATGTGGCTCCCACATAGTATCAAGAGCGCTTGCCGGTAAGGCATTCCAGCAAGGTTTCTTTTGGCCCACTGCCCTCCAGGATGCAACTGCGCTAGTAACCAAGTGTGAAGCATGCCAGTTTCATTCGAAGAAATTGCATCAACCAGCTCAAGCTCTTCAGACAATCTCTCTCTCCTGGCCATTTTCAGTCTGGGGGCTCGACATCTTGGGTCCTTTTCCCTGTGCTACCAGGGGCTTTGAGTACTTGTACGTCGCAGTCGACAAGTTCACAAAGTGGCCAGAAGTGGAAGAAGTGATAAAGGTGACAACACAGTCAGCCGTCAACTTCTTCAAAGGACTAGTCTGCAGCTTTGGTGTTCCTAATAGGATCATCACCGACAATGGCACACAGTTCACGAGCTGCACCTTCATGCAGTATGTCCAAGACCTTGGCGGCAAAATCTGTTTTGCTTTTGTTGCCCACCCAAGGAGCAATGGCCAAGCAGAAACGGCGAATGCTGAAGTGCTGCGAGGGCTTAAAACAAGAACTTTCGACAAGCTGCGCAAGTGCGGAAGGCGCTGGATTGATGAGTTGCCGGTGGTTCTTTGGTCGATCAGGACGACTCCAAATCGAGCTACCGGCCAGACACCCTTGTCCCTAGTATATGGGGAAGAAGTAGTTATCCCCATGGAACTCATATGCGGGTCACCTCGAGTGCTCGCATATGATGAGCTTGACCAAGAGCAGTTGCGGCAAGATGACTCTATGCTCCTTGAGGAAGATTGTCTTCAGGCTGCTGTGTGAGCTGCGCTGCTACCAGCAAGATTTGCGCCGCTATCATAGCTGCAAAGTTCATGCCCGAAGTCTTGAGGAAGGCGACCTTGTTCTTCGGCGTGTTCAGTCCACCAAGAATTCCAGCAAGTTGATGCCAAAGTGGAAAGGCCCTTATCGGGTAGTGCGAGTCAACAGGCCTGGCGCAGTCCGGCTGGAGACCGAGGATGACATCCCAGTGAGCAACTCCTGGAATATCGAACATCTTCATAAGTTCTACCCATAAGGTGCGGTTTCCGGGTCTCCCGGCAACCACCTTTTGTACAAGTCTTGCCGCCAGAGCATGTAATCCTTTTTACAAAGTCAGGCACAAACCCTATGCATAGTCAAATAAAGCTAAGTGTTCTACAAATCTTGTTGATTCTCATGTTTACTTATGTACATGTTTGTCTGAGATATTGTATTGCGCTTACTACCGGCAAGAGCGAACGGACCGCCAAGGTTCCATATCCCTATTTTCTCTTCTTTCTTTTTCTCAAAGGACAGAAGGTAACCTTGCGTGCAGCTTTGCCGGGGGGATGGTGGTATGGATACCGACATTCGACGTTCAAGGAAAACTTCTTGCCGGGAGGAATACGACAACAAAAAGCTAAGTTGCATAAACTTTAAAGCATTTTTTTGTTATTCTCCTTGAACGATTTCGACTTTTTGTATGGAAAACCTACACGCGAAGGAACCTTGTCATAATCGGTCGCGCCCTTACTCTGTTTCGAGTCCGCTCAACAGCTTAAGTGGCTACACTAAAAATGTCAAGGTAACCTTGTCATGATTAGTCGCGCCCTTACTCTGTTTCAAGTCCACTCAACAGCTTAAGTGGCTGCATTGAAAATTTTAAGGTGTCTTGCTGGTAGCAGCACCGCGAGCAGGCTGCTAAGGATCTGCTCCTCAAAGTGCTCGCAGCAGGGCTGCGTGCGCCGACAAGTTTCCAATAAAGCGTAGGGAAAATACCGTGCAAAGAGGAATCTAACGAGGAGAATAATATGCAGTCACTCGGTTAGGGTGAAATTTACATGAGATGTCCCCTCTTCCTAAGTACATCTTTATTTGACTTTCTCCCCTAGGGGAGATTGCAAGAAGAAAAAGATAGGAGGAGGAGGCAGATGGCAAGGAGAAAAAGATGGCAAGGGGCCTCGATGGGAGCATGGCCCCCCTGGGCCAGCATTGCATAGAGGAGAAGGCAAGCACTGCATGGGCGAGAGGGGGGGAAGAAGCTGATGTCAACAGGCCTATCGGAAGATCCATATGGAAGATGAGGCAGCACCTGGAACAAGGACCCCCGGCAGGATCGTCCTACCGAGGAAGAAGAGAGGCCCAAGGTTGACGGTGATGGTGCGGCCGACTGTCAGTCCAAGTCCAGGTCGTCGTATTCCGACTTGACGACCTGAAGACCAGACTCATTGTCGTCGTCTTCACCACTGTCCTCCTCATCACTATCACTCGAGGAGGGACCTTTGGCTCCGCTCGAGCTCTCTTCGCAGCAGCTGAGACGGACTCCTGAGCACCCATAAATCTGCACGGAGAGTAGATCGGCCTCCGTCATTTTGAAACGAAGGACGTGCCCATCCTAGAGGTTGTGGGCACGGGCGAAGGTTTTCCAACCGCACCTGAAGAACATGACGCGCCTCTCCGGATACTCGACGTCCACCCGTGTGGCACCATTGCAGCAGTCATGCGCCCGCAGCCACAAAACGGGCAGCTCGTCGTCCTCCATCGCCCTGGCAAAAGGGTGAGGCAGGCGCAAATGACTCCTAAGGGGACCACGCAGTTTGAGGATGAACTCCAATGTTGTCCCCTCGACGTGGGTATCTTCGAGGAAGGGGCCCGGCGTCGGAGGGAGAGATGGAGTAGCTGTAGGATCGAAAGTAGGTCTAGAGGGGGGGTGATTAGACTACTTGACCAAATAAAATCTACCTTTTTCGCAATTTTAATTCTTGGCAGATTTTAGCATTCATAGTATGTCACGTACACCCTACAAATGCATGTCTAAGAGTATATCAGCGGAAAGTAAATGCATTGCACATGTAAGTAAAGAGAGGGTAAGGAAAGCAAACACAATTGGTGACACGATGATTTTCCCCGTGGTTCCGATAGGTGGTTCTATCGTACGTCCATGTTCATGGAGTCTTCAACCCATAGAGGGTAACGGACGCGAGTCCACGGAGGGCTCTACCCATGGAGGGTTCCACGAAGAAGCAACCTTGACTATACCATGACGGCCTACATCCACGGAGGACTAGCCTTACTCGGGGTAGATCTTCAAGAAGTAGGCGATTTCCTTGCCCTTACAAAATTCTTGGTTCACTCCACAACATGCAGTAGGAGGCTCCCAAGCGACACCTAACCAATCTAGGAGGCACCACCCTCCAAAAGGTAATAGGCTCGGTAATGTCGATGAACTCCTTGCTCTGGTGCTTCAAGATGATAGACTCCTCAACACACAATCACTCTCTCACAGATATGGCCTGGTAGAAGAGATTGGATTGGTGGAAAGCAACTTGGGGAGACTAGAAATCAAGATCCATATGGTTGGAGTGGAAAATCTTGATCTCAACACAAGGGTAGGTGGTTCTCTCTCAGAAAACTGATAGGATAGGTATGGAATGGTTCTGAGTGCTTCTCTTTCGAGTAGGTGGTGGTGAAGGGGTATATATAGGCATCCCCAAAAAACCAACCATTACACACAAAATGACCAACTCGGTGACACCGATGTGTTAATATCGGTGGTACCGAAGTGACCAAAAGGTGTCAACTTTTGAATGTCGGTGAGACCGATATAGGAATCTCGGTTGCACCGATAAGGTCACCAACGGTCGGAATGCCCATTTTCGGTGACGCCGATTCAACAATCTCAAAGGGACCGAAACTGTGAACTTATGGAACAGAAAGTTGGCATCCCAACTCGGTGGCACCGAAAGCAGTTTCGTTTGTACCAAAAGGTTAGGGTTCGGTTGAGTCTGTCTATGGTTTGGAATCGGTGGCACCGAATGTGGAATGTTGTTTGCACCAATTTTGAGTGTTTGGCTTAGGACAGACTTTGGTGGGAGAGTTTGTGGGTGTCTTTGGTGACTATCACTTGTGCATGTATGAGCATTTTGTTCACCAACAAAACTTTACCCCCTTTTAATATTATTGGCTTTCCTATGGACTCAAGGTGATTTCTCACAAATATAAAATGTAGAGTCCTCTTGCTTGAAGCTTTGCCAACCTATTTCCTTGCATCTTGGGGTGTTCCACAATCTCTTTGCCAAGCCATCATTGAACTTCTCCTGAAATATACTTGATGGAAACATTAGTTCAATGACTTATATGTTGTTATGAATTACCAAAACCATCAAGGTAGCAAATGTGCTTTCAGCAACACTCTGCCTCCCTCGGCCTCGGCCCCCATGACGACTACGGCCTCTCGTGTTTCTCCCGCCACAAGCACCCGGGTCACCCTCCGCCTCTACAGTGGAAGCAGTGGCATGATCTAGAAGAGAACTCCTCCTTGGTGTGGAGGACGGTGGCCGCCCCCGCCCTTATTCATGGCTAAGGGCGGGCTCCACTCAAGGTTTGCAAGAGGTGGAAGGGCGAGCTGTGGAGGTTCGTGCTTTATGAGGAAAGAAGGATGGATGAGCATCGCCCTCGCTACCCCTCAATTTATAGGGGGAAGCGCGGGGGGGGGGGGCTCTCCCTCTCTATAAGAGTCGCCGCCCACCTCCTCCAATAGCGTCGCCCACGATCACAGGGCGAATAGGTAACCGCCCCGTTGCTCCAATCCACGGCGTTGAAGTTTCTGCCATGGCCAGGACTTTAAGTCATGGGTGCCCGTTGCCCGCTCCCCACTATGCATGCGGCATGCGTGGCGGAAACGGCCTGACGCAGCAATTGAAATAATTAATACCGCTCTGCGCATGTATCCCACGATGTGCGCAAGATGGGCATCGTGTAGGGAGGCGCAGTAAGCGGAATGATTACAGTAGTTAATCCTTAACACGCGTGCCCGTGCATTGTTTGGGCCTAGCCCAACAACGCCTCGCACCGTGTATGGCCTAGGCCCGAGGGATCCTGTCGCTGTACTAAAGTATGGGCGTTTTAATACCCCGTACTTGTGCACACACAGTTGTAGCCCTACCAGTGGCAAGGCCTGTCCGGGAGCAACTGAGCGCAAATACAGCGACATCAAGAAAGCATTCAAGCCAACAATCAGGACCGAAGACCGAAGGCTGGGACCCTGGCAAGATCTTGCTTGGATGGCCTACGGAGACCCGGCAAGAAGTGCCCCCGGCAAGGCCTCGCCATCCTTACCATTACAGAGGCTAGGTGTCGTCGCACCTAGGTACGTGTCGAGACGCTAGGGATGGAGGAGGCTAAGCGGTGCCGATGGGATGGGATCCTGTCCCGCCCCATTGACGGTCAGAAGCACCAGACACAACATTAAATGCGCATGTCTTGCATCGTCAATGTTAGGTATGATAGCATTGTAGCGTTGTACACCTCGTGTACGCACTGTACGCCGCTTTTGGGATCCCCTTAGTCATATAAAAGGAGGCTCATGGCGTTACAGTAAAGGGACTTTTTCGGACACATGATCCTTCTCTGGCCGATTCTGCATGAGTAGCAGCTGTGTATTATAGCGCTCCCAAAACCTGAGCTAGAACTCATCCAATACAACCAAGCAGGAGTAGGGTTTTACGCATCTTTGTGGCCCGAACTTGGGTAAAATCCCGCCTGTTAGTCATCAGATCTGCTCTCTGTGCGAGCCTTCTTCCTTGCCGAACCGTAAAGGGATCCTCCGATCCCATAGGTGTCATTTCCTAGACAGTGTAGGTGTGCTAGCACAGCTCTTACAAACCATAGTTGAAGCTTTAGCATGTTCCTTTATTCTAACATGGAAATGTTGTCTTTCAATATAAGTAGTGGGAATAATAGGATCAACATTATAAGTAATAGTTTTCTCTTCAACTTTAATAGGTTCAACTACTTTCACTTCATTGGGTAGATGACATTTAAATCTCCTTAGGGAGATCAACATGAGCAGCAAAAGATTCACAAAAAGAAGCTACTATCTCAGAGTCAAGTCCATATTTAGTGCTAAATTCACGAAAAGCATCGGTGTGTACGAAGGATTTAACACAATCAAACTTAAGGTTCATACCTGACTCCTTACCTTCATAGAGTTCCCAATCTTCAGAGTTGTGTTTAATTCTTTCCAATAAATCCCATTTGAAGTCAATATCTTTCTTCATATAGGAACCAACACAAGAAGTATCGAGCATGGATTGATCATTATGAGAAAGCCGACCATAAAAATTCCGAATAATAGTTCTCTCGACAGCTCATGATTGGGGCATGAATATAACATTGACTTAAGCCTCCCCCAAGCTTGAGCGATTCTTTCTCCTTCGTGAGGACAAAAATTATAAATATAATTCCAATCACAATGAACTAGATGCATAGGCTAGACCTTTTGATGAAATTCCATTTTCAATCGGTTGTAGCTCCATGATCCAATATCATCACATAGCCTATACCATGTCAATGCCTTCTCCTCCAAATATAAAGGAAGGACCTTATTCTTGATGTTATCCTCGGGCAGACCTGCAAGCTTAAATAATCCACAAACTTCATCCACATAGATTAGATGCAAATCAGGATGTAGTTCCTGCATAAGGATTAGCTAGCAGTTTCTCTATCATACCCGAAGGAATTTCATAATAAATATTTTTAGTAGGTTCAGTAGGTTGAGGGACAACTCGTTATGTTTCCGATCAAGGTGATGATACCCTGAACAAGCCCCTCAAATGATTACTTTCCATAGTAACAAGTGATAGTAAATTTGAGCACACTGTATAAATTTTTTCCTTACCAGATTCCACTTACCAAAGGCGCTTCACTCCCCAGCAACGGCATCAGAAAAGAGTCTTGATGACCCACAAGTATAGGGGATCTATCGTAGTCCTTTCAATAAAGAGTGTCGAACCCAACATGGAGCAGAAGGAAATGACAAGCAGTTTCTAGTACGGTATTCACTCCAAGCACTGAAATTATCGGTAACAAATTGTTTTGTGATAAGATAATTTGTAGCGAGTAACAAGTAACAAGTGTAGCGAAGGTGCAGCAAGGTATCCCAATCCTTTTTGTAGCCAAGGACAGGCCTGGAAAAACTCTTATATAAAGCAAAGCACTCCCAAGGACACATAGGAATTTCTGTCAAGCTAGTTTTCATCATGCTCATTTGATTCGCGTTCGTTACTTTGATAATTTGATATGTGGGTGGACTAGTGCTTGGGTGCTGACCTTACTTGGACAAACCTCCCACTTTTGAAGCATCCACAACTACAAAAGAAGAATTAAGATAAATCTAACCATATCATGAAACATGTGGATCCAAATCAGCCCCTTACAAAGCAACGCATAAACTAGGGTTTGAGCTTCTGTCACTCTAGTAACCCATCATCTACTTATTAATTCCCAATGCCTTCCTCTGGGCCCAAATAATGGTGAAGTGTTATGTAGTCAACGTTCACATAACACCACTAGAAGAGAGACAACATTTATCTCATCAAAATATCGAACGAATACCAAATTCACATGATTACTTATAACAAGACTTATCCCATGTCCTCAGGAACAAACATAACTACTCACGAAACATGTTCATGTTCATAATTAGAGGAGTATTAATTATCATAAAGGATCTGAACATATGATATTCCACCAAGTAAACCAACTAGCATCAACTACAAGGAGTAATCAACACTACTTGCAACCCACAAGTACCAATCTAAGGTTTGAGACAAAGATCGGATACAAGAGATGAACTAGGGTTTGGACAGGAGATGATGCTGGTGAAGATGTTGATGGATATTGACCCCCTCTCGATGGCAGGATCTTTGGTGATGATGATGGCTTCGATTTCCCCCTATGAAAGGGAAGTTTCCCAAGCAGAATAACCCTATCGGAGCTCTAGATTGGTTCTGTCCAAGTTCCGCCCCGAGACGGTGGCGCTTCATCCCGAAAGCTTCATTCTGGGTTTTTTAGGTCAAAACCCTCCATATAGCAGAAGATGGGTGCCGGGGGCCTACCAGGTGGGTCACAAGCCTGCTAGGCGCGACCAGGGGGTGGCCGCGCCTGGCAGCCTTGCCACCTCCTGGTGCCCCCCCTTAGGTATCTATTTTGCCCAATATTTTTTATATATTACAAAATAATTCTTCGTAAATTTTCAGGACTTTTGGAGTTGTGCAGAATAGGTATCTCAGATTTGCTCCTTTTCTAGTCTAGAATTCCAGCTGCCGGCATTCTCCCTCTTCATGTAAACCTTGTAAAATAAGAGAGAAAAGGCATAAGTATTGTACCATAACATGTAATAACAGCCCATCATGCAATAAATATCAATATAAAAGCATGATGCAAAATGGATGTATCACACCCAACGCTATAAAGGGGTTGTCAATCCCTTCACGGTTATTTGCAAGGATTATATCTAATAGAGATAGGTGTGAACGAGTAAAAGATAAATAAATTGTAGCATGGCATTTTTCATATTTTTGGTTTATAGATCTGAAATAAATTATGGAAAGTAGAGCCGGGAGCCATAGGTTTCACTAGAGGCTTCTCTCTTTAAGGAAAGTATCACGATGGGTAAACAAATTACTGTCAAGCAATTGATAGAAAAGCGAATAATCATGTAGATATCCAAGGCAATGATCATGCATATAGGAATCACATCCGTGTCAAGTAGCCCGAAACAATTCTGCATCTACTACTATTACTCCACACATCTACCGACTCCTGCCTGCATCTAGAGTATTAAGTTCATGAAGAACAGAGTAATGCATTAGGTAAGATGACATGATGTAGAGGGATAAACTCAAGCAATATGATGAAAACCCCATCTTGTTACCCTTGATGGAAACAATACAATACGTGCCTTGCTACCCCTACTTTGTTGTTGGGTGAGGACACCACAAGATTTAACCCAAAACTAAGCACTTCTCCCATTGCAAGAATTACCAATCTAGTTGGCCAAACCAAACCAATAACTCGAAGAGGCTTGCAAAGATATGAAATCATGCATATAAGAATTCAGAGAAGATTCAAATAAGATTCATGGATACTCTGAACATAAACCCACAATTCATCGACTCTTGACAAACACAACTCAAAAGAGTATTACATCGGATAGATCTCCATGAAGATCATGAAGAACATGGTATTGAAGATCAAAGAGAGAGAAGAAGCCATCTAGCTACTAGCTATGGACCCGTAGGTCTATGGTGGACTACTCATGCATCATCGGAGGGGAAATGGAGTTGATGTAGATGCCCTCTATGATTGGATCCCCCTCTGGCAGATTACCAAAAAAGGCTCGAAAATTGGATCTCTCGTGAACGGAGGATTCTGGCGACAGAGAAGTATTTGTGTGGCTCTTTTTGGTGTTGGGGGACTATTTGGGTATTTATAGGACGAAGAATAGGGATAGGAGACCTGCCAGGAGATGGCAAGCCTGCCAGGCGCTGCTTGGGGGTGGCCCCGCCTATAGGTCTTGTGATCTCCTGGCAGATTCCCTGCCTTGCACTCCAAGCATAGTGGAATTGTATCCTTCCATAAAAATCATTCTGAAGATTTTATTCCGTTTAGACTCTGTTTAATATTCCATATCTGCAAAACTAAAAAACAAGGAAAAATAGAAACTGGCACTAGGCTCTAGATTAATAGGTTAGTCCCAAAAATAATATAAAATAGCACATTAATGCATATAAAACATCCAAAACAGATAAGCATGTCATCATAAAAAATTATATATATGTTGGAGACTTATCAGCATCCCCAAGCTTAATTCCTGCTCGTCCTCGAGTAGGTAAATGATAAAAACATTTTTTTTGATGTGGAGTGCTACCTAACATATTTATCCATGTAATATTATCTATTGTGGCATGAATATTCAGATCCATTAGACTCAAAACAAAAGCTTAATATTGATATAGAACAATAACATTTCAAGCATACTAGCAAAGCAATTGTATCTCTTCAAAATATAATGGCGAAAGAAAGTTGTTCCTACAATATCATATGGTCTGGCTATGGTCCATCTTCCCCACACAAAGTATTTATATCATGCACAACCCCGATGACAAGTCAAGCAATTGTTTCACACTTATTATGTTCTCAAACTTTTTCAACTCTCACGCAATACATGAGCGTGAGTCATGGATATAGCACTATAGGTGGAATAGAATATGATGGAGGTTGTCAAGGAAAGGAGAAGATAGTCTCACATCTACTAGGTGTATCAACAGGCTATGGAGATGCCCATCAATAGATATCAATGTGAGAGAGTAGGGATGGCCATGAAACATATGCACTTAGAGCTATAAGTGTATGAAAGCTCAAAAGGAAACTAAGTGGACGTGCAACAAGAAGAAAAATTCCACTGGTTATATGAAAGTGACAAGATAGGAGACTCTCTACAATGAAGATCATGGTGCTACTTTGAAGCACAATTGTGGAAAAAGATAGTAGCAATGTCCCTTCTCTCTTTTCTCTCATTTTTTGGTGGGCATCTAAGGCCTCTTTTATTTGTCATTTTTTTATTTGGGCTTCGTTGGCCTCTTTTATTTTTCATAAAGTCCGTAATCTCATCCCCACTTGTGAGGGAATCATAGTTTCCATCATCCTTTCCTCACATGGGACATGCTCTAATAATAATAATCATCACACTTTTATTTACTTACAACTCAAATGAAAATTACAACTCAATACCTAGAACAAAATATGATTCTATAGGCAATATGAAAGTGGTGGTGCATGTCATGACAAAAGGAAACGATGGAAGTTGCATGGCAATATATCTCAGAATGGCTATGGAAATGCCATAATGGGTAGATATGGTGGCTGTTTTGAGGAAGGTATATGGTGGCTATTTTGAGGAAGGTTTATGGTGGCCGTTTTGAGGAAGGTATATGGTGGCTGTTTTTGAGGAAAGTCGATTTGTTGTACCGGCGAAAGTTGCACGGTACTAGAGAGGCTAGCAAAGGTGGAAGGGTGAGAGTGCGTATAATCCATGGACTCAACATTAGTCGTAAAGAACTCACATACTTATTGAAAAATTCTATTAATCATCGAAGCAAAGTATTAGACGCATGCTCCTAGGGGAGAGGTTGGTAGGAGTTAACCATCGCGCACTCCCGACCCTCACACAAAGGTCGACAATCTATAAACAAATCATGCTCCGACTTCCTTACATAACGGTTCACCATACGTGCATTCTACGAGAATCACAAACCTTTACAAGTATTTTTACCAAATCACAATTACTTCCTAACATTACTCTTAACATTACCATCTTTATTTCTAAAAATTTATGCAAGGAATCAAACTTCTCAAAAATACTCAATGCACTTAATATGGAAGTTTTTATTATATCCCTTTTGAATGCCTATCATATTAGGACTAAATTCATAACCTAGGCCAATTACCATGCTGTTTAAAGACTCAAAATAATATAAGTGAGTTACAAGAGTTCAATTATTTCTATAAAACGCAAATACCATCATGCTCTAAATAATATAAGTGAAGCACATAGAGCAAAATTGCCTATCTCAAAAGATATAAGTGAAGCACATATAGTATTCTAATAAATTCATGATTCAGCGTGTCTATCTTAAAATATATGTGCACCGAGGATGATTGTGGAAAACTAAAAAGCAAATACACATATCATACAAGACGCTCCAAGAAAAACACATATCATGTGGTGAATAAAAATATAGCCTCAAGTAAATTTACCGATGGATTGAAGACGAAAGAGGGGATGCCTTCCGGAGCATCCCCACGACTAGGCTCTTTGGCATCCTTGAATATGACTTGGGGTTCCTTGGGAATCCCTAAGCTTAGGGTTTTGCCACTCTTTATTCCATAGTCCATCAAATCTTTACCCAAAACTTGAAAACTTCACAACACAAAACTTAACAGAAAACTCGTGAGATCCGTTAGTATAAGAAAATAAATCACCACTTTAGGTACTATTGTCAACTCATTATTTATTAATATTGATGTAATACCTACTGCATTCTAACTTCCCCATGGTTCATACCTCACGATACAACCCATAGATTCATCAAAATAGGTAAACAACTCAAAGAAAATAGAATCTATCAAAAACAGAACAATATGTAGCAATCTAAAAACTTCGTATACTTATGTAACTCAAAAACATCTAAAACATTGGTACAACCTGGGAAATTTATATTTCAATCTTGTGTAAAAAATTTAGACTCATTCGACGTTCTAAAAGTTTTAGAAAATTCCTGGACTGAGCGCAAAAGTTTCTGTTTATCAGCAAGATCAAATCAGCAACCACCATAGATCACCCCAAAGGTTTTACTTGGCTCAAACACTAACGAAAACACCAAAACACAATTACTACAAAAGTAATAATGTGGAACACTAAAAAACAGAAGCAAAAAACAGAACACAAAAATAAAATTGGGTTGCCTCCCAACAAACGCTATTGTTTAACGCCCCTAGCTAGGCAAAACGCAATAGATCTAGGTATTGTCATCTTTGTTATACAATTCCTCAATTGCACACTTATAATCCCTAGGAGGCCCGTTGCTCTTATCAATAATAATACTCCTAGGCAAAAAATCAAGAGATTCAATGGTAGCATTGGTTCCTTAATAATATTGAGAAAGTTAGGGTGAATACTTATCATCTTAAGATCTTCATTTCCTTCACTAGAAGATTCACCCTTATTTTTAGGAACATAAACAAAATTGGCAGCCTTAGGAGGGGAAGGAATTGGAGTAGTTTGAACCAAAGCAAGAGCGGATCCCAAGTTTGTAATAATGTCCTCTAGCTTGCCAATTCTAGAGGAATCTTGCTCCAGTTTTCATTAACTATGGGTTCCTTTTCCTTTAGATTTTTTAAGGTAACTCCTACTTTAGATCCATATTGAGTAATGCGATTATGAATATTTTCATCCAAGTTTTCAAGAAGCTCAACTGTAGCAACCTTTTTCCAATAATATCAAGCCTTCGCATCACATGTTCCAGAGTCAAGTTTGTTCCATTAACCATGATTGGGGGTGAACCTACCAAATTATCATAGCGCTATAAGAATCAAAGGTATGGCTTCCCAAAAATTTCCTCCCATGTTGGTATCTAGAACATATCTATTCCAGGGGGAAATACACACATAAATTTTTTGAAGGGGAACGATAGTAGATTGCTTACAAATAGATATTTTCTGAGCATTGCAAATTCTATACCAAGCATCTTTTAGGTTTTCACCCTCCCTTTACTTAAAATTAAGAACTTAATTCTCGGGAGTGCTAGCTATAGTAGTAAGGCTACAAATGAGTTCAAGCAATCCAACACAAGAGCAAACAAAAGGGAAAAAAGGTGAACAAAAAAAAGGTGAATAAAAAGGCAAATCTTTTTGGTATTTTCTGAAAATCGTTTTAGAAGTAGGGGAGAGGAAAACGAGAGGCAAATGGCAAATAATGTAAATGCAAGAGATGAGTTTGTGATGGGTACTTGGTAGGCTTGATGTGTATCATCCCTGGCAACGACGCTAGAAATCCTTCTTGCTACCTCCTGAGCATGCGTTGCTTTTCCCTTGAAGAGGAAAGGGTGATGCAGCAAAGTAGAAAAGTATTTCCCTCAGTTGTGGAGAACCAAGGTATCAATCCAGTAGGAGGAACAAGCAACTCACCAATGGATGAACCTACACAAACAATCAAACTCTTGCACCCAATGCTATAAAGGGGTTGTCAACCCCTTCAAGGTTATTTGCAAGGATTAGATCTGATAGAGATAGATGTGAATGAGTAAAAGATAAATAAATTGCAGCATGGTATTTTTTGTATTTTTGGTTTATAGATCTGAAAATATATTATGGAAAGAAGACCCAGGGGCCATAGGTTTCACTAGAGGCTTCTCTCTTGAAGGAAAGTATCACGGTGGGTAAATAAATTACTGTCAAGCAATTGATAGAAAAGTCAGTAATCATGTAGATATCGAAGGCAATGATCATGCATATAGGCATCATGTCCGTGTCAAGTAGACCGAAACGATTCTGCATCTACTACTATTACTCCACACATCTACCGACTCCTGCCTGCATCTAGAGCATTAGGTTCATGAAGAACAGAGTAACACATTAGGTAAGATGACATGATGTAGAGGGATAAACTCAAGCAATATGATGAAAACCCCATCTTGTTACCCCTGATCGCAACAATACAATACGTGTCTCGCTACTCTCGGCATTCTGGGAATGGGGGTTCCCAGACGTGCCTGCCTGCGGCCCAGGGCATGGCCCACTTCATCAACCAAACGGGGCCAGGCGAGGCCCCACTCAAGACAAGGCCCTCACGAGGAAGAACAACGATAAGCCCCACGAAGTATGGGCCTCCCCAGGCCCCCACCGGAGCGGCGGAGATCTTTATGCAAGGCCCGACATCAGGAGTCAAAGATGATGCAAGGCGAGGACGGGGAGCACCAGTGCGCCAGGCGGCGTAGTTTCCCCTCTCGTGCAATGGGAGCAAAGATGTACGCGGGTTCCCAAAGCACCACCCCGAAGGTTTCCATTCCGGTGCAAGAAGACCGCAATCACCTGCCCTACAGGGCGGATGTCACATTGAGCCCGTCCCTGCGCTGTCGACAGTCACTTTGCAGACGAAGACCGCCTTTGGGCAGGGCGAGCACGAACCCCTATCGCCTTCAAAATTGGACGTTGTGGGATCCCTTCCCGCCATTGCGATAAGGGAAGAGGACCCGGGCCACCGCTATATATAGAGGGGAGGCGGCTTCATAGAGGGGGGGGGGGCGATCCCGATCCGAACTTAGACAAACCCACCAACTCCACCAATCGCGAGGAGTCTCGAACACCACCGAGAGCCCTGAGGAGGCCCGAAAACATTGTACTTGTACATCCACCTCACCTCCGCGAGAGGCAATCCACCAAAGTAGGAGTAGGGTATTACGCTTCGAAGCGGCCCGAACCTGGGTAAACTATCGTGTCCATCTTCTTCCTCTCCATCGTGCGAGTTCCTTCCCGTGTTCACCGTTAGCAAGCTAGGTTGGACGAGGGAGCGGGAGATCTTCGCACAAGCCCCTGTGTTCGAATGTCAAAGGATTTGCAGAGCCCGAAATCCGACATTTGGCGCGCCAGGTAGGGGGCTTGTCAAAATCTCCATCAGGTCTCGACCGGCCGACGCTCATTGCACCGATGGCACGAGGACGACGAGTCCATGCAGAGCGGCGAGCCGTCCGCGTAGCACGGATGACGCAGGCGGGCCGGAACGCCCAGCGGCGCCCTACCACCCTGTTTGCGGGCGTCAATACTAGGCGGGTCATTGACAGGCGCTGGGGGCTCTTGCCTTCACCGACCGTACGGCACGCCCCCGTCGCCCAGGCTCTTCCTCGCATTCAGGCCGCGCCGCCGCTCTTCCAAGTTTGTCAAGACCCAACACACAAGCACGTCGCGCTCCTCATGGTGCACGAGCTTCGGTGCCAACGTGCCACCCGCCACCGCCGCACCAGGGAGCCCAGGCGTGCTCTAGAGCGCGACACCGCCGACAACCAAATCCAGGTACCCGCACAATTGGAGGCCACGGCGCCTGGGTCCCGCAGGCGAAATCAAGACATCTACGCCGCCCCGTCCCTTCCAGGGACTTGTCTCAAGCCGCCGGGGGCACGGACCCCGGCCGCGCAAGGAGGGCATGGCTTCACGCTTCTCGGCGCGTTTTCCGGAACCAGGGAGGCTCGACTACGCCTGCACTCAGGGACCCGCGCAACTCGACAACGACCATGTTGCCGCACACCTGGGCCACGGAGGGAGCAACATAGACTACCACAGCAGCAGGAGACACACGTGCGATCTCGCGAGGAACCCCCTGTGGACAGGTACGTGCAACCTCGCGGGGCTGGCCTCGCGAGGATGCCCGACACGGAGATCCTCGCAAGGCACGCCCACGGGCAGGGAGCTACTTCGAGCAGACGTCTGGGTCTGGGGAACGAGGGTCACTCGCTTGGGTATGGAGGGCGGAACATGCGGCCTCGTATCCGGACCAAGAGGCCCCTGCTTGGGGACGAAGGGTGGAACACATGCCCATGTCCTTGGGCCAGACGATCCCAAACTGGAGGCAAAGGGTGGAACATGCACCCCTGTCTCTAGGGTGCGCAACACTCGCCTGGGGACGGAGGGTGGAACACACGCCCATGTCACCAGGACGGGTTTCGCCCGGTCGCCGGCGGGCAAACATGTACTCGTCCATGTCCCCAGGCCTGGCTCGCTCGGCCTGGGAACAGGGCCCAGAGTACTAGCCTGGGAACTCTGGGGTCCCAGCGAGATGCGTTGGGGCAACGCCCGGAGAACTCAGGACCTTCTGCTGGGGCGGGGTCTTCGGCCGAAGAGCGCACGGGGCTTCCCCTATGCTCAAGAGCTTGCCCAAGGCAGCCCACACTTTGCCGCGATGAGCCCGGGGGCAGCGAGTGGGCACCGTGCCTGCGAGGCATGGGGCTCCCTACACACCCCTAGGACCTACATCAACCTGTGACACTCTCACATAATAATGAGCGGGCTGTGCACGCCCCCCCCCCCCCGGGGACACGGAGGGGTCCCTCCCATGCAATGTGGCAGCCACAGCCTGAAGCTGGCGGAGAAGACAACACTGCCCATCAATGGCTATGCCCATACAACGTGGACGCCCTACGCTCAGCGCTATGGGAATACGAAGGTGGGGCAACCCCAAAAAGTCAGACGTGACTGTTTTCTCGCTCTTTTTTGTATTTCAAGTTGCAGCCTTCGATGGCCCTTTTTGTGCGTGAGCTTGTGAGAAGCTCGAAAACTTCGTGATCTTATGTTTTAAAACAAAGGGGTGGGAGCTTTTCTCTTTGCGTTTTCTCATTTTTTGCCAAAATTGAAGTTCTTCCTTTCTGAATGGTGTTTCGCAAGGAGCCGAACGCTCCGCATACCCAGAGGCGCCACAGAGTCGGATATCAAGGTCTTGCCGCCTCAAGGGTGCGCATCTTTTAGCGGTCGACCTCCCCTCGGTGGCTCCGACCATAGCGGTGACGTCAGAGCATGGGGGTCTTCGGAGGCCCCAGGGCCTCCTAAGGCGACACATGCAGGGACGGAATGGGGGATCGCTCGAGAGTCAAAGGGGGCTCCTGAGCAGCATGCCTCAGGAGCCTTACCGGTCATATAGCCACTCGGCCTCTCTAGTGTCATCCTTGGTTTTCGGTCCACATCAGAGGCGTCGGGGCCTCGCCTCGGGAAGTGCGTCCTTTGTTTCCGATCGTATCTAACGGTGGTGGGAAAATGTGCGGGACTGGGACTCGACGACATAGAGCGGTTTGAGCGTCGAAAAAGGGGCCTCCTGAGCAACTTGCCTCGTGTCACACCCTGTGTTTTGCCTCTCATGACTAAGTTAACAAGACTCAAAAATTAGGGCCAATTAAAACTTTTCTGTGCTTGTGATGCTTGGCTTGTGTGTTGATTTGCTTGCTTGTTTGATTGCTTGCTGGTGCTCTATAATTCATAAAACATCCTCATACCCTCAAGAACTCATTTTCTTGATCCCAACTCTTGTCCAATGATCATGCCATGTGAATAGGACTTAAAAGTAATTTTTGAAAAACTTTATTTTGGCCAAAAAGCATTTATTTGAATTAGGTTTTCAAAACCCCTGATTTGAGATTTACACTACAAGTCCCCAAATTGTGTGGATCCTTTTTCCCCAAATGCTTTATTTGGAACCTACTATATATATAACTTCCCAAAAACACCAAATATTATTTTAAAGATTATTTTCATATTTTATTTAAAGGATTTTTTAAGCACAAAAATGGTCTTTTATAGGGAAAATTTATTCAAATGATTTAAAAATATTTGAGAAAATTTAGTAAAACTCAGTGTACATATATTGTCCATATATAGGAGTTTAAACACATGGTCATGTTCAAAATATTGGAAACAACCCTTCAAAACCATTTCTGCCTATTCCAAGCATTTGAAATATTTCTATAAGAAATATTCCCAATTAAATCCAGGAAAATTTAGCGTGTCACAGATGATATATGTGTTCATCTTGCCAAGTTTCATCTCAATCCCAATTGTTTTGGTTCACAAAAATATCCTAAAACCATTCCTGTCCAGAGCCAAATTTGATCAACTTTACATTGTGAAGTTTCTCCTATTGACACCAAACTTTGTGGGCATGTTCTAATTCTGAAATAATGATGTTACACCAAGTTGTGCAATTAGGGGATTAGTTTAGCATGCCTAGATCTACAGAAAACTGATTTTGTTAAATTCTAGGTTTTACAAAGTTTACATTGTGAACTTCCTTAAATCAAGATCAAACTTGGTGATAAAACTTGTTTCTACCTTATATTTGATCCTGGTAAATATCATGGCATGCAGACTCCTTTTACTTGCCCAAATCAACATCAAACACCTTTTGCTAAGTTACCAAACTTGTTGTTTGGGCCCCTTCCACTATTCTCCTTTTTACCAAACTCTTACCTCAACTCTCCCTAGTCACCTTCCACCTCGAGTAAAGGGCCCATGGCCTTAGGTCGCTGATTAGGGGGTGAAAACACCATTTTACCCCTTGGACAGCAGAAAACCACCTCTCTCTCCACCTTCCTCTCATCCTAGTCAGCTCCCAGGGCATCCAATGCCAGATTCCCCTAGTCTAGATCCCCCTTGCCCCCCTAGACATTAGTGGCCGTGCAAAAGACGTCGTTGGCATGCCTTGGCATGCCAAACGGGTGCTCTAGAGCGTGCTACAGTGCGCACCCGCACTGTAGCCGCCGCCCAGTCACCAGCCCCGACAGCCTCGGGCGTCCCCAGCATGTCCCCCGTACCCCCCTCTACATCCGCAACACAGAAGATGGTCGGCCCCTCCTCTCTCTCCTCCTCCTGCGCGTGCCCGGAGGCGCCCAGCTCGGCCAGTGAGCATGCTCACACGCGTGAGGACCCAGCGCTTCCCCGTTCCCTCTATCCTCTTCCCTCGACGTAGTCCTAGTCCATGAAGCCCCCAGACACGACCCGCTCACTTTCGAGGCCTCTGGAGGCATCTGAGCCATGGCCGTAGACCTAGCCTATGGTGCTCCGCGCTGCGGCTACTTAAGGCCTCCCCTAGCCCCCCTCTCTGCTTCCTTTGCCTCTCGTCTCTCCCGTGAACCTCCCGAACCCCTCAGAGAAGCCTCCCATGTCCACCTCCTCTCCCCATGACCAGCGGCACCCTCCGCCATGGTAGACGTCGATCTCGGCCCCGACCTCTCTAGGGCCCGAGGGCAGCCCAAGCGCACGCCCCCCCCCCCCCCCCCCGCTCTAAGCACTCCGGTGGCTGGAGCGTCACCTGAGGTGGCCGGAGCCACCGACCAGACGCCAGCGCGCGCTCGGCCATCTCCTCTGCCTGCCTCCTGTTCGAGCGAGAGGAGGGAGGTGGATCTGACGGGCGAGGCCCGCCTGTAAGCCACACTGGCCTGGGCCCGGTGGTTTAAGTGGAAACAGCCCAAGCTTGCCACCGCTTTCGTACATGGAAGGTGTACTTCATAGAGTACGCCTTTGACGTGGCCTGCGTCTAGCGTGTGGCCGAGCGGTTGGGCCGGCTCGCTGCGCTTCTGTTCTAAGTTACGCGCAGTGCGTAGCTTAGGCCCTTTTGGGTAACTTTATGTTTGGCCCTTTTCTTTTCCACGTAAAACATTAGAAATCCATATTAAATTCATATGACCTCCAATTTTGATGATTCAAATTCCTATAGATCCCAAAAATCAAGATCTATCCAAATATGTGCAATGCACATTTTTTCTGCAAGTCTTCGTGTAGAGTTCAAATTCAAAATTGAAATTGAACTATGAAACACCCCATTTCAAAATTCATAGAGAATCCAAATCAACTCCAAATGGAGTGATTCAAAATTCTAGATGTCCTAAATATCATTCCCTAATTATCTAGGCATGGTTAACATTTTCCCATGCCCCTATTCTGCTTGACCTAATAAATGCTTCCTTTTCCCATTTATTTCCTCTTAGGAAAATCATTAGTACTCCAAATCAAGTGAAACCACTTTCCACATGTTTCTAAAATCATGCCCTATTTGTTGGGTCCATCCACTCCTTTTTACAAAAATATTTTCTGTTGGCATCTTAAAGGATCATCATTTCCATCATTCCCACCATTCAAAACTCCCCCCTTGACCCACATCCACCAAAACCTCCGTGGTTATTTTTCTCATGACCAGAGGAGTCCTAGAAAAATAAAATTTGTATTTATAGAGAACTTTTATTTCTCTGCTTGTTGTGTTGCTTATTGCGGTTGTTTCTGGTGATAGTTGACGAAGTAGATGAAGTGCTCGGTATGGACGAGAAGCGTGTGAAGACCTCGAAGACTTTGCGAAGCCAGGCAAGCAGCCCTTTGACCATGTTAAGAAACTTTTTCATGCATAACATATATCACTTGTTGTTTCGATGATTGATCATGATGTGGTGCTCCCCCTTCGGTGGGGTTCCTCCGATGCTTTTACCGTTGACACTTGCATCGTGCACGACCCTACCACCTTATGAGCGTTATGCGTGTGGGTGTAGATAGGATGCTAATAGATGCTACGCAAGTGGGTTGGTATTTATGCATAGTGATGGAAAGGGAGAAATGATTTCAAAGACTTCTCAAAAAACCTGTCGGGTGCCACTAATGCGCGAGGGAGATGATGATGAGTTGGGTGACCACTTGAGAAAGAAGTGGTGTACAGGAGCAAGTGAGTGTGTGTGGTTTTTTGAAAACGGATTGGTGTAAGTTGCGATCGTTATTCCAACCTTACATGTACAACCACGATACCCCTTATGGGACGGGGCTTTGTTGATTACTATGGATGGTGCTAGCAGGGAGCCCGCATTCCTAGTGGCAAGAGTGAAGTGGTCACTCTTGAGACGGGGTCGTCCCGGAAGTGGAAGACCATGCGATGTCTTTACAGGCACCGCGCACACCTTGTGTGCCCTCATGGATGATACGTGTGATGTATATCATGAGGGATGGCACCAACGAGTGGACTCTTTGTTTAGTATCACCATGGGAAAGACATTGTTCGGGTGCTTACCTCGGGTATCTGATGTACCGTGAGTCGTGGATGACACGAAAGTTCCCCGAGTCTTGTGGGTAAAGTGTGCAACCTCTGCAAAGTGTAAAACTATTCGAATAGCCGTGTCCGCGGTCAAGGACAGTTGGATGACCGCTCTTGTGATACGTCCAGTGTTCTCTAAACTTGGTGTGTGTGTGTGTGGTGACAAGGATGATACTTGAGTCGAGTCAGATGACTTGGCATGATGACTGAACATGAGATGTTTAGACGGTACATGAGACAAGTCTGAGGACTTGGTGTGATGGTTGAACATGAGACATCCAACCCCCTGCTTATGATGATGACTGTGACGTGTTCTTATGAACACCTGTCCATGGTTGATGCATGCTTACTTAAGTTACTTGATCATGTCATTGCACTCAAAACTAGCTTTCTGCAAAACTTACCTATTAGTGCTATATCATGCATTGTCATTGCCTTGTTCCAAACATGGGTTGCTTGCGAGTACATTCAAAGTACTCATTGGCTTGCCACTGGTTATTTTATTGGCCAGGCATGAAAGATCAGGTTATGATGAAGATTACCTTGGTGACGGACGTGTGAGCTAGGACACTTCCTAGTCAGAATGCCTCTAGGGTTAAGGCAGATGGCATGGGTTCATGCTATCGTTGAAGATTTCCGCTGCAATCATATGAAGACTTGGCCCTAAGGGCCATATCCGAGTAAAACGGTACGTAATGGATGTAAGACTCTTGTTATTTAGTTTTTGTGTGTTCAGTGAGCATTGATCTATGGGATCACTGTGCATGTACAATAGGTGATCACGACTTATGAGTCGGGGTCCCCACACCTCGGGAGCCTGACCGGTCATAATGCCACTCGACTTCCTGGTGTCGTCCATGGTTTCCGGTCGGCATCAGGAGTACCGGGGCCTCGCCTCATGAAGTACGTCATCTCCGGTTGTACCTAGCGATGGTGGGGAAATGTGTGGGACTGGGACCTACAAACATAGAGTGCCGAAAGGGCCCCCAAACTGTCCCACGATCAAGGGACAAGCACCTCAGATGGAACCACGGGTGCGAGTTAAATCGTCGCCACCCCATAGGTGCTACAACCAGATTGGCAACAACCCCGATCGAAAGGAGCACGACGCGCACACCTCAGCATCAGGGAACATGTTTAAAGGTACTATCAAAATACATCGAAGTTGCCACTAGGCCGCATGCATAACCCTGTCAAGAACACAACAAGGCCACTCAAGGGAGGCACACTATTGCCATAACTCTCATCGCTGCCATCCGACGTTGGCCCCGCGCATCCTTTCTCAAGAACGACCCTCTGCTTCGTCAGGAGAAAGCTCCTCCACCAGGTCGTCCACATGCTCCCTAACCCAATCAGCGAGGGCAGCGCAGGTCACCTCAGGCATGGGACCAAGCACTGCCTAGAAATTGAAGTGCGGGTCGAGACGAAGAAGGTGGAAGAAGATGTTGGTGGCCGCCCGCTCGAGTAAATCATGACTTTTCTCCTCCACCAGCGCGGGTCTTCTCTGCACCCCCTCAAGGCACTCCACGACCCTGGAAAAGAAGCCCAGGTACCCTGACGTCGTCTGGAACCAAGGGGCTCAAGACGCTCTCGCCGCATATATCGTCCAAGGCCTGCCTGGCCCTCAGCTCGAGGCATTGGAACATCTGGGAGCGCATGTGCTGGAGGCCGCGAGCACGGATCGCCTCGTCCGAAGTCTCCTTCGCCAGGGAAGCAACGCCCTTCACTTGTTTATAAAGAAAAGCTAGCTCAGCCTTGGCAGCCGCCTGGACGTCCATGGCGGCTCGCCGGCGCCCTTCCTCTTGCCCTAACTCCTTCTTGAGGTCGTCAACTTCGCCTTTCAGGAGGTCACGCCTCTTGCAGAAACGAGATTCCTAGAGATCCAGCTTCACGCGATAATCCTGGAGAAGCGAACGCCGAGCCTCTACCACCTTGTCGTCGACCTCCTCTTGTAACCTTGCCTCACGGGAGGCAAGGGAATCCTCAGCAAGCGACGCCTGTCGCTCCCTCACCTCTAGCTTCTCCTACTCCAGGCTCTGCTCCAATGATTCCAGTGCCAACGAGTCGACGGGCCCTAGGGGGCTCACGGTGGTAGGGAGAGACTCAGCCGGCAGGCCCACAAGTGTGGCCCTCTGTAGCTGGATCTGCCCTTCAAGGTCGGCATTGAGGGCTAGGAGCTCCTTGAGGCGATCCTCGGAGGCCCTATGCTGATAGTCAGCCTCCTGGGCCTTGGCAAGGGCGCGTTCGCAGGCCTCCACTGTGGCGGCAAGGGATCCATCTACCTTCGTGCGGGCGCACTCGCGCTACAGACAACCCAGCTTCATGGCAACCTCAAGCTGGCGCCACCCCAGCACAAGGCGCTGGTGCTCCTTCTCCAAGCGGGCGTCATTGTTGGCAAGCCCCACCCCATGACATCGAAGCGCGTCCGCCGCGGTATGGAGAAAACCCCATGGCGAGGTGCTCACGTCTCTAGCAAGCTCAAGCGGCTAACTAGGACTCCTGGCTCCTCCAGGGCGAGCGGGGGAGGTGCGTGAGGGCCCCCCAGCCCGAACCTATGCTCGGGGGCTGGGGGCTCACACACAAGCGTCCCGGAGGAAGGGAGCGTCTCCGGGGCCCCATGTCGCTGAGTAAAGGGGGTCCGGGAGAGCGGCACAACACGACCCTGGACGGGACCGCTGGCAGGAGGTGTGGCCCCATCGTGGGGAACCGGAGGCCGCGCGCGAAGAAGACCATGGGGGACTTGTGCCCAGGGCCACCAGGCGTTAGGACAGGCTTAGGCGCTGGCGCCTTGGAGGATTGAACCCCGCGGCGTACGAGAGAAGAAATCGCAAGAGGCTCGGCGGTCGCACGAGCGGGCGACGCCAACCCGCCTGCCCCATCATCAGTGAGAAGCCTGCAGAATAAAGGCTCAGAAGGAAGGCATTGAAAAGAAGAAAGGAGGAGGGTACATGCACTTACCCGTCTATGGCGACCCACTTCCTCTTCACCGGAGCCCAGGGCACCAAGGAGCGGCCGCCCCTGGGCATCTTCCTCTTCCGGCCAACATGAGAGCCCAGGGCGAGGGGCTGGCGACCAATGGTTGATGATCAGGGACAAGGACGGTGACTTTTGCCGATTACTTGCACCGCCCCCGACCTCGGCTCAACCCGGAGCAAGAGTCGGGGCGGCGGGCGGCGAGACACGTCCAACCCCGACCACAGGAGAGGCGGCACGATCCAAGTTCTCGGAGGTCGGAACCCCTGGGAGCAAGGCACCACGAGGACACGCCTCCCCTCGAGGAAGAAGCCCCTGCTCATCGAAGCGCGACATGTTCGCGACGAGGGCTTCCCATACCTTGAAGTTGTACAAGGGGAAGCCATCCCGTGGGAGCTCGTCAGGTTCA
Source organism: Hordeum marinum (assembly GCA_022496015.1). NCBI lineage: Eukaryota > Viridiplantae > Streptophyta > Magnoliopsida > Poales > Poaceae > Hordeum > Hordeum marinum. The sequence goes on along the minus strand of CM039674.1, from coordinate 273,003,649 downwards.
CCAACAGTCAAGCAGCAAAGGAGCTCGTGCAGGACGTCAGGAGAAAGAGCTAAGACCTAGATCCTCGTTGGGTCACGAGGACCTGCGAAGGCCAACATCAGACGGGATTGGCGCTGAAGAGGAGCCATTCGTCGGCGGGTGAATTCCCGCACCACCATCACCATCGTCACGCCCGCCTACTTCAGCCTCGCCGGCGTGGCTAGGACAGGTGCCAGCTCAGGTTCAACAACTTCCTCGTGCTCCCACCCGCGATTTGGCGTTATGGGGGTTGGCAGGGGTCGAAATAGAGCTTCAGCCTCGGTAGTCTCGACATACACCCATTGTCGCTGAAACCCTTCTACCTCCGGGGAGAGTTCAGCGATGAGGGGCCCCCGGGCCGATGCGTCTGCACTTCTCAGGGACACGCAGCCAGAACACTGTTCCTCGGAAGCCAACTCAAGAGAGAAGAAGTGGCGTAACAAGGCCACAGAGGGGAAAACACCAAAAAAGGCCTCACATAGGAACGCGAAGGCCGAGTGGAGAACAAGGGAACCAGGGTCAAGATGGAGCACGTGGATCTGGTAATGCGAAAGCATAGTGGTAAGAAAGCTCGAAAATGGCGGCAACACGCTAGAAAGGAGAGTGTGGATATGAAGGGGAACAGCGGAGGCCGGCATATCGCCATGAGGCCGCGAACCTGGTTAGATCTTGGTGACCCCCCACTCATTGGAGCCGGCCGCGACTACCAGTTGGAATTTCTCCAACCCCTCGAGGTTTACCAACGATGACTGGCCCAGCGCGGGCTGGGGCGTCACTGTGGCGGTCGGATCCCTCAAGCCTCCGCCCTTCACCCCCTCCGGAAACATGGCAAGGAGAGCAAAGGGGGAAACAACATGGTGCACGGGGACTTGGCAGAAAGGGATTGAATTAGAGTCATGTAGGAAGGGAGAGCAGATGGCAGAATTGACGGGAGCTTAAGACGGCTCGGAGGCGAGAGTCAGGTGGCTCGACAAACCTTGCTATGGACGGTCAGGTGTGGAGTAGAAGGGATGATAAGTCTTCGGGCTACCGCATATAAAGCCTGGCCCGCAGGCGATTGGGGCCCATGGCCCTTTGGGCCACCCTCCGGGCTTCGCTCGTAAGCCAGCTCGAGCGTGCCTTGGGCCCGGGGGCTACTGTCGACGTTCTCGGAATGGGGGTACCCAGACTTGCCTGCCAGCGGCCTAGGGCATGGCCCACTTCATTAACCAAATGGGGCCAAGCGAGGCCCCACTCAAGACAAGGCCCTCGCGAGGGCCCTAGCCTCGCGAGGAAGAACAGCAACAAGACCCGTGAAAGATTGGCCTCCCTGGGCCCCCTCCGGAGAGGCGGAGATCTCTATGCAAGGTCTGGCCTCAGGAGTCAAAGATGACGCAAGGCGAGGACAAGCAAGCACCAGTGCGCCAGGCGGCGCAGTTTCCCCTTTCGTGCAAAGGGAGCAAGGACGTACGCGGGTTCCCAAAGCACCACCCCAAAGGTTTCCATTCCGGTGCAAGAAGACCGCAACCACCTGCCCTGCAGGGCGGATGTCATGGTTGAGCCCGTCCCTGCGTTGTCGACAGTCACTTTGCAGACAAAGACCACCTTTGGGCAGGGCGAGCACGAACCCCTGTCGCCCTTCAAAATTGGCCATTGTGGGATCCCTTCCCGCCATTGCGATAAGGGAAGAGGACCCGGGCCACTGCTATATATAGAGGGCAGTCGGCTTTGTAGAGGGGGGGGGGCGATCCCGTTCCGAACTTAGACAAACCCACCAACTCCACCAACCGCGAGGAGTCTCGAACACCACCGAGAGCCTTGAGGAAGCCCGAGAACATTGTACTTGTTCATCCACCTCACCTCCGCTAGAGACAATCCACCAAAGCAGGAGTAGGGTATTACGCATCACAGCGGCCCGAACCTGGGTAAACTATCGTGTCCATCTTCTTCCTCGCCATCGTGCGAGTTCCTTCTCGTGTTCATCGTGTAGCGAGCTAGGTTGGACAAGGCCGCGGAGATCTTCGCACATGCCCCTGTGTTCGAATCTCAAAGGTTTTGTGGAGCCCGAAATCTGACAGCTACCCCTACTTTGTCACTGGGTGAGGACACCACAAGATTGAACCCAAAACTAAGCACTTCTCCCATTGCAAGAATTACCAATCTAGTTGGCCAAACCAAACCAATAACTCGAAGAGACCTGCAAAGATATGAAATCATGCATATAAGAATTCAAAGAAGATACAAATAAGATTCATGGGTAATCTGAACATAAACCCACAATTCATCGGATCTTGAAAAACACACCGCAAAAGAGTATTACATCGGATAGATCTCCATGAAGATCATGAAGAACATGGTATTGAAGATCAAAGAGAGAGAGGAAGCCATCTAGCTACTAGCTATGGACCCGTAGGTCTATGGTGGACTACTCACGCATCATCGGAGGGGTAATGGAGTTGATGTAGATGCCCTCCGTGATCGGATCCCCCTCCGGTAGATTACCGGAAAAGGCTCCAAGATTGGATCTCTCGGAAACGGAGGCTTCTGGCAGCAGAAAAGTATTTGCATGGCTCTTTTTGGTGTTGGGAGAATATTTGGGTATTTATAGGATGAAGAATAGGGTTAGGAGACTCGCCAGGAGATGGCAAGCCTGCCAGGCGTGGTTAGGGGGTGGTCGCGCCTACAGGGCTTGTGATCTCCTTGCAGAGTCCCTGCCTTGCACTCGAAGCTTGGTGGATTTTTTCCTTCCAGAAAAAATCATTCCGAAGATTTTATTCCGTTTGGACTCCATTTAATATTACATATCTGCAAAACTCAAAAACAAGGAAAAAACAGAAACTAGCACTAGGATCTAGATTAATAGGTTAGTCCCAAAAGTAATTTAGAATAGCATAGTAATGCATATAGAACATCCAAAACAGATAATATAATAGCATGCCATCATGAAAAATTATAGAGACGTTGGAGACGTATCACTAAGTTACTACTACTGCTGTCACTATTGCACTTGCTACAAAATCACTACTGCTACTGTTACCGCTACTATTACTGTTACTACTGCTATCAAACTATCATATTACTATGCGGCTAATCACTTTGCTACAGATATTTATCTCCAGGTGTTGTTGAATTGAAAACTCAACTGCTAATACTCTCAAATATTCTTTGGCTCCCCTTGTGTCGAATCTATAAATTTGGGTTGAATACTCTACCCGCGAAAACTGTTGTGATCCCCTACACTTTTGGGTTATCACACCCGACACACATTTCCATTCATCAGGTTGATCATTAACTAGAGAAACTTCACTCAACTCCAACTCAACGATTTGAATTTCCTGTCTGGCCTGCCATGATGGTGGAAGGTGGAATTTGTCCCCAATAGCATCAGTCACAAGCAGATTTCTAACTGAGACATCTTTGATTTTAGCAAACAAAAAGCCTCTTGGGTGTCTCTTAGACAGAATTTCAGGCATCCACAAATCCTTCCAGAACAGGGTGGAGACCACATCCCCAGCCTCAACCCTGATGATGCCTCTGTATATGGGCGACAACTGGGACAGATCACGCCATCAAAAGGAGTCACAAGGTTCCACTGTGTGTGGGACAACATTCTGATAGTACATGGCCCAAATTAAGCTAACTTAGGGTACATAAGTTCTGTTGTAGAACTTGTGTAATTGTTTGAGGAGTAGTCCCTGATTCTAAACTTTCAGAGCGATTATGCCCATACCTTCGCTCTACTTTGGTCTGTGATACGTCTCCAACGTATCTATAATTTTTGATGATGGCATGCTATTATATTGTATGTTTTGGATGTTTTATATGCATTAATATGCTATTCTATATTATTTTTGGGACTAACTTATTAATCTAGAGCCCAATGCCAGTTTTTGTTTTTCCTTGTTTTTGAGTTTTGCAGATATGGAATATTAAATGGAGTCCAAATGGAATAAAATCTTTGGAATGATTTTTTCTGGAAGGAAAGAGATCTACCACACTTGGAGTGCATGCCAGGGCACCTGCCAGGAGGTCACAAGCCAGGGAGGCGCGGCCACCCCCCTCGCCGTGCCTGACAGGCTCGCCACCTCCTGGCAGGTCTCCTAACCCTACTCTTTGTCCTATAAATACCCAAATATTCTCCCAACACCAAAAAGAGTGACGCAAATACTTTTCCGCCGCCAGAAGCCTCTGTTCCCGAGAGATCCAATCTTGGAGCCTTTTCCGGTAATCTGCCGGAGGGGGATCCGATCACGGAGGGCATCTACATCAACTCCATTGCCCCTCCGATGATGTGTGAGTAGTCCACCACAGACCTACGAGTCCATAGCTAGTAGCTAGATGGCTTTTTCTCTCTCTTTGATCTTCAATACCATGTTCTTCATGATCTTCATGGAGATCTATCCGATGTAATACTCTTTTGCAGTGTGTTTGTCAAGATCCGATGAATTGTGGGTCTATGTTCAGATCGTCCATGAATCTTATTTTGAGTCTTTTCTGAATTCTAATATGCATGATTTCATATCTTTGCAAGTCTCTTCGAGTTATTGGTTTGGTTTGGCCAACTAGATTGGTAATTCTTGCAATGGAAGAAGTGCTTGGTTTTGGGTTCAATCTTGCGGTGTCCTCACCTAGTGACAAAGTAGGGGTAGCGAGGCACGTATTGTATTGTTGTCGTCAAGGGTAACAAGATTGGGTTTTCATCATATTGCTTGAGTTTATCCCTCTACATCATGTCATCTTACCTAATGCGTTACTATGTTCTTCATGAACTTAATACTCTAGATGCAGGCAGGAGTCGGTCGATGTGTGGAGTAATAGTAGTACATGCAGAATCATTTCGGTCCATTTGACACGGACGTGATGCCTATATGCATAATAATTGCCTTGTGTATCTACATGATTATTCGCTTTTCTATCAATTGCTTGACAATAATTTGTTTACCCACTGTGATATTTTCCTTCAAGAGAGAAGCCTCTAGTGAAATCTATGGCCCTCGGGTCTACTTTCCATAATATATTTTCAGATCTATAAACCAAAAATACCAAAAAATACCTTGCTGCAATTTATTTATCTTTAAATTTCCATACTCGTTTACATCTATCTCTATTAGATCTAATCCTTGCAAATAACCGTGAAGGCATTGACAACCCCTTTATAGCGTTGGGTGCAAGAGTTTGATTGTTTGTGTAGGTGCATCCATTGATGACTTGATTGTTCCTCCTACTGGATTGATACCTTGGTTCTCAACAACTGAGGGAAATACTTATCTACTTTGCTACATCACCCTTTCCTCTTCAAGGGAAAAGCAACGCATGCTCAAGAGGTAGCAAGAAGGATTTCTGGCGCCATTGCCGGGGAGGATGCACATCAAGCCTACCAAGTACCCATCACAAACTCATATCTTGCATTTACATTATTTGCCATTTTCCTCTAGTTTTCCTCTCCCCCACTTCTAAAATGATTTTCAAGAAAAACAAAACGATTTGCCTTTTTATTCGCCCCCTTTCTCGTTCGCCCTTTTCTCACTGGATCTCTTTTTGTTTGCTTGTGTTGCCATGTGCCTTCTTTTTGCTTGCATCTTCGCTTGCTAAAAATTTATTGATATGGATCTTCATCCACTTCCTAATATTTTCAAAAGGCCAAATTATGATGAACTAATTGCTAGCGAGTTGAGTGCACTTGATTATCTCTATGGAGTTTTGTTTGAAAATCATGAATCTGAAATTTTTGATGAAGTGTTGAAAGAAGAAAATTATAAGGTGATTCATGATAGATCCTTGATTGAAAAACATGATTGCAATGTTGATAGTATGAATTATTTAAATATCCATGATGCTAATTATATGCAAATCCATAAGCTTGGGGATGCTATGTTTCATGAAGATGATACTTTTTGTTCCCCAAGTTTTGATGGGCAAATTCATTATGATGATTGCATGCGTGTGCATCATGAAAAGAATGATTTATGTGATAGTTATATTTTTTAATGCCTTCATGATGCTACTGAAATTTATTATGAGTTAGGAACATATTCTTGTAGGAATTACAATAATATCAAGTTTCCTATCTATGTGTTCAAAGTTTTGAAGTTATGCTTGTTTTGCCTTCCTATGCTAGTTGATTCTTGTTCTCATAAATTGTTTTCTCAAAAGATCCCTATGAATAGTAAGTGGGTTATACTTAAATGTGCTTGTCATGAGATTCAGGAAGCTTTCTTGCATATTTCAATTACTACTTTTTATGTGAGCATCATTTAAATCATTATGCCTAGCTAGGGGCGTTAAACAATAGCGCTTGTTGGGAGGCAACCCAATTTTATTTTTACGTTATGTTTTTTGCTTCTGTTTTTGAGTGTTGAACACATTATTACTTATGTATTAATTGTGTTTTTGTATTTTAATTAGTGTTTGAGCCAAGTAAAACCTTTAGGATGATCTATGGTGGTTGTTGATTTGATCTTGCTAAAAAACAGAAACTTTTGCGCTCAATACAGGATTTTTCTAATTTTTTAACATCGTAGAATTAGTCTGAATTTTTTACATAATATTTATATATAAATTTACCAGGTTTTCCCAATTTTTAAGAATTGTTTGAGTTACATAAGTATACAAAGTTTTCAGATTTCTACAGACTGTTCTCTTTTTGACAGATTTTGTTCTCTTTGAGTTGTTTACCTATTTTGATGAATCTATGGGTGGTATCATGAGGTATGAACCATGGAGAAGTTAGAATACAGTAGCTATTACACCAATATAAATAAATAATGAGTTCACAATAGTACCTAAAGTGGTGATTTATTTTCTCATACTAACAGATCTCACGAGTTTTCTGTTGAGTTTTGTGTTGTGAAGTTTTCAAGTTTTGGGTAAAGATTTGATGCACTTTGGAATAAAGGGTTAAAAAATCCAAATATTGGGTATGCCCAAGGCACCCCAAGTCATATTCAAGGATTCCAAAAAGCCTAAGCTTGGGGATTCCCCGGAAGGCATCCCCTCTTTCGTCTTCAATCCATCGGTAAATTTACTTGAGGCTATATTTTTATTCACCACATGATATGTGTTTTGCTTGGAGTGTCTTGTATGATATGAGTCTTTGCTTTTTAGTTTGCCACAATCATCCTTGATGCATACATAGACACGCGTTAATCATGAATTTATTAGAATACTCTATGTGCTTCACTTATATCTTTTGAGTTAGGCAGTTTTGCTCTATGTGCTTCACTTATACTTTTTAGAGCATGGTGGTATTTGTGTTTCATAGAAATAATTTAACTCTCGTACCTCACTTATATTATTTTGAGAGTCTTTAAACAGCATGTTAATTGGTCTAGGTTATGAATTTTGTCCTAATATGATAGGAATCCAAGAGGGATATAATAAAAACTTCTGTATTAAGTGCATTGGGTATTATGAGAAGTTTGATTCCTTGCATAAAGTTTTGAGACGTAAAGATGGTAATGTTAAGAGTCATGTTAGGAAGTAATTGTGATTTGGTAAAAATACTTGTGTAAAGGTTTGTGATTCCCGTAGCATGCACGTATGGTGAACCGTTATGTAAGGAAGTCGGAGCATGATTTGTTTATAGATTGCCAACCTTTGTGTGAGGGTCGGGAGCGCGCGATGGTTAACTCCTACCAACCTCTCCCCTAGGATCATGCATATAATACTTTGCTTCGATGACTAATAGACATTTGCAATAAGTATGTGAGTTCTTTATGACTAATGTTCAGTCCATGGATTATACGCACTCTCACCCTTCCACCTTTGCTAGCCTCTCTAGTACCGCACAACTTTTGCAGGTACAATAAAACTACCTTCCTCAAAACAGCCACCAAATATCTTTCATCAAAACATCCACCATACCTACCTATTATGGCATTTCCATAGCCATTCCGAGATATATTTCCATGCAAATTCCATCGTTTCCTTTTATCATGACATGCACCATCACTTTCATATTGCATATAGAGTCATATTTTGTTCTAGGTATCGAGTTGTAATTTTCTTTTGAGTTGTAATGAAATAAAAGTGTGATGATTATCATTATTAGAGCATGTCCCATGTGAGGAAGGGATGATGGAATCTATGATTCCCTCACAAGTGGGGATGAGATTCCGGACTTTATGAAAAATAAAAGAGGCTAGTGAAGCCCAAATAAACAATAATAATATTAGATGCCCCAAAAAAGAGAGAAAAGAGAGAAGGGACATTGCTACTATCTTTTTCCACACTTATGCTTCAAACTAGCACCATGATCTTCATGATAGAGAGTCTCCTATTTTGTCACTTTCATATAACTAGTGGAATTTTTCTTCATGATGCATGCCCACTTAGTTTGTTTTTGAGCTTTCGTACACTTATAGCTCTAGCGCATCCGTTGCATGGAAATCCATACTCACTCACATTGATATCTCTTAATGGGCATCTCCATAGCCCGTTGATACGCCTAGTTGATGTGAGACTATCTTCTCCTTTGAAAGAGAAGCACTCACCCACTCGAAAGAGAAGCGCTCAGAACTATTCCATACCTATCCTACTTAGTTTTCTGAGAGAGAACCACCTACCCTTGTGTTGAGGTCAAGATCTTCCACTCCAAACCATATGGATCTTGATTTCTAGCCTCCCCAAGTTGCTTTCCACCAATCCCATCTCTTCTACCAAGCCAAATCTGTGTGAGAGAGATTGTGTGTTGAGGAATCTATCATCTTGAAGCACAAGAGCAAGGAGTTCATCGTCATTACCGAGCCTATTACCTTTTGGAGGGTGGTGCCTACTAGATTGGTTAGGTGTCGCTTGGGAGCCTCCTACTTGTGTTGTGGAGTGAACCAAGAAGTTTTTAAGGGCAAGGAGATCGCCTAGTTCGTGAAGATCTACTCATATGAGGCTAGTCCTTCATGGACGGAAGCCGCATGGAATAGTCAAGGTTGCCTCTTCGTGGAACCCTCCGTGGGTAGAGCAATTCGTGGACTCTCACGACCATTACCCTTCGTGGGTTGAAGACTCCATGAACGTGGACGTACGATAGCACTACCTATCGGAACCACGGGAAAAATCATCGTGTCATCACTTGTGTTTGCATTCCTAACCCTCTCTTTACTTACATGTGCAATGTCTTTACTTTCCGCTGCTACAATCTTAGACATGCATGTGTAGGGTGTTACTTGATATGCTATGAATGCTAAAACTTGCCAAGAATTAAAATTGGGAAACAGGCAAAACTTTTATTTGGTCAAGTAGTCTAATAACCCCCCTCTAGACCTACTTTCGATCCTACAAGTGGTATCAGAGCTTTGGTCTCCATTGCATTGGTTTTACAACCTAGGAGAAGTATGGCATCTAGTGGGGGAAATTATCACCATAGAGGTACGTACTTTGATGGCACTAATTTTGCTAGTTGGAAGCACAAAATGAAAATGCATTTGCTTGGTCATAATCCTGCCATTTGGGATGTTGTTCGTGTTGGATTGCAAGGTGAATTCTTTGTGGATGGAAAGGAACCGGATCGTGAAGCATCTGCTAATGAACTGAAGATGTTGCAACTCAATGCTCAAGCATGTGACATACTCTTCAACTGCCTATGTCCTAAAGAATTCAACAAAATCAGCCATCTTGAACATGCAAAAGAGATTTGGGATACTTTGGTTGATATGCATGAAGGAACTAAGTCCATGAGAGAATCCAAGTTAGATGTGCTTCAAGGTCAACTTCACAAGTTCAAGATGGAGGATGGTGCAAGAGTCGCTGAAATGTACTCTAGGCTAGCTCTCATCACCAATGAGATTGTCAGCTTAGGAAGCGAAGAAATGACTGACAAGTTCATCATCAAGAAGATACTTCGAGCTTTGGATGAGAGATATCACACCGTGTGCACATTGATGCAAATGATGCCCAACTACAAAGATCTCAAACCAATGGAAGTGATTGGTAGAATTGTTGCTCATGAGATGACACTCAAAGACAAGGAAGACCTTCATCACAAGTCTAGCAGTGCTTAAGAAGCCACAAGTGATGCTCCCGCTACCTCAAGCAACAACCTTGTCACAAATGAAGATATAGGCCTCATGGTCAAGAAATTCAACATGTTCTACAAGAATAGAAGCAAAGATCTCAGCTCTAACCCAAGATATGAAGAGAAGCATTCATCAAGTCATGATCGAAAGTGCTACTTCAACACCAAGGATCCCCATAAACTTGATGTGGATTCCCAAGAAGAAGAACTAGAGAGTTCTTGCGGGGTCACTCCGCCAATGAAATTCACTCACGCTCATTATTGGCAAGATCTATTTGCAATCAACATCAACCCTATGCAATAGATTAAGGAGTCACACATTCCCTCAAAGGTAAGCAAGGGACAAGGTAATCAAAAATAAATGGACATCATTACACATGCTTTACACTCCATGTCCATAGATATCCTTGTATTTGTCTCTTGTGTGTTGGGACTAACCCATGTAGGTGAGAAGAGTAAGGAAACAACAAGGATGCTCCCAACTCTTGGTGATCTTCATCAACCTTGAGCATCCATCACTACCTCACCAACATGAAGTCTTCATCGACAAAACCCAAGGTTAGTTTATCCCTCTTATGGGGGGATGCCACATCAAGGGGAAGCTTTACTCTAAGACTTGAGTCAAAGCATCTCTTCGTATGTGACAAACATTAAATGCTTTATGTAAAAGTGGTAAGCCCACTTGTGCTTAAACGATGAGTATGACCTATGATCAAGTACTCTTAATTAGCTCCTAAGTCAAATACTCATATATAGATGACTTCCTCATCGCCCAAGTGCTTGTTAGATGCTAGAGTATATGTGCATGTTTGCCATGATTTCATTTGACATCTTATTGTGTGAGCATGTTGGTCTGCATTTATTTTCTCATTCGAGGATATCCCATTGTTGCTATTTGGCTTTTAATTTATCTTTTGCCAATTGGATATACAAGAATTCCTAGGACCACTTCTTTAGCTGTCTATGCTTTCTCACCTCATACTCTATTCATGCTGCATCACAAAATTTGAACAAGTGCTTTTCGATCCCTCTGTGTGTGGAGCACTCGGAGTTCCGTATCAACTAGGACTGACCATTAAAACCTCCCAAGTGCATCTCGGTGGAACCAACTACAAAATATCGGCCTCACCGAATGCCTAGGGTTAATCTGGCTTTTCAATCTTGGTACCCCCGATTCCATTTGCTCGGTTACACCAAGTGTCCCTGTCAGCTAACAGTTGAGGCACTCGGTGACACCGAAAACTTAGAATCGGTGTCACCGACAGTTGTGGGTATATAACTCTGGACACCGACGCTTTGAAATTGTATCTTCAAACAACGCGCTCCAAAACCCTAAGTTGCCACTCCAAAGACCCCTGGTCATCGCCCTTATCTCCTCGTGCTCCTCCGCCGCTGGGATTCGCCATCGCCGACGAATTCCTCTCCCTTATCGCTGCCATATAGGATCCGCACCAAACTAGGGTATGGATTCGATCTTTATTGCACTCCTTGTCCGATTCTTGCGCATTAGATCCTTGTTTATCATCATTACACCCTTTGCACATGTTTCCATCCTCTCAACACACCGTAATCTCGCGAAAGATGAATTTCCTAGGGTTTTGTCGTCCGCCCGATAGATCTAGGTGAAACCGAAACGGAAATATCGGTCTCACCGATATACTTTTCTGTGTGGCTGAGAACTGACTCGGTGGAACCGAGTTGCTCTTTTCGGTCTGACCGAAAAGGCTGCCAAGTTTCGGTTAGTCAGTCAGTCAGTCTTGGTCCCACCAAAAATTCTGTTTTGGCTGCACCGATATCTATTTTACAGAATGCAAAAATCTTGAAAATTCATTGCTCAAATTTCAAAAACCGGCCTCATTTTGTGATGACTCATGTTCTTCTTCTATCCTATACTCTATTCATAGGGTCAGTATTTCAGGCTCAGAGGACAGTCAGAATTTGGCAGAGCGGGGAGTTCATATGAGTTCTGGAACAAGCCTAGAAGATAGTTCTTTCTTAGATCCAGGCACCCCTAGATCTCATGGGTTTCCCAAGGCTGCCACCAGAACCAGGAAGAATCTCAACTCTGATGAAGAAGATTAAGATTTTATTCCCGAGGAGATACTTGCTAAGAAGCAAGAAAAGGCTGCCAAGAAGTCAGCAACTGAAGCTACTTGCTCTCAAAGAGTTGTCAGCAAAGTTTATGCTCCTACTGAAACTATCAAGGCACATGAGAGTGCAAGAGTCACTGTGTTAGTTGAGGTCCCCAAGAAAGCTATGCCTAAGAAGGCAGGGGAGAAGAAGTCTAGGAAGAGGATTATCCATGTAATTGGCAGGCCTACCTCTATGTTTGAAGATCCAGAGGAGGCTGCTGGTGCTGCTGCTGAGGAGGAGGAGGAAGAGCATGCTGAGATAGTCCCTCCCAAGAAGAAAGACAAAAAGCTCATGGTTGATGCTATGCCAAAGACTGGCACCTCCAAGAGCACCAAGCCTACATCTAAGAAGGTTGCTGCACAAAAGTCCAAGAGGACTACCAGGGACATTCCTGCTTTAGAGAAGAACAAAGGGACTGCCTCCAGAGTGAAAGATGATGAAGACTTGACTACTTTGATGAAGCTCAGACCACAACTTCCAGTACACGATGCCATCCACTTAGTTGCTGAGGACATGAAGAAGTGGAAAGACTCAGGATTGAGAGCCTGGAGAGCCATAGATCCTTATGCTTAGAGGAGGAAGACTGCTGTTGACTATGGGTTTTACACCAGAGAGCAACAAGATTTCTATGAGACCATTCTGCTTGACAAGAGCCCAGCTGTTAGCAACATGAGGTATGTCGATTGGAAGTTCATCAAAGATAATGTGGACTACTTCCCAAGTGTCCAAGACAACTTCCATTGCATTGGTCTAGACAAATTCATTGGCAGAGAGCTTACAACATGGAACGACGAGATGATCATGCAATTCTACTCCACTGCTCATTTCTACGGAGATGGTAGAATTGTATGGATGACTGAAGGCGCTAGATATGAATCCACTGTTGAGGAATGGGCTGCTCTACTGGAAGTTCCAGAAGCTTAGGAAGGAGATTTGGATGTATACTATAAACCCAAGGCAAGTCACAATGCCATGAAAGACATGTATACTCCTATCCCCACAGACAAGGTGCAATCACACAAGCTAGGATCCATCTACTATCTGCAAGCAGGCCTCCGGACTATGAACACCATTCTCAGGCATACCTTGATGCCCAAGTCAGGAGATGACAAGATGATCCGAGGCTACTCCATCAACATATTGATCCACCTTGACAGGAACACCAGGATTAGAGTAATAGATTTCATTGTTGAGACAATCAAGAGGGTTGTTGCTGACTAGAAGTGCTCATGCTGCTATGCACCCTACATCCAGTTGCTTATCAACTCTCAGTTGAAGAAGCAAATTTTTGCTCTTGATCGCCCACATCTTCGCCTACAGCCAGAGTTCGAAGATAACGTTGTGGTGATGAACCCAAATCATCCCACATCTGCTACAGCACAAGCAGAGGCAGAAGTTGTTCGAGCCGCTAGCCCCCAGATCCAGGAACGAGGAAATGGATCTTCTGATCACAGTTGTCTAGGTCATGCAGAAGGATATCAAGGGGATTTTGGAGAACCATAACAGCCTTGTGAGGATCTTTGAGTCGAGGATCGAGGTGCTTGGTGACAAAGTGGACAAGGTTACAAAGACAGTGATAGAGCTCTCGAAGGAAGTTGACTCCATGCACATTCCCCAGACCTCTTCTACTACCTCTTCTGATGATGAGGAGGAGGAAGGATCACCTCTCAGGCCGGGCACCCAGTTCTTTACTAGACAAGATCAACAACAGTGCCTGCTCCAGACTGGAGGCCCTCTTCATCTGCTCCTGCTACTGTCAGCACAGCCACTGCTCCATCAGCTCCAGTTCCACCAGTGACTACTCCAGCTCCATCCACGACATCTGCAGAGATCTTCGCCGACGCCTTGCTCTCGACTCCTTCATCGACAACCAGAGGAGATCAGCCAAGAACGCTTAGATAGATACCTTTGAACTTTTTGGTAATTTGTTGCCAAAGGGTGAGAAGTGTATATAGATCATTAGGCGTCGAGAGAGAGACAGAGCGTTTGGTGTTCTGCTTTTTCAAAACAATTGTTGTTGGTTGTCGTGATACTCTTTTGTCTTGCTTGTGATACACGCTTGATGATGTTTGATCATACGCTTTGATGTGTGATGCTACTATTTCCTATCATCTTAAATGCTTATGTGATGATCATTCATCTTTGGTTGATTGTGTTGTGCTATCATAATCATTCCAATTACTCTCGCACACCACCAAGTGGTATGTGACATGTGAGAACTGACACATGTACCTAATCGATTGTGCATTTGTAGTCAAACACGAATTTAAAATAATGCACAAATTTAGGGGGAGCTCTTGCTTATCACATACTTCTCAAAGCAACGACTATATTCATTGATTATATCTTTGTCGAAGCTTTGATCTATATGTTGTCATCAATTACCAAAAAGGGGGAGATTGAAAGCAAATTTGCTCCCTTGGTGGTTTTGGTAATTAATAAAAACATATAAGTCATTGAACTAATGTCTTCACCAAGTATATCTCAGGGAAAGTTCAATGATGGGAATGGCAAAAGGATTGTCGAATTACCCCAAGATTCAAGGAAATAGGTTGGCCAAGCTTCAAGCAAGAGGACTCTACATTTTACATTTGTGAGAAATCACTTTGAGTCTATAGGAAAACCAATACTATTAAAAGGGGGTAAAGTTTTGATGGTGAACAATATGCTCAAAAGCGCACAAGTGACAGTCACCAAAACATCCACAAACTCTCCCACCAAAGTCTGTCCTAAGCCAAATATGCCAAATCGATGCAACCAACACTCCTATCCCGGTGCCACCGAGTACTAAACCCTAGACAGACTCCGCCAAACCCTAACACTTTGGTACAGCTGACACTTCACTCGGTGCCATCGAGTTGGGTTGCCAACTTTTTGTTACGCAAGTTCTCATTTTCGGTCCGGCCGAGAATGGTGAATCGGCGTCACCGAGACTGGTAAATCTAAACATTGGTCACCTTGTCGGTGCAATCGAGAATTGTATATCGGTCCATCCGAGATTCAAAAGTTGCCACTTTTATCACTTTGGTACCATCGAGATTTACACATCGGTGTCACCGAGTCTGACTTATTTTGTGGGACGGTTGGATTTTTTGGGATGCCTATATATACCCCTTCACCACCACCCACTCGAAAGAGAAGCACTCAGAACTATTCCATACCTATCCTACTCAGTTTTCTGAGAGAGAACCACCTACCCTTGTGTTGAGGTCAAGATCTTCCACTCCAACCATATGGATCTTGATTTCTAGCCTCCCCAAGTTGCTTTCCACCAATCCCATCTCTTCTACCAAGCCAAATCTATGAGAGAGAGATTGTGTGTTGAGGAGTCTATCATCTTGAAGCACAAGAGCAAGGAGTTCATCGTCATTACTGAGCCTATTACCTTTTGGAGGGGGTGCCTCCTAGATTGGTTAGGTGTTGCTTGGGAGCCTCCTACTTCGTGTTGTGGAGTGAACCAAGAAGTTTGTAAGGGCAAGGAGATCGCCTACTTCGTGAAGATCTACCCATAGTGAGGCTAGTCCTTCGTGGACAGAAGCCGCTGGAATAGTCAAGGTTGCTTCTTCGTGGAACCCTCCATGGGTAGAGCCCTCCGTGGACTCTCATGACCATTACCCTCTGTGGGTTCAAGACTCCATGAACGTGGACGTACGATAGCATCACCTACCGGAACCACGGAAAAAATCATCGTGTCATCACTTGTGTTTGCATTCCTAACCCTCTCTTTACTTACATGTGCAATGTGTTTACTTTCCGCTGCTACACTCTTAGACATGCATGTGTAGGGTGTTACTTGATATGCTATGAATGCTAAAACTTGCCAAGAATTAAAATTGGGAAAAAGGCAAAACTTTTATTTGGTCAAGTAGTCTAATCACCCCCCCCCCTCTAGACCTACTTTCGATCCTATAGAGTCCAATTCTTCTACAGATCCATGCACTCCCAATTCTCATGGGTTGCCTAAGGATGCCACTATAACAAGGAAGAGACTCAACTCAGAGGAAGAGGATTATGATTTTTTTCTCGGAAAAGGTTCTTGCTAAGAATCAAGAGAAGGCTACTAAGAAGTCTACCAATGAGGCCACCTCATCTAGGAAGGTGGTCAACAAAATTTATGCTCCTGTAGAAACTTTCAAAGCACATGAGAGTGCTAGGGCAACAGTGTCTGTTGAGGTCCCCAAGAAAGCTTTGCCCAAGAAGACTGCCAGCAAGAGGATCATCTGTGTGCAGGGCAGGCCTACCTCAATGTATGAGGATCCAGAGGAGGCTGCTGCTGCTAGTGCTACTGCTGAGGAGGAAGAGGAGGAACCGGCTGCTCAGGCCCCTCCTACGAACAAAGCCAAGTCAGGCACCTCCAAGTGCACCAAGGCTACTTCAAAGAAAGTGGATGCACAGAAGTACAAGAGGACTACCAGGGATATACCTACTGCTGAGAAGAACAAGAAGTCCACTTTCAGAGAAGCAGATGATGATCATGATGCTATGACTGTTCTGATGAAGCTCAGACCTCACCTTCCAGTTCACCACCCAGTAGCTGAGGATATGAAGAAGAGGAAGGATTCAGGGTTGAGGGCATGGAGAGCTATTGATCCATATGCCTAGAGGAGACAGACTGTTGTGTACTACAGGTTTTATACCAAAGAGCAGCAAGACTTTTATGAGACAGTTTTGCTAGACAAGAGTCCTGCAATGATATGTTGATTGGCAGTACATCAAGGATAATGTGGATTACTTTCCATGTGTCCAAGACAACTTCCACTGCATTGGACTTGAAAATTTTGTTGGGAAGGATTTCATGGCTTGGAATGACGAGATGATCATGTAGTTCTATTCCACTGCTCATTTTTATGAAGATGGCAGGATTGTTTGGATGATTGAAGGAGCAAGATATGAGTCTTCTGTTGATGAGTGGGCTACCATTTAGTAGTCCCAGAGGTTCAGGATGGAGATTTGGATATCTACTCAGAATCCAAGGAGAGCCACAATGCTACAAAGGATATGTATAATCCTATCCCTACTGATAAGGTGCAATCTCACAAGCTTGGTTCTATCTATTTTCTTCAGCCAGGCCTCCGTACCATGAACACTATCCTGAGGCATACCTTGATGTCCAAATCTGGAGATGAGAAGATTATTCATGGATACTCCATCAACATGCTCATCCATCTTGATCGTCACACCAGGATTCGAGTGATCGACTTGATAGTAGAGATTGTGAAGAGGGTTGCTGCTAATCATAAGCGCTCATGCTGCTATGCACCCTATATTCAGATGCTTGTCAATTCTAAGCTTGAGAAGCACATCTTTGCTCTGGACAGTCCCCATTTGCCACTTCGGCCAGATTTTGAGGACAATGTTGTGGTGATGGACCCAGACCATCCCACATCAGCTGCAGCTCAGGCAGAGGCAGAAGCAGAGGTAGCTCGAGCCACTAGTGCTCAGGTTCCTAGGTCCAGGAACGAGCAGATGGATCTATTGATCACCACTGTCATGGACATGAAGAAGGACATCAAGACCATCATGGATACTCAGGAGAGCCTTGCAACCATTATTGATGATAGAGTGAAAACTCTTAATGACAAGGTTGATGGACTGATTAAGACAGTCAATGAGCTCAAGAAGGAGGTTCATGAAGCCCCAATCCATCGCACCTCTTCAGAGACTGATTCTTCTGATAATGATGAGGATAGTGCACCTGTTAGGACAACTACCCTGTTCACAACTAAGGCCGGGACTCCTATAGTAGCAGCTCCAGAGACGAGGCCTTCATCTTCTGCTCCAACCACATTATCTTCAGCTCCATCAGCTCCAGTGGCTTCAGTATATACTCCATCTCCATCCAGGACTTCAGCAGAAGTCATCGTCGATGCAGTTCTCTCGACTCCACCATCAACGACTGGAGGAGATCAGCTGCGGAACGATTAGCTATATCTCTTTGAGCTTTTTGGTAACTTGTTGCCAAAGGGGGATAAGTTGTATATAGATCTTAGGCTTCGAGTGAGAGAGCGTCTGTTTTTATCTGCTGGTTTTACAAAACACTTGATCGTTTGATTTTATGTGAGATACTTTTGTGTTTATGTTTGATCATACGCTGTTATGTGTGTTGCTACTATTTCCTATCATTTGATGGTTATGTGATCATCACTCACTTTGCTTGATGTGTTGGGCAATGTTGTTAACTCTTATTACTCTCGCACACCACCAAGTCGTATGTGACATGGAAGAAGTGCCCCATGTACCTAGTCAATTGTGCATTTGCATTCAAACGCAAATTTAAAATAATGCACAAATTTAGGGAGAACTCTTATGTAATGCCCAAGATGCGCGTCTATCCTTATTTAGGCACGAGGGCGTGATAGGGATAGAGGCGCATCTAGTTGTTTTGCAAGTACAGTAACATCGCATACATGTATGAAGAGAGGAGTATATGAGTTGGCTTACACTCGCCACAAGCTAAATAACAAGTCCACACAGTTTATTCAAACATCATTCAAAAGACAGGGTTCGTCTACGGACGAAAACAAATGAGGAAAAGAAGCAATGAAACTGTCTTGCTAGCCCCGAAGATCACGACCAAGGCCTCTCTACTCTTTTGGATATGTGCGTACATTCTGCCACGTTCTTCGTCATACTCCCACTGGAGATGGGTCACATCATCTGGCACGGTCTCATCTGCACCTGCACCTGTATTTGTTGTAGTAATCTGTGAGCCATGGGGACTCAGCAATCTTGTAACCTGGGTACCGAAACTATGTAAGCTTATTGGGTTGGATGGGAGGTGAGTGTTGAGTTTGCAGCAGCACTAAGCATTGTATGGTGGCTAACTTACGAGAACATGAATGTAAATATAGTGGACTATGAAAGACGTTCTGTAACATCCCAAAATTTCATTTTGGAATGTTATGAAATAGCTATGCATCTAGCAGCATCATTGCTTGAATGTATGTGTTTGTTGAAATGCCTTTTCTGATTTTCTGAAAGCCCTTTCTACTTTTCCTATGTTGCTTTCCCCTATTTGAAATTTTGGTTAAATGTTCAAAATAAGAGAGGAGTAACATGACACTCCACACCAGGGTCAAATTGGTGAATTATTTGAACAAAAATAACCAGGGGTTATTTTGAAAATATTTGCAAAAAGGATTTAAAAACAATTAGGCAATTTCTGAAAATAATATTTTTTCAAAGTCCTCAAATGACAGAATAAAAATGTTCATTAAATAGAATTTATTATTCTGTTAATTTTGATATATAATATCCCTATATTTAGACACGATTTGAATGCTTTAAAAGCTTTTGAATGTCTCTGGAAAAATATTAAAGAAAAACAGTAACGGTTTGCATTTAAACGGGCCGGCCCACGACAGTTATTTCGCGCATTTACTACGAACCGGCCGACCGACGCGTAACGGACGCGCTCCCTCTCACTGACATCCGGGCCCCACCCCCGACCGACCGTTACACCGAACGGTCATCGTCTCCCTCCCCGCGCTCGCCGGATCCGACGCCGGCAGTTTCTTCCCCTCGCCGGATCTCTCTCCCCTCTTAACTCCCGCACCCCTCGAGCGCCCTATAAGTACCGGACACTTCCCCGCATCCATTCACCCCGAGCCCCCCTTTTTCCCCTCGCCGGAACGCTGTCAATTGCTCGCCGGAGCTACTCCCACACCGAAGCTCGCCATCGACCGTAGCCACCACCTCCGACCTCCGTTCACCCCACCGTCGCCACCAATCGACTCCGGAGAACCGTCGCCGTCGCCCGGACCACTTCCCCGTCTTCCCCGACCACCGGAGCACCTCGCCGTCGCATCCACCGCTACCGGACTCGCCGGAGTACCCCGACGCCGGCGACCTCTTTACCCTGTGAGCACCCCCTCCCTCCGATCCGAATCCAACGTCCGAGATTAGAACGGACTTAAGTCCGAATCGTTTTCTTCTTCCGATCGGTCGCCCGCCTGTAGCTCTCGCACGCACACCCCCCTTAGCCAATCGGATCGTGCCACGTAGCCCCCCCGACCGACGCAAATCAGATTTTTTTTCATTCTCTGTTTTAATTAACAGAATGTTTTTAAAAATTGTTTTGCTTATATCTTTTAATATATTTAGTGTTTTGAGTTGATTCTTTTTGCAATAGCTCACATTATTCATGTAGTTTCACCCTGTACTTTTAAATTTCAAATTTGAACTATAAAATTTGAATTTAATCAAATTTTCTCAAAATCTTCAATTCTGAATAACTAGAGTTTAAAAATAGATTTTGATATGATTCTTTTTGCTACTGTTTGGTATTAGTTAGGACTACCTTCATGTTTAGTTTGAGGATTTTCAGGATATATTTGATTAGTGTTTTAACCAAAAACAGAATCTGCCTAGTATTACAATATAGTTTTATATACTTAATTTTAATTAGTTTGATTTAGAATTTGGTTTTATTTGTTTATTAGGTTCTGTTAGTAAACATTTAGTGTTTTCACTCACTGTTAATAAAAATATAAATTTGCTTAGTTTAATTTTATTTAACATAGGAATCACAATGTCTTTTCAAATAGGCTTAATTTGACTAAACAACTAACTAGTAATAGTTTTGTTTTCAAACAAAGTTTTGTATATTTTGTTTCTGTTTTCTAAGACAGATTTAGTAGTAAATTATTTTCTATCAAGAACATGTCTTACTAATAAATAATAAGTTTAGTTTTTCATTCTTTTGTTAATATAACTATAGTTGATTCATAAAGTGTTTATCAAAACTTTTATAAACTTTACTAGAGTTTTCCCAACAAACTTAAATTGACTTTGTTTACTTTAATAGTAAAATATTCTATTGTTGCCTTGCTGTAAACAATTGTCTTGTTATTTCAAAATAGTTTTATTATGTAGAAGTGTTTTCATCATCCCCTTTGGAAAACAAAACTTTGTGTGTTTTGCTTGCTAGAGACTTTTGTGCATTGTTTGCCTTGCTTGTTTAGTACTTCTTTGTTGAATGTTATGAGTACTTATTTTGGTTGTATGCTTATTTGAGTGCATTGTTTGTTTCGTTAGATTATCCGGAGTGCGAAGCTTGTTACTTAGAGTCACTCACGTACGAAGATCATCAATCAGGCAAGTCACTTTGATCATGTTTTATCCATGTTTTATATGCATTAGTTCTACCATATCCCTAGTTGCATGCAAGATAGGTTAGTTGGAAACTTGGTTACATTGTAGTAGTATCATGTGGTAGGTACCCCTCTCAACCCTCTTTGACAACTTTGGCCCCGGGAAACGTTGTTTTACTTTTGCTCTGGTATTAGTAGATGGGGTTGGTTGTGTGATTCATGGGAGTTGAGAGAGTTAATAATTTCAAGACCTACATAATGATCAAGATTTCAAGACTCCAAGTTTTCAACATACCTCTGGGTGGATGATGGTTGAACGGCACCCTGGAGAAACCAGTGGATTTGCCTAGGTGATGCTGGAGATGGCCAGTATTCACGCGGAAAGGTCCACCCAGGCACAAAGAGATGGATGGATGCTTTAAAACCCAAGGCTTACCTGCACAGCCACAAGTCATTATGGGCTCTGGCTTGGTTGGATATCGTGGTGACCCTGGACAGGCGGTGCTATGAGAGGTAGAAGAACGGTAGGAAAGGATGGGCACCGACAGAGTCGCAGGGAAACCCTTTGGAAGACCATGTTTTGGTCATCCGTTTCTCAAACACCCTGAAGTGCGAGAAACCAAACGGAGGCGACCAAATCTTGTGGGGAACGTGTGCAAAACTCTGCAGAGTATTCCAAACCTAATCGATTAGCCGTGTCCACGGTCATGGACGACTTGAGCCAAAGGAATTGGAACTTCCGGAACTCTCAACACAATTAATATGATGATGTGGGTATTAATAATTTTGGGTATGAGAAGTGGTTGGTGGAACCATCTCATTAATCAACCAACTTAGTAATATTTTGCTTAGCCCCTTTTCTTGATGTAGGAAAAATTGGCTTTACGCAAAACTTACACCACCACCTGCCATATAAGCATATAGACTAGCTGATTATTTTCACCCCTCTCTTGTGACTTTGCCGGCATATTCCATATGCTGACCTACACGGCTGCAACGTATCATGGTGCAGAGTATTTTTCCGACCAGGAGTGAGGACGCGTTCTATGCTCAGTGAGATGCCCTTGGAGTCGGATGGACTCATCTACCGTCGACGCTTCCGCAAGATTTAGATATTCTCATGAGTTGGCCTTTGGCCACTTTATTGTAATATTATTGTAATAAAGGACTCGATATGAGATTTCGATTAATATAATGTTGTGTGATTTCCCTTTGATATATACATTGATGTACCGTGTGTGTACCAGCATGATCTTGGGATGGTACGGAAACACCGGAGACTTGACCTTTCAGGTCGGGTCGCTACAGAAATGGTATCAGAGCACACGCTGACCGTAGGACGTAACCTCTAGGATTGGAAAGCCTTAGGATTGTTTCTCTTTGTCTTTAAAATTCTTATACTCTCATCTATTCGTTTCTGATTTCTCCCCGATTATTTCAAAAATTTATAGATGGCCACCTTCATCCCAGTGTTGATCACGGAGTTTTGCCAGCCTGACGCAGCGATGCCCTTTGGTAAGGAGCTGATGAGGATTGTCAAGGACGTAAGGATTGCTTTGCCGAGCATCACCGGTATTCCTATCATGTCATTTCCCCAAGATGGACGCTACAAGATCGAGGTGCATATCCCAGCGAAGACTTTTGGGAATCGGAAGGAACCCATAGATCTCAAGTTCGTGGCACCCAGTTGGATACTTGGAAGAGACATGGCCATTCATCGTGCCCTTGGACATATTCAGGAGGAATACAGAGGTGGAACCATTTCACCAGGACTCAGCATGGTTTGTCGCAGAGATGCCAATGGAAACATCATAACTCCTCCCACTGCAGACACCACTATTTCCTATATCCAGACCCTGGAGACTCATATCAGGACTCTGGAGCTTCGAGTTCGTGCTGATACGAAGACAATCAAGAATCTGATGAACCGCGAGCTGGACCTTGAAGCTGATCTGCGAGAGGCCAACTATGAACACGAGCATGAAGTGAAGGACTTCCTAGAGAGGATTGATGAGCAGAATGCACGCATCGCAACTCTGGAGGAGCAGCTAGACATGGGGGAAAACCTTCACCCCGAAGGAGACATGGCACCCTTCATCAGCGACGATGAAGACTATGAGGAAAGCACCACCGGAGGACCTACGACTATGCACTTCTGAGGAAAAACATTAGTTATGCCCTCCAATGTATCTTTTATTTTCGTCGTTAAAGCGTAGGTCGATGCTTAGTTGTTTGAGATTTGTATTCCCGATGTTTGACATTGATTGAATAAATGAATGAGTGTTTGGTGTGATATGTTTGTTGCATTGCATATGGGTAGTGAATTTCTTCTAGACCTTTGTTCTATTCTAATTCTCATCCCTCTGAAAACAGCAAGATGCCTCCACGACGTGAGACCGACTTCACTTTTCCGCCGGAACTCACACAACTTCTTCAGCAGCAGAATGCACTGATGCAGTTATTGATTCAGAATCAGACCAACAATCAGAACAACAACAACCACAACCACCATCCACCCCAGACTGACAATCTCACCCGTTTTCTGAGGTTGAACCCTCCAACTTTCTCCAGCAGCACTAAGCCCATTGTGGCAGATGACTGGCTCCGCAAGATGGAGAGAGAACTTGTCACCGCTGGATGCACTGACGCTGAGAAAGTGCGATTTGCAGCACATCAACTGGAAGGACCAGCAGCGTCATGGTGGGAGAATTACACCACCACATATCCTATTGCAGATGTGACTTGGGAGCAATTCAAGCTTGCTTTTCGCACCGCACATGTCTCAGCTGGAGCCATGAGTCTGAAGAAGCGCGAGTTTCGCAATTTGCGCCAGGGTAATCGCTCTATGGCCCAATATGTGGAAGAGTTCAGCATGTTGGCCCGTTATGCCCCAGGAGATGTGGCCGATGATGCGGCCAAGCAAGAAAAGTTTCTGGAAGGACTCAATGATGAGTTGAGCATACAGCTGGTAGTGGCTAATTTCAACAACTACCAAGAGCTGGTGGATAAGGCCCTTATTCTGGAAGGTAAACAGCAGCAGATTGAGAACCGCAAGCGGAAGTACACTCAGGGGAAGTTCAACTCTGGAACTCATCAGAAGCCCCGCTACTCCCCGTACTCCGGGAATGCCGGATCGGGAACCGGTAAGTTTGGAAAGCACACTCATGCTGTGCACAACCATGGAAGCCACAATCATGGAGGAAATGGGAACAACCGTCCCAACCATGGTAACTTCAAGAGTGACAATGGGAATGGGAACAACAACCAGCACCGTCAAGTTCCTACTCAGAAGGATCTGAGTCACATTACCTGTTTCAAGTGTCAGAAGACAGGGCACTATGCTACTGAGTGTCCCCAGAGCAAGCAAAGCAATGGAAACGGCAACTCCGCAGCCAAGAAACCCAATCCGTTTCCCCGTGCTCAAGTGAATCACATCGACGTGGAAGAAGTCTATGATCAACCCGAGACTGTGGTTGGTAAGTTTTTATTGCATTCACGTCCTGTTACAGTACTTTTTGATTTTGGTGCAACTCATTCATTCATATCAAGGGTAGTTGTGGATAAGTATGGTTTGCCCACCAAAACCCTTAGTCAGCCCATTAAGGTTAGTTCTCCAGCAGGTATGATGATGGCAGGGATAGGATGCCATGCCTTGAAACTCAATATAGGAAATCATGTTTTTCCCACCGACCTCATCGTCTTAGAGTCACAAGGACTGGATGTAATCCTAGGCATGGATTGGATGACCAAGTATGAAGGAAATCTTGATTGCCCTAGCAAGTCTGTTTCACTCACCACCCCGGAGAACAAGAGGATTAAGTATGTATCCCGACGCACACGTATGAGTGTTAGGTTAAATGCCCTCACAAGAGTTGTTCAGGAGGAAGTACCTGTGGTAAAAGATTTTCCAGATGTATTTCCGGAAGAATTACCAGGAATGCCACCAGATAGGGAGATTGAGTTCTTAATAGAGCTACAGCCAGGGACAGCTCCAATTTCCAAGAGACCCTATCGGATGCCCGCAAATGATCTGTTGGAAATCAAGAAGCAGATTAAGGAGTTATTGGACAAAGGTTATATTCGCCCCAGTTCTTCACCTTGGGGAGCCCCAGTACTTTTGGTGGAGAAGAAGGATAAATCTTTGAGAATGGTAGTGGACTATCGTGCCTTGAACGAGGTGACTATCAAGAACAAGTACCCTCTGCCGATGATTAATGATTTGTTTGATCAGCTAGTAGGAGCCAAAGTATTCTCCAAGATCGATCTTCGATTAGGGTATCACCAGTTGAAAATTCGTGAACAGGATATACCCAAAACAGCTTTCACCACGAGGTATGGCCTGTATGAGTATACGGTCATGTCTTTTGGATTGACTAATGCTCCTGCCTACTTCATGAATTTGATGAACAAAGTATTCATGGAATACCTAGACAAGTTTGTTGTGGTGTTCATCGATGACATTCTGATATTCTCCAAGAACGAGGAAGAGCATAAGGAACATTTGCGTTTAGTTCTGGAGAAGCTAAGAGAGCATCAGTTATATGCCAAGTTCAGTAAATGTGAATTTTGGTTGACGGAAGTCGGATTCCTTGGACATGTTATTTCCGGAGAAGGAATAGCCGTAGACCCCGCTAAGGTTGAAGCCGTCACCGAGTGGAAGTCACCCACCTCAGTTAAGGAGATCCGCAGTTTCCTTGGACTTGCTGGATATTACCGGAGGTTCATTGAGAATTTCTCAAAGATTGCCAAGCCCATGACAGAGTTGTTGAAGAAAGAATCCAAGTATATTTGGACCGAGGAATGTGAAACCAGTTTCCAAGAGTTAAAGGAACGTTTGGTCACAGCCCCAGTATTGATCTTGCCCGATATTCGGAAGGATTTCCAGGTTTACTGTGATGCTTCACGTCAAGGACTTGGAGGAGTACTTATGCAAGATGGAAAAGTTGTAGCCTATGCTTCCAGACAACTACGACCTCATGAGTTGAATTATGCCACCCATGATTTGGAACTAGCAGCCGTAGTGCACGCACTCAAGACCTGGAGACATTTTCTTATCGGAAACAGTTGTGATGTTTACACCGACCATAAGAGCCTGAAATATATTTTCACTCAGAAAGAGTTGAACCTCAGACAGAGGAGATGGTTAGAGTTAATCAAGGACTATGACATGAGATTACACTACCATCCAGGTAAGGCTAATGTTGTAGCCGATGCCTTGAGTCGGAAAACTTATGTGAACACACTCACAGCAGGAGGATTACCTCAAGAGTTAGTCGATGATCTCAGAGAGCTCAAGCTAGAGATAGTTCCAAGAGGATATGTTGCTACACTGGAAATTCAGTCCACTTTGACCAAAAGAATTCGTGAAGCCCAGAAATCGGACAAGGAGATAGCTGAGATAAAGCAGAGAATGGAAAATGGTAAAGCTAAAGGTTTTCGTGAGGATGAACACGGAACTTTGTGGTTTGAGAACCGAATCTATGTGCCCAATGACCCAGAGCTCAGGAAGTTGATACTTCAGGAAGCCCACGATTCACCTTACTCGATACACCCAGGCAATACCAAGATGTATCTCGATTTAAAGGAAAGTTATTGGTGGACAGGTATGAAGAAAGATATTGCGGAACATGTTGCAATATGTGATGTTTGTCAGCGAGTAAAGGCAGAACATCAGAAACCAGCAGGGTTACTCCAACCTTTGCCGATACCCGAGTGGAAATGGGAAAAGCTTGGTATGGATTTCATCACAGGATTACCCAAGACCCGTTCAGGTTATGATTCCATCTGGGTAGTGGTTGATCGCTTGACCAAGGTGGCTCATTTCATCCCGGTAAAGACCACCTATGCCAGTGCTAAGCTAGCCAAGATATATATGACCAGGATCGTATGTCTGCATGGAGTTCCGAGGAGTATCGTGTCAGATAGAGGAACACAATTTACCTCAAAGTTTTGGCATCAGTTACATGAAAATTTGGGTACAAGGCTAGAGTTCAGTACAGCTTTTCATCCGCAGACAGATGGATAGACTGAGAGAGTCAACCAGATTCTGGAAGATATGTTGAGAGCTTGTGCGCTAGATTATGGATCTAGTTGGGACGATAACTTGCCTTACGCAGAATTCTCATACAACAACAGTTATCAGACCAGTCTAAAGATGGCCCCTTTCGAAGCTTTATACGGAAGGAGATGCAGAACACCACTGACGTGGGATGGTGTTGGAGACCGACAACTTTTTGGTCCCGACCTTATCCAAGATTCGGAAGAGAAAGTCAGGTTGATTCGTGACAGACTCAAGATAGCTCAATCTCGACAGAAGAGTTATGCTGACAGCAAGCGCAAGGAAGTGACGTATGAAGTGGGAGACAGAGCATATCTTCGTGTATCCCTGCTTCGTGGAATCAAGACATTTGGTGTTAAAGGAAAATTAGCACCCAGATTCATAGGCCCCTACAACATTCTTGAACGTAGAGGCGAAGTTGCATACAAACTGGAATTGCCGGAAGGATTATCCGAAGTTCACAATGTGTTCCATGTTTCCCAGCTGAAGAAATGTCATGCTGAGATGGCCGACATCCCTTTGCGAGACACCGTGCCCCTAGAGGCCATACAGCTTGAAAATGATCTGACTTATGAGGAGAAGCCTGTCAAGATCCTCGAGACATCCAACAAAGTTACCCGCAGCAAGATCATCAAGTTCTGCAAAGTTTTGTGGAGTCACCATACTGAGGAAGAAGCCACCTGGGAACGCGAAGAAGATCTTCGTAGAGACCATCCGCACCTATTTTCTAGCCAACCCGAATCTTGAGGGCGAGATTCATCTTAAGGTGGGTAGGTTTGTAACATCCCAAAATTTCATTTTGTAATGTTATGAAATAGCTATGCATCTAGCAGCATCATTGCTTGAATGTATGTGTTTGTTGAAATGCCTTTTCTGATTTTCTGAAAGCCCTTTCTACTTTTCCTATGTTGCTTTCCCCTATTTGAAATTTTGGTTAAATGTTCAAAATAAGAGAGGAGTAACATGACACTCCACACCAGGGTCAAATTGGTGAATTATTTGAACAAAAATAACCAGGGGTTATTTTGAAAATATTTGCAAAAAGGATTTAAAAACAATTAGGCAATTTCTGAAAATAATAATTTTTCAAAGTCTTCAAATGACATAATAAAACTGTTCATTAAATTGCATTTATTATTCTGTTAATTTTGATATATAATACCCCTATATTTAGAGACGATTTGAATGCTTTAAAAGCTTTTGAATGTCTCTGGAAAAATATTAAAGAAAAACAGTAACGGTTTGCATTTAAACGGGCCGGCCCACGACAGTTATTTCGCGCATTTACTACGAACCGGCCGACCGACGCGTAACGGACGCGCTCCCTCTCACTGACATCCGGGCCCCACCCCCGACCGACCGTTACACCGAACGGTCATCGTCTCCCTCCCCGCGCTCGCCGGATCCGACGCCGGCAGTTTCTTCCCCTCGCCGGATCTCTCTCCCCTCTTAACTCCCGCACCCCTCGAGCGCCCTATAAGTACCGGCCACTTCCCCGCATCCATTCACCCCGAGCCCCCCTTTTTCCCCTCGCCGGAACGCTGTCAATTGCTCGCCGGAGCTACTCCCACACCGAAGCTCGCCATCGACCGTAGCCACCACCTCCGACCTCCGTTCACCCCACCGTCGCCACCAATCGACTCCGGAGAACCGTCGCCGTCGCCCGGACCACTTCCCTGTCTTCCCCGACCACCGGAGCACCTCGCCGTCGCATCCACCGCTACCGGACTCGCCGGAGTACCCCGACGCCGGCGACCTCTTTACCCTGTGAGCACCCCCTCCCTCCGATCCGAATCCAACGTCCGAGATTAGAACGGACTTAAGTCCGAATCGTTTTCTTCTTCCGATCGGTCGCCCGCCCGTAGCTCTCGCACGCACACCCCCCTTAGCCAATCGGATCGTGCCACGTAGCCCCCCCGACCGACGCAAATCAGATTTTTTTCATTCTCTGTTTTAATTAACAGAATGTTTTTAAAAATTGTTTTGCTTATATCTTTTAATCTATTTAGTGTTTTGAGTTGATTCTTTTTGCAATAGCTCACATTATTCATGTAGTTTCACCCTGTACTTTTAAATTTCAAATTTGAACTATAAAATTTGAATTTAATCAAATTTGCTCAAAATCTTCAATTCTGAATAACTAGAGTTTAAAAATAGATTTTGATATGATTCTTTTTGCTACTGTTTGGTATTAGTTAGGACTACCTTCATGTTTAGTTTGAGGATTTTCAGGATATATTTGATTAGTGTTTTAACCAAAAACAGAATCTGCCTAGTATTACAATATAGTTTTATATACTTAATTTTAATTAGTTTGATTTAGAATTTGGTTTTATTTGTTTATTAGGTTCTGTTAGTAAACATTTAGTGTTTTCACTCACTGTTAATAAAAATATAAATTTGCTTAGTTTAATTTTATTTAACATAGGAATCACAATGTCTTTTCAAATAGGCTTAATTTGACTAAACAACTAACTAGTAATAGTTTTGTTTTCAAACAAAGTTTTGTATATTTTGTTTCTGTTTTCTAAGACAGATTTAGTAGTAAATTATTTTCTATCAAGAACATGTCTTACTAATAAATAATAAGTTTAGTTTTTCATTCTTTTGTTAATATAACTATAGTTGATTCATAAAGTGTTTATCAAAACTTTTATAAACTTTACTAGAGTTTTCCCAACAAACTTAAATTGACTTTGTTTACTTTAATAGTAAAATATTCTATTGTTGCCTTGCTGTCAACAATTGTCTTGTTATTTCAAAATAGTTTTATTATGTAGAAGTGTTTTCATCATCCCCTTTGGAAAACAAAACTTTGTGTGTTTTGCTTGCTAGAGACTTTTGTGCATTGTTTGCCTTGTTTGTTTAGTACTTCTTTGCTGAATGTTATGAGTACTTATTTTGGTTGTATGCTTATTTGAGTGCATTGTTTGTTTCGTTAGATTATCCGGAGTGCGAAGCTTGTTACTTAGAGTCACTCACGTACGAAGATCATCAATCAGGCAAGTCACTTTGATCATGTTTTATCCATGTTTTATATGCATTAGTTCTACCATCTCCCCAGTTGCATGCAAGATAGGTTAGTTGGAAACTTGGTTACATTGTAGTAGTATCATGTGGTAGGCACCCCTCTCAACCCTCTTTGACAACTTTGGCCCCGGGAAACGTTGTTTTACTTTTGCTATGCTATTAGTAGACGGGGTTGGTTGTGTGATTCATGGGAGTTGAGAGAGTTAATAATTTCAAGACCTACATAATGATCAAGATTTCAAGACTCCAAGTTTTCAACATACCTCTGGGTGGATGATGGTTGAACGGCACCCTGGAGAAACCAGTGGATTTGCCTAGGTGATGCTGGAGATGGCCAGTATTCACGCGGAAAGGTCCACCCAGGCACAAAGAGATGGATGGATGCTTTAAAACCCAAGGCTTACCTGCACAGCCACAAGTCATTATGGGCTCTGGCTTGGTTGGATATCGTGGTGACCCTGGACAGGCGGTGCTACGAGAGGTAGAAGAACGGTAGGAAAGGATGGGCACCGACAGAGTCGCAGGGAAACCCTTTGGAAGACCATGTTTTGGTCATCCGTTTCTCAAACACCCTGAAGTGCGAGAAACCAAACGGAGGCGACCAAATCTTGTGGGGAACGTGTGCAAAACTCTGCAGAGTATTCCAAACCTAATCAATTAGCCGTGTCCACGGTCATGGACGACTTGAGCCAAAGGAATTGGAACTTCCGGAACTCTCAACACAATTAATATGATGATGTGGGTATTAATAATTTTGGGTATGAGAAGTGGTTGGTGGAACCATCTCATTAATCAACCAACTTAGTAATATTTTGCTTAGCCCCTTTTCTTGATGTAGGAAAAATTGGCTTTACGCAAAACTTACACCACCACCTGCCATATAAGCATATAGACTAGCTGATTATTTTCACCCCTCTCTTGTGACTTTGCCGGCATATTCCATATGCTGACCTACACGGCTGCAACGTATCATGGTGTAGAGTATTTTTCCGACCAGGAGTGAGGACGCGTTCTATGCTCAGTGAGATGCCCTTGGAGTCGGATGGACTCATCTACCGTCGACGCTTCCGCAAGATTTAGATATTCTCATGAGTTGGCCTTTGGCCACTTTATTGTAATATTATTGTAATAAAGGACTCGATATGAGATTTCGATTAATATAATGCTGTGTGATTTCCCTTTGATATATACATTGATGTACCGTGTGTGTACCAGCATGATCTTGGGATGGTACGGAAACACCGGAGACTTGACCTTTCAGGTCGGGTCGCTACAGAAATGGTATCAGAGCACACGCTGACCGTAGGACGTAACCTCTAGGATTGGAAAGCCTTAGGATTGTTTCTCTTTGTCTTTAAAATTCTTATACTCTCATCTATTCGTTTCTGATTTCTCCCCGATTATTTCAAAAATTTATAGATGGCCACCTTCATCCCAGTGTTGATCACGGAGTTTTGCCAGCCTGACGCAACGATGCCCTTTGGTAAGGAGCTGATGAGGATCGTCAAGGACGTAAGGATTGCTTTGCCGAGCATCACCGGTATTCCTATCATGTCATTTCCCCAAGATGGACGCTACAAGATCGAGGTGCATATCCCAGGGAAGACTTTTGGGAATCGGAAGGAACCCATAGATCTCAAGTTCGTGGCACCCAGTTGGATACTTGGAAGAGACATGGCCATTCATCGTGCCCTTGGACGTATTCAGGAGGAATACAGAGGTGGAACCATTTCACCAGGACTCAGCATGGTTTGTCGCAGAGATGCCAATGGAAACATCATAACTCCTCCCACTGCAGACACCACTATTTCCTATATCCAGACCCTGGAGACTCATATCAGGACTCTGGAGCTTCGAGTTCGTGCTGATACGAAGACAATCAAGAATCTGATGAACCGCGAGCTTGACCTTGAAGCTGATCTGCGAGAGGCCAACTATGAACACGAGCATGAAGTGAAGGACTTCCTAGAGAGGATTGATGAGCAGAATGCACGCATCGCAACTCTGGAGGAGCAGCTAGACATGGGGGAAAACCTTCACCCCGAAGGAGACATGGCACCCTTCATCAGCGACGATGAAGACTATGAGGAAAGCACCACCGGAGGACCTATGACTATGCACTTCTGAGGAAAAACATTAGTTATGCCCTCCAATGTATCTTTTATTTTCGTCGTTAAAGCGTAGGTCGATGCTTAGTTGTTTGAGATTTGTATTCCCGATGTTTGACATTGATTGAATAAATGAATGAGTGTTTGGTGTGATATGTTTGTTGCATTGCATATGGGTAGTGAATTTCTTCTAGACCTTTGTTCTATTCTAATTCTCATCCCTCTGAAAACAGCAAGATGCCTCCACGACGTGAGACCGACTTCACTTTTCCGCCGGAACTCACACAACTTCTTCAGCAGCAGAATGCACTGATGCAGTTATTGATTCAGAATCAGACCAACAATCAGAACAACAACAACCACAACCACCATCCACCCCAGACTGACAATCTCACCCGTTTTCTGAGGTTGAACCCTCCAACTTTCCCCAGCAGCACTGAGCCCATTGTGGCAGATGACTGGCTCCGCAAGATGGAGAGAGAACTTGTCACCGCTGGATGCACTGACGCTGAGAAAGTGCGATTTGCAGCACATCAACTGGAAGGACCAGCAGCGTCATGGTGGGAGAATTACACCAACACATATCCTATTGCAGATGTGACTTGGGAGCAATTCAAGCTTGCTTTTCGCACCGCACATGTCTCAGCTGGAGCCATGAGTCTGAAGAAGCGCAAGTTTCGCAATTTGCGCCAGGGTAATCGCTCTGTGGCCCAATATGTGGAAGAGTTCAGCATGTTGGCCCGTTATGCCCCAGGAGATGTGGCCGATGATGCGGCCAAGCAAGAAAATTTTCTGGAAGGACTCAATGATGAGTTGAGCATACAGCTGGTAGTGGCTAATTTCAACAACTACCAAGAGCTGGTGGATAAGGCCCTTATTCTGGAAGGTAAACAGCAGCAAATTGAGAACCGCAAGCGGAAGTACACTCAGGGGAAGTTCAACTCTGGAACTCATCAGAAGCCCCGCTACTCCCCGTACTCCGGGAATGCCGGATCGGGAACCGGTAAGTTTGGAAAGCACACTCATGCTGTGCACAACCATGGAAGCCACAATCATGGAGGAAATGGGAACAACCGTCCCAACCATGGTAACTTCAAGAGTGACAATGGGAATGGGAACAACAACCAGCACCGTCAAGTTCCTACTCAGAAGGATCTGAGTCACATTACCCGTTTCAAGTGTCAGAAGACAGGGCACTATGCTACTGAGTGTCCCCAGAGCAAGCAAAGCAATGGAAACGGCAACTCCGCAGCCAAGAAACCCAATCCGTTTCCCCGTGCTCAAGTGAATCACATCGACGTGGAAGAAGTCTATGATCAACCCGAGACTGTGGTTGGTAAGTTTTTATTGCATTCACGTCCTGTTACAGTACTTTTTGATTCTGGTGCAACTCATTCATTCATATCAAGGGTAGTTGTGGATAAGTATGGTTTGCCCACCAAAACCCTTAGTCAGCCCATTAAGGTTAGTTCTCCATGAGGTATGATGATGGCAGGGATAGGATGCCATGCCTTGAAACTCAATATAGGAAATCATGTTTTTCCCACCGACCTCATTGTCTTAGAGTCACAAGGACTGGATGTAATCCTAGGCATGGATTGGATGACCAAGTATGAAGGAAATCTTGATTGCCCTAGCAAGTCTGTTTCCCTCACCACCCCGGAGAACAAGAGGATTAAGTATGTATCCCGACGCACACGTATGAGTGTTAGGTTAAATGCCCTCACAGGAGTTGTTCAGGAGGAAGTACCTGTGGTAAAAGATTTTCCAGATGTATTCCCATCAGAACAACAACAACCACAACCACCATCCACCCCAGACTGACAATCTCACCCGTTTTCTGAGGTTGAACCCTCCAACTTTCTCCAGCAGCACTGAGCCCATTGTGGCAGATGACTGGCTCCGCAAGATGGAGAGAGAACTTGTCACCGCTGGATGCACTGACGCTGAGAAAGTGCGATTTGCAGCACATCAACTGGAAGGACCAGCAGCGTCATGGTGGGAGAATTACACCACCACATATCCTATTGCAAATGTGACTTGGGAGCAATTCAAGCTTGCTTTTCGCACCGCACATGTCTCAGCTGGAGCCATGAGTCTGAAGAAGCGCGAGTTTCGCAATTTGCGCCAGGGTAATCGCTCTGTGGCCCAATATGTGGAAGAGTTCAGCATGTTGGCCCGTTATGCCCCAGGAGATGTGGCCGATGATGCGGCCAAGCAAGAAAAGTTTCTGGAAGGACTCAATGATGAGTTGAGCATACAGCTGGTAGTGGCTAATTTCAACAACTACCAAGAGCTGGTGGATAAGGCCCTTATTCTGGAAGGTAAACAGCAGCAGATTGAGAACCGCAAGCGGAAGTACACTCAGGGGAAGTTCAACTCTGGAACTCATCAGAAGCCCCGCTACTCCCCGTACTCCGGGAATGCCGGATCAGGAACCGGTAAGTTTGGAAAGCACACTCATGCTGTGCACAACCATGGAAGCCACAATCATGGAGGAAATGGGAACAACCGTCCCAACCATGGTAACTTCAAGAGTGACAATGGGAATGGGAACAACAACCAGCACCGTCAAGTTCCTACTCAGAAGGATCTGAGTCACATTACCTGTTTCAAGTGTCAGAAGACAGGGCACTATGCTACTGAGTGTCCCCAGAGCAAGCAAAGCAATGGAAACGGCAACTCCGCAGCCAAGAAACCCAATCCGTTTCCCCGTGCTCAAGTGAATCACATCGACGTGGAAGAAGTCTATGATCAACCCGAGACTGTGGTTGGTAAGTTTTTATTGCATTCACGTCCTGTTACAGTACTTTTTGATTCTGGTGCAACTCATTCATTCATATCAAGGGTAGTTGTGGATAAGTATGGTTTGCCCACCAAAACCCTTAGTCAGCCCATTAAGGTTAGTTCTCCAAGAGGTATGATGATGGCAGGGATAGGATGCCATGCCTTGAAACTCAATATAGGAAATCATGTTTTCCCACCGACCTCATCGTCTTAGAGTCACAAGGAGTGGATGTAATCCTAGGCATGGATTGGATGACCAAGTATGAAGGAAATCTAGATTGCCCTAGCAAGTCTGTTTCACTCACCACCCCGGAGAACAAGAGGATTAAGTATGTATCCCGACGCACACGTATGAGTGTTAGGTTAAATGCCCTCACAGGAGTTGTTCAGGAGGAAGTACCTGTGGTAAAAGATTTTCCAGATGTATTTCCGGAAGAATTACCAGGAATGCCACCAGATAGGGAGATTGAGTTCTTAATAGAGCTACAGCCAGGGACAGCTCCAATTTCCAAGAGACCCTATTGGATGCCCGCAAATGATCTGTTGGAAATCAAGAAGCAGATTAAGGAGTTATTGGACAAAGGTTATATTCGCCCCAGTTCTTCACCTTGGGGAGCCCCAGTACTTTTGGTGGAGAAGAAGGATAAATCTTTGAGAATGGTAGTGGACTATCGTGCCTTGAACGAGGTGACTATCAAGAACAAGTACCCTCTGCCGATGATTAATGATTTGTTTGATCAGCTAGTAGGAGCCGAGGGACGACAGCGGATGCTCACCGAGAGGGGGGGCAAAGACACTCGATGTAGAGAAGGGGAAGATGAGGCTCGCGGCAGCTTCGGGTGCGCGTTGGAGACGAGGAAGAGGCTATCGACGAGGGGGCTTCCTCCATGCCCTAACGTTGGGAACGGGGCGCAGGAGGTAACACGAAGCTCCTCGGCATCTTCGGCGACGAGGAGGAGGTCACCGACAATGAGGGTGATGGCTACAGCTCGGCGGTTCTGCTCTCTCTTACTCTAAACTTCTCTGAATTCTCTCTCTCACTCTGGACTTACTTGAGAGAAGAGAAGGAAGGGGAAGATTGCGGCAGCGTGGAGAGAAGGGGGAAACCCTAGGCAGGGGCGTGGATGCTGAGGGGCTTTATAGGCACGGATGGGATGGCTTCCCTCGCCACCTTGGCCATGGTGGGGTCCCTACTCGTGCTCTCTCATAGAGGGAGCTGGAAAGGGAGGTCGACAACAACGCGCTGAGAGACGCCAACAGATGGGGCCGCGCGCGAGCGGGCGGGTTGCGGAGGTGCTTGCTAGGCTGCAAAAAGGAAGAAGCCCAGGTGGATCGGCCACTCTCTCACTGCTATTAAATCAAAACACAGGATTCCTTTTAAATAAAACAGCAACAAGACAAATAAAACCATGCATGATTGGCAAGGAGATAGAGAGAAAAGATATATATTTGAATCAGCAAAACATACTCTATTTTAAAAAATGACCTTGGCATTTTTAGAACAAATTAATTATACATATATTTTAGAATTGGCATCTGTTGCATTTGTTTCAAAATTAGTAAACCAGAGAACATGATTGGGAAAGATGCATAGCATACTCACTAGATTATTTAGAAGAGTTGGAACATTTTTAATGCATTGAAATAGCATCTACAAGTACCACATGCTATATTATTGGAATAAGAGGAAGAATGGGATAGTTGTTTTGGAATAGGGGATAATATGAAATGGTAATAGAAAGAGGAGCATTCCAATCAAGGACACACATGCACTCTCCCCACAACACATGCAATCACTTCACAACATTCACAAGTAAACAAGGCAAAGAAATGAAATGCACTAGATGATGATCATGATGCATGTTGCATGAATGGCATGAAACAAAATCATAATCCATTCAAGGCACATGGCAACATAGAGGTTCGTAAGAGACACATCACCAAAATGGCAAGGGGAGCACTTGGGCTGTTACAACTCTCCCACACTACAAGAGGATCTCGATCCAAGATCTAAGAATGAAAGAACTCTAGAAATTCAGAACGGAGAATATCCTCATGTTCCCAAGTAGCTTCTTTGTCGAAATGATGAGACTACTTCACCTTGAGAAACTTGATTGACTTGTTGCAAGTCTTACGCTCAGTTTATTTGAGAATAGCAACCGGATGCTCACGATAAGATAGGTCTTCCTGGAGATCAATGTCTTGGAGGTCAATGGTACACTCGGGAGTCTTGAAGCACCTCCGGAGCTCAGAGACATGGAAAACATCATGCACATTTGTGAAATTCGGAGGAAGCTCTAGTTGATAGGCAAGTTCACCTCTCTTGCCAACAACTCTGAAAGGAACCACAAAGCGAGGAGCTAGCTTCCCTTTAATTACAAACGTTGAGTGCCCTTCATGGGAGAAACTCTGAGATAGACTAGATCATCAATTTGAAAGGAGACATCTCGATGTTTGTTATCATAATAACTCTTCTGACGGGATTGAGCTGCTTTGAGGTTCTCACAAATGACATGACACATCTCTTCTGCTTCATTGATCATGTCATTGCCCAGAATTTGACGCTCACCGGTTTTAGACCAATTGAGCAGGGTACGACACTTCCTGTCGTAGAGAATCTCGAAAGGGGCCTTGCCTGAGCTAGCCTAAAAGCTGTTGTTGTATGAAAATTCAGCGTATGGAAGGCAGTCTTCCCATTTCATGCCAAACGAAATCACACAGGCTCTGAGCATATCTTCAAGGATTTGATTAACTCTCTCAACTTGACCACTTGTCTGCGGATGGAATGCAGTGCTGAAATGGATCTTGGTACCCATAGCAGTCTGGAAAGACTCCCAAAACTTGGAAGTGAAGAGGCTTCCACGGTCAGATGAAATGAGCTGAGGAATACCGTGCAAAGAAAGTATCCTTGGCATATACAACTCTGGTAGCTGAGCTGCCAAGATCGATTCTTTGACCGGAAGGAAATGCGCAACTTTGGTAAGCTTGTCGATAACCACAAAGATGGCATCGTTGCCCTTCTTGGACTTAGGAAAACCAGTGACGAAATCCCCCTCCACATGATCGAATTTCCACTCTGGAATAGGCAAAGGCTGAAGGAGACCCACTGGACGTTGATGTTCCCCCTTCACTCTGTGACAAACATCACACTCGTTCACGAACTGAGCAATTTCACGCTTCATGCGAGTCCACCAGAAGGTTTGCTTGAGGTCCTGATACATCTTGGAACTGCCTAGATGAATGGATAGGAGAGAATTGTGTGCTTCGTCCATGATAACCTTCCTGAGATCACCTTTCGGAACCACCAGACGGTCCTCAAAGAACAAGGTATCTTTTTCATCAACACGAAAGCACTTATACTTAGGAATACCCTTGGTCACACCTTTCTTCACTTTCTTCACCATCACATCAAGAAGTTGAGCTTGGTGAACCTGATCTTCTAGAGTCGGAGAGACTTGAAGATTGGCAAGAAATCCTTGTGGAATCATTTGAAGATTAAGCTTGCAGAAGGCTTCACAAAGCTCAGGTTGAAGAGGCTTCAAGATAAGACTGTTGCAGTATGCCTTTCGGCTGAGTGCATCTGCAATGAAATTTGCTTTACCAGGTGTATACTCAATGCTTGGGGTGAAGTCTTCAATCATTTCCACCCAACGAGACTGTCGAAGATTGAGATTGGGTTGAGTGAAAATTTACTTCAATCTCTTGTGATCGGTGTACACCACAACTGGTCTACCCAACAACAAATGCCTCCAAGTCATGAGAGCATGCACAAGTGCCACCAACTCGGGATCATGAGTGGGGTAGTTCTTCTCAGCAGGCTTCAACTGACGTGAGGTATAAGCAACAATCTTCTTATTTTGCATGAGAACACCACCAAGGCCTTGGAGAGAAGCATCATAGAAAACTTGGACAGGCTTTGATTGCTCGGGAGGGACAAGAACTGGGGCTGAAGTCAGTTTCGGCTTGAGCGTATTGAATGCCACATCGCACTCAGGAGACCAAGCATACTTGACATTCTTCTGGAGGAGGTTGGACAGAGGCTTAGAAATTTGAGAGAAGTTCTCCACGAATCTTCTGCAGTAACTTGCAAGCCCGAGGAAGCTATGAAGCTGCTTGACATTCTGAGGAGGCTCCCACTTCAAGATTGCCTCAACTTTCTCAGGGTGCACTTTAATGCCCTCGGTAGAGATCACATGCACAAGGTACACCACTTCATTGAGCCAAAACTCTCACTTGGAAAACTTAGCATAGAATCGATGTCCTCTTAGCTTGTCAAGCACAAGACGGAGATGTTCTGCATGTTCTTCTTCAGTCTTCGAGAACACGAGAATATCATCCAGATACACCAAGACGAACTCATTCTTGAAAGGAGAGAATATGAAGTTCATCATTCTTGAGAAGGTTGGAGGAGCATTGGCGAGACCAAACAACATGATGGTGTACTCATAAGAGCAAAAACTCGTCCTGAAAGCAATCTTTGGAATATCTTCTTCGCGAATGCAAATCTGATGATAGCCCATGCAAAGATCAAGCTTTGAGAAAACCTTGGCACCTTTCAGTTGTTCAAACAACTCATTGATGTTGGGAAGTGGGCACTTGTTTCTGATTGTCTTTTTATTCAATGGACAGTAATCGACACAAAGTCGGTCTGTGCCATCCTTCTTCTTGACAAACAAAACACCACAACCCCATGGAGAAGAACTTGGTCTGATCAGACCCAGACGTTCTTGTTCATCTATCTGCTTCTTCAACTCTTTCAGCTCTTCGGGGCCAAGCTTATGAGGATGCTTGCAAACCGGTTTAGTTCCAGGTTCGAGATCAATCACAAACTCAACTGGCCGGTGCAGAGGCATTCCTGGCAATTCTTCGGGAAAGACATCTTCATACTCACAAACCACCGGAATTTGAGAAATAGCCGAGATTTCACCCTTCTCATTAAGAGCAAAGAAACGGATCGTATCATCGCGAGCTACGAAAATGATCACATCTTCTAAAGGATGAGTCAATTTAACTTCTTTGGCTTGAAAATCGACATGCGCCTTGTTCATGGCCAGAAAGTCCATGCCCAGAATGAGATCAATATCAGAATTACCGAGAACAATTGGAGAGGCCAGAAATGAATAATTGCCCATCTTGATAGAGACATCTGAAACAATCATATGTGAACTCATACGCATGCCCGGAGAGACCACATGAAAAGGACTTACCAAATGTTTCGCTGGTAACTCATGCATAGCGACAGAAGGCCTTGAAATGAATGAATGTGATGCACCAATATCAAACAACACTTTTGCAGGAATAGAATTAACGAAGATATTACCCATGATCACTTGAGAAGACTCCTCTGCTTCGGCTATGTTCACTAGACTGACTTGGGATTATGCTTCACCATAGCATTGCTTGGAGGTATGACTAGAGGAGGAGGCGGAAGACGCCGCTGGTTGCACTTGTTTGAGTAGTGACCCTTCTGACCATACTTGTGACAAGTAACCTCTGAGAGCAGACGAAAGTTGCCTAGAGGAGGAACATAAGCTGACTTGGGCGCCTAGGGCCTCTGCTGATATCCTGGGTTGGGTGGGTGGGAATAACCACGACCACCGAATTGCTTCTGCTGCTGAGGAGAACAAAACGGAGGAGGAAGAGGAGGAGGAACCCAATATTTCTGCTTCTTAGGGACCATCTGAGAGCTGGAAGAAGAAGAATAGGAATCCCTGGAACGCTTCCTTGAGTTCTCTAACTTGAGCTGAGTTGCGTCGACCTTCAAAGCCATTTTATAGAACTGATCAAACTCACGAGGCTCTTGAAGGACCAGACCCGACAGAAGCTCATCCTTGAGACCACCTCTGAACTGATAAATCATGGACTTGTCATCAGGAACATCCTGTTTAGCATAGCGGGCTAGATTCTCGAACTCGATGTTGTACTATTAGACAGACTTGCTTCCCTGCTTTAGGTGCCTGAACTTCTCACGCATCTCCTCGACAAAGCTCGTCGGAATGTAATGGGTCCTGAAGTCACAACAGAAATCGTCCCAGGTAACAACGCGGTCGCCCTTGGAGTCCTTGTATTGCTGCCACCAATCTGCTACATGTCCCTTGAGCTAGAATGACGCGAACCTAACATAGTCCTTTGGTCTGATATTGCTGCACTCAAAATGCTCACTCATGTCATGGAGCCAATCATCTACATCAAAAGGCCGCTCACAACAGGTGAAAGACTTGGGCTGGTTGGCAAGGAACTGGTTGAGCGTGGCGAACTGAGGCTGATTTTGAAAATTCCCTTGAAAACCTTGCTGACCCTAATCTCTTTCTTGCAACAGTCTGAGCAACATCTGAGTATTCACATTGGTTGCAGCCATCACAGCTTGACAAGCTTCTAGAGGACGAGGCGGTGGTGGGGGTGGTGGGGGTGGTGGAGGATCAGACTGCCCCTCACCCCGACCCGGATTCCCGTGAGTTAGTGGAGCCATCCTGGAGATGGACAAGAACATCAGCACATCATTGACAAGGATGCTTGCAATAAGCTGAATCAAATGACTAGAAAGAAATAGAACGGAATAACATAAGTAGCCCTCCTACTAAAAAATTAGTAAGAATGCTTTCTTCGGGTTTGCGATAACATCATCAGATATTAGAAGCCACTTGCAATAACACAAAGTTATTGATCTAATGTTGCTGAACAAATGTATAAGCCCTCATACATCTGAAGAAGATGATCCTAGATAACTACATGAATTCCCACCTAATAACTTCCAAAAACATTCTGGTTACGCAATCCGGTGTTGGGGATACAAGGAGGAAAATATCTCACACAACTAACAAGTCCTACACCCCAACTGTATCCATCCTTCAACACATAACCAGAGGCTTCGGAACTCCATCTAACTCGGATCATCGAAAGCACAACGATACCAGATATGGCGGTACCCCGTACGCCTCCCCAGTACTGGGTGACTCCGACCTTATGTCACCATGACAAGTATTGAAGTAATTCCGAACACCCTCCGTCCTGAGATACTAAGAAAACTGAATGATAAAGATGTGCCAAGAATTCTCTGGAGCTCAACTCCCCGGAAGAAATCAAGTTAGACAGGAGGCACCAAGACAGAACTCCATCACATCGGCATCATATAGTTTCCAAAATACCCGTGTGATCCTAAAAAATTTTTGAGCGAGAAGAGGAGTAGAATCAAAATTCCTAAGTCAAATACCTCACTAGAGTATAGAAGAGGAGTAAAAGAAACCTACACTCCGATATAAATAGACTCAAAATAGTTTTTACTAGACTCGACTCGGCCAAGTTCGATCAAGCAAAGGGCTCCTATGGTCGTATGGATCTGAATACCAACTTGTAACGCCCAAGATCCGCGCCTATCCTTATTTAGGCACGAGGGCCGTGACAGGGATAGAGGCGCATCTAGTCGTTTCAGAAGTTTAGTAACATCGAATACATGTATGAAGAGAGGAGTATATGAGTTGGCTTACACTCGCCACAAGCTAAATTACCACACAGTTTATTCAAACATCATTCAAAATACAAGGTCCGTCTACGGACGAAAACAAACGAGGAAAAGAAGCAATGAAACTGTCTTGCTAGCCCCAAAGATCACGACCAAGGCCTCTCTACTCGTCTGGATATGTGGCGTACATTCTGCCACTTTCTTCGTCATACTCCCACTGGAGCTTGGTCACATTATCTGGCATGGTCTCATATGCACCTGCACCTGTATATGTTGTAGTAATCTGTGAGCCACGGGGACTCAGCAATCTTGTAACCTGGGTACTGAAACTATGTAAGCTTATTGGGTTGGATGGGGTGAGTGTTGAGTTTGCAGCAGCACTAAGCATTGTATGATGGCTAACTTACGAGAACATGAATGTAAATCTAGTGGACTACGAAAGACGTTCGAATACTACCATGACCACTAAGTGATCCTGAACACCTACTTACGTCAAACATAACCCCACCGTGTTCTCTCTCGGTTCATGTTCACGAGTAGAGACGATCACGGTTACTCACATAGTTGGTGTATTTTATTGGAGTTTACGTCAGCTTAACTATAACCGGGTGTTAAACAAAATATCCAAGTTGCCACATAACCGCGTGCACGGCTTTTTGAAAGATTTAACCCTGCAGGGGTGCTCCAACTAATCCATCACGAATTAACCACAATCCACGGGAATAACCTCGACCACAAATATCGTGATCATCCTAGGAAATTCCAAAGGAAAACCGACACCTCGAGATAGCCTGAAGAAGATCAGAGTTCCTCGCGCAAGCCATTCAAGAAAGGTAAAACAAGTCCAGCAAGACCGCCCGACGTGTCGACGAACCCGATGAGAGACGTGTATATCATTCTCAGGACACGACGGATGAGAAATGGTTACCACGCCAATCACCGAGTTGCCCCAGACGGCGTTAATAAGTTGCTCTGGGTTGGACCAACAC
This sequence comes from Hordeum marinum, assembly GCA_022496015.1. NCBI lineage: Eukaryota > Viridiplantae > Streptophyta > Magnoliopsida > Poales > Poaceae > Hordeum > Hordeum marinum. The sequence continues at coordinate 272,959,987 of CM039674.1, read as the reverse complement.
TCATGAGGAGCACTGGCCCGAGTTGTTGATTAATTATCCACGGGGTTGCAAAGCCCTATGCATTTTTTTATTAAGTTGTTTAAGCAAATAGTACCAATGTTGGGTCTTGCCAGACAAGCTTTAATCTCAAGAGAATAATCAAGGGGGTCCCCATAACAACCCCGAGCATGTTAGGAGCGCAAAATATGGAAACATAACACCGGTAACAAGTAACTATGGCGGTAAAAGTGGAACAAAACACCGAGCAAAAGGCCAAGCCTTCCACCATACCAAGATATATATGTGCATTAAATTAAATAGCAGTAAATATTGTGACATCTCTAGATATCAATGTTATCACATGGAAACAAACTGCACCTGCATCTAAGAATGCTATAAGAGGGGCTGAGCAGCGGTAACTTAGCAAAACAAGGTTTGCTAGGCAGTGGAGGGGTTAGAGGCTGACATGACAATGTAGGAGGCTTGACATTCAATTGGTAGGTAACGCAAGGTAACGATAAGAGCAATACATCTAGCAAAGCAAAAATAGTGTCGGGATCCGGGTACGGTCATCTTGCCTAATGGTTCTTCAGAAGGACAAAGAGCTGGGTCCTCGTAGTGGTACTCTCTTGGATCCTCATACTCAGGTTCAACACTCGCGTCTACCCAAGAGAAACAACAACAATAAACAACCAACCAAGGTGCAATGCACACACAAGATGATGCATGATTTATTTGAAGTATTTAACATGGAAATCCTAAGCTAGTCATGTTTCCCATGCATTAGTTAAGTTATTTACAATTCTGGACAGGACCTCTTGTTAAGTTGCTTGAACATGCATGATCATGGCAAATATGGATGCTTCATGCAAAATCGATGCAAGTGCATATGTAAAATGTAGGAAACAGAGTAACAAATCTCACGCTACGCTCACGACAAGGTGTCACAGCCCTAGAGTTGTTTGGTATTTGCTTGCATCAACATCAGTATGTGCATCATGTCATCATGTTAGAATTCAAATGAAAATTGAAATGGGGATGTCAAACCCTAGCACCTCCTCAAATAAATAAAATTCCAACAATTGAATTTTTCAATGATTCCAAAATGCTTTTCAAAAATGTTCACTGTTTCTGATAAATGTTGGCAACAACATATTAGGGGACATCTTAATTTTCAAATAAATATAGCATTTTAAAATACTCATCAATGCTACTGAAAACAATTAATAAAAGCATTATAATTGTGATAGTTGTCGAAAAATGCCCAAACCTATTGTGGAAATTTGGAAATAATCAGACCATATTTAATAAAATATTGGGTATTTTTGTACTAGGCATTTTGGCCTCACAAAATGAAGAAGAATGTCAGAATAAAGAAAACAGAAACTGAGATACTAAATGAAATATAAAAAAAGGGAGCTTACCTGGCCCAGAGCCGGCCCAGCCCAGCTCCCCCTCCCCTGTCGTCTTCCTCCTCGCCAGGAGGACGAGGCGTGGCAGCTCGCCGAGCGTCGGCCTCCACCTCCTACCCGTCTGCCTGCCTGTGCAAGGGGGGATAGGTCTCTCCAAAGCCGTCCAGATCGGGACGACCCATCCCCTCTCTCTCCCTCTCCTCCCTCTCCCCTGCTCCTCTTCCTTCCTCTGCTCGCCATGGTGGCCGCCGGATCTCGCCGCGATTCGCTCCGCCCGGTGCTTCCCCGAGCTCTCCGACCCCGCGTGCGCAACCCCTGTGAGCCCCTCTTGCTAACCCTCATCTCTGGTGCTCGTGCTCGTTCCATAGCCCCATTCCCCACCGGAGCCAAGAGCTTCCCGTCGCCGGCCATGGCGTCGCCGTGCCTAGAGCGACCACAGCTCGCATTAGGGCTCGCAGTTGAGCTCCCGAAGGTCCTAGGATGCCGTAGAGCCGCCTAGCTAGCCTCCCCGTGCACTGTAGCCCCGCATCCATATGTGCCCGAGCTCCGGTCGCCGCCGTGAGTCTATCTCCGGCGAGACCAGACCACCCCAGCCCCTCCTAACCGGCTAGACGGGTGCGGGTCACCCCCAGCTACCCGTAGATGTCCTCCGCTGGTCGTTTGGCCGCCTGTAGCACAAGTCCGGTGAGCTCGGCCATTGCGGATGGTTATCGGCAACTCGTCGCCGGCGTGGCTGACGTGGCGTCGTCATTAGTGGCTAAACACAGCGCTAATCCCCCACCTAGCCACTGACCAGAGGGCCCCACAGGGGGTCAAAGCCCCATTAGCCTCTACTTTGACCGGGAATTAGCCTCGGGTCAATGACAGGTGGGGCTCAGCCCTATTTAACCCAAGATTAGATTAAAAATAACTAATTTACTTAATTAACTTAGTTAGACACTGACTGGTGGGCCCTGATGTGTTAATTAACATTAGGAAATAAAATTAAAATCTATTAGTGATTCTGTCACTGACCAGTGGGTCCCACTGGTCAGGCTTGACCTGGACCTGGTCCAGTTGACTACTGACGCAGGCATGACCTCAGCATGACGCAATAATCATTTTCTGTAATAAAATAATTCCAAAAAATGCTCTAACTTCTAAAAATCATAGAAAATAATCTATAGCTCAGATGAAAATAATTTATATATGAAAAATGATCAGAAAAATCCAATGAATCTGTTTATGCCATGATCATGCATGTTTGAACAAGTTAACATCACCAAATAGGACATTTTATGATTAGGCCAATATATAAAATATCATTTGGAGTTTGAAATTCAAACTTGTTTGAATTCCATTTCAACCAATTTGGCTAACCACCCCTCTAGGTTAATTAAGTACCTTAATTTGTCATACCATGCATCATGATTGTCCATTGCATAAATTGAATGTGTTCTTTCTTTCTGTTTGCCGGTGGTTATTCCCTCTCGGTAGACGATGGTTCCGATGATGTGAACGTTGACACTAATGAAGAGAAGTATTTCTTCAGGATTGTCAAGCAAGCAAAATCCCCTTGAGCATACTGATATCAACCCACTCTCTCACTCCTGCTCTCTTTTACTGCATTAGGACAACAGCGATTCAACTGTTACATGTCAACGGTAGTTGAACCCATTCCTTTGCATGACCTGTCCTTGCCACAGTAAATAGTTGAAACCACTTAGCATGAGTAGCAACTGTTTGAGCCTTGTTGTGCTTACTCATACATGCATGCTTAATTACTGCACCTGCTATGCTTAGAGTCGTGTCGTATCGGGTCTAATACATCTGGGTGATGGATCGGAATGGCAGTGTTCATGTCCTACGGTGTGAGAGCTAAGTGTGTGAACATGATTTGGTAAAGGTAACGATGAGAGGTCATGTAGGAGTACATGGCAGGTTGTCTCATCGGGACCGTCTTTAAGAACTAAGTTATGTGTATGTTATCCAAGACAAGATACTACCACACATTGGGCCCTGAAATATGACCCCGCTCGACTTATTAATCGCCTAGACCTCTGTCCAGGAGTTGCAACTAGTTTCTGGTGTTTGTAGGGAAAGTGTTGGCGGCCGTGTATAGTGCTGCCCTACGGGGTGGACTATGATGCGGTACAGACACAGTGGCACGGTTACCAAGTGGCACCCGAACGGTGGGCTTGGGAACTCTGCGCACATCGTTTGAGGTCATAGCGGAAACTTCGGTCGGACTTCCATGCGGGTTCAACCTCGGATAGGCGATAAACCTGGACTAGGGTCTTGTGTGGTTGACGGTCATGGCCGACGCCCACGCCAGTGCTTCCGCTTGAAGGTTGTCGAGATGCATGACGAGCATATGGTGCTAAGTGGTGAGAGCATGTGTGAAGAAGTATACCCCTGTAGGGTGAAATAATCTGTTCGAATAGCCGCGTCCTTGGATATGGACTACTTGGAGAACTTATGTGGTTCATAGATAACTGAAAGTGGATACTCTAAAATACGCAAGATAAGTGTGAGTGTTATGGATGGCCTTCTCGTAGGGAGACGGAAGTGGATCCATAGTGGTGTATTGATTGGTGAATATGTGGACTCGTGTGCGCTATCCAACCTCAAAGAAAGCACTTGTAGTCGTAGTATAGGTTAGCCAAGAGTCAAAGCTGGCTTGCTGCAATGAACTCCACAACCCCCTTCATTGATACTTGTGCATATGTAGTTAGTTCTGATGTAAGTCTTGATGAGTACACTTGTACTCATGTTTGCTTAATTTATGTTTTTGCAGAGGAGACGTCAGTCTCATTAGTGATCGTTTCAACGTGAAGTTCGATGTTGACCGGGTTAGCTTGGGAATCCCAGACAGAGGTCTGGTTCCTATGGTAGGGTCGTTATAGCTTTTCAGGCTCCTCTAGCCACTTTTGTAGATGTTTGTGTTGGAAATATGCCCTAGAGGCAATAATAAATTAGTTATTATCATATTTCCTTGTTCATGATAATCTTTTATTATCCATGCTATAATTGTATTGATCGGAGACTTAAATGCATGTGTGGATACATAGACAAAACCATGTCCCTAGTATGCCTCTAATGGACTAGCTCGTTGATCAAAGGATGGTTAAGGTTTCCTAGCCATGGACATGAGATGTCATTTGATAATGGGATCACATCATTAGGAGAATGATGTGATGGATAAGACCCAAACTACAAACATAGCATATGATCGTGTCAGTTTATTGCTATTGTTTTTTGCATGTCAAGTATATGTTCCTATGACCATGAGATCATGCAACTCACGGATATCGGAGGAGTGCCTTGTGTGTATCAAACGTCGCAACGTAACTGGGTGACTATAAAGGTGCTCTACAGATATCTCCGATGGTGTCTGTTGAATTGGCATGGATCGAGACTGGGATTTGTTACTCCGTGTGACGGAGAGGTATCTCAGGGCCCACTCGGTAATACAACATCACAATGAGCCTTGCAAGCAATGTGACTAATTGTTAGTTGCGAGATCTTGTATTATGGAATGAGTAAAGAGACTTGCCGGTAACGAGGTTGAACTAGGTATGGAGATACCGACGATCGAATCTCGGGCAAGTAACATACCGAAGAACAAAGGGAACGTTATACGGGATTAACTGAATCCTTGACATAGAGGTTCGACCGATAAAGATCTTCGTAGAATATGTAGGAACCAATGTGGACGTCCAGGTCCCGCCATTGGTTATTGACTTTAGAGGTGTCTCGGTCATGTCTACATAGTTCTCGAACCCGCAGGGTCTGCACACTTAAGGTTCGGTGACGTTTCGGTAGTGTAGAGTTATGTATGGTGGTGACCGAAGGTTGTTCGGAGTCCCGGATGAGATCACGGACATCACGAGGAGATCCGGAATGGTCCGGAGGTAAAGATTCATATATAGGATGTCCCATTTTGGTCGCCGGAAAAGTTTCGGGCTCATCGGTAGTGTACCGGGAGTATCGGTAGTGTACCGGGAGTGCCGGTAGTGTACCGGGGGACCTCCGGGAGGGGTATTTCGACCCCAAGAGGTCCATGGGCTGTGGGAGAATAATAACCAGCCCTTAGTGGGCTGGGAAAACAGCCACAAAGGCCCATGGCGCAGGAGAGAAAGTCCTAAAGCAAAAAGTGGAAAATCAGCCAATAGGAGGCAATCCTACTCCAACTAGGATTGGAGGTGAAGTAGGATTGCTCCCACCTCCTATTTCGGCCGACCCAAAGGCCTTGGCTGCCTCTCCTCTCCTCTCCTCCTATATATACTAGTGTATTGGGTGGTTTTTGGAAAGAATTTCCGGCCACGTGCTACCCGTTTCACCGGTGCACAGTTTCTCCTCTAGATCGGTTTTCCGTAGCGCTTAGGCGAAGCCCTGCCGGAATCACTCCACCACCATCACCGGAGCGCCGTCATGCTTCCGGTGAACTCTCTCTCCTCTCCACCTCCTCTTGCTGGATCAAGACGGTGGAGATCGTCATCAAGCTGCACGTGTGCTGAACGCGGAGGTGCCGTCCGTTCGGCGCTAGATCGGAACGACCGTGATCAAGATCGTGAGACGGATTGTGATGAGATCGCGGAACGGATCGTGATGAGTTCGCGGGACAGATCGTGATCAAGATCGTGAGACGGATTGTGATGAGATCGCGGGACGGATCGTGATGAGTTCACGGGACGGATCGTGATTGGATCGCGGGACGGATCGTGATGAGATCGCGGGACGCTCGGCGATTTGGATCGCGAAGATGTTCGACTACACCAACCGCGTTTCTTAACGCTTCCCGCTTAGAGATCTACAAGGGTATGTAGATCCACTCTCCCTCTCATAGATGCTCATCACCATGGATAGGTTTGCGTGTGCGTAGGAAAAAATTTGTTTCCCATGCGACGTTCCCCAACAGTGGCATCATGAGCTAGGTTGATGGTTTGATGAGATCTCGAGTAGAACACAAAAGGTTTGTGGGCGTTGATGCTTATATTAGTTCCTCCCTTGGTCGGATTTTGGTTCAGCGGGATTGTGAGATGAAGCGGCCCGGACCAACATTACTCGTACGCTTACGAGAGACCGGTTCCCTCGATGCAACTTGTTGCTTAGATGGCTTGCGGGTGACAGTTTCTCTCACTTTAGTTGGATTGGATCCGACAAAGGCGGTCCTTGAGAAGGTTGAAAAAGCAATCTATGTATCACCGTTGTGGTTTATGCGTAGGTGAGAATCGTTCTTGCTAGATACCCGTAGCAGCCACGTAAAACTTGCAACAACAATTAGAGGACGTCTAACTTGTTTTTGCAGGGTATGTTGTGATATGATATGGCCAATTACATGATGTGATATATGTGATGTATGAGATGATCATGTGATGTATAGATTATCACGACTTGCATGTCGATAAGTACGGCAACCGGCAGGAGCCATAGGGTTGTCTTTAATTATTGTATGACCTGCGTGTCAATCATTAAGCGCTATGTAATGCTTTACTTTATCGCTACGGTAGCAATAGTAGTAGAAGCATGCAGGGCGTGACAACCCCGATGGCGACACATTGATGGAGATCATGGTGTCATGTCGGTGACGATGGAGATCATGCCGGTGCTTTCTAGATGGAGATCAAAAGCACAATTTCATGGCCATATCATGTCACTTATGATTTGCATGTGATGTTAATCCTTTTTATGCACCTTGTTTTGCTTAGGACGACGGTAGCATTATAAGGTGATCCCTCACTTAATTTCAAGATAAATTGTGTTCTCCCCGAGTGTGCACCGTTGCGAAAGTTCGTCGTGTTGAGACACCACGTGATGATCGGGTGTGATAGACTCTACGTTCACATACAACGGGTGCAAGCCAGATTTGCACGCGCAGAACACTCGGGTTAAACTTGACGAGCCTAGCATGTACAGACATGGCCTCGGAACACAAGAGACCGAAAGGTCGAGCATGAGTCATATAGTGGATATGATCAACATAATGATGTTCACCATTGAAGCCACCTTAACTCACGTGATGATCGGACTTGAGTTGGTGAATTTGGATCATGTATCACTCGAATGACCCGAGGGATGTTAATTTGAGTGGGAGTTCTTAAGTAATATGATTAATTGAACTCATTATCATGAACATAGTCAAAGTGTCTTTGCAAATTATGTTGTAGATTACTAGCTCGCGCTGTAGCTCCCTTGTATTTTTATATGTTCCTAGAGAAATAGAGTTGAAAGATGTTGGTAGCAATATTGCGGACTAGGTCCGTGATCTGAGGTTTGTCCTCATTGCTGCACAGAAGGCTTATGTCCTTAATGCACCGCTCGGTGCGCCACCCCCTCTAGCGTCGTCTATAGATGTTGTGAACATCTGACAGGCACGTTTCGATGACTACTTGATAGTTTAGTGTGTCATGCATTACGGCTTAGAATTGAGGCTCGGAAACGTTTTGAACGTCACGGAACATATGAGATGTTCTAGGAGCAGAGATTGTGATCTCAGGCTCGTGCCTATGTTGCGAGATATGAGATCTCCAACAAGATTCTTTGCCTGTAAGATGAAGGAGAATAGCTCAATCGTTGAGCATGTACTCAGATTGTCTGGGTACTACAATCGCTTGAATCAAGTGGGAGTTGATCTTCCAGATAAGATAGTGATTGATATAGTTCTCCAAGTCACTGTCACTAAAGCTACTAGAACTTAGTGATGAACTATAATACACCAGGGATAGAAGTATTGATCCCTGAGCTGTTCGCGATGTTTGACACCGCGAAGGTAGAAATCAAGAAGGAGCGTCAAGTGTTGATGGTTAATCAAACCACTAGTTTCGAAAAGGGCAAGAGCAAGGAGGGAAACTTCATGGATAGCAAGTCAGTTGCTGCTCCAGTGAAGCAACCCAAAGTTGAACTCAAACCCGAGACTAAGTGCTTCTATTATGAGGTGAGAGGTCGCTGAAGCGGAACAACCCTAGATACTTGGTAGATAAGAAGGCTGGCAACATCAACAGAAGTATATTTGATATACGAGTTATTGATGTGTACCTTGCTAGTACTCTTAGTAGCACCTAGGTATTGGATACCGGTTCGGTTGCTAAATGTTATTAACTCGAAATAAAAGCTACGGAATAAACGGAGAACTAGCTAAGGGTGAGGTGATGATATGTGTTGGAAGTGTTTCCAAGGTTGATGTGATCAACATCGCACGCTCTCTCTACCTTCAGGATTAGTGACGAACCTAAATAAATGTTATTTGGTGTTTTGCGTTGAGCATGAACATGATTAGATCATGTTTATTGCAATACGGTTATTCATTTAAGTTAGAGAATAATGGTTATTCTGTTTACATGAATAATACCTTCAATGGTCATGCACCCAGTGAGAATGGTTTGTTGAAATCTTGATCGTAGTATTACACATGTTCATAACATTGATGTCAAAAGACACAAAGTTAATAATGATAGTACCACATACTTGTGGCACTGCCGCTAAATGTCATATTGGTATAAAGCGCATGTAGAAACTCCATGCTGATGGATATTTGGACTCATTCGATTTTGAATCGGTTGAGACATGCGAACCATGCCTCTTGGGCAAGATGACTAAAGGACCCCGTTGGATGGAGCGGGCAAGTGATTCATTGGAAATGATACATGTTGATGTATGCAATCTAGTGAGTCTTGTAGCATGCAGTGGATATCGTTATTTTCTTACCTTCACTGATGATTTGAGTAGATATAGTGTATATTTACTTAATGAAACACAAGTCTGAATCGTTTGAAAGGTTCAAGCAAATTCAGAGTGAAGTTTAAAGATCATCGTGACAAGAAGATAAAAATGACTGCGATATGATCGTGGAGGTGAATATCTGAGTCACGAGTTTGGCATACAACTTAAGACAATGTGAAAGTTGTTTCACAACTAAACGCCACCTAGAACACCATAGTGTGATGGTGTGTCCGAACATCATAGTTATGCTCTATTGGACATGGTGCGTAATATGATGTCTCTTGTCGTTTTACTACTATAATTTTGGGGTTATGCATTAGAGACAACTACATTCACTTTAAATTGGGCACCATCTAAATCCGTTGAGATGACACCATGTGAATTATGGTTTGATAGAAACCTAAGCTGTCATTTCTTAATATTTTGGGATGTGACACTTGTGTGGAAAATGTTTTCACCTAATGAGGTCGAACCCAAGGCGGACAAATTGCATCTTCATAGAATACCCTAAGATCAGTTGGGTGAACCTTCAATCTCAGATCCTAGTGCAAAATGTTTGTTGCTTAAACGGATCCTTTCTCGAGGAAATGTTTCTCTCGAAAGAATTGAGTGGGAGGAAGATAGAACTTGATGAGGTTGTTGAACCTTTGTTCAACCAGAGAGTAGCGCCGCGCAGAAAGATGTTTCTGTGAAGCCTACGTTAGTTGAAGAGGAAGTTAATGATGATGATCATGAAGCTTCAGGATCAAGTTACTATCAAACTTCGTAGGTCGACAAGGATGTGTACTGCTCCTAAGTGGTACGACAACTCTGTCTTGGAGATCATGTTGTTGGACAACGATGAACCTACGAGCTATGGAGAAGCGATGATGGGCCCGGATTCCGACAAATGGTTAGAGGCCATGAAATCCGAGATAGGATCCATGTATGAAAACCAAGTGTAGACTTTGGTAGACTTGCTCGTTGGACGGCAGGTCGTTGAGTACACATGGATCTTTAAAATGAAGAAAGACACTGATGGTGAATGTCACTATTTGTAAAGCTCGACTTGTTGCAAAGATGTTTGTGACAAGTTCAAGGAGTTGACTACGATGAGACTTTCTGACTCGTAGTGGTGCTAAAGTCTATTGGAATTATGTTAGCAGTTCCTGTGTTTTCAATTATGAAATCTGGCAGATGGATGTCAAAACATCATTTCCTTAACGGTTTACTTGAGGAAAGGTTGTATGTGATACAACCAGAAGGTTTTGTTAGGCCTAAGGATGCTAAAAGGTGTGCAAGCTTCGGTGATCCTTCCATGGACTGAAGCAAGCATCTCGGAGTTGGAATATACGCTTTGATGAGGTGATCAAAGTTTTGATGTTTATACAAAGTTTACGAGAAACTTGTATTTGCAATAAAGTGAGTGGGAGCACTATAGAATTTCTGATAAGTATATGTGGATGACATATTGTTGATCAGAAATAATGTCGAGTTTCTGGAAAGCATAAAACGGTCATTTGGAAAGTGATTTTCAAAGGAAGACCTGGATAAAGCTACCTAATTGTTGAGCATCAAAATCTATAGAGATAGATCAAGATGCTTGATGAGACTTTCAATGAGTGTATACCTTGACAAGATTTTGAAAGAGTTCAAAATGGATCAGCCAGAGAAATAGTTCTCGTCTGATTTGTAAGGTGTGAAGTTGAGTGAGACTCAAAGCTCGACAACGGCAGAAGAAAGAGAAAGGACGAACGTCGTCCCCTATGCCTTAGCCATAGGCTCTATATTATGCCATGCTGTGTACCGCACCTATGTGTGCCTTGCCATGAGTCTGTCAAGGGGTACAAGAGTGGTCTAGGAGTGGATCACTGGACAGCGGTCAGAATTATCCTTAGTAACCAGAGGACTAAGGAAATGTTTCTTGATTGTGGAGGTGATAAAGAGTTCGTCATAAAGAGTTACGTCGATGCAAGCTTTAACACCTATCCGGATGACTAGTAGTAGCAATCTGGATACGTATAGTGGAGCAGCCATTTGGAAATAGTACCAAGTGGAGTGTGGTAGCAGTATTTACGGTTTGACATAGAGATTTGCAAAGTACACACGGATCTGAATATCACAGACCCGTTGACTATAAGACCTCTCTCACATGCAAAGCATGATCGAGCCCCAAAACTCATTAGGTGTTAGATTCATAACAATGCGAATCACATGGTGATGTGAACTAGATTATTGACTCTAGTGCAAGTGGGAGACTGTTGGAAATATGCCCTAGAGGCAATAATAAATTAGTTATTATCATATTTCCTTGTTCATGATAATCTTTTATTATCCATGCTATAATTGTATTGATCGGAGACTTAAATGCATGTGTGGATACATAGACAAAACCATGTCCCTAGTATGCCTCTAATGGACTAGCTCGTTGATCAAAGGATGGTTAAGGTTTCCTAGCCATGGACATGAGATGTCATTTGATAATGGGATCACATCATTAGGAGAATGATGTGATAGATAAGACCCAAACTACAAACATAGCATATGATCGTGTCAGTTTATTGCTACTGTTTTTTGCATGTCAAGTATATGTTCCTATGACCATGAGATCATGCAACTCACGGATATCGGAGGAGTGCCTTGTGTGTATCAAACATCGCAACGTAACTGGGTGACTATAAAGGTGCTCTACAGATATCTCCGATGGTGTCTGTTGAGTTGGCATGGATCGAGACTGGGATTTGTTACTCCGTGTGACAGAGAGGTATCTTAGGGCCCACTCGGTAATACAACATCACAATGAGCCTTGCAAGCAATGTGACTAATTGTTAGTTGCGAGATCTTGTATTATGGAACGAGTAAAGAGACTTGCCGGTAACGAGGTTGAACTAGGTATGGAGATACCGACGATCGAATCTCGGGCAAGTAACATACCGAAGAACAAAGGGAACGTTATACGGGATTAACTGAATCCTTGACATAGAGGTTCGACCGATAAAGATCTTCGTAGAATATGTAGGAACCAATGTGGACGTCCAGGTCCCGCCATTGGTTATTGACTGTAGAGGTGTCTCGGTCATGTCTACATAGTTCTCGAACCCGCAGGGTCTGCACACTTAAGGTTCGGTGACGTTTCGGTAGTGTAGAGTTATGTATGGTGGTGACCGAAGTTTGTTCGGAGTCCCGGATGAGATCCCGGACGTCACGAGGAGATCTGGAATGGTCCGGAGGTAAAGATTCATATATAGGATGTCCCAGTTTGGTCGCCGGAAAAGTTTCGGGCTCATCGGTAGTGTACCGGGAGTATCGGTAGTGTACCGGGAGTGCCGGTAGTGTATCGGGGGACCTCCGGGAGGGGTATTTCGACCCCAAGAGGTACATGGGCTGTGGGAGAATAATAACCAGCCCTTAGTGGGCTGGGAAAACAGCCACAAAGGCCCATGGCGCAGGAGAGAAAGTCCTAAAGCAAAAAGTGGAAAATCAGCCAATAGGAGGCAATCCTACTCCAACTAGGATTGGAGGTGAAGTAGGATTGCTCCCACCTCCTATTTCGGTCGACCCAAAGGCCTTGGCTGCCTCTCCTCTCCTCTCCTCCTATATATACTAGTGGATTGGGTGGTTTTTGGACAGAATTTCCGGCCACGTGCTACCCGTTTCACCGGTGCACAGTTTCTCCTCTAGATCGGTTTTCCGCAGCGCTTAGGCGAAGCCCTGCCGGAATCACTCCACCACCATCACCGGAGCGCCGTCACGCTGCCGGTGAACTCTCTCTCCTCTCCACCTCCTCTTGCTGGATCAAGACGGTGGAGATCGTCATCAAGCTGCACGTGTGCTGAACGCGGAGGTGCCGTCCGTTCGGCGCTAGATCGGAACGACCGTGATCAAGATCGTGAGACGGATTGTGATGAGATCGCGGAACGGATCGTGATGAGTTCGCGGGACAGATCGTGATCAAGATCGTGAGACGGATTGTGATGAGATCGCGGGACGGATCGTGATGAGTTCACGGGACGGATCGTGATTGGATCGCGGGACGGATCGTGATGAGATCGCGGGACGCTCGGCGATTTGGATCGCGAAGATGTTCGACTACACCAACCGTGTTTCTTAACGCTTCCCGCTTAGCGATCTACAAGGGTATGTAGATCCACTCTCCCTCTCGTAGATGCTCATCACCATGGATAGGTTTGCGTGTGCGTAGGAAAATTTTTGTTTCCCATGCGACGTTCCCCAACAGTTTGTACCCAGACATGTTTAACTTCCGCTTGCTTGTTTGAATGCTCTGAATGTTGGGTCTTGTGACCCCTGATTGTAACATCTATTGTATTGGCTCTTCCGAGCCTTCTAAATAAATGTTGTAATGTTGTATGGTTATGTTGTGATGCCATAGTTGTATCTATGCATATCGGGCATGTCGTGCGTACGTTTGACGTGCAACGGTATGTATGGGGTCCGACACCTAGGTGTGTGCCTTTAGTAGTACTCTTTACGGGGAACTGCCTCTTTGTGCTTCCACCGAGCCTTGGACACATTGATTGACCGGCATGTATCCTTCTTTGCTGATGTGTCTGTCCCTTCGGGGAAATGTCTCGCAGTGTAATGGAGTCGCTGTAGCCTGCTACGACTCGTCTACGTGCAGTGATGGCATTTATGCCCCACGGCGTAATGGAGTCCTTGTAGCTTGCTATGACTCGTCTACACACGCTAGAGATCGACACCTCCATTGCTGGGTTACGTATGCCTGTCCTTGTACGGATGTGCCACTTGGGTTCCACGACTAGCCATGTCAGCCCGGGTTCTTTGACATTTGAATGCTAGCGACATTATCACATACGTGAGTCAAAAGACGCAAACGGTCACGGCCTAGGTAAGGTGGCAGTTGTGGAGATAACCGTGCGTGAGACCGCAAAGTGATGTGATGTGTTACATGCTGGATTCTTATGGCTTAGGATCGGGGTCTCGACACAAGGTACGAAGGCAAAATACGAGACAAGGAAGGCCATGAGCTATTCCTTGGTATTCCAAGGTAGCCACTGGTTAGGAATGAAAAAACAACCACAACGGAGCCAAAGAGCAAGCAAAACAATGGAGCATAGCTCCCACAAGTCATAAAACACTACCACACACAATCTGCCCAAAACAGCAACATAGCAAGTTCCTCAACAATTATCTAGAGCTACAGGATGTTTCCAACCTCAAACAAGGCATGAACATAAACTACATAACATGATTATAAAATCATCCAACTACACGAACTGGAAAGGAAGCATGGATCACTAAGCATGAAGCCCACAAGATGGCATGATGAAACAGATTCTAGGGACTTAGTGAAAATCACAGTTTTTTGGAATCTGAGTTAAGCTGATAGCAAGTTGACAGCAGAAAATAATGATGCAAGAGACCCCTAACAGGATGGTAGAGGACAATATCTACTACAAAACACTAGCACTGAGCTTGAGCTAAAACACTACAGAGATATTGGTAGCATCCACTCAACAAGGCATAAAAATAATAACAGATTCTCAGACTTAGAAATATTTAGCATATTGAAATCAGCAACATTTTATTAGCCACTTTGGAGCAAGATTCCCACTTATATGCAATCCTAACATGTCAAAAGAAAATGCCATGGCATACTACTCATGAAACACTACCACTTTCATGTTGACACCAATATCTAAGCATGCAAGGATTAATTCAAACTAAAATGATAAAATGACATATTGGGACAAAATGACATTTTGTAAAACTTTCTCAAATGACAAAACCAATTGCACCAATGGATTCCTGGGATTTTTCTACCCGAAATCCATATATCATAGTCATATGTTCACACCTGACAATTGCATAAAACCTAGCTCGAATCTAAGCATGCATCACTTATAAGTAAAATATTGCCATATATGCTTATACCAAAAATGCTTATGCACAGGAATGGAAATATACTAGAAATGGAAATAAACTAATAAACAGAAAAACAACAAGCAATAAAATAAAAACAAACAATGCAAGGAGGGGATGTTGGTGAACGTTGCATGGGAAACAAAAAATTTCCTACGCAAACGCAAGATCTATCCATGGTTATGAGTATCTACGGAAGGGAGAGTGGATCTACATACCCTTGTAGATCGCTAAGCGGGAAGCGTTAAGAAACGCGGTTGGTGTAGTCGAACGCCTTCGCGATCCAAATCGTTGATCATCCCATGATCTCATCATGATCCGTCCCGCGATCCAATCACGATCTGTCCAGTGAACTCATCACAACCCGTCCCACAATCTCATCATGACCCGTCTCACGATGTTGATCACGGTCCTTCCAATCTAACGCCGAACGGACGGCACCTCCACGTTCAGCACACGTACAGCTCGATGACGATCTCTGCCTTCTTGATCCAGCAAGAGGGAGCAGAGAGGTAGATGAGTTCTCCGGCAGTGCGATGGCGTTGCGGCGATGATGGTGGAGCTATTCCAGCAGGGCTTCGCCTAAGCACCGCTGAAAACCGATCTAGAGGAGAAACTGCAATCTATAGGAGTGGTAGCACGTGGCTATTAGGGTTAGCTTTTTCCTCTAAATCCTCTAGTATATATAGGAGGGAGGGAGGGGAGGAGGCAGCCTCAAACCCTCAAGGTTTGGTCGAAATTGGAGGTGGAGGAGTCCTACTCCAATCCTATTAGGAGTAGGATTCCTCCTTTCCACTTGGAAACTCTTTTCCACCTCTCCACCTTTGGATTTTTTTCCTTCTCAAACCACTCCAGCCGCATGGAACCTTAGAGGAGGCTTCAGCCAGCCCACCAGGGGCTGGTTTACCTCCTCCCACAGCCCATGTAGCCTCTTCGGTCGAATTACCTCTCCCGATGGTCCCCCGGTACACTACCGGCACTCCCGGTACACTACCGATGAGCCCGAAACTTTTCCGATGACCAAAACAGGACTTCCTATATATCAATATTTACCTCTGGACCATTCCGGAGCTCCTCGTGATGTAAGAGATCTCATCCGAGACTCCGAACAACCTTCATTCACCACCATACATAACTTTATACTACCAAAACGTCACCGAACCTTAGACCCTGCGGGTTCGAGAACTATGTAGACATGACCAAGACACATCTACTGTCAATAACCAATAGCGGGACCTGGATGCCCATATTGGTTCCTACATATGCTACAAAGATCTTTATCGGTCGAACCTCTATGTCAAGGATTCAATTAATCCGGTATGATGTTCCCTTTGTTCTTCGGTATGTTACTTGCCCGAGATTCGATCGTCGGTATCTCCATACCTATTTCAACCTCGTTACCGGCAAGTCTCTTTACTCGTTCCGTAATACAAGATACCGTGACTAACACTTAGTCACATTGCTTGCAAGGCTTATTGTGATGTTGTATTACCGAGTGGGCCCTAAGATACCTCTCCGTCACACGGAGTAACAAATCCCAGTCTTGATCCATGCCAACCCAATAGACACCCTCGGAGATACCTGTAGAGCACCTTTATAGTCACCCAGTTACGTTGCGACGTTTGATACACACAAGGTACTCCTCCGGTGTCAGTGAGTTGCATGATCTCATGGTCATAGGAACAAATACTTGACATGCAGAAAGTAGTAGCAATAAACTGACACGATCATATGCTACGTTTGTAGTTTGGGTCTTGTCCATCATATCATTCTCCTAATGACGTGATCCCATTATCAAATGACATCTCATGTCCATGACTAGGAAACCATAGCCATCTTTGATCAACGAGCTAGTCTATTAGAGGCATACTTGGGACATGGTGTTGTCTATGTATCCACACATATATCTGAGTTTCCGATCAACACAATTATAGCATGGATGATAAATGATTATCATGAACAAGGAAATATGATAATAACCAATTTATTATTGCCTCTAGGGCAAATTTCCTACGGTCTCCCACTTGCACTAGAGTCAATAATCTAGTTCACATCACCATGTGATTCGCATTTTTATGAATCTAACACACAATGAGTTCTGGGGCTCGATCATGCTTTGCATGTGAGAGAGGTCTTTTAGTCAACGGGTCTGCGACATTCAGATCCGTGTGTACTTTGCAAATCTCTATGTCATACTATAGACACTGCTACCATACTCCACTTGGAGCTATTCCAAATGGCTGCTCCACTATACGTATCCAGATTGCTACTAAAAGTCATCCGGATTGGTGTCAAAGCTTGCATCGACGTAACTCTTTACGACGAACTCTTTCTTACCTCCATAATCGAGAAACATTTACTTAGTCTTTTAGTTACTAAGGATAATCTTGACCGCTGTCTAGTGATCCACTCCTGGATCAGTCTTGTACCCCTTGACGGACTCATGGCAAGGCACACACAGGTGCGGTACACAGCATGGCATACTATATAGAGCCTATGGCTAAGGCATAGGGGACGACATTCGTCCTTTCTCTTTCTTCTGCCGTAGTCGAGCTTTGAGTCTCACTCAATTTCACACCTTACAAAGCAAGCGAGAACACTTCTCTTTGACTAATCCATTTTGAACTCTTTCAAAATCATGTCAAGGTATGTACTCATTCAAAGTCTCATCAAGCATCTTGATCTATCTCTATAGATCTTGATTCTCAAAAATTAGGTAGCTTTATCCAGGTCTTCCTTTGAAAAACTCCTTTCAAACAACCTTTATGCTTTCCAGAAATTCTACATCATTTCCGATCAACAATATGTCAACTACATATGCTTATTAGAAACTCTATAGTGCTCCCACTCACTTTATTGTAAATACAAGTTTCTCATAAACTTTGTATAGACTCAAAAACTTTGATCACCTCATCAAAGTGTATATTCCAACTCTGAGATGCTTGCTTCAGTCCACAGAAGGATCACTGAAGCTTGGCCACCTTTTAGCATCCTTAGGATTGGGAAAACCTTCTGGTTGTATCACATCCAACTTTTCCTCAAGTAAACTGTTAAGGAAACGATGTTTTGTCATCCATCTGCCAGATTTCATAATTGAAAATGCAGCAACTGCTAACATAATTCCAACAGACTTTAGCATCGCTACGAGTGAGAAAGTCTCATCACAGTCAACTCTTTAAACTTGTCAGAAACTTCTTTGTAACAAGTCGAGCTTTATAAATGGTGGCATTTACCATCAGTGTCTGTCTTCATCTTAAAGGTCCATTTGTACTCGACGACCTGCCGTCCAACGAGCAAGTCTACAAAAGTCTATACTTGGTTTTCATACATGGATCCTTTCTCGGATTTCATGGCCTCTAACCATTTGTCGGAATCCGGGCCCATCATCGCTTCTCCATATCTCGTAGGTTCATTGTTGTCCAACAACATGACCTCCAAGATAGGGTTGTCGTACCACTCAGGAGCAGTACGCATCCTTGTCGACCTACGAGGTTCGATAGTAACTTGATCTGAAGCTTCATGATCAGCATCATTTACTTCCTCTTCAACTGACGTAGGTTCCGTAGAAACATCTTTCTGCGATGCGCTACTCTCTGGTTGAAACAAAGGTTCAACAACCTCATCAAGTTCTATCTTCCTCCCACTCAATTCTTTCGAGAGAAACTTTTTGTCAAGAAAGGACCCGTTTGAGCAACAAACACTTTATGCTTGGATCTGAGAAAGAAGGTTCACCCAACAGTTCTTAGGGTAATCTATGAAGATGCATTTGTCCGCTTTGGGTTCAAACTCATTAGGTGAAAACATTTTTCCACACAAGTGTCGCAGCCCCAAACATTAAGAAATGACAGCTTAGGTTTGTATCAAACCATAATTCACACGGTGTCATCTCAACGGATTTAGATGGTGCCCTATTTAAAGTGAATGTAGTTGTCTCTAATGCATAACCGCAAAACTATAGTAGCAAAACGATAAGAGACATCATAGCCCGCACCATATCCAATAGAGCACGACTATGACGTTCGGACACACCATCACACTATGGTGTTCCAGGTGGCGTGAGTTGTGAAACGACTTTCACATTGTCTAAAGTTGTATGTCAAACTCGTAACTTAGATATTCACCTCCACGATCATATCGCAGACATTTTTATCTTCTTGTCACGATGATCTTAAACTTCACTCTGAATTTGCTTGAACTTTTCAAATGATTCAGACTTGTGCTTCATTAAGTAAACATACACTATATCTACTCAAATCATCAGTGAAGGTAAGAAAATAACGATATCCATCGCACGCTACAAGACTCATTGGATTGCATACATCAACATGTATCATTTCCAATAAATCACTTGCCCGCTCCATCAATCTGGAAAACGAGGTCCTTTAGTCATCTTGCCCAAGAGGCATGGTTGGCATGTCTCAACCGATTCGAAATCGAATGAGTCCAAACATCCATCAACATGGAGTTTCTTCATGCGCTTTATACCAATATGACATTTAGTGGCAGTGCCACAAGTATGTGGTACTATCATTATTAACTTTGTATCTTTTGGCATCAATGTTATGAACATGTGTATTACTATGATCAAGATTCAACAAACCATTCTCACTGGGTGCATGACCATTGAAGGTATTATTCATGTAAACAGAATAACAATTATTCTCTAACTTAAATGAATAATCGTGTTGCAATAAACACGATCTAATCACGTTCATGCTCAACGCAAAACACCAAATAACATTTATTTAGGTTCGTCACTAATCCCGAAGGTTGAGAGAGCGTGCGATGTCGAACACATCAACCTTGGAAACATTTCCAACACACATCGCCACCTCACCCTTAGCTAGTCTCCGTTTATTCCATAGCTTTTACTTCGAGTTACTAACATTTAGCAACCGAACTGGTATCCAATACCCAGGTGCTATTAGGAGTACTAGCAAGGTACACATCAATAACACGTATATCAAATACACTTGTGTCGACGTTGCCAGCCTTCTTATCTACCAAGTATCTAGGGTTGTTCCGCTTCAGAGACCGCTCACCTCATAATACAAGCACTTAGTCTCGGGTTTGGGTTCAACTTTGGGTTGCTTCACTGGAGCAGCAACTGATTTGCCATCCATGAAGTTTCCCTCCTTGCCCTTGCCCTTCTCGAAACAAGTGGTTTTACTAACCATTAACACTTGATGCTCCTTCTTGATTTCTACCTTTGCGATGTCAAACATCGCGAACAGCTCACGGATCGTCATTTCCATCCCTGGCATAATTATAGTTCATAACCAAGTTCTAGTAGCTTAGTGACACTGACTTGGAGAACTATATCAATCACTATCTTATCTGGAAGATCAACTCCCACTCGATTCAAGACACTTTAGCACCCAGAAAATCTGAGCACATGCTCAACGATTGAGCTATTCTCCTTCATCATGCAGGCAAAGAATCTTGTTGGAGATCTCATATCTCACAACATGGGCAGGAGCCTGAGATCCCAATTTCAGCTCTTAGAACATCTCATATGTTCCGTGACATTCAAAACATTTTGGAGCCTCAATTCTAAGTTGTAATGCATGATGCACTAAACTATCAAGTAGTCATCGGAACATGCCTGTCAGATGTTCACAACATCTACAGACGATGCTAGAGGGGGTGGCACACCGAGCGGTGCATTAAGAACATAAGCCTTCTATGCAGCAATGAGGACAATCCTCAGATCACGGACCCAGTCCGCAATATTGCTACCATCATCTTTCAACTCTATTTCTCTAGGAACATATAAAAAACTCAAGGGAGCTACAGCGCGAGCAAGTAATCTACAACATAATTTGCAAAGACACTACTGACTATATTCATGATAATGAGTTCAATTAATCATATTACTGAAGAACTCCCACTCAAATTGACATCCCTCCGGTCATTCGAGTGATACATGATCCAAATTCACCAAGTCAAGTCCGATCATCACGTGAGTTGAGGTGGTTTCAATGGTGAACATCATCATGTTGATCATATCTACTATATGACTCATGTTCGACCTTTCGGTCTCTTGTGTTCCGAAGCCATGTCTGTACATGCTAGGCTCGTCAAGTTTAACCCGAGTGTTCTGCATGTGCAACACTGGCTTGCAGCCATTGTATGTGAACATAGAGTCTATCACACCCGATCATCACGTGGTGTCTCGACACGACGAACTTTCGCAACGGTCCACACTCGAGGAGAACACAATTCATCTTGAAATTTAAGTGAGGGGTCACCTTATAATGCTACCGTCGTCCTAAGCAAAATAAGGTGCATAAAAGGATTAACATCACATGCAAATCATAAGTGACATGATATGGCCATGAACTTGTGCTTTTGATCTCCATCTTGAAAGCACCGGCATGATCTCCATCATCACTGGCATGACACCATGATCTACATCATCTTGATCTCCATCAACGTGTCGCCATCGGGGTTGTCGTGCCCACCATGCTTCTACTACTATTGCTACCATTTAGCGATAAAGTAAAGCATTACATAGCGCTTAATGATTGACACGCAGGTCATACAATAATTAAAGACAACCCTATGGCTCCTGCCGGTTGTCGTACTCATCGACATGCAAGTCGTGATATTCTATACAAAACATGATCATCTCATACATCACATATATCTCATCATGTAATTGGCCATATCACATCACAACATACCCTGCAAAAACAAGTTAGATATCCTCTAATTGTTGTTGCATGTTTTACGTGGCTGCTATGGGTATCTAGCAAGAACAATTCTCACCTACACAAAACCACAACGGTGATACATAAATTGCTTTTCAACCTTCTCAAGGACCGCCTTTGTCGAATCCGGTCCAACTAAAGTAGGAGAAACAAACACCCGCCAGCCGTCTTTGTGCAAGGAAGTTACACGTCAGTCGATGGAACCGGTCTCTCGTAAGCGTACGAGTAAGGTTGGTCTGGGCCTCTTCATCCCACAATACCACTGAACCAAAACATGATCAAGGGAGGAAGAAATCTAAGCATCAACGCCCACAAACCCCTTTGTGTTCTACTCGAGATCTCATCTACACATAGACCTAGCTCATGATGCCACTGTTGGGGAACGTTGCATGGGAAACAAAAAATTTCCTATGCACACGCAAGATCTATCCATGGTGATGAGTATCTACGAGAGGGAGACTGGATCTACATACCCTTGTAGATCGCTAAGCGGGAAGCATTAAGAAACGCGGTTGGTGTAGTCGAACGTCTTCGCGATCCAAATCGCCGATCATCCCGCGATCTCATCACGATCCGTCACGCGATCCAATCACGATCTGTCCAGCGAACTCATCACAATCTGTCCCACGATCTCATCACGATCCGTCTCGTGATCTTGATCACGGTCCTTTCGATCTAGCGCCGAACGGACGGCACCTCCGCGTTCAGCACACGTACAGCTCGATGACGATCTCTGCCTTCTTGATCCAGCAAGAGGGAGCAGAGAGGTAGATGAGTTCTCCAGCAGTGCGATGGCGTTGCGGCGATGATGGTGGAGCTATTCCAGCAGGGCTTCGCCTAAGCACCGCTGAAAACCAATCTAGAGGAGAAACTGCGATCTATAGGAGTGGTAGCACGTGGCTATTAGGGTTAGCTTTTTCCTCTAAATCCTCCAGCATATATAGGAGGGAGGGAGGGGAGGAGGCAGCCTCAAACCCTCAAGGTTTGGTCGAAATTGGAGGTGGAGGAGTCCTACTCCAATCCTATTAGGAGTAGGATTCCTCCTTTCCACTTGGAAATTCTTTCCACCTCTCCACCTTTGGATTTTTTTTCCTTCTCAAACCACTCCAGCCGCATGGGCCCTTAGAGGAGGCTTAAGACAGCCCATCAGGGGCTTGTTTACCTCCTCCCATAGCTCATGTAGCCTCTTGGGTCGAAATACCTCTCCCGATGGTCCCCGGGTACACTACCGGCACTCCCGGTACACTACCGATGAGCCCGAAACTTTTCCGGTGACCAAAACAGGACTTCCTATATATCAATCTTTACCTCCGGACCATTCCGGAGCTCCTACTGACGTCCAGGATCTCATCCGGGACTCCAAACAACCTTCGGTCACCACCATACATAACTTTATACTACTGAAACGTCACCGAACCTTAAGTGTGCAGACCCTGCGGGTTCGAGAACTATGTAGACATGACCGAGAGACCTCTACGGTCAATAACCAATAGCGGGACCTAGATGCCCATATTGGTTCCTACATATTCTACCAAGATCTTTATCGGTCGAACCTCTATGTCAAGGATTCAGTTAATCTCGTATGATGTTCCCTTTGTTCTTCGGTATGTTACTTGCCCGAGATTCAATCGTCGGTATCTCCATACCTATTTCAACCTCGTTACCGTCAAGTCTCTTTACTTGTTCCGTAATATAAGATCCCATGACTAACACTTAGTCACATTGCTTGCAAGGCTTATTGTGATGTTGTATTATCGAGTGGGCCCTAAGATACCTCTCCATCACACGGAGTAACAAATCCCAGTCTTGATCCATGCCAACCCAACGGATACCCTCGGAGATACTTGTAGAGCACCTTTATAGCCACCCAGTTACGTTGCGACGTTTGATACACACAAGGTACTCCTCCGGTGTCAGTGAGTTGCATGATCTCATCGTAATAGGAACAAATACTTGACATGCAGAAAGTAGTAGCAATAAACTGACACGATCATATGCTATGTTTGTAGTTTGGGTCTTGTCCATCATATCATTCTCCTAATGACGTGATCCCGTTATCAAATGGCGTCGCATGTCCATGACTAGGAAACGATGGCCATCTTTAATCAGCGAGCTAGTCTATTAGAGGCATACTAGGGACATGGTGTTGTTTATGTATCCACACATGTATCTGAGTTTCCAATCAACACAATTATAGCATGGATAATAAACGATTATCATGAACATGGAAATATGATAATAACCAATTTATTATTGCCTCTATGGCATATTTCCAATAGGGGACCCACCTGGCATAGTCACCGGGGCCCCTATGTGGATGACAAGTGGGCCATGGCCTACTTTCATACACACACAATCACCACCACACACTCACACACAGATGCACACACACACGGATTTGCCTGCCACAGCAGATCCTACCAACACACACACGCTGGCACACACACGCACTGCACACTCACACCAGATCCCATGGCCACATCGGATCCGGTGGCTACCACACACACGCGCGCACCAAAATGAAAAAACAAAAGGGGCACCCTGGGGAATAGAACCCGCGGCCTCGCAGTCTCACCCGAGTCGATCGACCACTTTGCTATGCTGCGGCATCTGACCGAAGGGAGGTTCTACGCTTCTAGTTCTAACCTATCGAGGATAACTGACGAAACTGAAATAAACGACACCCGGGACAGGGAACGACGGCGGTGATTCCAGCGATAGCAGAGCCTCTCCGGCGAGGAGGACCTCCTGCGAGGGATGTGGGGACCCAGGGGAACCCATCCCTGCGGCTACAACGACTACGCGCGATGGTAGAGGGGCGCTCGAGCTCGAGCTGACGCTCGGCTTGGGCACGGCCGAGACGAACACGATGATGACGCACTCGCAACCCTATGCGGCTAAAAACGACGACTGGAATGGGGAACGACGGTGGATGCTCACCAAGAGGGGGGTGCGAATACACTCGGTGTAGAGAAGGGGAAGAAGAGGCTCGCGGCGGCTTCGGGTGCGCGTCGGAGACGAGGAAGAGGCCATCGACGGGGGGGCTTCCTCCATGCCCTAACACCGGGAACGGAGCACGGGAGGCAACACGGAGCTCCTCGGCATCTCTGGTGATGAGGAGGAGGTCACCGGCGACGAGGACGACGTCTGCAGCTCGGTGGTTCCGCTCTCTCTTACTCTGAACTTCTCTGAATTCTCTCTCTCACTCTGCACTTACCTGAGAGAAGGGAAGGAAGGGGAAGATGGTGGCGGCATGGAGAGAAGGGGGAAACCCTAGGCAGGGGTGCGGCCACCGAGGGGCTTTATAGGCGCAGATGGGACGGCTTCCCTCACCACCTTGGCCATGGCGGAGCCCCTGCTCGCGCTCTCTCAGAGAGGGAGCTGGAAAGGGAGGTCGATGACGATGCGCTGAGAGACGCTGGTAGATGGGGCCGCGCGGAGCCAGGTGGAAAGCGTGCGAGCGGGCGGGCTACGGAGGTGCTTGCTGGGCTGCGGAAAGGAGCCCAGGTGGGCCGGCCTCTCTCTCACCGCTATTAAATCAAAACACAAGATTCCTTTTAAATAAAACAACAACAAGACAAATAAAACCATGCATGATTGGCAAGGAGATAGAGAGAAAAGATATATATTTGAATCAGCCAAACATACTCTATTTAAAAAAAATGACCTTGGCATTTTTAGAACAAATTAATTATACACATATTTTAGAATTGGCATCTGTTGCATTTATTTTAAAATTAGTAAACTAGAGAACATGATTGGGAAAGATGCACAACATACTCACTAGATTATTTAGAAGAGTTGGAACATTTTTAATGCATTGAAATAGCATCTACAAGTACCACATCCTATATTATTGGAATAATAGGAAGAATGGGATAGTTGTTTTGGAATAGGGGATACTATGAAATGGTAATAGAAAGAGGAGCATTCCAATCAAGGCCACACATGCACTCTCCCCACAACACATGCAATCACTTCACAACGTTCACAAGTAAACAAGGCAAAGAAATGAAATGCACTAGATGATGATAATGATGCATGATGCATGAATGGCATGAAACAAAATCATATGTCATTCAAGGCACATGGCAACATAGAGGTTCACAAGAGACACATGACAAAAAGGCAAAGGGGAGCACTTGGGTTGTTACATCTTACTTATCACATACTTCTCAAAGCGATGATTATATTTGTTGATTATATCATATGTCGAAGCTTTGGTCTATATGTTGTCATCAAATACCAAAAATGAGGAGATTGAAAGCACATTTGCTCCCTTAGTGGTTTTGGTAATTAATAACAACATATTGTCATTGAACTAATGTTTCCACTAAATATGTTTCAGGAAAAGTTCAATGATGGGTTGGCAAAAGGATTGTGTAATACCCCAAGATGCAAGGAATATCATTGGCCAAGCTTCAAGCGAAGGACTCTACATTTTAGATTTGTGAGAAATCACTTTGAGTCCATAGGAAACCAATACTATTAAAAGGGGGTAAGGTTTTGTTGGTAAACAAAATGCTCATGCGTGCACAAGTGATAGTCACCACATACACCCACAAGCTCTTCCAGAAAAGTATGTTCAAAGACAAATACTCAAAATTGGTGCAACCAACATTCTACACTCGGTGCCACCGATTCCAAACCCTAGACAGACTAAGCCAAACCCTAGCTTTTCGATGCAACCGATTCTACATTCAGTGCCACCGAGTTAGGCTCCCAACTTTCTGTTACGCAAGTTCACAGTTTCGGTCCCTCTCAGATTGTTGGATTGGCGTCACTGAGATTGGACATTCTGACCGTTGTTCACCTTATCGGTGCAATCGAGATTCCTATATTGATATCACCGAGATTCAAAATTTCCACCTTTTGGTCACTTCGGTACCACCGAGATTAACACATCGGTTTCACTGAGTTGGTATTTTTGTGTGTAACCGTTGGATTTTTGGAGATGCCTATATATACCCCTCCACGACCACTCACTCATAAGAGAAGCACTCATAACTGTTCCCCACTCATACCTACTGATTTTCTGAGAGAGAACCACCTACCCTTGTGTTGAGATCAAGATCTTCCACTCCAATCATATGGATCTTGATCTCTAGCCTCCCCAAGTAGCTTTCCACCAATCCCATCTCTTCCACCATGCCAAATCTATGAGAGAGTGATTGGGTGCTGACGAGTCTATCATCTTGAAGCACAAGAGCAAGGAGTTCATCGTCATTACCGAGCCTATTACCTTTTGGAGGGTGGTGCCTCCTAGATTGGTTAGGTGTCTCTTGGGAGCCTCCTACTTCGTGTTGTGGAGTGAACCAAGAAGTTTGAAAGGGCAAGGAGATCGCCTAATTCGTGAAGATCTACCCATAGTGAGGCTAGTCCTTCGTGGACGGAAGCCGTTATGTAATAGTTAAGGTTTCTACTTCGTGGACCCTTTTGGGTGGAGCCCTCCGTGGACTCTCGCGACCGTTACCCTCCGTGGGTTGAATACTCCATAAACGTGGTTGTATGATAGCACCACCTATCGGAACCACGGGAAAAATCCATGCGTCTCCAACTGCATTTGATCTACCTATATCAACACTTTACTTCATATGCAATGCCTTTACTTTCTGCTGCCATATCTGTTGACATGCATGTGTAGGGCTCTTAGACTTGCTAGATTTGCTAAAACTATTAAAATCTGCCAACCAATTAACTTGGGAAAGGTTAGGCTTTAAATTTCTGCTAGTATTCTATTCACCCCCCTCTAGACACTCTTCTAGTGATCCCTCAATTGGTATCAGAGCCTTGGTCTCCATTGCTTTGGTTTAATCATGGAGGAGGAAGATGGATGTGTCTAGTATAGGGAGTTTGAGTTGTAGAGTGCCCATTCTTGATGGAGAGTACTATAGTCAATGGAAATCTTTGATGCTTGAGTTGTTAAATGAATTTCAATTGAGAAAATATGTTATGCGCCCCTATGAGCTTCCTATTGATCCTTTGCATCCCACACACGAAGAGGAAATTGATATGCTATGCAATCTTAGAACTGTTAATCTCATTGTTAGAGCATTGCCTAGAAATGTGCTTAACCAAATTAAGAATTTTGCATGTGCTTACACTTTGTGGAATGATTTGGAGAAACGATATCCAAATTATTCATTAAGTAATCTTGATGAAATTCTTCATAATACCATTGCTTTTCACAAAATGTCGCCTAGTGATCCTAAATTTGATGTTTGTCTATTTGAGCTTAGAGACCTCATGCATGCTAAAGGAGATGTCACAACTATCAACAATATCATTATAGAGGCCCTTTGCATTCATAAACTTGAACATTGTCATGATCACCATCCTAACGAATCTCTTGTTCTTTATGACGAGGATTTCCCACTTGATGATGACAATGTGGAACATGGCTACTATGATGAAGATGAGTTGTTTGACATAGAGTATGAGAAGATTATGAAGAATCTAAGTCTCATGGCAAACTTCAAGGATTACATGTCTGGAGGAAAAAAGTGGATTCTCGATAGCGGATGTACCGATCATATGACTGGAGATAGAGAAATGTTTGAAGAGATTACACCAAACCATGGACCGCGAAGGTACGTAATGTTTGGAGATAACTCCAAGGGTAAGGTGCTTGGTCTTGGTAAGGTGACCATATCCCATTATAGTTATATTCAAAATGTTATGCTTGTTGAATCTCTTGGCTATAATCTTCTTTCCATGTCTAGACTTGCCGACTTCGGTTTTAATGTGTTATTCACAAAAATAGATTGCCAAGTGTTTCATCAAGATAATCATAAAATGGTCTTTACCGGTATCTATAGAGGTGATCTATACATTGTCGATTTCACTAAGAGATCCAAACCTCGCACTTGTTTAATTGCTAAATCTTCTAAAGGTTGGCTTTGGCATAGAAGATTAGGACATGTTGGCATGCGTAATTCAGACAAACTTATCAAAGGTGATCATATACTTGGTGTTAAAGATGTTGTCTTTGACAAAGATAGACTTTGTAGTGCTTGTCAAGCTGGAAAGCAAGTAGGTGGAAGTCATCCTATTAAGAATATCATGACTACCAGGAGACCACTCGAGTTACTTCACATGGATCTTTTCGGTCCCAATGCTTACAAGAGTCTCGGTGGAAATTCCTATGGTCTAGTTAAAGTTGATGATTTTTCCAGATTTACGTGGGTATTCTTTCTTGATGATAAGTCACAGGTTCAAAAGATCTTCAAGAACTTCTCTCGCAAAGCGCAAAATCAGTTTGAAGTGAAGATCAAGAAGGTTCTGAGCGATAACGGATCGGAGTTCAAGAACACCCATGTGGATACCTTTCTTGACGAAGAAGGTGTCTCACATGAGTTCTCGGCTACATACACGCCTCAACGAAATGGAGTTGTTGAGAGGAAGAACCGGACACTCATTGAGATGGCAAGAATGATGCTTGACGAATACAAGACGCCAAAACACTTTTGGGCAGAAGTCGTGGAAACAGCATGTCATGAACCGACTTTACTTGCACAGGCTTCTCGGTAAAACGGCATACGAGCTACTCACCGGTAACAAACCCCAAGTTGGATACTTTTGGTTATTCGGCTCCAAGTGCTACATTCTTGATAAGCATTGTCGTACTAAATTTTCTCCTAAATCTCATGAAGGATTCCTACTTGGTTATTGATCGAACTCTCGCACTTACCGTGTCTACAACAACTTCACTCGAAAAATTGAAGAGACAGTAGATGTGAAGTTTAATGAATCTAATGATTCGCAAGTCAAACAATTGCCAAATGATGTGGGTGATAAGAACCCTTCGGAATCTATCCTAGATTTATCCATCGGCAAGATTCGTCCCATGAAGGTGAAGGAAAGTACTTCATCAACTCAAGTGGAAGCCCCTACTTCACGACAAGGTGAACCACAACATGACATGGAGGCATCCACAAGCGGTACACTGCAAGATGATGAAGAGGAGGAAGTGCATCATGAAGATCCATCACAACCTCCTTCACCACCACCTCAAGGGAACGACACCTTCAACAACAACGAAGATGAAGGAGATGATGATCATGAAGAAGAAGCTCCACCAACCAACAATCGGAAGCTGACCCGAGTTCGAGCACAAGTGACCAAGAACCATCCCCTAAACCAAATATTTGGTGATATACAAACAGGAAGGACCACTCGCTCTAAAACTCATCTAGCAAACTTCTGTGAGCATTATTCTTTCATTTCTAACATTGAGCTCTTGAAGATGCGGATTGGGTGAACACTATGCATGAAGAGCTTCACAACTTTGAAAGGAACGAAGTGTGGACACTCGTGGAGAAGCCCGAGGATGAACACAACATCATCGGAACCAAATGGGTATTCCGGAACAAGCAAGACGAAGACGGTCAAGTCGTGCGCAACAAGGCTCGCCTCATAGCTCAAGGATATACGCAAGTCGAAGGTATGGACTATGGTGAGACCTACACCCCCGTCGCTAGACTTGAAGCTATTCGCATTATTCTTGCTTATGCCAATCACCATGATATCACGCTTTATCAAATGGATATTAAAAGTGCATTTTAAATGGTGAGATTGAAGAAGAGGTTTATGTTAAGCAACCACCTGGCTTTGTGAATCCTAAGAAACCTAATCATGTTTACAAACTTCGTAAAGCTCTTTATGGTCTTAAGCAAGCCCCTCGTGCTTGGTACAAATGTTTGACGAAGTTTCTTATCAAAAAGGTTTTGAAATTGGTAAAATTGATGCAACCTTATTCACTAAGAGAGTTAATGGTGAATTATTTGTGTGCCAAATCTATGTGGATGATATTATCTTTGGTTCCACTAACCCTCAATTTAGTGAAAGATTTGGAAGGTTGATGTCCGAGAAGTATGAGATGTCCATGATGTGTGAGCTGAAATTATTTCTTGGCTTGCAAATCAAGCAATCAAAAGAATGAACTTTCATCTCTCAAACTAAGTATACCAAGGACTTGATCAAAAATTTCAACATGCAGGAGGGCAAAGGTATGAAAACCCTTATGCCTACTAGTGGACATGTTGATCTTACCAGAGAGGATGAGCCGGTTGATCAGAAAGTTTACTGATCTATGATTGGTTCATCGTATATCTATGTGCATCTTGTCCCGATATTATTCTTAGTGTTTGCATGTGTCCTAGATATCAAGCTGCACCGAAAGAGTGTCATCTTTTGGCTGTAAAACGCATTGTGGGATACTTGATACAAACGCCAAATTTTGGCATTTGGTATCCCAAGGGATCTTCTTTTGACCTTGTTGGCTATTCTGATTCGGACTATGCCAGTGACAAGGTTGATAGAAAATCCACCTCGGGTACTTGTCAATTTTTGGGCAGATCTCTTGTATCTTGGTCCTCTAAGAAACAAAACTCAGTATCTCTATCGACTACCGAAGCTGAGTATATTGCTGCTGGATCTTGTTGTTCACAATTACTATGGATGACACAAACACTTAAGGATTATGGAATTCATGTTAAAAATATTCCATTACTTTGTGACAATGAAAGTGATATTAAAATTGGTCATAATCATGTGCAACATTCTCGAACTAAGCATATTCAAGTTCGACATCATTTCATTCGTGATCATGTTGCCAAAGGAGATATTAATCTTAACCATGTTCGCGGTAACAAACAATTGGCCGATATCTTTACTAAGCCACTTGATGAGAAGACATTTTGTCACTTGAGGAGTGAGTTGAACATCATCGATGCTTCAAACTTGAGCTAGACTCACTCGGTTGCATGCAAGGGCATGAGCTTTCTTGATATTTCCATGTATCTTAACATTTCATCTTATGCCATGGAATTCTATGCTCCCTTGTATTGCATCTAATCTCTTGTAGGTACTTGGAAAAACTTCCTTCCACAAGATTGCCATCAACTCCAATTATAAGCAATCTTGTCATTACCAAGTATCCACAACCCTCTTGATGATGGAAGGAAGAAGGCCACTCAACCATATCCTTGACATATACTTGATCAAAATTGCACACTCTAAATTGGTATCATGTCAATTGGATATATCTATTGTTCTTCCTTGCATGACTAATCTTTGTAGGTAACCAGTGTACTATAAAAAGAAGGATTGCTCAAAACTCAAGATGATCTTCATCAACCTCGAGCATCCTCAACAAGTTCATCTACAAGCTACGTCATCAACATACTCAAAGGTATGTACTCATGTCCTTGAAAAGGCTTTACTCCAAAAAAAATGAGCTAAAGCAACTCAAGCGATATGAAGACATTAAAACGCTTAATCGAAAAATGGTAACCCCATTTTGAGCTTACATAGAGTATGACCTATGATCAAGTATTCTTGCTTGGATCCTAAGTCGATATACTCTAATATAGGTGACCTAGTCACCGCCCATCATCTAGTTAAGAATCTGGTGTGGTTTTCTCTCTATTGCATGATTTCTCATAACTACTCCAATCTTCTCTAGTTGATGTCCCTTGTAAAAACTTCATATTTCATTGAAAATCTTTCTCTTGACTCTGTGAAAACATAAACTTGGTTCTCTTTCGGAGCCACCGACTCAGATATCTCAGGTCTACCGAAATTGCAGACAAGCTGCACTACAAAATCTCGGTACCACCGATCTATCTATCTCGGAGTCACCGATTTTCATTCTGTCTCATTTGAATTCATTTTTGCAATTCTGTGTTTTCTTAGTGATTGTTCTTGTAATACTTCTGTTACTTCAATGATCCCTTAAAAAAACTTTGTATTACTTAGGGAGAGAAGAACTAAAGTTAATCTTGAGGAGAAATTTTCTTTATTCCAAGATCCCTAACTTCAATGAAGAAAGGAGGAGAAGAACAAAGTCCTACAACATCTCAAAGGGAGAGCAATCATTTTCAATGACTCTCTCAGTTTTCATTTCTATGAATCCTACATTTCGATGACCCTTGTTCTCAAGGATCCCTTCTCGGTCAATGATCCTTGTATCTATCCCTGTTTTTGACCTTTTTGGAAATTAATGCCAAAGGGGGAGAATACCAAAGCTTCATGCTAAAGGGGAGATACATGCTTATGAAAAGGGGGAGATATGATCAAGGGGGAGAGCCAATATCAATACTCATACCTTTATAAATAGGGGGAGAATATCAAAGTAGGGGGAGAAGAATTTTTTTGACCTTTCTCACCTTATCCAATCCTAATATCTACATGCTAAGATTCAAGGGGAGAGGATAATCTATTTTCATATCTACGGTGAGAAAAATCTAAATGATCTTGGAGACATATCAATTCTAAGGAATACTATCTTCTATATGTCCTCCATATCTTGGCAATTTTGAGTTCTATTGCCTTGCTGTTTGGTAGAATACTCTTGTGTTTCCTAAAATTGTTTTCTCAAGTGTGTTTCTATTACCAGGATGCTCAAGAACTCAAGGTAAGTATATGCATCATATCCTTGGTCAAGATGATCTCTTGCTTCTTGCACATATTGTTTGCAAGAGTAATGTCTTGAACAAAGATACATCTCATTCATATATATTTGATGCATATAGCCAAGATACACATGACATGTTATATACCTTCTACCTTATGCGTGTTCATGCATTCAAAAGCAACTATCCTTTAAAGAACTGCACACATTTAGGGGGAGCAAGTCTAAGTCATGTGTCTCTCAAAGTCTTCAGTATAACCATGCATATCTTTATTTGAAGCTTTGATCGTATGTTGTCATCAATTACCAAAAATGGGGAGATTGAAAGCACAACATGCTCCCTGGGTGGTTTTGATAATTCATGACAAGATACATTGTCTCTTGGACTAATATTTTTACCTAATGTATTTCAGATACAGTCTATAGAGAGGTTTGGCAAAAGGAAATTGTGGAGATACCCCAAGATGCAAGGAAATAGGTTGGCCAAGCTTCAAGCAAGAGGCTCTACATTTTATATTTGTGAGAAATCACTTTGAGTCCATAGGTAAGCCAATACTATTAAAAGGGGGTAAGGTTTTGTTGCTGAACAATATGCTCAAACGTGCACAAGTGATAGTCGCCAAAAACATCCACAAACTCTCCCACCAAAGTCTGTTCTATACCTAACACTCAAAATCAGTGCAACCAACTTTCCCATACCGGTGCCACCGATTCCAGAACCTAGATAGACTCAACCAAACCCTAGCCACTTCGGTGCAACCGATTTTATACCGGTGCCACCGAGTTTAGGTTGCCAACTTTTTGTTACGCAAATTCACATTATCGGTACCATCGAGAATGTTGGATCGGCGTCACCGAGAATGGAAATCTAACCGTTGGTCACCTTATCGGTGCAACCGAGTTTCCTATATCGGTCTCACCGAGATTCAAAAGTTGCCACCTTTTGGTCACTTCGGTACCACCGAGATTAACACATCGATGTCACCAAGTTGGTCATTTTGTGTGTAACGGTTAGATTTTTGGGGATGCCTATATATACCCCTTCACCACCACCTACTCGAAAGTGAAGCACTCAGAACTATTCCATACCTATGCTATCAGATTTTTTGAGAGAGAACCACCTACCCTTGTGTTGAGGTCAAGATCTTCCACTCCAATCATATGGATCTTGATCTCTAGCCTCCCCAAGTAGCTTTCCACCAATCCCATCTCTTCCACCATGCCAAATCTGTGAGAGAGTGATTGGGTGCTGAGGAGTCTATCATCTTGAAGCACAAGAGCAAGGAGTTCATCGTCATTACCGAGCCTATTACCTTTTGGAGGGTGGTGCCTCCTATATTGGTTAGGTATCGCTTGGGAGCCTCCTACTTCGTGTTGTGGAGTGAACCAAGAAGTTTGTAAGGGCAAGGAGATCGCCTACTTCGTGAAGATCTACCCATAGTGAGGCTAGTCCTTAGTGGACGGAAGCCGTTATGGAATAGTCAAGGTTGCTACTTTGTGGACCCTTTTGGGTGGAGCCCTCCGTGGACTCTCGCGACCGTTACCCTCCGTGGGTTGAAGACTCCATAAACGTGGATGTACGATAGCGCCACCTATCGAAACCACGGGAAAAATCCATGCGTCTCCAACTACGTTTGATCTACCTATCTCAACACTTTACTTCATATGCAATGTCTTTACTTTCCGCTGCCATATCTGTTGACATGCATGTGTAGGGCTGTTAGACTTGCTAGCTTTGCTAAAACTGTTAAAATCTGCCAACCAATTAACTTGGGAAATGTTAGGTTTTAAATTCCTGCTAGTAGTCTATTCACCCTCCCCCCTCTAGACACTCTTCTAGTGATCCCTCAGAGTTAGATGAAACCCATCGACAATGCAGTCCAAAACCAAGGTATCTGACCTGCCATGGCGGATACTAGTCAGGTGGTATTGATTATCAAAAGTGATTGGTCAAGCCATCCTGGGGGTGCGCCTCGGGCCTACATGCTCGACGGCGCAGACATCCCGAAGTGCCCGTTTCCGCTCCTTAGGAATGTGTGTGTGACATAGGTCATGTTCACATCCTTGACCTCGGAGGGAAATTGTTTTTCGCAGCCGTTGTTTGGCTGGCGAGGTTCATCAATCGTCGTCGTCGCTCCGAGACTCGCCCTTGCATGATTCCTTGGCTAATACCGAGGCTTGTCTAGTATTTTATCCAGAGCACTTGGGTCGTATTTGTTCCCTTTAAAGGGCCTCCTTTTGGGTCCACCCTATGAACTATTGAACCCTGCATTGACTGTTTGGTCCTTGACGTCGTTGTCGTTGTTCTATATCATAAAATGCAATGAAACTTCTTCTCCTATTTTTTTCTTGGGAAGATGGTACTTATGGAATTGGAGATAGGTCAGACGGAGCTTTGAGGGGCACACAAGCCCAGGGGCACACCTTGGGGGGGGGTATACGTGTGATACCCCCATGTGGACGAATGGCAAGCCCCCTCATGTAGTTCTTTGTTCTAGTTTTTTTATTTATTCGATAAAAAATGCTTGCCAAGTTTCGTCCAATTTCGAGAACTTTTATCTTTGCACAGAAACAACATCATGCCAGTTTTGCCGAAAACAACGTTATTCCAGGTTAGTTTTCCTTCTAATTATGCAAATTAGAGTCTAAAAGAAGAGCAAAAGTGTTTGAAAAAGTAGATACGTTTGGGACATATCAAGCATTCACCTACTGCTATGTCTTCAAGTTCATTTTCTTAACTAGGTGAATGTGATTGGACCCTTAACCCCCTCTGTGCTCATCTCTAATAGTCTATTCAATTACTTCATATGCATTCTGAATGACACATGTCGAATGTCTTCATTGCATCCTTGTCAGTTGGAGACATTGCGACCAAAGTTTAAATTTCTCACTCTTATCTTTTTACCGCCTAAACTGGAGCTTTCCCCGTGCACATCGCTGCATTGTAGAGTTAGTGGGCTCTCAGACTTGGAGCATGCACGCCACGTGTCCCACTAAGCTAAAGCATCAGGGACACTTTCGTCTAAGGAATTGAGACGGTTTAGTTCTACCTCTCCCCTATAAATACCTCTCACCCCGGGTCATTTAGTGCTCTCATTTACTCCCTTCTTCGTTTTCACTGTCAAGCTCCAAAACCTACTGTCGTCGTTGGATTTCAGTGTCGCCGGAGAAGAAATGCTTCGCTGTCGTGACTACTTAGTCTTCGTACTCATGCCGATTGCACTCTGTCTTTGCACCGTCGCCGCCGTAGCTATTTTCCACCACCAAGTTAGGGTGTGGCCGGCCGAACTGCTTGGCTTCTTCGCCTTGTCAAGATGTTCTTCCCAGTTCATCTGTGAGGTAATAAAATCTGATGTTCATCGTAGCATTTGATATGTTTTAGGTTTGCAATATCTTCAAGAGTTGTTTTTCTTCTTCCTATCCTTCAACACTTAACAAATCCATTCATTACTTGCAAAGTGTTTCACTTATGTTACTTGAACTTGTGATTCTGCACTTGTGCCAATTTTTGAATCTATACAAATTTGGAATCACTTTTGTATTCGTAAGGATGCATAGTAGCCTTCAAAAGAGCACTCTTTGGCCTTAAGAAAAGCTCCTTTCTCATCAACATCTTGACTTCGCTCTTTGTTTGAGGTAAGTATAAAGGAGAACATATCACACACTAAGTGAATGCCTTTCAATGCATGAACATTTTGATGCGTGGACATTTTTTCTTTTCGATGAACTTTCTTTTCTTTTCTTAAGTGTGTGAACATTTTTCAAATTGATGAATTATTTTCAAAACTAATATTTTTTTTCAAATTCGATGAATCTTTCTTTAAAATCGATGAAGTTGTTTTTAAATTTGATGTTTTTTTTTCAAATTTGATGATTTTTTTATTTTTCATGTATTTTTTAAAAATGAATGAACTTAAAAAAATGATAAATTTTCCATTTTTTGAACCTTTTCAAATTCAGCGAATTTTTTTCTTCAAATTTGAGATACTTTTTCCACCAAATTAATGAACGTTTTAAAAAAAATTGTGGACATATTTAAAGTCACAATCTTTTTCATTTTTTGCCAAGTTTTTCTTTTTCCATTTTTTCAAAAGTCAATGGTTTATCAATCAAAATACAATCAGTCATAAATCACTGATCAACCACAACCGATTAAAATACGATCGAGCGACCAGGGGCAACACTCGCCTTCTAATGGACCGACCCACAACCAGGGGCGTGTGAGCGCTCGTTCCTCCAAGTGGTGCTTAAGGCGACACTTAGAAGCTCCCGGGTTCGCAACTCACAAGGCCCATAGTTCTTCGGCCATTAATAAAAACATAAAAGAAAAGATGGCGCAGCCCAGCACGAAAGAAAGGATGTGTGCCTGTTTACTGAACATGCTGCAACGGGCGCGTGACACGTCGAACAAGAAATGCCACAAAATTATGAGATAACTTATATTTTATGCTAGGGAGAGGTAACTTATATTTGAAGCCCCTCAAAAGAATAACGCGTGTCTGCATGGAGTTGTTTTTCTTAGAGGTAAAGCTTATCCTATATATTTAAAAAGTTTATCCTCACTAATCTATTTATCTCCACATGCAACGTATCCACGTCATAATGTAGGACCCGTGTAAAACAGTTTGTCCAATAGCCCATGCAGCCTGCCATGTCATCACAATCCTCCTTGATTTATTATCTCTACGGTAAAGCCACCGGA
This sequence comes from Hordeum marinum, assembly GCA_022496015.1. NCBI lineage: Eukaryota > Viridiplantae > Streptophyta > Magnoliopsida > Poales > Poaceae > Hordeum > Hordeum marinum. Next base: position 272,922,187 of record CM039674.1, on the reverse strand, counting down.
GGCCATGAAATGTAATTTTGAATTAGGACCGGCAGGATGGCCTCCTCTGCTTCGCCTTCCATCCACCAAAATTTATGGCGACGTTTCCCCTTCAGCTCTCGACCCACTTCCTTTCCATGTGTATATATGTCACTTCCTCTCCATGTCCCTCCCACGCCTCCTCCTGCACTAGGTCACTTGCTTCTTTCCATGCTTCCGACAATTGACGCTGCCTCATCCTGATAATAGGCACGCTGGTGCTCTTTCTCTACTTCCAGCGTTGGCGCTTGCGTCAGATCCACACCATCATATTCGTGGCAGGAGAGATCGATCCCCCCAGACCATTTAAAATATTTTCGCCTACATTGCTGCAGGATGAACCACATGGCTATTGCGCCCTTACTCGTCCATCCACCATGGCATCAAGGATATTTCTTCCCCACCAATAACGGTCTATGTAAAGGGTAGATGACTTCTTCATGTGTTGTTTGTGTATGACATTATATTCAATATCATGTGTGTAGATTTGTCAAAAAGGGAAGCTCTCGGCCCTCGGGAAACAATACTCATCAGGCTGCCCCCATGGATCCGTTCCTTGTGTTTTCTGCAATAGCACTTCTCTGTACGAGATGACATGATGAATGTGCGTGTGGTGTAGATCCCTGATCTGGTGGATGTGTGTGTGGTGTTGCCTGATCTAATGGATGTGTGTTTGGTATAGATCGATGCCTTCCTGTTCCTGATTGATGTAATAGTTGCATTCTTTTCTTTGAGAATCCACATCCCTCATTTACTAGGAGTATCCCTTCATTTTCTTTGTGGGTTGAATTAGAGTGGTATTTTATCATACTTTGTTATGGTTTCTTCTCTGTCACAAGCATATCAATACTCTTCTGTCTACGCGAACATGCATGGACGGGAGTGCAGATGCCTGGTGAAACCAGCGGCCACGAAGGACGGAAGCGGCAAGCCAGGAGGGAATCACCGGCGATGGGAGAGTATAGAGGAGACAGAGTCCGCAGCAGCAACAACTTGGACGGGGCGTTCCCTCTTGAGGAGAGGAGAAGCTGAGCGATTTTGTTATAGGTTTGACCTCCACGTATTAACTAACCCCTGATTACAATTATTCAACGAGGGGAATAATATTTTAATTTCTGTAGATGAACGAAAATACACTTTCTTATTAAAACTTTTTAGGCGGAACACACCGTAAATAGTAACTGATGCGTTCTGTACTTCTCTTGCAGTACATATTTCATCCAACCGTACTAGATTGTCTGTAAGATGTTTTACTAGATTGCAAATAACCTGCGTTGACCAAATTCTCAGAACTTGAACACTCTTTGTCGTCCAAGTAAGGTTCTGCACTTGGGTACTAACGGTTGATAAAAGTGGGATGGACGGAGATTGACAAATACCTTTACTAAAGTAGTTTCACTGCATATTTTCCTTTTTTGCATCTATGCTTCTACCTAATCAAGAAACTGCATTAGACTTTACCCAGGATATCACCTATTTCAACCCACAACAAAAATGAATGCCACCGAATTCATATATACTGTCGAGATTGCAAAGTTGAGAATACTATGAAACAACGACAATTGTATGATTGTCCAGTTGGAATTGCTGGTTGCGTAAGGATAGAATAATAAATTCCACCGATCTTATCGAGGGTACTAATCATAGTAGCAAAGCTTTATCAAAACCACTTTTTAAAAAGAATAGATCCGGTCTAACTCTCTAACATGTTTTGATACCAATGTTTCATGCAAACATTTTAAACTATATGTAATCATTTACTTATCTATGTTCTATCTTTCACCTATCATATTGTGAGACGAATTACTCTTCTTCACTATACGTATGTTGATCCTACACATTGTTTTGAATTTTCGCAGCAACGCGTAGGAAATTATCTAGTTGCTCAAAATCCGCATGTAGCCGGATACAAAACGGATCATGAGGTTGGATTAACCATAAATGTCTCCCCTGGTCCAAAGAAATAGAAAATCACCTGATCACGGCCTATTTTTTATATATATACTAGATCTAAACTGGGCTAACCTTCATACGGCCCAACTTTTTACTCCTGCCCGCTTCATCACCTGATCTCTCCCTTTGTCTAAAGAAAAAGAAGAACTGATCTCCCCCCTATTCCCCTTCCTCCTCCGCCGTGTCAAGCAAACCACGGCGATGGACGAAACCCTCGCCACCGTCCTCTCCTACCTCCCGCCTCCCTCGGTTTCCACCACCGCATCCCCGTCCTCCTCCTCCGCTGCCTCCAATGATGATGACCGCATCAATTGCCTCCCCGACGTGCTCCTCCGCAACATCATCTCCCGCCTCCCCACCAAGGACGCGGCCCGCACCACCATCCTATCCTCCCGCTGGCGGAGCCTCTGGCCTTCCACCCCACTCCGCCTCGACGACGCTGGACTCGTTCCTACCGCCGTCACCGCCGCGCTGAACTCCCATCCAGGCCCGGTCACTTCCGCCCGCCTCTTCTCGGAGCACCTCGGTTACCAGGAACCCGACGTCCTCGACTCCTGGTTCGCCTCCCTCGCAGACAAGAACATCGAGGAACTCTCCGTCGTCAACGGATCCTGGCCCGCCGAATGCGAGTGGCGTCCTCCCCCCGGCCTCCTCGGATGCGCGGCCCTCCGCCGCCTCTGGCTCGGGCTCTGCCAGTTCCCGAACATGTCCGGCCTCACTCCGGCCTTCCCCATCCTGCAAGAGCTCGGGATTGTCCATTGCTCCATGCAGGACCGCGAGCTCCACGCCGTGCTCCCGCGCTGCCCCGAGCTTGAGAGCCTCGCTCTCGTGCTGACACAAGACTACCCAAGGTACATCCACATCTGGTCAGGGAGTCTCCAGTCCCTGGTGGTGTGGAGGTCCATGGTTAGAGAGGTCCACCTTGACGATGCCCCCAACTTGGAGCGGTTGCTGTTGGAGCCGATTGGCAGTGCCTCTACTCATTTCAAGATTATTAATGCCCCGAGGCTGAAAATTTTCGGGTACTTTGACGTTGGACTGCATCAGCTCAAGATCGGCCCCACTGTGATCAAGGTGGCCTGAATTTTTCTTTCACATCATCTTATTTCCCACCATTAGATGGTAGTACTATGTTACATACTTGCTTTTCAATTCATTATAGGATGGGATAGGGATGAAGGTGAAGCCAAATGCGATGGTTCGGACCCTCAGGACATTGGCATTGAAGGTGCAGTTTGGAGACAAGAGGCAAGTCAAGCTAGTGCCCCTCTTGCTTAGATGCTTCCCATGCCTAGAAACCTTGTATATTAAGGTATCGATTCCCAGTCACTTCATCATCATCATTGTTGTTTGTGCTTGTGCCTATTGAGTTATTCCCAGTCACTTCATCATCATCATTGTTGTTTGTGCTTGTGCCTGTTGAGTTAAGTGGTTTTCTTGCTTGGAATACAGTCATCTCCTTCGGAATCACCAACCAATGTTGATGTGGACTTCTGGGATCAAGTAGGCCACACTGAATGTGTCACCTCACACATTAAGAAGTTTGTGTTCGAAGCTGCCCGAGGAGAGGATACGGAGCTGGCATTTGTCAAGTTTTTCATGGAAAGAGCCCAAATGTTGGAGGAGATGCGTGTTTTCCTGGATGATGGTTGTTCTAGAGATGTTGTGCTAAGTTGTTTATCTTCAGAAGGATGTGTGTCTGCAGATGCTAGCGTGGTGGTCGAGAGGCAAGACATTTCCCATGCGTGGAGCTTCGAAAGAGCTAGTGACAGGTCAAGGTGTGACCCCTTTGGTTGCTAAATTTGGAGGTACTCTCAAGGCTCACTCTTTGTTTGTTTTGTTCTATACTCTCTGAGTCATCTTTTGATGGTTCTCTCATTAGCAAAACTATGCTTCATAATAATATAACCCATTTGGTCAAGAAAGAGTATGGAACTTACCACGACATGTTAGTTATGCATGCAAAGCTTGAGGTTTGGTGCTATATAGTACTTACAACAGCTGTTTCCTAATCTGTCTGAATTTCTCTCCCGACAGTTCATCTTTTGGTTGTGTCTTATCGTTATTTTGAACTTCTGTAAGCAGCAAAAGAGTGGTGCCTGTATCACTCATGCTGGCATTGATGTTATCCATGGCTTAATGCAATAGATTACTATCATTGACTCACGGGAACCATTGATAGTGGAGTCAGAGATGCTTTTTGATATGTATACAAATTTGCATCTATAAGTCATTGATGCAATCAAGTGAGCCTAGTTGAGATGTAACAAAATATGCACCTGGACATGCTCGTTGTTTGGTATTGCATTAGGCTAGCAGCCATGTATCACACAAACGTAGAAGACCCATCATCTTAGACAATGGCCTGGAGTCAAACCCACATGTTGGTATTGGATCTGCAGCCTCTGGCGTGTGTACTATTCTGGTGGTTGGTGGCAGATCAACTCGCTCTGTTTATTACTCATCTGGACTGGTGCATCCTGTGTAGCTCACAATAAGGCTGATCAACTGCTCTCTTTGTCTTACTGTGCACTTTCAGACTTACCTATGGTACTGCAAACTAAATATGATACTCTCTTTGGTCCAGACAATTTGAATTTCTAGCTTTGTCCAAGTCAAACTTCTCTTCATTTGATCAAGTCTTACAAATGTGCTAATATCTACAACATCAAATAACAAAATACTCCCTCTGTCCCAAAATAAGTGACTCAACTTTGTACTAACTCTAGTACAAAGTTAGTACAAAGTCAAGTCACTTATTTTGGGACGGAGGGAGTATATTTTATGATAAATCTAACAAAACTAATTTAGTGTTGTAAATGTCGATACATTTTTCCGTAGACTTGGTCAAACTTAAAGAAGTTTGACTTAGGACGATGTTAGAACCTCAAATAATTTGGAACAGATGTGGTACTGAATAACATTATAGCTTCTGGATCTCATGCGAACCCTAGTTCTGAATAGTGTGTGGAAAATTATAGGAATTTGTTGTTGCATATTGACTGACCCTCATGGGGTATATAGAGTACAACGTGGAGACCAGCTTAGAATACAAGGCAACTCATTGTTGGTTTTAAGTTTTTACCAACTCTATCTCCATCTCGACTTATCTCTAACCGAATGTGTGTATACTTCTAATATTCCCCCTCAGTCATAGCAGGAGCAAAGTGGACAACTGTGACTGAATTTGAAGTCTCGTGCACCTGTTGTCTTCTCCGCCATCATCACCTGCATCTCTGATTGGTTGGCACCTAGGGCAGTGACTGTGTCCCTTCTGGTGACTTCCATGTCTCTCTTCTAACCCCTGCCTTGGTCAAGCGGGAGTGGTGTGGACGCTAGTGACGGTGCGGACGCTGTTGACTGGAGTTGTTGGCGATGAGTAGCTGTAGACGTAACCTTGATTTCAATGTTGAGGTAGCCGATCATGTTGGTGAGTAGCCATGGTCAAGTTAGTCGTGGCCGACGGTGTAGTCAGTGTAGCCGCACAAATGCGGAGGCGCAAAAAAAAACGTGTTATGGTATAAAACATACTTTCTATGTTTTAAGAATGTTTGAGCATATCAAACATGAAAACATACCCTTTTTGTCTCGTACATTTTATCTCTTAATTTTGTGTTGTGGAATAATGGTATTTTTATTGTATGTTGGAGAAGATAGGTTGTGTAGCTATGCCTACTAGATTTTGATTGATCTGTTGAGATTAGACTTGCAGCTTGTTTGGCGCATCATTTAGGCCTAGAATCACGCAATTCGTTTACTAAATCCGAACCCACCATGTTTTGCTGTCTCGGAATTGGGCGTGGGATTTCATTCCAAGATTCCACTGATGGGGGACGGTATGTATAACCAATCACACCTCAAAGTCGTCATTCCATGATTCCATGCATCTCTCTCGTCCCGTGACACCATTCCTCTTTCCTCGATCCCTCCTCCCTCTTCCACCTCTTCTTCGTCGCCATGGTGCTCGGCTTCCTCGCCTCATGTGAGATTTCCCGCTGAGCCGAATAATCACTTCCTCCACTCTTCTCCTCTTTCGCCCCGACCTCATCTTGCCGCCTCCACGTTCCCATCCAGCCGCTGGTGAGCGCTGCTGTCCAGTTCACGTCCTTCCCCGGGCAAGACTCCTCCTCCACCTCTTCTCTCCTCCCCTCTCTGACGAATCCTTTTATTTTTCTTCAACTCTAACCGTAACCTCACCCAATCAGCAGGTTTAGTAGCTTGCACACCGGATCCGGACACCTAGAGAGGAGACCGACAAAGTCTTGACCTCCCATCCGTCGCATTTTCAGGTAACGTCGGATGTGGCCTGAAACTTCATGGATGAACCTGAACACGAGCCTCATTCTTGTGCCATCTTGCTTTTCTTTGTCCTTTCCTCAATCTATGTTTGGTCACTGGGGAAATGATGGGGAATCTGTCCAATTGTCGTTTTGTTCTCCTTGCCATCCTTGTGAGTCTGTTCTTTATCTGGGACTTAATTTGGTGTAGCCAATCTGCATAAAGAAGTGCACACAGATAGTGCCAGTATATGCCTGTGTAGCACCAGTAATGCTGTTGAGACAAAGGAGAAGCACTCAGTGCTTGTACTAATATGTGGGTAGTACTGATTCTAATTCTCAAGAACTAGTATAATTTACAACCTCACCCACCCAGCTAACCAAGAAATAACCAACCATGTAGCTGGCAGAAATAGTTAACATGGTGGACAGGAATGAATTGTGCAGTTTTCTATTGCTATATTAATTATTATACATTAGGAAGGAGAGTTGAACAGATCAAGTATGCAAACAACAAACAAACAGTAAGCAAAAGAAAGCAGAGTTTGGCTTCCGGGTTTTTACATTTCTAAATCCTAGCACCAGAGTCACCAGCGTAGCTGCAGCCTTCATCTAATTCTAGCTTGTTTATTTGATGTCATCGGAAAAATATTGATGCAACGTTTGCTCCTGCTGTTACTGATGTGCTCGACAACTACTTTAGTCATTTTGCTACATATTTGCCATCATATTCAGGACAACAAAGAAGTGCCAAGATCATGTCTCTTCAGCCTTACCCAGGTGGAACGAAAAAAAAGGGTTCTGAAGCAAGTCAAGCCGGATCTGCCAAGTCAAGCCATAGGTTCTGAAGCAAGCTGTAGTCTTCCTTACCTTGTTCCGTAGCTTTGAGGCTTTGATCTTGCTTGTGTCAGACGTGCATTTTGTGCTTTGTGGACTTGAAAATGGGTTGTAATTGAATTTGATTATGTGGATTTGTGCTTTATGGAGCTGCAACTGGTTTCAACTTGTTAAAGATGGTGTGCTGCAACTTGTTTCATGTTGCGATGAATTTTAATTTTGGAAATATGTTTTTTTAATTATGAAGCTATTTTTTGAAGCTGAACTTTTTGTGGGTTTATGAATTCTTAACCAGAATGACAGCCAAACATGATATAGCAGTCATTTGAGTTCATAAATCCATGCGCAATTAAACATGTTATTTGCAGTTGGATTCCCTTTTCAACCAAATGAAATCTTGCCAAAAACTTCATTTCATTTCTACCAAATGTTGAAATGAATTGAGGGGTGCCAAACGAGCTGTTAGTGACATATGACATCTTTTAGGTGTTTGTGGTAGCTCTTGGAATTAGTAATGGAGTACCTGGCAAACTTTGTTCATCTTGGATGATCCATGCCTTAGGCAAATGAAGGCAATGATGCAATATATTGCAGAAGAATAGGGTCGTTTTAATTTCCTTGGCAGGACAAAAAGTTCTTTTATTGTGTTTATCTCCTTGGCAATAATTCTGAGCGATTCAAGCAAGCTAAGACTGGCCATTGTGGGCGTAATTTCAAAAATAACATTGAGTCCAACTAAGCAAATTTGCCTATGTGGCAATGAGTTAATGGCGAGAGAGAGGTAGATTGAGTAACTTAGCTAGTTATCGTACCATCACATATCCCAATTCAATATGAGTGTGCAACAAATAAATAAAGCTTTGCATGACATCACACTTATGTTACTACTCACTATAAAGGTAGTAACATAGCCTAGGATAATGTGTATGTTACTCTCCGCTATGACTAGTCTTTTTTTTCAAGAATACACGAAGATTGCGCATATCAATGAAGGGAGAGTTTACAACATGGGATTACAATCCTTCACATAGCCATGTACAGAGGCAAGGTAGTGATCGAAGGAGCAGAATAGAGTGCAAGAGGGTTGCTTGGCCCCGATAGCCAAGCTTAGCCTACGTCTCGGGCAGTATGAGCCTCGTCCTTGATGATAGAGCAGGTGCCGGAGATCGATGTGTTGGAAATATGTCCTAGAGACAATAACAAAGTGGTTATTATCATATTTCTTTGTTCATGATAATCGTTTATTATCCATACTAGAATTGTATTGACCGGAAACCTAAATACATGTGTAGATATATAAACATCACCGTGTCCCTAGTGAGCCTCTACTAGACTAGCTCGTTGATCAAACATGCTTAAGATTTCCTAACCATAGACATGAGTTGTAATTTGATAACGGGATCACATCATGAGAAGAATGATGTGATGGACAAGACCCAACCGTAAGCATAATATTTGATCGTATCACTTAGTTTGTTGCTACTTCTTTTTTCATGTCAAGTATATGTTCCTAAGACCATGAGATCATGCAACTCCCTGACACCGGAGGAATGACTTGTGTGCATCAAACGTCACTTCGTAACTGGATGGTCATAAAGGTGCTCTACAGGTATCTCCGAGGGTGTATGTTGGGTTGGCATGGATAGAGACTGGGATTTGTCACTCCATATGACGGAGAGGTATCTCTAGGCCCTCTCGATAATACAACATCACAAGAAGCTTGAAAGCAATGTGACTAAGGAGTTAGTTGTCGGGCCCCTGGGACTGGGGGTACCTAGGCCCCTCTGCCTACGGCCCAAGATGCGTCACGTGTCGTGGGCCCATTGTAGCCCACCTTAGGGCTTCACGAGAAAGACCCTCGCGAGTGCGCCCGCCTCGCAAGACGCACAACAACAAGTGCCGCCTGGTCCTCCTCGCGAGGGGGCCTCCCGAGGCCATCACTAGGACCCTCGTGGGGCGTACTGGACAATGGCAGCTCGGCGAAGCCGCCCGGCCCTATGCCTTCACATGGGTGATGCATGCTGCGCCAGGTGGCGCCAGGAGCTGTGCCAACGGGCGCGGATGGAGAGGTTTTCCTCTTTCGAGCTAAGGGAGCGAGGCCAGCCTGCCTTGTAACAGCCCGGGAACGACGCTCCAGAATATTCCCCTTTTATTTCCATTCTCGTCATGTGATTCGTTTGGTTGTCGTATTCATCCTTGCATCATTCGCATCATCTGCATAGCATCGTCACTCGTTTTCAAAAACTTGCATCCGTTCGTAGCCGCCGGTTCTCTCTGTTTGTGTCGTCGGCCATTTTGAGTCCAAGCACACATGAACGCGCCCGCGACATCGATAAAATATTGTTTTTAAAGTGCATTTAAAATATTCTCTGATCGGGTCGAAACTTGACATGCGGTCTTATTTTGTCGTAGGTGAACCACGTGCCAAATTTTGTCGTAATCGAAGGTCGTTTGGTACCTCAGCGGACGACTTTAGCAGTGCGGCCATATTTTTATTGGTCGGTTGTTTCGGTATTTTTAAAACCTCATGTCGATCGGGCCACAATTCCTCCCTCTCATCCCCACCTAGCCTCTACACAACCCAACCTAGTCCCACCTAGACCACCCCTCTATTTCGGACCGCCCGATCGAGATCCGACAGTCCGAAAACGAATGAAATGAGCAACCCTAGCCTCTATTTGCTATAAATAGGCAGCTCCTAGCCATTTTTGGACCAACCTTAGCCAATCGCCTCGAAATCCGTGCTAGCTGCCACTTCTCCCACCTCCAGCCATGCGGGCCCGCCCGAGCCCATCTGCAGCCCGCCCGGGCCCGAAGCGCCGCCGCCGCTCCCCGCGCATGGTGCCCGAGCGCCCCGTGGCTCCGCCCCCGAGCGCCCGCACCTTCGCGCCCCTCCTGCTTGCCGTTGCCTCGCGCCGCCGACCGGACCTTGCCGGAGCCTCGTCGGACCAGGTCGCCCCCATGCTCCTCCCTTCCTTCCGCTGTCTCTAACCTCTCCCTCTCCCTCCCCTTCGCAGCCCCGCCATGGCCAGCCCCTACCCGAGCTCGCCGCTACCCGGTGGCTTCCCCTCGTCGGAAACGGGAGCCGGTGGCCAGATCCGGCTGCCTGTTGGGATTTTATGTGTCTTGCAACTATATTCAAATACTTGTTATCATTAATATTTGGAATACCTCATATGGAATTATACATGTGTTTTGTGCATGGAATTATTCTTGCTGGAATGTACTTAAGTGTTGCATGCTTAAGGAAGCTGGTCGATTATTAGTGAAATACAATATCTTTGTATATTGGAAAAATTATCCGGGTACGTTGATAATTGGAAGAAGCTAGATCGTGTAATTAGATTACGACCCTAATGTTGATCTACATAATTAGTGGAATTTATACTCTATTATGACGCGTTGCTCACAAGCGCGTGCTTCGGGGACTCGACGGATAGGATCTGCTAACAGACAAATTATATCGTGGTTGGTAGTTTGATCTAGACTCTATCCGGAAACTAGTTTAAAGACTAGGAATCTTATAACTGTATAAGAGGTGGACTTTTTAGAAACACAGTATAAGAAGGTCCCTACCCCTAGGCTCGAATATGCGATTGTGAGCGGCATCACGGAAAAGTACGGAGGAATAGGGGTAGACCACAAATTATTTCTAACATTGGCATCCGAGCCGATTAGAGTTCACTACGTAGTCGTCGACTCGATTCGATCCGGAATCAAATCCGCTACGTATTCTGTTGGATTCATCGTGGTCAAATCGTAGTCAACTTGTACACAAGGAATCCAAGCAAGGCGTTTGGGAATAGATTGATCTGATGTGTGCTTCGTGAACATTTATGCCCTGGACGCACACAATTAGCCAGATCGATCTAATCTGGTTCCGCCACTCAAGTTTGTGCTGCCGCACTCCCGTCATGCCGCACCCGTCTCACGCCTCCACACTGCCGCCTGGAATCCGTCGTCAGCCACTGTCCCAAGTCAATGAATCCGTGGTGGACCGATCTCCAGCCGCCCCTCACGTGAAGCTCGTCTCCAACCCCACGTCCTGCAACAGTCCCCACTGCTATCGGCCGTCGTCCTCGACCACTGCAAGCACCAGGTCCCTACTAATTACGGATCTTTCTCTGGTCAGTCTATTGCAAGCTTCAGGTACACAAGCTAGTCATGAACGGCTACTGCTGTTGCTGCTGCTCAGATTCAACTCCACCAAAGGAATTTTTCTTTTCCCCTAAACTTTGTGGATAGATGGCTTCCAATAGCGTGTTTGCTGAGTTGCTCAGGAACTACAAGTTAGATGGCACAAACTTCACTGTTTGGAAAAGGAAGATGATGTTTCTGCTCACAGCCGAGAATATTGAGTATGTGATTTCGACTGCCGAGCCTAACAAACCTGCTGATGATGCTTCAGATGAGGAAAATGATAATTATGCAGAAGAACTCAAGGAGTGGAATAAGGACAATAAAAAGGCTAGGCTTTTTATTCTTGGCTCCATGTCTAATTCGTTGGCAGGTGAATATGAATCAGAGGTTGCTGCTCATAGAATCATGAGAAGGTTGGAAGAGGATTTTGGTGAAGTCTCTTTAATCAAAGTGCTCAGCTTGCTGAACAGATTCTTGACGTCTAAGATGGCAGATAATACTTCTGTCAATGAACACCTAACAAGTTGGGTGTGCTGAATGAGGAATTGAAGAATGTTGGCTATCCTTTTTCTGAGGAGGTGCACGTAATGGTGGCTCTGAACTCACTTCTGCACACTTGGGAACAATTCAAAATATCATTCTGTCATTCTGAAAGATTACTGAACATGCGCAATCTGAGGCATCATTTGCTCATGGAAGAAGATAGGAAAACTTCACAAGGGAAAGAAAGACACTCACACCATCAGGAGCTGCACCTTGGTGAAGATAGGAGGCGTTGGCAGAAGAAGAATCAAGGAGGTGATTTGAGGGACAAAATCAACAGGAAGAGAAACTGGGATGATCATAATGGAAGAGGTCCAAACTCTGATCTTGATAAGAGGAATTTTAAATGTCATGGTTGTGGGGAGTATGGACACTTTAGAACTGAGTGCAAGAATAAGAAGCCCTTTAAACAAGATGAAAAATCTAAGAAGCAGCAGGACAAGCACCATGACAAGCATCAGGGAAACAAGAAGGATAATTCTTCTCCTGATGGTACGTACAATCTATTTGTTTGTTCTGAATCTTTGTTTACTACTTCAGCCTCAGATCATTGGGTAGTAGACTCTGGTTCCACTTTGCATATTGCAAGGAATAGTGCATGTTTCACCTCTTTAAAACCCATACCGAAAGGAACTAGATTTATTTATCTAGGAACAACTGCAAAAGCTGATATTTTGGGCATAGGTGATTATACACTCAAACTCCCTGGTGGAGGAAAATTGATTTTGAAAGACACGGTCTATTCACCTAGCATGAGAAAGAATTTAATCTCTGTTTCTAGACTGGAATCAACTGGTTTTAAGGTCTTATTTGGAGATGGCATAGTTAAAATACTAATGAATGGAAATTTAGTTCAATCAGGAAATAGATTTGCTGGTCTCTACTATATTAAGGATTTTCTAAACGTCGATAGAATGGATTGTACGGTGACTGAACAGAACTCAGTAGTGAGGAATATAGATGGAAATAATAATTTTTCAGAGTCATATCTTTGGCATCTTCGTTTGGGTCATATCTCAAAGAACAGAATTAAAAGGCTAATCAGTTCTGGAATTTTAAACTTCAAGTGGGAGGACTACGGCATTTGCGAGGCATGTGTCGTAGGAAAAATGACCATGGCGCCTTTTCCTAAAGCATCAAGGTCTACTGAACCACTTGCCATTGTTCATTCAGATATTTGTGGCGAGATGTCTATACCTACATTTGGACAGAAGGTCTACTTCATTACTTTTATAGATGATTTCTCTAGATACGGCTATGTTTACTTAATTAAGCATAAGTCGGAAGGTTTTGACATGTTCAAGATATTTAAAGCTGAGGTAGAAAATCAGTTGAACAAAAAGATCAAGGTGCTTAGAACTGATCGTGGCGGTGAATACACATCAGGAATATTAGATGATTTTTGTAAGGAAAATGGAATTGTTCATCATTATACCTTACCTTACACTCCTCAACAAAATGGCGTGGCTGAGCGGAGGAATAGAACTTTAATGGACATGGTTAGGTCTATGATGGCATATTCTGATCTTCCTTTATCTTTTTGGGGAGAGGCTCTTCATACTGTTGTTTACTTGCTTAATCATTCGCCTTCTAAATCTGTTAGTTCAACTCCTTATGAATTATGGAAAGGGAGGAAACCTACATTGTTGAACTTAGTAGTGCGGGGATGCAATGCACAAATTAGAGGGCCTAGTCAACTAAGGACAAAACTGGAACCTAAAAGTTTTCTAGGAATATTTATTGGATATGCTTCTGGTTCAAATGGTTATAGATTTTATGATCCAGAGAAGAAGAAGTTAATTGAAAGTAGAGATGTTGTTTTCCTAGATCAAGATACACCTCGCCGCGCCAAACGTGCGAGAGTGGAATTATTGTCAACCCCATTAAATACTAATGTTGAAACTGATTCTAACAATCAGGAAAACCAAACTGTTGGCAACATAAATGTTGAAACTCCCATAACTAGTTTACCTAGAAGAAGTGGGAGGAATGTAGCAGCCCCATCATATCTTGATGATTATTATGTATTTATGGGGGAAGTATACTCTAAAACTTCTAGTTTGGAGGAAGAACCAAAATCTTTTAAACATGCCATGTCTTGTTCAGAATCTAATTCATGGATGGAAGCCATGCGTGAGGAACTAAACTCCATGGAAAAGAATAAAGTTTGGGAATTGGTTGATCTACCAAATGATCGAAAGGCAATTGGATCAAAATGGATTTTTAAAAGAAAGCTGAATGCTTCTGGTAACGTTGAAAAATACAAAGCTAGTTTAGTTGCTAAAGGGTACACACAAAAGGAAGGCATTAAATTTGTGGAAACTTTTTCCCCTGTAGCAAAGTTTACTTCTATTCTTATAATTGCTGCATTAACTGCTTATTTTGATCTGGAACTTCATCAAATGGATGTTAAATCTGCCTTCTTGAATGGTCATTTGAAGGAAGAGATTTATATGTCTCAACCTGATGGTTTTGTTGAAAAGGAAAATCAAGGAAAGGTGTGCAAGCTAAATAGATCTATTTATGGTCTTAGGCAAGCTTCACGGCAATGAAATATCTTGTTTGATGGTGCTATCACATCATATGGGTTTTCTGTGATGGAAGGAGACCATTGTATTTATTTAAAATAGTGGGAGGAAATTTTACACTCTTGTCAGTATATGTTGATGATATACTTATTGCTTCTACTAGTAAGGAAATGTTGGTAGAAGTTAAAACTTGGTTATCTTCTACATTTGAAATGAAAGATATGGGAAACGCTTCCTATGTTCTAGGAGTGGAAATACTTAGAGATCGGAATAAAGGAACTTTGGGTTTGTCTCAAAGGAATTACTTAAAATCTGTTCTGAAAAGTTTCTCTATGGAAAACTGCAAGCCTGCTTTAGTGCCTTTGGCTGTAGGAATTAAACTCAGTGAGGGTATGTGTCCTAAAACTCCTGAGGAAAAGAAGAAAATGGAGAAGACTCCATATGCTTCTGCCTTGGGATCTTTAATGTATGACATGTTATTCACACGCCCTGATTTGTGCTATACGGTTGGATTGTTGAGTAGATATCAAACGAATCGAGGAACTGGGCATTGGAATCAAATTAAACATGCTCTTCGTTATGTTCAAGGAACACTGGATTATTCACTCTGTTTTAACCAAAAGGATCTAAAGTTGCAGGGCTATACTGATGCTGATTGGCAGGGTGATCTGGATGACCGGAAGTCAACATCTGGGTATCTATTTACATTGGCTGGTGGTGCTATATCTTGGTGTAGTAAGAAGCAAGATTCCATGGCGTTGTCTTCCATGGAGGCAGAGTATATTGTTGCGTCAGAAGCTGTGAAAGAGGCGGTGTGGTTGAAGGAATTTTTTCGACTTTCAAGATTGTTGAAAATGCTAGCAAACCAGTGGTCGTGTATTGTGATAATCAGGCTGCGATAAAGGTTTCCAGATATCCCAAGTTCCACAGCAAGATCAAACATATTGAGGGAGGGTATCACTATATACGTGATGTAATTAATAGACTTAAGTCAGTTTCTTTAGAGTTTGTACCTAGTACTGATATGGTTGCTGATCCCTTGACTAAGTCTCTTAGTCAGGTGGTATTTGGTAAGCATGTTAAGGCTATGGGTTTACGAATTTTTGAATGATCGTTTGGACAAGTGGGAGATGTTGGGATTTTATGTGTCCTGCAACTATATCCAAATACTTGTTATCATTAATATTCGGAATACCTCATATGGAATTATACATGTGTTTTGTGCATGGAATTATTCTTGCTGGAATGTACTTAAGTGTTGCATGCTTAAGGAAGCTGGTCGATTATTAGTGGAATACAATATCTTTGTATATTGGAAAGATTACCCGGGATACGCTGATAATTGGAAGAAGCTACATCGTGTAATTAGATTACGGCCCTAATGTTGATCTACATAATTAGAGGAATTTATACTCTATTATGACGCGTTGCTCACAAGCGCGTGCTTCGAGGACTCGACGGATAGGATCCGCTAATAGACAAATTATATCGTGGTTGGTAGTTTGATCTGGACTCTATCCGGAAACTAGTTTAAATACTAGGAATCTTATAACTGTATAAGAGGTGGACTCTTTGAAAACACAGTATAAGAAGGTCCCTACCCCCTAGCCTTGAATATGCGATTGTGAGCGGCACCACGGAAAAGCGCGGAGGAATAGGGGGTAGACCACAAATTATTTCGAACACTGCCCCTATCGCCGTCGCTCCGTCCCGGTTGCGCCAGAGCCTGCCGGTGCCCCGCCTCCCTGCTGTGCCGCCGCCCTTGCCTTCCTCGATCCCGATCGGGATCGGGAGGAGGAGGTCCCCGCGCCCGATCGCTCACCCGCAGGTGGTCTAACCCATCTCCCCGCGTTGACCAGGTGCCCGGCCCAGCTCAGTGCCCCTCCAGCCGACCCAGATCCGAGCCATCGAATGGGCCATGGCCCACAAGGTGAGCACCCCTTGTCCTAGCCCTCGCCTTAGGCGCGATTTAGTATGTTGCGCCCCTGTTGACTGCTGGGCCTGATAGATTCGGCCCAATGTGTTTTTTTCTCTGCGCTAAGAATTTACCGATTTATCCACCGAATATCAGATTTAGAGAATACCCCCTAAACTTCATGCATATAATAACTTCGCAACCATGCATCATATGTAAAAACTTTATATATGAAAATGTATATAATTTCATGTAGATTCACAATATGCCACTTTCAAAAATGATAAAAATGTTTAACTTGTTGATTTCACGTAATTTGCATAAATTTCATGCTAAAATGATTTATTTCATAACTACCAAACCGTAGCTCCGATTTGAATAATTCACACATGTAACTTGACTAGAAAAATGTGTAGAATAACACAGTGGCATTTATTTTGCTGTTTAACAACTCCAAAATTGTGAACAGGGCAGAACCGTAGCAAATTCGAAAATTACATATGGGGACTTTTCGGAATTGTTATATGTTGCTTCCGGCTTCATTTAAAATGCCTAGATGCTATAGTTGTTCATGCTTCCCCTCTTGCCATGTTTAACAACATTTAATATTGATGAGTACCTAAAAGAGATTGAACTAAATATTCAAATGTGGAGTTTTGTCAATATGCAACTTCTTGCATATTGAGCTTCACTTAATGTGTAGCATTTGTTGTGTGCTTCGTCATTCCTTGCATAATTAAATGGACATGCATCATATTTGTGTGCGCATCATGTTATGCATATGTTGTGGTGTTTTTCGTTTGTTGATTGTTTGTTCCGGATTGCTTCTTCTCGATAGAGTTCCGAAAGCGTTCAGAGTGTGAGGATTCGTTCGTCTACTTGACGGATCGTCTTTTTCATGGATTCATTCTTCTTCCAAGCAGGTTCTCAGGCAAGATGACACATTTCCTTGGATACCACTACTATCATTGCTATGCTAGTTGTCCCGCTTTTATCGTTATGTCTTGCTACCTACTACTTGTTTGTCCAGCCTCCCAACATTGCCAAGATAAGCCTCTAACCCCTCCACATTCCAGCAAACCTTTGTTTGGCTATGTTACCGCGTGCTCAACCCTTCTTATAGCGTTTCTAGATGAATGTGCATTTGCTTCCATGTGTCAATATGGACATTCTTTTGTTATCGTAATATTATTGCTATTTAATTTAACACACATATATACTTGGTAAAGGGTGGAAGGCTTGGCCTTTTGCTCGGTGTTTTGTTCCACTCTTGCCACCCTAGTTACTTGTGAACCGGTGTTATGATCCATAATTGAGCGCTCCTAACATGCTCGGGGTTGTTATGGGGACCCCTTGATTTTCATTTTAGGATAAAACTTGTTTGGCAAGGCCCAACTTTGGTACTACATTTGTCCAACATAATAATACTGATCACCTTATTAAACCATAGAGGGTCGCCCCCTCGAGTATTAATTTAACATAATACAGGGGGCCAGTGCTGCTGGCGCTGGTCCAAACCTAGAGCACCGTGCGGGGCCAACCCGGGTTAACTCGGGTGATCTCTATCAGGCCACCGTACACTTCGCTTATCCGTCGTGTCCTGAGAACGAGATACGCGGCTCCTATCGGGTTCGTCAACACGTTAGGCGGCCTTGCTGGACTCGTTTTACCTTTCTTGAACGTCTTGCACATGGGATTTTGATGATACTTTGGGCTATCTCGAAGTTGAGATTTTCCATCGGGATTCCGCAAATACTACGGGTGATTCCGCGGTTGAGGAACTTCAACGCGGCGTGTGGTTAATTTGTGATGGATGAGTTGGAGCACCTCTGCAGGTTTAAATCTTTCGGAAAGCCATGCCCGCGGTTATGTGGCAACTTGAAAACTTTGTTTAACACCTGGTCATAGCAAACTTGAAGTAAACTCTACTAAAATACACCAACTGTGTGCGTAACCGTGACTGTCTCTCCTCCTGAGTCCTTATTCGAGAGAGAACACGGTGGGGTTATGTTTGACGTAAGTAGGTGTTCAGGATCAGTTAGTGATCATTACTAGTTCATGTCCGTTATGCGTAGACCATCATACTTTAATTTTTGTATTCGTAAGTTAGCCACTCAAATAAATGCTTAGTTGCTTGCTGCAGCCTCACCACTTAACCATACCTCACCCATTAAGCTTTGCTAGTCTTGATATCCTTGAAAATGAGATTGCTGAGTCCCCTGACTCACAGATTACTACAACAACAGTTGCAGGTACAAGTAATGCGATGATTTGACGTGAGCACGATGCTTGTTTGATTTGGAGTTCTTCTTCTTCATCGATCTAGGATGGGTTCCAGGCGACAACCTGGGATAGCAAGGACGGATGTCATTTTATCGTTTGATTTCGTCCGTAGTCGGACCCTGCTCTTCTGTATGATGTTTGAATATGTTGTTGTATTGATGTGATCTTGATGTAGCTTGTGGCGAGTGTAAGCCAACTCCATATACTCATAACTTCTGTACATGTACTTGTAATGATATCCATTCTTGCAAAACGAGGCCCTCGAGAAAAAATAAGGACAGGGTCGCATCTTAGGTGTGACACACCTATTACCAAAGCAATCCCCAAAGGTTCCCCCTTTGGTGAAAGAAGACTGAGTCCGGGGGCTCACCAGGACGGAGGTCATCCCCGAGCCCACCCGTGCGTCACGACAGCGAGCTTTTGCAGGCATGGACTACTTTAGTCAGGATAGTCTGTGATCTTGTCCCCTTTCAAACGGCTTGCTGTGGCAACCCTTCCCGCCTTGTGATTTCGAGGGAAGAGGACCATGGGCTAGTATAAGATAGGGCAGGCCTCAGCCGTAGAAGAGGGTTGACCCTAGACGAGCAAGAACACACCTTTGTAACTTATCTCATCTCTGAGCAATCCAGACAAGCAGGAGCAGGGTCTTACATCGCAAGGTGGCCCGAACCTGGGTAATCGTTGCGTATGTATTCTTCTTCCTTAGTTGTTGCCGGGGTCTTGCGAGGTAGAATTGGGCTGGTGAGAAAGCGCACCCCAGAGTTCGAACCATCTTGGAACCCCGGAGCCCGTCTTCCGACATTTGGCGCGCCAGGTAGGGGGGTGTCGTGGTTCGCCAATTCTATTCGATCTCCTCCCTTCAGCAACCCTATGGGTGATGCCCGCCTTGTGCACACAGGATGCCGAACGGCCCGCCTCGACTAGGCCATGCCCATGAGCCACGATGACCGCCACCATCCAGCAAACCCCGCGGCAGTCGCCATCCCCGACCTCGCCTACCGTGGACGGCTGGCCTCCTCTTCGCCCCCTCCCTTGCAGCGAGAGGACCGCGCCGCGACGGTTTCTCCGCCTCGCGCTCGCCTTGGAGACATGGACACACTGGATCCATTGCTCATGGCGAACGAGCTGCTTCGCCACTGCCCGACGGACGATGACCACGACACCTGGTTGAGTCACGTCACCAAGCTTGTCGCCACGGTCGGAGGAGCCTCGGCTCCTGCATCGTTGCTTCGCCCCCCGATGTCCCACGCTGGGAATGCGGCGCGCGGGGTGCCCACACTGCTTCACCAGCATGGTAACCCAGAAGAGCCCAGGCATGACGTACGCCCGCTCAACCAGCCCTGCGTCTTCTTCCCCTTACTCTGAGTCCTAGTGCTGGAGTTTGAGCAGGAACGCGGCCGCCGCCACGCCAAGCCTAGGAGGGGAAAACACTTGTTCTGCACCTTCCACCAGGTGCGCACCCACGACACCAAGGATTTCCGAGCGTTGAAGCCCCCTCGCGTCGAGCACACCAATTAGGGCTCGGGCCGCAGCGACCATGATGCTGACCGTGAAAGTGACCAAGGAGGTGACATGCGTGGCGACCGAGACGACAACTCCCACCAGGATGGTGGGCGCGAGCAGCACCATGGGGGAGCCTAGCACGGACTGTCCCCGCGGGCCATGACCACAGGAGAGCACCGCTCCCTTCCCACGGCTGGCGCCGCACGAGGGAGGTCATAATGTCCAACCGGACCAGGGAGCCGGGGGCCACCAAGAGCCACGCATGGTAGTATGTCTTCTCGGCGGAGCCCATGCCCTGGCGCCGAATTACCTGCTCAAGCAAGCCCCGCGTGGGGTTAACGCCATCCTCCCGAGGACGGAGAACATGTGACCCCTCGGTATTCCATAATGCGCGCCTCTTCCGGCGCCAGGTATGGCGTCGGGTCCGCTGTCGTCGCGGGCGCGCTCCACTTGTTGTGCACCCCAATGATCAACAATGTCATTGTTGCCAAGACCCTTGTTGACAGGGGCGCTAGCCTCATCGTGCTCTCCTTCAAGACCTTCGAGGCTCTCCAGGCGCTCTACGACCGGCTAGTGCCCACTAGGCCTTTCTTGGGGGTGATCGGGGACCCCATCGTCCCCCTGGGGCAAGTTTGCCTCCCCGTCACTTTCGGCACACGCAACAACTACCACACTGAGCTCATTGATTTTGACGTGGCGCACATCGGTCTCTCGTACAATGCGATCCTGGGATACCCGGTGCTATCCAAGTTCGTGGTCGTGGTCCACTATGGCCGCAACACCCTCAGGATGCCTAGCCGCAGCGGCATCATCATCGTCTTCTACGACGAGTTGGACACGGCGAGCTTCCTCGAGCGAGCTTGTAACATCCCAATTTTCCTCAATTAGGATGTTAATAGATCATTCATAAGCATCTCATATTTTCCTATGCATTATTTAATTTTCTGAAAATTCTATTCATCATGCAACTCATGGTAAATTATCGGAGTGGAGATAACATGACTTCTCCCTTGTCAAATAAAAGTTCATAATGTCCAGAATAATATCTGGGTTTCCTCTATTGTGTTTTTGCAATTTTATAAAGTTCATATTCCTTTTGAATTTATTTTGCAAGGCTTATTGTGTGGCTTTTTGCATAAAAATTATTTTTCAAAACTGCATTAGGGTTGGAACTAGTGTTCCTATATTTTATATCAGTAGCATATATATTATCGTAGGATTATATATTTTTCTAGGATTTATTCTAGTATTTATTTATCCAGAATATTTATATTTGTTTTGTTTTAGTAGCAGTTTTATATTAAAAAAACGGAATGCACTGTGCAGTTGGGCCGCACAATGGCCCAATAGGGTCTTCGCACGCGCAACAGCCGGCCACGGCCCAACTAGCGAAGTGGTACCCCCCCACCGCACCTTCAGGCGCTGACCGGTGGACCCCCATCCCTTTCTTCCACCCTGAGCCGGAGACGACCATGCCGCACCGCATGCGAACCCGAGCGCGCTCGATCCCGAACCGATCCCACCCCGAGTCGGCCCTGTGCGCGCCCTGGACGCCCCACGCGAATCAAATCGCTCGAGGAAACCCCTGAACCCCTCTCCCAATCTCTCCCTTTGCCGCATGCCTCTGGACAGGCAATTCGGATCTTGCCGTGGATCTCGAACCACTGCCGCCTTCGCCGAACGTTGCGTCACCGTAGGAGCACCCCGAGTCGTGCCGCTTGCCCCTTCGACTTCCCCCTGTTGCTCCGCATCGTTTGACCCTGCCCCGTGCACCGCAGGGCACCGAAGAGACTGCCCGACACCGCCAGAACCCGCCGGAGTTCCTGTCATCGCCACCGACAATAGAAGACGCCCTGCCGCCAGTAGAACCACCATCGCCACCACTGTCGTCCGCCGCATCCATCCCCCACCTCCACTTCGCCGGAGAGCCGCCGGAGGAGCACCGCTGCCAACGCCCGTGATCGCCGCCGTTTTCCTCTATTCTGGTGAGCTCACGCACGAACAGAGCCACTTCGGCCAATACCGTGGTGCCACGTGGCAACCGCTACAGTAACCGCAAAAATCTGTTTTTGATCTATTTATTTTTGGACAGATTCGCACAAAAATTTCAAATTGCTATATCTTTTAATCTATGTACTCAATTTAATAAATTCTTTCTCCTGTGCACTCATATTGACCAGTAGAATACGACAAAACCAAAATTTTCATGTTTGCAATGTTCAAATTTGAATTTGTTCAAATTTAATTTAAACTTTTCGGAGGCCATATTTTGCAAACAGTTTATTAACATTTAATGTATCTTTTTGTGTTGTGTTTCTACTGATTTGTAGGTGTTTTATACCTACTATTATGCTACTGTTTTTTGGTTTGAAAAATGATTTCTTGCTGTTGGTTTTATTTGATGATATTTGAGTGTGGTGATTTATTTGTTGTGATTGTTTGAAACGTGTAGATTGCCCGGAGTGCGACGGAAACTATTGTCAGGAGTGTGACCTTTTGAACCAGAACCAAGGCAAGTTACATGTTGATCATACTTCACCTATTGTTTTTCTAGGCATGTAGTATATGTCACACTATGAATTTATGCATGTATAGGAATATTGTTATATTATGCTATGCTATTCAGTTATTCCCCTCGTCAATGAAGGTCGTGGTAGTTGTAGTTCTGCTATGCTATGTAGACGGGGTTGGTTCTTGTATTCATTGAGATTATGTGATAATTATTAAATAAATTGAGTAGTAACTAGGGATATAATTCACCACTGGGCAGAATTGGTATTGTTGGGTGGTTTTAAGAACATCATGGTTTTGACCCTCTGAATGTAAGTGGAATGCCGCCTAGGTTGAAGAAGATCAGACAGACTTAGTGACTAGTAGCTTCCATGTGCAACCACTAGCTAATATGGGCTCTGGCTTAGTTGAGTAGGTTGTGGGAACCTCGCCTGGGCAAAGCTAGCAGATGTAGATATGAGTAGGTGTACCGGCTGCCGTTGGATGGAGGTGACTGCTTCTGAAAGACTTCGTCTCAATCTTCGGGTTGAGTCTAGTGGGTAAGGTGTGCAAAACTCTACAGAGTATTAAAACTAATCATGATTAGCCGTGTCCCCAGTTATGGACAACTTTGAGCAGCTAGGCCGTTACAGTTGTTGGATGATCTTGACAGATGTTACCCTTAATAAAACTTGGTGGGAAACTTAATGGTTTAGGTTGGAGTTGGAGATGCCAATTCAACCATGTGTATTTAATTGTAGAAAATAAATTAAAATTTGACTATTATGTAGTTATGAGGATAAAATTTGCTTTTTGCAAAATAACCATCAAGCCTTCCTTTGTTACACTATGCATATACATGTAGGTCTGCTTTATTAATTCTCCTGTGTAACTTGCCAATACATTCAAAGTATTGACCTATACGGCTGCAACGTCTCATGTTGCAGGATTTTCAGATGAAGAGTAAGGTACCGTTAGGGTCACGAGTCTGCACTCAGCATCGCTAGTGGGCTATGATGGGACTCATCGTTACTTTCTGCTACTTTTCCGCTGTTTGATTTAATAAAGCTAGCCAAGTGCTATGTATATTGTTATACTTTATAAATACTGGATCATACGTTGTAATAAATGATGCACTTGTTATTCTGGTATTCATCTATACTGTGTGTGCCAGCGAATCGATCCAGGGACTAGCATAGTAAGCACAGGGACTCAAATCCTTCGAGGTTTGGTGGTTATAGAGCTTATGGAGTGGTCGCGCTTGAGCGCGTGAGCGACAAGGAAGGCCTGGGGGCTTGCGAGGCCACGCCCCCAAGGAAGAGGCAGCAGCCACCCGTCCAAGGTCCCTCGAAGCGAAGGATGTGATGCCAACGCCAGGACTGGACCGCCCTGGCAATCAACGGCGGGGGCCTGCTGCCCTTGCATGTGCGCTCCCACGGGTGGCATTGGTTGTCGTGCCTTAGCGCGTGAGCCACGTGAGGTGTCCTGGCACATCGAGGTGAAGCCAATGCTACCCCCGTGCTATGACGGTGGTCCCGACCTTACAGAGTTCCTACAACTCTACGCGTTGAGTATCGAGGCAGCAGGTGGAGACGAAAACGCCCAAGCGAGATGGTTCCCTGCGGCCCTCAAAGGCGGCGCGTGCCAGTGAATCATGAGTCTGCCCGAGGGGTTAGTCTCCTTGTGGAGCAAGTTCTGCGAGTTGTTCACCACCAACTTCTAGGGTGCGTATGACCACCCTCTCTCCTATGACAATCGATGGCGTGTGAAGCACCTCCCTGGAGAGACCCTGCATGAGTATATCCATGGCCTCAGGAGGGAGCACGACGGGGCTCCGTGATGCCCCTAAGGAACTCCCACGGCACCCCATGCCAAGCTACTCTGCACCTCCCCCACAACAGCTAGGACGTCAGGTGACCAGTCGTTTTGTGCAAGCTAAGCGTGCCCCCAGACTGTATTATCCTTGAGTTGGCACTTTATCATTATGAATAGAATCTAGTTATCTCTTTTATTGAGCTTATGGCGTTTGCTTAAGTTTTGAGCTTTGACGCCTCGTCGACATTCGAGATCTTTGTGCCTTCGCACCTGCCCCCTTGTCAGCCCCTAAACTGGGGGCTGGACACGGCGCCCGTCCTTGAGTTTGTCCCAGCAGCACTGGTAAATCCAAGTGGCCAAGGTCTGGCTGACGGGCGCCCCCCTAGCACATCATCTCGTGAAGGTCCTTGGTGTCTAGCCCTCTCATGGAGCTGGTGCAAGGGTAGCCGTGGGAGCGGCCTAAAGTGCAGGGTCATCAGCCTGGTGCCATGCCGTATGCCACGCATCGGTGACCACTTGGCGCACGTCACACCCGTATTGCGGGGGCGCGAGCGCACAGTTACACCAAGAGCGGGGCTCAAATCGACCAAAGGACGAGGAAGGAGCCCTTGAGACTTGAGCCTGGGGCACCCGACACCTCCCTAATCGTCTCCCATGACACTCTCACGTAAGAATGAGTTTGGGGCTATACACGCCCCGGAGCCCCCTGATACGCCATTTCGTGGCCTCGAGGGGACTCCCGCCCATGCCCAAGTGGAAGCCCCATGCTCCGCACTGGCGGAATGGTCGAACCGTGACTATGCCCACGCCCAAGTGGAAGCCCCATGCTTTATGCTGGCAGAATGGTCGAACTGCGACTATGCCCACACCCAGTGGAAGCCCCATGCTCCGCGCTGGCGGAGAAGACAATTCAGGATGCCCTCGCGGGCCGCATCGCCCTCGGGGCGAATCCTGCCTGGACCGACGGACAGCCATCGCTCACTACCGTGCGCACTTGCTAGTCCCACCTTGAGTCCTCGTGCGAGCGGGGGCTGGGTGTGATGCTTGTGTGCACAGGAAGGGCCCACTCGCACGACACCCAACCGCAGGATAGCGAGCGCATATCGCCCAGAGTGGGGCGTTCTGTGCGTGTTGTTCCCCTGGGGCGACCTTGTTATTGCCTGCACGCTTCCCTTGAGCGCCGCGCCTCTAGCACCCACGCTAGACCCTGGGGCCCTTCACCCCCTTTCCTTGTTCCGGGCATCATGCCCTGACATGCCAATGACGGCCGGGTACGCTCGGGGGCTGAGCCTCAGCAAAACAGAGCAGCTAGGCAAGGAAGTGATCTTGGGGAAGTCACTCCCTCATGCCATGTAGGTCCCTCGCGACCGTCACCACCTCGCGCCACCATCCGAAAAAGCTAAGTTAACTACCCCACGAGGCTCAGTGATCTTTCATGATGTTCTCTCTTCCCATAACCTTGTTCTAGGCGAAAGCCTCTCCCCTGGCATGAGCCACGTGTGCGTCAAGAAGGGTTCCTAAACATCATGCCTCGGGAGTTCTAGCCAATCTTCGGGCCTCTCACCTCCTGTCCTTGTCTCAAGGAGCATGGCCCGGCGAATTAGCAATGGCTAAATCGGGCTCAGGGGCTGGTCCTTAGCGGTGAAGGACACTAAAGAGATCATGAAGAGGAGAAAGCCTAATGAGAAATATCGAGGACGAACTCGTTGCTAAAACCGGAACAATGATGAACTTAGGGCCCGAAGGCCATTATTTTTCTTACATACCCCCTGGGGCCGGAATGTTTCTGTAGAAAAAGAGAGAGAAAGCAAAAGAGAGGGGACATGGCCCGAGCGGTGCCACCTCCAGGACTCCGGTCCTGACCTCCGGGACTCTGAACCAGCCGCCGCCCGTGCCTAGTCAGAGTCTTCCTCTTTGACGCGGGCGTCCCGGGAGTCCTTAAAGTCGTAGTCGCTCCCGCTTCCCCCGGAGGAAGAACCGCTGCCACCATCATCGCCCAAAGAGTTGTCGTTGTTACTGCTGTTACCCTCCGAACAGTAGTCCAGGCGACCACCGGCTCCACCAAAGATCTTCACGAAAAGCGTGGTGGCCCGTTGAACCTGAAGTGGAGGACATGCCCTTTCTTTAGGCCCTGAGGAAGGGCGAACGACTTCCACCCCCACTTCAAGAGCATGAAGCCGAAGGGGTTGAACTGTGTCACCACATAGGAGGGCCCATTGCAGGAGCCATCTAGCTGCAACCCATGGGCGTGTGTTCTGCCATCTCATCTGGGATTGAGTATGGAAGCCAGAGCCAGGTGCAGGGCGAGCTGCTCGATTTTTTTCCAGAACTAGTACCATTTTTATAGCAATTTTGAAAACAGGTGTCTGAGTTGAAAAAATATTAAAACTAGTACCCTGTCGGCCAGTAGCAGGTCGAACAGGGACCTGTCGGCCACCTGTAGGCCGAAGAGCCCCTATCGGCCAATCAGAGGCCAGGGGAGAGGCCTGTCGGCCAGGTGTAGGCCGAAGGGCCACCTGTCGGCTAGTGGGAGGCCAATGGGCCCTTGGATAAGGCCCGCCCCTCTTTTCTTCCTCCTCTGACCACTCGTTTCACCCTCCCCCGTCTACTAGCCTTCCCCTCTTCCCCTCTCACTCCCGTTGCTCTCTGGTGGTTCCACCTCCTCGCCGATCTCCTCCCTAGACCACCCATTTTGTTATCCTACCCACGTAAACAATAGATCAGGGCGTTCTCCACCGGCGTACGGTATATTTTTTTGCTTCCAACTCAATTGAATGAGAACTGTCAAGTCGGTAGTGGATTTAGTTCATATTTGTCACCGTCCGTCTGCAGGTAATGGCTTTCCCATTTTGCCGAGCTCCAGGTGGCCTTTGTGCTGTCGTTGATTCTGGTGCGTCTGTATTTACTGTGGTGCTGGATCATCGATGTGCAAGACGTGTTGTAAGATTCTATGTCTTGATTATCTAACTGTGGCATATTCGAATGCCTTTGTTTATAAGTTTATGATCCTTGCTTCCATTTTTGTTATAGTATATTCCGTGCAGTGTTAGATCACATCTTGCTTGGTACATTGAGGAGTGCAGAGCTTTAGCTATTCGGAGAGGTGACACAGATATTGATCTTGCTCTGCACTACAGTGAGGGTAACTTATACCATGTTCTATTTACACATGGTAGGATGAGCAGTAAATTCCATGGTCCTTCGTGGGAGGAACTCATGAATGATTATGGTCTCTGCCACAGTGACATGATGACTGTTATGCTTGAGCACTATGGAACTTATATTACTGTCGAATTCCGTTGGGATGGTGTTATGTTGTTTCCTTTACCCCATGTTGGTAAGATATTTGTTTGACTGATTTTCAGAAGATGATTCAGCTTATACGTTTTGCGGTTCATCTCAGTTATTGAAATCATTTTTTGTAGCTCTTGAGGATCTGAGTGAAACCTAAAGGGAACTTGTTGACAGCTGTTTTTATAGTCGTGGTGTCACTCTGAATTATCATCAAATGTATGTCGTGTCGTACCAGCTCTTTGATGACAACTACATACTGTGTACTCCTTTTGTTCATAGGATGGATCGCATGAATGTTATTTCCCAACATATGGTAAGCTTTGGCCTCTAGTTTTTATTATTTGCTTGTTCTTTGTTGGTTCATAGGATGGATCATATAACTTGCTTGTTTTTGTCAGGTTATTCCTACCATGGTTGTGAGGAGTTTGATGGAATTTTTGGCTATTCCTAGGACCGGTTCTTTACTTCTTGAAATTACTTTGGATCCATAAGATGATGATATATTTGTGAGCATTCCTTGTTCCTACTTCATTGGCTTGGGTGATCGAATGGTGTTGAAGAAGGAAGGTTTCGGTAACTTTCTGCTGGCATCGTCTATGGAAATCAACAATTTGGTGCTCGTAACATTCAAACAGCGTGAACAGGAGCTTGCTGTTGTTTTCAGCTATCTACCATAGTGATAACGAAAGAAAGGGATCGTGTAACTCCAATTTGGACTCAGTAGGAGAAGAAGCTGAAGAAGCTAAAGATGGAAAAGGAAAATATCCACGTTGGACTCAGTAGATTTATATTCTTGTAACTCCAATTTAAGCAAGTTGTATCTTAGTTTCTGCAAGCTGTATCTTAACTTTGGCAAGATGTATCTTAATTTTAGCTATACGTAGTATTCCCGTTTATATTTGCCGCCATTACTGTGCCGCGACCTGTGTCCCACCATTATCTTTCCCGCCATTATCTTTCCCGCCATTCTCTCTCGCCATTCTCTCCCGCCACTGGGTCTCGCCATTCTCTCCTGCCCGATTTCCCGCCATTGCGGTTGTCATCTGCCTATAAAAGGAGGCATTGTATGTGCCTTCCTCCATCGGCAACCAATACCTGAAAAAACCAGCGCGGTAGTCATTATGAGTTTGCCTTGTTCTGATCAAAGCATTAGGCCTAGCAAGTGGAAGAGTGAAAAGTTGTCTTGGGGGTTGGAAGCAGTTGGTTGTTTGTGCGGGGATGTTTGCAAGGTGAAGGAGGTGACGGATTTTTCAGATTGGTTGGGCATGAAGTTTTTCATGTGCGCTAATTATGAGGAAGATCCACCCGTTGGTCCTTCACCGTACATCACGCCTCTGGTATGTTTTAGTCACACAGATTAAACACGTTGTTCGTATTGTTGTTTATTTGATTTTCATATTTTTGTTTATTTTGTAGTCTCCTCCGCCCCTGTGCCAGTACTATCGTTGGATAGACACGAAAATGCCGGACTGGGTGGTGACTGAGATTTGTGAAAGAAGTCGTCGTGCATGGGCAAGTTTGGACTTGGAGGAGCGCCGCGAGAGGTCTACCGACAGCGAGAGGAGGTCTGTGAAGCTGAGAGGTAGAGAAAGAAAGAAAGGGCTCATGCAGCCCAGGTAGCAGAAGAAGCTGGAGATGGAAAAGGAAAATATCCACGTTGGACTCAGTAGATTTAGATTGCCGTAACTCAATTTCAACAAGTTGTATCTTAATTTCAGCAAGATGTATCTTAATTTCAGCACATTATATCTTAATTTCAGTGAGAAGCGTGATACTTGCCTCTTGTGCAAGTGCATTGATTCTCTCTCGCCACTTTCTCTCCCGCGAGTTCCTCTCCCGCCAGTTCCTCTCCCGCTAGTCTCTCCCACCACTTTGATTCCCGCCACTTCCTCTCCTCGCCATTTTCTCCCGCCACTTTGATTCCCGCCACTTTCTCTACTCGCCATTCATTCCCACAATTGTATTTCCCGCCTTTATCTCACGCCACTTTGTCTCCCTCCTATATAACCACATTCGCAGTAAGGAGGGTGAGTAGGCCCTTCCTTTCCCTGTCGCTCCCGCATCCTTCCTTCTGCTCTCGCCATTCTTTCGTGGAGATGTCTCATCCTCCTCATCCTCACTATCCTTTTGATCGTAGTTTTCACAAGGGTATGTCCGACCATCTTCTTCGTCTAGCTGCCAATTTCAAGATGAATGATAGAGTAGTACCATGGGAGGAACTCATTAGTAGTGTCTTCATGATGAATGAGTTGTCTCACCAATTAGCTAGGCTGGGTGGCCTCCTAGGACTTTTGAGGAGATACGAAAAGAACTACTGAGGTTGCATGCCAGATGGCAGAAGCAACTGTAGAATGGTGATGCTTATCTCAGGATTGCTGTTAACAATTCAGGTTTATGGTCAGCAGAAAGTGAGGACGAGGACGACCTCTTCATGCCGAGAAGCAAGGTGAAGAGTTCTGCATCGAAGGGCAAGAATTCTACATTGACAAAGGGCAAGAGTTGTACATCGACGAAGGGGAAGAGTTCTGCAGCGACGGAGGATGAAGACGACATCTTCATGCCGAGTACCAAGGTGAAGACCAGCGCATTGTCAAAGGGCAATAGTTCTGTAACGACAAAGGGGAAGAGATCTGCATCGACGGAGGATGACGATGATGCATTCATGTAATACGTTTTTCATGTAGTACTATGTTCTGTAGTGCTGTAATATGTAGTGCGGTTTAATTAAGTTGTAACGTTTAATCCAGTTGTAACGTGCAATTGATGTCGAAGGATTTGGTTTGCGTTACTATTGTTCTGTCTCCAAATAAGTCTCAAACATGAATATGTCCGATACATAAAGGCTACATATGTCTCATAAATAAATAGATAGTCATGTCTCGTACGTAGATGACAATATCAATCCTAGGGCTTGCGACGAATCTTTGGCTTCCTCGGACATGGACCGGAAGGCGATAAGCGCCGAGGCGGTGGACGAGTGTCATGATGACCACGACCATAGAACACCTCGTCCGTCGGTCTCTGTGTCTCCTATGTCGACGGTGGTGGTGGAGTGGCAAGAACTGTCTCCGAGATACCATAGGTGCATGCAGCACGATCATCGTCCTCGCCGTCACCAGGTATGTACGAACCAGGACTAGTAAATAGAGGTGACTGAACTGAAGTCATAAACGGCTGCGACTGGCTGCCGCCTGCTGGTGAATTAAAACATGTAAGGAATGACTTACGAGACTAAATTTTGTAAAAGAATCTACAAAGCTGAGTTACCTAGGTCCATCTGCTGAAGCCAGGAAGAGTCTGCGGGCTGTGAAGGAGGTGCCTGCTGGTAGAAATAGCCCCCGGGATGTGAAGGAGGTGGCTGCTGATAGAAATAGCCCCCGGGCTATGAAGGAGGTGCCTGCTTCCAGGAGGAGCCCCCTGGCTGTGAAGAAGGTGCCTGCTGCCAGGAGGAGCCCCCTGGCTGTGAAGGAGGTGCCTGCTGCCAGGAGGAGCCCCCTGGCTGTGAAGAAGGTGCCTGCTGCCAGGAGGAGCCCCTTGGCTGTGAAGAAGGTGCTTGCTGCCAGGAGGAGCCCCCTGGCTATGAAGGAGGTGCCTGCTGCCAGGAGGAGCCCCCTGGTTGTGAAGGCCGAGGTTCTGAACACTGCAGAGAGGGGCGTGGCGGACGATGTGCTGCTCGAGTGTCAACACCATCGGAAGATCGTCTACATGTAACAGCTGCGACGATCCTGCGTATCTTCGCTTGAAGACTCTTCAACCTTGTTGCTTGCTCTCACTCCGGGATATATTCTTCTCTGTCAACGCGGTCTCTGGGAACATAGTCTTGCCAAACAACCACATAATATATGCCTCTAGGGACCGGTCAATCTGTGCCTCTAACAACTGGTAAGTGGGATATCCTAAGGCAACAATCTAAAACTGGCTCAACCACCTGAAAAGAGGCCCGTGCCGATCGTTGTCTAGGGTAACAGTAGTTGGCACCGCAGCGAGAAAACGGGCATGCATAGATGCTAGCCAACCAGTTTCCACCTCTAAAGGTCCTATGGCAGCACTGGCGAGAGGTAATCCTAACAAGTACGAAACGTCCTGTAAAGTAGGAGCCATCTCTCCCCAGGGAAAGTGGAACGTATGTGTCTCTGGTCTCCATCTATCCACTAAGAAGCTAAGGAGTGACCTGTCATAAGAGAAGCGTGATACTGGCCTCTTGCGTAGCTGCATTGATTCACCCGCGTCATCCAAGTCCAGGTGATTAACCCACTCATCCAATGTACCCTCAACCAGTCGTGCCAAGGGTAGAAGTCCAGCCCAATTCAGCCTACAAAATGAAGAGAATGTAGCTTACAATTAGCTTATATCAAAATGATGTCGAGCGTACTAAGTGATTGTACCGACACATACCTACCAACCCATGCAGGGTGTATCATCCAGTTAGACTTTGGGGTGCGAGTGACCAACACGTCTAAGTTCGTGCCCGATTCCTTAAGTGCGCCTCGGTGCCCTCTATCGATATTAGCATTAAGCATCGGATACGAAGCCATTTCTGCAATGAGAACATAGTACAAACATATTAGAAAATAAAACATAGATGTTTGCGTACTAAAATAAAAATTGAGTATCCGAGAGGCATTAAAACATAGTCTCACATATTACAAATAAAAACATAGTGCTTGCTGCTTACACATAAAAACATAGTGCACACATATTACAAATAAAAAAGTAGTCCGAATTATTACAAATAGAAACATAGTCCGACATATTATGCAGCTTCAGAGTTATTTATTCCTCGTCCGCCCCTTCGGCCTCGAGAGCCTCGTCCACCACGACTACCAGGACCACCTCTTGCAACTGTTGATACAGTCGTCGATGTGGAAGCGCTCGTCGATGTGGAAACACCATCTTTCTTCAGGTCGGGGCAATATTTCATCCTATGCCCATAAGCCGCGCAGAGCAAACATTGTATGGTTGCTCCACCAGCTTCAGATTGGTCCATATTGTTTCGTATGCGCTTTACCTTCCGCCTGCCCCTGCTAGTTCGCCGTAGTGCAAGATCCGGGATGTATACTCTATCACCATCGTTTACCTTGTTGAAATTGTCGACGACTCTAAACCCTGTCATCTCACCTGTCCAGACATTGAGTACTGGCTCCTTTGAATAGTACAGAGACGCGAAGGAGATAGCGTCCAACTGAATCAGGCCACAGGCAGCCAACACATGTGAGCAAGGCAGGTGCAACAACTGAGGCTTGTTGCATGAAAACTCACAAGTTGGATGAAATTCTGCTCCGATTGTAACCTCATGCGTCTTCACCTCATTTGCAGAACCAAAACCATCAGTAGGAAGCTGAACCTCATACCTCCTTTCCTGATTACCTATGAGTGTGGCGGTGTGCTTTTTTGCTTTCTTTATCTTCTCAACCATGTACTCCATGACATGGCTGCAGTAAGGAGTGTTCTGATTATCTGCAATATGCTTCCTTGCTAACTCCCGCCTTTCTCTGAAATACCTCACAGTGCCATGGAATACACCCCCCACAATAGCTATCAGTGGCAATGCTCTATTCCCTCTGAGAACAAAGTTATAGATCTCTGCAAGATTGGTTGTCATGTGGCCATACCTAGCCCCATGGGTGTCATGCAGCAAAGACCAATTCACTGGAGGCTCTTTCTCTATCCACTCAGAAAAATTCTTTATTGCCCTGCCCTTCTTTCTCTTTGTATTGGGAGGGTCAATTGCTGGCAAGTCACAAAGACCAACTGGCCCCTCCATCTCCGCAATGAGTGCTGTTAATTTAACCTGGTCTTTTTCCATTTCTTCCTAGCAACGACCTGCTTCTTAGTGAACTCATCTAGTTTGGACCAAATGAAATCGTATTTGCACTGCTGGTTCTGCTTGCATAACTTCTTGAACAAGTTCATCAACCGTTTGTTCTTGAACTATGAGAAAAAAATAGCACCCAGATGGCGCATGCACCACCGGCTTTGCAAGTCCTTCCAAGGTGTTGGCTCGTCAGCAGTTGGATTACTCAGTGTCTTCACGACCTTCAATATACCGGGATGTCTGTCATGAATGAGACACACATTTGATCGGTCCTTCACGATCGCAATTTTAATTTGACGGAAGAACCATACCTAGTTTGGAAAGTTCTCACCCTCCACAAATGCCATGGCTAGTGGGATGATTTGGTTGTTCCCGTCCACACCAATAGCAGTCAGGATTTGCCCTTTGTACTGAACTGTCAGGAATGTACCATCCACAAACATCACAGGAGGACAATGCCTGAAAGCTTCAATGAACATACCAAAAGAGAAGAATACTCGTTTCAACACCTTGTAATCTGGTATGCTATCCAACCTCGTGTGCTGAATGTTAACATAAGTGCCGGGATTCCTCTCCTTCAGTATGTCAAGGAGACGCACAACATTATCATAGGAGTCGAAGAACATCCCAAACCTCTACTCCATAGCCTTCTGCTTATCTCTCCAAGCCTTCCCATATGGAATGTCATACTTCCATCTGACCTTCACTGCTGTCTGGATGTGCTTTGCTTCCATATCTTTCTTCGTCACTATCTCAGTATACATGAGTTGCGCTATGAGAGTTGAAGTAAGGTTTGGATGACGAGCCAACATGTTTTTCCTAACACAATTATGCGGTACAACATTTGTCACAACCCAGTGGATGTGATACTTTGGCACGTGGGCGTGCACCTTCACAGGACAACCTGATTCAACACACTTCACAGTACATTTTGTTGGACTCAATGTGTGTGTACGGAAAACCCTCTGTGTAGACATAGCCCACTTTATCACCACATACTTCATTTTCTTCTTTGTGTCAAACATAGCACCAATCTAGACTTGGTTCAGATTATATTGCCATGGAGTCTCATGGCCATCGTTGACAGTAAAGCCGGCGGATATGTCTTGCTCCCATGCAACAGGAATTGGTACCTCCTCTTCATCCTCGGAATTTTCAGAATCAAGTTCCTCTGCAATCCCATCCTCGTCATCTTCCTCCATCACCCTCTGCATTTCCTCGCCTTCCTCGTCCCCATCAGCAACACCAGAGGCAGCTAATACTACCGATTGAATACTCTGACCAGCAGCATGACCACTAACATAATCTGACTCATTGTCGGTTGGGTAGCATTCACATATGGTGGCTGTGACCCGGATACATAAATCTCGTTAGCCACTTGACTACTCTGGCCTGGATCATACCCCACGGTTGGCAGTATGATGTTCTCCTCCCTCGCCACTGGTTGCACTAGGGCATAAGGATGGATTCTTCGGTCTCTGCAATGACTTAATAGAGACAACCAATGCTGGCTCCTATCTATCGGAATCAAATCCCACTTGACATTTTTACAGGATTTGGTCCACAAGGCATGAATACTGATGGAACAAACTTCGGGATCAAGGCCAAAACTAGTAGTCAACCAATGCTTCAACTGCCTAATGTCCAGTCTGTCCGGGTTTGAAAGTGTCATCTCACCTATTTTAAACTCGCTAAATCAACCCCCAACTCGTTATATCGAACAGTACCAGGGCCGTAATACACAGTCAGATTTACGGATTCAGATATTTTAACCTGTCAGACAATGCCAGCTTCGCATTATTCGCAACGAATATATCGACACTAAAATAAAATTTACCTAAGAAAACCTACACTAAAATAAAATGTACAATGTAATGTACCTACAAAAACGTACACTCTAACGAATATATCGACACAAAAAATAACCGACACTACTATGACTAAACGAACTAAACCTACACTACGAAAACATAAACTAAAACCCAGTACTAATATGACTACAGTAACTAAAACTACACTAATATGACTACACTAAAATCACTACACTAAAATCACTACACTAACACAAGTAACCTAAAATAACTATGGTACTAAAAATATCATAAACTAATTGTACGTACATTACAAAAATAACAAAAAATAACCGAAAATAACATAAACAATTTATACCTTCGACGCGTGAGTGCACTCCTTCTTCCTCTCCACCTTCTTCTTCCTCTCCACCACTCCACCTTCTCACCATTGAAACCTCCACCACCACACCATTTTCTCCTCCACACGAACAAACCAATACACCATTGCGAAAAATAAAACCGTAGGGCGGGGGAGAAACACACGATCTATCGTTTCATCGGATTGAAACGACAAATGAGTGGATGGAATGGGAGATCAAAGGGGGTGGATTTTTGGCCTAAACTAAGCTAACATGGAAGCTGGTGGAGGAAGAAGAGATGTGGCCGAGGGGACCTTTCCGCCACCTTTCGGCCGGCAGGTGGCCGATAGGTGGGCCTTGGCCTGGCTCTGGCCGACTGCCCGACGCGTCGGCCTGGCTCTGGCCGACTGGCCTGCTTCGGGCCCGTTTAGGCCGACGGGCCTTCGGTCGGCCCACAGTAGGCCAACAGGGTATTAATTTTGAATTTTTTTCCTCGCCACATTTTTTTCCAAATTGCTACAAATATAGTACTAGTTCTGAAAAAATTCAAGCTGCTCATCCCCGCGATGAAGTTGTGGGCAGCGTCCGCAGAATGGCTCCACAGTCGGGGCGGTCGGGCGGCTGTGCCACCCCTCCTGCCACGCACGTGGCCTCCTAGACCCTTGCGTCTATTCCCGTGGGCTGGGCTCCACCCGTGGCTGCTCGAGCCGGCCTGGGTTGACGACCGTGGAGCAAGGGCATTTTCGCCCCCTTGCCGGCAGCGATGGAGCTACCTCCACCACCACGGCCTTCTACTTCTCGGAGGTGGAGAACCTCCTCTAGTGAGTCATTGCGACAACACTGGCAAGTGGAGTGTGAGGCAAGGGCAGGGAGGATAGGCGAGGAGGCCCTTCGCCTTGCCTTATATAGCATTCGGCAGATGGTCGGTCATGCCCCCTTGCCTTGGACGAATGAACGCAAGGTCAGGAAGTGTAATGATGGCCCCATGCAGTGTGTAGGTTTTGTATCAGCCTGTGTAGTTGCCGAGGTGTCATGGGAAGGGGAGGCATCTCACGCCCCGTCGAGCTCCACGCGTTGTGCCTGGCCCACAAGCGATTGGGGCCCCACACTGCCACGTTCCCCCATACTTTCCCTAATTGGTAGGATCATGCATGCAGCAGGCCCGGGGGCTACTAACGACCCCCTGGGACTAGGGGTACCAGGACCCTTTGCTGAGGGCCAAGGATGCATCGCGTGTTGTGGGCCCATTGTAGGCTTCACAAGCAAGACCCTCGTGAGGGTGCCCGCCTCGTGAGATGCACAACAGCTAGTGCCGCCTGGAGCCTGTGGAGCCCCCCTCGCGAGGGGGCCTCCTGAGGCCACCGCCAGGACCCTCGCGGGGCGTACTGGACAAGGGTGGATTGGCGGAGCCGCCCAACCCTGTGCCTTAAAGTGGGTGCGCATGCCGTGCCAGGCGGCGCCAGGAGCTATGCCAGCAGGCGTGGATGGAGAGGTTTTGCTCTTTCGTGCTAAGGGAGTGAGGCCAGCTTGCCAGCTCCCAAAGGAATCCCCAAAGGTTTCCTCTTTGCTGAAAGACAACCAAGGCCGGGCCCCCCCCAGGACGGAGGTCATCCCCGAGCCCACCGTCATGTCACGATAGCGAGCTTTTGCAGTCATGGACTGCTTTTTTCAGGATAGACTATGATCTGGTCCCCTTTCAAACGGCTCGCTATGGCAACCCTTCTGTAAGAGCACATTTTTCCATGTGTGGTTTTGGTAATTGATGACATCCCTATGGACTAATGGTTGCCTTGATTTATATTCAAAGGATTTGTCCATATGCTCTTCTTGAAGTCCATCTATTGGTTTCAAGGAGATTATATGCTGACCAAGGTGGTATTCAAGGTTTTATCCAAATATTGGTCATGTGAGAGTTGATCTTATTGCAAGCATGTCTTGAAGAAGAAGATTGTGTGAGTATTCATGTTTACTATCAAGACATCATCTTTATGAAGAGAGAAGATGAAATACAAGGTTGATCAAGACTAAGTCAAAGAGTAAATCAAGTGATCAACACACAAAGCATATAAGATGTACCGAGACGAATCAAGTGATCCCATGGTATGGTAAGAATTGTCCATTATGCTTTGTGTACTAACCCATGGTCTACGTGAGAGTTCTATGTGCGGTTAGGTATGTTTCCATGGGCTTGCATCAAGAGGAAGATCTCATACAACCCATGGAGGATGACATCAAGTGGTGATCGTCATCAAGATTACGGTGTGCAATTTCAAGTGGAGTATCACGAAAAGATCGTGCTTGAATCTAGCCATCCATTGTGGTGACAGTGTACTTGTGAGGATGTGCCATAGAGTGTCTCACCCATAGTGGAGTATGGGGGAGCAATCAACTAGTGTTCATCGAGCCAACGCAATCAAGAAAGGTGGTCCATCTTGAGGAAGTCAAGATCGTCATCATATAGCTCAAGTGGACCATGTGCAAGGTATAGGTTTGCCCTTGATAGGTTTTATATTTTACGGTCTCATGGTGGTAGTTGGGAGACTAGGTTGTAGGATCGTTATCATACTATCAAGGGGGCTCTCAAGTGAGTAGCTTGATCATTTCGTCTGTTGAGAGCTCAAACCATTTGCATCCTTGCATCACATTTCTTGGTTCTTGTTTGGTATTTATCTTTGTCAGTTTTAGATCTTATGGTCATCTTTGTGACAAGCTCGAGTTCATCGAAAACGGAGTCCATATGCATGTTCTATGATGTTTTCGATGTTGGAGATTTTGCCGGATAATTATTGGGATGGTCATCTTACTTTTCCCAGTGGCATTTATTCTCCATTGCTTGTTCTTAATATAACTAGTCGTTGTTGGATAGCTACTGTTGTCCTTTATCCAAGAATCTTGAGTTCGCTCAAACCAGAGCTCGTATGAGAAAGTTATGGTTGTTTTAGTCTTACCTTTTTTACATAGAGAGGTTGTACCGGTTCATAGAGAGGTTGTACCGGTCGACCAGTAAAACCGGTGTTTGGAGCAGTTGTACCACTCCAGAATTGGTCCAAAGGTTGTACCGGCCATATACCGCTCTACCACCAGACTAGTTTCACTTGTGAAGCGGTTCTCGGGCAGTTGTGGGCCGGTTGTTTTGGCTTAACCGGTACTACCGGTGCCCCGGGCGGTCGTACCGCTTATTTGTTTCCCTATAGGTTTGGTTGTGTGCTTTGACTGTTTGTACCAGTGCGCATAGCGGTTGTACCGCTCCTATGTTATTCTACACATAACACGTAGATTCGTGGGGACCTATTTAAGGGGGTCTTCTTCCCCAATGGTCCCTATATTTTGAGATCGTATTTTCCCCCCATTGCTGACCTTTTTAGAGCTTGCTAACTCTCAATCCCTCCAATGATTCTGGCTAATTCTTGAGGTAAAAGAGAGAGGAGATCTAGATCCACATCTCCACCAATCACTTTCTCCTCTATGTGAGATAACCCCTTGTATCTAGATCTTGGAGTTCTTCGTGTTCTTGTTTGTTCTTCCTCTCATTTCCTCCATGGCATTAGTTGTGATTTGGGAGAGAAGGACTTGAGCACTCCATGTTCCCTTGCCATTGCATTTGGTGCATAGGTTCGAGTTTTGCACGGTGATACATGGAAGTGAAGTTTGAGAAGCTTATTACTCTTGGGTGCTTATGCACCATAGAGCTTGTTCCTCTTGGGTGCCTTGGCGCCCTAGATGGTTGGTGGTGTCTTGGAGCTCAATCATTGTGGTGTAAAGCTTCGGGCAAGCATCGGGGTCTCCAATTATGTTGTGGAGATTGCCCCGATCAATTTGTACAAGTACGGTGACCAACCCAAAAGTTGCCATTTGTCCGGGTTCGGTGACCGCACTCAAGGGTCCCTTAGTGGAATCACGACATCTTGCATTGTGTGAGGGCGTGGAGAGATTACGGTGGCCTTAGTGGAATCTTGGGGAGCATTGTGCCTCCATGCCGCTCCAAACATAGATTAGCATCCGCAAGGGTGTGAACTTCGGGATACATCATCGTCTCCACCTGCCTCGGTTATCTCTTACCCGAGCCCTTTAATTATGCACTTTACTTTTTGATAGACATATAGTTTCATGTTATATATATCTTGCCATCACTTAGTTGTTTATCTTGCTTAACATAAGTTGTTGGTGCACATTGGTGTGCCTAGTTGTTTTGTTTTGTGCTTGACTAATTAAACATTAGTTTTATTCCGCATTTGTTCAAGCCTAAACCATAATTATTTTAAAGCGCCTATTCACCCCCTCTAGGCGGCATACACGTCCTTTCACCTTCCTGCCTTGCAATTTCGGGGGAAGAGGACCATGGGACAGTATAAGATAGGGCAGGCCTCAATAGTAGAAGAGGATCGACCCCAGACGAGCAAGAACACACCTTTGTAACTTATCACATCTCCGAGCAGTCCAGACAAGCAGGAGTAGGGTCTTACACCGCAAGGTGTACTGAACCTGGGTAATTGTTGCATCTGTGTTCTTATTCCTTAGTTGTCGTAGAGGGCTCGCGAGGTAGAATAGGCCTGGTGAGCAAGCACACCCTAGAGTTCGAACCATCTTGGGTCCCCGTTTCTGACATTAGTCACGGGTTTTTGTATGACGGAATGAGTAAAGAGACTTGCCGGTAATGAGATTTATCCAAGTATGGAGGTACCGACGATCGAATCTCGGGTAAGTAACATATCGATGGACAAAGATAACTAAATACGGGATTAATGGAATCCTTGACATCATGGTTCGACAGATGAAGATCTTTGTGGAATATGTAGGAGCCACTATGGGCATCTAGGTCCTGCTATTGGTTATTGGCCAGAGAGGTATC
The DNA here is from genome assembly GCA_022496015.1 of Hordeum marinum. Lineage (NCBI taxonomy): Eukaryota > Viridiplantae > Streptophyta > Magnoliopsida > Poales > Poaceae > Hordeum > Hordeum marinum. The sequence goes on along the minus strand of CM039674.1, from coordinate 272,881,775 downwards.
TTGGTCATGTCTACATGATTCTTGAACCCGCCGGGTGCGCACGCTTAATGTTCGGTGACGCTAGAGTAGTATTGGGATATGTACGTTGGTGACTGAATGTTGTTCGGAGCCCCGGATAAGATCCTCAAAGCCACGAGGAGTTCCGTAATGGTTAAGAGGTAAATATTTATATATAGGAAGTCCTATTTTGGTCGTCAGAAAAGTTTTGTCCATTACCAGTTGTGTACCGGGGTGCCAAAAAGGGTTCCGGGGTCCACCAGGGGGTCCACCTGCCCCGGGGCCCACATGGGACATAGGAGGTGCGCCCTAGATAGCATGGGATGGGTGCACTATCCCCTAGAGGCGGATTAGGCTTGGGGACAAGAGTCTGAAAGGGACAAGGTACCCCCGAGGTGCCTTGGAGGGGGACTCCTCTCTTCCTTGTGAAGGGAGGACTCCTCCCTTGGACGCCAGCCCCTCCCTTGGAGGAGTGGTCAAGGATGCACCTCCCCTCTCCCCCTTGCCTCCTATATATATTGGAGGGTAGGAGGGCTGCACAAACCAATCCCTACGCCCCGGTGGCAGCCCTCCCTCTCCCCTTACTCTGTTTTCTCCTCAGACCGCATCTACGGTAGTGCTTGGCAAAGCCTATCGGGATTGCTCCACCATCATCTCTACCATGCCGTTGTGATGGTTGAGATCCCATATAATTCTCCTCCCTTGCTTGGTAGATCAATAAGGAGGAGACGTCATCGAGCCGCCCGTGTGCTGAATGCGGAGGTGTCGTCCATTTGGCGTTTGACCGGGACGGACAACGATTGGATCGTGAAGACGTACGACTACATAAACCGCGTTTTTAACGTGTCCTCTTAGCGATATACAAGGATATATACACACACTACCCCTCTCATAGCTATGCATCTCCATGTATAGATCTTGCGTGTGCGTAGGATTCTTTTGGTACCCATGCAACGTTCCCAAGTAGTGGCATCATGAGCTAGGTCTATCCGTAGATGGTATGCATGAGTAGAACACAAAGAAGTTGTGGGCGTTGATGTTTCGATTGTTTACATCCATCTCTTATTTTTATTCGGCGGTATTGAGGATGAAGCGGCTCAGACTAGCCTTACTAGTCCTTGCACAAGAGACCGGTTCCACCAACAAACATGCAACTTGTTTTGCATAAGGTGGTTGGAGGGTGTCTGTTCCCACTTTAGTTGAATAGGATTTGACATAGGCAGTCCTTGTAGAAGGTTAAAGGAAACTTGATTATCACCATTGTTGCTTTGCGTAGGTAAGAACAGTTCTTGCTAGTTGCCCATAGCAGCCACATACAACTTGCAACAACAAACTAGATGACGTCTAACTTGTTTTTGCAGGGGCATGTTGTGATGTGATATGGCCAAGATGTGATTTGATATATGTTTATGTATGAGATGATCGTGTTTTGTAATAGTTACCACGACTTGCATGTCAATGAGAATGGCAATCGGCATGAGCCATAGGGTTGTCTTTAATTTATTTATGCCATTGCTTTACTTTATAGTTACATGTTAGCAATAGTTGTAGAAGCAATAGTTGGCGAGACAACCAGATGACGAAACGATTATGGAGATCATGGTGTCATGCCGGTGATGATGGAGATCATGTCGGTGCTTTGCAGATGGAGATCTAAAGAATAATATGATGATGGCCATATCATGTCACTTATTTGATTTGCATGTGATGTTTATCTTTTTATGCTCTTATTTTGCTTGGGATGTCGGTAGCATTATAAGACGACCCCTCACTAAATTTTAAGATAAAATCGTGTTCTCCCCAAATATGCACCATTTCAAAAGTTCGCTGTTTCGAAGCACCTTGTGATGATCGGGTGTGATAGACTCTTTGTTCACATACAATGGGTGCAAGCCAGTTTTGCATAGCCAGAATACTTGGGTTAAAGTTAACGAGCCTAGCATGTACATACATGGCCTCAGAACACACGAGACCGAAAGGTTGAACATGAGTCATATAGTAGATATTATCAACATGGGGATGTTCACCATTGAAACCACCTCATCTCACATGATGATCGGACTTGTGCCGATGGATTTGGATCATGTCACACTTAGACAACCCAAGGGATGTTGATTTGAGTGGGAGTTCATTTTTAATTTGATTAACTAAACTAATTATCATGAACATAGTCAAAATGTCTTTGCAATTTATGTTTTAGATCAATATCTCGTGATGTAGCTCCCCTATATTTTGATACATTCCTAAAGAAAACTAAGTTGAAAGATCATGGTAGCAATTATGCAGACTAGGTCCATGATATGAGGATTGTCCTCATTGCTGCACATAAGGCTTATGTCCTTGATGCACCGCTCGGTGTGCCACCCCTCAAGCATCGTCTATGGGTGTTGTGAACATCTGACATGCACGTTGTGGTGACTACTTGATAGTTCAGTGTGTCATGCTTTACGGCTTAGAATTGAGGCTCCAAAGACGTTTTGAACGTCACGAAAAATATGAGATGTTCCAAGAGCTGAAGTTAGAATTTCAGGATCATGCCCGTGTTGAGAGTTATGAGACCTCTATCAAGTTCTTTTCCTTCTAGTGGAGGATAATAGCTCAATCGGTGAGCACGTGCTCAGGTTGTCCGAGTGCTACAATCGCTTGAATCAAGTGGGAGTTAATCTTCCAGATAAGATAGTGATTGACAAAGTTCTCCAAGTCACTGCCACCAAGCTGTTAGAGCTTCGTGATGAACTATAACGTGAAAGGTATGAAGAATATGACCCCTGAGCTATTTGTGATGTTTTATGCCGCGATGGTAGAAATCAAGAAGGAGCATCATGTGTTGATGGTTAGTAAAACCACTAGTGTCAAGAAAGGCAAGGGCAAGAAGGAAAACTTCATTAATGGCAAGCCAGTTATCGCTCGAGTGAATAGACCCAAGGTTGGACCCAAACCCGAGACTGAGTGCCTCTATTGTAAAAGGGAGCGGTCACTGAAGCGAAATTGCCCTAGATACTTGGCACATAAGAAGGCTGGCAACGTCAATGAAAGTATATTTGATATACATGTTATTGGTGTGTACCTTACTAGTGCTTGTAGTATATCCTGGGTATTTGATACCGGTTCAGTTGGTAATATTAGTAACTCAAAATAATAACTGCGCAATAAATGAGAGTGGCTAAGAACGAGGTGACGATGCATGCTAGAAGTGTATCCAAGGTTGATGTGATCGCCATCGGCATGCTCTCCCTGCCTAGGGATTAGTTTTAAACCTAAATAAAATTTATTTGGTGCCTGCGTTGAGCATGAACATTATATTGATCTTATTTATTGCAAGACGATTATTCATTTAAGTCAAAGAATAATGGTTGTTCTATTAACATGAATAATATCTTTTATGATCATGCACCCAATGTGAATGGTTTATTGAATATTGATTGTAGTGATACACGTGTTTAAAATATGGATGCCAAAAGATGCAGAGTTAATTAAGATAGTACCACATAGTTGTGGCACTGCTGCTTAGGTCATATTGGTGTAAAGCGTATGGAGAAACTCCATGCTGATGGATCTTTGGACCCACTCGATTTTGAATCGCTTGAGACATGCGAACCATGCCTCATTGGCAAGATGACTAAGACCTCGTTTTTGACCTGATGTAGCAGGCAAGTGACTTATTGGAAATAATACATATTGATGTATGCAGTCCAATGAGTGTTGAAGCCCATGATGGAAAATTTTATTATCTTACCTTCACAGATGATTTGAGTAGATATGATTATATTTACTTGATGAAACAGAAGTTTGAAACTTTTCAAATTTTCAAGAAATTTCAGAGTGAAGTTGATGATCATTGTGTAAGAAGATAAAAAGTCTACGATATGATCGTGGAGGTGAATATCTGATTTACAAGTTTAGTATGCATTTAATACAACGTGGAGATTGTTTCACAACTAACGCCACCTAGAACACCTCAGTGTAATGGTGTGTTTGAACATCGTAACCATACTCTATTGGATATAGTGCGTTCTATGGTGTCTTTTATCGATTTTCCACTATCGTTTTAGGGTTATGCATTAGACACATCTACATTCACTTTAAATAGGGCACCATCTAAATCCGTTGAGATGACGTAGTATGAATTATGGTTTGGCGAGAAACCTAAGCTGCCATTTCTTAGAGTTTGAGAATGCGACACTTATGTGTGATAAGCTCGAACCCAAAGCAGAAAAGTGCATCTTCATAAGATACCCTAAAGCAAAAATTGGGCATACCTTCTATCACATATCCTAAGGGAAGGTCTTTGTTGCCAATAATGGATCCTTTCCAGAGAAGGGGGCTCTCTCCAAAGAAGTGAGTTGGAGGAAGGTAGAACTTGACAAGGTTATCGAACCTTCACTTGAATCGGAAAGTAGCACAACGCGGAAAGGTGTTCCTATAATGCGTACACGAATTGAACAAGAAGCTAATGATGATGATCATGAAACTTTGGATCAAGTTACTATGGAACCTCATAGGTCGACAAGGACACATACTGCCCTGAGTGGTACGGTGATCCTGTCTTTGGAGTCTTGTTGTTAGAGAACGATGAGCCTACGAACTATGAAGAAGTGATGATGGGGTCATGTAATCCTAGATAGGATCCATGTATGCTAACCAAGTATGGACTTTGGTATACTTGCTCGATGACCGGTAGGCCATTGAGGATAAACGGACCTTTAAGAAGACAAACACTTGTAGTAATGTCACTATGTGTAAAGCTCGACTTGTTGCAAAGGGGTTTTCGACAAGTTCAAGTAGTTGACTACGATGAGACTTTCTCAACCATAGCAATGCTAAAGTCTGTTGGATTATGTTAGCAGCTGCTGCATTTTTCAATTATGAAATCTGGCAAATGGATGTCAAAACATTGTTTCCTTAACAGTTTCCTTAAGGAAAGGTTGTATATGATAAAAACAAGAGTTTTTGTCGATCCTAAGGATGCTAAAAGGCATGCGAGCTCCAGCAATCCTTCTATGGACTGGTGCAACCATCTCAGAGTTGGAATATGAGCTTTTATGAGGTGGTCACAGATTTTGGGTTTATACAAAGTTTATGAAGAAACTTGTATTTACAAGAAAGTGAGTGGGAGCACTATAGAATTTCTGAGAAGTATATGTGGATGACATATTGTTAATTGGAAATGATGTAGAATTTTTGGAAAGCATAAAGGATTGTTTGAAAGGAGTTTTTCAAAGGAAGACCTGGATAAAGCTGCTTAAACATTGGGCATCAAGATCTATAGAGATAGATCGAGATACCTGATAAGACTTTCACTTAACACATACCTTGACAAGATTTTGAAGGATTTCAAAATGTTCCTAAAAAAGGAGTTCAAAATGGATCAGTCAAAGAAGGAGTTCTTGCATGTATTATAAGGTGTGAAGTTGAGTAAGACTCAAAGCTCGACCACGAGAGAAGAAAGGGAAAGGACGAAGGTCGTCCCCTATGCCTTAGCCATAGGCTATATACTATATGCCATGCTATGTACCAAACCTGATGTGTGCCTTGCCATGAGTCTGCCAAGGGGGTACAAGAGTGATCTGGGTGTGCATCACTGGACGGCGGTCAAAATTATCCTTAGGTACCTAAAGAGGACTAAGGAAATGTTTCTCGGTTATGGAGGTGATAAAGAGTTTGTCGTAAAGGGTTACGTCGATCGAAGCTTTGACACAATCGAAGCTTTGACACAAATCCAGATGACTTTGAGTAGCAAACCAGATACATATAGTGGAGCAGTCATTTCGAATAGCTCAAAGTGGAGCATGGTAGTATTATCTACAGTATGATATATATATTTGCAAAGTACACACGGATCTGAATGTTGCAGACCCTTTGACTAAAACATCTCTCACGAGAAAAACATAATCAAACTCCAGAACTCATTGGGTGTGAATCAAATGGCGATGTGAACTAGATTATTGACTCTAGTGCAAGTGGGAGACTATTGGAAATATGCCCTAGTGGCAATAATAAAGTGGTTATTATCATATTTCCTTGTTCATGATAATTTTTTATTATCCATGCTAGAATTGTATTGACCAAAACTTAAATACATGTGTGGATATATAAACAACACACTGTCCCTAGTGAGCCTCTACTAGAATAGCTCGTTGATCAAAGATGGTTAAGGTTTCCAAATCATAGACATGAGTTGTCATTTGATAACGGGATCACATCATTAGGAGAATGATGTGATGGACAAGACCCAACCATAAACATAACAATTGATTGTATCACTTAGTTTATTCCTACTTCTTTCTTCATGTCAAGTATATGTTCCTAAGACCATGCGATCATGCAACTCCCTGACACCGAAGGAATGCCTTGTGTGCATCAAACATCACTTCATAACTGGATGATCATAAAGGTGCTCTACAGGTATTTGTGAGGGCGTGTGTTGGGTTGGCATGGACCGAGACTTGGATTTGTCACTCTGTATCATGGAGAGGTATCTCTAGGCCCTCTCGGTAATACAACATCTCAAGAAGGTTGCAAGCAATGTGACTAAGGAGTTAGTCACATGATCTTGTATTACCGAACGAGTAAAGAGACTTGTTAGTAACGAGATTGAACTAGGTATGGAGATATCAGTGATCAAATCTCGGACAAGTAACATACTGATGACAAAGGGAACTGAATACGAGGTTAACTGAATACTTGACGTCGTGGTTTGACTGATGAAGATCTTAGGGGAATATGTAGGAGACACTATGGGAAGCTAGGTGCCTCTATTGGTTATTGGCTGGAGAGGTGTCTCGGTCATGCCTACATGATTCTCGAACCCGCAGGGTCCGCACGCTTAATGCTTAGTGATGCTAGAGTAGTATTGGGATATGTACGTTGGCGGCTGAATGTTGTTCGGAGTCCGGGATGATATCGCGAACATCATGAGTAATTCTGGAATGGTTCGAAGGCAATGATTTATATATGGTATGTCCTATTTTGGTCACTGGAAAATTTTCGGGCATTACTGGTAGTGTATTGGGGTGCAGAAAAGGGTTCCGGGGGTCCACCTGCCCCGGGGACCACATGGGCCATAGGGGGTGCGCCCTAGCCAGCATGGGCTAGGTGCACCAGCCCCTAGAGGCATATTAGGCTTGGGGGCAAGAGTCCCAAAGGTACAAGGCACCCCCAAGCTACCTTGAAGGAGGGGGACTCCTCTCTTCCTTGTGAAGGGAGGACTCCTCCCTTGGTCGCCGGCCCCTCCCTTGGAAGAGGGGTCAAGACTGCGCCTCCCCTCTCCCCCTTGCCTCCTATATATAGTGGAGGGTAGGGGAGGGATGCACACACCAATCCCTACACCCCGGTGGCAGCCCTCCCTCTCATGTTACTCCGTTTTCTTCTCAGATCGCATCTACGATAGCGCTTAGCGGATCCACCTTCATCTCCACCATGCCGTCGTGATGTTTGAGATCCCATCTACTTATCCTCCCTCACTTTCTGGATCAACAAGGAGGAGACGTTATCGAGAAGCACGTGTGCTAAACGTGAAGGTGTCATTCGTTCGGCGCTTGATCGGGACATATCACGATTGGATCTTGAAGACGTACGACTACGTCAACCGCGTTTTTAACACTTTTGCTTAGCTATCTACAAGGGTATGTAGACACACTTCCCCTCTCTTAGCTATGCATATCCATGGATAGATCTTGCATGTGCATAGGATTTTTTTACCGTGCAATGTTCCCCAACATGCCGGTCCTCATCAAAGATGCATACGTTGAGGTGCTTCCACAACCACCACGCCAGAAGGATGATGAGGGAGGATAGGACCTTGCAACAAGAAGCAGGTGTGCGGTCGCACGGTACCGTCCACCAGGACTGGAACACCATGACGACATCAGAAAGGTTTACCATAGCTCTTACCCAACTCAAAATCTCATGCGAGACTTGTGGGGTAGCCTGCTAGTAGGTGGTGCATGGTTTCAGGCTCTTGTTCATAAAGGGTGCAGGTGGTGGTTTACAACAACTTGTCCTCGGTGGCCATTTTGGTACATGATCTCGCTGACACAACAAAAGGTTTGCTAAACTTGGTGATGGCACTTAATAGCCATGCGATGACCAAGTCCCTATAGGGGCCTTGAATCTTTGCATTTTATTGTGTTAGTCTCTGTATCAATAACTGACACACATAGTTCACGCTGAAATACCAAATTACATCACATGTTATAGTATTACATCGTAAATCTAGACCCTCTACAAACATGCATGATTACCTCAAGGCTAGCTTATACAATCATGCATCAGAATTATATATTCTAGTCTTGTGACATCCATCCACTCGCATGCAAGAGTTGAATATAGTGTTGTAATCCTACTTCGCATCTCTTCTTCGATACGATTAAACCTGCAACATGATATGTTAGTCACAACAGTCGATACGTTGAATGTATTTGCAAGTTTCGCCTGGATAGTCTGCAAAACTTAGATCATGCTTTTGGGGAAAACGGAGTTCAAGGCCTTTTGCAGAAAATAGGCTTTATACAAATTTTCAATAGGTAGTCTACTCTATACATAGTCCATACTACATCTCATAGCAATCTGTAAGAAATACATGGGTCAACTGCCTCATACAGTCGCCCTAATCTAACAAATGATGGCCTCACATGATACGTGGAACCATATGGTACACAATATTCCCTTGTTCAACCCATCAAATTTAGTTAAGAAAAGGTGAATGAGATCAAGCTGTCAGTTCTTGGCAAAATTGCTAATAGTTGTCCATAACCAATGAGACGACTAATCATGATTAGTTTTATATACTATGGAGAGATTGGTGTATTTTACCCGCGAGACCTAGTCACACCCTTCTACTACTAAACTTTATCTGTGAAGTAGTTAGATAGGACAAGACGAGACTTTTGTGAAGTATTAGCCCACATCCAATGGCAGGCCTAGTTTAAATTGCCGGCTAACTACATCTGTTGGTCCACCAAATGGGTTCCCCTTACTTGGTCAAGATAGATCTCATATTGAATCATGGTTACACATGGAACCTACCCTTTGAAACCGTACAATCCCATTGAGGCTGGGAAGTCACCCACAAGTGCACACCCAATAGGTAAACCATCGAGATGGGCATATTGGGGCCACTCAACATTTAACCAACCAAAGCAAACCTAAATTGCCGTCTAGATGGTTCATTAATTATTTGTTGTTAACTACTCAAATATAAAGTAATCTTTGTTTGAATGTTGGTTCCCAACCCCGTTAATAGTAACTAAGCATTACTATATGATGGTTACAAGGAACATGGTAATGAGCCTAATATTCTTCTATTGGGTTCCTGTCCACTCAAAGCATAAAAGAAAAATCCTAATCATGCATTCCTACTTAGGAAGTGTTACACGCATAAAATCATAGGTGATAATGATCAAAGGGTTCACTTGCTCCGTATTGTCGACTCTTCAATCTCGCGATCTTGACAAAGCTACTCTTTGCTCTCCAAATGATCTACCATAGGTAAAGAGTACTCGTAAACAACCGTACAATACAATCTAACACGCAACAAGAGTAGTGCACTAATCTAACATACAACAAGTGTAAGGCATGGTGTTAGTGGAGCTGTGTTGTGATATCATGTATCATGCCACATCAATTTTTATTTTAAACGGGTTCATCACGTAAGGAATATGTGACACAAGCAACATTGACTGATTCAGTTGACAAAATAATTAGTGCAACTAGATTGTGGTCTATGAACTATGTATGGTCAAATTCATGTTTAACTGTACATTCTGTTTTAATTTGTTTGGCTTTCTTCACTACAAAATTTGCTCTATTTTGCGATGTTTCTCTTATGTCACGTAAAACCGCTTTTCATCACGAAAAATGCCGCGGTGAAGTTTTCCGATCGTCATCCTCACTATCAATGAAGCGCCGTCATAAAAAAATAAAATATTGACGACATCACTTGCCCCGTCATGTAGGATCGTATCTTAGGTGACGAACCCAAATTCGTCGTCGAAGCTATCTTCTGCGCCGGCCAAAAAATTTCACTAGATATGTCACTGCATACGACATGTTCGTCCCTCGTCGTAGTTCTTGGTGACAATACATCTATCACTAACAACCGGCGCACCATGTGTGACTAGTCATTGTTTCGAACATACGCGCCTGTAATATGTTGATGTGGCATCTTATAGATGGGCCTGGCCGAGGCTTTATCACTGAGGTGTCTGTTAGTAACAATCAAACTTGACGAGTCAAATATCCTGACATGTGGGATCACGGGATGTTGACGTGGTTCCTTAGATGTGGGTCCGAAACCTGGTGATGACACACATTTCCGTCACTATTACCTTCATCGTTTGTTCATTGTTGCAACTGGCAACCAAATTTGAATTTAAATTTAGTTTGTGTTAAATTTCAAAAATGAGAATGAAATGCATTTTGTTAATGCTGTAAACGAAGTGCTTGACATAATTGTAATAATGGTCAGCCAACTGAGGAAGTATGACATACGACACAAAAGTAAACTGATAGGGTACCACACACTACAAAATATAATAAGGAACGACCAAAGTTTCCAGACGAACAAGACCACCATCAGGTTTGTGACATGCTGTTGTTAGAGCCCCCCAAAATGGGTTGCGACATGTTGCTATGGGAGTCGTCGTGCATCTTCCTTATGAGATAACCCAAAGTTCCTTAGGATTCTAATTGCTTCTTTTCCATAGAAGTAGTGTTCTCCTCTTGTTCCTTCTTAAGAGCTGCAATCTCCTCTAGCTGCTTTGTTTTTATCTCTTCAATTTCCTGTTGATGCGTTGTCATTCTTGCATTCAACTCTTCTTGAAACCTATGACTTGCTGAGCTGGCATCTAGCTTCTGAGTTGCCAGCCTCTCTTCAAGCTCTCTCATGCATTCATGATGTTGGAAATATGACCTAGAGACAATAATATTGTATTATTATATTTCCACATTTATACTTAAGAATTTATATTGTATGCTATAATTGCCAGGATCCTGGAATATGCAATTCAGTAGAAAACTCATATGCACGTGTGGAATAATAAATGGTAAAATAAGATTCCTAGTCTCGCCTATAAGACTAGCTCAAGTGTTGTTGGTGATCATGTTTTCCGGATCTTAGGATATCATTGAGTGTAATGGTAGTCCTAAAACAACTTTGAGAGTATGACATTATAAGAATGATCATATTGAATTGAACCAAAACTTGTTTGTTATACTTTGAGATAATATCGTGAGAAGTCAATTGTTATAACACAGTGCTAAAGTGTGATTTAGTTCCTTAGATTTTATAGAACTTGGCTTGTATATTCCGTTGACGGGCTTCCTCAAAATGCCTGAGGTCTTCATGAGCAAGCAAGTTGGATGCACACCCACTTCGCTTATGTTGAGCTTTCATATATTTATAGCTCTAGTGCATCCGCTGCATGGCAATCCCTACTCCTCACATTGATATCTATTGATGGGCATCTCTGTAGCCCGTTGATCCACCCAGTTGATGCGGGACTTTCTTCTCCACTTTTACCCCTTGAAACCTACCACCATATTCTATTCCACCTATATGCTATGTCCATGGTTCATGCTCATGTATTGAGTGAGGTATAAAATGCTGAAGAGCATGAAAAAGTATGATCCAATTGGTTTCCTTAACACCGTTGTGCTTGACTTTTGTATTTATGTGGTGAATATGGAGCTATGCCATGCTAATATGATAAAATGAGTGGGGGTAAACATTCTTTAAGGATCGTATATTTTGGAAGTTGATGATTATGGTACTTATGTTTACTGATATTACTATGTTAATGCTTGTTGATTCATCGTTTCTCAATGATCATACGTGAAACTGATTACATGTTGGGTAGCATGTCACATCAATAATTCCATTTCTATCATTTACCTACTCAAGGACGAGCAGGAATTAAGCTTGGGGATGTTGATATGTCTCCAACGTATCTATAATTTTTTATTGTTCCATGCTATTATATTATAACTCTAGGATATTTTTTAAGAATTTACTTGTTGTTTTATATTGTTTTTAGCACTAACCTATTAACCCAGTGCCAAGTGCGAGTTGTTGTTTTCTGCATGCTTTTGGCTTTTCAGGAATATTATACCAAACGAAGCCCAAATTCCCCGAAACTTTTTGATGATTTTTTCTGTACCAAAATAAGACATGTAAGCTTCGGAGGAAGATCAGAGGGCACATGAGGTGTCCCCAAGCGAACAATGTGCACTGTAACACCCCTGGATTCATGCTAGTAGTTCTTGTGTTTAGCTATAGTAAACATGAGTATTAAGCTAATCCGGTTTGCTAAACCATGTTTGATCACAATGGAATCATATCCCATGTGAATTTCCTAATGATTTTCAACATTCATTTGAAAAGTGGATTTAATAGTTTTGCAAATCTGCAAACTAAATTCATGGATGGGTTTCAAATATTCCCTAAGCATTTATAAATTTGTCACCAACTTTTTGTCAAGAAATTGAGTGCCTCTAAAGAAATTTAATAGAGGCCAAATCAATTGTTAAATGTCCTTTTTGATTTTGGTAAATTGCCAAACTTTTCAAATAAATCCCAAACCTTTTGGAGCACTGCCATAAATTGCAATGTAAATAATGGACGATGTTCCAAATTTTACAAAAGTCAATTTGGTAGTGTATTTAAATCAAAGCAGTGGCTTTTCAAGAAATCGGTAAGTTAAAAGAAAAGGAAAAGGGGGCACTGTGCCCCTGGGCTCTAAGGAGCTACAACGTCGGCCCAACCCAACTTCAGCCGTCATCTTCCTCCTTCGCATTGCTCACCAAAGGTGCGCTAGAACGCGCGCGCGCGTCCATGGCCCCGATCGCTACGTGTCAGCCATCTACCTCCCTCCCGCACGGATAAGAGCACCATCGCAGCCCTTGATCGGCCCCGCCCTCAGTTCTTCCCCCGCGCTCGATATCCTCCGCCCCCAATCGAACCCAAGCACTGTCGTCGGCATGGTGACAACCTAGCCATGACCACCATGTCTCTCACGCCTCGCCGCCGTGTCCAGGAGCTCTGCCTTTATCTTCTCTTTCACATGCGCCAAGCCATTGGAACCCGGAGCCCCTGCATCATTGTGCCCACATCGTCTTCCTCCTCGGAACGCTGCCGCTCCTTGTTGACGATACTAGCACTGTCAAGCCTTCCCCAAGCCCGCTAAGCACACTTGCAGGCTCATTGTGAGCCCCTCGATCTTTCTCCTCCTTTTGCTCTTCGAATATGAGCCCATAACAATCGATTCCACCAAAGTCGAAGCTCGGCTCCACACGAGCTCGTCGTCAGTGAGCCTCTGGTGGCCTTTTGGTCCCGCACGCCCTTCCAACAGCTTCCTCGCATAACGTAGGCCACTATAGGATCAATAGGGAGCTCGTTTACTTGCGGTATCACGTTGCCCGCATCCACCCGAATGCCGGTCACCGCTCCACTCATCGCCGGCGATGCTACCGACCCTCATAGCCTGGGCCACCGTCGCAGTTCAACGCGGGTCACCCCCTTGTCCGATTATGTCCAAGCATGTGGAAAATGGTGCCCTGTAGGCGATTTCCAAACGCCGCCTGAGCCCTCTGCCTTGAAAAGAGGTCGTCAGCGACACTCCGGTCGCCGGAGCTGACCTGGACCGACCGGGGCCATGCCACCTCTTGAGCTTGCGTTGGTTTTCCCTTGAAGAGGAAAGGATGATGCAGCGAAGTAGATAAGTATTTCCCTCAGTTGTTGACAACCAAGGTATCAATCCAGTAGGAGGAACAAGAAAGTTAGCAATGGATGCACCTACACAAACAATCAAACTCTTGCACCCAAAGCTATAAAGGGGTTATCAATCCCTTCATGGTTATTCGCAAGGATTAGATCCGATAAAGATAGATGTAAAAGAGAATGGAAAGTAAAAGGTAAATAAATTGCAGAAAAGTATTTTTGGTTTATAGAACTGGAAATATATTATGGAAAGTAGACTCAGGGGCCATAGGTTTCATTAGAGGCTTCTCTCATGATGGCAAGTATTACGATGGGTGAACAAATTACTATCGAGCAATTTATAGAAAAGCGAATAATTATGGAGATATCCAAGGCAATGATTATGCATATAGGCATCACGTCCGCGTCAAGTAGACTGAAACGATTTTGCATCTACTACTATTACTCCACACATCGACCGACTCCTGCCTGCATCTATAGTATTAAGTTCATGAAGAACAGAGTAACACATTAGGTAAGACGACATGATGTAGAGGGATAAACTCAAGCAATATGATGAAAACCCCATCTTTTTATACTTGATGGAAACAATACAATACATGCCTTGCTACCCCTACTATGTCAGTGGGTGAGGACACCGCAAGATTGAACCCAAAACTAAGCACTTTTCCCATTGCAAGAATTACCAATCTAGTTGGCCAAACCAAACAATAACTCGAAGAGACTTGCAAAGATATGAAATCATGCATATAAGAATTCAGAAAATACTCAAATAATATTCATAGATAATCTGAACATAAACCCACAATTCATCGGATCTTGGCAAACACACCACAAAAGAGTATTACATCGGATAGATCTCCATGAATATCATGAAGAACATGGTATTGAAGAGCAAGAGAGAGAAGAAGCCATCTAGCTACTAGCTATGGACCCGAAGGTCTGTGGTGGAGTACTCACGCATCATCGGAGGGGCAATGGAGTTGATGTAGATGCCCTCCGTGATCGAATCCCCCTCCAGTGGATTACCGGAAAAGGCTCCAAAATTGGATCTCACGGGAACTGAGGCTCCTAGCGGCGGAAAAGTGTTTTCGTGGCTCTGTCTGGTATATAGGGAATATTTGTGAATTTATAGGCCGAGAAATAGGGTTAGGGGAGCTATCGTGGGGCCACAAGCTAGGGGGGCGCGCCCTACCCCTGGTTGCGCTCCTGTGGCTTGTGGTCACTCAGCGGCTCTCCCGACTTCATCTCCAAGTATTCTAGGTTGCTTCTGGTCCAAGAAAAATTATTTCGAAGATTTTATTCCCTTTATACTCTGTTTAATATTCCTTATCTGCAATACTCAAAAAAAGGAAAAAACAGAAACTCGCACTAGGCTCTAGATTAATAGGTTAGTCCGAAAAATAATGCATATAAAACATCCAAAACAGATAATATAATAGCACAGAACAATCAAAAATTATAGATACGTTGGAGACGTATCAAGCATCGCCAAGCTTAATTCCTACTCATCCTCAAGTAGGTAAATGATAAAAACAGAATTTTTCATGTGGAATGCTACCTAATATATTTATTCATGTAATATTTTTTATTGTGGCATGAATATTCAGATCCATAAGATTCAAAACAATAGTCTAATATTGACATAAAAACAGTAATACTTCGAGCACACCAACAAGGCAATCATATCCTTTCGAAATAACATGGCCTTAGAAAGTTATCCCTACAAAATCATATGGTCTGGCTATGCTCCATCTTCCCCACACAAAGTATCTAAATCATGCACAACCCTGATGAACAAGTCAAGCAATTGTTTCACACTTTTGGTGTTCTCAAACCTTTTCAACTCTCACACAATACATGAGCATGAGCCATGGGTATAACACTATAGGTGGAATAGAATATGGTGGAGGTTGCAAGGGAAAAGGGAGAAGATAGTCTCACATCAACTAGGCATATCAACGGGCTATGGAGATGCCCATCAATAGATATTAATGTGAGTGAATAGGGATTGCCATGCAACAAATGCACTTAGAAATATAAGTGTATGAAAGTTCAAACAGAAAACTAAGTGGTCGTGCAAGAAAAAATTCCACTAGTTATATTCACGTGGAGGACATGAACACGCAGCACACGCTGCTCATGGAAACCGAATTGCTTCGCCGCCGCCCGATAGACGGAGGCTAAATGCCTGGGCGGACCACATTGCCGAGCTCGTCGTCGTCACCAGGAGGGCCCTAGAGCCCTACCTCCCGCTTCCACCCCAGGCGCTGGGAGTAGGGAGCATGGGCGATGGACCGCCCCTGCTGCCGCGCAACAACCAGGCCGGGTCTCGGCTCGACGGGCCCGAGCAGGGCCAACCTTGCTCTCTCCTCATTCTCCTCTAGGTCCCGGTGGCCAGCTTTGATATGCCACCCGGCCCCGGTTGTGTTGCATCCTAGGGGGGCGGCAGGATGTTTTGCGCCCACCACAATGTGCGCACCACGACATGGAAGACTGTTGAGCATTCAGACCTTCCATATCAAATGAAGTCGAAATGCAATAAAAATTTATGAAGAATTATTCTGGAATATTTGTGAATTTTGGGAAGTGGAATCAATGAAAATGGAGGCCCACAGCCACCACCACCCACCAGGGTGCGACCCAGGGCCCAGACGTAGGGTGGTGGGTGGTGCTCACCTCGTATGTCGGTTGGAGCTCCCCTTCGGCAGCAAGAAATCTAATTTTTGGGTAAAAATCCCCTCAAAATTTTAGCCCGACTGGAGTTAAGGATCTCCAGGAATATAAGAAACGGTTTCGGCCAGAAAATAGCAATGCGAAACAGAAGAGAATAGAGAGGGAGATCCAATATCGAAGGGGCTCCCAGCCCTCCGCCACCATGGAGGCCATGGACAAGAGGGGGAACTCTCCTCCCATCTAGGGGGAGGCCAAGGAAGAAGAAGTAGGGGGGCTCTCTCCCCCTCTCCCTCGGTGGCGCCAGAATGCCGCCGGGGCAATCATCATGACGACGATCTACACCAACAAATTCGCCGCCATCAAAACCAACTCTCTCCCTCTCTTTTAGCAGTGTAACACCTCTCTTCCCCACTATAATCTCTACCTAAACATGGTGCTCAACTCCATATATTATTTGCCAATGATATTTGGCTATCCTATGATGTTTGAGTGGATCTCTTTTGTCCTATGGGTTAGTGATACATCCATTTTGCACCATGATTTTATATTGATATTTATTACACATTATGGTACAATACTTATGCCTTTTCTCTCTTATTTTACAAGGTTTACATGAAGAGGGAGAATGCCGGCAGCTAGAATTCTGGATTGGAAAAGGAGCAAATCTGAGATACCTATTTTGCACAACTCCAAAAGTCCTGAAAATTTACGGAGAATATTTTTGGAATTAATAAAAAATACTGGCGCAAGAATCAACCAGAGGGGGCCATCTGCAGGCCACAAGCCTGCTAGGCGCGGCCACCGCCCTGGTCGCGCCTAGCAGGCTTGTGGGGCCCCTGTGGTTCCTCCGATGCCCATCTTCTACTATATGAAGGATTTTGACCTAGAAAAAACAGAAGAGAGCTTTCGGGATGAAGCGCCGCCGTCTCGAGGCAGAACTTGGACAGAACCAATCTAGAGCTCTGACAGGGCTGCTCTGTCGGAGAAACTTCCCTCCTGGAGGGGGAAATCAAGCCATCGTCATCACCAATGATCCTCTCAACGAGAGGGGTCCAATATCCATCAACATCTTCACCGGCACCATCTCCTCTCCAAACCCTAGTTCATCTCTTGTATCCGATCTTTGTCTCAACACCTCAGATTGGTACCTGTGGGTTGCTAGTAGTGTTGATTACTCCTTGTAGTTGATGCTAGTTTTTGTGTGGAAGATCATATTTTCAGATCCTTTATGATAATTAATACTCCTCTGATATTGAACATGAACATGCTTTGTGGGTAGTTACGTTTGTTCCTGAGGACACGGGATAAGTCTTGTTATAAATAATCATGTGAATTTGCTATTCGTTCGATATTTTGATGAGATGTATGTTGTCTCTCCTCTAGTGGTGTTATGTGAATGACTACATAACACTTCACCATTATTTGGGCATAGGGGAAGGCATTGGGAAGTAATAAGTAGATGATGGGTTGCTAGAGTGACAGAAGCTTAAACCTAGTTTATGCGTTGCTTCATAAGGGGTTGATCTTTGATCCATATGTTTCATGCTATGGTTAGGTTTACCTTAATTCTTCTTTCGTAGTTGCGGATGCTTGCTATAGGAGTTAATCATAGGTGGGAGGTTTGTCCAAGTAAGGGCAGCACCCAAGCACCGGTCCATCCACATATCAAATTATCAAAGTAACGAACACGAATCAAGTGAGCATGATGAAAACTAGCTTGACAGAAATTCCCATGTGTCCTTGGGAGCGCTTTGTTTTATATAAGTGTTTGTCCGGGCCTATCCTTTGCTACAAAAAGGATTGGGCAACCTTTCTGCACCTTTGCTATACTTGTTACGTGTTACTCGATACGAATTATCTTATCATAAAACTATCTGTTACTGATAATTTCAGTGCTTGCAGAGAATACCTTACTGGAAACCGCTTTTCATTTCCTTTTGCTCCTTGTTGGGTTCAACACTCTTACTTATCAAAAGGACTATGATAGATCCCCTATACTTGTCGGTCATCAGTTAATTGTGGTATGATGTTATGGATGTGAGTTGTATGTTGATATGATGCTATCCTATGGTACCCTCCGTGTCGCGCAAATGTGAGGGATCCCCGTTGTAGGGTGTTGAAATATGTTCATGATTTGCGTATGGTGGGTTGCTTGAGTGACCGAAGCATAAACCTGAGTAGGTGTGTTGTTTCGTATGGGAGTAAACCGGACTTGACACTTAATGCTATGGTTGGGTCTTACCTTAATGAAATTTGGTAGTTGTGGATGCTTGCTAGGGTTCCAATCATAAGTGCATATGATCCAAGTACGGAAAGTGTGTTATCATATGCCTCTCCCTCATTGCATATAACAAGTATCTATAGTATTATATTCAATTGCCTAGGCACAATCTTTCTCTTGAGGTACACAAAAAGCTTTCTACTAAGCTATTTACTTTTATTGTTCTTTTATTAAAATAACACCTAACTTTTATTTCCACATCTTCTATTATCTTGCAAAGTACTTCTAGTTTTATTCTCGTAAAGTAGTTTCATACTTGTTCTAGGTAAAGGAAGCATTAGCGTGTGTAGAGTTGTATCGGTGGCCGATAGAACTTGAGAGAATATTAATTCTACCTTTAGCTCCTCATTGGGTTTGACACTCTTACTTATCGAAAAAGGATACAAATGACCCCCTACACTTGTGGGTTATCAGTGCTCTCCACAGAGATATTCGAGACTCTCCAGGTGCTCTACAGCGAGCTGGCGCCCAGTTGGCTGTTCTCCGGCGCCGTCGGCGGCTCCACTGTCCCCGTGAAGTAGGTCCGCTTCCTTGTCACCTTCGGCAGACGCGACAATTACCGCACTAAGATCACCGACTTCGACATGGCGCACACCGGCCTTCCATACAATGCGATCTTGGGATACCTGCCCTGGCCAAGTTCATGGCGGTGATCCACCATGGTTACAACATCCTCAAGATGTCGGGCCCCAATGGAGTTATCATCATTGCCTGCGACGAGAGGGACGCGGTCCGCTCCCTCGAGCGGGCCTACAAAGCTACCACGGCTAAGCATTCCGATGATAAAGGGGGTGCTAGGACTTGTGAGGCCGCACTCCTAAGGAAGAAGAAGTTGTTGCCCGTCCTAGTTCCCGCCAAGGTGAAGAATGCGGTGTCTAATGCCAACACCATGTACCCCATGCCTGATGTTGGTGCCGGCTTCCTTCTGGCGTCGGAAGGCGCGCTCGGCGCCCCCCTCAGGCCGGGCTTGGGGGCTACAACCTGGGAAGCATCTGGCTTGGGTGGTATGACAAGGGAGGTGCTCGATCACCACTTGGAGGTGTGCCTCGACGCGCGCCCCTGCAAGCAAGGAGTTTGGTGCCAGGCACCAGGATCACAAAAGCTCATCACCCAGGAAATCCACAAGCCGTGGGGGGCACAGTCCATGCATGGAGGGCGTCACTGTTGGGGAACATTGCATGGGAAACAAAAAAATTCCTACGTTCACACAAGACCTATCCATGGTGATGAGCATCTACGAGAGGGAGAGTGGATCTACGTACCCTTGTAGATTGCTAAGCGGGAAGCGTTAAGAAACACAGTTGGTGTAGTCGAACGTCTTCGCGATCCAAATCACCGAGCGTTCCGCGATCCAATCACGATTCATCCCACAATCCAATCACGATCCGTCCCGTGACCTTGATCACGATCCGTCCCGCGAACTCGATCACGGTCCTTCCGATCTAGCGCCGAACGGACGACACCTCCGTGTTTAGCACACGGACGGCTTGATGACGATCTCCGCCGTCTTGATCCAGCAAGAGGGAGAGGAGAGGAAGAAGAGTTTTCCGGCAGCTTGACGGTGCTCCGGCGATGGTGGTGGAGCTGTTCCGGCAGGGCTTCGCCTAAACACTGCAGAAATCCGATCTAGAGGAGAAACTATGCACTGGAGGAACGGGTAGCACATGGCTGAAACTTCTGTGCAAAACCCCTAAAACCTCCAGTATATATAAGAGGGAGGGAGGAGAGGACTTGGCACAAGGGCCAATCCTCCTTGGTTCGGCCGAAGTAGGGAGGAGAGGAGGACTCCTCCTCCAATCCTAGTAGGACTAGGATTCCTCCTTTTTTGCCTTTTTCCACCTTTTCCCTTTGGGCTTTTCTTCCCTAGATGCATGGGCCTTGTGTGGGACTTCAACCAGCCCACAAAAGGCTGGTATTTATTCTCCCACAGCCCATCAAGCCTCTTGGGTCGAAATACCCCTCTCGATGGTCTCTCGGTACACTGCCGGCACTCCCGGTACACTACCGATTAGCCTGAAACTTTTCCAGCGACCAAAACATGACTTCTATATATGAATCTTTACCTCCGGACCATTCCGGAGCTCCTCGCGACGTCCGGGATCTCATCCGGGACTCCGAACAACCTTCGGTCACCACCATACATAACTCTATACTACCAAAACGTTACCAAACCTTAAGTGTGCAGACCCTGCGGGTTCGAGAACTATGCAGACATGACCGAGACACCTCTACGGTCAATAACCAATAGTGGGACCTGGATGCCCATATTGGTTCCTACATATTCTACGAATATCTTTATCGGTCGAACCTCTATGTCAAGGATTCTGTTAATTTCGTATGATGTTCCCTTTGTTCTTCGGTATGTTACTTGCCCGAGATTCGATCGTCGGTATCTCCATACCTAGTTCAACCTCGTTACTGGCAAGTCTCTTTACTCATTATGTAATACAAAATCCTATGACTAACACTTAGTCACATTGCTTGCAAGGCTTATTGTGATGTTGTATTACCGAGTGGGCCCTGAGATACCTCTCCGTCACAGAGTAACAAATCCCAGTCTTGATCCATGCCAACTCAAGAGACACCCTCGGAGATACCTGTAGAGCACCTTTATAGTCACCCAGTTACGTTGCGATGTTTGATACACACAAGGCACTCCTCCGATGTCCGTGAGTTGCATGATCTCATGACCATAGGAACATATACTTGACATGTAGAAAACAGTAGCAATAAACTAACGCGATCATATGCTACGTTTGTAGTTTGGGTCTTGTCCATCAAATCATTCTACTAATGATGTGATCCCGTTATCAAATGACATCACATGTCAATGGCTAGGAAACCTTGACCATCTTTGATGAACGAGCTAGTTCACTAGAGGCATACTAGGGACATAGTGTTGTCTATTTACCCACACGTGTAATGTGTTTCCAATCAATACAATTATAGCATGGATAATAAACGATTATCATGAACAAGGAAATATAATAATAAACACTTTATTTATTGCCTCTAGGGCATATTTCTAACAGTAGCCAGGAAGTACTCGTCAGCCAAGCTATCACCCCAAGGCCAAGCGGTAAGACGCGCATGAGCATCAACATCACGAGCCCCAATGGGACTGGCTCCTAGGGCCTCTTAGGGACTTCGCGCGTCGCCACCGACCATGCCCATGTGCCATCTAGCTTGGGGAATGCGGACTCTACCTTCCAAAGGCTAGCATAGCCTTCAATGGTGCTTCGCGAGACGTCAGGGACCCGCAAGCCCTAAAGGCCACAAGAGCTAGCCAACTCCCAAGGGGTGAACCTCCATGACATGCTTCATCAAGCGGCTTGACGCTCTCGCAACAGCATAATTGCCAAGTGACTTTTTGGTTGGTTTGAATCAAGAGACCCCCTCCCCTATACTCCGCAATACCCCCGAGATGGTACCTCCCCATTATGTAATGGACCCGATTAACCTTCATCGAGATTATGTCGTTTGTTTAAGCCTTGAGTTTTTATGTCTCGCCGCCTCCTAGGATTGTCACGCCCACACAACCGCCCCTTGATGGTTCCGTGGGTGAGGAATGGACACAACGTTTGCGACAGGACTCGTCCTCGCAGGGCTGACAAATCTAAGTGACCGAGCCCTGACTCATGAACTGGTCCCGTGCAAGTCACCTCACCAAGATCCTTAGTGTTCTGCCCTCCCAGAGAATCATCGCGGGCGAATAGTGGGAATACGGCTTGGCTCGCATTGCCGCTGAACAAGCGCTTTGCCACCCTTAACACCACGCCCCGACGATTGCGCGGCATGCACCACACACATGTTATGGGTCGCGGGAGCGCTCAACCATGCTAGAAGCTAGGCAGAAAACCACGTGGAGAACGAGGGAGGGTTTCTGAGCCCAGCACTTGGAATGCCTGACCCCTTCTTTACCGCTGCCGTGACACTCTCACATAAGAATGAGTTGGGCTGTACAAACCCTAGAACCTCCCGACATACCAAGCTTTGGCCTCGGCAGGACTCCTGCCCCATGCCCAAGTGGAAGCCCCATGCTCCGCGCTGGCAGAACGATCATACCCATGCCCTGGTGGAAGCCCCATGCTCCGTGCTGGCGGAGAAGCCAACAGAGAGCCCCTCAAGGGCTGTAACAACCTCAGAGTGAACGACCCTCGCCTTGGCAGCCCCAGGCCCCCTCCCGCGGCACGCCCACACCAGTTCCCCCTTGGGCTTAACGCTCACGAGGGCTAGGCACGGTGCCTGTGCTTGGGTCAGTCCTAGTGGCGTTGGAACCCAAAAGATAGGGTTCTAGCTCACAGGCATGCCCACACGCATATCAACCCACCAAGGCCCTTGGTGCATGTTCTCCTCGCGTGGCACCCTAGTGCAAATTGGTAAGCGCGTGTCGTTCTATACCAAGTGTTTCTGCGCAGGATCTCTCCCGAGGGCGGATTCCTCAAGGGGTCCCGCGAGGAGAGCCTAGGCAAGCACCTAAGCATCGCGCATCAAGAACCTTTGTACCGGCGACGGTTGGAGCACGACCAGGGGCTGGGCCCTAGCAATGCTGAACGTCAGGGTGATCTCGAAGAGAGGTACAAGCCTAACAAAAAGTGTTGAGAAGAAACTTGTTTTCAACCCAAATAGTGTTCGACTTAAAAGCATGAAGGACATAACCCTTTTTTTACATACCCCTGCAGGGCCAGCATGGTTCATTGCAGGAAAGGAAAGACAACGCAAAAGGAAGAAGGACCAGGCTCTCGCATCAGCGCCTCCAGAGCCCTGGCTTTGGCTCCACCGCGCCTATCCAGAGTTCTCCCCTTTGACGCAGGCGCCTGGGGAACCACCAGAAGCGTTGTCACTCCCGCTTCCCCGGAGGAGGAGCTGCCGCTGCCATCGGCACAAGAAGGGCTGCTACTGCCGCTGCTGTCGCCCCCTATGCAGCAGTCCAGGCGATCGTCGGCCTTCCCGAAGATCTTCATGAAGAGCATGGCAGCCCCATCGAACATGAAGTGGAGGACATGCCCCTCCTGCAAGCCGCGGGCAAGGGTGAATGACTTCCACCCACACTTCAAGAACATTAAGCCGAGAGGATTGAACTCTGTCACCACCCAGGAAGACCCGTTGCAGCAGCCGTCTGGATGCAGCCACAGGCCCAAGCGTCTGTGCTCCCCATCTCTCTCTCTCATGAAGGAGTCCGAGAGCCGGGGCCAGGTGCGAGGCTTTCTCTCCATACTTATGATGAACTCATGGACCGCGTCAGCGGAGTGTCCTCACGACCGGGGCAGCCGGGCATGCACACCATACCTATGGCCCCGTCTGCGGCTGCCTTGCCCATCGCGCCCACACCCGCGGGAGGAGCTCCTCCCGCGGCTGCTCGAGCTGACATGGGTCGCCAGTGAAGGGCGCGTGCCCCCGAAGAGGCGCCTCGAGCACGGCGATGGGCACGAGATGGTGGCCCTTTCCCCTCATCAGCTTTGGTATGTACACCCCCTCCATCGCCGCTTTTTTCCTTCTTGGCGGTGGAGAACCTCTTTGCATGTAACATCACTGCTACGGCGTAGAGCGGGGATGGAAGACAAGGGAGAGAAGGTCGGGCTAAGGGACCCCCTCCCCTTGCCCTTATATATACAACCACTGGTGGATGTCCAACCCGCGCCTCACCGCCTTCGATAAACGGACGTAATCTTAGGAGGATCAATGATGACCCTGCACCTCGCACATGTTTATGTCAGCATTGGATGGTTGCCGAGTCGTCATGGAGGAGTGGAGGCGCCCTGTGCCCTGTCGTGCGCCATGTGTCACGCCTGACTCCCAAGCGGCTGGGACCCACACCATTCCAATCTCCCTCGCTGGAGGATTCATGACCACCGCGTGCCAGTGGGCTGCACCGCCAGGCCCACAGAACTGGGGGTACCTTGGCCCGGGTGCCTGTGGACCTACGTGCAACGTGTGTCGCAGGCCGGGCTCGACCTACCGACCAGCTTCGCGAGCAATACCCTGGCGAGGGTCTCGCCTCGTGAGGCTCGCGCCAACACCCGTCATCAGGGGCATACATGGTGGCCCCCGTGAGGCTGCATCCTGAGGCCGCCCCAGAGGTCTTCGCTAGGCGGATTAATCGAGGGAGAGCGAGGTTGGGCACGTTACCCATGCTTAGCTGGCCCTAGGAGTGGACTCTGGCTTGTGGGATACCCCCACTCTCATCATCTTGCCGAAGCTTGTGGTCACCTCGCCAAGGCCTTGGGTGACGGGCTTCCTCGTGCGGAGCCCGAGCACAAGCTGACGGACGTATGTAATCCGGGGTGGAGCACCCCGTGGAAAGGCTCCTCGAGGAAAGTCCGGCGAGGGGCAATGGCCTAGTAAGGTAAGGGCCAAGTACTAAAGGCTATCGGGGCTGCCGCCGCGAAGCGTCGTCGTGCATTAAAGACAGGGGCCTCGAGTGCTGCGCGTCACGGGCCTTCGCCGGCCTCGTGAGCGCCTGTCCCCTGGCACCAGAGGCTCGCACCAGGTGGGACCCTATTGATGGTGCAATGCTTGCCCATAGGATGGGCCCCATCCTTATAGGGCATGGGGGCTGGGCGGAGGAAAACAGAAGGCCCCACAGAGGGAGAAAGGACCTTTCATGCATGACAAGCAACTACCATTTAAACCGAAGTGTGCTACAAATGTCTTATGCCCGCCTGGGGCTGGGTGATTCATAGTGCGATAGAAGGGAAGCATAAAGCTCAAGTGGAGGAGGCGCCGTCTTCGTCATGTCTGCCGGAGGTTTTAGAGCCAAGGCTCCCACTCTCCTCAGACGGCGCAGCCTGCGCGAATCACCGAACTAGTGACTCGACATGCCCGCGCACCTAATCCCTGAGGGGGCTTCAGAGCTCCGCAGGCACCGTCTCCATCACGCAGGAGAGGTCGAATGCAGGATCATGGTGGTGGAGGTTGGAGAAGACACGCGTCACCGCACAGTCTAGAAGATCGCGCGCGCTTAACTCGATGTCTTCGTCCACCTTGGAGACGCCCGACTCCAGCACCTCCACCACCTTATCAAAAAGTCGAGAGAACCCCCATCGCCATGCACACGCGGTAGGCTCGGGATGTCCCTGACGAAGCTACAGAGCGCGCTGCCCATGCGATGAGCAAGGTTAAGGAACTGCCTAGCGCGCTGCACCTCAATGAGTCGTGCCTACGCTGCATCGTCCCTGGCCATCTGCACATCGTCAGTGGGTTCACCGACTTTAGCCTCCAGTGACGCAACCTCCATCTCGATGCCCCCTTGCTCGCGAGGGCGACCTGGAGATCGGCCTCGGCGCCCTATAGCTGGGCTCGGAGCACGCCCACCTCCTTCAAGAGCGTGTCACATCGGAGTTGGATGCGGGCCTCCTGCCGAGCCAACTTGCCTTGGTACTCCTCCAAGGAGGCCTCCCCCTATCGAGCCACCCTCGCGTCAGCGATGGCAAGGGCCTCCTCACCCGCCGCCGCAAGGGCAGCCTCGTCGACAAGGACTCGGCCTTCCAGGGTCTCAACATGCTCGCGTTCCGCCTCCTAATCGAAGGTGGTCCGAGCAGCCCCCCGTTCACGGAGGGCCATGTAGACCTCTTTTTCGATGATGGTCACCTCCTTGCGGGCCAACTCTGCTTCACGCTCAACGCCTTGGGCAGTATACGCGTCAGTGTGGGCCACGTGCTGATACGTCTCCAACGTATCAGTAATTTATGAAGTATTCATGCTAGATTCACCTATGTTCACAATACTTATATATTGTTTTGATGCACTTTATATTATTTATTTAGAACTAACCCGGACTGATGGTATTTTCAACAGAACTATCGTGGTGTTATTTTTTGTGCATAAAATGAAACTTCTCGGAATCGCCCGAAACTTTTTGACAATTTTTTGGAACAAAGGAGGCCTTCGACGCTTCATGGGAGGGCTAGAAGAGTCACGAGGTGGCCACCCTCCACCAGGGCGCGCCAGCCCCCTACCCACGCCCTGGTGGAGCGTGCCCACCTCGTGGCCCATCTCCACGTGAAACCAATGCAAAAAATTCCTATAAATACAAAAACCATCATAAATAACCCTAGACTCCTCGCTCCGCAGCCGCAAGGCCTTTATATCGATGAAAAATCAATCTGGAGAGAAAACAATACCCTATTGGAGAGGGTAGATCATCTCCGGTGGCCATCTTCATCATCCCGGCGGAGTCCATGATGAGGAGGGAGTAGTTCACCCTAGGGCTGACGGGTTGTACCAGTAGCTATGTGTTCAATCTCTCTCTCTCTCGTGTTCTTGAGATGGCACGATCTTGATGTATCACGGGCTTCGTTAATATAGTTGGATCACATGGTGTTTCCCCCTCTCTATCTTGTTGTGATGAATTGAGTTTCCCTTTGAGATTTTGTTGTTATCGGATTCAATACTTCTATGGATTTCAGAGCACTTGATGTATGTCTTGCATGCGGATACCCGAGTGACATTTGGGTATTCAAGTGATTCACTTGATATATGTTATGGCATCAACTTGCGGATTCCAGTGACCTTGGGAATCTATGCAAAGGGGTTGATTGTACGTTCTTGTCCTAGCTTCTCAGATAGAAATCTTGGGGCACTCTTTGAGGTTCTTTGTGTTTTATGAATCTGAAATTGTTTGATGCGTATCGTATAATTAACTCATGGATACTCGTGGTGACATTGGAGTATCTAGGTGACATTAGAGTTGGTTGATGCATATCATATGGTGTTATTCTAGTACGAACTCTTAGATAAATTGATCTGAAAGGATAACTTGGTTAACTCATGGATAAAATTTCTTCTTATGGTCTCCGCTAGATAAGAACTTTGGAGTGATTATTCATTTCATCTGGAGGGATAGTTAGGTGATCCAGTTATATTAACATTGTTGAGAGATTGCACTAGCGAAAGTATGGACCGTAGGCCTTGTTTTCAAGCATTGCAATCCTGTTTGTGCTCACTTCTGCCACATGCTACCTTGCTATTTTTATATTTTTCAGATTACAAAAATCAATATCTACTATCATTACTACACTTGTATCACCATGTCTTCGCTGAACTAGTGCACATATACAATTTTCCATTATATTGGGTGTGTTGGGGACACAAGAGATTTCTTGTCTTTGATTGCAGAGTTGTTTGAGAGAGACCATCTTCATCCTACACCTCCCACGGATTGATAAACCCGAGGTCATCCACTTGAGGGAAAATTGCTACTACCGTATAAAACTCTGCGCTTGGAGGACCAACACAAGTCTACAAGAATAAAGTTGCATAGTAGACATCACATGCCCTAGGCCCCGCCAAGTCGAGCGCGGGAGCGGAGGCCTCACCAATAAGCAATGCGCAGGAGGGTGCCCCGGGTGAGGCATCCCTCCGCCTCTTAAGCGTGGGCACCCTAGGAGGTTTGGTGATCAGGTTCGCTAGCCAAACAAGATATGCAAGAGAAGGCAGGGATGACAGTACACTTACTCATCGTTGGCGGCCCAGCGCCATCGCATTGGAGTCGGCCTTGGGCGCTAGCCTCCGTCGCCTCCTGGAGATGAAGGCGACACTAAAGGCCCTATCCGTGATCCGACATTCGTGGCACCCCTCCGAGCCGCCATGGAAAGGAGCGGAGATATGGAGACAATGTTCATTCAAGGATGAAGGAGCAACACGGGGAGAAGGCAAATGGGGGTGCCATGCAATGATGGTTCCACCCACCGAGTATGGCGGTTTTCTAGGCGGGAGTGCAGTCCCCAAAGTGTCATGGAGAAGTGGACGTGACGCATGGTCCATCATGTGCCACACGTTGAGCCTAGCCCGCAGGGAGCTAGGGCCCGCATCATTCCGCTTCCCCCAACAGGTCGCGCCGTGCATGCCGCGGGCCCGGGGGCTTATGTCGGGTCTCTAGGACTAGGGGTACCCAGGCCTGTCTACCTGCGGCCCAGGACGCGGGGATTGCCTTAAGAGTTGGGTGGTGTGTCTCCGAGCTTCAGGAGCAAGGTCCTCGCGAGGCATGCGACAAGAGCACCACCCAGGTTTTCACGAGGCCTGTCCATGAGGCTGCCCCCGACGCTCTCAAGAGGCGGATTCGGAAAGGGTCGGCCAGGCAGGGCCTTATAGCCCTGCGCCAGCACATGGATGACGCATGCCGCGCCAGGCTGTGCCAGGAGCGGTGCCAACGGGAACGGGTGGGGAGGTTTTACCCTTCCGTGATTGAGGAGTAGGGCCAGCCTGACAAGCCCCAATGCGATCCCCAAAGGTTTCCTCTTTGGTGCAAGAGGACCATGACCGGAGGCTTGGCAGGACGGAGGTCACCTCCGAGCCCACAGACGCGTCACGACGGGAAGCTTTGGTAGGTGAAGACTACTTTTGTCACGATAGGCCGCAGTCTTGTCCCCCTTCAAACTAGACGTTGTGGCAACCCTTCCTGCCTTGTGTTTTGAGGGGAAGAGCACCAGGGCTAGTATAAGAGGAGTGAACCGTCCACCATAGAGGATGGACCTGGGGTAGGCAAGAACACACCTTATACTCATCCTCATCCCCAAGCAATCAACACAAGCAGGAGTAGGGTCTCACACCACCAGGTGGCCTGAACCTTGGTAAACTGCGGTGTCCTTTGTAGGTCTTCCTTAACTCGAGCCGCCAGAGAGTTTCCATGAGGTTGTGAGGTGGAGTAGGGAAGGAGAACGAGTGCACCCTAGAGTTCGAACCTTTTCTGGGTCCCTAGAGCCCTGATTCCGACAGAATGATTCATTGTCTTCTCTTGTAGTCAATGCTAAACCACCACTGTTGAAATTTTAGCAGAATAATTAGGCCAGCTGGACATGGCCATGGTGCCAACCACCCACCAGCCCCTGAATACATGGCTGGAATGATGCATCAGTTTGAGCTAAACTGCTAGTTTATGTAAGGGCTTATGGATCAGTTTCCAAGGACAAACATAACCCCAATAACTCTACAGGACTTTATACTTCTCAACCCTGTTATCTACCGTAGCTCAACTTAGCCTCTTGACGTTGATGACTGGCTCCATGACATCACTTATGAGTTGGAGTGGGCACGCGCACCTCTGGCTAGCTATATCACCTTTGCAATCTACTTCCTGAAAGGTCCCACTGCTCAATGGTGGGAGAGTCACGTGCGCTCATAGCCTGTTGGCACCATCATCACCTGGCCGGAGTTCCAAGCTGCTTTCTATGCCCGCCACATTCCTTGGGGAATTATGGATATAAAGAAGCGGGAGTTCCACAACCTCACCCAGGGCAACAAGACTGTGGATGCTTATCAGCGAGAGTTTTTGGACTTGTCTCTCTATGCTGAAGAAGACATACCAACTGATGCTTGTAGGAAGGAGAAAATCCATGAAGGCCTTCACCGTGATATCAAGCTCGCACTCCTTGGTCAGGACTTCGCTGATTTCGCCACCTTGGTGAACAATTCCATTTAAGTTGAAACTGGTCTGTAGGAATACAAGGACAACAGCAAGCGGAATCGTGACATGGTCTCATCTTCCAACTCATCAACTCAGAAGCGCCGGATCTGGATCCCCCACAACATGTACCATCCACCTACTCTTCCTCCAAGGTCGTCTTATGCTGCACCTCATATGCCTCGTCCACCAACTAGGTAGCCAAGGCTCCCAGCTCCACCATGCAGAGTTCCTCCTTCCCGTACGGAGGACGGGCTGTGCTTCAAGTGTGGCCGTCTAGGGCACCGTGCCAGAGAATGTAGGCAGAATCAAAATCAGCTCATATTGCCTTCCAACCAGCCCCGCAACAACAATGTGAGACATGCTTATGGCCTTGGTTAGCCTAACAAGATTGAAATGAATGAAGATGAAGACCAGCCTTCCACTGTGATGGGTACTCTTCTTATTAACTCAGTACCAACTTTTGTATTATTTAATACAGGAGCATCACATTCTTTTATGTTAGAATAATTTGCATACATGCATGGCATTAACTACGAAGAGATAGTGGTAAACACCCCCGCGGGCCAATGTCGAACCTCCATGGTTAGTCCCAACATCACCCTTGAAATTGAAGGGCCAAAATTCCATGTTTCTCCCATTATATTGAAGTCCTCCAACATCGACCTCATTCTGGGAATGGATTGGTTGAAAACACACACCGCTTCAATCGTTTGTGACACCAAAACCGTCCATATCCTGCATCCTTTGAATGAGATGGTAAGCTACCATGATCATATTGTTCGAGATGCCGAAGCATGACTTTATGCCTTGAATGCTTTGAATGTGTCTCCTCTTAAGGGGATTGAAAACATCCTAGTTGTCTGGGATTTCCAAGATGTCTTTCCAGAAGAATTTCCAGGGATTCCCCTAGCTAGAGCTGTTGAGTTTGTCATCGACTTGGTACCTGCTACCATTCCTATAACTAAGGAACCTTATAAGATGCCTCCTCATGAGCTCCTTGAACTTAAGCAAGAAATTTAAAATTTGCTTCACATTGGTTTTATTCGACCAAGTTCCTCTGCTTGGGAGAACCTTCTCTCTTTGTCAAGAAGAAGGATGGTACGAATCGTTTGGTCCAAGACTATCGTCCCATTAACCAAGCAACCATTCAGAACAAATATCCTCTCCCTCGGATCAACTATCTGTATGATCAACTTGCTAGTTCCTCTGTGCTTTCTAAACTCGACTCGAGGTTGGGTTATCATCAGATCCGGGCTCACGAAGAGGATATTCCAAAGACCACTTTTGCTACTTGGTATGATTCATACGAGTACACTGTCATGTCTTTCGGTTTAACCAATGCTCCAACAACATTCTCGCATGTGATGAATTATATCTTCATGGACTAACTTAACAAATTCGTCATGGTTTATCTGGATGATATCATGGTATTATCCAAGAATAAAGAAGATCATGTTGAACATCTTTGTCTTGTACTAGAAAAGCTTCGAGAGTATCAACTATATGCCAAGTATTCCAAGTGTGAGTTCTGGTTGGATGAGGTGACCTACCATGGTCACGTGATCTCCAAATATGGTAATTTCGTCAACCTAGAACGGTTTCATGCCATTCTTGATTGGACTCCCCCGAAGAATGTTAAGCAAGTCAGGAATTTCCTCGGACATGCTAGCTATTACCATCGTTTTGTCGAGAACTTCTCCAAGATTACCAAACCATTGACCAATCTGCTTCACAAAGGCGTTAAGTTTGAGTGCACAGACAAGTGTCAGGAAAGTTTCCAAGCACTCAAGGACAAGCTGACAACTGATCCAGTGCTTGCTCCCTTGGATTCTCAGAAGGACTTCATCATTTCTTGTGACGCATCCCGTCAAGGATTAGGGTGTGTCCTAATGCAAGAATGTAGAGGGATCGCTTATGCTTCACGACAGTTGCATCCTCATGAAGAGAACTATCCAGTTCATGACCTTGAACTTGATGTAGTTATATATGCACTATTGTTATGGCGACATTACCTTCTCGGTAATCATTGGGAGATCTCCATCGACCATCAAAGTCTAAAGTTCTTGTTTACTCAGCCAGATCTGAATCTCCATCAAATGCGATGGATGGAAGTAGTTATGGACTATGACTTCGGGATATCTTATACCCTGGCAAGGCTAATGTTACTACATATGCCTTGAGTCGAAAAGCTTATTTCAATAACCATATTGTTAAAAATCCTAACCCCTGTCTACATGAAGAGCTTCACAAGTTGAATTCTCACATTGTTCCACAGGGTTCTCTTAATAACCTTGTCATGTAACTAACTCTTTTGAGAGCTATCAAGTCCACACAAGCCAAGGATGCTTACATCCTTAGGATGATAGAAGATCTTTACTTAGAGAAATTCAAGGAATTATCGCTTGCTGAAGATGGAACTATGTGCTTCAAGGATTGCATTGTGGTCCCCCGGTTCGAACTTATCACGGAGAAGGTGATGAAATAAGCACATGACACCCCTCTCTCTGTTCATCCAGGAAGTACCAAGATGTATCTAGACATCCGTCAAAAGTATTGGCAGTCTAGGATGAAGCAAGACATTGCTTGCTATATTGAAAAATGTGATGTTTGTCGCCGAGTCAAAGCTGAACATCAGAAAACAGCTGAACTTCTACAACCACTCCCTATTCCTGAATGGAAATGGGACAAGATTCAAATGGACTTCCTCACGGATTTTCCCAAATCACAGAAGGGTAATGATGCTATTTTTGTCGTCATCGACCAATTCTCGAAAGTTGCTCACTTTCTACTAGTCAAGGAGACATTAATGCTAGTAAATTAGTAGCCTTGTATACCTCAAGAATTGTTTCACTCCATGGCGTTCCAAAGGAAATTAGTTCAGACCGTGGCAGTATTTTCACCTATAGATTCTGGGATAGTTTCCAAGAGGCAATGGGAACTCAGATTACCTGGAGCACGACTTATCACCCTCACAACGCGTTTGACAATATTTGGGAAGAGGAACGGGAGTTTAATGTAGGGAGTTGTATTGAGATTAGACATGTGATGAGTCGTTTTATTCCCAATCCCTTGTTTGGTACATGATAGGAATTATGTGTGGAAATTTGGGGAGAATTTGTATTCCCTTGTTTGGTTCATGGGAATTGATGAGGGACTAGACCAGGGAAGTGAACATAAGTTATGATGAAGGGTTAAGATTGATTCACTCAAACAATTCCATCCCAACTCCCACCCCTCCCTTATTAATTAAACGGTGGGAGTTGGAGTCTCAAGTCCCATGACTATTCGTTTATGAATTCCCAATCCCCCTAAAAATACCCCTTTAATTCCCATTCCCTCACTCTAATTACCCCAACTAAACAGGCTGTCAGTCTCAAGGTCAAGTTGAACGAGTTAATCAAATCTGTGAAGACATGCTACATGCCTATGTTATCTCTTTCGACAAGAAGTGGGAGCAATCTGTCCTGTATGCTGAATTCTCTTATAACAACAGCTATCAAGCCAACTTGAAGATGCCCCCCTTGAAGTGTTATATGGACGTAAATGTCGAACCCCTATGAACTGGTCAAAAACTGGGGAACGAGCACTCATTGGTTCAGACATTATCCAACAAGATGAAGAGCAAGTCTGCATTGTTTGGGATAATCTCAAGGTGGTCCAGCCCCATCAGATGAGCAATTATGACAAGAAACACTAGGGTTCAACCTATCAAATCGATGATAAGGCTTATCTGCATGTCACTCCTTTGAGAGGCACTCGTTGGTTCGGAGTCAAGGGCAAGCTAGCTCCTCGCTACGTTGGTCCTTTCCGCGTTATTGAAAGACATGGACATGTCGCTTATAAATTGGAGCTGCCACCAAAATTCTTCCATATCCACGATGTGTTCCATGTGTCACAACTTTGTCATTGCTTCAAGGACCCGCACTGTGAAGTGGATCCTGAATGAATTGAAGTGCAGGATGATCTCACTTACAAGGAGCATCCGATCCGTGTTCTTGATGAAATTGAACGTGGGATCCGTGAGAAGGTTACCAAGTTCTTCAAAGTGAAGTGGTCAAATCATTCTGAAGATGAATCCAGTGAATACAAGGATAACCTTTGGGCAGAAATAAAGTTGTCAGAATCGAGATTCAGAATCAGATCGAAGCTCCATTGGTAGGATCATGAATCATAGAACCATAACTAACAGGATAGTAGAAACATGGATTCTATGAGCAAAATTGTAGAATCAGAGGGGCTAGTTTGGATTGTAAACTCATAGGATTATAAGACTTGAGTTGCGATTCTGACAACTTTGGGCAGAATACCCTGATCTTCTCCCTTCTACCTCTTAATCCTCATGACGAGAATTTATTTTTGTGGGGGAGAGTTGAAACACCCCTGGATTCATGCTACAGTAATTCTTGTGTTTAAGCTACATTAAACATGAGGATTAAGCTAATCCATTTTGCTAAACCATGTTATCACAATGGAATCATATCCCATTTGAACTTCCTAATGATTTCCAAAATTCATTTGAAAAGTAGATTTAATAGTTTTGCAAATCTGAAAACTAAATTCATGGATGGGTTTCAAATACTCCCTTAGCATTTATAAATTTGTCACCAACTTTTTTTCAAGTAATTGAGTGCCTCTAAAGCAACTTAACAAAGGCCAATCAATTGTTAAATGCCCTTTTTGATTTAGGTAAATTGCCAAACTTTTCAAATAAGTCCCAAAATTTTTGTAGTAGTGCCATAAATTGCAATGTAAATAATGGACAATGTTCCATATTTTACAAAAGTCAATTTGGTAGTGTATTTAAATCAAAGCAGTGGCTTCAAAAGAAACGGAGAGTTAAAAGAAAAGGAAAAGGGGCATTGTGCCCCTGGGCTCTAAGGAGCTACATCGCCGACCCAACCTGAATTTAGCTGTTGTCTTCCTCCTTCGCACTGCTCACTAGAGGTGCGTAGGACTACGCACGCACATCCATGATTCCGATCGCCATGTGCCGGACATCTACCTCCCCCCGGCGCAGATAAGAGCTCCAGTGCAGCCCTGGATCAGCCCCCACCCTCAGTTATTTCCCTCGCTCTCGATCTCCTCCTCCCCCAAGTGAACCCAACTGCTATCGTCGCCATGGTGCTGGCGTAGCCACGACCACCATGCCTCTTGAGCCTCATCACCATTTCTAGGAGCTCCGCCTTCGTCTACTCCTTTACCCGCGCCAAGCCGTTGGAGCCTGAAGCCCCTGCATCGTTGTCCCCGTGTCGTCTTCCTCCTCGAAACGCCTGCTACCTCCTGAGCTTGCGTTGGTTTCCCCTTGAAGTGGAAAGGGTGATGCATCAAAGTAGATAAGTATTTCCCACAGTTGTTGAGAACCAAGGTATCAATTCAGTAGGAGGAACAAGCAAGTCACCAATGGATGCACCTACACAAACAATCAGACTCTTGCACCCAACTCTATAAAGGGGTTGTCAATGCCTTCATGGTTATTTTCAAGGATTAGATCTGAAAGAGATAGATGTAAACGAGTGTGGAAAGAAAAAGATAAATAAATTGCAGCAAGGTATTTTTGATTTATAGATCTGAAAGTATATGATGGAAAATAGACCTGGGGGCCATAAATTTCACTAGAGGATTCTCTCTTGAAGGAAAATATAATGGTGGGTAAACAAATTACTATCAAGCAATTGATAGAAAAACGAATAATCATGTAGTTATCCAAGGCAATGATCATGCATATAGGCATCACATCCGTGTCAAGTAGACCAAAACGATTCTGCATCTACTACTATTACTACACACATCGACTGACTCCTGCCTGCATCTAGAGTATTAAGTTCATGAAGAACAGAGTAACGCATTAGAAAAGATGACATGATGTAGAGGGATAAACTCAAGCAATATGATGAAAACCCCATCTTGTTACCCTTGATGGCAACAATACAATACGTGCCTCGCTACCCCTACTATGTCACTGGGTGAGCACACCGCAAGATTGAACCCAAAACCAAGCACTTCTCCCATTGCAAGAATTACCAATCAAGTTGGCCAAACCAAAACAATAACTCGAAGAGACTTACAAGGATATGAAATCATGCAAATAAGAATTCAGAGGAGATTCAAATAACATTCATGGATAATTTGAACTCACAATTCATCGGATCTTGACAAACACACCACGAAAGAGGATTACATCAGATAGATCTCCATGAAGATCATGAAGAACATGGTATTGAAGATCAAAGAGAGAGAAGAAGCCATCTAGATACTAGCTATGGACTTGTAGGTCTGTGGTGGACTACTCATGCATCATCGGAGGGGCAATGGAGTTGATGTAGATGCCCTTTGTGATTGATTCCCCCTCGGGCAGATTACCAAAGAAGGCCCCAAGATTGGATCTCTCGGAAACAGAGGCTTCCGATGGCGGAAAAGTATGTGCGTGGCTCTTTTTTGATGTTGGGGGAATATTTGAGTATTTATAGGCCAAACAATAGGGTTAGGAGACCTTCTAGGGAGCGACAAGCCTGCTAGGCGCGGCCAGGGGGGCTACGTCTAGCAGTCTTGTGGCGCCCTGGCACCTCCCCTAACGTGCACCCCAAACTTGATCGAGTTGTTTCCTTCCAGAAAAATTATTTCTGATGGTTTTATTCCGTTTGGACTCCGTTTAATATCCCATATCTGCAAAACTCAAAAACAAGGAAAAAAGAGAAACTGACACTTGGCTCTAGATTAATTGGTTAGTCCCCAAAATAATATAAAATAGCATATTAATGCATATAAAACATCCAAAACAGATAATATAATACCATGTCATCATAAAAAAATATAGATACGTTGGAGAAGTATCAGCATCCCCAAGCTTAATTCCTGCTTGTCCTCGAGTAGGTAAATGATAAAAACAGAATTTTTGATGTGGAGTGCTACCTAACATATTTATCCATGTAATATTCTTTATTGTGGCCTGAATATTCAGATCCGTAAGACTCAAAAAGAAAGCTTATTATTGATGTAGAAACAAAACATTTCAAGCATACTAGCAAAGCAATTGTATCTCTTCAAAATATAATGGCAAAAGAAAGTTATCCCTACAATATCATATGGTCTGGCTATGCTCCATCTTCCCCACACAAAGTATTTATATCATGCACAACCCCGATGGAATGTCAAGAAATTGTTTTCACACCTTTATTTTCTCAAACTTTTTCAACTCTCACGCAATACATGAGCGCGAGCCATGGATATAGCACTATAGGTGGAATAGAATATGGTGGAGGTTGTCAAGGAAAGGGAGAAGATAGTCTCACATCAACGGGCTATGGAGATGCCCATCAATAGATATCAATGTGAGTGAGTAGGGATAGCAATGCAATGGATGCACTAGAGCTATAAGTGTATGAAATCTCAAAAAGGATCTAAGTGGACGTGCATCGTGAAGGAATTTTTTTACTAGCTATATGAAACTGACAAAATAGGAGACTCTCTATCATGAAGATTATGGTGCTACTTTGAAGCACAAGTGTGGAAAAAAGGTAGTAGCGATGTCCCTTCTCTCTTTTCTCTCATTGTTTTTTCATTTTTTGTGGGCATCTAAGGCCTCTTTTATTCATCTTTTTCTTTAGTCCAGAATCTCATCCCCACTTGTGAGGGAATCATAGCTTCCATCATCTTTTCCTCACATGGTACATGCTCTATTAATTATGATCATCACACTTTTATTTACTTACATCTCAAAAGAAAATTACAACTCGATACCTATGACAAAATATGACTCTATATGCAACATGGAAGTGATGGTGCATGTCATAAAAGGAAATGGTGGAAGTTGCATGGCAATATATCTTGGAATGGCTATGGAAATGCCATAATAGGTACGTATGGTGGCTATTTTGGGGAAGGTATATGGTGGCTGTTTTGAGGAAGGTATATGGTATACAGGCGAAAGTTGCGCGGTAATAGAGAGGCTAGCAAAGGTGGAAGGGTGAGAGTGTGTATAATCCATGGAATCAACATTAGTCATAAAGAACTCACATAATTATTGCATAAGTCTATTAGTCATTGAAGCAAAGCATTAAACACATGCTCCTAGGGGGAGGTTGGTAGGAGTTAACCATCGCGCGCCCCCGACCCTCACACAAAGGTTGACAATCTATAAACAAGTCATGATCCGACTTCCTTACATAACGGTTCACCATACGTGCATGCTACGGGAATCACAAACCTTTACACAAATATATTTACCAAATCACAATTTAGTTCCTAACATGTCTCTTAACATTACCATCTTTATATCTCAAAACTTTATGCAAGGAATCAAACATCTCCTAAATACTCAATGTACTTAATATGGAAGTTTTTACTATATCACTTTTGGATGCCTATCATATTAGGAATAAATTCATAACCTAGACCAATTAACATGCTATTTATAGAAACTCTCAAAATAATATAAGTGAAGTATGAGAGTTCAAGTATTTCTATAAAACGCAAACATCACCTTGATCTAAAAGATATAAGTGAAGCACATAGAGCAAAATTGCCCAACTCAAAAGATATAAGTGAAGCACATAGGGTATTCTAATAAATTCACGATTCAGCGTGTCTCTCTCAAAACATGTGTGCAGCAAGGATGATTGTGGAAAACTAACAAGCAGAGACTCAAATCATACAAGACGCTCCAAGCAAAACACATACCATGTGGTGAATAAAAATATAGCCTCAAGTAAATTTACCCATGGATTGAAGACGAAAGAGGGGATGCCTTCCGGGGCATCCCAAAGCTTAGGCTATTTGTAATCCTTGAATATGACTTGGGGATCCTTGGGCATCCCCAAGCTTAGGATCTTTCCACTCCTTATTCCATAGTCCACCAAATCTTTACCCAAAACTTGAAAACTTCACAACACAAAACTTAATAGAAAACTCTTGAGATCCGTTAGTATAAGAAAGTAAATCCCCACTCTAGGTAATGTTGTGAACTCATTCTTTATTTATATTGGTGTTATAACTACTGTAACCTTACTTCTCCATGGCTCATACCACATGATACAACACACAGAGTGATCAAAATAGGCAAACAACTCAAAGAAAACAGAATCTGTCAAAAACAGAACAGTCTGTAGCAAACCGAAAACTTTGTATACTTCTGTAACTCAAATAATTCTGAAAAATTATGAAAACCTGGAAAATTTATATATAAATCTTTTTTAAATATTTCATATCAATTTGACTCTCTGAAAAAATTATAAAACTCCTGGACTGAGCGCAAAAGTTTCTGTTTTTCAGCAAGATCAAATCAACAACTACCATAGATCACCCCAATGGTTTTACTTGGCTCAAACACTAATTAAAAAAACCAAAAAACAATTACTACAGAATTAATAATGTGGGAAACACTCATAAATACAAGCAAAAACAGAACAAAAAAATAAAATTGGGTTGCTCCCAACAACGCTATTGTTTAACGCCCCTGGCTAGGCAAAACACAATAGATCTAGGTATTGTCATAATAATAAGGGAGATCATTCATGATAATATCATAACCCCCTTATTTCAGAAGATAATTTCATTTGTGGCAAGCAAAAATAATCAAAATGACTGAATTTAAATAGGATAGGGATCCTTAAGATCAAGTGCGGGAGGGATAGGTTCCTCCTTTGGCCCCTTATAGTGTATAATCAATTCATCATTATAAGCTTTACTTTGGGTAAAGGCCATGGGACTTTTTCTAGGAAGGAAGTCTAATCCGCTATTTTGTATAGCAAAATTATCATTGAGTTCAGAAATCTTATCAACCAAAACCTCGGTAGGGACCTTTTTTCTCAAATTTTCATTATAAGCAACTTGATCCGGAGATCGAAGTCTCAATATCTATTCTTGATTAAAAAGGATGTCCTCAATAGGGGTACATCCACCATTAATATTATAATGAGCAAAAACTTCACTAGCCTCTTTCATGATAAATCTAAACTCGTGCGCTAGGAATATAGTGGTGGCACGCTTAACAAAAGAATGTTGAATATTAGAGAACTCAATAAAAATCATTTGTATGCTGGGGTGCATATGCAAGAATTGCCTCTCAAGTCCACTTATTAAAAAAGTTATAGCATCCGCAAGACTATTAGTTTTATTGAGAATGGAACCTCCTAAGGTAGGAAGCGTTCCCGCACAAGTGAAGAAATCTTGAATAACACCTTTTCCAACGATATTACCACTACCTATGTGGAACTTATTTGTATGAATGATAGTAGGTTCTTTTTGAGGGTTGTCATTAGCAAGGTCATCAAAATTCCTCTCAATATTATTACTATCTCTTTCATTGAAAGTCTCCCTATATTCCGACATGGTGGCAAAGCAAGCAATCAAGCATACAAGCAAACGAAAGAAGGGCGAACAAAAAGGCAAGTCTTTTTGGTATTTTCTGAAAATCATTTTAGAAGTGCGGGAGAGGAAAACGAGAGGCAAATGGCAACTAATGTAAATGCAAGAGATGAGTTTGTGATGCGTACTTGGTAGGCTTGATGTGTATCGTCCCTGGCAATGACGCCAGAAATCCTTCTTGCTACCTCTTGAGCTTGCATTGGTTTTCCCTTGAAGAGGAAAGGGTGATGCAATGAAGTAGATAAGTATTTCCCTAAATTATTGAGAACCAAGGTATCAATCCAGTAGGAGGAACAAGAAAGTCACCAATGGATGCACCTACACAAACAGTCAAACTCTTTCACCCAACGCTATAAAGGGGTTGTCAATCCCTTTACGGTTATTTGCAAGGATTAGATTTGAAAGAGATAGATGTAAGAGAATGTTGAAAGTAAAAGATAAATAAATTGCAGCAAGGTATTTTTGGTATTTTTGATTGATAGCTCTGAAACTATATGATGGAAAATAGACCCTGGGGCCATAGATTTCACTAGAGGCTTCCCTCTTGAAGGCAAATATCATGGTGGGTAAACAAATTGCTGTCAAGCAATTGATAGAAAAGCGAATAATCATGTAGTTATGCAAGACAATGATCATGCATATAGGCATCACGTCCGTGTCAAGTAGACCAAAACGATTCTGCATCTACTACTATCACTACACACATCGATCGACTCATGTCTGCATCTAGAGTATTAAGTTCATGAAGAACAGAGTAACACATTAGAAAAGATGACATGATGTAGAGGGATAAAATCAAACAATATGATGAAAACCCCATCTTGTTACCCTTGATGGCAACAATACAACACGTGCCTTGCTACCCCTACTATGTCACTGGGTGAGCACACCGCAAGATTGAACCCAAAACCAAGCATTTCTCCCATTGCAAGAATTACCAATCTAGTTGGCCAAACCAAAACAATAACTCGAAGAGACTTACAAGGATATGAAATCATGAAAATAAGAATTCAGAGGAGATTCAAATAACATTCATGGATAATCTGAACATAAACTCAAAATTCATCGGATCTTGACAAACACACCACAAAAGAGGATTACATCAGATAGATCTCCATGAAGATCATGAAGAACATGGTATTAAAGATCAAAGGGAGAGAATTAGCCATCTAGCTACTAGCTATGGACCCGTAGGTCTGTGGTGGACTACTCACAGATCATCGGAGGGGCAATGGAGTTTATGTAGATGCCCTCCGTGATCGATTCCCCCTCCGACAGATTACCGAAGAAGGCCGGAAGATTGGATCTCTCGAAAACAGAGGCTTCTGGCAGCGGAAAAGTATTTCCGTGGCTCTTCTTTGATGTTGGGGGAATATTTGGGTATTTATAGGCCAAATAATAGGGTTAGGAGACCTCTCAGGGAGCGACAAGCCTGTTAGGCGCGACCAGGGGGGCCCACGCCTGGCAGGGTTGTGGCGCCCTAGAACCTCCCCTGACGTGCACTCCAAGCTTAATCGACTTGTTTCCTTCCAGAAAAATTCCTTCCAAAGGTTTTATTCCATTTGGACTATGTTTAATATCCCATATCTGCAAAACTCAAAAACAAGGAAAAACAGAAACTGCCACTTGGCTCTAGATTAATTGGTTAGTCCCCAAAATAATATAAAATAGCATATTAATGCATATAAAACATCGAAAACAAATAATATAATAGCATGCCATCATAAAAAATTATAGATATGTTGGAGAAGGATCAACGCCATGGCTCCCCTTCGATGACTCCGGCGCCGTCAAGCCTTACCCAAGCCCGTTGAGAAAACCTGTAGGCTCATAGTGAGCCCCTTGGTCTTTCCCCTCCGTTTCCTCTTCGAATCTGAGCCCGTGGAGAATGATTCCACTAGAGCCAAAGCTCGGCTCTGCACGAGCTCATCATCGACGAGCCTCCAGTGGCCTTTTGGTCCCGCACGCCCCACCAACGTCTTCCCCGCATCATGTAGGCTACCATAGGATCAATAGGAAACTCGTTTGATTGCGGTATCATGTCGCCCGCATCCACCCGAACGTCGGTCGCTGCATCACTCATCGCCGGCAACGCTACCCACCCCCAAAGCCTCAGCCACCATTGCAGTTCGATGTGGGTCGTCCTTCTTGTCCGATTCCATCCAAACACGCACAAAATGGTTCCCCGTAGGCGATTACCGAACGACGCCCGAGCCCTCTGCCGTGAAAAGAGGTCACCGGCGACACCCCAGTTGGCGGAGCTGACCTGGTCGACCGGGGCACCCCCTAGTAATACTAGCCAGTGGGCCAGGGCACCCCAGCTGACCAGTTGACCGTGGTCAACTAGCTGAGTGGGCACTGCCTAGTCACTGCCGGTGGGCCCTACCCCCACCTCCTGGGCCACTAATATGTGGGCCCAGGTAATTTTTTCCTAATTGACCTATGGAGTTAACTTAAATAATTAGTTTACGATAATGAGCATATGAAAGGAGGGCCTCTGCTAATTAAATCATTTTGGATTAAATAGAACTCTGCATTTCTGTCGTGTCAATGACAGCCGAACCCCATATGTCAGTTTGACGAGTTAAACTGCCTATTAACTGCTAACCTCACGATGAAGTCATGCTGACGCAATAAATGAATTTTTTAATTAAAATAAATCTGTTAGTTTCAGAATATTAATGAAACTTTGTAAATTCATATAAAATAATCTATAAGTGAGATAAAAATAATTTTTATATGAAAGTTCCTTAGAAAAATCCAATGAATCTGAATACGTTGTCAGTTCATTTGTCACATGCTCCTAGCATGATGAACATGGACATTTTGGTGTTAAGATCATTTGTCCGGTAGAAACCTGTGACCCGAGAAATATTGTCTGATATTTTCCCGCTCCATTTGTGACGTGTAGTACTTCGTTAGCTCACCACTTGCACCGCATATTGCCATGTCATGCATTGTGATGCATCTGCTTGCTTGTATTTATTGTTTCTTCCCCCTCTTCTCTCTGGTAGACACCGAGAGTGACGTTGCTGTCGGGCACGACTACACCACTCACGATCGGCCTTTTGCAGCAGAGCAACAAGGCAAGCAACCCCCTTGATCATTCCAATATCGTCCAGTTCCTGTCTCTCTCATCGTTGCCTTAGTTTTTTGTACCGTTGTAGATAGCTCCTATTCTGATGCATAGCATGTTTTTGTTACACTACTATTGTACCTGCTATTATGTTACCTACTTAGTATAGGTTGACTAGTGATCCCTTGTGACCCGTTAGTCCCAGTTGCCCCTACTTCATCATCGACGACTCGAAGACTCGATCAACCGATCAACAAGCCATGACCGTCACATTCACCACACCCCCCTAGTTGTATGACTTTGCAGAGCTACTGTCAAGTATCGAGGTTGACCACTTGTAAAGTACTCATGATGCTAACTCTGTAGTGCGGGATCACTAGAAGAGTATGTCTAGAGGGGGGTGAATAGACTACTAGGAGGAATTTAAAATCTACACAAGGTGCAAAGTTAAGTGTTGGCAGATTTTAGCAATTATAGAAAGTCTAGCACACCCTACACATGCAAGTCATCAAGTATAGTAGTGGAATGTAAATACATTGCACAAGAAAGTAAAAGTTGAGACGGTGAGATCAAACGCATGAAGGACACAAAGATTTTTCCTATGGTTCCGACAGGTGGTGCTATCGTACGTCCACGTTTATGGAGTCTTCAACCCATGGAGGGTAACGGCCGCGAGAGTCCACGAAGGGATCCACCCAAAAGGGTCCACAAAGTAGCAACCTTGACTATGCCATAATGGCTTCCGTCCATGAAGGACTAGCCTCACTATGGGTAGATCTTCACGAAGTAGGCGATCTCCTTGCCGTAACAAACTTCTTGGTTCACTCCACAACACGAAGTAGGAGGCTCCCAAGCGACACCTAACCAATCTAGGAGGCACCACCCTCCAAAAGGTAATAGGCTCGATAATGTTGATGAACTCCTTGCTCTGGTGGTTCAAGATGATAAACTCCTCAAGACACAATCACTCTCTCATAGATTTGGCTTTGGTGGAAGAGATTGATTGGGTGGAAAGCAACTTGGGGAGGCTAGAGATCAAGATTTATATGGTTGGAATGGAATGACATGATCTCAACACATGAGTAGGTGGCTATCTCTCAGAAAACCTGATAGGATAGGCAGGGATCTATTCTAAGTGCTTCTCTTGCGAGTGAGTAGTGGTGGAGGGCTATATATAGGCATCTCCAAAAATCCAACCGTTACATCTAATATGTCCAACTCGGTGACACCGATGTGTTAATCTCGGTGGTACCGAGTTG
This sequence comes from Hordeum marinum, assembly GCA_022496015.1. Taxonomy (NCBI): domain Eukaryota; kingdom Viridiplantae; phylum Streptophyta; class Magnoliopsida; order Poales; family Poaceae; genus Hordeum; species Hordeum marinum. Next base: position 272,837,003 of record CM039674.1, on the reverse strand, counting down.
CCTAAAAGGTAGCAACTTTTGAATCTCGGTGAGACCGGTATATAGAACTCGGTTGCACCGATAAGGTGACCAACACTTAGATGGACAAACTCGGAGACGCCGATTCAACAAACTCCGTGGTACCGATTTTGTGAATTTGCATAACAGAAAGTTGGCAACCCAAACTTGGTGGCACCGAAGCAGAATTGGTTGCACCAAAAGGCTAGGGTTTGGCTGAGTCTGTCTGAGGTTGAGAATCGGTGGCACCAAGTGGAAAGTGTTGGTTGCAATGATTTTGGATATTTGGCTTTTGACAGACTTTTGTGGAAGAGCTTGTGGGTGTATGTGGTGACTATCACTTGTGCACGTATGAGCATTTTGTTCACCAAGAGTACCTTACCCCTTTTAATAGTATTGGCTTTCCTATGGACTCAAAGTGATTTCTCACAAAGTAAAATTTAGAGTCCTCTTGCTTGAAGCTTTGCCAATCTATTCCTTCTCCTTCTTCCTCATGGGGATACACTCCACACTCCTTTTTGCCAACCCATCTCTTTCTATGGACTTTATGTGAAATACACTAGATGAAAGTATTAGTCCAAGAGACAATGTATGTTGTCATGAATTATCAAAACCACCAAGGGAGAATATTGTGCTTTCAATCTCCCCCTTTTAGGTAATTGATGACAATATACAATCAAAGCTTCAAATAAAGATATGCATGTATATAATGAAGACTTTGAGAGACACATGACTTAGACTTGCTCCACCTAAATGTGTGCAATCCCTTTAAATGATAGTTGCTTTGGAATGCATGGACACACATGTAGTGGAAGGGAATAAGAAGTCATGTGCATCTTGGTCATATGCATCAAATGTATATGAATGAGGTGTATCCTTGATCAAGATTTCACTCTTGCAAACAATATGTGAAAGAAGCAAGAGATCATCTTGGTCAAAGATATGATGCATATACTTACCTTGAGTTCTTGAGCATTCTAGTAGTAGAGATGCCCTTGAAAAAACAATGTTATGAAACACAAGAGTATTCAACCAATCAAAAGCAATAGAACTCAAAAGTACCAAGATATGGAGAACATATAGAAGATAGTATTCCTTAAGATTGATATGTCTCCAAGATCATATAGAACTTTCTTCCCTTTCGATATCAAATAGTAGGACATCATCTCCTCCTGAATCTTAGTGAGGGAGTCCTGGATTAGGGGGTCCTCAGGAAGCCGTCCTATTATTATGGGCCAGACTATATGGGCTACTTACCGAACATTAGAGGTTTTGAAGGCCCAGTCTCGAGGACGGAAGCTTTGGAAAGCATGGCTTGCGATCCATGTTTGATATAGTAAATAGGCATGTTTATCTCTTCGACATGTAACTGACCTTGTGTAAAATCTAGGCATCCTCGGCATCTATATAAGCCAGAGGGTTCTAGGGGATAGAGGGAGAACAACTCATCTAGGGTTAGCTGTTCGATCTCGAAGTATATCAACTCTGTAACCCCCCATATCATCAATACAATCAAGCAGGACGTAGGGTATTATCTCCACAGGAGGGCCCAAACCTGGGTAAATCCGTGTCCCCTTCGTTTCTTGTTACCGTCGATTCTAGTCTCACAGTCCGAGACCCCCTACCCGAGATCCACCAGTTTTGACACCCACATTGGTGCTTTCATTGAGAGTTCCTCTGTGAGAAAGATGGAATCGATGTCTCTCCTTGTCATTAATGAGGTGGTCTGCAACATGGACAATTTTATCCCCGGACAGATCTTTGCCTTCGGTAGTGTTGTGCTGCACGCTGACTCCACTAGCCATCTAGGCTGCATTGAGAGCTTCGCCCTTGAGGAGACTTAGAGTTCTCCGTCAACTCTTGGGTTGACTTGTCGTTAATCGGGCTCGGAGATCCGACTGTAGCCCCCGAGGACACTGAGGCTTTAACCTCGAGCCCCTTCTTTGGACATGTCGATGGGGTCACCCATAGCGGTGAACTGATCTCTTATCCCGATCTGGCCATTAAGCCAGATGACCAGACATGTGTTCTTGCTGGACACTTCCCATGTCCGGACAACTTGGAGGTTAACTCCACAAGTTCCGAACATCTGGATCTGATCGGGCCCTCAGCAGTAGATGAAGCCCTAGATCGGATCTAGTCGATGAAGATCACCGATGATCCAACCCGTATCTATGCTCGGTTTGGTTATGGTGCGGGCCAGGATGAATTTTTAGACCCACCCACCACCCACTTGATAGCCACTATCGAGGATTTAACCAACATGCTGGACTATGCGTCCAAGGAGGCAGAATACATGGATGAACATGACCGTGCTCCCACCCCCATTAACACCGGGAGTTGGGCCGCCACTTCCACATATGACATCTACATGGTATATACTCCTGCCACTAATGGCAATAACACGCCTCACAACGATGGCGACAAATCGGGCAATGCGCCATCAAGGCGCCAAAAAACCGCATAAGCGGTCCAAAGGCAAAAAGGGAACACAAGCGATTATCAGCAACGGGGACGGTAATACCCCTGCTCATCATGGCAATCCCGATATCCCCGAGCACCCGTTAGAGGGTCCGGAAGGGCCTGAGGACCAAAACAACCCCGATAACGTCAAAGACTCCGAAGACGATAATTACCTTCCCCCCGTCGAGGATGAAGATATACCGGAAGCCGATGACTTGTACATCCCTGATAACCTCGAAGATGAGGAAGAAATTAGGCAACGGCTCATAGCAACGGCTCGCAGCCTAAAGGCTAAAGAATGACAACTCAAAGGCGAACATGACGACCTCAATGATCGATGGAAGAAAGTCCCTCAGCCGAGGAAGTATACGACACCGATCTGTCGAACCAGCCCAAAAGCTACCCTCAGAGAAGGCTGCTGCCGCAATTCGATGATGAACTCACTAATACTTCGTCTCCCAACCGCTCCATACGACAAGCCGTACCGCCCCCATAGTGGTCGGGATAGGATGTCTGACGACACCGGTTATATACCGGTAGTGCCCCGAAGACGAGGTAAGGAGGCATTAGAGCCCAATGATAGGTTCGACCTGCGGGATAACCTGGATGACAGAGCAGGCCAAACAAGATCCATCTATGGATCCAGAGAGTACTCGCCCGATAGACTGGGCGGATACCGACCATGGTTCAACCAAAACAATAGAGCCCGGGAATGCAAACGGCCCCATACAAACGTCGAATACAGGCACGACATAGCACGGGCCAGAGGTGCCGCTCACCCACTGTGCTTCATAGATGAGGTAATGCTGCATCAGTTCCCCGAGGGGTTTAAACCCGTGAATATAGAACAATATGATGGGACCATTGACCCCACCATATGGATTGAGGACTTCCTCCTCCATATCCACATGGCACAAGGAGACGATCTCCATGCCAGCAAATATCTCCCTCTTAAGCTTAAGGGGCCAGCTTGGCACTAGTTAAACAGCCTCCCCCAAAAACTCCATTGGATGCTGGGTAGACCTTGAAGATGCGTTCTACTCTAACTTCTAGGGAACCTATGTTCGCCCGCCGGACTCTTTCGATCTCAGCAACGTCGTCCAGAAGCCCGGCAAGTCTGCTCGGCAATTCTGGAATCGGTTCTTGACTAAGAAGAACCAAATCGTCGACTATCCGGATGTTGAGGCCATAGCCTCCATCCAGCACAATATTCGGGACGAATGGCTGGCCCGCCAGCTAGGCCAGGACAAACCTCGGACCAAGTCCGCCCTTACCTCCCTCATGATCCGCTTTTGCATGGGCGAAGACAATTGGCTAGCAAGACGCAACCACAATTCCAAAGATCCCATAGCACCTGAAGCCCGTGATGGCAACTTAAAACCAAAGCACAATAAGAATAAGCACTGACACAATAATAGTGTTGCCGATGACACGGCTGTAAACGCCGGATTCCGCAACTCTCGACCTGGGCAGCAGAAGAAGCCTCCTAAAGGCAATCGCAACAGACCCACTCAGTTGGAGAAGATCATGGAAGGCCTTGCCAAATCTATGGGACTTCGGAGAAGCCCGCCAACCACACACACCGCAACTATTGGGTGTTTAAATAGGCCGGCAAGATACCACGCGAGGACCAAGGCAAAAGCTCTCGCAGCGAGGACGAGGCTGAGCCTCGGGATCCAATTGGTGGCGGATAGAAGAAACTCCCTCCCGAAGTAAAAACGGTGAACATGATATACACCACCCATATACCTAAGAAGGAAAGGAAGCGCGCCCTTTGGGAGGTCTATGCTGTGGAACCCGTAGCCCGGAAGTACAACCCATGGTCGGCATACCCGATCACCTTTGATCGGCACGATCACCCGACCAGTATCCGTCATGGGAGTTCGGCGGCCCTCGTCCTAGACCCCATTTTAGATGGGTATCACCTCACAAAAGTCCTAATGGAACGAGGAAGTAGCCTCAATCTGATTTACTCAGATACGGTGAAAAATATGGGCATAGATCCGTCAAGGATCAAACCCAGCAGCACTACATTCAAAGGAGTGATCCCAGGCGTTGAGGCCCGACGTACGGGTTCCGTAACTCTGGAAGTTGTGTTCGACTCACCTGATAACTTTCACAAGGAAGACTTGATCTTCGACATTGTGCCCTTCCATAGCGGCTATCATGCACTGCTTGGTCAGACAGCATTCGCTCGTTTCAACACGGTCCCACATTACGCATACCTCAAGCTCCAGATGTCGGGCCCCAAGGGGGTTATTACTGTCAATGGCAATACAAAGCGCTCCCTTAGAACTGAGGAACATGCATTGGCCCTAACGGACGAATTCAGCTACGAAGAAGATCGGCAAGTTCTGACATCCACCATAAAGGCACACAAGACTGGGAAGCGAGTTCCGCTTCAGACCGAAAACTGAGGTCCTTCCTCCTCCCCTCTATAGGGACTCACCCCCCACCGCACAACCTTAAGACCAGCAAAGTACATGCCGAGGAGGCACAACTTCATACTTAAGATCCCATGGGTAGCGGTGGGTAACTAAAGATGGGGTTTCGGCTCGCCCGAACCTCTACCATCAGCATGTCTTCAGATAAAATGCAGGCGCTCCTCAAAGAGCCTGCCTATGGTGTAAATCTCACCTACAATTCGGCGGACTCTCAAGACTTCTTTTTGCAAAATTCGTCCACCGAACACTAACACCCATCAAGGTGCATCTAAGAGGAGGAGTCAACTAGCAACGGGGCATATCGAGGACGTCAGGTTATCAATCGAAGACCCCTCGTACAACAACTCCTATATATTTTTATTTCTTCACATACATGTAAACAGTTGCTTTGGCAATCTGAGCTATAAGAGTTGTTGAGAAAATGCAAATTGCGTGGTGCAAGTTTACCCCATCTATCCATTTTTTGGTGCATATTGTTTCTCCTCTCTCACTCTTCTCATGGACCTATTCGGTATGGTGTGAGGTAACTGACTAATAGACCCGGGGCTCGAGTTCAAACATAAATCACCTTATCTATCATGTGTTCGGCATCTTGGCGTTCGCTTTATATGCATCGGTTCTGAACTATGTCTTTGGTCAATAAGTTGGGTTACCCGGATCATGTGCTTGCCCCTTTACGTTCCGCTCGTTCGGCTAAAAGGGCAAAGGGAGCACCCCTGTGATTGTGCTTCCGGATAGTCGGGTCAAGCACCTCAGGCGAGAAAGCCGAAAACGAACTATCATAGTATGTGTGATCCGGTCTGTGAACCTGAGCTAGAAGTATTATACTTCAATCCTCGTAAGCGGTTATTCTGTGTTATACGAGGAACTTGCCCTTTGTGCAAATATTGTGATACCGACTTTGTCCATGGTTCGTCCGAACATCACAACACTTTGGTGGCTAATCGTACGCTTCATGTAGTCCTTTTCGCGCCCCTACGACTAAGTGAAAGAAATAAAGCACTATAGTCTGATTGCCTAGTCTGCCGAACTGTACCACCTTCGGGTTCCGATAATTCGGCTAAGGGACATAGTGCATTGGCATTGACACCCCATGTACTATCTACATGGGGGCTGAAGCTGATGACTCGCATCTTTCAGTATTAAACAGCCACATAGGAGTATAAAGGAATGCAAAACCATATAAGAACAAATACGAATATCATTAAAAGTTTGGGCAAGTTTTCGGATGCGTTACAACTCATTCAAACATTTTATCACTCGAACACTATGATGCTATCACCCGAGCACTTCCATCACTCCATCGAAGTACAACTTGGGCTGTCGATGCTCCTTCCAGGGTGGCGGCGGGACGGTGGCCACCTTCATCGGATTTAGCCCCGGCCAGTGCACTTTGGCCTTGGCAAGGGCCATCCATACTCCTTCGATGGAGGAGGATCGCTTGATGGTGTCGAGGCGGGGCGAAGGAGCAATCAACCTCTGCACCAGGCAGAAGTAGCTGCCTTGCAGCAGCTCGCCGGGCCATAAGCAGATGCAGAGGTCCTTCATGGCAGGCTCCGCCATCTGATGCAGCTCCATCAGCTGGTTCAGCTGCTCCACCAGAAGAGGAGGACGCTTGGGGGCTCCGAACTGTGCCCAGAACAGCCGAGCTTCATCTCCTTCTCCCCGCGAGGCGAAAAGCTGACTGGTGTCCACCATTCTCTTCTGGAGATCGAAAGATGCACGTGAGGATCGCCACACTCCGGTAAGCAATGCAAATTTGCTATCCCTGAATACGCTCTTTAGTGAGTACGTCTTACCATCTGCTATGTCCTTGGCCTGGCACACTTGCTCCTCGTATAACCGTCTGTCCATCCGCTCCTTCTCGAGTTGAGTTTTTAAAGTGGATAGTTCGGCCGAGCTCACCTTATTCTTCTGCTCCAAGGCCTCGCATCTCTCGCTGGCATCCTTGAGATCCTGCTGGACCTCTGCCTCACGAGCTTCATGCTTGCCGTTGGTGGCCCGCATGGTGGACAGGGCGACATCCGTTTCTTTAGCAGCCGCCCTCTCGGCGGCCATTTCATTCTTCGCGCGCTGAAGCTCGGCCTTGAGCCTCTCCATCTCCTTCGACGAGGCTGTGCGTGCATTATATAATATGAAAAACCTGCATTGATAGTATTCGGACGAAAGAAATCAGACAAAGGCATTCAGATTCTGTTTTGACATACCTTGAGCCTTGTCGAACCTACGGTTAAGGGCCTCAACTTTGTCTTCAAAATGCTTAAGCTTTCGATTTAGCTCTTCCAGCTCGGCGCCATTTATGGCCGCCACTGATGACGAAGCGTGCATTACACACACAGTTGATACGTTACATGGGCTCTCAATTCCCGAATTATAGACAACCCGATCATATGTTGAGTTATTCTAACATGCCGGACACTTAAAGTGCATCTTGTTCAATATCAGATACAGATGTGACCCCTAGGTTTGCTTTTTGACCTCACCTAGGGCTCGAGGGCTGCCATGTATATAATACAAATAAATAAATACTTTGCAAATAAGCACATCGGGTGACTTACTTGAAAACCCGTAAGGAGACCTTTGAAGGCCTCCTTCAGTCCGTTGTCAACGGACTGGATGCTCTACAGTACCGCACCCATAAGAGTGCGGTGATCCTTGGGGATGGAGACGCTTGATAGAGCCTCCTCCATGACCAACCACTTATTGGTCGGTGGTGCCGGTGATGATCGGATTCCCCGATCACCTACCGGGGATTGGACCGCCTCCGAAGGCATAGTGCGCTCTGGAGATGTTCTCGGAGGGGACTAAGCACCTACTCGTTTGCCCTCCTTGGTATCCGAGCGGGGTGTTGCCCCCGGTCTTCGGTGGCCGAGGCGTTAGCCCTGTCCATGATAAGACCTCCCTCGCCACTGGTGTCCGCCTCCATAGGAGTGTGCTGGGACGACACCTCCATGACGTCCCTCGTGGCGCCGGGAGTGGTGGGATGCGAGGCATCCTCGCTCTCCGCCAGTTCGACAAGTGAGGTCTCCTAGTGTGATATCACCTCGGTGGGGATAACGCGTGGGGGGTTGCAAGGCCAATAACCTGCCTGTTAGCAAACTCTAAATCTTTTTGTAATGAATAGGAGGGTCTTCGGATCCTAACCTTTTTAGAGGCGGCTTGACCCATAGGATCCTTTGCGGTCTTTGGACGCCGTGTCTGAGTCTGAACAATCGTTAGACAGAATCACCCGCGTCTGATGCACCCTCTTCTCGGCAGGAGGAGGGACCTGCTCCGGAGCGTCCGAAGATGCCGCTCTCTTCCTTGCATGGGGGGAATTGCCTCCCCCCTCGCCCTCGACCTTGGCCTCCACCTCCTCCTCCTCCTATTCTTCCTCTTCCACCTCCTCAGCCTCCTCCTGATTCGAGGAAGCAGGGGTATCTTCAGATGCGGCGTCACGTTGGCCCTTCATACGGATGCCAGCCTGGCCTGATTTCTTCCTTTTCTCTTTCTTCGTGGGAGCCTCGTAAGGATTTATCACGAGCATTTCGGCTAACAGCCCGGTCCTCTTTTCTTCATGCTGAGGCACGAGACTGTTAATATTGACGGTGTCGGATTTCGGGCTCCGCAAAACCCTTCAGATTCGAACACAGGGGCGTGTGCGAAGATCCCTTGCAGCCTCGCCCGACCTAACTCGCTACTCGATGAACACAACAAGGAAATCACGCGAAGACGAGGAAGAAGACGAACACGACAGTTTACCCAGGTTCAGGCCGCTACGAAGCGTAATACCCTACTCCTGCTTTGGTGGATTGCCTCTCGCGGAGGTGAGGTGGATGAATAAGTACAATGTTTCCGGGCCTCCCGAGGGCTCTCGCTGGTGTTTGAGGTTCCTCGTGGTTTTGGTAGAGTTGGTGGATTTGCTCTGGGTTCGGGGTCGAATCCCGTTCGCCCTTCTCTATGGTGCAACCTATGCACTATATATGGCGGTGGCCTGGGTCATCTTCCCTTATCACCATGACGGGAAGGGATCCCACAACAGCCAATTTTGAAGGGGGACAAGGGTTCGTGCTCCCCTGCCCAAAGGCGGTCTTCGTGTGCAAAGTGACTGTCGATAGCGCAGGTACGGGCTCAACAATGACATCCGCTCGGCAGGATGGGTGGTTGTGGCCTTCTTTCACCAGAATGGAAACCTTTGGGGGTGCTTTGGGAACCCGCGTACGTCCTTGCTCCCTTTGCACAAAAGGGGAAAATGCGCTGCCTGGCGCACTGACGCCCGCCTATCCTTCCTTGCATCACCATTGACTCCTGAGGCTAGGCCTTGCATAGAGATCTCCGCCACTCCAGAGGGGGCCTGGGGAGACCTCATCCTTCATAGGTCTTGTCGCTGTTCTTCCTCGCGAGGGCTTTGTCTCGTGTGTAGGCCGTGCCTGATCTTGTTTGGTTGATGAAGTGGGCCACGCCTTGGGCCACAGGTAGGCAGGTCTGGGTATCCCCGTTCACAGAATGCCGATAGTAGCCCCCGGGCCCAAGGCACGCTCGTGACGTCCTCGGGAAGGAGCCCTGTGGGTGGCCAGGACCGCCGCGGGCCCCATATGCCTGCAGGCCAGGCCTGGCGCGTGTTGTGCGGCTGATGTCGGGTGCCCCTCGCCCTTTTTGCCTCCACTCAAATTGCCAAGAGCCTGACTTATAATGTTGGGCTATTATTGCTTTCTCTTCCTGCGCACCTGCTCTTGCTTTCCTGGTCTCCCACTATAGCAGGCACCTCCCAGATCCAGCAACGCTCCGCTCTCTTCCTTGCTGCTTTGGACCCGCTAACTCTGTGATGGCTCCCACCGGCAAGAAGAAGCCAGAGGCACAGAGCTCTGCCTCCGCTCCCGCCTCGCCGGTGCTCTTGGGGTCTACCATCGCCAAGGATGAGGACCACTTCCCCGTGCTCCCATGGATGGCGGATGGGTCCAACAAGATGGGGCGGACCCTGATGTGGGGTGGCTCCTCGATGAAGCGGCCCCCGTCCAGGGTGGTCTACGCCTTCTTCCTTCACAGCATCTTTGTCGAGTTTGTTTCGCCCTTCTCCGCATTTTTCACCACCATCCTTGACCACCAGAGGATCCAGGCCCTTCATCTCCAGCCCAACTCCATCTTGCTCTTGTCCGTCTTCGCCTTCTACTATGAAGCCTTCATGAGAGTGCGGCCTTCGGTAGCCCTCTTCCTTCATTTCTTTAGCCCTCTCCTGCATGACGGCGCCCTACGGTCGGCGTGTGTCTCCTTCGTCGCAGTTCAGAGTGGCAACATGCTCCTGAAGGCCAGTAAGAAGGTGGACAACTTCAGGCACCGCTGGGTCCTCATGGATCTCAAGGACACCAACCCACGGTTGGATCTGCCGAAGGGGTTGCCAGAGAAGACTTCCGCGTGGAGCTCCACGAAGCTTTCTGACCCCCTGGGGCAAGCCTGTCCTGGAACACTTCACCCGCGACATCAGCGCCAAGAAGCTGAGTGGTGGGATGATAGTGAAGGAGTTCTTGAAGCAGCGCCGGGTGCCTCTTCAGGCCCATTCTAGGCCCTTGTGAGACTATCAGGACAGTGGTGACAACCTCAGGCTTCGGTCCACATGCATAGCTCCCATGGAACTGAGCAGGGCTATGGCGACCCTGCTCGATGGAGATCTTGGCGACCTTCCCGAGGCTCACGATCCGCTGAACCACCGTGACAATGGGGCCGACCTCGTTGCCGTGATGCCTATCTTCAACGAGCTGGGGCTATTCCTAGCTGAGGGCCCTAGTCTGGTGATGGTGTCTTCAGGCGATACCTCGCGAGGGGAGGACTCGGAGAGGACCACCGACGATGGCCCGGCGGGGGTGTCCCCCCCATTGCAGGGTACCCTTCTGCATGAGATTGAAGATGACGACGATGTTGGTGAAGTTTCTACTGTAGGCTCCCCATGCGCCGCCAAGGCCTCCAGGGGGCTGGAGCCAGCCCCTCGCGCCATGCGGTCCATGTGTGTGTCGGCTCCCTGGAAGCGTGGAGCCGAGTCTCCGCGGGTGTGCCCCGCCTCTGCTGGCAGGACGACTAAGGCACCAGCATCGCCCACACCCGAATCGCAACCAGCAGGCAAGGTGGGCGAGGATGGGGCCACGGCGATTTCACCCGTGGCCGCCCCGGCTGTCGGTGACTCTGCTCCTCCGCATGGGGGCTCCCTCTCCATGGGGAGCTCGGGCGCCCCCATTGTTGCCGGGACGGAGAGGAAGAGGAAGTGGGTCGATGTCGAGGAGTAAGCGACCCGGCTTGGCTTGGCTCACATACCTATGGCTCGTGCGTTGATGACTTCCTCTTGCTTGGTGACCAGGGATGTTGCTCCGTTAAATATGAGGAAGAAGAAGGCGAGCGTTAAGCCAAAGGCGTCCCCCAGCGCGCCACCTGCCCTTGCCGACATGCCGCCGCCTGAAACTGAAGAAGAGATGGCTTGCGAGGCGACCCCTTAGGCCACCATTGCCGAGCCCCCTGAGCCCCCAATGCCTGTTGACGTGATCACTCCTGCCATTGGGGGCGTGATGGCGTCGGCATCTGGAGGACAAGCCCCCGAGGGCCTGCCATTCGCCGATTCGTCTGCGTCTGCGGTCGCCGAGCGGCCTCTGGAGACCCTTGTCCTTCATGGTGCCGCCTCCCCGAGGGCGCCCCCCGTGTCCGTGCTGGGGGCTCCTCAGGGGGAGGCCTTGATGCCTCCGGTGCATGTCCACGACGTCCTGGACGAGGCCTTCGCTGCTCTGGGCAGGTTCGTGACGCCTTCGTGAGTGCTCGTGGTCGGCTCGTGGGTGGACGCCTAGAGCTCCTCTCAGGGTGGCTCCGGGCCGCCGCCGCCGCTGTGGTAGTGTGGGGTGAGGCTGAAGCTACCGCGGCAAAGTGCGAGGAGGAAGCCACGGCCACACGCGCCACATGCGAAGAGGTGCAGGCCCGTCTGAAGGCCTTCCATGAGGAGCAGGCCAAGCATGCGAGGTAGCGTCGTCAGCAGATAGAGGACCTTGAGGCCCGCGAGGCCAAGCTTGCCGCTCAAGAAGCCGAGCTGTCCCAGGTGGCGACCTGCCAGGAGGCAGAGCGGGCATGCCTGGACGCGCAGGAGAAGGAGATTGTTTCGAGGTAGACCCTTCTTGACACCAAGGGGAAAACAATCTCCGCGGACGAGGAAAAGAATGCCGCAGAGCTGAGCATCTTCTGTGCCATTGAGCTCAAGCTTCACAGGGTGCTCCACACCCTCTGCCAAGATGGATTCGCGGAGCCTCTGGTCACTCCGGAGGACTGCTTCGCGGTGCTTGCTTCGAAGCTCATCAAGGCGCCGGAGGGCGCTGTCGTCAAGGTGGATAAGGTCTTGGACCGTGATTGTGTGACCTGTTTTCCGAGGCCACGATGTGTGTCTTCATCCATCTTCATCTTCGTGAGCCGGGGTTTGAATTCATCTTCGTGATCCCCACGGCCGCTCCTGAGGTCCACGTGGGTGCCGTGGCAGCAGTGAAGGGAACCGCGACAGTGGTGAAGGACGCCATGGAGATGCTGGTGAAGAGGTTCACCCGCGTCATGGTTCCTTCACCTCCGGATGCTGCTGAGGCTGGCGGTAGGGAAGACGTCGCCAGCGATGTCGACAACAAGTCCCCTAAGGGTGGGATGAACGATGGTGAAAGTTCCTCCTGATTCCTTCCTCCTGTTCCTTTCTCGAAATGCACACCGTGCCTCGTGGAGGCGTTAAACTTATCTGTGTTTGCAAAAACTTCTAATGCTTGTAATAACTATTAGACTGAATGATTTCTTTCTTTGCCTTGTTTCCTTCTTGCTTGCTGTGATGCTCTGCGTCGGCAGGGCCTGGCCCGTGCATACCTCAGCCGCCGTTGGGCTGACCAGAAACCAAGGATGGTCCAAGGGGAGAGGGGCTATGGGTCCAGTTAGGCTCCTGAGCCACGATACTCAGAAGTCCACCTTGACGTACGAGCAACCCTCATGAAGGGAACATGGTAAGGATTGGGATAATTTGAAACTTCTGAACACCTTTAGCGCTTTGTGTCAGCAGGGCCCGGCCCGCACATACCTCCACCGCCATTGGGCCGACCAGAAACCAAGGATGTTCCAAGGGGCAAGGGGCTACAGGTCCAGTTAGGCTCCTGAGTCACGATGCCCAGTAGTCCCCCTTGATGTACGAGTGACTCCCATACCTTTCTTTGCCAGCTTCTCCAGAGATGGGCGTGTGAAGACCAGGTTTGGCATACCTGGGAAGGCGGCGTGTACCAGGCCTGGCCGGGTAGTAGCCCCGTGCAGCCCCCTCACGCGTGCATCCGCGGGGAACACAGCGAGAAAGGGGCTGCCAGGGACCTTCTTGAGGTTTGATGTAGCCGTTGGGGCGCCCTCAGTTGTTTATCGCCCCGCACCGGGCATGGGGCTTCCACCTTGTGTGCGCATAGTCATTGGTGGACCGTGTTGACCGCCAGCACGGAGCTGTGGCTTCGACCTTGCATGGGCATAGTCATTGGTGGACCGTGTTGACTTCTCCACCAGTGCTGGGCTATGGCTGCCACATTGCGTGGGAAGGGACCCCTCCGCATCCTCGGGGGGGGGGGGGGGGGCGTGTACAACTCATAGAGTTCGTACTCGTGGCCGACATGGTAGAACTGGGAGGTGTATCTGGGAGGTCGCGAGGACGCTTTGGCCTCGCAAGTGTCCCTACCTCTAAGGTGGTTTGCATTTGAATCTTATTGTAGGTGGGGCCATTTGGAACCCCTCTTGCTTCTTCTTCTTGAGTGAGGTAGTTTGGAATCCCTCTTGGCACTCTACGTCCTCAGGTCCCGGTCCCACACATTTCCCCACAACCGTTAGGTACGACCGGAAACCAAGGACACACTTTATGGGGCAAGGCCCCGACGCTCCTGATGCCGACCGGAAACCAGGATGACATCAGGAGGCCGACTGGCAGTATGACCAGTAAGGCTCGTGAGGAGCCCCCTTTGACGCTGAAGTGGCTCTATGTCGACAGGTCCTGGTCCCGCGCATTTCCCCACCGCCGCTAGGTATGACCAGAAACCAAGGACACACTTCACGGGGAGAGGCCCCGATGCTCTTGATGCCGACCAGAAACCAGGACAACTCCAGGAGGCCGAGTGGCATTGTGACCGGTGAGGCTCCTGAGGCCCAAGAGGGGGGTTGACCGCCCAACGATGCAAGTAAGGTACAATGTCAGGACATTGGATAGATGCATGAGAAACTTGTTGAAATATGCATAAACGAAGCAACAACGGGGGAGTGACCTGATCCCCCGAAGATCATGTGGCCTAGTGGGCGCCCTTTAACAGAGTGAACCAAAAAATTACTTGGCAACAGCCAACAAAAAGACACCTGGCGGCCATACCGCTGAAGAGCCGAGGCCACTGTCTTTGCCAGGTCCGTGCTTCCACTAACGCAACCTTCACGGGTCCGTCGTCTCCTAAGGCTCGGAACCTTCGCTTGGTCCGAGCGTCTCCTCCAGCTCCTTACTGTGCCCCGCCAGTCAAGGCACAACCATCGCCCGACGAAGGCGCTGGAAGGTGCCGCCTGCATTCTCCAGCCCGAAGGGCATGCGGACATGGGTGTTTGGGTAGACCCATCCATGATCGGCATGCACTGGCCAGAAGGGGCCTTGGGTCGCGGCCCTGTTGAGCGCGAGTGCGTTGACGTAGACGCGCGGCTGATCGACCATGCCAATGACGGCGACTGCGATTGGCGATGTAGGGAAGTCCCTGCCTCGCATGGCCTGGGACTCTCTAAGCCCTTTGATCGCTTTGAGGATGGACTCTTGCGAACTGGGACCCATGCACCATGATCCCAGCTCGAGCTGGCGCGCGTCAGAGCATGCCTTTATGTTATGCTCGAGAACCACTCCTGCCTCGCTGACCAGGCCAGAAACTTCCCCCGTGGGAGCCCCCGAGCCCGACCCAAGAGGGGCGCCGAGCATGCTTTCCTATGTGATGGGAGGCAGGACCCCATCACTTAGCGTAGAGCCTGAGGCTCCAGGATGCCCTACGGGGAGGAGCTGCTTCTTCTTCTTGCGTGTATCCTCACGAGGTAGTGTGTCTTCCTCGTCGTCCGAGCGCTCAGCCGCCGCAGCGCGGTAAGCACGCTCGAGGGTACAGACGGCATCCTTCTTATCACAAGTAACAGTGATGCCGTCGCCACTCCCTGGCATCTTGAGGACGTTGTAGCCGTGGTGGGTTACCACCATGAACTTGGTGAGAGCCGGGTACCCAAGGATCGCATTGTACGGGAGGTGGATGTGCATGACGTCGAAGACGATGACCTCGGTGTGGTAGTTCGTGCGCCCTCCGAAGGTGACAGGCAGACGCACCTGTCGATGGGTACGGTGGACCCGTCTGTAACCCCCGAGAAGGGCTTGGTTGGCATGAGCTACAAGTACGGCACCTAGAGTGTCTCGAAGGTGTCGATGGAGAGGACGTTGAGCCCCGCCCCACTATCAATGAGGGTCTTGGTGATGAGGACATTGTTGATGATTGGGGTACACAGCATGGGGAGCTTGCCGACCATAAATGAACACCCGAGCTGATCGCTTGAGTCGAAGGTGATGGCGGTCTGGGGCTACTTGAGGGGGCGCGTTGCTTTAGGCTTCCATAGAGCTGCTTTCACCTCCCGTGCGAATTGCTTGAAGGCACGGTTCAATGCTGGGGCCTAGGTGCCGCCCAAGATATAGGCCACCGCCTTGATTTCCTAGAAGCCCCTGGCCCCGTCGTCCTGCCTGTCTTCATCTTTCCTTCTGGGTGGCGGAGGCAGGGGGCAGTCCAGTCTCACGCGGGCGAGCCTTGTGAGGTTGACCGTGTCGTGACCCCTCCGGAGGGTCGTCGTGCGAGCGGTCCTCATGAGGCGGGTCGCACTAGCGGTCGTCCCAAGGCTGATCGTGCCAACGGTCGTCCTGAGGCTGATCGCGCCACCCCTGACGCGGCTCCTGATTGTCCTAGCGACCTCCACTGTGGACACCATAGTGCCCAAAGCCTCGGTCGCCTCGGCTAGGGCGCCTGCTGAAGTGCTCGACATGAATCAGTCAGAGCTCCTGGCAGTCGGCGGTGTCGTGGTTGTTGGTGCCGTGGAAGATGCAGGTCGGCCTTCCTCCCGAGGGATGCTCTTCTCCTCGACTGCGCTTTGCCTCAGGCTCGGCTGCCAGCACCGCCAGGGCCTTGCACTTTGCTTCTTTGGCATTGGCCTTCTTCTCTTCTGGTTCCGCCGACGGAGGCTCACGAAGCGACAGGTGGCCCTCCTCGGCCTTGGCGCACTTGTTCGCCAGGTTGAACATCTCCAAGGCAGAGCATAGTTCGTCGTTCATGGCGAGCTCTTCCTTCATCTTGAGGTCGATGACTCCGTCGGTGAAGGCCGAAATGATGGCTTCATCCGACGCCCTGGGGATCTTGAGGCGTGTGGTCGTGAAACCCTGTATGAACTTGTGCAGGGTCTCCCCATCCTACTGCTTGATACGCCGCAGGTCATTCATGGTGGGCGCGCGATCATGGGTGCCTTGGAAGTTCGCGATGAAGCGTTTGCGTAGACCATCCGAGGAAGTGATGCATGCCTCTGGGAGGTTGAAGAGACAGGAGAGTGCGTCGACCTTGAGCGCCATGGGGAACCAACACGCCATGACCTTGTCATCTCCTCCTGCCGCCCGGATACTCAGCAAGTAGAGCTATAGGAACTCGGTTGGGTCTATGGTGCCATCGTAATGGAGGGGCAGGTCAGGCTTGAACTTGCAAGGCCATGCAGTCGGGTAGAGCTCTCGGGCGATGGCGAGGCACCCCACCGGCTCAACGGGCGCCGCGTGCACAAGGGCGACTTGGTCTTGATGCTCCTGTGAGGCTGTCTCGAGCGGAATCTGACCGTGGTGTTGGGTCAGCAGCGCAGGGAACTCACGCGCGTCAGCGCGTGGCCGGGGAACCACTTGACATCTTACTTCTTCCCCCGGCCTCACCCTTGTTTCGCGAGGCCAGTCACGAGGGCGTGCTACTTGCTTGGGCTCGGTGTCAGTGTCGCGTTGCAGGGGCGAAGCCAGCGCATCTTGTACCATGATGTTTGCCAGGGACAGTTGGGGTCGAAGCGAGTTGGAGAGCGCTGAAGCATCGCCGGCAGCGTTGATGAGCTCCGCGATGCGCCGAAGCCAGACGTTGAAGTGGTCGGGGTGGGGCGGTAGTGAAGTAGATCGTTAGCCATGGCGAGCGTGCCTTGGCCGCGCACCGGGCCTGGCCGAACATGAGAGAATGAGCCGGAGGCCGGAATGCTCGATTGAGTGGTGGTGGCTGGGAAGAGTCTTGTTGCTCTTGGACGTTAGGGCCTGTGGCGGCATTCGCCATAGGCAGCGCGGCCCACTAGCGCCGTCTGGGCGACGTGGGTGGCGCGATGCTCGGCACGGGCTCGACGAGCATTAGACATCAGAGCGGCGATGCGGGAGAAGATATTTTCTTGAGGGAGACTTCGACATGCCCCCTACCTGGCTCGCCAAATGTTGGATTTCGGGCTCCGCAAAACCCTTGAGATTCGAACACAGGGGCGTGTGCGAAGATCCCTTGCAGCCTCGCCTGACCTAACTCGGTACTCGATGAACACGACAAGGAACTCACATGAAGACGAGGAAGAAGATGAACACGACAGTTTACCCAGGTTCGGGCCGTTGCGAAGCGTAATACCCTACTCCTGCTTTGGTGGATTGCCTATCGCGGAGGTGAGGTGGATGAACAAGTACAGTGTTTTCGGGCCTCCTAAGGGCTCTCGGTGGAGTTCGAGGTTCCTCGCGGTTTTGGTAGAGTTGGTGGATTTGCTTTGGGTTCGGGGTCGGATCCTGTTCGCCCTTCTCTACAATGCAACCTATGCACTATATATAGTGGTGTCCTGGGTCCTCTTCCCTTATCACCATGGCGAGAAGGGATCCCACAACTGCCAATTTTGAAGGGGGACAAGGGTTCGTGCTCGCCTTGCCCAAAGGCGGTCTTCATCTTCAAAGTGACTGTCGACAGCGCAGGGACGGGCTCAGCGATGACATCCGCTCGGCAGGACGGGTGGTTGTGGCCATCTTTCATCGGAATGGAAACCTTAGGGGGGGAGGTGCTTTGGGAACCCACATACGTACTTGCTCCCTTTGCACTAAAGGGGAAACTGCGCCCGCCCGCCCGTCCTTCCTTGCATCACCCTTGACTCCCGAGGACAGGCCTTGCATAGATATCTCCGCCGCTCCGGAGGGGGCCTGGAGAGACCTCATCCTTCGTGGGTCCTGTCGTTGTTCTTCCTCACGAGGCTAGGGCCCTCGCGAGGGCTTTCTCTCATGTGGAGGTCATGCCTGATCTTGTTTGGTTGATGAAGTGGGCCACGCCTTGGGCCGCAGGCAGGCAGGTCTGGCTACTCCCGTTCCCAGAACACCAACAAATGGCTTTCTTCAACCATCTCTGCAATGACAGATCGGATAAGGGGTTATGAGAATCTTCCTATGTAATAAAGCCGACCAAGCTAGGGTGTATCGTACCTCGGAATCGGGCTTGGCGGCGTGCAGACCCTTGTCCTCCTCCTTCTGTGATTTGAAGAATGCCTTCCACAACTTCTCCCGCATAGTGCGGAAGAGATTCCGGACTGTGGGCTCGGCATCGATTTCACGAGCCCATAGGGGGGTGTCCCGGCACTGGCAAGGGAGGATGCGTCTTCGGAGCATCACCTGGACCACATCGGTCAACTTGGTTCCCTCCTCGACCATGGAGCGGATGCGCTTCTACAGGTCACTCACGTCCTTGCCAGGTCCCCAAACAAGGCCCTTTTCGAGCCATAAAGCCAGTCTGGTGGGGGGACCAGATGTGAATGCGGCAGCGGGATACTGACCCTCTTCTTGTGCTTCGGTGACTTAGAACCACTCTTTCTGCCACCCCTTGATGGTGTTGATAAGGGTGCCCGACGGCCATCCAATGCGAGTGAGCTTCGAGACAAATTTGTCGGTGGTACCGATATGATATTATGCAGCTCATCTGTTGAATCGGTATAACCGAGTCCATTGTATCGGAGGCTCCGAGGCTAAAACAGAAACTTGGCAAAGTTTGAGAAACTTGCAAATATGTGAAAATTTGTAACAAAGAGTCAAAACGAACTTGTAAATGAAATGCAAATAATTTGTACAAAGAGATATCAACTAGAGAAGATTTGAATGGTTCCAAGAAATTTTGCAAATTATAGAATGAGCCAAAGCAGATTCTTAGCTAGATGATGGGCGGTGACTAGGTCACCTATATTAGAGTATATTGACGTCGGAGCCAAGCCAGAATACTTGATCATAGGTGAACTTGATGAGGATGCTTGAAGTTGATGACGGTCATCCTGAGTTGGGAGCAATCTTTGTTGCTTTTCGTTCACTTCTCACTTACATAGGTTAGTCACGCAAGGAAAAACAAGATATATCCAAATGACATGATGACAATTTTGAGTTGATACAAATTGAGAAATATATGTCAAGGATATGTTTTGTTGTCTTCTTCCTTTCTTCATCAAAGCGAGGCCGTGGATACTTGGGCATGACAAGATTGCTTAAGATCTGAGTTGTTAGCAATCTTGTGGAGTGTTGTTCTTCAAAGTACCTACAAAAGGGTTAGATGCAAGACAAGGGAGCATAGAATTCCAAGAAATGATATTCAAGGTAATATTAGCATGGAATAAACAATGAAGCTCATCCCCTTGCATGCATCCGAGTGAGCTTATCTCAAGTTTGAATCATCAATGATGTTCAACTTACTCCTCAAATGATGAAACACTTTTTCATCAAGTGGCTTAGTAAATATGTCAGCCAATTGCTTGTTGTTGGTGCACTAGAGTTTTGGGTTCTCCAGTGCCCCTTACTCATGCGCAGGCAGTAGTAGCCACTCCGGTGGCAAGGCCCGACAGGGAGCTGCTAGATGCGGATGCAGGAAAATCAAGAGAACATCCAAACAAACAATCAAGATCAAGACCAAAGGCTAGACCTGCAGCAAGACCGTGCCGGGATGGCCTTCAAACCCCTGACAAGGCAGAGCCCCGCCAAGATCCCGCCAGCACAGAGGATAGGTGTCGCCTAACTTGGGCACGTGTCGAGGCGCCAACGATGGAGGAGGCTAAGCGGTGCCTATGGACGGGGTCCTGTCTTGTCCCGTAGACAGTCATAGGCACCTGACGGAGCATTAAATGCGCCTGTCTTACACCGTCAGTGTTAGGTACGATAGCGCTGTAGAACTGTACACCTCGTGTACGTACTGTACGCTACTGTTGTGATCCCCTTTGTCATATAAAAGGAGGCGTAGGGCGTTACAATAAGGATCTTTGGACCAATCTTCTAGCTCGCATGCGTAGCAGCCGTGTTCAGTCGCCCGCACAACGCTCCTGTGGCTAGAACCCAAGAACACCCATAATACACAAAGAAGGAGTAGGGTTTTACGCATCTCAGCTGCCCGAACCTATGTAAAAAAACCATGCTGCTGGTTCGACCTACTCTTCGCGAATATCCGTCTCCCTGCCGAACCGAAAGGGGTCCTCCCGATCTCATAGGTGTTTGTCCCCCAAGACATCTCTGGCGCGCTAGGTAGGGGGATTGATTGCATAAACCTGATCCAATGATCAGTGCGTCAGTTCCTTCATCATGTCCATCACCATGGCTCCCAAGAAGTAGGGTTTCACGGTTGTGGAACCCTCCATGTCCGCTGCACCCGTTGTCGCCCCAGCGGGTGACAGAGTGGGCGTGGGTGGAGGAAGTAGAGACCCTGTGCCCATGCGGCACTCTGGTGATCAAGGATGAGGAAGCATCGACATCCACTGCAGAGACGCTCACGGCGGCGGCGGTAAACCCCGCGCCAATGGATCTTAGGATGGAGCTATATCGCCTACGGGCAGTACGGTGAAGTCCAAAGACGGAAGGGCACCCTCCAAGACACCCACGCCGGCATGTACACCACGACCTTCTCGAGACATGCACGAAGAGTAGCGCCGTGGCATGGTTCCCAACGTCCCCACAGAAAAGCTCCTGCACATCGCTCCCAAGATGCGCGGGACCAGCATGCGTGCCAACATGCTAGTGGGAGTGGCGTGAAATGCGGGACCGTGACAGATCTCCTTCTAACACGGTTAGGAGTCAGAGCACCTCGCGTTCTTCACGCTGTTCGCTGCCGACCACATCGGAAGAAGCAATGGCAAGGCACAACTGCTCCTGAACTTCCCTCCTGCTGCGGAGAAGCTCGATGAATGCAGAGCCACCATTCAGAACCTCCCCAGCCTTGCCGATAAGTTTCGGTCCATCGAGCCAGCTCGCGCCAGTGGCGAGAAGGCCGGGGGTGGTGCAAGCACAGTGCACTCTCCCCCACAGCAACAACGTCGGTCGCCGACTCGTCAGACCGACGCTCGTGATGGTTACTCGACGGCGTCATCAAATCCATCGAGTCGCCTCGATCAACGTCAAGTTCTTCAGGAGCAAAGCAAAGGAGACGCTCGGACTACTATTGAGCAGCGGCGTGAAGCGTGCCATCAATCCAATAAGCGCACTGGACCCACTGTAGACAAATCCGCGCCAGGGTATCCTG
This sequence comes from Hordeum marinum, assembly GCA_022496015.1. Classification (NCBI taxonomy): domain Eukaryota; kingdom Viridiplantae; phylum Streptophyta; class Magnoliopsida; order Poales; family Poaceae; genus Hordeum; species Hordeum marinum. The sequence goes on along the minus strand of CM039674.1, from coordinate 272,815,540 downwards.
TCAGCCTACCTTATGAGGTGGGTTGTCCAGCGTTTACCCGTGAGCTGCGGTGAGTCCAGTGGCCCAACTCCCGAAAGTTCAAGCCAGAGTTCCCGAAGAAATATGACGACAAGACTCACCCGCCGGAGTTCTTGAGCATCTACACCATTGCAGTGCAGGATGTCGGGTCTTGCGGCGACAAGCTACTCGCCAACCACTTCCCGTTGGTACTCAAGCCCAACATCAGGTCGTGGTTGATTCACCTACCGGAGAATTCCATCACCTCTTGGGTAGACCTGTGCCATGAGTTTGTTGGCGCCTTAACCGAAGGCCACCAAGCTACTGGTCAAGAAAGTGACTTGCACATCATTCCCCAAAAAGAAGGTGAGACCTTGCGCTAGTACATTCAAAGGTTCAGTTGTGTGCATCACAACATCCCGGACGTTCATCTTGCCGCTGTTATTAGCGCGTTCCTCCAGGATGTGCGCAACCGTAGGATGTGCGAAGAGCTGGCGATGAACAAGGTCAGGGATGTTGCCGAGCTCTATGCTCTGGCTGATAGATGTGCCCGAGCCGACGAAGGGAGGTGAATCCCCGGCGAAGAAGTTGGTGTTGGAGTCAACTCTGATGACGAAGATGACACTGCCCCGGCAAAGAAAAACCGGCAGCGGAACAAGAAGCGCAAGAGTAAGACCGTGCTTGCTGTCAAGGGATCCGGCAACGTCGATGCCGCCAAGAAAACTAAGGATGATAGTCCCGGCAAGGAGGTTTCCGGGTGCACCTTGTGTCAGGCCTTGGCGGCCGCTAACAAGACGGAAGGCTCCGACAAGCAGTATTGCAAGATCCATTGCACCAAGGGCCACGTCCTCCAAAACTCCCGACAGGTCGAGCAACTCGTCGAAAAGCAGAAGGCCAGGTATGGGAGGCGGGATAAGGATAAAACATAAAATGGTGCAGAAGGGTCCGGCAATAAACGCAGCGACCGAGGAGGTCACCGCGGCAAGGCCGAGCAACAGAAGGAGAGGCCCGCTCGAGGCCGCGACAAAGAAGGAGGGGATGGCGATTGCAACGAAGAGGGCGACGAGTCTAGCGAGCATGAGTTCCAGAAGGCTACAGAGATGATGTGCATTGACGGAGGTGCCTCATCACATTCCTCTCACCGCCAACTCAAATAGTGGGCGCCGAGGTTAATGCAGCAGAGCCATCTGTCGGTGCCCAGAAACCCCTGAAGTGGTCCAACACTCCTATCATTTTTGATGCCGAGGATCAGCCTGATCGCACAACCGCGGTCGGGTGTCTGCCATTGTTGGTTTCATCGATGATTCGCAACCTCAAGGTGATGAAAAATGCTAGTCGGCAATGGGGCCAGCCTGAACCTAATCTCGCCAGCTGCCATCCAGAGGCTACAAATTCCTGATGAAGATCTCGAGCCGACAAGCACATTCCAAGGGATCAATTCAGGGAGGACTCGGCCGAAGGGCAAAATCACACTGCTGGTAACATTTCTTAGTGACATAAATTTCAGAACGGAGAAGATCGTCTTTCACGTCTCCAAGATCTCATTGCCATACAACGGTATCCTTGGCCGCCCAGCGCTGGCCAAGTTCATGGAGGCCACCCACTTCGCTTACAATGTGCTGAAGATGCCCGGGCCAATGAGCGTCATCATGATCAAATTTGACAAGAAAGGTGCACTCATCTACGCCAACCAACTCTACATCCAAGGCACTTGCTCCTGCAGCTGAAGCTCCCAGGGGGAAGAAGACCGGCAAGGCCTCTGGCACACATTCTGGCAAGCGCACCTCCTCAGAGTGCTACGCTTCCGATGACAATGAGCCAGAGAGCTCCACCAACAAGAACAAGAAGTCCAAGGTAGCTCCACCTGAGACCAAAAAGGTGCCCGTCAAGGAGGATGGCATGGGGGGGAACTTTCACCATAAGTTCCACCCTCAATAACAAATAGGAAAGCGCGCTCGTCGCCTTCCTACGGGCGAATGTCGATGTGTTTGTATGGCAAATGTCTGACGTCCCCGGTGTCCGCAGGGAGGTAATTGAGCACCATCTTGTCGTCTGTCCTGATACGCGGCCTGTCAAACAGAATGTGAGGAAGCAAGCCTTGGAGAGACAAGAATTCATTGCTGAGGAAATTAGATAACTGGAAGCAGCAGGTCTGGTCAGAGCGGTGCTCCACCCTACATGGTTGGCCAATCCTGTCGTAGTGCGCAAGGCAAATGGGAAATGGAGGCTGTGTATTGACAATACAGATCTCAATAAGGCCTGTCCAAAAGATCCCTTTCCCTTGCCATGCATCGACCAAATTGTGGACTCCACTGCCGGTTGTGACTTGCTGTCATTCCTCGATGCATACTCAGGGTACCATCAGATCTTCTTGTCAAAGGAAGACAAAGATAAGACCACATTTATAACCCCATGTGGTACGTACTGCTTTGTGCGAATGCCTTTCGGGTTGAAAAGTGCTGGTTCAACATTTGCAAGAGCAGTCCAGATTGGTTTTGAACCCCAGCTGAATAGGAATATGGAAGCTTATATGGCTGACATAGTGGTTAAAACCAAGGACAAGGCAATACTCATACAAGACCTAGAAGATACGTTGGCAAATATGCGCAAGATCAACTTGAAGCTCAATCCCGAGAAGTGTGTGTTTGGCGTTCCGTCCGGCAAGCTTCTCGGATTCTTTGTGTCTCAACGTGGGATTGAAGGAAACCCAGACAATATCAAGGCGATTGAGCAGATTGAAGCACTGAAGCGCGTCAAGGATGTACGTCGTCTTGCCGGTTGTGTCGCAGCTCTAAGTAGGTTCATCTCAAAATCTGCTGAGCATGCCCTGCCGTTCTTCAAAATCTTGAAGAAGGCAGGTCGAATGAAATGGACTCGGGAAGCGTAGGCACCGCTGCAGGATTTGTAGAAGTACCTCTCCTCTCTGCCAACACTAGTCGCTCCTAGGCCACAAGAACTGTTGATGCTATACCTAGCGGCGATGAATCAAGTGGTTAGCGCTATGCTTGTGGCACAGAGGGAAGCTGATGAAGAAGCGACGGCAGGGGCGAGACCGCCAAGCGACGAGCTAGGAACTCCCCCGGCAGGACCTGATGCCGGCAAGGCAGGGTCAGTGCAGACAAACAAAGCAACGTAGAAGAAGAAGATGGTGCAGCGCCCAGTTTATTTTGTCAGTTCCCTCCTGCAGGGAGCTAGGTCAAGATACTCTGGTGTGCAAAAATTGCTTTTCGGTCTCCTTATGGCCTCGAGGAAGCTGCGTCACTACTTCCAAGCACATGAGATCACCGTCGTCACTCGCTTTCCGCTGCAACGGATTCCACGGAATCCAGATGCCACCAGCAGGACTGTGGAGTGGGCTTTGGAGTTGTTGAGCTTTGGTCTCAAGTTTGAAAGTACTTCAACTATCCAAAGTAGAGCCCTGGCAGAGTTCATTGTAGAATGGACTCCAACGCCAGACGAAGTGGTCCAAGAAACATCTCTTCCCAGCAAGGAAACTGAGCAAGAATGGGTCATGTATTTTGATGGGGCTTTCTCCCTTCAAGGGGCCGGTGCAGGTGTGCTGCTTGTCACACCCGCCGAAGAGCACCTCAAGTACGTAATTCAGATGCACTTTCCCTAGGAAAGATCAACAAACAATATAGTGGAGTATGAAGGACTGCTTGCCGGTCTCAAGATCGCCACAGACCTTGGAATCAAAAAGCTAATCGTCAGAGGTGATTCACAACTTATCGTCAAGAAAGTCAACAAGGATTATCACAGCCCGTTGATGGAAGCTTACGTGGATGAAGTGAGAAAGCTGGAGGAGCGCTTCGGCGACCTGCAAACAGAGCACGTCCCTCGTGTGGAGAACAACATTGCCAACGAGCTGTCGAAGCACGCTGCCCTCAACTTACCTGTGGGACCGGGAACTTTTGTGCTCAAGCTAACTCAGCCATTCATAGCATCGTCAACAAGGCAAGATAAAAGAAAGTTGAATTCTGGCCAATACTTCCTCGCAGAGCTCCCAGAAGCCGCCGATGAGGAAGTTGCCAGAACGATGCCAAGCTTGCCAGCGAGCAGCAGGCTCTGGCAAGACCTTAGGTCTTCACCTAAGACAAATGCTTCCGCGGCAGAATACATGCCTTTAGTCCTTGCCGTCGAGCCCCAGGCTCTGCCCTGGGTACAACACATTGTTCATTTCCTCCAAACAAGAGAACTCCCTAAGGAACAAGAGGAAGCGGAGAAAGTAGCCCGTCAGTCCAGTATGTACTAGTTTGTGGATGACGTCCTATACAAAAAGAGACCAAAAGGTGTGAAAGTGAAGTGCGTTCCTCGGGAGGATGGACTGGAGCTGTTGGCAGAGATACATGGAGACATATGTGGCTCCCACATAGGGTCAAGAGCACTGATCGGCAATGCATTCTGGCAAGGTTTCTTTTGGCCCACCGCCCTCCAGGATGCAACTGTGGAAGTAACCATGTGTGAAGCATGCCAGTTTCATTCAAAGAAGCTACATCAACAAGCTCAAGCTCTTCAAACAATCCCTCTCTCCTGGCCATTTTCGGTCTAGGGGCTCGACATCTTGGGACCCTTTCCCTGTGCTAATGGGGGCTTTGAGTACTTGTATGTTGCAATCGACAAGTTCACGAAGTGGCCGGAAGTGGAGGCAGTGAGAAAGGTGACAACATAGTCAGCTGTCAAGTTCTTCAAGGGACTGGTCTACCGCTTTGGTGTTCCCAATAGGATCATCACTCACAACGGCACGCAGTTCACAAGCCGCACCTTCATGCAGTATGTCCAGGACCTTGGCAACAAAATCTGTTTTGCTTCTGTCGCTCACCAAAGGAGAAACATCCAAGCAGAAAGGGCGAATGCTGAAGTATTGCGAGGACTTAAAACAAGAACTTTCGACAAGCTGCACAAGTGCGGAAGGCGCTAGATTGATGAACTACCGATTGTTCTTTGGTCGATCAGAACGACACCAAATCGAGCCACCGACCAGACACCCTTATCCCTGGTGTACGGGGCAGAAGCAGTTCTCCCCATGGAACTCATATATGGGTCGCCTCGAGTGCTCGCTTATGATGAGCTTGAGCAAGAGCAGTTGCGACAAGATGACACGACACTCCTTAAGGAAGATTGTCTTCGGGCTGCTGTGAGAGCTGCACGCCACCAGTAAGCTTTGCGCCGCTATCATAGTGTCACACGCTTTGTTTGTATCACCTTATAATGTTTGGATTTGTAAATTTTGGAACCAATTAATTTTTTTATTAGTGCTTGTGCTTGTTTGAATTGTTCCTTGTTGCTTGTTGATTGTGGTTGTGGCACTCCTAGATTCTATTCCACTTCATATTCGTCTTCCTTGACCCAAACCTCTTGCCCAATGATCATGCCATGTGAATAGTACCCAAAACTATTTTTATCAAAAAAATTTTAACCAAAAATGATTTATTCAAATTAGGTTTTCAAAACCCCCTGAAATGAGGTTTGCACTTCAAGTCCTCAAATTGGGTGGATTATTCTTCCCCAAAAGCTTTACTTCAACCCTACTATATATAAGACTTCCCAAAACCACCAAATATTAATTTTAAAGGTTATTCTTATATTTTATTTAAAGGCTTTTTCTTGAGAGCAGAAATGGTCTTTCCTGCGGAAAAATTATTTAAATGCGTTGAAAATATTTGAATTTTTTTAGGGAAACTCAGTGGACATATATTTTCCATATATATGAGTTTCAACACAAGGGCATGTTCAAATCATGGGCAAAACCCCTCAAAACCCTTTCTGTTCAAATCAAACTTTTGCAATATTTCTATAAGAAATATTCTCAATAAATAACAGGAAAATTCCAGCAAGTCAACACAATCATAGGTGATGATCTTGCATAGTTTCATCTCAATCCAAGTTGATTTGATTCATCAAACCATTCCAAAACCGTCCTTGTCCAGATTCAAATTTGAGCAACTTTACACTGTGAAGTTTCTCTCCTTGACCTCAAAATTTGTGGGCATGCTCTAATAACCAAATAGTGATGCTACACTAAGTGGTGCATCAAGGGTAAAAACCTAGCATCACTAGATCTACAGAAACCTGATTCTATTAGTTTCTAGGGTTTACCAAGTTTCCATTGTCAACTCTTCCCCCTTGAGCTCAAACTTGGTGATCCATCTCATTTTTAGCTAAAATTTGACCCTTGTAAATATCTCAGTAAGTTGGTAGATTCTTCTTGCCCAAAACCCTATCAAACACCTTCTGGTAAAATAGTAAAGACACTATTTCCACCCCTTCCTCTTTTACCCTTGCCCCCAAACTTTTACCACAGCCTCTGGTAGATGCCTTGTACCTCCAGTAGATTCCTCAGGGGCATAGATCAATGATTTGGGGGGTAAAACCTTTTTTTCTACCCCTAGACAGCCCCATTTCTCTCCCTCTCACATTTTCTTCCACCCTAAAGCACCTCCAGATGCCTCCCTAGTCTCCTATGCTTTGTTTAAGCCCCCTGGATCCCATGGACACAAATGGACGCCCCAAAGTGCCAAATGCATGGCCTAGCATGCAGAGCTCGCGCTCTGGAGTGCGCTACAGTGCACACTCGCATTGTAGCCGCTGCCCAACGAGCTCTCCCGACAGCCTCGGGCCTCCCCATCTTGCCGCCCCTGTCCCCCTCGACGTCCGCAATACTCCGCGTGGTCGGACCCCTTCTCCCTCTCTCTCCGGTGACTCCCGCACGCGTGCCCAACCCCACGCAGCTTGGCCAACCAGGGAGCTCGCATGCGTGCCCTCCACCACTCTCTCTCTCTTCCCCTGGACGAAGACCGCGTCCATAGACCCCCAGACACGGCCCGGCTCGCCCCCGTGGCCCGTGGCAACGCCCTGGTCCTCACCGGCACTCCACGTCCATAGTGGACCGGTGGCCCCCTATTTAAGCCCTCCCCAAGCTCCCGCTCCTCTCTCCTCCCTCTCTCTCCTTCCCTCCGCAACTCCCTCGTGCTCAGCCCGCTCGCCCCCGTGGTCAGGAGCCCGCTCTCGAACCAAACCCCCGCAACCTTCGGATTTTCCCCCTCACCAGCGTTTCCCGCTGCCCTGGCGACCCCCTTAGCCACCCATCAATGCGCGGGAGCCCCCTGAGCGTAGTGGTGCCCTCCGCCTGGACCGCCATGGCCGGAGACGCCGTGGGTGAGCCCCCCTCCGCTCCTGTCGTGAGGAGTGGCATGACAGGTGGGGCCCACCTGTCATCCCCTCACTCCCCTCCTCTCTCGCTGGCAAGAAGGGCCCGCGGGCAGGTTTAAAATTAATCCTACCGCGCGCGGTGCCTCTCTCTGGGTTGACTTTCCTTTTGGGCCGACTCTGCTGTGCGCTTCTGGCCCGAGAGGCATAGTGCTCCTTTTTCTTTTCTTTTATTTTTGCAAACTTCCCAAAATTCCACAAAATAGAATATTCATCAAAATCCAAATATTCTTCCACCTTAAATCTTGAAATATTCCATAGAATTTATTAGTGCCATTTGCTAAAATGTTTGAAAACATTTTATGTACTGTTTGAATTTAAAACCCTTATTTAGCATTATAAGCTCCTATTTTAATAATTTTGAAAATATTTTTAAGCTCAAAATCATAAACAAACGTTTTAATATAGTCTTTAGTAATCATCAGAGTAGGGTACCATTTTTATTAGTAGCTTGAGTGCTCTATTTTTGTGTGATGCTTATTTTATCACTATTTATTCGCAACGATAGATTGCGTGGTTGAAGAGGAAGTTGGACCCGAAGACTTCGAAGACCCCGAGACTTTGTTGAGCCAGGCAAGCAGCCCTTTGACCATGTTAAGAAACTTTTTCATGCATTACATATAGCACTTGTTGTTTCGATAATTGATCATGATGTGGAGTTCCCCCTTCGGTGGGTGGCCTGCGATACTTTTACCATTGACACTTGCATTGAGCATGACCCTACCACCTTAAGAGGGTTATGCGGGTGGGTGTAGGTAGGATGCTAGTAGATGCTACGCAATGGTTCGGGTTTATGCATGGTGATGGGAACACAAATGATTTCAAAGACTTTTTGGAAAACCCCGTCGGGTGCCACTAATGCCCGAGGGAGATGATGATGAGGTGGGTGACCACTTGAGAAAGAAGTGGTGTGCCAGAGCAAGTTGAGGGTATGTTTTTGAAAACAGATTAGATTTAAGATTTGTCGACCGTCCCAACCTTACATGCGCAACCACGATACCCCTTATGGGACGAGGCTTTGTTGAATACTATGGTTGGTTCTAGCAAGGAGCACGCATTACTAGTGGCAAGAGATAAGTGGTAACTCTTGAGACGGGGTCGTCCCGGAAGTGGAAGGCCACACGTTGTCTTTACAGGCACCGGGCACACCGTTGCGTGCCCTCATGGATGATACGAGTGATATATATCATGAGGGATGGCACCAACGAGTGGACTCTTTGTTTAGTATCACCATGGGAAATGCATTGTTTGGATGCTTACCTCGGGTATGTTATATACCGCGAGTCGTGGATGACAGGGAAATTCCCCGAGTCTTGTGGATAAAGTGTGCAACCTCTGCAGAGTGTAAAACTATTCGAATAGCCGCGTCCACGGTCAAGAACAATTGGGTTGTGTTGCTTAAACTATGTCCAGATGTTTTCGTAAAACATGGTGTGAGTATGGATGTGATGGTAACAAAGAGGTCACATGAGCTAAGGCCAATGACATGGCACGGGAGTTGAACTAAGTCCGATGACTTAGCATGATGAATGAACATGAGGTGTTCAACCCCTGTTTATGATGATATCTATAACTTGTTCACATGGTTATCTGCCTATTGTTGATGCATTCTTCCTAGTTACTTGATCATGTCATTGCATTTAAAATTAGCTTTCCACAAAAATTACCTACTTAGTGCTATATCATGCATCATTGTTACCTTGTTCCATAACTTGGGTTGCTTGCGAGTACATTCAAAGTACTCATTGGCTTGCCACTGGTTATTTAATTGGCCAGGCATGGAAGAACAGGAGTATGTTGAAGAGTTCGTTGGTGACGAACATGCGAACTAGGACGCTTCCTAGTCAGAATGCCTATAGGTTAAGGCAGATGTCATGGGTTCATGCTTTCGATCAAGATTTCCGCTGCTTGTTCTATTTAAGTGTTTGGCCTTTGTGGCCCTATCTATGTAAGACTAGACCTTCATGGTCTTTATTTGTGTAAGATGCTAAATGTGGATGTAAGACTCTTGTTATTCAGCTTCTGTGTGTTCAGTGACCATTGATCTCTAGGATCAGTATACACGTGCATTCGGTGATCACGACTTATGAATCGGGGTCCCCACAGAGCTGGTATCAGAGCCATCCTGACTGTAGGAAACCCTTAGTTAGCATGGATGTTAGTTAGGATAAAACCGATTTTGAAACTACACCTAGCATCTATACTTAGAATTTCTGCACTATTTACCTCTTCTATTCTTCACACAACACTCTGCTGACTCTCCTCCTTTCAAACCTTTGTAGATGGCCGTCGTACCCGAAGCCTTCCTGACATCCGGCTTTCCCTTACTCGTTGGGCATAGCCTGGAGAAATGCCAGTTTTGCCAACCACCCATTTTCCTCTACCACAAGTATTGGGTCGATGCCGTAACAAAGGAGTACCATGTGGATGTGGTCATGAAGGAAAATGACTCTCCGACTAGTTGGTTCTTTTAGGGACCACGGATGGAGACCATGATACTTGCAGTCGAGACAGCTGCACACAAGGCACTCCTACACCTTCGAGACATCATTCCATAGATGGCTGACGAGCCGGCTACTCGCTACCTTCCCTTCAGGAAGGATTACCTTGGCAAGAGTTGGACGCGAATTCCGACCAAGGAGGATGGCACACCACTCAGGTTCCAAACCTACTTCAGCCTCTCTGCCGATAGCCTGGTTCATACTGATGAAGGAGTCCGTGAATCTCCGCGAGGAACTTCACCACACCTAAGAGCTATGTCGGCAAGCCAAGATGAAGCCAGACAAGATCAAGAAGGATGGAGCCCCCGAGGGAGGACCAGCTGTCGCTTATCGAGGAGGAGTACCCCTAGCTAGTGATGCACCCACACATCATCATCGCATGAGTGCGAAGGGGTACCGTGAGCTCTTCACCGACCCCCTAGCAAAGCGTTGTCGGGATGGACCTCCTCGTTCCCCGACCCCTTCAACCGGGAATGATGCCTGTTCGAATGACGAACAGGAGGAAGACCTAGAGGAGTGTGACTACGAGACCGAGCACTCCACCACCTGAGTCCGAGAACCCCTAGGGTAGGATCAATCATGTACCCCTCTTGCAAAGTCGAGTCCGTGTAATGGTTCATATGAAACCATGTGTGCTTGTTGTTTGTTTTATTGTTTGTGTTCCGATGCAAATCGCGCTTTTGCCTTAAGAAACATGTAAGCGACTCCATTGTCTATCTTAATATATGTTGGTCTTTCGACCTTTGTTTTATCATACTTGCACTCAACCACCCCCCTTAGGCGCGCTTTTCCGTTATTGATTTTCCTCTCGTCTATCCCAATTGTTTGACTTGGCTTCTCCAAACCGGATGGTGACTGCTACCCGCAATATATCCTTCACCAACTCTGAAGCCAACAACTCAAGCCAGCTACAGGGAGCTGGTGGGGCTGCTCACGCTGGAGGACACCAGGAGTATCCACAAGGCGACATTCCCCCGCCACCACCTCCATCGGAGAACATGACCATAGCTCAGTTTCTCCAAGTTCTCCAGGAGGAGCGCCAAGACAATAATGCTGCTATCCAGTAGATGGCTCAGGACCACATGAACAACCAACCTGAAGCCGACAACTCAAGCCAGCAACAGGGAGCTGGTGGGGCTGCTCATGCTGGAGGACACCAGGAGCAGCCACAAGGCGATATTCCCTCGCCACCACCTCCACCGGAGAACATGACCATAGCTCATTTTCTCCAAGTTATCCGGGAGGAGCGCCAAGACAATAATGCTAGTCTCTAGCAGTTGGCTCAGGCCCTCGTGAACAACCAGCAGCAAGGCAGGAACAGCAATGGCTGCTCCACCCTGTCTGAGTTCATGAGGAATTCGCCCCAACCTTCATCGAGACTGCTGAACCATTGGATGCTGATGACTGGATCCACACCATCGAGGACCTCCTTGCACTGGTCAATTGCAATGAGGACCGTGAGAAGGCGATTTATGCCTCTCACTGCCTCGGAGGTACCGCCCGAGCTTGGTGGGACGGATTCAAGGTCATGCAAGGTGAGCGTGTGATCACCTGGAATGACTTCAAGGAAGGATTCCGCACCGCCCACATTCCTTCTGGGATCATGGCTATCAAGAAGAGAGAATTTTGAGCGCTGAAGCAAGGAGGTGGCTCTATCAAGGAGTACCTGCTGAAGTTCAACCTGCTATCAAGGTATGCACCTGAAGATGTCAACACGGAGACTGCCAAGAAGGAACGCTTCATGGAGGGACTTCAATAGACCCTGCAGTATCAGCTCATCGTCTGCGACTATCGTACCTTCTTCGACTTGGTGAACAAGGCCCTCATGCTGGAAGACAAGCGTCATGCCATAGACGACACTCGCAAGCGCAAGATGATTAGCAAGGGTAGCTTAAGCAACCAGAAGCCTCGCCCCTGGCAGCCAGCCCCAGCCAAGCCAACCTATCAGCCATAGCAGGCTAGACCTCCTACATCTCGTCCGAGCTACCAGCCTCAGCAGTATGCCAATCCCAGGCCAGCTTACAACAACAACCCCAATAACGACAACAGCGGCAGAAACTTCAACAACAACCCTGGGCAAGTCACTTGCTTTGGATGTGGTCAGTCTGGACACGTCTCTAAGCTTTGCCCCAACAGGAAGCCAGATACCCTGCGCCCCAATGCACCAGCTCAAGGTCAAGCCCGTGGAGCACCACCAGGGAACCCAGCTCCCCGCAACCAGCCCAACAATGGCAAGGGTCGTTTGAATCACGTCATCACAGAGGAAGCCTAGGAAGACGCAGACGTCATATTGGGTATGTTCCTTGTCAACTCAACCCCATCAACAGTGTTGTTTGATTGTGGAGCGTCGCATTCTTTTGTCACCCAAAAGTTTGCATTAGAGAGTGGCATGAAACCTACGCCCCTGGGTAGTTGTATGTTGATACAAACCCCGGGATCAATTATGAAGTCTGGGATAGGTTGTAAGGGAGTGAAGATTGACATCAACAGCGTAGACTTCCTAGCAGACCTCATAGTTCTGGATTCACCCAGCCTGGATGTCATCCTTGGCATGAATTGGTTGACCAAGAACCAAGGCGTGTTAGACTATCCCAAGAGGATTGTCACCATGACCAATAGCCAAGGAGTGGAAGTCAAGTGTGTTCCCAACCCTGCCTCCACTCAAGCCCCTCAGGCTAACTGTCTATCGGGAGTTGAGTTGGAGCAAGTGCCAGTGGTATGTGAATACCCGGATGTGTTTCCTGATGAGCTGCCCGGAATGCCTCCTGACCACGACATTGAGTTCATTATTGAGCATATGCCCGGATCAAGGCCCATATATAAGAAGGCCTACAAGATGGGATCCAAAGAGTTGGCTGAATTGAAGTAGCAACTGGCAGAGCAGCTCAGTAAAGTATTTATTCACTCCTTGGGGACCGCCTGTTCTATTTGTGTCAAAGAGGGACGGAACTAACAGACTCTGTGTCGATTACCGTTATCTCAATGAAGTCACAATAAATAACAAGTACCCACTCCCCAAGATTGAAGACCTGTTTGATCAGTTGAATGGAGCCAAGGTGTTCTCCAAGAACGACCTCAGGTCTGGGTACTACCAGCTGAAGATCAGACTCCAAGACATTCCGAAGACGGCATTTGTAACATAGTATGGCATGTATGAATACACGGTCATGTCATTTGGGTTAACCAATGCCCCTGGCTACTTCATGTACCTCATGAATAAGGTCTTCATGGAGTCTTTGGACAAGTTCGTTGTCGTGTTCATTGATGATATACTCATCTTCTCCAAGTCTGAAGAAGAGCATGATGAACATTTGGGATTGGTCCTAGAGAAGCTTCGAGGGCACCAGCTTTATGCCAAGTTCATCAAGTGTGAATTTTGGCTGCATCAAGTTGGATTCCTGGGTCATGTGCTAACTACAGAAGGATTATCAGTTGATCCTGCCAAGATTGAAGCCATGACTAAGTGGCAAACCCCAACCACCATGAAGGAAGTTGGGAGCTTCCTCGGACTCGCGGGATATTACCGCAAGTTCATGGAAGGATTCTTGAGCATTGCCCGGCCCATGACCCACCTTTTGAAGAAGGACAAGAAGTTCGAGTGGACAACTAAGTGTGAGGAAAGCTTCCACGAGCTCAAGAAGAGATTGACCACAGCCCCAGTTTTGGCCACCACCGATATTCACAAGGAGTTTGTGATATATTGTGATGCATCAAGAACCGGGCTTGGAGGTGTTCTGATATAGGAAGGCAGAGTCATAGCATATCTATCTAGACAACTACGTCCTCATGAAGAGAACTACGCAACTCATGATCTTGAGTTGGCAGCCATGGTTCATGCCTTGAAGACTTGGCGACATTACCTTCTAGGGAAACGATGTGAGATATTCACAAACCACAAGAGTTTGAAATATATTTTCACTCAAAGGGAATTGAACATGAGGCAGTGAAGATGGTTGGAGTTGATCAAGGATTACGACCTCAGTGTTCAATACCACCCCGGAAAGGCCAACATGGTAGTAGGCTCCTTAAGCAGAAAGGCTTGTTCCTTGAATGCTATGATTAAGGAAAGGCTACCCGCCCTGTATGAAGAACTTGAAAGCTTCAGCTTGGAACTGTTTGCACCCGGATTCCTCGCCAACCTCGAGGCAAAGCCTACCTTGATGGATGATATCAAAGAAGCTCAGAAGGGACACAAGAGCATCAAAGGCATCAAGAGGAAAATCAAGGCAGGCAAGGCCCCAAGATTCTCAGTGGATGAACAAGGAGTAGTATGGTTCGGGAATTGCATCTGCATACCCAACAAGGAGGAGGTCAAGAGCCTGATGTTGCAAGAAGCTCATGACACTCCATACTCCATCTATCCTGGAGGAACCAAGATGTATCAAGACATCAAGGCAAGATTCTGGTGCCCTGGTACGAAACCGGAAATAGGTACATTTGTCGCCAAGTGTGACATATGCCAGAGAGTCAAGGCTAAGCATTAGCGACCCGCTCGGCTATTCCAGCCTCTCAAAGTGCCTGAATGGACGTGGGATAAAGTTGGGATGGATTTCATCACTGGATTACCAAGGTCGCACAAAGGACATGATTCCATTGGGGTCATTGTCGACCACCTGACCAAGGTAGCCCACTTCATTCCCATCAGGACCACCTATGATGGAAGCCAGCTCGCTAACCTCTACATCAACCACATCGTGAGTCTTCACGGATTTCCAAAGGAAATTGTGTCGGACTGAGGAACCCAGTTCACCTCAAGATTCTAGAAGATGTTTCAAGAGGCCATGGGAACTAAGCTCTCCTTCAACATTGCCTTTCACCACTAGACCGGTGGGCAAACGGAACGAGTAAATAAGATACTCGAAGATATGCTCCGCGCTTGTGTTTTGGCATATCGATCCAAGTGGGAAGATTGCCTACCATTCGCCGAGTTCTCCTACAACAACAACTATCAGTCAAGTCTTCAGATGGCACCATTTGAGGTGTTGTATGGACGCAAGTGTCGTACTCCCCTCAACTGGTCAGAGACAGGAGAAGGATTAGTTTTCAGACCAGACATCCTCCGCGAGGCAGAAGAACAAGTACAACTCATCTGAGAACGCCTGGAGACTGCCAAATCAAGACAGAAGAGTTGGGCCGACTCTCACTGCCGAGATCTGAGCTTCAACAACGGAGATCATGTCTACCTTCAAGTCACACCTCTTAAAGGAACCAAGCTTTTCCACGTTAAAGGAAAGCTTGCACCCAGATACATCGGTCCCTTCAAGGTCACCGCAAGACAAGGAGAAGTTGCCTATCAGCTAGAACTACCTTCCGAGCTGTCGGATGTGCACAACGTCTTTCACGTGTCACAACTCCGGAAGTGTCTGCAAGTTCCCAACCGCCCCGAGCTCTACAAGGACATCGACCATCAAGCCATCAACCTTCAGACTGACCTCACTTATCGTGAGATCACGGTTCGCATTTTGGATGAAGCCGAGTGGTGCACCCAAAGCCGCACCATCAAGTACTTCAAGGTCTAGTGGAGCAACCACACCGAAGCTGCAGCAACCTGTGAGCGTGAAGACTATCTTAGATCCGAGTTCCCTTATCTTTTTAACGCTTAGCTAGGAATCTCAGGGACGAGAATCTATTAAGGGGGGTAGGTCTCTCACACCCTGTGTTTGTATCACCTTGTCATGTTTGGATTTATAAAATTTGGAACCAATTAAAACTTTTTATCAGTGCTTGTGCTTGTTTGAATTGTTGCTTGTTGCTTGTTGATTATGGTTGTGGCACTCCTAGATTCTATTCCACTTCATATTCATCTTCCTTGACCCAAACCTCTTGCCCAATGATCATGCCATGTGAATAGTGCCCAAAACTATTTTTATCAAATTCTGTTTTAACCAAAAATGATCTATTCAAATTATGTTTTCAAAACCCCCTCACATGAGGTTTGCACTGCAAGTCCTCAAATTGGGTGGATTATTCTTCACCAAAAGCTTTACTTCAAACCTACTATAGATAAGACTTCCCCAAACCACCAAATATTAATTTTAAAGGTTATTCTTATATTTTATTTAAAGGTTGTTTCTTCAGACCAGAAATGGTCTTTCCTAGGGAAAAATTATTTAAATGCTTTGAAAATATTTGAGAAAATTTTAGGGAAACTCAGTGGACATATATTTTCCATATATATGAGTTTCAACACAAGGGCATGTTAAAATCATGGGCAAAACCCCTCAAAACCTTTCTATTAAAATGAAACTTTTGGAATATTTCTATGAGAAATATTCTCAATAAATTCCAGGAAAATTCCAGCAAGTCAAAACTATCATAGGTGATGATCTTGCAAAGTTTCATCTCAATCGAAGTTGATTTGGTTCATCAAACCATCCCAAAACCCTCCCTGTCCAGATTCAAATTTGAGCAAATTTACATTGTGAAGTTTCTCCCGTTGACCTCAAACTTTGTGGGCATGCTCTAATAACCAAATAGTGATGATACACTAAGTGGTGCATCAAGGGTAAAAGCCTAACATCACTAGATCTACAGAAAGCTGATTCTGTTAGTTTCTAGGGTTTACCAAGTTTCCATTGTCAACTTTTCCCCCTTGAGCTCAAATTTGGTGATCCATCTCATTTTTACCTAACATTTGACCATGGTAAATATCTCGGTAAGTTGGTAGATTCTTCTTGCCCAAAACCCTATCAAACACCTTCTGGTAAAATAGTAAAGACACTATTTCCACCCATTCTTCTTTTACCCTTGCCCCCAAACTTTTACCACAATCTCTGGTAGATGCCTTGTACCTCCAGTAGATTCCTCAGGGGCATAGCTCAATGATTTGGGGGGTAAAATCTTTATTTCTACCCCTGGACTACCCCCATTTCTCTCCCTCTCACATTTTCTTCCACCCTAAGGCACCTCCAGATGCCTCCCTAGTCTCCTATGCTTTGTTTAAGCCCCCTAGATCCCATGGACACAAATGGACATGCCCAAAGTGCCAAATGCATGCCCTGGCATGCAGAGCTCGCACTCTGGAGCGTGCTACAGTGCGCACCCACACTGTAGCCGCTACCCAACGAGCACTCCCGATAGCCTCGGGCCTCCCCATCTTGTCCCCCTTGTCCCCCTCGACATCCGCAATACTCCGCGTGGTCGGCCCCCTCCTCCCTTTCTCTCCGGCGACTCCCGCGCGTGCCCAGCGCCGTGCAGCTCAGGCAACCAGGGAGCTCGCACGCACGCCCTACCCCCATCTCTCTCTTCCCCTGGAAGAAGACCGCATCCACAGACCCCCCAGACACAGCCCGGCTCGCCACTATGGCCCTTGGCGATGCCTTGGTCCTCACAGGCGCACCACGTCCATGGTGGACCGGCGGCCCCCCTATTTAAGCCTTCCCCGAGCTCCCGCTCCTCTCTCCTCTCTCTCCTCCCCTTCGCAACTCCCCCGTGCTCAGCCCGCTCGCCCCCATTGTCGGGAGCCCGCTCTCAAACCAAACCCTCGCCGCCGTCGGATTTTTCCCCTCGCCGGCATTTCCCGCTGCCCTGGCGACCCCCTTGGCCACCCACCAACACGCGGGAGCCCCCTGAGCACGCCGGTGCCGTCCGCCTGGACCGCCGTGGCCGGAGACACCGTCGGTGAGCCCCTCTCCGCTCCTATCGTGAGGAGAGGGATGATAGGTGGGGCCCACCTGTCATACCCTCACTCCCCTCCTCTCTCGCAGGCAAGAAGGGCCCATGGGCAGGTTTAAAATTAAACCTACTGTGCGCGGCATCTCTCTCTGGGCCGGCTTTCCTTTTGGGCCAGCTCTGTTGTGCGCTTCTCGCCCGAGAGGCACAATGCTCCCTTTTATTTTCTATTTTCTACAAACTTCCAAAAATACCACAAAATAGAATATTCATCTAAATCCAAATATTCTTCCACCTTAAATCTTGAAATATTACATAGAATTTATTAGTGCCATTTGTAAAAATGTTTGAAAACATGTTATGTACTATTTTAATTTAAAACCATTATTTAGCAATATAAGCTCCTATTTTAAATAATTTTGAAAATCTTTTGAAGTTCAAAACCATAAACAAACATTTTTAATATAATATTTTGTATTTATTAGAGTAGGGTAGCATTTTTATTAGTAGTTTGAGTGCTCTATTTTTGTGTGATCCTTATTTTATCGCTATTTATTCGCAACGATAGATTGCATGGTTGACGAGGAAGTTGGACCCGAAGACTTCGAAGACCCCGGAGACTTTGTTGAGCCGAACAAGCAACCCTTTGACCATGTTAAGAAACTTTTTCATGCATGAAATATAGCACTTGTTGTTTTGAGGATTGATCATGATGTGGAGTTCCCCCTTCGGTGGGTTGCGTCCGATACTTTTACCGTTAACACTTGCATCGAGCATGAACCTACCACCTTAAGAGGTCTATGCAGGTGGCTGTAGACAGGATGCTAGTAGATGCTACGTAATGGTTCGGGTTTATGCATGGTCATGGGAACACAAATGATTTCAAAGACTTTTTCGAAAACCCCGTCGGGTGCCACTAATGCCCGAGGGAGATGATGATGAGGTGGGTGACCACTTGAGAAAGAAGTGGTGTGCCGGAGCAAGTTCAAGGTATGTTTTCGAAAACAGATTAGATTTAAGATTTGTCGACCGTCCCAACCTTACATGCACAACCATGATACCCCTTATGGGACGTGGCTTTGTTGAATACTATGGTTGGTGCTAGCACGAAGCCCGCATTACTAGTGGCAGGAGTGAAGTGGTCACTCTTGAGACAGGGTCGTCTCGGAAGTGGAAGGCCATGTGCTGTCTTTACAGGCACCGGGCACACTGTTGCGTTCCCTCATGGATGATACGAGTGATGTATATCATGAGGGATGGCACCAACGAGTGGACTCTTTGTTTAGTGTCACCATGGGAAAGGCATTGTTCGGGTGCTTACCTCGGGTATGTTATATACCGCGAGTCGTGGAAGACATGGAAGTTCCCCGAGTCTTGTGGGTAAAGTGTGCAACCTCTGCAGAGTGTAAAACTATTCAAATAGCCGCGTCTGCGGTCAAGGACAGTTGGGTGGTGCTGTTTAAACTATGTCCAGATGTTTTCGTAAAACATGGTGTGAGTAAGGATGTGATGGTAACGAAGAGGTCACGTGAGCTAAGTCCGATGACTTAGCACGGGAGTTGAACTAAGTCCAATGACTTAGCATGATGAATGAACATGAGGTGTTCAACCCCTACTTATGATGATATCTGTAACTCGTTCACATGGATATCTGCCTATTGTTGATGCATGCTTACTAGTTACTTGATCATGTCATTGCATTTAAAATTAGCTTTCCACAAAAATTACCTACTTAGTGCTATATCATGCATCATTGTTACCTTGTTCCACAACTTGGGTTGCTTGCGAGTACATTCAAAGTACTCATTGGCTTGCCACTGGTTATTTAATTGGCCAGGCATGGAAGAAGAGGAGTATGTTGAAGAGTTTGTTGGTGACGAACATGCAAACTTTGACGCTTCCCAGTCAGAATGCCTGTAGGTTTAGGCAGATGGCATGGGTTCATGCTTTCGATCAAGATTTCCACTACTTGTTCTATTTAAGTGTTTGGCCCTTGTGGCCCTATCTATGTAAGACTAGACCTTCATGGTCTTTATTTGTGTAAGACGCTAAATGTGGATGTAAGACTCTAGTTATTCAGCTTCTGTGTGTTCAGTGAGCATTGATCTCTGGGATCACTGTACACGTGCATTCGGTGATCACGACTTATGAGTCGGGGTCCCCATACATAGCCTCAAGGTTCATGCCCGAAGCCTTGAGAAAGACGACCTTGTTCTTCGGCATGTTTAGTCGGCCAGGAATTCAAACAAGTTGACACCAAAGTGGGAAGGCCCTTATTGGGTAGTACGAGTCACAAGGCCTGGCGCAGTCCGCCTGGAGACGGAAGATGGCGTTCCGGTGAGCAACTCCTGGAATATCGAGCATCTTCGTAAGTTCTACCCATAAGGCGCGGTTGCCAGGCCCCCCGACAACCACCTTTTATACAAGTATTACCGGCAAGGCATGTGATCCTTTGTACAAAGCCAGGCGCAGACCCTGTGCATAGCTGAATGAGATCGAGCATTCTGCAACTCTTGTTAATTTCCATGTCAATTTGTTTTGCATGCTTATCCAAGATGTTGCATTACGCCCTTCCCGGGAAGTACTAACGGACCGTCAAGGTTCCACATCTCTATTTTCTCTTCTTTATTTTCTTAAAAGACAGAAGGTTCTCTCCCGTGCAAGTTTGCCAGGGGGATGAGATGGTATGGGCACTAGCGGCGTCCAAAATTGGCATCTTGCGGGAAGGAGTCAATAATGTACCATGACGGGAAGATAAGTTGCTAAACCCTAAGTGAATTTTTTCCGTGGAGTTATTTTCCTTGGATTATTTCGACTTTTGTATGGAAAACCTGCATGCTAAGGAACCTTGCCATGACCGATGGCGCCCTTGCTCTATTTCGAGCCGCTCAACGGATTAAGTGGTTGCGCTCGCGCCCTTGCTCTGTTTCGAGTCTGCTCAACGACTCAAGTGGCTGTGCTCGCACCCTTACTTTTTTTGCGTCCACTCAACAACTTAAGTGGCCATGCCAAGAATGTCAAGGTATCTTGTCGGCAGTAGCACCACTAGCAGACTGCTAAGGACCCGCTCCTTGTAGCGCTCTTGATAGGGCTACACATGCCAGCAAGATTTTTTTTTGAAAAGGCATAGGGAAATCACCATGCAAAGGGGAATCTAACAAGGACAATAATACACGGTCATTCAAATAGGGTGAAATTTACATAAGATGTTGCCTCTTGCTGAGTACATCTTTATTTGGCTTTCTCCCCTAGGGGAGATTATGAGACGAAACCGATAGGAGGACGAGGTAGATTACAAGAAGAAAAAGATAGCAAGGACCCTCTGGCGAGAGCCTGGCCACTCCTGAGCCAGCATTGCATAGAGGAGAAGACCAGCACTATGCCGACGAGGGGGAGGGGACAAAAGCCGAAGTCCATGGGCCTACCGGAAGATCCAGCTGGAAGATGAGGCAGCGCCCAGGACAAGGACCCCCGTAGGATCGTCCTGCCGAGAGGAGGAGAGGCATGGAGCTGACGGTGATGGTGCCGCCGACGGTCAGTCCGAGTCCAGGTCGTCCTATTCTGACTTGACGGCCTCAAGACAGGACTCATTGTTGGCGTCTTCACCACTGTCCTCCTCGTCACTATCGCTCGAGGCGGAACCTTCGGCTCCGCTCGAGCTCTCGTCGCAGCAGCTGAGGCGGACGCGTGAGCGCCCATAAATCTTGACGGAGATCACATCGACCTCTGTCATTTTGAAGCGAAGGATGTGCCCATCCTGGAGGTTGTGAGCGCAGGCGAAGATTTTCCAAACGCGCCTGAAGAACATGACGTGGCTCTCCGGATACTTGACGTCCACCCGCATGGCGCCATTGCAGCAGCCATGTGCCCGCAACCACAAAATGGGCAGCTTGTCAGTCTCCATCACCCTGGCGAAAGGGTGAGGGATGCGCAAATGGCTCCGAAGGGGACCGCCCAGTTTGAGGACAAACTCCAATGTCTTCCCCTTTACATGGGTATCTTCGAGGAAGAAGCTTGGCATCAGAGGAGAGGTGGAGCAACACTCCACCTCCCCCGGCCTCGGCCTCCACGGCGACCACAGCCCCTCGCGCTTCTCCCGCCATGTGAACACGGGTCGCCCTACACCTCTACGGCGGAAGCGACAACATGATCTGGACGGGTACTCCTTCTTGGTGAAGAGAACGGTGGCCGGCCTCACCCCCTATTCATGGCTAAGGGCGGGCACCACTCAAAGTTGGAAGAGGTGGAAGGGCGAGCTCTAGAAGTTCGCGCTCGATGAGAAAGGAAGGATGGATGATCATCGCCCTTGCTACCCCTCAATTTATAGGGGGAAGAGCGGGGCCTGGCTCTCCACTGCTCCAAGAGTCGCCGCCCACCTCCTCCAATAGCGTCGCCCACGATCACGGGGCGATCAACAACCGCCTCATTGCTCTAATCCACGGCGCTGAAGTTTCTGCCACAACCAGGACTTTAAGTCACGGTCTCCCGTTGCCGGCTCCCCGCTATGCATGCGGCGCGCGTGGTGGAAACGGCCTGACACAACAATTGAAATATTTGCTACCACTCTGCGCACGTATCCCACGACGCGCACCTTGTGCACATCATGGGGGGGGGGCAGTAAGCGGGATGATTACAACCGTAGGCTCCCACCACATGTGCCTGTGCACTGTTTGGGCCTACCCCAACACCGCCTCGCACCGTGTGTGGCCCAGGCCTAGGGGCTCCTGTCGGTGCACTAGAGTTTTGGGTTCTCTAGTGCCCCTTACTCGTGCATGGGCAGTAGTAGCCACTCCGGTGGTGTCGGTGTCAAAACCGACGGATCTCGGGTAGGGGGTCCCGAACTGTGAGACTAGGATCGACGGTAACAGGAGACAAAGGGGACACAAGTTTACCCAGGTTCGGGCCCTCCTATGGAGGTAATACCCTACATCCTGCTTGATTGTATTGATGGTGTAAGGGGTCACAAAGTTGATCTACCTCGATATCGTATGTCTAACCCTAGATGAGTTGTTCTCCCTCTATACCCTAAAACCCTCCAGCTTATATAGATGCCAAGGATGCCTAGGGTTTACACATGGTTGGTTACATGCTGAAGAGATAAACTTGCCTAACTATTACATCAGACGTGGAGCACAAGACGTGTTTCCAAGCTTCCATCTTGGAGATTGGGCCTTCAAATACTTTGGTGTTCGGTAAGCAGACCTCATAGTCCGGCCCATAACAATAAGTCGGCTATCCGAGGACCCCCTAATCCAGGACTCCCTTGCCTCCAACGCCAAGGGTCTTCAGCTCCGACTGCTTTGCAAACAGAGTCTTCGGCTTGCGAGGTGAGTTCCTTCCTGCCAAATCATAGTTCGGCCTCCGATGAAAAGTAGTGGCACGTCCAAATACTGAAAATTGATTGGCCTTGAAGCCCAAACGTCAGGGAACAAAAAATGGCCCTCTGATGACCTTTCTGACGAAAGGTTACGACCCACCATGACCACCATACTAGTTGCATAGACTTGACTCGCGGTTCGAGGCTGTTTTAATCATCATGATCTATCAATATACCGATCATGTCCTGTTTTATGCAGGATATACTTAACCACGCGCATGTAACGGCTCGCGCGTCTTGGGAAGTGGAGGGATTCATGGCACCGCGAGGGGAATCCACATCGACATGCCTCATAAAAAGAGAAGGAGAACCCCAAAGGCTTTTTTACGCTCTCCATTCGACTTCTCCGCCTCGCATTCCCTTGTGCCTCCAGAGCACAGATCTAGGTCTCTCCGCCCCCGCCTTCGAGCTTGGCAATGGCGGGTTCCAATGGCCAGTGGGAAGCTTCCACGGTCACCAACAAAGACATACTCGACCTCAAAAAGGCCGGTTACCTCCCCGCCAACATCCCTCACCGTGCAGTAGAGGAGGGCCAAGTGATCCCCACCCCCAGGCCAGCCGAGAGGGTGGTGTTCATCCCCCACTTCATCAGGGGGTTGAGCCTCCCACTCCACCCCTTCGTCAGGGGGTTAATGTTCTTCTACGACCTCAACTTCCTAAAGTACATATTCGGGGATAGCAAATTCGAATGCTGACCTGGGTGTGGCGATCCTCAGGTGCATCCGCCGATCTCTAGAAGAGTGTGGTGGATGCCAATGAGCTGTTAGCCTCGTGGGGAGAGGAAGATGAAGCTCAGATGTTCTGGGCACACTTCGGAGCCCTCGATGTCCTCCTCTTCTGGTGGAGAAGCTGAAATAGCTAATGGAGCTGCACCAGATGGCGGAGCCGGCCATGAAGGACCTATGTATCCGCTTATGGCCCTGCGAGCCGCTACCAGGCAGCTACTCCGGCCTGGTGTAAAGACTGATCGCTGCCATGCCACGCCTCGACACCGTGAAGCACTCCTCCTGCATCGAAGGAGTCCGGATGGCCCTTGCCAAGGCCAAAGTGCACTAGCCGGGGCTCAATCTGATGAAGGTCGCCACCGACCCACCGCCACCCGGGAAGGAGCACCGACGCCCCGAGCTATACTTTGATGGAGTGATGGAGAGTACTCGGGTGATAGCGTCACAGTGTTCGCGTGAAAAATTATTTGAATGAGCTTGTAACATGTCTGAAGACTCGTGATAAATTTTTAATGATATTAGTATCCGCTCTTACATGGTTTTGCATTCCTTTATAAATCCTGTGTGGTTGTTTAAAACTGAAAGATGCGAGCATCGGCTTCAGCCCCCCATGTAGAATGTAGATACTACATGGGGTGTCTATGCCAATGCATTGTGTCCCTTAGCTATATCATCTGAACCCGAAGGTGGTGTAGTGCGTCAGACTCGACAATCATACTAGAGTGCTTTATTTCTTTCACTTAACTGAAGGGGCACAAAAAGGACTACGGGAAGCGTACGATTAGCCACCGGAGTGTGGTGATGTTAGGACGAACCGTGGCCAAAGCCAACATCATAATTTTTCAAAGGGCAAGTTCCTCATATAGCACGAAATAACTGCTTACGAGGATTGAAGTATAATACTTCTAGGTTGGGGTTCATAGATTGGATCGCGCATACTATGACAGTCCGTTTTCCGGTTTCTCCCGTGAGGTGCTTGACCGGACTATCCGGAAGCACAATCGCAGTGGTGCTCCCTTTGCCCTTTTTGTCGAACGAGCGAAACATAAAGGGGGAAGCACAGGATCCGGGCAACCCAACTTAATGACCAAAGACATAGTTTGGAACCGATGCATATAAAATGAATGGGAGACGCCGAACACACGATATTTAAGGCAATTCGTGTTTGAAATTGAGCCCCAGTCTATTAGCTGGTTACCTCTTGTCATACCGAACAGGTTCACGAGAAGAGGGAGAAAAGAAAAATGCATGCGCCAAAAAAACGGACAAATGAGGCGTACTTGCGCCGCACAATTTTGAATTTCCTCAACAACTCTTATAACTCGAATTGTCGAAGCAACTATTTACAGGTATGTGAAAGAAAATAAGAAATAAAGTCCTACAGAAGTTGTTGTACCAGGGGTCTTGAATTGGTGACCTGACGTCCTCGATATACCCCTTGCTAGTTGACTCCTGCTCTTGGATGCACCATGATGGTGTGTTTAGTGTTCGGCGGGAGTATTTTGCTAACAAAATCTTGAGAGGCCGCCAAACTATAGGTGAGATTTATATCGTAGGCAGGCTATCTTAAGAGCGCATGCATATTGTTTGAAGACGTATTGGTGAAAGTAGGTCAGGCTAGCCGAACACCCACCTTTATTTCCCCACCGCGTCCCATGGAATTGTAAGTGCAAAGTTGTGCCTTCTCGGCACATACTTTGCTGGTCCAGAAATTGTGCAGTGGGGGGAGAGAACCTATAGAGGGAAAGAGGAAGGATCCGAGTTTTCGGTCTGAAGCCAAACTCGTTTCCCAGCCTGATGTGCCTTTATGGCGGATGTCAGAACTTGTCGATCTTCTTTATAGTTGAATTCGACCGCTAGGGCCAATGCATGTTCCTTAGTTCTAAGGGAGCGCTCGGTGTTGCCGTTGATAGTAATGACCCCTTAGGGCCCGGCATCTTGAGCTTGAGGTATGCGTATGTCACACCCTGAGTTTGTATCACCTTGTTATGTTTGGATTTATAAAATTTGTAGCCAATTAATTTTTTTCCAATGCTTGTGCTTGCTTGAATTGTTGCTTGTTTCTTGGTGTGTATGGCACTCTTAGATTCTAACCCTCTCCATATTCATCTTCCTAGACCCAAACTTCTTTCCCAATGATCATGCCATGTGAATAGTGCCCAAAACTGTTTGTTACCAAATTTTATTTTGAACCAAAAGGATTTATCCAAATTAGGTTTTCAAAACCCCCTGAAATCAGGTTTGCACTACAAGTCCTCAAATTGGGTGGATCCTTCTTCCCCAAAGGCTTTACTTCAAACCTACTATGTTTATGACTACCCAAAACCACCAAATATTAATTTTAAAGATTATTTTAATATTTTATTTAAAGGCTTTTTCTTAAGACCAGAAATGGTTTTTCATAGGGAAAATTTATTTAAATGCTTTCAAAATATTTGATAAAATTTAGGGAGACTCAATGGACATATATTTTTCCTTATGTATGAGTTTCAACACATGGTCATGTTCAAATCACGGGCAAAACCCCTCAAAACCCTTTCTGTCCAAATCAAGATTTTGAAATATTTCTATAAGAAATATTATCAATAAATTCTAGGAAACTTCCAGCAAGTCAACACTATCATAGGTGATGATCTTGAAAAGTTTCATCTCAATCCAAGTTGTTTTTGTTCGTCAAACCATCCCAAAACCCTTAGTGTCCATATTCAAATTTGAACAACTTTACATTGTGAAGTTCCTTCCCTTGACCCCAAACTTTGTGGACATGTTCTAAATACCAAATGATGATGCTACACTAAGTGGTGACTCAAGGGTAATAGCTTAGCATAACTAGATCTAGAGAAATCTGATTCTGTTAGTTTCTAGGGTTCACAAAGTTTCCATTGTCAACTTTGCCCATTTGAGCTCAAATTTGGTGATCCATCTCATTATTACCCACCAGTTTATCCTGTGGAACATCATAGTAAGTGGGTGAATTTATCTTGCTTAAATACCCATCAAACACCTTCTGGTGAAATGGTAAAGTTACTATTTTCACCACTTCTACTCTTCCCCTTGCCTCCAAATCTTTACCACAGTTGCTCCCTCACCTCTTACCACTCCAGTAAAAACCTTAGGGCCGTAAGCCACTGGGAGATGGGGTAAAACCCAGATTTACCCCGCTGTTTCACCATGGCAGCATCATTTCTACCCTTTCCCCACCCCATTTCTTTTTCTCCTAGCCTCCCCTAGCTCCTAGAGCATCTACAGGTCATCCAAAGGCTTATGGACATGCAGGAGCATGTCCAGAGCATGCATGCATGCCATGGCATGCCAAAGGCATGCTCCGGAGCATGCTACAGTGCATGCCCGTACTGTAGCTGCACCCATCCGGAGCCACCCGACAGCCTTGGGACGCGAGGAGCTGTCCCCCGAGATGCCCTCGACATCCGCAAGACTCCACCTGGTCGACCCCCTCCTCCTTCTCTCTCCATTGACCTCCCGCACGCGTGCCCGGCGCCGCCCAACTCGGCCAACCATGGGGCTCACACGCGCGCGCTTTCCCGCCTCTCTCTTCTCTCCCCCTGGCCTAGACCGACTCCACAAGCGCCCCAGACACACTCTCTCCCTCCCCCGCACGCTCCAGCGAGTGCCTCGAGCTCGCCTGCACACAAACCCTTGATGAACTCGCGTCCACCTATAAAGGGCCTCCGCCCAAGCCTTCTCTCCCCTCTAGACTCTCTCTCCACTCCCTAGAAGACCTCATGTGCCCCCTGGAGAGCTACCGACGCCTCTGTGCTCGGGATCGAGCCGAGGACCGCCGCGGCCACCTCGTCGTCGATCTCCTGGTAGCGACCACCTCCGGCCCTCCTTTCCCTTCGGTTGTTCCTCCCTCATCCCTCTAACCTGATTCCCCCTCGCCCATGTCCTCTTTGTAGCACGAGACGTCCCCGGTGATCGCTCCCAAAGATCCCTCCGCCGCGGGTGCTCGCCGCCGGCGACTCCGACCGCCTCCGGCACCCCTTCATCCTCCCCTGGAACGGCGATTCCGCCCCGGGCCTGTTCCCGTGTCCGCCTGCCATTGCCATGCCCCGCAACATCGTCGGTGAGCGCCTCCCCTCTCTGCCCCGAGGTGGGAGAAGGATCCGATAGGGGGGTGCCACCTGTTGGCCTGTCTATCCCCCTCCCGCGCTCTCTCTCCCCCCTCGCGATCACCGATAGCAGGGCCCCGCGCGTCAGGTTTGAACCTACCCGCGTGTGAGGCTGGCTGGCTGGCTAGCTGGGCCGGCCCAGCTGCTGGCCGCCTCTGGCCCAGGCACATGGGATTTCTTCCCCCCTTTCCATTTTTCTTTTGTGAGGATTTTTCTAAAAATCCCACAGATAAGGAAATAAATCTAAATCCAATAATTTTTCCACCTAAATTCTTAAAATATTCCCTAGAATTTAATAGTGCCATTTGTGAAAAATGTTAAAAATCTTTTATACCATGTTAAGGAACCATTTTCATTGCATGTCATATAGCACTTTACTTTTGTTATACTTGATCATGTGGTGTAGTGACCACTCCGGTGGGTTGCTTCCGACACTTTTACCATTGACACTTGCATCGTGCATGACCCTACCACCTTATGAGGGTTATGCGGGTGGGTGTAGGTAGGATGATAGTAGATGTTACGCAAGTGGGTCGGGATTATGCATAGTGATGGGAAGAAAGAAATGATTTCAATGACTTTTCGAAAACCCCATTGGGTGCCACTAATGCCCGAGGGAGATGATAATGAGATGGGTGACTACTTGAGAAAGAAGTGGTGTGCCGGAACAAGTTGATGGTGTGTTTTTGAAAATGGATTAGATTTAAGATTTGTCAACCGTTCCAACCTTACATGCACAACCACGATACCCCTTATGGGATGGGGCTTTGTTGATAACCTTGGTGGGTACTTGTAACAGCCCAAGTGCTCCCCTTGCCATTTTGGGCATGTAACTCTTGTGAACCTATGTTGTCATGTGTTTGAATGATATGATGTTTCTCATTGCCATTCCATCTCATGCAACATGCATCAGGCCATCTCATCATCATGTCATGCATAATATATTTTTGTGATGTGCTTCCATGTGACAATTGTTTTGATGCTGTTAGTAGACTTGTGTGATGTGTGGATGTGTGCAAGTGTGGTTTACCACCCCCTCTCCTTCTTTTTCAAACATCTTCAAAAATCCCTTTGAATCATTATTATTTCCCACTGTGTTAAAAGCTTGATAATTAATTCTATTAAAATGTTCATGGTTTAGGGAATACTATTTTGAGTATATGTGTGTTGCTCTCTTTAGTGTTTGAGCTTTGGGCTCTTGGGGTTTTGCAATAAACAGGGGCTGTTTATTTATAAAAGTATTTAATTTACTTATCCTAAAAACCATCTTTGTAATTTATTTAAATAGGTTGCATTTATGCTAGTGTGAAGGTATTTTTGGTTTTCCAAAAATCCTTTTATTTTATTCTGTTAGGTTTTCTAGGTTTTAACTAATTTATTAAAAGAAAACCCTATAGTTTATTTCTGAGAGAGAGAGGGACTGGGCAGTGGGCTTTCCTCCTCCTTAGCATGGCCCAGCCCAGCATCTAGCGGCAACCTGCCCGTCGACCTCCTTTCCGTTTGTCAGTGCGAGTGCAGAGTGCAGAGAGCACCGTCATGAGCTTCAGACGGCGAGCGTCGTCCCCCCGGGCCTTTTAAACTCCCTCGGCATGCGTGCCCCTTCTCTAGGGTTCTGCGCTTCTCCTCGCGCTGCCTCCATCTCGTTTCTCCTCCTCCTCTTCATCTCCCCTCCTCCTTCTTCTTCTTCTGTAAGGTAAGGTTCAGAGTGAGAGAGGTTCAGAGATCCGAGGTCGCCGGTCCTCCTCGCCGTCGTTCCGTCCTACAGCCGCGTTGTCATCATTGGGCAGATGGTGTGCCGGTCTAGGGACGCTCCTGTGCCCCATTCCCGGCACTTGGGCATGGAGAGGACCCCTACAACGCCGCCCCGTCGTCGCCATCGTCTGCAAGTAGAGGTGCTTCATCGTCGGGCTTCTTCGCGACTTCTTCCTCGCCATCGGCTCTACATCCCCGTGTCTTCGAGCAGCCCCTAGATGAGCTCCCCGTTGTCATAGCCTGTCTTTCTTCATCGTGTAGGCCCTGTTGTCGCTGCCGTTTCCGCCTCCACCGTGCCCCGAGCCGAGCAGCAGCTCGAGCTCGGGTGCCTCCCCTTGCCGCCGTGCCTAGCTATCGTTTGGGGCGGGGATGGGTTCCCCTAGGACCCCGCACCCCCTACAGGTGGTTTGCGTCACCGGACCCCCTCTGTCATCGGAGTTCCGCCGCCATCTGTCACCGGTGTCTTATTTCTTCAGTTTTGTTAGTTTAGCCGTGTGTGTTAGTAGTTCTCTGGTAGGACTTCCCCTTGGTCAGGATCCGAGCGCAGGAGGGCATGGGTTTGATTCCCCCCCCCCCCCCGCGCCTTTTATTCATTGTTTTAATGTGAGTTAAATAGACTTTTCCTTTTCTTGTAAAATTTCTAAAACTGGATATGTGCATATATGAACATGAGCATTTTTAGTAAGTTTCAACTTATAGGAATTATTGGTATTTTCGAGGTAGTGTTGTGCTATGTTGTTACATGCAAGTATATGGGTATGATATATGATTTTGGGGTAGAATCACCCAAGGATTCCATTGGTGCAACTTGTTTGGTCATTTGAGCAAGTTTGACAAAACGTCATTTTGTCTCAAAGTGCAATTTTGTCATTTCAGTTGTAATTAATCCATGCTTGCTATGATATTTGTGTCAATATGGAAGTGGTAGTATTTAATGAGTAGAATGTCATGGTATTTTCTTTTGACACGATAAACTTGCAGATAAGTGGGAACCATGCTCCAAAGTGGCTATTAAAATGTTGCTGTTTTCAACATGCTAAATATTTCTAAGTCTGAGAATCTGTTAATATTTCTATGACATGAAGAGTGGATGCTACCAAGTGATATGTTGTGATTTAGCTCAAGCTCAGTGCTAGTGTTTTGAAGTAGATGTTGCCCTCTACCATCATGTTAATTTTCATGCCATGAGGTGGTCTATATCACCATTAGTTTTTGCTGTCAACTTGCTATCAGCTTAACTCAGATTCCAGAAAACTGTGATTTTCTCTAAGTCCCTAGAATCTGTTTCATCATGCCAACTTGTGAGCTTCATGCTTATTGATATGTGCTAACTTTCCAGATTGTGTAGTTGGATGATTTGCTGAGCATGCTATGTAGTTTCTGTAAATGCCTTGTTTGTGGTTGGAGACTTATTGTAGCTCTAGTTATTTGTTGTGAAAGTTGCTATGTTGTTGTATGGTGGTAGATGGTGTGTATTGGTGTTTTGTGACTTGTGGGAGCTATGATCCATGGATTTGTTTGTTCTTTAGCTCTATTGTGGTTGGATTTTCACCTCCTAACCAGTAGAAACCTTGGAACACTAAGGAATAGCTCATGGTCTTCATTGTCTTGTGTTTTGCCTTCGTGACTTGCCGTGGGCGTAGCGTGAGAACCGTAACTCCGTTTCCTATGTTCTACATATGCATTTGCATCATTTTGGCATGAAGCATCCATATTTTCCATGATCATGCATGTTCAAACAACTTAACAAGAGGTTCTGTCCAGAATTATAAATAACTCAACTATCGCATGAGAAACATGACTAGTTTAGGGTTGCCATGCTAAATACTTCAAATAAATCATGCATCATCTTGTTTGTGCATTGCACCTTGGTTGGTTGTTTATTGTTGCTGTTTCTCTTGGGTAGACACAAGTGTTGAACCTGAGTACGAGGATCCAGGAGAGTACCACTACGAGGACCCCGCTCTTTGTCCCTCTGAAGAACCAACAGGCAAGATGATCGTACTCGGATCCTGACACTATTTTTGCTTTCCTAGATGTCTTGCTCTTATCATTACATATGTGTTACCTACCACTTTAATGTCAAGCCTCCTACATTGCCATGATAGCCTCTAAGCCCTCCACATCCTAGCAAACATTGTTTGGCTAAGTTACCGCCGCTTAGCCCCTCTTACAACGTTCTTAGTTGCAGGTGTAGGTTGTTTCCATGTGATAACATGGATATCTGGGGATATCACAATATTTACTGCTATTTAATTTAATGCACATATATATCTTAGTATGGTGGAAGGCTTGTGTGACAGCCCAAGTGCTGTCCCTACCTTTTATGGCATGTAACCCTTTGAATGAACCTTGTGTCATCAGCTATGATATGAATTGCACCTTGTCATCCATGTGTTGTTTTGCATTCATGCATCATATCATCCATCATAGCATTCATCTTGCCATATCATCCTTGAGTTGTTTTCATGTGTCTTTGAATGATGTGGTTGTTATGTGTGTGACATGAGTTGCGATGTGGTTTGTTTGTGGTTGGTTCATGTGTGCATTCCCCTTCCCTTCCCTCTCTTATTTTCATTCAAAACCCCCATCATAATGCCTTTTATTCGCATGCTATTTTCATAGCAGATTTTACTTGCAGATTAAAATGTTTAAAAATGTTCAAGAGGTAGCCCTATTCTTATTAATAATTTAGAGTGTGGTTCTTTTGATGTTTGGGGTTTGTATGTTTTTGTGCCTAAATAAAATAGGGGTTGTTATTTTCAAAAGTATTAAAATTACTTGCCCAATAAATCAACTTAATATTTTGATTAGATGGTGCACTTTATTTCCTTCACCACAGTATTTTTGTTTTGCTATAAAACCTTTTAAACATGCTTTGGGGATTTGTTTTAGTGTTGCTGGTTTTTAAAATAAGTTAAAACCCCTTTTCTGTTTTTGTTTGAATGAGAGAGAGAGCAGTGTGGGCCTTCCCCACGGCCCAGCCCACACGAGGGAATGGTCACCTGCTCCCGTCCCCTCCTCCGTCAGGTTCAGTGAGGAAGCCGCGTCCGCCGTCGCCTTTCCGTCGCCGTCGCCGTCAGCTCGTGCCTATTTAGCCTCCCCACGGCATGCGTGCCCCCTTGCCTAGGGTTCCTCTCTCTCCCTCCGCCGCCGCATCTCCCATCTCCTCCTCTATCTCCCTCCCTCCTTGCTTCTTTTCCCTTGTCAGGTAAGCTTCCGAGTGAGAGCAGAGAGGTTCAGTTAGTCGCCGGCGACCAATTCGTCGTCTCCGTCGAGCCCAGCGTCAGCCATGGCGTCTCGGAGCTCAGGGGTGATCCCTGCGTTCGATCCCCACCGCTAGGAGCCCCGGAGGAGCTCTGCAGCGTCGACCTCGTCTTCGTCCTCATCGACGACGTCTGCGCCGCCGTCACCCTCTGCTTCCTCTTCATCGTCGTCGCGTCCCCGACCCCTCCATCGTCTCCTTCTCGTCCGGCTCGTCATCGCCTTCCCCTCGGTGAGCAGCCGGTCCCCGCAGCCTCTTCCTCCCTGTGTAGGCCGCCGCCGTCTGTCGCCGCCGTCCGCAAGGCCGTGCCTTGATGCGTGCCTCCTTCCTCCTCACCGCAAGGTGAGCAGGGGAATGGAACCCCTGTTTGTTCCCTCATGCATAGGAGCAGTTGGCATCGCCAGGTTCGCCATGGTTTCGCCTGGATCGCTGCCGGAGTTGCCCTGTTGCCGCTGTCATGCAGTTCAGTTTCGTCAGGGTTAGTATTGTGCATGCGTGTGTGTACTAGAGCGCTAGAGCCCCTCCTCTGTTGTCGATCGCAGTCGTAGCAGAGTGGTTGGTTTGGGGGAGGATGACCAATAGGTCATGGGCTCGAGCCCGAGCTTCCCCCATTTTTTGCTGTTTTTCTTTTGCTTTGTTTTGTTTTGTTTTGTCTCTTTTGTATTCATGTGTGTATGTATGTATGTGTAGGTTTGTTCTCATTTTTTCTGTTGCTTGTAGTGTGTGTGTATGTGTCACATGGTGTGATGCATACACATGGGTGCATGTGCATGTGTGTGCAAGTGCATTAGTGTGGATGTGTATATACATAAGTGTATATATGCATGTGAGTGGAGTGTGTGTGTGTGTTTGGCCACATGCATATTCTTGTGAATATATGCCTTGTGCATATATGGAGGCATATGTATGTATGTATGAGAGTGTATGTGTGTGCTTAGGCATACATACATGTGTGTGTGGCATGTTATATGTGTATGTGTGTGTAGGTAGTGGTGTAGTGCATATGTGTGTGAGCACATATGCATGTGTTTTATGTTTTCTTGTATGTAAGTGGTAGTGATGTGTGTGTATATATATGCTCTTGTATTTTGATGCATGTGAGTGTGTGTGTGGGTGAACACCTCCTTCTTGGGGGGTATGTTCATGGTGGCTAGTGCTCATATGCCTTGGGCATATTTAGAGCATGTGTGTGTGTAGGGGACTAGTTGGTTTCCCCACTTGACCTACCACTTTGTTATAATGATTGTTAGTAGGTTTATTTGTGTTTGACATGGTAAACTAAGATTCTAAATCTGGTTTTGATCATGTTACTTTTGTCCATCTAGTTCCATATGTCACTAATGTGAATAGGTAGTAGTTTTGCTATATATGCTTGTGCCTTGTTGTCTCACATGAACATATGAGCGTGACACATGATTTTGGGGTA
The DNA here is from genome assembly GCA_022496015.1 of Hordeum marinum. Taxonomy (NCBI): domain Eukaryota; kingdom Viridiplantae; phylum Streptophyta; class Magnoliopsida; order Poales; family Poaceae; genus Hordeum; species Hordeum marinum. The sequence continues at coordinate 272,781,550 of CM039674.1, read as the reverse complement.
GAAAGAGCCAATGAATCCATTGGAACTATCAGATTTGACTTTTGAGAAAGTTCATAAAACTGTCATTTCTGCCGAGGTGCCACTTTGTCATTTTTGCATGATTTAATCCTTGCTTGCTTTGGGGCATGTGCCAACTAGGAAGTGCTAGTGTTTTACATCTATTAAGCCATGGTATTTTTCTTTAACTTGAGAATCAACCATATGAGTGGGAACCATGCTGTTAAGTAGCCAACTTAATGTTTCTGTCTCAGCATGCTAAAAACTACCAAGTCTGAGAATCTGTTGTTATTTTTATGCCATGTAGAGTGGATGGTATCTTGTGATGAGTTGTGAATTTGAGCATGCTCAGTGTAAGTTATTTAGAGTAGATGTTGTCTACTACCATCATGTTATTTTTGATGCAAATGGGTGGACTATAACATATTTAACTACTTCTGTCAACTTGCTACTTTATTAACTCAGAGTCCAGAAAACTGTTATTTTCACTAAGTCCCAGAAAACTGTTTCATCTTGTCAACTTGATAGCTTCATGCTTATTGATGTGTGCCTCCTTTGCTGGTTGTGTAGTTGAATAAGTTGATGCATTTGTTATGTAGATTCTGTCAGTATCTTGTTTGTGGCTGTAGGATTCCTGTAGCTCAAGTGGTGGGCTGTGTAAGTTGCTATGTTGTTGTTTTATGGCAGATTGTTTGTTTTATTGTTTTGTGACTTGTGGGAGCTATAATCCATGAAATAGTTTGAGTTTTGAGTCTATTGTGGTTGTTTTTTCATTGACTAACCACTGGCTAGCTTTGAATGCCAAGAATTAGCCATGGCTTTGTTGTCTTGTGTTTTTGCCCTCGCACCTTGTCGTGAGCGTATCGTGAGAACCGTAACTCCGTTTCTTGCGTTCTTTATATGCATTTATATCGATTTTCCATGAAGCATCCATATTTGCCATGTTTATGAATATTTAAATAACTTAACATCAGGTTCTGTCCAGGTTCATTAATAAACAAACTTTGCATGTGAAACTTGACTAGTTTTGGATGCCATGTTAAATTCTTAGAAATGAATCATGCATCATCTTGGTTGTGCATTGCACCTTGATTGGATGTTTATTGTTGTTGTTTCTCTTGGGTAGACATGAGTATTGATACTGACTACGAGGACCTAGGAGAGAACTACTACGAGGATCCGACTACTTGTTCCACTGAAGAACCAACAGGCAAGATGACCGTACCCGGATCCCGATACTATTTTTGCTTGCTAGTTTCTCGATCTTATTGTTAAAATTGCGCTACCTACCACTTGAATATCAGCCTCCTAAATGCCATGAAAGCCTCTAACCCTCTACATCCTAGCAAACCTTTGATTGGCTAAGTTACCGCTGCTCAGCCCTCTTATAGCATTCTTAGTTGCAGGTGCATATTGTTCCATGTGATAACATGGATTTGGATATCACAATATTTATCTGTTATTTAATTTAGTGCACATATATCTTGGTATTGGTGGAAGGTTTGGTATGTTGCTAAGTGTTTCGTTCCGCTCTTACCACCATAGATTCTTGTTACCGGTGTTATGTTTTCCATATTTTGCGCTCCTAACACGCTCGGGGTTGTTATGGGGACCCCCTTATTTATTCGGTTGAGATTAAAACTTGTCTGGCAAGAGCTAACATTGGTTCTACATTTGCTTAACAACTTAATAAAATTTGCATAGGGTCTTGCAAATCCGTGGATAATTAATCAACCCCCGGGCCAGTGCTCCTCATGAGTGTTGGTCCAAACTAGAGCACTATGTGGGGCCAACCCAGCGCAACTTGGGAGATTTCTATCAGGCCTCCGTATGCGTCGCTTATCCTTCGTGTCTTGAGAACGAGATACGCGGCTCTTATCGGGTTCGTCGACACGTCGTGTGGTCTTGCTGGATTGGTTTTACCTTTATCGAGTGTCTTGCGTGTGGAGTCTGACTTTCTTCGGGTTTCTCGAGGTGTTGTAATTCCTTTGGAATTACCTATGATGACCACAAGGCCCGTGGTCAAGGCTATTCCAACGGAGTGTGGTTATTTGTGATGGACTAGTTGGAGCACCCCTGCAGGGTTAAATCTGTCGAAAAGTCGTGCCCGCGGTTATGTGGCAACTTGGATATTTGTTTAACACCCGGTTCTAGTAAACTTGAAGTAAACTCTAAATAAAATACACCAACTATGTGAGTAATCGTGATCATCTCTACTCGTGAACATGATCCGAGAGAGAACACGGCGGGGTTATGGTTGACGTAAGTAAGTGTTCAGGATCTCATAGAGATCATACTAGGTTCGATCGTTCATCGTAGGCCACTCATATTTATTTTCATGTTGCGTAAGTTAGCCACCATAAATGCTTAGTGCTGCTGCAAACTAAACACTTACCCTGACCCAACCTTTAAGCTTGAATAGTCTCGGCACCCGGGCGCTTGATTGCTGAGTCCTCGTGGCTCACAGATTACTACAACCCTCCAGGTACAGGTACACATGAGTACGTGTAGGATGATCTTACCCAGCTCCAGTGGGAATATGATGAGGAGAGAGGCAGGATGTACGTGACTTATCTGGATGAGTAGAGGACCATGGTTGTGATCTTTGGGATAGCGAGATAGTTTCATTTGCATCTGTTTTATCGTTTGATTTCGTCTGTAGTCGGACCCTGTCTTCATCTTGATGATTTGAACTCTGTGTGGAATTCTAATTTAGCATGTGGCGAGTGTAAGCCAACTTGTATACTCATCTCTTCTGTAATGTATGATGCAATGATTCTATACTTGCGAACGGCAAGATGCGCCTCTATCCCTTGCGAGGCCCTCGTGTCTTAAAATGGATAGGCGCGCATCTTGGGCGTGACAGCTTGGCCTTTTGCTCGGTGTTTTTTTCACTTTTACCGCCTTAGCAACTTGTTACCGGTGTTATGTTTCCATATTTTGCACTCCTAACATGCTTGGGGTTGTTATGGGGACCCCCTTGATTATTCGGTTGAGATTAAAACTTGTCTCGCAAGACCCAACACTGGTACTATTTGCTTAACAACTTAATAAACTTGCATAGGGCTTTGCAACCCCGTGGATAATTAATCAACAACCCGGGCCAGTGCTCCTCATGAGTGTTGGTCCAAACTAGAGCACCATGCGGGGCCATCCCGGGGCAACTCGGGAGATTTCTATCAGGCCACCATACGCTTCGCTTATCTGTCATGTCCTGAGAACGAGATACACGGCTCTTATCGGGTTCATTGACACGTCGAGCGGTCTTGCTGGACTTCTTTTACCTTTCTCGAGTGGCTTGCGTGTGGAACTCTGATTTTCTTCGGGCTATCTCAAGGTGTCGGAATTCCTTTGGAGTTGCCTAGGATGATCAGGAGATCCGTGGTCAAGGTTATTCCCCCGGAGTGCGGTTAATTTATGATGGACTAGTTGGAGCACCCCTACAGGGTTAAAACTTTCGGAAAGCCATGCCCGCGGTTATGTGGCAACTTGGATATTTGTTTAACACCTGGTTACAGTTAACTTGAAGTAAACTCTAATAAAATACACCAACTGTGTGAGTAGCCGTGATCGTCTCTGCTCGTGAACATGATCCGGGAGAGAACACGGTGGGGTTATGTTTGATGTAAGTAGGTGTTCAGGATCGTTTAGCGATCATGCTAGTTCTCGAACGTTTATCGTAGAACTTATATTTACATTAATGTTCTCGTAGGATTAGCCACCTTAAATTCTTAGTGCTACTGCAAACTAAACACCCAACCCCCATCCAACCTATAAGCTTGAATTGTCTTGGTACCCGGGCGTGAGATTGTTGAGTCCCCGTGGCTCACATATTACTCCAACAAATACAGGTGCAGGTACAGATGAGGTCGTGCCAGATGATGTGACGCAGCTCCAGTGGGAGTATGACGAGGAGTGTGGCAGGATGTACGTCACATATCCAGACGAGTAGAGTGGCCTTGGTCATGATCTTTGGGGCTAGCAAGCCAGTGGCATTGCATCTTTTATCATTTGTTTTCGTCCGTAGCCAGACACTGTCTTTTGAATGATGTTTGAATAAATTGTGTGGAACTGTAATTAGAATGTGGCAAGTGTAAGACAACTCATATACTCTTCTATTCATGAATGTATGTAATGATACTGAACTTGCGAAATGACTAGTTGCGCCTCTATCCATATCGAGCCCCCGTGCTAAATATGGATAGTCGCGCATCTTGGGCTTTAGAAGTTGGTATTCAAAGTCATACGACCATAGGAGCCCTTTGCTTGATCAAACTTGGCTGAGTCGAGTCTAGTAAAAACTATTTTGAGTCTAGTTATATCGGAGAGTAGGTTTATTTTTACTCGTCTTCTATACTCTGGTGAGGTATTCGACTTAGGAATTTTGATTCTACTCCTTTGAGTGCTCAAAAAAAATTTAGGATCATGTGGGTATTTTGGAATCTATATGATACCGATGTGACAGAGTTCTGTCTTGGTGCCTCCTATCTGACTTGATTTATTCTAGGGAGTCGAGCTCTAGATAATTCTTGGCACATCGTTATCATTCAGCTTCCTTAGTATCTCAGGACGGAGGGTGTTCAGAATTACTTCACTACTTGTTGTGGTTAGATAAGGTCGGAGTCACCCAGTACTGGGGAGGCGTCCGGGGTACCACCATGGTTAGTATCATTGTGCTTTCGAGGATTCGAGTTAGATGGATTTGCGAAAGCCTCTGGTTATGTGTTGAAGGATGGATACAGTTGGGGTGTAGGTTTGCTAGTTGTGTGATATATTTCCTCCTTGTATCCCCCACACCGGAGTGCATAACCAGAAAGTTTTGGAAGTTCTTAGGTGGGAACTCATGTAGTTATCTAGGATTATCTTCTTCAGATGTATGAGGGCATATACATTTGTTCTGAGCAGTTAGCTCAATACTTTTGTGTTAGTGCAAGTGGCTTCTAATATCTGATGATGTTATCACAAAACCGAAGAAGGCATTCTTACTATTTTTTAGTAGGAAGGTTGTGATGTTATTCGTTCAATTTCTTTCAAGCATTTGATTCAACTTTTGAATTCATCTTGTCAACGAGGTGTTGATGTTCTTGTCCATCTCCAGGATGGCTCCACCAACTCGCGCAAATCCAGGTCGTGGTGAGGAGCAGCCTGATGTTCCACCACCCCTGCCACCGCCTCCTCCTCCTGAAGCTTGGCAAGCTGTGATGGCCGCAACCAATGCGAATACTCAAATGTTGCTCAGGCTATTGCAAGAAAGAGATTAGGGTCAGCAAGGCTTTCAAGGGAATTTTCAGAATCAACCTCAGTTTGCGACGCTCAACCAGTTCCTTGCCAACCAGCCCAAGTATTTCACTTGTTGTGAGAAGCCTTTCGATGCAGATGATTGGCTCCGTGACATGAGTAAGCATTTTGAGTGCAGCAATGTCAGACCAGAGGACTTTGTCAGATTTGCATCATTCCATCTCAAGGGTCAGACATCACATTGGTGGCAGCAGTACAAGGACTCTAGGGGCGATCGTGTTGTTACTTGGGACAATTTCTGTCATGACTTCAGGGCCCATTACATTCCGACAAGCTTTGTCGAGGAGATGCGTGAGAAGTTTAGGCACCTGAAGCAGGGGAGCAAGTCTGTCTATCAGTACAACATCGAGTTCCAGAATCTGGCCCACTATGCTAAGCAAGATGTTCTAGATGACAAGGCCATGATTTATCAGTTCAAAGGTGGTCTCAAGGATGAGCTTCTGCCGGGTCTGGTCCTTCAAGAGCCTTGTGAGTTTGATCAGTTCTACAATGTGGCTTTGAAGGTCGAGGCAACGCAGCTCAAGTTGGAGAACTCAAGGAAGCGTTCTAGGGATTCCTATTCTTCTTCTTCCGGATCTCAGATGGTCCCTAAGTAGCAGAAATATTGGGTTCCTAATCCTCCTCCATTTCATCCTCCTCAGCAGCTGAGATGGTTCAGTGGCCGTGGTTCTTCCCACCCACCCAGCCCAGGATATCAGCAGAGGCCCCAGGCACCCAAGTCAGCAAATTTTCCTCCTCCAGGCAACTTTCGTCCGCTATATGAGGTTACTTGTCACAAGTGTGGTCAGAAGGGTCACTACTGAAACAAATGCAACCAGCGGCGTCTTCCGCCTCCTCCTCCAGTCTGACCTCCAGGCAATGCAATGGTGAAGCATAATCCCAAGTCAGCAAGGGTGAACATGGTGAACCCAACAGAGGCAGAGGATTCTTCTCAATTGATCATGGGTAATCTCTTAGTTAATTCTTTTCCTGCAAAAGTTTTGCTTGATACTGGTGCACCGCATTGTTTCATGTCAAAGCCATTTTTCATAAAGCATGATTTTCCTTTGGCATCATTGGATAGACCATTGGGTATTGTTTTTCTGAGTTCTTCGATGAGGACCAATTCTGTTGTTCCAAACGTATCTATCAAGATGGGCAACTATTCTTTCTTGGCATCTCCTTATGTTCTCGGCAATTTAGACATTGATATCATTTTGGGCATCGACTTTATGGCTATGAACAAGGCATATGTTGATTGTAAAGCAAAAGAAGTCAAGTTGACTCATCGTTCAGAAGATGTGATTATTTTCGCAGCTCGCGATGACACAATCTGTCTCTTTGCTCTCAATGAGAAGGGTGAAATCTTGGCTCTTTCTCAGATTTCGGTGGTTTGTGAGTATGAAGATGTCTTTCCAGAAGAATTGCCAGGAATGCCTCCACACCGGCCAGTTGAGTTCGTGATTGACCTCAAGCCCGGAACTGAACCGGTTTGCAAGCGCCCTTATAAACTTGGCCCCGAAGAGCTGAAAGAATTGAAGAAGTAGATAGATGAACAAGAACATTTGGGTCTGATGGGGTTGTGGTGTTTTGTTTGTCAAGAAGAAGGATGGCACGGACCGACTTTGTGTTGATTACCATCCATTGAACAAGAAGACATTTAGAAACAAGTACCCACTTCCTAATATCAATGAGTTGTTTGAACAACTGAAAGGTGCCAAGGTTTTCTCAAAGCTTGATCTTCGCATAGGCTATCATCAGATTTGCATTCGCGAAGAAGATATTCCAAAGACCGCTTTCAGGACGAGTTTTGGCTCTTATGAGTACACCGTCATGTCATTTGGGCTTGCCAATGCTCCTCCAACCTTCTCAAGAATGATGAACTTCATATTCTCTCCTTTCAAGAATGAGTTCGTCTTGGTCTATTTGGATGATATCCTCGTGTTCTCGGAGACCAAAGAAGAGCATGCAGAGCATCTCCGGCTTGTGCTTGACAAGCTAAGAGAGCATCGAATATATGCCAAGTTTTCTAAGTGTGAGTTTTGGCTCAATGAAGTGGTCTACCTTGGGCATGTGATCTCTGCCGAGGGCATTAAAGTGCACCCTAAAAAGTTGAGGCAATCTTGAAGTGGGAGCCTACTCAGAATGTGAAGCAGCTTCGTAGCTTCCTCGGGCTTGCTAGTTATTGCAGAAGAATTGTGGAGAACTTCTCACAAATTGCTAAACCTCTGTCTAATCTCCTCCAGAAGAATGTCAAGTATGTTTGGCCTCCTGAGTGTGATGTGGCATTCAATACGCTCAAGAAGAGACTAACTTCAGCTTCAGTTCTTGTTCCTCCCGAGCAATCAAAGCCTTTCCAAGTTTTCTGTGATGCTTCTCTCAAAGGTCTTGGTGGTGTTCTCATGCAAGATAAGAAGATAGTTGCTTATACCTCGCGTTAGTTGAAGCCTGCCGAGAAGAACTACCCCACTCATGATCTCGAGTTGGCCGCAATTGTGCATGCTCTGATGACTTGGAGGCATTTGTTGTTGGGTAGACCAGTTGAGGTGTACACCGATCATAAGAGCTTGAAGTACATTTTCACTCAACCCAATCTCAATCTTCGGCAGTCTCATTGGGTGGAAATGCTTGAGGACTTCAATCCAAGCATTAAGTATACTCCTGGGAAAGCAAATGTCATTGCAGACGCGCTCAGCCGAAAGGCGTACTGCAACAGTCTCATCCTGAAGCCTCTTCAACCTGAGCTTTGTGAGGCCTTCCGCAAACTCAACCTTCAAATGATTTCGCAAGGATTTCTTGCCAATCTTTAAGTCTCTCGGACTCGGGAAGATCAGGTTCACCAAGCTCAACTTCTTGATGCGATGGTGAAGAAAGTGAAGAAAGGTGTGGCCAAGGGCATTCCGAAGTATACGTGCTTTTGCGTTGATGACAAAGATACCTTGTTCTTTGAGGACCGTCTGGTGGTTCCGAAAGGTGATCTTAGGAAGGTTATCATGGACGAAGCACACAATTCTCTTCTATCCATTCATCCAGGCAGTTCCAAGATGTATCAAGATCTCAAGCAAACCTTCTTGTGGACTTGCATGAAACGTGAAATTACTCAGTTCGTGAATGAGTGTGATGTTTGTTGCAGAGTGAAGGCGGAACATCAACGTCCAGCAGGTCTCCTTCAGCCTTTGCCTATTCTAGAGTGGAAATTCAATCATGTGGAGATGGATTTCATCACTAGGTTTCCCAAGTCCAAGAGGGGCAACCATGCCATCTTTGTGGCTATCGACAAGCTGACCAAAGTTGCTCATCTCCTTCCGGTCAAAGAGTCTATCTCGGCAGCTCAGCTAGCAGAGTTGTATACGTCAAGGATAGTTTCTTTGCACTATATCCCTCAGCTCATCTCATTTGATCGTGGAAACCTCTTCACTTCCAAGTTTTGGGAGTCCTTCTAGACTGCTATGGGTACCAAGATCCGTTTCAGCACTGCATTCCATCCACAGACAAGTGGTCAAGTTGAGAGAGTCAATCAGATCCTTGAAGACATGCTCAGAGCCAGTGTGATTTCGTTTGGCATGAAATGGGTAGACTGCCTTCCATACGCTGAATTTTCATACAACAACAGCTTTCAGGCTAGCTCAGACAAGGCCCCTTTCGAGATTCTCTAGGGAAGGAAGTGTCGTACCCTTCTCAATTGGTCTGAAACCGGTGAGCATCAATTTTTGGGCAATGACATGATCACTGAAGCAGAAGAGATGTGCCATGTCATTCATGAGAACCTCAAAGCAGCTCAATCCTGACAGAAGAGTTATTACGATAACAAACATCGGGATGTCTCCTTTCAAGTTGATGATCTAGTCTATCTCAGAGTCTCTCCCATGAAGGGCCTATGTTCGAGAGGTACACGATGTCTTTCATGTGTCTATGCTCGAGAGGTGCTTCAAGACTCCTGAGCGTACCATTGACCTCCAAGACATTGATCTCCAAGAAGACCTCTCTTATCGTGAGCATCCAATGGCTATTCTCGATGAAACTAAGTGTAAGACTCGCAACAAATCAATCAAGTTTCTCAAGGTGAAGTGGTCTCATCATTCCGATAAAGAAGCTACTTGGGAATGTGAGGATCTTCTCCGTTCCGAATATCCAGAGTTCTTTCATTCCTAGATCTTGGGTTGTGATCCTCTTGTAGTGTTGGAGAGTTGTAACAGTCCAAGTGTTCCCCTTGCCATTTTGGGCATGTAACTCTTGTGAGCCTATGTTGTCGTGTGTTTGAATGATATGATGTTGCTCATTGCCATTCCATCTCATGCATCATGCATCATGCCATCTCATGATCATGTCATGCATAATATATTTTTGTGGTGTGCTTCCATGTGACAATTGTTGTGATGCTGTTAGTAGACTTGTGTGATGTGTGGATGTGTGCAAGTGTGGTTTACCACCCCCTCTCCTTCTTTTTCAAACATCTTCAAAAAAGCCTTTGAATCATTATTATTTCCCACTGTGTTAAAAACTTGATAATTAATTCAGTTAAAATGTTCATGGTTTAGAGAATATTATTTTGAGTATATGTGTGTTGCTCTCTTTGGTGTTTGAGATTTGGGATCTTAGGGTTTTGCAATAAACAGGGGTTGTTTATTTATAAAAGCATTTAATTTCCTTTTCCTAAAAACCATCTTTGTAATTTATTTAAATAGGTTGCATTTATGCTAGTGTCAAGGTATTTTTGGTTTTCCAAAAATCCTTTTATTTTATTCTGTGGGGTTTTCTAGGTTTTAACTGATTTATTAAAAGAAAACCTTGTTGTTTATTTCTGAGAGAGAGAGAGACTAGGGAGTGGGCTTTCCTCCTCCTTACCGCGGCCCAGCCTAGCATCTAGCGGCAACCTGCCCCGTCGACCTCCTTTCCGTCAGTCAGTGCGAGTGTAGAGTGCAGAGAGCGTCGCCATGAGCTTTAGACGGCGAGCGCCATCTGCCCTAGGCCTTTTAAACCCCCTCGGCGTGCATGCCCCTTCTCTAGGGTTCCGTGCTTCTCCTCGCGCTGCCGCCATCTCGTTTCTCCTCCTCCTCTCCATCCCCCCTCCTCCTTCTTCTTCTGTCAGGTAAGGTTCAGAGTGAGAGAGGTTCAAAGATCCATGGTCGCCGGTCCTCCTCCTTGTCGTTCCATTCTGCCGCCGCGTCGTCATCATCGGGCAGATGGTGTGCCGGTCCAGGGATGCTCCTGCACCCCATTCTCGGCGCTAGGGCATGGAGAGGAACCCTGCAGTGCCGCCCCATCGTTGCCGTCGTCTGCAAGAAGAGGTGCTTTGTTGCCGGCCTTCTTCGCGTCTTCTTCCTCTCTGTCGCCTCAGCATCCCCACGTCACCGAGCAACCCCTAGGTGAGCTCCCCATCGCTGTAGCCTGCCTTGCTTCGTCACATAGGCCCCGTTGTCGCTGCCGTGTCTGCCTCCGCCGTGCCCTGAGCTGAGCAGCAGCTCAAGCGTAGTGGTGGTTCGATTCGGGAGAGAGCAGGAGGGTGCGGGTTCGATTCCCCCCCCCCCTCACGTGCCTTTTATTCAGTTTTGGTGTGGTGCTATGTTGTTACATGCAAGTATATGGGTATGATATATGATTTTGGGGTAGAATCACCCAAGGATTCCATTGGTGCAACTTGTTTGGTCATTTGAGCAAGTTTGACAAAACGTCATTTTGTCTCAAAGTGCAATTTTGTCATTTCAGTTGTAATTAATCCATGCTTGCTATGATATTTGTGTCAATATGGAAGTGGTAGTATTTAATGAGTAGAATGTCATGGTATTTTCTTTTGACACGATAAACTTGCAGATAAGTGGGAACCATGCTCCAAAGTGGCTATTAAAATGTTGCTGTTTTCAACATGCTAAATATTTCTAAGTCTGAGAATCTGTTAATATTTCTATGACATGAAGAGTGGATGCTACCAAGTGATATGTTGTGATTTAGCTCAAGCTCAGTGCTAGTGTTTTGAAGTAGATGTTGCCCTCTACCATCCTGTTAATTTTCATGCCATGAGGTGGTCTATATCACCATTAGTTTCTATTGTCAACTTGCTATCAACTTTACTCAGATTCCAGAAAACTGTGATTTTCTCTAAGTCCCTAGAATCTGTTTCATTATGCCAACTTGTGAGCTTCATGCTTATTGATATGTGCTTACTTTCCAGATTGTGTAGTTGGATGATTTGATGAGCATGCTATGTAGTTTCTGTAAATGCCTTGTTTGTGGTTGGAGACTTCTTGTAGCCCTAGTTATTTGTTGTGAAAGTTGCTATGGTGCTGTATGGTGGCAGATTGTGTGTATTGGTGTTTTGTGACTTGTGGAAGCTATGCTCCATGGATTTGTTTGTTCTTTGTCTCTATTGTGGTTGGATTTTCACCTCCTAACCAGTGGAAACCTTGGAACACCAAGGAATAGCTCATGGTCTTCATTGTCTTGTGTTTTGCCTTCGTAACTTGCCGTGGGCGTAGCGTGAGAGCCGTAACTCCATTTCCTATGTCTACATATGAATTTGCATAATTTTTGCATGAAGCATCCATATTTTCCATTATCATGCATGTTCAAACAACTTAACATGAGGTTTTGTCCAGAATTGTAAATAACCCAACTATCACATGAGAAACATGACTAGTTTAGGGTTGTCATGCTAAATACTTAAAATGAATCATGCATCATCTTGTTTGTGCATTGCACCTTGGTTGGTTGTTTATTGTTGTTGTTTCTCTTGGTTAGACACGAGTGTTGAACCTGAGTACGAGGATCCAGGAGAGTACCACTACGAGGACCCTGCTCTTTGTCCCTTTGAAGAACCAACAGGCAACATGATCGTACCCGGATCCCGACAATATTTTTGCTTTCCTAGATGTCTCGCTCTTATCATTACATATGTGTTACCTACCACTTGATTGTCAAGCCTCCTACATTGCCATGATAGCCTCTAACCCGTCCACATCCTAGAAAACCTTGCATGGCTAAGTTACCACTGCTCAACCCCTTTTATAGCGTTCTTAGTTGTAGGTGCAGGTTGTTTCCATGTGATAACATGGATATCTGGAGATATCACAATATTTACTGCTATTTAATTTAATGCACATATATATCTTCGTATGGTGGAGGGCTTGGCCTTTTGCTCAGTGTTTTGTTCCACTTTTATCGCCTTAGCTACTTGTTACCGGTGTTATGTTTCCATATTTTGCGCTCCTAACATGCTCGGGGTTGTTAGGGGGCCCCCTTGATTATTCGGTTGAGATTAAAACATGTCTGGCAAGACCCAACATTGGTACTATTTGCTTAACAAATTAATAAACTTGCATAGGGCTCTGCAACTCCATGGATAATTAATTAACAACTGGGGCCAGTGCTCCTCATGAGTGTTGGTCCAAACTAGAGCACCGTGCGGGGCCAACCCGGGGCAACTCGGGAGATTTCTTTCAGGCCATCGTATGCTTCGGTTATCTGTCGTGTCCTGAGAACGAGATACGCGGCTCTTATCGGGTTCGACACGTCGGGCGGTCTTGCTAGACTTGTTTTACCTTTCTCGAGTGGCTTGCATGTGGAACTCTGATTTTCTTCGGGCTATCTCGAGGTGTCGGAATTCCTTTGGATTTGCCTAGGATGATCACGATATCCGTGGTCGAGGTTATTCCTGCGGAGTGTGGTTAATTTATGATGGACAAGTTGGAGCACCCCTGCAGGGTTAAAACGTTCTGAAAGCCATGCCCGCAGTTATGTGGCAACTTGGATATTTGTTTAACACCCGCTTACAGTTAACTTGATGTAAAATCTAATAAAATACAACAACTATGTGAGTAACCATGATCGTCTCTGCTCGTGAACATGATCCGAGAGAGAACACGGTGGGGTTATGTTTGACGTAAGTAGGTGTTCAGGATCGCTTAGGGATCATGCTAGTTCTCAAAAGTTTATCATAGACCGTATATTTACATTCATGTTCTCGTAGGATTAGCCACCATAAATGCTTAGTTCTGCTGCAAACTAAACACTTATGCCCCATCCAACCTATAAGCTTGAATAGTCTCGGTACCTAGGCACGAGATTGCTGAGTCCCCATGGCTGACAGATTACTACAACAAATACAGGTGCAGGTACAGATGAGATTGTGCCAGATGATGTGACACAGCTCCAGTGGGAGTATGACGAGGAGCGTGGCAGGATGTACGTCACATATCCAGACGAGTGGAGTGGCCTTGGTCATGATCTTCAGGGCTAGCAAACCAGTGTCATTGCATCTTTTATAAAAAATTTTTGTCCGTAGCCGGACCCTGTATTTTGAATGATGTTTGAATAAATTGTGTGGAATTGTAATTTAGCATGTGGCGAGTGTAAGACAACTCATATACTCTTCTCTTCATAAATGTATGTAATGATAATGAACTTGCAAAACGACTAGTTGTGCCTCTATCCCTATCGAGCCCCCATGCTAAATATGGATAGTCGCGCATCTTGGGCGTTATAGTAGTGGCAAGGATCCCGCATTACTAATGGCGGGAGTGGCGTGGTCACTCTCTATACGGGTTCGTGCCAGTATGGACAATCATGCGCTGTCTTCACAGGCACCGGGCACACCGTTGGTCCCTGCATGGATGATACGAGTGATGTACATCAAGGAGGCTAGGTACCAATCGAGTGGACTCTTTGTTTAGTATGGCCAAGTGAAAGGCATTGTTCGGGGGCTTACCTCGGATATGTTCTATACCGCGAGTCATGGATGACATGGAAGTTCCCCGAGTCTTGTGGGTAAAGTGTGCAACCTCTACGGAGTGTAAAACTATTCAAATAGCCGTGTCCATGGTCAAGGACAGTTGGGTGGTGCTGCTTAAACTACGTCCAGATGTTGTCGCAAACTTGGTGTGAGTGTGTGCGGATGACAGAAAAATGATACTAGAGTCAAGTTTGAAGACTTGATGTGATGATTGAACATGAGATGTTCAACCCCTGCTTACAATTATACCTATAACTTGTTCATATGGATAGCTACAAGACGTTGATGCATGCTTACCTAGTTACTTGATCATGTCATTGCATTCAAAATTAGCTTTCCACAAATTACCTACTTAGTGATATGTCATGCATCATTATTACCTTGTTCCACAACTTGGGTTGCTTGCGAGTACATTCAAAGTACTCATTGGCTTGCCACTGGTTATTTAATTGGCCAGGCATGGAAGAACATGAGTACGTCGAAGAGTTCGTTGGTGACGAACATGCGAACTAGGACGCTTACCAATCAGAATGCCTGTAGGTTTAAGGCAGATGGCATGGGTTCACGCTTTCAATCAAGATTCACGCTACTTGTTCTATTTAAGTGTTTGGCCCTTGTGTCCCTATCTATGTAAGACTAGGTCTTCATGGTCTTTATTTGTGGAAGACGCTAAATGTGGATGTAAGACTCTTGTTATTCAGCTTCTGTGTGTTTAGTGAGCATTGATCTCTGGGATCACTGTACACGTGCATTTGGTGATCACGACTTATGAGTCGGGGTCCCCTTAGAGTAGTGTCGGACCATGTTGAAATGAGTGAACGTTGTCCATCCAAGCAACACATGGTAGCCGATGCGGAAGGGCATGATGTCGAAGATCAAGTCTTCACTGTGTTCCCGCGTCCGCCTCCGGCGCCCCTTCGACCTCCCCTGGAATGGCGACTCTGCCCCGGGCCCGTTCCCGCATCTGCCTGCCATTGTCGTGCCCCACATCGTCGCCGGTGAGCGCCTCTGTCGTGGATTTGTCACGGAAGATGTCCGGGTGAACGGACCTAGGTTCGGGGTGGAAGCACAACTATGTGGCGGCTTGAAGGGGTTGGTCAGAATCGAGAGACACGAGTTTTACCCAGGTTCGGCCCCTCCGATGGAGGTAAAAGCCTACGTCCTGGTTGTCTGGTATTGATGATGAAGAAGATCTCTCGGTTACAAGGGTGCTGTCTTGCTACCTCTAATCACGAGAGCCTCTGATCTGTTCGTCTAAACTTGTTGACTTGTGAATCTGTCCCTCTAGGGGTGCTCTACCCCTCCTTATATAAGTGGAGAGGGTAGTTTACAAATAGAGTCCTACTAGGAGTAGGATTAGGACTAGTCTCTTTAGAATCCTATTCCGGGTCTTGTTTCTCTTGTAAGGAAATCATTTCTCCTTTAGGCCTTCTCTTGTGAGCTGCCTGGCATCGGCTCACACATCGGGTCTTGGGCCTGGTCGTCCCGCGACCCGCCAGCTGGATCACCAATAAAACGTCATGTCTTTACCGAGTCTCCTGTGAGTCGCCAGGCTAGGTCATACCGCGGAGTATATCCCCGACATTAGCCCCCAGGTTAGCTTGAATTTATTCATGCTAAGCTCCTGAAATAAGAGTAACAAATATGTTAAGTGTCCGGCTTGCTCCTTTGGCCGGTTTATAAAATGGCTCCTCAGAAATCCGGTTTTTTCTGGATATGAACGAGTCATCTTGATAATCATCTTGCTTTTCAATGTCCTTTGAAAAATATTGAGAATAGAACACCCATATGCCATTGAGTCGGCTTCCAATACTCTTGGCGGGTCATCTCCGCCGGGTCATAATCATTGATGATGCTGGGTCATTATCGTTGGTGACGCCGGGTCAAATAACTAGAATTCAGCTGACTTGATAAAAATATTGGGATGAAAATCCATCTGATGTAAAACCGGACTTCCATTGTTGTCAAGCAGGGCGGCTTATGTAAAATCTAGCGGGTTATGATCTTTTGATAACGCTGGGTCAGAAATGTTGGTGACGCCGGGTCTAACAACTGAACTCCATAATTAACATCTTGAAAATTCTCCTCAAAGTTTTTGATATGTCCATATTACCTGTAGCCCCCAAGCTCCGAGATTATCCATGATAACTTGGTGCTTTGCAATAATATTTTGGTCTGTGTAGCCCCCAAGTGTCGGGTTGTCCTGCCTGCAGCAACCTGGGACTTATAACTGTCTTATACCTTGTGAAACTTCAGCATGTGTAGCTCCCAAGGGCCAGCTCATCATCATGTGATGGGCCGGGTCTTCAATTTGAACAATATAATATGTTTAAACAGTTGAGTATTGTAGCCCCCAAGTGTCAGGTCGCATGCCTGCAGCAACTTGGGACTTTGAAAATTTTGACCTGAGTGGTGTAGCCCCCAAGTGTCGAGTTAGTAAGAATTACTGGGCTGGGACTTTAGAAAAATATAGAAAGGTCGGCTCATCTCCTTGAGATAACAGGGTCTTGCCGACAATGTAATGATTTGAAAACCGGCTTGCATTAGCCCCCCAAGTGTCGTGGTGCGTGCTTGCAGCGACAGGGGACTTGCATAATTGATATAAACTGGCTTTGAATAGTGTAGCCCCCAAGTGCCAGGTCGTTTGCCTGCGGCGACTTGGGACTATGTAAGAATAATATGACTCACCACAATTTGTTGGATGAATCTTTAACCGTGGTTGTAATATAACCCGGAATGAATATCCTGGAATAATTCCTTTGTCTTTGAAATGAAATCCCTGCTCGCGGTTGCGATGCAACCCGGCAAATATATGTTTGAGAAATCCATGAGTGTTGTAGTATACTACAGAGCACAATTGAAGAGATCCAAGAACCGGCCAATTAGATGGCACGGCATTATAGGGCGGCTCTTGAAAAATAACGAATTCTCCGAGCTAGCTTGAAAACCCCAATCATTTAACTCTGGTTATCATAAACCATGAAGATCCAGCCAAGTTGGCTATTAAAGATCCATTTTATCTTGCAGAATACTTAACGGCAGCTCATCTAAGAGACAATACCTACAAAAATAAACAAGACAGAATATATTCTGCATTGTTGTATGGGCGTCTTGAAAAAGCACAACCCGGAGATGTTATATCTTTCATAACATTGCTCCTTCTTTCATAATCTTGCTCTGACCCAGCTTGATAAGCTGGCATGACATGTGAATATGATGCAATGTATGATGCAATGTTGACTTGTCATTTTTGGCTAAAGAGCCGGTTGTTAGGGTTAGATAAGCTACACCCGGAGGTGGGAATCCCCCTTCAACAACCAAAGTTGACTTGTCAACTTTTTTGGCGTAAGAGCCGGCTGTTAGGGTTAGATATGCTACACCCAGAGGTGGGAAGCCCCTTCGACAGCTATGTTAACTTGTCAACATTTTTTTTCTTGAGAGCCGGTTGTTAGGCTTAGATAAGCTACACCCGGAGGTGGGAAGCCCCCTTCGACAACCAAAGTTGACTTGTCAACTTTTTTGGCGCAAGAGCCGACTGTTAGGGTTAGATAAGCTACACCCGGAGGTGGGAAACCCCTTCGACAGCTATGTTGACTTGTTAATATTTTTTGGCTTGAGAGCCGGTTGTTAGGGTTAGATAAGCTACACCCGGAGGTGCAAAGCCCCCTTCGACAACCAAAGTTGACTAGTCAACTTTTTTGGCGTAAGAGCCGGTTGTTAGGGTTAGATATGCTACACCCGGAGGTGGGAAGCCCCCTTCGAAAACCAAAGTTGACTTGTCAACTTTTTGGCGTAAGAGCCGGCTGTTAGGGTTAGATAAGCTACACCCGGAGGTGGGAAGCCCCCTTCGACAGCTATGTTCACTGAGTCAACTTTGTGCACCATCTTGTAAGTCGCCATCTTGTAAACCGCCATCTTGTATGAAGAAACGGCACAAGCTCCAAGTGACTTTATGATGACCCAATGAATCCAGTCACGCATGTTTGAATGGTGCATCACGACAGTTCGTCCTCTTGTGCAACTTTTAATCTTCGGCCAATAATGTAATAGCCCCTAGGATTGGGTTTTCTCTTGCGAAGACCCAGGGTTCTCGTTGGAAATGACCAAACGTGTCTCGCCATGTCTGTAGCCCCTGAGTCTTAAGTTGACTTGAAAAGGTGGCTTGAGAATCTCCACTGAAAGTTGAGGTTGGCCATGGCGGGTTATAGATGATCCCGTATGATTTGTTTCAATAGTCCAGTCGATGGTTCGTCCCGACTGGTTGTTGAAGTGAACCAAACTGTAATGGCAGCGACTTATGCACGTGTCCGTTGGGCAGCTTGTATCGACGAGCACTTCACCGATATGTTGATGTAGAATCAGACTGTGGGCAGCATCTTGCGCGCGTCCGTTGGGCGGCTCGTATAGGCGAGCCCGGCACCAGTATGCCAATGTAGATTGGACCACAGGGCGGTGATTTAGGATCGTCTATTGGGTGGCGTCGTACTGGTATATGCAGCCACCGGCGTGTTGATGTAGACATAGAAACCATCCGTGGCATTGTAAGCCGATGCTGTTGTGAAAGACGGCCGCGGTGTTGTAAACCGGTGCGGTCGTGAGAGACAGTTGTAGCGTTGCTGGTGAAAACCATGCCGCGACCACGGCGGCTTGCCGCACTCATTAGGCGGCTCATACTAGCGGGTGAGCGCGTGCGATAGAGGCAAGTTGATGTAGACCGTCCGCAGGGGCGGCGACTCACGTACGTCCATCGAGCAATGTGACCCGCCGATGTGCGCTCTAACTCCGCGGTATCATGCCACATGGATAACTGTCCTGTGTAAAAATATTACAGGAAACAGAGTGATTTTTCTCTGATAAATAAATAAGTATTGATAAAATAAATGAGATAGATAGCACCTGGTTTCTTATTTTTCGAATGGATACGGGTATTTTTCATGTCAGTACTAATACTATTACTTTGACTTTTCCGTGTAACTAGCTTGACAACTCTTGTTTTTTATATGCAGCCGGACGCCCCTATCTTTTTTCAACCGACTCTTGGGCAGCCAGCTTGCGAGGGATGGCTAGGGCGGGGCACGTAGACCGGTTGTGTGTGGGAGAGGCAAAGTAAGGCACAAAGCCAACTCATTGGTATTCCGGCGAGGGCGGTGGAGGAAGGCCAGCGTAGCTGTGGTTGTGATAGGCTATGGCACGGGAGCGCCGGAGGTGAGGCAAAGGCATATCGCGCAGGGCCCGTCCAGCGTGAGACGGCCTGGCGGCTCAGCACAAGGCGGCTCGGTGGCTCAGCGCGAGACGGCGCAGCAGCAGCTCGTGGCGCGAACCGGCGATAACAAATGGCGAGGTGGCGAGGCATGGCGGGCGCGCGGTTAAAGCGCAACGCTGCATGGGGGCGGCTTGCAGACAGGAGGAGCAGCTGTTTTAGGGCGGCGTGCCGGCCGGCGGCTTGAGGCAATAGAGGCGGTGCATGGTGGAGGCGGATCAACACAAGGCAGGGTGTGTGCGAGGCAGAGGCCTCGGTGGCGAAGCGTGGAAGCAACCATGGCACAGTGGCGGCTCACGGCGCAACGGAGGCGAGGGAAAGGCATATCACACTGGAGGACAGACGCGGCGGCGACCAAGGCTTGCAAGGCAGGCAGAGCCACAGCAGCGGCTCAAGGTGAAGTTGTGGCCATGGCAGAGGTGCACAACAAGGTGAGGCCGGAGACGACGGCTCACGGCGGCCAGGCGGCTCGCGACACGTGGAGCTGCTATTGCGAAACGGTAGACGTGTAGTGGGGTAGCGCGGAGCAAAACCGGCCACGGGGAGGAGCTCGAGCCGGCGTGGGCCGTGGGCTTGGCCATGATCAGGGCTGGAGTCCATGACGCGACGAGCGGTGACGGAGGTGGGCAGGCAGAGTCTGCGTCTATCTCTCCTTGTCGTTGCTTGTTTCGTGGGCGCCACTCCCTTATATGCCTCAATGGATGCTCATGTACGTGCGTGCTAATCATCAGGCAATTAGCTTAATTCTCCCTTTTCTTTTTTTTAGTGCACGTTGCTCCTCCATGTGAAGTGTCCCTCTTTTTCTCATGGGAGGACAATGCAACACAGTAGCTACTTGAATCGCCACCCATATTTTCTTATGGGTTGTTGCACGTGAAAACCTATTGGTATACTTTGTCAGTTGCTTTTTTCTTTCCAGAAACTGATCTGGTGATCGACTATTTTCTTTTTCTCCAAGAGATTTCTCGAGATAGCCTGCCAAGTCTTGTCTGATTCAAACTGATGGTAGTAGTAGTGGCCCTCCTACACCGATTTTGACTTGAACAGCCTGATATCCGTTGATGCTGCTGGCTCCTTTGTTCTGGCGTGCTCAAAACCTTCTATTGATTAGACTATTAATACTCTACGCACACGAAAACAACTTCCTCCACTGTTGATGAATTTCAAATCTTTCACAACAGAATTTCTCAGCGGCTAATTACAGCTTGAATCAAATTTGTTTTTTTAATCCAAGCTAAGAATATCTATTTTTCACGACGGCGGCGGTAGAACAGACCGTAACCCTAATTTGCTCCTTGATCTTACATCCTGTATATCCTATTCCGACTGTTTGTTGATGTTGTGGTCATGCCGGCTCTTTTTCATCTGTCACGTCGCGAGCTTTTCGATCCCCGAATAGATCCTTCCAAGAACACAACAACAATGTGCGCTGCCCCATGGTGGGCACCAACTGTCGTGGATTTGTCACGGCAGATGTCAGGGTGAATGGACTTAGGTTCGGGGCAGAAGCGCAACTATGTGGCGGCCTGAAGGGGTTGGTTGGAATCGAGAGACGCGAGTTTTATCCAGGTTCGGCCCCTCCAATGGAGGTAAAAGCCTACGTCCTGCTTGTCTGGTATTGATGATGAAGAAGATCTCTCGGTTACAAGGATGTTGTCTTGCTACCTCTAATCACGAGAGCCTCTAATCTGTCTGTCTAAACTTGTGGACTTGTGAATCTGTCCTCTAGGGGTGCTCTACCCCTCCTTATATAAGTGGAGAGGGTAGGTTTACAAATAGAGTCCTACTAGGAGTAGGATTAGGACTAGTCTCTTTAGAATCCTATTCCGGGTCTTGTTTCTCTTGTAAGGAAATCCTTTCTCCTTTAGGCCTTCTCTTGCGAGCCGCTTGGCACCGGCTCACACGCTGGGTCTTGGGCCTGGTCCTCCTACGGCCTGCCAGCCGGATCACCAATAAAATGGCATGTCTTTACCGGGTCTCCTATGAGTTGCCAGGCCGGGTCATACCGCGGGGTATATCCCCGACAACCTCCCTCTCTGCCCCGAGGTTGGAGAAGGATCCGACAAGGGGGGTCCCACCTGTCGGCTTCTCTCTCCCCCTCCCGCTCTCTCTCTCCCCCTTGCGTTCGCCGATAGCCAGGCCCCGCACGCCATGTTTGAATCTGGCTGCGTGCGAGGCTGGCTGGTTGGCCAGCTAGGCCGACCGTGCTGCTGGCCGCCTCTGGCCCAGGCATAGGGGCTTTCTTCCCCCTTTTCCTTTTTATTTTGTGAGGATTTTTCTAAAAATCCCACAGATAATAAAATACATCTAAATCCAATAATTTTTCCACCTAAATTCTTAAAATATTCCCTAGAATTTAATAGTGCCATCTGTGAGAAATGTTGAAAATCTTTTATGCACCGTTTTAATTTGAAACCCCTATTTGGCATTATTAGCCCCTATTTTAAATAGTTTTGAAAACCTTTTTAACATCAAACCCTAGACAACCATTTTTAGTATAGATTCTAGTATTTAACAGAATAAGGTAGCATTTTGGTATTATCTTTGTGTGCTCTACTTTTGTGTGATGCTTATTTTTACCGCTATTTATCGCGACGATAGATTGCACTGTTGACGAGGAAGTTGGGTCTGAAGACTTCGAAGACCCCGAAGACCTTGTTGAGCTAGGCAAGCAGCCCTACCACTTTGATGGGTTGCTTCCGACACTTTTATCATTGACACTTGCATCGTGCATGACCCTACCACCTTATGAGGGTTATGCGGGTGGGTGTAGGTAGGATGCTAGTAGATGCTATGCAAGTGGGTCGGGATTATGCATAATGATGGGAAGAAAGAAATGATTTCAAAGACTTTTTGAAAACCCTGTCGGGTGCCACTAATGCTCGAGGGAGATGATGATGAGATTGGTGACCACTTGAGAAAGAAGTGGTGTGCCGGAATAGGTTGAGGGTGTGTTCTCTAAAACGGATTAGATTTAAGATTTTTCGACCGTCCCAACCTTACATGCGCAACCATGATACCCCTGATGGGATAGGGCTTTGTTGATTACCTTGGTGGGTATTGGCAAGGACCCGCATTACTAGTGGCAGGAGTGGCGTGGTCACTCTCAATACGGGGTCATGCCGGTATGGACGATCTTGCGCTGTCTTCACAGGCACCGGGCACACCATTGGTCCCTGCATTGATGATACAAGTGATGTACATCATGTGGGATGGATACCAATCAGGTGGACTCTTTGTTTAGTATCGCCAGGGGAAAGGCATTGGTTGGATGCTTACCTCGGATATGTTCTATACTGCGAGTCGTGGATGACACGGAAGTTCCCCGAGTGTTGTGGGTAAAGTGTGCAACCTCTGCGGAGTGTAAAACTATTCAAATAGCCGTGTCCATGGTCAAGGAAAGTTGGGTGGTGCTGCTTAAACTACATCCATATGTTGTCGCAAACTTGGTGTGAGTGTGTGCGGATGACAGAAAAATGATACTAGAGACAAGTTTGAAGACTTGATGTGATGATTGAACATGAGATGTTCAACCCCTGCTTACAATGATACCTATAACTTGTTCATATGGGTAGCTACAAGACGTTGATGCATGCTTACCTAGTTACTTGATCATCTCATTGCATTCAAAATTAGCTTTCCACAAATTACCTACTTAGTGATATGTCATGCATCATTATTACCTTGTTCCACAACTTGGGTTGCTTGTGTGTACATTCAAAGTACTCATTGGCTTGCCTTGTGGCCCTATCTATGTAAGACTAGACCTTCATGGTCTTTATTTGTGTAAGACGCTAAATGTGGATGTAAGACTCTTGTTATTCAGCTTTTGTGTGTTCAGTGAGCATTGATATCTGGGATCACTGTACACATGCATTCGGTGATCACGACTTATGAGTCGGGGTCCCCATAGCGTAGTGTGGGACTGCGTTGAAACGAGCGAACGATGTCCGTCCAAGCAGCACGTGATAGCCGATGCGGAAGGGCACGATGTCGAAGATCAAGTCTTCGCTTTGAAAGTTATCGTGTGAGCCTAACACGACCTCTAGAGTTAACGAGCCCGTGCATCAGGCATCAATGCCCGGGGTACTCCTTTGAAGGTAGTGCTACTGGGTTTGATCCTTGACAGATCAATCCCCATCTTTTTCACCGTATCTGAGTAAATCAGGTTATGGCTACTTCCTCTGTCCATTAGGACCTTTGTAAGGTGTTACCCGTCTATAATGGGGTCTAGGACGAGGCCACCAACCCTCCATGATGGATACTGTTTGGATGATCACGTCGATCAAAAGTGACCGGGCATGCCGACCATGGGTTGTACTTCGGGGCTATGGGTTCCACCGTGTAGACTTCCCGGAGGGTGCGCTTCCTCTCCTTCTTTGGTATGTGGGTGGCGTATATCATGTTCACCGTTTTTACTTCAGGAGGGAACTTCTTTTGTCCGTCCCCAATTGGACCCGAAGGCTAATGTTCATCCTCGCTGCACGAGCTTTTGCCTTGGTCTTCAGGTTGTATCTTGCCGGCCTGTTTAAACACCCAGTAGGTGCGATGTGTGTGGTTGGACGGATTTTCAAAAGTCCCATTGATTTGGCAAGGCCCTTCCATGATCTTCTCGAGCTGAGTGGGTCCGTCACGATTGCCTTTGGGGCACTTCTTCCGCTGCCCAGGTCAGGAGTTGCGGAATCCGGCATTAACAGTCATGTCATCGGCATCACTATTATTATGCCGACGCTTATTCTTATTACGCTTTGGCTTTGAGTTGCCATCATGGGCTTCAGTTGCCACGGGATCTTCAGAATTGTGGCTGTGTCTTGCCAGCCAGTTATCTTTGTCCGCGCAGAAGCGGGTCATGAGGGAGGTAAGGGCGGACATATTTCGAGGCTTGTCCTGGCCTAGCTGGCGGGCTAGCCATTCGTCCCGAATATTGTGCTGGAAGGAGGCTATGGCATCAGCATCCAGACAATCGACGATTTGGTTCTTCTTAGTTAAGAACCGATTCCAGAACTGCCGAGTGGACTTGCCGAGCTTTTGGATGACGTTGCTGAGAACGGAAGAGTCCGGCGGGCGGACATAGGTCCCCTAGAAGTTAGAGCTGAACACATCTTGCAGGTCTTCCCAGCATCCAATGGAGTTTTCGGGGAGGCTATTTAACTAGTGCCGAGCTGGCCCCTTAAGCTTAAGAGGTAAGTATTTGATGGCATGGAGATCATCTCCTCATGCCATGTGGATATGGAGGAGGAAGTCATTGATCCATACGGTTGGGTCAGTGCTCCCGTCGTACTGTTCTATATTCACAGGTTTGAACCCTTTGGGGAACTGATGTCGCATTACCTCGTCCGTGAAGCACAGAGGGTGAGCGGCGCCTCTGACCCATGCTATGTCGCGCCTGTATTCGGCGTCTATATGGGGCCGGTTGCATTCTCGTACAATGTTGTTTTGGTCGAACCATGGTTTGTATTCGCCGCGTTCGGGCGCGTACTCTCTGGATCCATAGCTGGATCTAGTGCGTCCTGCTCTGTGGTCCAGGTCATCTCGCAGGTCGAACCTGTCATTGGGCTCTAATGGCACCTTGCCCCATCTTTAGGGCACTGCCGGTATGTAACCGACATCATCGGTCGTCCTGTCTTGACCAAGAGGGGGCGGTCCGGCTTGTCGTATGGAGTACGGTTTGGAGATGGAGTATTAGTAAGTTCGTCATCAAATTGCGGCAGCAACCTTCTCCAAGGGTAGCTTTTGGGCTGGTTTGACAGACTAGTGTCGTATACTTCCTCGGCTGAGAGGACTTTCGTCCATCGATCATTGAGGTCGGCCTATTAGGCTTTGAGTTGCCGTTCTTTGGCCTTTAGGCTGCGAGCCGTTGCTATGATCCGTTGCCTAATTTCTTCCTGATCCTCAAGGTTATCAGGGATGTACAAGTCATCGTATTTCGATATATCTTCCTCATCGACGGGGGGGGGGGGGGGGTAATCATCGCCTTCGGGGTCATTGACGGTATCAAGGTCGTTTTGGTCCTCAGGCTCGTCCGAACCCTCAAACGGGTGCTCGGGGATATCACGATTGTCATGGTCGGTGGGGGCATTACTGTCCCCGTTGCTGATAATAGCTCTTATTCCCTTTTTGCTTTTGGACCATTTATGCAATTTCCGGCGCCTTGATGGCGCGTCACCCGATTTTTCACCGTCATTGTGAGGCGTATTGTTGCCGTTGGTGACAGGAGTATCCACCACGTAGACGTTGTATGTAGAAGTGGCTACCCAACTCCCGGTGTTAACGAGGGTGGGAGCACGATCCTCTTCATCCATGTATTCTGCTTCCTCGGAGGCATAGTCTAGCACGTCTGTTAAGTCTTCAACGGTGGCTATCAAGTGGGCGGTGGGTGGGTCGAAAAATCCGTCCCTGCCCAAACTGTAACCGGGCCAGGCATAGATTGGGGCTGGATCGTTGGTGATCCTTATTGACGAGAATTGCTCGACGGCCTTGTTGATCCATGAGGGCCCGATTGGATCCAGCTGTTCGGAACTCGTGGGTTAACCCCCATGAAGTACACCCATGGGGAGTGTTTGGAAGGAACATATGTCCGGTCATATGGCTTAATGGCAAGACCGGGATGAGAGATTGGACTACCGCCATGGGTGACCTCGTCGGCATGTCCGCAGAAGGGGCTCGAGGTTAAAGCCTCATAGTCCTCGAGGGCTACAAACAAAGCCGTGAGCCTGATTAGTGACAAGTCGCCCCGAGAGTCGACGGAGAACTCTAAGTTTTCGAATCTAACCTCTTGATCATGGGTGAAGCTCTCAACACGGCCTAGATGGACAATGGAATCCGCATGCAACACAACGCTGCCAAAGGCGAAGATCTGCCCGGCGACAAAAATGTCCGTGTTGCGAACCTCTTCGTTGTTGAAGAGGCGAGGCGTCGATTCCGTCTCACTCACAGGGGAACTCTCAAAGAAAGCACCAATGTCGGTGTCAAAACCAGCAGATCTTGGATAGGGGGTCCCGTACTGTGAGACTAGGATCGACGGTAACAGGAGACAAAGGGAACACAAGTTTACCTAGGTTCGGGCCCTCCTATGGAGGTAATACCCTACGTCATGCTTGATTGTATTGATGGTGTAAGGGGTTACAGAGTTGATCTACCTCGAGATCGTATGTCTAACCCTAGATGAGTTGTTCTCCCTCCATACCCTAAAACCCTCCGGCTTATATAGATGCCGAGGATGCCTAGGGTTTAAACATGGTCGATTACATGCCGAAGAGATAAACTTGCCTAACTATTACATCAGATGTTGAGCGCAAGCCGTTTTTCTCGAAGCTTCCATCTTGGAGATTGGGCCTTCAAATCCTTCGGTGTTTGGTAAGTAGGCCTCATAGTCTGGCCCATAACAATAGGTCGGCTATGCGAGGAACCCTAATCCAGGACTTCCTCAGGCGGCAAGGCCCTACAGGGAGCTACTAGATGTAGATACAGGAAAATCAAGAGAACATCCAAACAAACAATCGAGATCAAGACCGAAGGCTAGACCCCTGGCAAGATCGTGTCGGGATTGCCTTCAAACCCCTGACAAGGCAGAGCCCCGGCAAGATCCCGCCAGCATAGAGGATAGGTGTCTCCCAACCTGGGCACGTGTCTAGGCGCCGACGATCGAGGAGGCTAAGAGGTGCCGATGGGATGGGGTCCTGTCCCATCCATAGACGGTCAGAGGCACCTGACGGAGCATTAAATGCACATGTCTTACACCATAAGTGTTAGGTACGATAACAATGTAGCATTGTACACCTCGTGTACGTACTATATGCTGTTGTTTGGATCCCTTTTGACATATAAAAGGAGGCCTAGGGTGTTACAGTAAGGATCTTTGGACCAATCTTCTAGCTCGCATGCATAGCAGTTGTGTTCGGTTACCCACACAGCGGTCCTGTGGCTAGAACCCAAGAACACCCATAATACACAAAGCGGGAGTAGGTTTTTACGCTTCTCAGTGGCCCGAACCTAGGTAAAAAATCCCCCTGTGCTGCTCATTCGACCTGCTCTTCGCACGTATTCGTCTCCCTGCCGAACCGAAAGGGGTCCTCCCGATCCCATAGGTGTTCGTCCCCCACGACACTTTTAGCACGAACATGCTTAAGATTAATATCTCCTTTGGCAACATGATCACGAATGAAATGACATTGAACATTAATATGCTTGGTTCGAGAATGTTGCACAAGATTATGACCAATCTTAATAGCACTTTCATTCTCACAAAGTAATGTCACGTTTTTCACATAGATTCCATAATCTTTAAGCATTTGTGTCATCCATATCAATTGCGCACAACATGATCCAGCGGCAATGTATTTCGCTTCGGCAATAGATGGAGATACCGAGTTTTGTTTCTTGGATGACCAAGACACGAGAGATCTACCTAGAAATTGACATGTACCCAAGGTGGATTTTCTATCAACCTTGTTACCGGCATAGTCCGAGTCGGAGTAGCCAACAAGATAAAAAGAAGATCCCTTGGGATACCAAATGCCAAAGTATGGTGTATGTATCAAGTATCTCACAATGCGTTTCATGGCCTTAAGATGACATTATTTAGGTGCAGGTTGATATTGGTCATAAATGCACACACTAAGCATAATATCACGACGGGAGGCACATAGATAAAGCAATGAACCAATCATTGATCGATAAAACTTTTGATCAACCGGTTCACCCTCCTTAGTAAGATCATCGTGTCCGCTAGTGGGCATGGGAGTTTTCATACCTTTGCACTCTTGGATGTTGAACTTCTTGATTAAGTCCTTGGTGTAATTTGTTTGAGATATGAAAGTACCTTCTCTCGTTTGCTTGATTTGTAGACCATGGAAGAATTTCATCGCACACATCATAGATATCTCATACTTTTCTGACATCAACCTTCCAAATTTCTCACTAAATTGTGGGTTAGTAGATCCACAGATAATATCATCCACATAAATTTGGCACACCAATAATTCACCATTAACTCTCTTTGTGAATAAGGTTGAGTCAATTTTACCAATTTCAAAACCATTTTCAATGAGAAACTTCGTTAGGCATTTATACCCAACACTAGGAGCTTGCTTAAGCCATATAAAGCTTTACGAAGTTTGTAAACGTGGCCATGTTTCTTAGGATTTACAAAACCAGCTGGTTGCTTAACATAGACCTCTTCTTCAAGCTCACAATTTAAAAATGCACTTTTAATATCCATTTGATAAAGCGTGATATCATGGTGATTGGCATAATCAAGAAGAATTTGAATGGCTTCAAGTCTAGCAACGGGGGTGTATGTCTCACCGTAGTCCATACCTTCAACTTGCGTATATCCTTGCGCTATGATGCGAGCCTTGTTGTGAATGACTTGACTGTCCTCATCTTGCTTGTTCCAAAATACCCATTTCATGCCGATGATGTTTTGCTTGTCCTTGGACTTCTCCACGAGTGTCCTCACTTTGTTCCTCTCGAAGTTGTGAAGCTCTTCATGCATAGCGTTCACCCAATCCACGTCTTCAAGAGCTTGTCCAACCTTAAAGGGATCAATGCGAGAGATAAAAGAATAATGCCGACAAAAGTTAGCCAAGCGAGTTTTAGAGCGAGTGATCCTCCCTGTTTGTATGTCACCAAAGATTTGGTTTAGGGGATGATTCTTGGTCACTTGTGCTCGAACTCAGGGTAGCTTTGGCTTGTTAGTTGGAGGAGCTTCTTCTTCATCATCATCTCCTTCATTTCCGTTGTTGTCGAAGTGGTCGTCTCCTTGAGATGGTGGTGAAGGAGGTTGTGGTGGATCTTCATGATGTACTTCCTCCTCCTCTTCATCTTGTCATGTACCACTTGTGGATGCTTCCATGTCATTTTGTTGGTAGCCTTGATCCGAAGTAGGAGCTTCCACTTGGATTGATGAAGTATTTTCCTTCGCCTCCATGGGACGAATCTTGCCGATGGGCAAATCTTGGATAGCTTTCGAAGGATCTTTATCACCTACATCATTTGGCAATTGTTCGACGTGCGAACCATTAGACTCATCAAACTTCACATCTACCGTCTCTTCATCTTTTCGAGTGAAGTTGTTGTAGACACGGTAGGTGTGAGAGTTCAATCCATAACCAAGTAGGAAACTTTCATGAGATTTGGGAGCAAATTTAGCACGGCAATGCTTATCTAGAATGTAACACTTAGAGCCGAATACCTGAAAGTATCCAACTTGGGGTTTGTTACTGGTGAGAAGCTCGTATGTCGTTTTATCGAGAAGCTTGTGCAGGTAGAGTCGGTTTGTGGCATGACATGTTGTTTCCACGGCTTCCGCCCAAAAGTGTCTTGGCGTCTTGTATTCGTCAAACATTGTCCTTGCCATCTCAATGAGGGTTCGGTTCTTTATCTCAACAACTCCATTTTGTTGAGGCGTGTACGTAGCCAAGAACTCATGTGAGGTACCCTCTTTGTCAAGAAAGGTATCCACATGGGTGTTCTTGAACTCCGATCCGTTATCGCTTCGAACCTTCTTGATCTTCACTTAAAATTGATTTTGCGCTTTGCATGCAAAATTCTTGAAGATATTTTGTACCTACGACTTATCATCAAGAAAGAATACCCACGTAAATCTGGAAAAATCATCAACTATAACTAGACCATAAGAGTTTCCACCAAGACTCTTGTAAGCATTGGGACAAAAAAGATCCATATGAAGTAATTCGAGTGGTCTCCTAGTGGTCATGATGTTCTTGACTAGATGACTTCCACCTACTGGTTTCCTGCTTGATAAGCACTACAATGCCTATCTTTGTTAAAGATAACATCTTTAATACCAAGAATGTGATTGCCCTTGATAAGCTTATCTAGATTGAGCATGCCTACATGTCCTAACCTTCTATGACATAGCCAACCTTTAGAAGATTTTGCAATGAGACAAGTACGGGGTTGGGCCTTTTTAGTGAAATCGACAATGTATAGATCACCTCTACGAATACCGGTAAAGATAATTTTATGATTATCAACTTGAAACACTTGGCGATCTACTTTAGTAAATAGCACATTGAAACCGAAATCTGCTAGTCTAGATGCGGAAAGAATATTATAGCCAAGGGATTCAACAAGCATCACATTTTTAATGGAGCTATCATGAGATATGGCCACCTTACCAAGGCCAAGTACCTTACCCTTAGAGTTGCTCTAAATGTCAAGTACCTCCGAGGACCTTGATTAGGTGTGATCACTCATGTCTTTATCACCAGTCATGTGATCCGTGCATCCACTGTCGAGAATCCACTCTTTTCCACCGGACATGTAATCCTTGAAGTTTGCAATCAGACTTAGATTCTTATTGATCTTTTCATGCTCGATGTCAAACAACTCATCTTCATTATCATAGCCATGTTCTTCATTGTCATCATTTGGTGGAATCTCCTCGTCATAGAAACCAAGAGACTCGTTAGAGTCGTAACCGTGACAATGTTCAAGTTTATGAATGTGAATGGCTTCAATAATAATGTTGTTAATAGTTGTGACATCTTCTTTAGCACACATAAGACCACGAAGCTCAAATAGGCATTTATCAAAGTTTGGATCACTAGGCTTTCTTTTGTGAAAAGCAATAGTTTTATGGAAGAATTTTATCCAAATTACTTAATGAAAGATTTGGATATCGTTTCTCCAAATCAGTCCACAAAGTATAAGCACATTCATAGTTCTTCAATTGAGAAAGCACGAATCTTGGTAAGCCTCTAACAATAAGATTGACAGTTCTAAGGTTACCAAGCATGTTAATTTCCTCTTCGTGTGTGGGATTGAATTCATTAATGGGGAGCACATAGGGATATTCAATATGTTTTCTCAAATGGAATTTGTCAAATAGATCAATCATGGCATTCTTCCATCAAGAATGGGCACTCTACAATACAAAATCTCCACACTAGACACATCCATCCTCCTCCACGGTGATGAAACCAAAGCAATGAAGATCAATGCTCTGATACCAATTGCGGGATCACTAGAAGAGTATGTCTAGAGGCGGGGTGAATAGACTACTAGCAGGAATTTAAAATCTACCCAAGGTGCAAATTTAAATGTTGACAGATTTTAGCAATTATAGCAAGTCTAGCAGACCCTACACATGCAAGTCATCAAGTATAGCAGCGGAATGTAAAGGCATTGCACATGAAATTAAAGAGTTGAGATGGGGAGATCAAACGCATGAAGGACACGAAGATTTTTCCCGTGGTTCCGATATGTGGTGCTATCGTACGTCCACGTTTATGGAGTCTTCAACCCACAGAGGGTAACAGTCACGAGAGTCCATGGAGGGCTCCACCCATAAGGGTCCATGAAGTAGCAACCTTGACTATTCCATAACGGCTTTCGTCCACGAAGGACTAGCCTTAGTATGGGTAGATCTTCACAAAGTAGGCGATCTCCTTGCCCTTACAAACTTCTTGGTTCACTCCACAACACGAAGTAGGAGGCTCCCAAGCGACACCTAACCAATCTAGGATGCACCACCCTCCAAAAGGTAATAGGCTCGATAATGTCAATGAACTCCTTGCTCTTGTTCTCCAAGATGATAGACTCCTCAACACACAATCATTCTCTCACAGATTTGGCTTTGGTGGAAGAGATTGATTGGGTGGAAAGCAACTTGGGGAGGCTAGAGATCAAGATTCATATGGTTGGAATGGAATGTCATGATCTCAACACATGAGTAGGTGGCTCTCTCTCAGAAAATCTGATAGGATAGGTGGGGATTTGTTCTGAGTGCTTCTCTTGCGAGTGAGTTGTGGTGGAGGGGTATACATAGGCATCTCCAAAAATCCAAGTGTTACGCCTAATAAGTCCAACTCGGTGACATTGATGTGTTAATCTCGGTGGTACCGATTTGCCTAAAAGATAAGAACTTTTGAATCTCGGTGAGACCAATATATAGAACTCGGTTGCACTGATAAGATGACCAACGGTCAGATGGCCAAACTCGGTGACACTGATTCAATAAACTCGGTGGTACCGATTTTGTGAATTTGCGTAACAGAAAGTTGGCAACCCAAACTCGGTGGCACCGAAGTAGAATCGGTTGCACCAGAAGGCTAGGGTTTGGCTGAGTCTGTCTGAGGCTGAGAATTGGTAGCACCGAGTGAAAAGTGTTGGTTGCATCTATTTTGGATATTTGGCTTTGGACAGAATTTTGTGGAAGAGCTTGTGGGTGTATGTGGTGACTATCACTTGTGCACGTATGAGCATTTTGTTCACCAATAGTACCTTACCCCCTTTTAATAGTATTGGATTTCCTATGGACTCAAAGTGATTTCTCACAAAGTAAAATGTAGAGTCCTCTTGCTTGAAGCTTTGCCAATCTGTTCCTTCTCCTTCTTCTTCATGGGGATACTCTCCACACTCCTTTTTGCCAACCCATCTCTCTCTATGGACTTTAGCTGAAATACACAAGATGAAAGTATTAGTCCAAGAGACATTGTATGTTGTCATGAATTATCAAAACCACCAAGGGAGCATATTGTGCTTTCATGTAGTGTAGCTAGTCGGTCATGGTTATTGAGGGTGATTCCTCCTTAACCACTCCTAACGACAACTTTGTTGTGGAACACCTCAAGAGTAGACCATCGCAGGTGATTCCTCTCTGGTCACCTTGATGGTTACATCGGGTGGGATCCATCGAGGTTGATTCCTCGGGTTTCCCCCTTGATGTTTGGACACACGGATACTTTGATTTTACTACGGTTAAATGTTGAGGTCAGTATGACCTGGGGGGTGTTGGTGCACTAATGACAACACGTGGACGGGCATTCTTGGCCCTTGCTTCGTGGGGTACGAACACCTATGGGATTGGAGGGAGCCCTTTCGGTTCGGCGGGGGAGAAGGCTCGCATGAAGAGAAGGTATGACAAATCAACACACAGGGATTTTACCTAGGTTCGGGCCGCAAAGATGCGTAAAACCCTACTCCTGCATGGTTGTATTATTGGTGTTTTTAGGGTTCTAGCTATAGGAGCGTTACGGACAGCTGCTACACACATGAACTAGAGGATTGGTCAAAAGATCCCTCTTGTAACGCCCTGGGCCTCCTTTTATACTCTGAAGGGGATCCCAATAGTGGCGTACAATGCATACATGGGGTGTACATAGCTACAGTGCTATCATACCAAACACTGACGGATTAGGACAGGCGCATTTAATGCACCGTCAAACATCTCTATCCATTTGAGGGACGGGACAGGAGCCAGTCCCATCGGCACCGCTTAGCCCCCTCCATCGTTGGCGCCACGACATGTGCCTAGGCTGAACGACACCTGGCCTCTGCGCTGGCGGGGCCTTGCCGAGGCTTTGCCTTGCCGGGGTTTTGCCTTGCCGAGTATTGCCATGTCTTCATTGTTTGGAAGTCTTCTATACTTCTAGGTGGCAGCTCCTTGTCGGGCCTCGCCGCTAGGGTGGCTACTACAGCCCATGCATGAGTAAGGAGCACTGGAGTAGCCAAAACTCTAGTGCACCGACAGGAGCCCCCAGGCCTGGGCCACACACGGTGTGAGGCGTTGTTGGGCTAGGCCCAAACAGTGCACGGGCACGCGTGGTAGGAGTTGCGGTTGTAGATCATTGCGTTTACTGCGCCTCCCCGTGACGCCCATCAAATACGGGACGTGGGATACGTGCACGGCACGGCCGTCAAATTTTTAATTACTGCGTCGGGTCATTTCCGCCACACGCGCCGCATGCATAGCGGGAGAGCAAGCAAGGGGCGCCCATGACTTAAAGTCCCTGGGAAAGGCAGTAACTGCAACGCCATGGATTGGAGCAATAGGGCGGCTGCTGTTCACCCCGTGATCGAAGGCACCGCTATTCGAGGAGGTGGATGGAGACCCTTGGAGCGGGGGAGAGCAGCCCCCGCGCCCCGCTATAAATTGAGGGATGGCGAGGGCGATGCTCATCCATCTTTTCCTCCTTCCTCTAAGGGTGAACCTCCATAGCTTGCCGTTCCACGTCTTCCCAACCTTCGAGTGGCGCTCTCCCTTAGCCATGAACAGAGGGCGAGGGCGGCCACCGTCCTCAGCTTCAAGGAGGAGCTATCGCCAGGATCATGCCACCGCTTCAGCCATAGAGGTGGAGGGCGGCCCAAGCGCACGTAGTGGAAGAGGCGTGACGGGTCACGACCATCGTGGAGGCCAAGGTCAGGGGAGGCGGAGCGCTGCGCCACCTCCTCCTCCGACACCAGGCCTCTCCCTTGAAAAGACCCACGTTGAGGGGACGGCACTGGAGTTCGTCCTCGATCTGGGCGGACCCATCCGGAGCCACCTGTACCTCCCTCGCCCTTTCGCCAGGGAAATGGATGCCGATGAGCCGCCCATCATGTGGCCACGGGCACATGGTTGTTGTAATGGCGCGACGTGGGTGGACGTAGAGTACCTGGCGAGTCGCATCATGTTCCTTGGGCACGGTTGGAAGACCTTCGGTCACGCCCACAACCTCTAGGAAGGGCACGTCCTTCGTTTTAAAATGACGGAGTACAATATGCTCTCCGTCAAGATTTATGGGAGCTCAGGCGTCCGTCTCAGCTACTGCGAAGAGAGTTCGAGCGGTGTTGAAAGCTCCTCCTCCTCGAGAGAGTGATGAGGAGGACAATGGTGAAGACGATGATGATGACTCCGGTCTGCGGGGTGTCAAGTCGGAGCCGACGACTTGAGCGCGGACTGACCGCCGGCCGCACCATCACCGTCAGCCTCACGCCTCTCCCCCTCTCGACAGGACGACCTTGCAAGGGGCCTTTGTCCCAAGGGCTTCCCTATCTTCCAGATGGATCTTCCAACAGGCCCGTGGACTTTGGCTTTTGGGGTCCATCCTCCTTTTTGCCCATGCTGGCCCTCTCCTCCACGCAATGCTGGTCAAGGAGGGGCATGGCTCTTGCGTGCCCATCTGGAAGCCCTGCCCCCCTCGGCGCAGTGCTGGTCCAGAGGGGTCAGGCTGGGCTTCTGCCGGGGGCCCCTCGCCATCTTTTTCTTCTTGTAGCCTGCCTCCCCTTTCCATCTTTTTCTTCTTGTAATCGCCCCTAGGGGAGAAAGTCAAATAAAGATGTACTTAGGAAAAAGCGTCATCTCATGTACGTTTCACCCTATTTTGAATAACTATATATTATCTTCCTTGTTAGATTGTTTCTTTGTATGGAACTTTCCCTATGCCCTCTCGGAAGAATCTTGCCGGCGTGTGCAGCCCTACAGTGAGCGCTTTGAAGAACAGGTCCTTAGCAGCCCATTGGCGGTGCCATTGCTGGCAACACTCCTCGGCATTCTTGGCGCAGCCTCTTAAGCTGTTGATCATGCTCGAAATAGAATAGGGGCACAAGTGCAGCCCCTTGAATCCTTGAGCGGACTCGAAATGAAACAAGTGTGCGGGCGCAACTCACTTAAGCCATTGAGCGGACCCGGAACAGAGTAAGGGCGCAACCAATCATGGCAAGGTTCCCGTGCGTGCAGGTTTTCCATACAGAAGTCGAAATCGTCCAAGGAAAATAACTTCACAGCAAAAATTCACTTGCGGTTTTGCAACTCTTTTCATTGCCGCACTCCTTCCGGCAAGTTTTTTTTGTTTGAACGTCGCCCCCAGGTATCCATACCATCATCCCACCAGGCAAAGTTGCATGCGAGGTAACCTTCTTTCCTTTGAGAAAAAAGAAAGAAGAGAAAATATGAATGTGGAACCTTGGCGGTCCATCTGCTCTTGTCGGGAGTAAGTGTAATGCAATATCTCATACAAACATGCATATAAGTAAACATGAGAATCAATCAAGATTTGCGGAACACTTACCTTTTATTCAACTACGCTCATGGTGTGCGCCTGGCTTTGTACCAAGGATTACATGCTGCAGCGGCAAGACTTGTACAAAAGGTGGTTGTTGGGAGGCTCAGCAACCACACCTCATGGGTAGAACTTATGAAGATGCTCGATATTCCAAGAGTTGGTCATTGGGATGCCATCTTCAGTCCCCAGGCAGACTGCACTGGGCCTGGTGACTCGTACTACCCAATAAGGGCCTTCCCACTTTGGCGTCAACTTGTTGGAATTCTTGCCAGACTGAACTTGCCAAAGAATAAGGTCACCTTCTTCAAGACTTCTGGCATTAAACTTGCGGCTATGGTAGCGGCACAAGGCTTGCTGGTAGTGTGCAGCTCTCACAGCAGTGTGAAGACGGTCTTCCTCAAGGAGCATCGCGACATCTTTCCGCAACTGCTCTTGCTCAAGCTCATCATAAGCGAGCACTCGAGGCGACCCGTATATGAGTTCTGTGGGAGAACTGCTTCCGCCCCATATACAAGGGAGAAGGGTGTCTAGCCGGTAGCTCGATTTGGTGTTGTTCCGATTGACCAAAGAACCATCGGCAACTCATCAATCAAGTGCCTTCCGCACTTATGCAGCTTGTCGAAAGTTCTTGTCTTGAGGCCTCATAGTACTTCAGCATTAGCCCTTTCTTCTTGGCCGTTGCTCCTTGGGTGAGCAACGGAAGCAAAACAGATTCTACTGCCTAGGTCTTGGATATACTACATGAAGGTGCGGCTTGTGAACTACATGCCATTGTTAGTGATGATCCTATGGGGAACACCAAAGCAGCGGACTAGTTCTTTGAAGAACTTGACGGCTGACTATGTTGTCACCTTTCTCACTGCTTCCACTTCCGGCCACTTTGTGAACTTGTCAATTTCAATGTACAAGTACTCAAAGCCCCCGACAGCGCAGGGGAAGGGGCCCAAGATGTTGAGCCCCCAGACCGAAAATGGCTGGGAGAGAGGGATTTTCTGAAGGGCTTGAGGTGGTTGATGTAATCTCTTCGAATGAAACTGGCATGCTTCACACTTGGTTACTAACACAGTTCCATCCTGGAGGGTAGTTTGCCAAAAGAAACCCTGCCGGAATGCCTTTCTAGCAAGTTCTCTTGATCCTATGTGGGAGCCACATATGCCTCCATGTATCTCTGACAATAGCTCCAGTCCATCCTCCCGAGAAATGCACTTGAGTCTCACGCCATTCGACCTCTTTCTGTACATAACGTTGTCCACGAACTGGTATATATTAGACCGACGGGCTACTTTCTCTGCTTCCTCTTGTTCCTCAGGGAGTTCTCCTGTCTGAAGGAAATGAATGATGTGTTGTGCCCATGTTGAATCCTGGGGCTCGACATCAAGGACTAAAGACATATATTCTGCCGGGGAGGCATTTGTCTCAACGGCAAGGGCCTGAGGCCCCGCCGGAGCATGCTGCTCCTCGACAATGTGACAGCCCAAGTGCTCCCCCTACCTTTTTTTGGCATGTATCTTATGTGAACCTTGTTGTCATGAGTTAACGAAATTAGTTTGCTCCTTGTCATGACTTGTCTCATGCATTCATGCATTCATGCATCATATCATTCATCATCTTGCCATGCACTTTGTTTTGTGATGTGCTTCTTGACCTTGTAGTAATGTGAGTGTTGTTGTGGATATGTGGTTTGAGTGGGCTTCATCTCCTTTCCCCTCTGTTATTCTTTTCAAACAAACCCAACCTAATAACCTTTATTCCATTGGCATTTTATCAACAGAATTAACTTGCTAATACAATTATTTAAAATGTTCAGGAGGTAGTCTGCAATGTTTTAAAATTGTGCGTGTGGTTCTTTTGTTTTCTTGAGCTATATGAATTTGGGGTTTTAAATAACAAGGGGTTGATGTGTTTTAAAACTATTTAAATTAGTTGCTCTAAAAATCAACATGATAATTTTATTAAAAGGGTCTTATAGCTTTGTAAGTAAAGGTGATTTTGTTTTATCAAAAACCCTTTTATTCATTTCTGTGGGGCTTTTGTAAGTGAGCTGTTTTGTTTTTTTAAATAGATAAAAACCTGCCGATTTTTGTTCTGTGTGTGAGAGAGACAGAACTGGGCCAGTTCCTCCCCGCATGGCCTAGCCCAGGTGGCCTAGTGGCTACCTGCTCCCGCTGCTTGCCGTTAGCTTCAGTGAGAGCAGAGAGAGAGCACGTTGTCACCGTCCCTTTTCGCCGTCCTACCCGTCAGCTCCGGGGGTACTTAACCCCCCTCGATGTGCGTGCCTGTTTGCCCTAATGTTCCGCTCCTCCTCCCAGCCGCCGCCGTTCCCATCTCTCTCTCTAGCCTTCTCCTCCTCCCCTTCTTCTTTCCCCTCGGTGAGGTTCAGAGAGCGCAGGTAAGTTCAGAGAAGTTCGCGCCGGTCGTCTTCGCCATCGTCGCTGCGTCTTCGATGGCCCTCGTCGCCAGTACAGATGGCATGGAGCACGAGGTGAGGAGCACCTCCCCGCAGCGCCTCTTCGCGTCGCCGTCGCCCGCAAGGAGCAAGGTCGCCGGCATCTTCTTCCCCTCCATCTCGCCGTCGTCCACTCCCCGTGCCTCCAAGAACCCTTGGTGAGCTGTCGCGTCCCTGCTGCCCCTTCTTCCCCCGCGTAGGCCCGCGTGTCATCGCCATAGTGCCATCGTCGCCGGTTGGAAAGGTGAGGGCTTGAGCTCGCCTCCATCCTCCTCATCGCGACATGAGCAGAGGAATGGGACCCCGTAGATCCCCTCTTCGTTTCTGCCTGTTAGTGTCGCCGGAGAGCCTGTGTGGTTGCCGGGATTCGTCGCTGTCGTTGCTGTCGCGGTAGTGTGCAAGTCTTCTTCAGTTTCGTCAGTTAAGGCGTGAGTGTAGTACTAGTGGGATTGATGCCCTCTCCTATTAAGATTTGATGCAGTAGCGCAGTGGTTGCGCTCGGGGGTGCAGACCCGTAGGTCTGGGGTTCGATCCCCAAACCCCCCTTTTTATTTCTTTCCTTTGTTTTATTTTCTTCTTTTCTGATGTGTAGTGTATGTGTATGTGTATAAATACATGTATAGATGTGTTTTTTTCTTTCTTCCCTTTTCTGTTTAGTAAATATATGTCACGCCAAAGATTCGGTCCTATCCTTATTTGGCACGAGGGCCTCAAGGGGATAGAAGCGCATCTCGATGCGTTCGCCAGAATGGATATCATTACAAGTACATGTACAGAAGAGATGAGTATATGGAATTGGTTTACACTCGCCACAAGCTACATCAAAGTCACATCAATACAATAACATCTCAAACATCATACAAAAGAGCAGGGTCCGACTACGGACGAAATCAAACGATAAAATGACATCCACCCTTGCTATCCCAGGCTGCAGCCTAGAACCCATCCAAGATTGAAGAAGAAGAAGAAGAAGAACTCCAAGTCAAATCAAGCAACACGCTCACGTCAAATCATCACCTTACCTGTACCTGCAACTATTGTTGTAGTAATCTGTGAGCCACAGGGACTCAGCAATCTCATTTCCACGGGTATCAAGACTATTAAAGCTTAATAGGTGAGGTATGGTTAAGTGGTGAGGCTGCAGCAAGCGACTAAGCATATATTTGAGTGGCTAACTTACGAGTACAGAAATTAAAGTCTGGTGGTCTACGCATAACAGACGCGAACTAGTAATGATCACTAACTGATCCTGAACACCTACTTACGTCAATCATAACCCCACCGTGTTCTATTTCGGGTAAGGACTCACGAGAAGAGACAGTCACGGTTACTCACACGGTTGGTGTGTTTTATTAGAGTTTACTACAAGTTTGCTATGACCGGGTGTTAAACAAAGTATCCAAGTTTGCCACATAACCGCGGGCCCGGCTTCTCAAAAAGATTTAACCCTGCAGGGGTGCTCCAACTCGTCCATCACAAATTAACCACACTCAGCAGGAATAACCTCAACCATAGATCTCGTGATCTTCCTAGGCAATTACAAAGGTAATCCAACACCTCGAGATAACCCGAAGAAAATCAGAGTTCCTCACTCAAAACGTTCGAGAAAGGTAAAACAAATCCAGCAAAGCCGCCCGACGTGTCGATGAACCCGATAGGAGCCGCGTATCTCGTTCTCAGGACACGACCAGATGAGCACAGCGTACAGTGGCCTGATAGAAATCTCCCGAGTTGCCCCTGGTTGGCCCCGCACACGACTCTAGTTTGGACCAACACTCATGAGGAGCACTGGCCTGGGTTGTTGATTAATTATCCACGGGGTCCGGAAAAATATCCCCTATGCAAGTTCATTAATTATTAGGCAAATGTAGTACCAATGTTGGGCCTTGCCAGACAAGTTTTAATCTAACCCAAAAATCAAGGGGGTCCCCATAACAACCCCGAGCATGTTAGGAGCGCTCATTTATGGAACATAACACCTGTTCACAAGAAACTAAGGGCAGCAAGAGTGGAACAAAACACCGAGCAAAAGGCCAAGCCTTCCACCCTTTACCATGTATATATGTGCATTAAGTTTAATAGCAGCAATATTGTGATATAACAAAAGAAGGTCCATGTTGACACATGGAAGCAATAGCACCTGCAACTAGCAAATCTATAAGAAGGGCTGAGCAAGCGGTAACATAGCCAAACAATGTTTTGCTGGGATGTGGAGAGGTTAGAGGCTTATCATGGCAATGTTGGGAGGCTTATCAAACAAGCGGTAGGTAGCAAGACATAACGATAAAAGACAAGACAACTAGCATGGCAATGATAGTAATGGTATCCAGGGAAATGTATCATCTTGCCTGAGATCCCGCTCGGAAGAAGACCGAGTCCATGAAGAGGACGAACCAACGTAGTCGAACGAATCCTCACACTCCGAACGCTTTCGGAACTCTATCGAGAAGAAGCAATCCGAAACAAACAATCAACACAAGATACACCACAACATGTGCAAAACATGATGCACAACAAATATGATGCATGTCCGGTTTAATATGCAAGGCATGTCAATTCACAACAATCAAATTCTACACATTAAAGTGAAG
Source organism: Hordeum marinum (assembly GCA_022496015.1). NCBI lineage: Eukaryota > Viridiplantae > Streptophyta > Magnoliopsida > Poales > Poaceae > Hordeum > Hordeum marinum. The sequence goes on along the minus strand of CM039674.1, from coordinate 272,740,461 downwards.
CTCAATATGCAACGAGTTACATATTGACGAAACTCCACATTCGAAATATTTAGTTCACTCCTGTTAGGTACACGACAATATTAAATGTTGTTAAACATGCAAGAGGTGAAGCATAAGTAAACTATAATATCTAGGCATATTAAATGAGGCCGGAAACAACTTATAGCATTTCCGAAATGACCCCATGTGTTAATTTATGAATTTGGTCCAGATCTGAACTAATCATATTTTATATTTGTTAAACAGCAAAATAAATATCACCATGTTATTCCACACGGAATTCTAGTCGATTTACATATATAGAACATCTCCAACGGAGCTACGGTCCAAAAGATATGAGCAACACAAGATGAAAGTGACATGAATGCAAATGCATGGGGAAACATTCACAAACACTCAAATCATGAATGCAACAATTTTTTATGCAACTACATGTGAAAACAACAAGCTACAAGACTCCAAAATTCACAAACCAAGCATGGGGCAATATTATATAACATCCACTTCATTTAATCTTCACATATCATATTCAAAACATGCATGGATCACTAGGTAGGAAGCTCACAAGAAGGCAACTTAATAACAGTTTCAGACTTAGTGAAAATAGCAGTTTTAGACAGTCCAGTTTTAATCACGAAGGGATATTGACAGAAGTGAAAACATAAGCTACATGTCATGGAATGGGATGAGACTTAACAGCATACTAGAGGGCAATATCAACAACAAATAGCTCCATTACACCTACCACAAAAGAGTTCTAGATCACTAGCAAATCACATGGCAAGACAACAACAAAATATAACAGATTCAGACTTAGAAATATTTTGGACCCTCAAAATATCAGATTTTTATAGCAAGTTGACAACACCAAAACAACACCTAAACATACATTTCTATGACAAGCAAAATGTTCATGGGCTAGGACACATATCAAAGAGCAACTTTCATGTTGAAAATTAATTCATGTCATACCCGGATTAAATCACACGAAAATGACAAAAGGGCATCACGGCATAAATGACATCCACACAAACATGCTCAAATGGCAAAACTAATTGCACCGACAAATCCAATGGATTTTTCTACCCCGAAAACATATATAATATGATTAGGTTCTTGTGGAGAATTAATCACAATTAAATAAATGGGTATTAGGCCTATTCACGGTAAAGCACTTCGGTGATGCAAATCAAATGCAAACATCATGACCAACATTTATCTCATGCATGAAAATGTGATGCAAAAGAGATGGACATTTTTAATATAAGTTTTACTTGATTCCGATGCGTGATTAAATAATGATGAAAATGCTATTAAATGGCAATTATGCAAAATGACATGTTAAACATATTTAAACAGGGATGCAAATGGCATAATATTAATCTAAGCAGTTTTCTAAACAATTTACATGTTTGAATCATTACATTCCGATGCACGGTTAATTTACTACGGCATTTAAAATATGCAATGGTTAATACAAAATAAATAAAAGAAAAAGAAAACGCAAAGGGGGGGCTAGATCACCCAATGGGCCTTGGCCCAACTGGCTGGGGCAGAGGAGGCTGGGGAGCTGGGCCTGCGCACTGGCCGCTATTGGCCCACGCGGAGGCCACGCGGGGTCAACGGGGCGAGCGAGCGTCCCGCTCGATCCCGATCCCGAGCACAGGGAGCGGCGGCGTGGCGATGGCTGGCCGGCGGCAGGGCAACGGCGGCTCGGGGGCGCAAGGGAAGGCCGGGGACGGCATGAATCCGGCAGCAGGCGGCGGGATCCGGTCGGTGGCGGCCGGAGGGAGGCGGCGGCGGCGACGCTGAGGGGCCCGATAAGGTCGGGCAGCGAGCTGTGGAGGGAGAGAGGGCTGGGGTTAGAGAGAGGAGGGAGGAAGGAGAAGGGAAGGAGAGGTCCGGCCAGGTCCGGAGAGGTCCGGCCTCCGGCGAGCTGCCATGGGAAGAAGCTAGGGTTTCGGCCACGGAAGCCATGGGAGCTGCGGGAGGAGCTCGGGGAAGAACTCCGGAACGGGCCCAGATGGGCTTGCCAGGCTCAGGTCTGGGCTCGGGCGGGCTGGCTGGAGGTGGGAGGAGGGGCTGGCTAGGGTTTGGCTGCACGCGGAACGAGGGTCTATTTATAGGGATTCGGGGCTGGGGCTACGACACTGTCCATTTTGGGATTGTCGGGTGTCAGTACGACAGTCCGGAAGCGGAGAGGGGGGTTACGTGGCTGTGCAGACGGGCAACAAGGGGAAGAGAGAGAGAAGTCTGCGACCTGTGGCACGACGATCGAAAACACCGAGAAACGTCCAACGGAATACCGATAAACTACCGATAACCTCTCAAGTGTGACTAACCGACGGGATATCTAACGACCTCAGATCGCGACGAAATTCAACGGGTAGTCTACCTACAATATAACAAGACCGCACGACAAGTTTCAACTCGATCCGAGAATATTTTTGCACGCGCTTAAAAACGGTTTTATTTAACGGTGCCGCGGGCGCGGGCGTGTGTGGCTGGTCTCGAAACGGGCAACGGCAAGAACAGAGAGAACCGGCAACTACGAACCAATGCGAGTTTTCGAAAACGGGAGATGATGCAATGCAGATGATGCGAATGATGTGATGATGAATGCAACAACCAGATGAACACATGCCGAAAACGGAAACTAAAGGGGAATCTACTGGAATCTTCTGGAGCGTCGGCTCGGGCTGTCACAACTCTCCTCCACTACACGAGGATCTCGTCCCGAGATCTATAATGAAAACAGGGAAGAGAAAGAGCAAAAGGTAAAACTTAGTTGCCTCTTTGACAAATGAATGAAACCAATGAAAGAAGAAGGATGCAAAGAGATGAAGAATGAAGAACAAGCAAGAATTCACAGAAAATTTTGGCAGCACTTTGGTAGGAAAGAGGGGCAAAATTGATATGATGGAAACAAATTGAAAGAGAGGCACCAAACTTTGGTTGGAATAACATCAAAACTTCATAAGATAGAAGGAACATGAAAGATTGCACAACACTCCGGTTAAAAGAATAAGCAAGAAAGAACATGATCTTGAAACAACAAGACGATGGATTGACGAGAGCAACATCACAAGGCCTTCGGAACAAAAGAATAGAAGCTAGATCCTTGGGAAGAAGAGAACTGAGAAGAAATGACAACTTCTAGCACCAATGAATTTGAGAAGCATGGATGAACGGAGTTGTTGGAACACCAACAACGAGAAGAAGAACTTGTTATGGGCTTATGGAAACATCTCAAAATTATGAGGCGACAACCAACCACAACAGAAACAATTGACTGAATGAGAGCAACAAGATATGCAAGGCTTCTTTACAAAGAAGAGGAGACACTTGAATTACTTATGACACCATGATAAGGATTGTTTATGACAGCATGAAAAGGATTATTGCTATCATGATGCAATCCAACCCAAGATAACTCCAAGAAAGGAATGATGGGTTCACTTATCTTTTTCTTGACATTCTTCCTTCGAGACTCCTTATCATCAAGAATTTAATAACACCATCTTAAAAGACAAAGGAGAAGGAATTGAACTTACAAATCCAAGAAAAGAAGACTTGAGCACCTCCAACCAGAATCTTGAAGAGCACTTGAAAATGAAAGAAATCTTGATGAACAACCATGAAGAACCTCCGGCAAAGAGAGGATGATAGAAAAGAATAGAAGGATACAAAAAGAATAAGATTGGGCCTTGCTATGAATTAGATGAAGCTTAGCGACAGATACTTGAGGAAAACTAGGAACTCCGGAAAACAAAGATGACCACATGGGGAAGGAATTGATATCACGAACAACTCCGGAAGAAGGATTGAGATCACTTGGATGAAACAAGAATAAGAATTATGATATGAATATCCTTCATCAACTTAAATTGATGACAAGCACGGATTTCACACATCAGTTATTCTTCTTGCAAAGAATTGAAGAGAGAGATAGATCACAAACTTGAAGAAGTCTTGAACTAGAACACCGGAAAGAATTCAAAACAAAAGAGGATACTACAAACGAATGATAAAACATGAGAACGAAGAGATCAAGATTGCCTAATAGAAACTGAAAAAGGCACTGGGATAATTGATACGAAAGAAGGAATACAATTGAGAAGAATTTGAGAACGAAAGCTGAAAGCTGAGAACGAAGAAATCTTCTGAAATGATGGCCTTCGGAGGATCAAGAAATGAAAACTGCCTGAAATGAACCGGATAGATATGGGAGAAATGACTCATGATCAAAACAATTGAGATGATAGCAAAAGCTGAAACCATGAATCTTTGGAAGAATGAACAATGATTTAAGAGAAACTCTCCTTCGGTCTTCAATGCAGAGAATGCTGACGAGAACACCAGCAAGAATTACTGAGACACTCCGGAACAATGAATAAGGAAAGGTTGAGCCAACAACAAAAGATTTAGAAGCGATCTTCGAGAAGGCACATGACTGATGAAATTCATTCTTACGTCATATTAAAAGAACTTGAGAACATCTCCGGAAAGAATAGAAGAGTCAGGTATGATCGTGGGAAAAGACCTGTGGGTTATGGGCCCACTGAAAAGAATCCACCATTGAAACAATTGATTAAAAGAGAGATTGCACCGGTACAAATTAAGAACTTGATGATAAGAGACCCTTGAAATAAATTAAGAGGACAAGAATGAAAATGAATATCTTCTGAGATATCTTCAGGACTCCGGATAGAATAGAGAGGGATGAATAACAAGAGATACTTGAAAAAGAATTTCAACATGGGATAGCAATTAGAGAATGATAATGATATGAATAACACCAAGACTATAATTGAATCCACCGGAAAAGAAAAGAAAGATGAATACTAATAAATGATAATTTGAGCACTGAGCATCTTCATAAAGAATCACCGGAGAAGAATAACAACAAGAACAAAGAATATGAGGATAGATCTTGAAATGAAACTCTTGAGAATCTCCACAAGAAATCATCGAAAAAAAGATATAAGAAAAGATAGCTGAAGCATTACAAGAAGAAAAGACACTTGGATGAGAATTAATCATTGAAGAAAAAGGGCGGGAGGGTGGGAAAAACAAAGAAAACTTGGAACAGATGAGAAGAACTCCGGAACGAAACATGAGGATTGATTTTGCAAAATGGAAGAGGATAGAATCTCTTGAAGAGAAGCACACCGGTAGGAAAAGAATTGATATGATAACTTGATTGAGCACAAGAATTAGCAATCCCACAGAAATATGAGAACACAACTTCACAAGATATGAATTCACCACATGACATCGAAGCAACTCGAATTACCATATTCAAAAAAAACCGAAGGATGAGGCTTATGAAACAAGGCAGAAACAAATACATACCCACTATGCACTTGTTGGAAAGATAATTCTAGGTAACTACTTGAATTCCCACCTAAGAACTTCCGAAAACTTTCTTGCTTATGCGAATCGGGTTGCGGAATCAGGAACATGCCCTAGGCAATCAGCTGCAACTGCATCCGCAACCTTCCACACCATAATTCAAGAAATTTCGCAAACTCGTCTAATCTCGAATCCTCGAACTCACAATGATACTAAACCATGGTGGTACCCCGGACGCCTCCCCAGTACTGGGTGACTCCGACCTTATCTCACCACGATAAGTATTGAAGCAATTCCAAACATTCTCCGTCCTGAGATACTAAGAAAACTGAATGATAATGATGTGCCAACATTCCTCGGAGCTCAACTCCCCGGAAGAAATCAAGTCACACAGGAGGCACCAAGACAGAACCCTATCACATCGGTATCATATTGTTTCCAAAATACCCGCGTGATCCTAAATTTTTTTTGAGCGAGAAGAGGAGTAGAATCAAAATTCCTAAGATGATTACCTCACCAGAGCATAGAAGAGGAGTAAAAAGAATCCTACTCTCCGATATAACTGGACTCAAAACACTTTTTTCACTAGACACGACTCGGCCAAGTTCGATCAATCAAGGGGGCTCCTAGGTCGGTACAGGCTCTGATACCAACTTGTCACGCCCAAGATGCGGTCCTATCCTTATTTGGCACGAGGGCCTCAAGGGGATAGAAGCGCATCTCGATGCGTTCGCAAGAATGGATATCATTACAAGTACATGTACAAAAGAGATGAGTATATGGAATTGGCTTACACTCGCCACAAGCTACATCAGAGTCACATCAATACAATAACATCTCAAACATCATACAAAAGAGCAGGGTCCGACTACGGACAAAATCAAACGATAAGATGACATCCACCCTTGCTATCCCAGGCTGCCACCTGAAACCCATCCAAGATTGAAGAAGAAGAAGAAGAAGAACTCCAAGTCAAATCAAGCAACGCGCTCACGTCAAATCATCACCTTACCTGTACCTGCAACTGTTGTTGTAGTAATCTGTGAGCCACAGGGACTCAGCAATCTCATTTCCAAGGGTATCAAGACTATTAAAGCTTAATAGGTGAGGTATGGTTAAGTGGTGAGGCAGCAGCAAGCGACTAAGCATATATTTGAGTGTCTAACTTACGAGTACAGAAATTGAAGTCTGGTGGTCTACGCATAACGAACACAAACTAGTAATGATCACTAACTGATCTTGAACACCTACTTACGTCAATCATAACCCCACCGTGCTCTCTTCCGGATAAGGACTCACAAGAAGAGACAGTCACGGTTACTCACACGGTTGATGTGTTTTATTAGAGTTTACTTCAAGTTTGCTATGACCGGGTGTTAAACAAAGTATCCAAGTTTGCCACATAACCGCGGGCACGGCTTCTCGAAAAACTTTAACCCTGCAGGGGTGCTCCAACTCGTCCATCACAAATTAACCACACTCAGCGGGATAACCTCAACCACGGATCTCGTGATCTTCCTAGGCAATTCCGAAGGTAATCCAACACCTCGAGATAACCCTTAGAAAATAAGAGTTCCTCACTCAAGACGTTCGAGAAAGGTAAAACAAATCCAGCAAGGCCGCTCGGCATGTCAACAAACCCGATAGGAGCCGCGTATCTCGTTCTCAGGACACGACCAGATGAGCACAACGTACAGTGGCCTGATAGAAATCTCCCGAGTTGCCCCGGGTTGGCCCCGCACACGACTCTAGTTTGGACCAACACTCATGAGGAGCACTGGCCCGGGTTGTTGATTAATTATCCACGGGGTCCGGAAAAATATCCCCTATGCAAGTTCATTAATTATTAGGCAAATGTAGTACCAATGTTGGGCCTTGCCAGACAAGTTTTAATCTAACCCGAAAATCAAGGGGGTCCCCATAACAACCCGAGCATGTTAGGAGCGCTCATTTATGGAACATAACACCGGTTCACAAGAAACTAAGGGCGGCAAGAGTGGAACAAAACATCGAGCAAAAGGCCAAGCCTTCCACCCTTTACCATGTATATATGTGCATTAAGTTTAATCGCACCAATATTGTGATATAACAAAAGAAGGTCCATGTTGACACATGGAAGCAATAGCACCTGCAACTAGCAAAGCTATAAGAAGGGCTGAGCAAGCGGTAACATAGCCAAACAATGTTTTGCAGGGATGTGGAGAGGTTAGAGGCTTATCATGGCAATGTTGGGAGGCTTATCAAACAAGTGGTAGGTAGTGAGACATAACGATAAAAGACGAGACAACTAGCATGGCAATGATAGTAATGGTATCCAGGGAAATGTATCATCTTGCCTGAGATCCCGCTCAGAAGAAGACCGAGTCCATGAAGAAGACGAACCAACATAGTCGAACGAATCCTCACACTCCGAACGCTTTCAGAACTCTATCGAGAAGAAGCAATCCGAAACAAACAATCAACACAAGATACACCACAACATATGCAAAACACGATGCACAACAAATATGATGCATGTCCGGTTTAATATGCAAGGCATGTCAATTCACAACAATCAAATTCTACACATTAAAGTGAAGCTCAATATGCAACGAGTTACATATTGACAAAACTCCACATTCGAAATATTTAGTTCACTCCTGTTAGGTACACGACAATATTAAATGTTGTTAAACATGCAAGAGGTGAAGCATAAGTAAACTATACTATCTAGGCATATTAAATGAGGCCGGAAACAACTTATAGCATTTCCGAAATGACCCCATGTGTTAATTTATGAATTTGGTCCAGATCTTAACTAATCATATTTTATATTTGTTAAACAGCAAAATAAATATCACCATGTTATTCCACACGGAATTCTAGTCGATTTACATATATAGAACATCTCCAACGGAGCTACGGTCCAAAAGATATGAGCAACACAAGATGCACGTGACATGAATGCAAATGCATGGGGAAACATTCACAAACACTCAAATCATGAATGCAACAATTTTTTATGCAACTACATGAGATTCTAAGCAAGTTTCATATATGGAATGTCCAAAACGGAGCTACGGTTCAACCACAATCATCAAAACAAGTTTTAGTTGAAATCTGCCAAAAACAGCAAGATGGCATTTTGAACATGTGAAAACAACAAGCTACAAGACTCCAAAATGCACAAACCAAGCATGGGTAAATAGTATATAACATCCACATCATTTCATCTTCACATATAAAATTCAAAACATGCATGGATCACTAGGTAGGAAGCTCACAAGAAGGCAACTTAATAACAGTTTCAGACTTAGTAAAAATAGCAGTTTTAGACAGTGCAGTATTAATCACGAAGGCATATTGACAGTAGTGAAAACATAAGCTACATGTCATGAAATGGGATGAAACTTAACAGCATACTAGAGGGCAATATCAACAACAAATAACTCCATGACACCTACCACAAAAGAGTTCTAGATCACTAGAAAATCACATGGCAAGACAGCAACAAAATATAACAGATTCAGACTTAGAAATATTTTGGACCCTCAAAATATCAGATTTTTATAGCAAGTTGACAACACCAAAACAACACCTAAACATGCATTTCTATGACAAGCAAAATGTCCATGGGCTAGGACAGATATCAAAGAGCAACTTTCATGTTGAAAATTAATTCATATCATACCCGGATTAAATCACACGAAAATGACAAAAGGGCATCACGGCATAAATGACATCCACACAAACATGCTCACATGGCAAAACTAATTGCACCGACAAATCCAATGGATTTTTCTACCCCGAAAACATATATAATATGATTAGGTTCTTGTGGAGAATTAATCACAATTAAATAAACGGGTATTAGGCCTATTCACGGTAAAGCACTTCGGTGATGCAAATCAAATGCAAACATCATTACCAACATTTATCTCATGCATGAAAATGCGATGCAAAAGAGATGGGCATTTTTAATATGAGTTTTACTTGATTCCGATGCGTGATTAAATAATGATGAAAATGCTATTAAATGGCAATTATGCAAAATGACATGTTAAACATATTTAAACAGGGATGCAAATGGCATAATATTAATCTAAGCAATTTTCTAAAGAATTTACATGTTTGAATCATTACATTCCGATGCACGGTTAATTTACTACGACATTTAAAATATGCAATGGTTAATACACAAAACAAATTAAAAAGAAGAAAAAGAAAACGCGGAGGGGGGCTAGCTCACCCAATGGGCATTGGCCCAACCGGGTGGGGCAGAGGAGGCTGGGGAGCTGGGCCTGCGCACTAGCCGTTGGTGGCCCACGCGGAGGCCACGCGGGGTCAACGGGGCGAGCGAGCGTCCCGCTCGATCCCGATCCCGAGCACAGGGAGCGGCGGCGCGGCGATGGCTGGCCGGCGGCGGGGCAACGGCGGCTCGGGGGCGCAAGGGAAGGCCGAGGACAGCGTGAATCCGGCGGCGGGTGGCGGGATCCGGTCGGCGGCGGCCGGAGGGAGGCGGTGGCGGCGACGCTGAGGGGGCCGGCAAGGTCGGGCGGTGGGGCGGCGAGCTGCGGAGGGAGAGAGGGCCGGGGTTAGAGAGAAGAGGGAGGAAGGAGAAGGGAAGAAGAGGTCCGGCCTGCGGCGAGCTGCCACGGGAAGAAGCTAGGGTTTCGGCTACGAAAGCCATGGGAGCTGCGGGAGGAGCTCGCGGAAGAACTCCGGAACAGGCCCAGATGGGCTTCCCGGGCTCAGATTTGGGCTCGGGCGGGCTGGCTGGAGGTGGGAGAAGGGGCTGGCTAGGGTTTGGCTGCATGCGGAACAAGGGTCTATTTATAGGGATTCGGGGCTGGGGCTACGACACTGTCCATTTTCGGACTGTCGGGTGTCAGTCCGACGGTCCGGAAGCGGAGAGGGGGGGTTACGTGGCTGTGCAGACGGGCAACGAGGGGAAGAGAGAAGTCTGCGACCCATGGCACGATGATCGAAAACACCGAGAAACGTCTGACGGAATACTGATAAACTACCGATAACCTCTCAGCTGTGACTAACCGACGGGGTATCTAACGACCTCAGATCGCGACGAAATTCGACGGGCAGTCTACCTACAATATAACAAGACCGCTCAACAAGTTTCAACTCAATCCGAGAATATTTTTGCGCGCGCTTAAAAGTGGTTTTATTTAACGGTGCCGCGGGCGCAGGCTTGTGTGGCTGGTCTCGAAACGGGCAACGGCAAGAACAGAGAGAACCGGCAACTACGAACGAATGCGAGTTTTCGAAAACGGGAGATGATGCACTGCAGATCATGCGAATGATGCGATGATGAATGCAACAACGAGATGAACACATGCCGAAAACGGAAACTAAAGGGGAATCTATTGGAATCTTCTGGAGCGTCGGTCTCGGGTTGTCACAATATATGTGTATGTGAGTGTGTGTGTGTGTGTGGTGCTTAAATACATGTGTATGTGCATATAAGCACTTGTGCATATATGTGTGCACATATGTGTTTGTGATGAGCACCCACACACATAGTGGTGTGTGTGTGTACATGAGTGTGGGTGTGCCCAGATGCACTTGTGCATATGTAGCTATGTGTGTGTGCATGCTTGTGTAGTGTATGTGTGGGTGTTGAGTGTGTGTGTGTGACAAGTGGGTCCATGCCCCACTTGTCATACCCTACATATTTTGATGGGTGTTTTGTTGATATATGGTGATAATTAGATCTTTTCCAGTTATAGCTATAATTCCAAATCTGGACATGTTCATTTTTGCTCATGAGCATTTTGGGTAACTTTTCACTTATAGGAGTGGATGATGATTTTGCTATGTAGTTTTTGTCAGGATGCTCCATGTGAATATATGAGTATGATACATGAATTTGGGGTAGAAAAATCCCAGGAATGCATTGGTGCTATTTATTTGGTCTTTTGAGCAAGTTTGACAAAATGTCATTTTATCTCATAATGCCATTTTGTCATTTTTGCCATGTTTAATCCATGCATGCTATGATGGTTGTGCCAACATGAAACTGTTAGTCTTGGATGTGTAGAATGTCATGGTATTTATCTTTGACATGATCAACTTGCAAATAAGTGGGAACCATGCTCTAAAGTAGCCACTAAAATGTTGTTGTTTCCAACCATGCGAAATATTTCTAAGTCTGAGAATCTGTTGTTATTTTTATGCCATGAAGAGTGGTTGCTATCTTGTGATATGTTGTGAATTAGCTCAAGCTCAGTGCTAGTGATTTGAAGGATATGTTGTCTTATAGCATCCTGTTAATTTTCATGCCATGATGTGGTATCTAACACCATTAGTTTCTGCTACCAACTTGCTATCAGATTAACTCAGATTCTAGAAAACTGTTGTTTTCACTGTCCCAGAATTCTGTTTCAACATGCCTACTTGTGAGCTTCATGGTTATTGATGTGTGCCTCCTTTCTAGATTGTGTAGTGGGATAAGTTGATAAGCATGTTATGTAGTTTATGTCAGTGCCTTGGTTGTGGTTGTAGGATTCCTGTAGCTCAAGTTATTGGCTGTGAAAGTTGCTATGTTGCTGTTTTGTGGCAGATTGTTTGTTTTATTGTTTTGTGTCTTGTGGGAGCTATACTCCATGGAATTGCTTGATATTTGGCTCTAATGTGGTTGGTTTTTCATTGCCTAACCAGAGGCTACCTTGGAATGCCAAGGAATAGCCCAGGTCCTTCTTGTCTTCTGTTTTGCCTTCGTATCTTGTCGTGAGCGTAGCGTGCGAACCGTAACTTTGTTTCTTACGTTCTACATATGCATTTGTATCATTTTTTGCATGATGCATCCATATTTGCCATGTTAATGCATGTCTAAATCACTTAACATAAGGTTCTTCCCAGATTCATTAATAACCAATCCTTTGCATGTGAAACACGACTAGTTAGGATTGCCATGCTAAAATTCTTCACATAATCATGCATCATTCTTGCTTGTGCATTGAACCTTGGTTGTTTGTTTATTCTTGCTGCTTATTTTGGGTAGACGCGAACGTTGAACCTGAGTACGAAGAGCCATGCGAGTACAACTATGAGGATCCCGCAACTTGTTCCACTGAAGAACCAATAGGCAAGATGATCGTACCCGGATCCCAACATTATTTTCGCTAGCTAGTTATCTCGATCTTATCATTACTTTTACGCTACCTACCACTTGAATGTCAGCCTCCTATTTGCCATGATAGCCTCTAACCCTCCACATCCTAGCAAACCATTGATTGGCTAAGTTACCGCTGCTCAGCCCCTCTTATAGCGTTCTTAGTTGCAGGTGCAGGATGTATCCATGTGATAACATGGGTTTGGTTTATCACAATATTATCTATTATTTAATTTAATGCACATATATATCTTCGTATTGGTGGAAGGCCTGGCCTTTTGCTAGGTGTTTTGTTCCGCTGTTACCGCCATAGTTTCTTGTTACCAGTGTTATGTTTCCATACTTTGCGCTCCTAACATGCTCGGGGTTGTTATGGGGACCCCCTTGTTTATTCGGTTAAGATTAAAACTTGTCTAGCAAGACCCAACTTTGGTACTACATTTTCTTAAATAACTTAATAAAATTTGCATAGGGCTTTGCAACCCCGTGGATTAATCAACAACCCGGGCCAGTGCTCCTCATGAGTGTTGGTCCAAACTAGAGCACCGTGCAGGGCCAACCCGGGGCAACTCAGGAGATTTCTATCAGGCCACCGTACACTTCGCTTATCCGTCATGTCCTAAGAACGAGATACGCGGGTCCTATTGGGTTTGTCAACACGTCGGGTGGTCTTGCTGGATTTGTTTTACCTTTATCGAGTGTCTTGCATGAGGGCTCTGACTTTCTTCGGGTTATATCGAGGTGTTGGAATTCCTTTGGAGTTGCCAAGGATGATCACGAGATCCGTGGTCGAGGCTATTCCCGTGGAGTGTGGTTAATTTGTGATGGACTAGTTGGAGCATCCCTGCAAGGTCAAATATTTCAGAAAGCCGTGCCCGCGGTTATGTGGCAACTTGGATATTTTTTTAACACTCGGTTATAGTTAACTTGAAGTAAACTCTAACAAAATGCACCAATTGTATGAGTAACCATGATCGTCTCTGCTCGTGAACATGATCCGAGAGAGAACACAGTGGGGTTATGATTGACGTAAGTAAGTGTTTAGGATCTCTTAGAGGTCATTCTAGATTCGATCATTTTATCGTAGGCCACATATTTATTTTTTATGTTACGTAAGTTTAGCCACCATAAATGCTTAGTGCTGCTGCAAACTAAACACATACCCATCCCAACATTTAATCTTGAATAGTCTTGGTACCCGGACGCATGATTGCTGAGTCCTTGTGGCTCACAGATTACTACAACAATCTAGGTACAGGTATAGATGAGTTCGTGCAGGATGATCTGACACAGCTCCAGTGGGAGTCTGACGAGGAAAGAGGCAGGATGTACGTGACTTATCCGGATGAGTAGAGGACCATGGTCGTGATCCTCGGGATAGCGAGATAGTATTAATGCATATGCTTTTATCGTTTGTTTTCGTCCGTAGTCAGACCCTGTCTTCAGATTGATGATTGAACTCTTTGTGGATTGTAATTTAGCTTATCGCGAGTGTAAGCCAACTCATATACTCCTCCCTTCTTGTATGTATGATGTAATGATGTTATACTTGCGAACGTCAAGATGCGCCTCTATCCCTTGACGAGGCCCCCGTGCCTTAAAATGTATAGGGCGCATCTTGGGCATGACAGGCAAGCCTGGCGGGAATGTGTGCTTCAACGGTAAGAACCGAAGGCTCTGCCGAAGCACGGCGCTCACCGGCATGCCCGACATTGTCCTCGGAAACCTCCTCGTCGGTTGCTTCTGGGAATTCTGCCGGGAAATACTTGCCGGGACTCAACTTCCTTCTTTTGTCTTGTCCAGTCGATGGCATCACGGAGGGTTGAGTCAGTCAGAGGGTTCGCTGTTTCGCTGATTTCTGTTTCCGGGACCCCCAATGGTGAGACACATTCAGAATACTCAGTACGCGCCGCCGCTTTGCTCTCCACCTTCACGCGCTGGACATGCACACACACATCACTGGTTAGCCAGCCAAATTTTAGACGAGTCCATATCACATCACTGGGTTATCGCTCAACACCCTAGCACCATAGCCGATCCGATCATCCAAGGTATATTATACTCCCTCGGTCTCAAAATAAGTGACTCGACTATGTATTAACTTTGTACTAGAGTTAGTATAAAATTGAGTCACTTATTTTGGGATGAAGGGAGTATTACATAGTGTTCTCTGATCCCTACTCCGTATACGTTTAGTACCAATTATGTAATTTATCTGTCATTACTTATTTAATTTTCCAGCACGGTTAAAATTAATACAACGTATGAATGATGCAACCATATAGGCGCTGTGGACAAAAAAACTCACGGCAAATATTGGTGCTTCGTTGAACCCAAATGGTGGGTTAACAATTGTTGTTGTGGAGGAAGATGAAAAAATTTAATGTGAACTTCAAATCTGAACAAGAGAAATGTTAACATCAACATCCATGATGAAAATGTAAGTGCTTCTCACAGTACAGTTATTTCCATATGTTCACATGCACAATTTTGCATTTTATGAATTAAAAATATTAAATTGACTTTGCTAGATGGTGTAATGTCTACTATGAGGATTTTCGAGTATGTCAAGGAACACGATTATTATCCCATGCCTCTATTGCTTACCATCTAATTTACAACGCATGTAACAGTCACATCAGTTGAAATAAGTTTTTAGAGTTAGAACTATCGAATAACTTTTTGAGATCAACAATAACTCAAGAAAATTTAAATGGTTTGACAACATGATGCATTGAGAGAAAATTATCGGATGACATTGACACCCATCATAAGTGACTTTGCATCAAGGAATGTTATTTTTTAAAGTTAAAACGTTCAGTTGTTTCATCTGTATATTGTGTTTGATGCATTTTAAGTGATTATTGGTAACACTTCATATATTCATTATTATTACTAAATATTTTATACTAAGGGCCACCAGTTTTGGTTTTGCCCTGGGCCCCCAAAATCTCAAGACCGGCCCTGGCACCTTGCAGCGAGAAAGCCCCATCAAAATACATGATCTACTCTTGATTTGTTTCCTCGCTAGGGAGGGTTGACTCTGGAACTTGTTCATCCGACGTTGGGGGCCATTCTGCAATGAACTCCGCCAAGGCTCTGCTCTGGATAGTTGAAGATCTTTCGTACTTGAGGCCAAAGCTTAACAGTTCCAAAGCCCACTCGACAATCCTGTCGGTAGCTTCTGGGTTCCTCAGAATCCGATGTAATGGGAAGCGAGTGACAATGGTGATCTCATGTGCTTGGAAGTAATCGCACATCTTCCTCGAGGCCATAAGAAGGCCGAAGAGCAACTTTTGCACGCCAGAATACCTTGACCTAGCCCCCTGCAGGAGGGAGCTGACAAAATAGACTGGGCGTTGGACCATCTTCTTCTTCTGAATTGTCTTGTTCAACTGCGCAAATCCTTCCTTGCCGGCACCAGACCGTGCCGGGGAATGTCTTGGCTTGTCGCTTGGCGGTTGAAAGCCCATTTGCTCCTTTGGTGGTTTTGGTAATTAATAACAACATATAAGTCACTAAACTAATGTTTCCACCAAGTATATTTCATGAAAAGTTCAATGATAGGAACGGAAAAAGGATTGTGGATATTCTAGAATCACCCCAAGATGCAAGGAAATAGGTTGCCAAGCTTCAAGCAAGAGTACTCTACATTTTACATTTGTGAGAAATCACTTTGAGTCCATAGGAAAGCCAATACTCTTAAAAGGGGGTAAAGTTGTGTTGGTGAACAAAATGCTCATACATGCACAAGTGATAGTCTCCAAAAACATCCACAAACTCTCCCACCAAAGTTTGTCTCTAGCCAAAGATGCAAAATCGGTGCAACCAACATTCCTATCCCAGTGCCAACGATTCCAAACCCTAGACAGACTCAGCCAAACCCTAGCCACTTTGATGTAGCCAACACTACTTTCGGTGCCACCGAGTTGGGTTGCCAACTTTCTGTTACGCAAGTTCACACTTTCAGTCCGTTTGAGAATGTTGAATCGGCGTCATCAAGTTTGGCCATTCTGACCGTTGGTCACCTTGTCGGTGCAACCGAGAATCCTTTATCGGTCCCACAGAGATTCCAAAGTTGCAACCTTTTGGTCACTTTGGTACCACCAAGATTAACACATCGGTGTCACCAAGTTGGTCATTTTGTGTGTAACGGTTGTATTTTCAAGGATGGCTATATATACCCCTTCGCCACCACCCACTCGAAAGAGAAGAGCTCAAAACTATTCCATACCTATCCTACTTAGTGTTTTGAGAGAGCCACCTACCCTTGTGTTGAGGTCAAGATCTTCCACTCCAACCATATGGATCTTGATTTCTAGCCTCCCAAAGTTGCTTTCCACCAATCCCATCTCTTCTACCAAGCCAAATCTGTGAGAGAGTGACTGTTTGTTGAGGAGTCTATCATCTTGAAGCACAAGAGCAAGGAGTTCATCGTCATTACCGATCCTATTACCTTTTGGAGGGTGGTGCCTCCTAGATTGGTTAGGTTTCACATGGGAGCCTCCTACTTCGTGTTGTGGTGTGAACCAAGAAGTTTGTAAGGCCAAGGAGATCGCCTACTTCATGAAGATCTACCCCGAGTAAGGCTAGTCCTCCATGGATGTAGGTTGTCATGGTATAGTCAAGGTTGCTTCTTCATGGAACCCTCCGTGGGTAGAGCCCTCCGTGGACTCTCACGACCATTATCCTCCGTGGGTTGAAGACTCCATGAACGTGGATGTACGATAGCACCACCTATCGGAACCACGAGAAAAATCATCGTGTCTACAATTGTGTTTGATCTTCCTACCCTATCCTTTTACTCATGCTTGTTGTTACTTTCCGCTGCTATACTCTTAGACTTGCATGTGTATGGTGTACTTGATATGTTATGAATGCTAAAACTTTCCAAGAATTAAAATTGGGAAAAAGCATAGTTTTATTTGGTCAAGTAATCTAATCAACCCCCTCGAGACCTACTTTCGATCCTATAAGTGGTATCAGAGGTTTGGTATCCATTGCATTGGTTTAACAACCTAGGAGAAGTATGACATCTAGTGAGGGAAATTATCACCATAGAGGTCCATACTTTGATGGCACTAATTTTGCTAGTTGGAAGCATAAAATGAAAATGCATTTGCTTGGTCATAATCCTGCCGTTTGGGATGTTGTTCGTGTTGGCTTGCAAGGTGGATTCTTTGCGGAAGGAAAGGAACCAGATCGTGAAGCGACAGAAGATGAATTGAAGATATTGCAACTAAATGCTCAAGCATGTGACATTCTCTTCAACTACCTATGCCCTGAAGAATTCAACAAAATCACCCGTCTTGAACACGCAAAAGAGATTTGGGATACTTTGGTTGATATGCACGAAAGAACTAAGTCCGTGAGAGAATCCAAGTTAGATGTTCTTCAAGGTCAGCTTGATAAGTTCATGATGAAGGATGGTGAAGGAGTCGTTGAGATGTAATCTAGGCTAGCTCTCATCACCAATGAGATTTCCGGCTTAGGAAGCGAAGAAATGACTGAGAAGTTCATCATCAAGAAGATACTTCGAGCTTTGGATGAGAGATACAACACCGTGTGCACATTGCACCAAATGATGCCAAACTACAAAGATCTCAAACCAATAGAAGTGATTGGTAGAATTGTTGCTCATGAGATGACACTCAAAGAAAAGGAAGACCTCCACCACAAGTCTAGCGGTTCTTACAAAGCCACAAGTGATGCTCCCGCTACCTCAAGCGACAACCTTGTCACAAATGAAGAGATAAGCCTCATGGTTAAGAAATTCAACAAGTTCTACAGGAATACAAGCAAAGATCGTAGCTATAACTCAAGACATGAAGAGAAGCGTTCATCAAGTCGTGACCGAAACTGCTACAATTGTGGGAAGCCCGGCCACTACTCCAATGATTGCATGGCTCCCTGCAAACAAAGAGAAGAGTCACCTAGAAGACAAAGCTCAGGAGATGAATCACCTCGAAGAGAGAGAAGAAGTAGATATGATCATTATGAACGAAGACCCTCAAGGAGAAGTAGGGACTCGGAGAAGAAGGACAAGCACACCAAGAGCTACTCAAGAAGGAAACATCAAGTTCATGTTGGTGAATGGGTTTCCAGCTCTGACTCTGACAACCACTCCGAGAGAAGCTATCACTCCAACTCTGACTATAGTCTGATGATGGTGTTGCCGAAATTGCACTAGTGACAACCAACTCCTATGACCTATTTGATTCACCAAATGAAGGCAGCGAACGTTGCTTCATGGCTAAAGGCCCCAAGGTATCACACCCCTAATATCTTGATTTCGATAGTGATGAACATGATTTGCTTTACGATGATGACTTTCTATGTGCTAAAACTAGTGATGCTGATCATAATAAACTTGATATTTCTCATGCTAGTCAAGATAAGTCAATTGACGATGATAAGATGAAAATAGAAGAACTAACTAAAGACCTCAGCACTCTTAAGTTAGCCCATGAATCTACTATTGAAGATCATAGAGATCTTGTAAGAACTCATGAGAAGATACGCTTCGACAACCTCAATTTGGAGCAAGAACATGAATTTCTTAATGCTATCAATCACGATCTCCGAAAGAAGACTTCATCTTATCTAGACAAACGACTACTCTTGTCTACATTTATGCCACAATTCAAATCTAAGCAAACTAGTAACAAAGTAAAGAAATGTTCTTCATCTAGTAGCAACAATAAAAATGATAAATCCAATGATGTTGCTCCAAGTAGTTCTATTGATTCCACTAATGATGATTCTTTTAGCCAAGTTACACTTGAGCAAGAAAATGCTTTATTGAAAGGAATTATAGAGAAACGTATCTACAAGAGTCTTCAAGGGTACAAACAATTTGATGAGATTGTACGCAAGCATGGAGGATATTGGAAGAATCGTGGTGTTGGCTACTTCAACGCAAATGGAGTTGAATGGGAAGAAGGTCAATACCCCAATCCCAAGTTTGTTCCTCAAAAGGAAAAGTATGAATATACTCTTCCCACGGGAACAAATTTGCAAGATGGCCTTCCACCACAAGATGCCAAGCTCAAGGGCAAGAACAAGCTCCAAGAGGACTTTGACTCTTATGAAGATGAACCCCAAGCTTTGGTGAAGTGGGTTCCCAAGGCTACTACTATCTCAACTTCTACAAGTGCTACTTCCACACCAAGGATCCCCATCAACTTGATGTAGGTTCACAAGAATAAGAACTAGAGAGTGAAATTCACTCATATTCATTATTGGCAAGATCTATTTAAAATCAACATCAACCCTATGCAATAGATCAAGGAGTCACACATTCCCTCAAAGGTAAGCAAGGGACAAGGTATTCAACAAATCAATGGACATCATCACATATGCTTTGCACTCCATGTCCAAAGATATCCTTGTATTTGTCTCTTGTGTGTTGGGACTAACTCATGTAGGTGAGAAGAGTAAAGAAACAACAAGGATGCTCCTAACTCTTGGTGATCTTCATCAACTTTGAGCATCCACCACTACCTCACCAACATGAAGTCTTCATCGGCAAAACCCAAGGTTAGTTTACCCTCTTATGGGGGATGTCACATCAAGGGGGGGCTTTACTCTAAGACTTGAGTCAAAGCATCTCTTAGTATGTGACAACATTAAATGCTTTACGTCAAAGTGGTAACCCCACTTGTGCTTAAAGGATGAGTATGTCCTATGATCAAGTACTCTTACTTGGCTCCTAAGTCAAATACTCATATATAGATGACTTCGTCATCGCCCAAGTGCTTGTTAGATGCTAGAGTGTTTGTGCAAGTTTGCTATGATTCCATTTAACATCTTATTGTGTGAGCATGTTGGTCTGCATTTATTTACTCATTGGAGGATATCCAATTGTTGCTAATTGGCTTTTGATTTATCTTTTGCCAATTGGATATAGAAGAATGCCTAGGACCACTTCTTTAGCTATCTATGCTTTCTCACCTCATACTCTATTCATGTTGCATCACAAAATTTGAACAAGTGCTTTTCGATCCCTCTGTGTGTGGAGTACTCGGAGTTCCATATCGACAAGGACTAACCATTAAAACCTCCCAAGTGCATCTCGGTGGAACCAACCACAAAATCTCGATCTCACCAAATGCCTAGGGTTGATCTGGTTTTCAACCTCGGTACCACTGATTCCATCTTCTCGGTTGCACCAAGTTTCCCTGTCAACAGATAGTTGAGAAACTCGGTGACATCGAAAAGATTGAGTCGGTGACACCGACAGTGGTGGGTATATAATTTGTGGACCCCGACACTTTGAAATTCCATCTCAATAGTCGTGCCTCAAAACCCTAGGCTGCCACCTATGAGACCCCTGGTCGTTGCCCTTGTCTCCCTGCGCTCCTCCGCCGCTGGGAATCACCGTCACCGATGAAATCCTCTCCATCGTCGCCGTCGTAGAGGATCCGCGCCAAGCTAGGGTACGGATTCGACCTCTTTTGCACTCCTTGTTCGATTCTTGCGCAATGGATTGAAGTTTATCTATAAGCCAATCTTTGCACGCACTCCTATCCACTCAAAATTATGATAGCCTAGCGAATATTAGATTTTCCAGGGTTTTGCCGTCTGCCCGATGGAACTCGGTGGAACCAAAGCGAACAAATCGGTCTCGATTTGTCTTTCTGTGTTGCTGAGAACGGTCTTGGTGGAACCGTGTACTTCTTTTTGCTCTCACTGAAAAGAGTGCCAAGGTTGTGTTAAGAGGGACAGTCAGTCTCGGTAGCACCAAATTTTTTGCTTCGGATGTACCGATTTTCATTTGACATAATGCAAAAACTATGAAAATCTATTATTGAAAATTTCAAAAACCAGCCTCATTTTGTGATAACTCATCTACTTCTTCTCTTCTATACTCTATTCACAAGGTCAGTATGTCAGATGCTAAGGACAGTCAAAATATGCCACAGCAGGGTGCTGATATGAGTTCAGGCACGAGCCAGAGTCCAGTTCATTTTCAGATCCAGGCACCCCCGGCTCCCATGGGTTGCCCAAGGGTGCCACCAGGACCAAGAAGAAGCTAAATTCTGATGAAGAAGATTCAGACTTTGTTCCTAAGGAGATTCTTGCCAAGAAGCAAGAAAAGGCTGCTAAGAAGTCTGCTACTGAAGCTACTTCTTCCAGAAGATTTGTTAGCAAGGTCTGTGCCAGCTCTCAAAGTATCACAACACATGGGAGTGCTAGGGCCACAATGTCTGTTGATTCCCCAAGGAAGTCTATGCCTAAGAAGGCAGGGGAGAAGAAAGCCAGGAAGAGGATTATTCATGTGATTGGCAGGCCTACCTCCATGTATGAAGATCCAGAGGAGGCTGCTGGTGCTGCTAGTGCGGAAGAGGAGGATGAGCCAGCTGCAAAGGCTCCTCCCAAGAAGAAGGCGAAGAAGCTTATGGTTGATGCAATGCCAAACACTAGCACATCCAAGAGCATGAAGCCTACATCCAAGAAGGCTGCTACACAGAAGTCCAAGAGGACTACCAGAGATATTCCAGCTTCTGAAAAGAACAAAGGAACTGCCTCCAGATTTGAAGATGATGATGACTTGACTACATTGATGAAGCTCAGAATACATCTTCCAGTACATGATGTCAGCCACTTATTTGCTGAAGATATGAAGAAGAGGAAAGACTCAAGATTGAGAGATTGGAGAGCTATAGATCCTTATGCCCAGAGAAAGAAAACTGTTGTTGACTACAAGTTCTACACCAGAGAACAACATGAGTTTTATGAGACAGTGCTGCTAGACAAGAGCCCAACTGTCAGTGATATGAGATATGTTGATTGGAAATTCATTAAGGAGAATGAGGACGACTTTCCAAGTGTCCAAGATAATTTCCACTACATTGGTCTGGATGAGTTCATTGGCAGAGAGCTTACTACATGGAACGATGAGATGGTCATGCAATTCTACTCCACTACACATTTCTACGGAGATGGTAGAATTGTATGGATGACTAAAGGAGCAAGGTATCAATCCACTGTTGATGAGTGGGCTGCACTTCTAGGAGTTCCAGAGGTTCAGGATGGTGATCTGGATGTATACTCCCAATCCAACGCAAGCCACAATGCCATGAAGGATATGTATACTCCTATCCCCACAGACAAAGTGCAATCTCACAAGCTAGGATCCATCTACTATCTGCAAGCAGGCCTCCATACCATGAACACTATTCTGAGGCATACCTGATGCCCAAGTCAGGAGATGACAAGATGATCTAAGGCTACTCCATAAACATGTTGATCCACCTTGACGGACATACCAGGATTAGAGTCATGGATTTGACTGTTGAGACAATCAAGACGGTTGCTGCTAATCAGAAGCGCTCTTGCTGCTATGCACCCTACATCCAGATGCTTGTCAACTCTTAGTTGGAGAAGCACATATTTGCTCTAGATCGTCCACATTTGCCCCTACAGCCAGAACTTGAGGATAATGTTGTGGTGATGGACCCAGATCATCCCACATCTGGTACAACATAGGTAGAGGCAGAAGCAGTTAGAGCCGCCAGTGCTCAAGCCCCCAGATCCAGAAACGAGAAAATGGATCTTTTGATCTCAGCAGTTCAGGGCATGTAGAAGGATATCAAGGGGATTTTGGAGAACCAGAGCAGTCTTTTGAGGATCTTTGAGACAAGGATCAAGACTCTTGGTGATAAGGTGGACATGGTGACTAAGACAGTTATAGAGCTTCAGAAGGAAGTTGACTCAGTGAACATTCCTCGGGCCTCTTCTACTTCTTCTTCAGATGATGATGATGATGAGGAGGAGGATGGATCACCTCTTAGGCCGAGCACACAGTTCACAACTCAGGCTAGAACAGCCACAATGCCTGCACTAGATGTGAGGCCCTCTTCATCAGCTCCTGCTACTGTTAGCACAACTCCTGCTCCATCATCTCCAGTTCCTCCAGTGACCACTCCAGCTCCATCTACGACATCTGCAATGATCTTCGCTGACACTGTTCTCTCGACTCCTTCATCAACAACCGGAGGAGATCATCCCAAGAATGCCTAGCTATATGCCTTTGAACTTTTTGGTAACTTGTTGCCAAAGGGGGAGAAGTGTATATAGATCTTTAGGCTTCGAGTGAGAGAGCGTTTGGTGTTTTGTTGCTTGTTTTCAAAAGCAGTTGCTTTTGGTTGCTGTGACACACTTTTGGTTGCTTGTGATACACATTTGATGATATTTGATCATATGCTTTATTTTGTGATGCTACTATTTCCTATCATCTTAATGCTTATGTGCTGATCATTCATCTTTGGTTGATTGTGTTGTGCTATGATGCTCATTCTAATTACTCTCGCACACCTCCAAGTGGTATGTCACATGTCAGAAGTGACCCATGTACCTAATCGATTGTGCATTTGCATTCAAACACAAATTTAAAATAATGCACAAATTTAGGGGGAGCTCTTGCTTATCACATACTTCTCAAAGCAACGATTATATTCATAAATTATATCTTTGTCGAAGCTTTGATCTATATGCTGTCATTAATTACCAAAAAGGGGGAGATTGAAAGCACATTTGCTCCCTTGGTGGTTTCGGTAATTAATAACAACATATAAGTCATTGAACTAATGTTTCCACCAAGTATATTTCAGGAAAAGTTCAACGATAGGGATGGCAAAAGGATTGTGGATATCGTGGAATCACCCCAAGATGCAAAGACATAGGTTGTCCAAGCTTCAAGAAAGAGGACTCTACATTTTACATTTGTGAGAAATCACTTTGAGTCCATAGGAAAGCCAATACTATTCAAAGGGGCTAAAGTTGTGTTGGTGAACAAAATGCTCTTACGTGCACAAGTGATAGTCACCAAAAACATCCACAAGATCTCCCACCAAAGTCTGTCTCTAGCCAAACATGCAAAATCGGTGCAACCAACATTCCTATCCCGATGCCACTGATTCCAAACCCTAGAAAACTCAGCCAAACCCTAGCCACTTCGGTGCAGCCGACACTGCTTTTGGTGCCACCGAGTTGGGTTGCCAACTTTCTGTTACGCAAGTTCACACCTTCGGTCCGTCTGAGAATGTTGAATCGGCATCACCGATTTTGGCAATTCTGATCGTTGGTCACCTTGTCGGTGCAGCCAAGAATCCTCTATCGGTCTCACAGATATTCAAAAGTTGCCACCTTTTGGTCACTTTGGTACCAGCAAGATTAACACATCGGTGTCACTGAGTTGGTCATTTTGTGTGTAACGGTTGGATTTTTGGGGATGCCTATATATACCCCTTCACCACCACCCACTCGAAAGAGAAGCACTCAGAACTATTCCATACGTATCCTACTCAGTTTTCTGAGCGAGAACGACCTACCCTTGTGTTAAGGTCAAGATCTTCCACTCCAACCATATGGATCTTGATTTCTAGCCTCCCCAAGTTGCTTTCCAGAAATCCCATCTCTTCTACCAAGCCAAATCAGTGAGAGGGTGATTGTGTGTTGAGGAGTCTATCATCTTGAAGCACAAGAGCAAGGAGTTCATCATCATTATCGAGCCTATTACCTTTTGGAGGATAGTGCCTCCTAGATTGGTTAGGTGTCGCTTGGGAGACCCCTACTTCGTGTTGTGCAGTGAACCAAGAAGTTTGTAAGGGCAAGGAGATTGCCTACTTTGTGAAGATCTACCCCGAGTAAGGCTAGTCCTCCATGGACGTAGGCCATCATGGTATAGTCAAGGTTGCTTCTTCGTGGAACCCTCCATGGGTAGAGACCTCCATGGACTCTCGCGATCATTACCCTCCTAGTGTTGAAGATTCGATGAACGTGGATGTACGATAGCACCACCTATCGGAACCAAGGGAAAATTCATCGTGTCTACAATTGCGTTTGATCTTCCTACCCTATCCTTTTTCTCATGCTTGTTGTTACTTTCTGCTGCTATACTCTTAGACTTGCATGTGTAGGGTGTACTTTATATGTTATGAATGCTAAAACTTGCCAAGAATTAAAATTGGGAAAAACATAGTTTTATTTGGTCAAGTAATCTAATCACCTCCCCCCCCCCTCTAGACCTACTTTCGATCCTACAGTGGCCTCGCCGTTGCTGCTGCTTCTTCATCAACCTCTCTTTCAGCCGCCAGTGTAATGCTTACCACTTGATTTGTTGCCGCTAGATATAACAGCAACGGCTCTTGTGGTTTTGGTGCAACTAGGACCGGCAGAGAGGAGAGGTACTCTTTCAAATCCTACAGCGCTACCTCCACTTTCGGAGTCCATTTCATTGGACCTGCCTTCTTCAAGATCTTGAAAAAGGGCAGAGCATGCTCAGCAGACTTTGAAATGAACCTACTCAGAGCAGCAACGCAACCGGCAAGGCGGCGCACATCCTTGACACGTCTTGGTGCTTCAATTTTCTTGATTGCTTTGATCTTGTCGGGATTTGCTTCAATTCCACGTTGAGATACAAAGAATCCGAGAAGCTTGTCGGATGGGACGCCGAACACACACTTCTCAGGGTTGAGCTTCATGTCGATCTTGCGTAGATCTGCAAATGTTTCTTCTAGGTCTGATATGAGTGTAGCCTTGTCCTTGGTTTTGACCACTATGTCATCCATATAAGCCTCCATATTTCTATGTAGCTGGGGCTCAAAACTAATCTGGACCACCCTTGCAAATGCCGAACCAACACTTTTCAACCCGAAAGGTATACGTAAAAAGAAATACGTACCACATGGGGTGATAAATGTGGTCTTCTCCTTGTCTTCCTTGGTCATGAAAATCTGATGATAGCCCGAATAGGCGTCAAGGAAAGACAAGAAGTCGAAGCTGACAGTGGAGTCTACAATTTGGTCGATGCATGGCAAGGGAAAAGGATCTTTGGGACAGGCCTTGTTGACATCGATGAAGTCGATGCACAGCCTCCACTTCTCATTCGCCTTGCGCACTACACTGGATTGGCCAACCATGTTGGATGTAGTACTCCTCTGATCAAGCCAGCCGCTTCTAATTTCTTGATCTCTTTGGCAATAAACTGTTGTTACTCCATAGCTTTGCTTCCGGACCTTCTGCTTGACAGGCCACGCGTGAGGACAGACGGCTAGATGGTGCTCAATCACCTTCCTGGGAACACTGGAGATAGCAGATGGTTGCCATGCAAACACACTAGAGATATCAACGTTGGCCCAGACGTCTAGATGCTGCTCCAAGATATGGGGGTCAGCTTGCCAGGTGCTCCCCGAGATCCTAGCTATACTGCGTGCACCATGTCTTTCGGTGGCGCTTTTGTGGGGGGTGGGCCGGTGATTTTGGTGGAATGCGTCATGTTGGTGGTCGGGCCATGTGGGATGGAGGAGCAGGGGATGGAGGGGGAGGGGGTATGGGGAAGGTTTGGATTACCTGACTATGACTATATGGATGAGGTCAGGCAGCAGGAAGGAGCATCGCCGGCGAGGAGGCGGCACTGCAAGCAAGCAGTGAAGGTTTGAACTTAGTAAATGAAGGGAGGAGTGGGGGAATGGGAAATGTGGCTTTCGGTTGGTACGAGGGGCGGGGGAGGTAGATATTTGCGCGGCAACCCATAATTTCGTTTGGTGCAACAAAAAGTAGCGCGTACAGTCACATCGGACATAGCACCTTTACGATAACTGTGTGTGAAATTCAATAACACAAACGTATCCTGTACTTTATCCCGTGTGTGATGAGACTGAACGTGGAAATTTTGGTCTCCAAGTTGTCGGCGTAAGATATCGGATACTACATTGCACACAGTATTTTCATTTCATGTTCATTTGGAAGAGAAATTGGGGATACGGCGGAAAATTTTGGTCCGAATTTCCCTCATTACATTGGTCATTGCTTAGTTTAACAACACTTGCAAGTTTGAGTACTACACAAAAGATCCTACAACACTGTCCGCACTTACTTAAGAGAGCAACTAATAAACATTAGTTAATTGACTTGAACATTACTCTAACAAAACACCATCGCTCTAGAGAGAGACTAATATTCCGCCTGGCATTCGTTGATCTCCGCCGCCTCCTCGATGACCAGCTCCCGCTTGACGAACTCCAGGGAAAGGAGATCCATCGCCATATACTCCAGCATCTCGTAGTCTTCGTGCACCATCTCTTTGCATAAGGATGCCATGAGCCGTGGCGTGGGCGGCCTTGATCCGGGCATGGACGGCCACAATCTTGGCTATGGAGGCTGCTGACAAATGGACACCTGCTAGCGCACACTCAATGATTACCAACTCAATGGAGGTGGGTTGTCGACCAGTGTCAGAGAAGGCAGATGTGATTTGTGTAGTGACCGACACGAGATAGGCGTGGGCGGCTGCGAGATGGGACTGGGCATCCGCCATCGGGGCTACGAAGACCGCTGAGGAACAGACACTTAATGTGCCTTTCTCGCCATTTGCTATCCCCGTCGCGGTTGTTGCTGCCACCCTCTCAGCTGCATCATTTGCCCTTTTGATTGATGCAGCCGCTCTGTCGGAGGTAGCAGACGCATTCAAGCATGTTGAGAGCGCGCACATGGTTGATGCGGACGCACTCTGGCCAGAGTCGGTTGCCAAAGTTGGCCTCACGATGGGGATCCATGTCCCCATCTTTCCTCGGTGATGATTGAAAAGTAAAATGGTCTGAGTAATTAGTGTGGTAAACTTCCCGGCGGTGTACTGCAGCCGGCGAAGCTTCCGGCCTAAGATATGCATTACGAGGATTGGCCCAAGATATTTTGTACTACATCACACACGATTCATGAACGTCAACTGTTTGTGAAAGACTTCATTTTCAAAATGTTTGTAAAACAAAAAATATGATTAATTCGACAACGGACAGTTTTTAGATTGCAATAAGATTTATGTGAAGTGAACACTGACCAATAGTTGTGTCGTGCTAAAATATGGAATTATTCAGGGTATGTTTGACATTTTTATAAATTAATTGAGTTTTCTAGACATTTAATGTGTATAATTCAAATTTTAACTATCGTCCCAATGTCCGTGCATCAAAACGGGATGAAAAATTATATTAGTGTCCATGGCTTCATCTTTAGGTCAAGGGCAATAAATGGGAATGAACTTCGAACTTCTCGGCATCTTGGCTCGGGCACAAATAATGAGAAACTTGGTTTTTAAATTACTGTAAATCCAAAACGCGTCAGTAATTCTAAAAACTTGGAATGTTCTCATGACATGGCACATATGTGCCATGGTAAAAAATTGTCCAACATTGCACAATTTTAGCCACAAGTCCCTTACAAAGCAAAGCTTCCTAGTTCAATCTTTGAGGTCCCGATAAGGCAAACGTCACCTAATGCAGGCAAAATGACATCCGCTCATGTTCTCGCCATGAACTTTTGTTAGAGGCAACTCGCCCCAGTAAGAGTGTCTTGCTAAAAATGGAATTATTCAGGGTTCTTTTCTCATTTTCATACGTTAATTGAGTTCTCTAGGCATACATTGTGGATAATTAAACTTTGAACTAAAATCACAAGGTCTGGTACATCAAAATGGGTGAAAAAAATCATATAAGTGTCCATGGATGCTTTGAGCCCCATGCAAGATATGTGAATGGGTTTCAAACATCCCGAGGTCTTGACTCGGCCACATACATTGAGAAACTTGGTTTTACATTCATGTATAAATCAAAAACTCGTCAGAAAATCAGAAAACTTGGCATGGTATCATGGCATGGCTCATATGTGTCCTGATGATAAATTTTCTGATTTGGGACAAGGTTTGGCACAAGCCCTTACAAACCTCAGCTACTCACGAGAAGCTAACTTTTTGTTGTTTTGATAAGGAACGCGTCACCTTATGTGGGTGAATCGACATCCACTGCCTCTTCTCGTCCTGAACTATATATTTCTAGAGGCAACATATACAAAATCAGTGTCGTTTCAAAATATGAAATTATACATGGTTCGTTTGGGAATTTTATACATTAATTGACTTTTATATGCATTATTTAACGTGCATAATTCAAATTTGAACTACATTCACAAGGTAGGGTGCATCAAAATGGGTTGAATACCATATAAGTGTACATGCATCTTTAGGATCCCATGCAATATATGGGAATGAATCTTAAACATCTTGTGGTCTTGGCTCGGCCATACAGACACTGAGAAACATGGATTTGAAATCATGTGGAAATCAAAAACTAGTCAGAAAATTCATGAAACTTGGCATGGTGTCATAACATACATGGCTCATATGTGCCCTGGTAAAATAATGTCCAACTTAGGACAAGTGTTGGCACAAACCACACACAAACCAAATATTAATTATCACATGAAGCTTTGTTGCTTCGACATGGAATGTGTCACCTTATGTGGGCGAATCGACATCCGCTGCCTCTTCTCGTCTTGAACTATTTTTATAGGCAACATATACCAAAATGAGAGTATCATGCCAAAATATGGAATTATATATGGTTCGTTTGGCCTTTTTATAAATTAATCGAATTTTATATGCATTATTTAACTTGCATAATTCAAATTTGAACTACAATCAGAAGGACCGGTGCATCTAAATGAGTTGAAAACCGTATAAGTGTACATGCAACTTTAGGATCCCATGCAATATATGGGAATGAATTTCAAACATATTGCGGTCTTGGCTCGGCCACAGAAACATTGAGAAACATGGGTTTTAAACTATGTGTAAATCAAAAACTAGTCAGAAAATTCATTAAACTTGGCATGGTGTCACAACATGCATGATCCATATGTGCCCTGGTAAAATAATGTCCAGTTTGGGACAAGTTTTGGCACAAGCCCCGCACAAACCAAAGATTAATTATCACATGCAGCTTTGTTGTTTCAATATGGAATGTGACACCTAATCTGGGCGTATCAACATCCACTGCCTCTTCTTGTCTTGAACTATTTCTATAGGCAACATATACCAAAATGAGAGTGTCGTGCCAAAATATGAAAATATACATGGTTCGTTTGGCCTTTTTATACATCATTTGACTTTTATATGCATTATTGAACGTGCATAATTCAAATCTAAACTACAATCAGAAGGTCTGGTGCATGAAAATGGGTTGAAAACCATATTAGTGTCCATGCATCTTTAGGTCCCATGCAAGACATGTGAATGAATTTCAAACATCTCGGGGTCTTGGCTTAGCCACAGAAACATTGAGAAACTAGGGTTTTAAATCATGTAAATCAAAATCTCATCAGGAGATTCATGACACTTGGCATGGTTTCATGAACATGGCACATAAAGGCATCATAGCATTTTGTTTTCCTCTCTAAGACTGTTTTTAATATATATTTTCTTTTAGAGCCAACATTGAGCATATTACTTAAATTATAGTAAATCTAGAACTCACACAATATTCAAGAGATTTGGCATGGCGTCATTATATAGCACAAATATGATGTGGTATTTTTTGTGTCATTAATAGCAAACAAAAGCTTTTTGGAACAAAGAACTATCATGTTTCCACGCAAACGGTTGCATTATTTTCAAACCGTTCGCATTCTACTGCCCTTTACATGTTGCCAAGCGTTGCACTCTTTTATTAGGTAGGGATTAGGATGTGTCCTGCGAGCAGCTGCTTGAGTTGACACGAGGCGTGTGAGCTCGCATCCGCCGTGCAGGCTCACCAAAAGGCGTGTTGGTAGTACGCCGAAGACTCACCGGGAATCGAGCCCTTTGACCTCCATATCCGCCCTCCTCGCTTCCAACGTGTCCATCAATGGTGCGCGATCCATTGTTTAATAGGCGGCTTTACTGCCCACTCAGTCACAATCCTCCATATATATTCGCCTCACATTCCCCTCCATCTTCAGACCTCCACGACGACCTATGCCATGGTGCAAAAGGATCATATGCCACTAGTTTTGCGGTTTGGTGAAGTTGACACCGAGCCAGAAGATATGGGACATAAAGACGAATTGGACGCCATGGATGTCGGTGTCAAAACCGGCGGATTTCAGGTAAGGTGTACCGAGCTGTGAGACTAGGATCGATGGTAACAGGGGACGAAGGAGACGATGTTTACCCGGGTTCGGGCCCTCCTATGGAGGTAAAACCCTATGTCCTGCTTGATTGCACTGATGATATGAATGTTAGAGAGTTGATCTACATTGAGATCAAATATCTAAACCCTAAACGAGTTTTCCTGCCCTATGATCTAAAACGCTCCCGGTTTATATAGACACCGGGCGGTACTAGGGTTTACACATGGTAGGTCTCCTGCCGAGGATGGAGATGCCGATTTCCTCATCTTGACTTGGA
Organism: Hordeum marinum; assembly: GCA_022496015.1. Classification (NCBI taxonomy): domain Eukaryota; kingdom Viridiplantae; phylum Streptophyta; class Magnoliopsida; order Poales; family Poaceae; genus Hordeum; species Hordeum marinum. The sequence continues at coordinate 272,708,776 of CM039674.1, read as the reverse complement.
GTGCACGATGCACTTTCGGGACTTCCTTCTGGAATGTGGATTCTCAATGTATCCGGCCCTTACTGCGGCAATCAGAGAATGGCCCACCAAGTCGGCCTATTAAGAAATAGGCTGACGACTCGAGAACCCCTTAGTCCAGGTCTCCCTCAATAGCCCTCGAACTAGCCCCCAATGCCAAGGGTCTTAGCTTCGGCTTCTCCATGTGACTAGAGTCTTTGGCTTGCGGGGTGAGTTCTTCTTCCCATTTAATGATCGACCGAGATTAGTTCGACCTCCGATGATGCGTAATGTTTCCAATCATACGATCGACCAAACACCATGAATCGCTTGGACCCAAAGGACAAACATTAAAAGTGTAAACAGTGTATACTAACAACCTTTTTGACGAAGGGTCACAGCCCACCACGACCACTGAACCAGTTATGAAAACTCGATTTGCAGTTCGAGGTCGTTTTTACCTTAACACAATTCATCAATGCATAAATCGTGCTCCGTTTCACACGGGATATGATTAATCATATCAAGTTTCTTTATGTGTGTATAACGGCACACACGTCTTGGGAAGCGGAGGGATTTGTGGTGCGGTAAAGGGAGGCTAATCGTCATCACGCCTCATAAAAGGGAAAAAACCTCAAGGCCTATTTACGCTCCTCATTCGCATCCTCCACTTCCTCAATCTCATTGAGCCTTGAGAGCCCAGATCCAGTTCTTCATCGACTTCTCCTCCGAGCTGTAGACATGGCGGGTTCGGGATCCAACGGCAAGTGGGAGGCCTCCACGGTCACTAACCAAGGCATCCGGGACCTAAAGGAAGCCGGTTACCTCTCCGCCAACGTCTTCCACTAGCCCCCGGAGAAGAACCCAGTGGTTCCCACCCCTAAGCTAGAAAAGAGGGTGGTATTCGTCCCCCACTTCGTCTGGTGATGAAGCTTTCGGCTCCATCCCGTTGCCCGGGGTCTCATGTTTTTCTATGGACTAGACTTCCACGACCTCCCCTAAAATCCTTTATGCGCATTGTCAGGGATATACCCCATGGTATGACCCATCCTGGCGACTCACAGGAGACCCGGTAAAGACATGACATTTTATTAATGACCCGGTAGGCGGGTCATAGGACGACCAGGCCCAAGACCCGATGTGTAATCCGGTGCCAGGCGGCTCATAAGAGAAGCCCCAAAGAGAGAAAGACTCCCTACCGAAGGAAACAAGACCCGAAATAGGATTCTAGGGAGACTAATCCTAATCCTACTCCTAGTAGGACTATTTGTAAACCTACCCTCTCCACTTATATAAGGAGGGGTAGAGCACCCCTAGAAAGACAAGTTCACAAGTCCACAAGTTTAGAAAAACACAAGGGATTAGAGATAGACGGATTAGAGGCTCTCGTGATTAGAGGTAGAAAACAACACCCTTGTAACCGAGAGATCTCCTTCATCATCAATACCAGACAAGCAGGATGTAGGCTTTTACCTCCATCAGAGGGGCCGAACCTAGGTAAATTCTGCGTCTCTTGATTCTGACCAACCCCTTCAAGCCGCCACATAGTTGCGCTTCTGCCCCGAATCTAAGTCCGTTCACCCGGACATCTACCGTGACAAATCCACGACAGCTGGCACCCACTGTGGGGCTATGTTCTTGGAGGGAGATCTCTTAGGGATCGAGAAACTCATCATCAGCCGGATGACGAAGAAAAGACTCACAAAGATCTACATCAGCTGGGATCCAAGATCGAACCCCGAAGAATTTATCCATGGTTGTCACGCGTTGGCCAATTGTTCATCTGGCCTCTGTTGTTTTCAATCCAATCTGGTACCTAGCAATAGAGCATGAAGGATATTTTGTGGAGGTAGGAGACCCCAGCCGCACACCTAGATTGAGTCGGATCTGAAGGGAGCTATGTATATAGCCGAGACCGACAGGTTTTCCGTCTAATGCCCTACACATTGATCCGTTAGCCGTCAGTTGCTGCTGCTACCCTCGAGGAAAAATTGCCGCAACATACACCCAGGCTGAGGCGCGGTCGAGACCTCTGCCCTTTTAGTGCACATACATGCAGGATCAGTGCATTGACCGAGTTGCTACAATTTTGTGATTGGGCGAAGTCCCGAGGTTATTTGTCGCTACTCCTGTTCGGCGTTCATGGTCATTGCTACTCCCAAGACAAAGAAGAATTGCAGCTAGCACATGACTGCACCATCACAAGAGCATCAACCGAGGCAAAGTAGTTATGTGAAAAACAATACCAATGTTTGTTTCATTGGAAAAAGTACTACACCGGTAATTCACATATCAGTCTATATATACGTCTGCTCATGCGTCCGCGTTCGCACCTACTCTGCACCCGACTCGCATGTCCGTGCTGGCGCCCATGCTGGTCTCCAACACCGTGATCGGCTCGTCTGTCCGCGCCCCCGCGCGCTGGTTTCTAACACTACAGTCAACTCACCTGTCTGCGCCCACATCTGTTACAAATCCCAAGGAGACCAGGTGCTATTTTCCTTATTTATTTTATCATTGCATATTAAATTATTGTAGAGTAATTACTCTTTCCGGTAATATTTTTATGCAGGACAATTATTTGTGGGACATTATACCGCGGAGTTAGAGCGCACACCGGCGTGTCGCATGGCTTGATGGACATGCATGAGGCGCCGTCCCCGCGGACATCGAATCGCCAGTACCGTGCACGTTCACCCACCAGTATGAGCCACCCAATGGATGTGTCAAGCTGCCGCATTCGCGATATGGTCTTCACCAACAACGCAGTGGCCATCTCTCACGACCGTGCCGGCTTACAACACCGTGGCCATCTCCTTCCATCCGCGCTGGCTTACAATGCCGCGGACGACTCGTGCGTCAACATTTATCTCCAATACCACTGTCGACTCGCCAACAGCACCGGCCTACAACACCGCGGCCGTCTCTCACGGTCGCATCGGCTTACAATGCCACGGCTATCACTCACGGTCGAACCAGATTACAATGCCACAACCGCCTCAAATGGCACACCGGCATACAACACTGCGGCCATCTCTCGCGACTTCACTGGCTTACAATGCCGTGGTCGTCTCTCGCCATCCGTGCCGGCTTACAATGCCGTGGCGTCTTCCACAACAACACTGGCGTACAATTCCACGGTCGGTTTCTATGTCTACATCAAGACGTCAGTGGCTGCATACACCGGTACAAGCCGCCCAACGGATGCGCACAAGACATTGCCCACAGTCTGATTATATATCAACATATCGGTGCAGTGTTCATCTATACGAGCTTCCCAAACGGACAAATGCGCAAGTCGCAGCCACTACGGTTTGGTTAACTTCAACAACCAGCCAGAAAGAATCGTCGACAGGATCATTGAAACAACTCATACGGGATCATCTATAACCCGCCACGGTCAACCTCAAATTTCACTGGATATTCTCAAGCCGCCTTTTTAAGTCAACTTAAGACACAGGAGCTACAGACATGGCGAGACTCATTTGGTCGTTTTCAACGAGAACCCCGGGTCTTTGCAAGAGAAAACCCAATCCTGGTGGCTATTACATTACTGGCGGAAGATTAAAAAAGTTGCCCAAGTAGACGAACTGCTGTGATGCACCATTCAAACATGGGTGCCCAGATTTATTGGATCATCATAAAGTCACTTGGAACTTCTGCCGTTTCTTCATGCAAGATGGCGATTTACAAGATGGCGACTTACAAGATGGTGCAAAAATGTTGACAAGTCAACATAGCTGTCAAGGGGGCTTCCCACCCTCCGGGTGTAGTTTATCTAACCCTAACAGCCAGCTCTTAAGCCAAAAAAGTTGACAAGTCAACTTGGTTGTCGAAGGGGGCTTCCCACCCTCCGGGTGTAGCTTATCTAACCCTAACAGTCGGCTCTTAAGCCAAAAATGTTGACAAGTTAACATAGCTGTCGAAGAGGGCTTCCCACCCTCCGGGTGTAGCTTATCTAACCCTAACAGCCGGCTTTTAAGCCAAAAAAGTTGACAAGTCAACTTGGTTGTCGAAGGGGGCTTCACACCCTCCGGGTATAGCTTATCTAACCCTAATAGCCGGCTCTTAAGCCAAAAATGTTGACAAGTCAAAATAGCTGTCGAAGGGGGCTTCCCACCCTTCGGGTGTAGCTTATCTAACCCTAACAGCCGGCTCTTATGCCAAAAATGTTGACAAGTCAACATGGCCGTACAGGGGGCTTCCCACCCTCCGAGTGTAGCTTATCAGACCCTATCTGTCAGCTCTCAAGCCAAAAATGTTGCATACATTGCATCATACATAGCAACATACATAGCATCATACATTGCATCATATTCACATGACATGCCGGCTTATCAAGCCGGGTTAGAGCAAGATTATGAAAGAAGGAGCAATGTTATGAAAGATATAACATCTCCGGGTTGTGCTTCTTCAAGCCGCCCTCACAGCAATGTAGAATATATTATGTCTTGTTTATTATTGCAGGTATTATCTCTTAAGATGAGCTGCCGTTAAGTATTCTGCAAGAGAAAATGGATCTTTAATAGCCAACCTGGCTGGGTCTTCATGTTTTATCATAACCAGTACTAAATGATTGGGTTTTCAAGCCAGCTCGGAGAATTTATTATTTTCAAGAGCTGCCCTGTCAGATATAATGTTGTGTCATCTAATTGACCAGTTCTCGAATTTCTTCAAAGGTGCTCTGTAGTAACCTACAACACTCATGGATTTCTCCAACATATAGTTGTCGGGTTGCACCGCAACCACGAGCAGGGATTTCATGTCAAAAACAAAGGAATTATTCCAGGATATTCATTCCGGGTTATATTACAACCATGGTCAAGGATTCATTCAACAAATTGTGGTGAGTCATATTACATAGTCCCAAGTCGCCGCAGGCAGACGACCTGGCCCTTGGGGGATACACTATTCAAGTCCAGTTTATATCAATTATGCAGGTCCCATGTTGCTGCAAGCACGCACCACGACACTTGGGGGCTAATGCAAGCCGGTTTTCAAATCATTACATTGTCAGCAAGACCCTATTATCTCAAGGAGATGAGCCAGCCTTTCTATATTTTTCGAAGTCCCAGCCAAGTAATCCTTACTGACCCGGCACTTGAGGGCTACACTGCTCATGTCAAACTTTTTAAAGTCCCAAGTCACTGCAGGCATGCGACCCGACACTTGGGGGCTACAGTATTCAGCTGTTCAAACAGATTATATAGTTCAAATTGAAGACCCGGCACATCACATTCTGATGAGCCATCCCTTGGGGGCTACACCTGCTGAAGTTTCATAAGCTATAAGACAGTTATAAGTCCGAGGTTGCTGTAGGCAGGACAAACCCGGTACTTGGGGGCTACACAGTCCAACATATTATTACAAAGCACCAAGTTATCATGGATAATCTCGGAGCTTGGGGGCTATAGGTAATATGGACATATCAAAAACTTTGAGGAGAATTTTCAAAGATGTTGGTTATGGAGTTCACTTGTTAGACCCGTCATCACCAACATTCCTAACCCGGTGTTATCAAAAGATCATAACCCGCCAGATTTTATATAAGATGCCCTGCTTCACAACAATGCACGTCTGGTTTTACATCAGATGGATTTTCATCCCAATATGTTTATCAAGTCGGAAGGATTCTAGCTATTTGACCCGGTGTCACCAACGATAATGACCTGGCATCATCAATGATTATGACCCGGCGAAGATGACCCGCCAAGAGTATTGGAAGCCGACTCAATGGCATATGGGTGTTCTATTCTCAATATTTTTTCAAAGGACATTGACAAGCAAGATGATTATCAAGACGACTCATTCATATGCAAAAAAGACCCGGATTTCCGAGGAACCATTTTATAAGCCGGCCAAAGGAGCAAGCTGACCACTTAACATATTTGTTACTCTTATTTCAGGAGCTTAGCATGAATAAATTCAAGCTAACCTGGGGGATAATGTCGGGGATATACCCCACGGTATGACCCGGCCTGGCGACTCACAGGAGACCCGGTAAAGACATGACATTTTATTAATGACCCGAAAGGCGGGTCGCAGGACGACCAGGCCCAAGACCCGACGTGTAAGCCGGTGCCAGGCGGCACACAAGAGAAGGCCCAAAGAGAGAAAGAGTGCCTGCCGAAGGAAACAAGACCCGGCATAGGATTCTAGAGAGACTAATCCTAATCCTACTCCTAGTAGGACTCTATTTGTAAACCTACCCTCTCCACTTATATAAGGAGGGGTAGAGCACCCCTACAAAGACAAGTTCACAAGTCCACAAGTTTAGACAAACACAAGAGATTAGAGATAGATGGATTAGAGGCTCTCGTGATTAGTGGTAGCAAACAACACCCTTGTAACCGAGAGATATCCTTCGTCATCAATACCAGACAAGCAGGATGTAGGCTTTTACCTCCATTGGAGGGGCCGAACCTGGGTAAACTCCGCGTCTCTCGATTCCGACCAACCCCTTCAAGCTGCCACATAGTTGCACTTCTACCCCGAACCTAAGTCCGTTCACCCGGACATCTGCCATGACAAATCCACGACATGCATATCGGCATTTATCATCGTCCCGGAGGCCTTTCTGTGGGTCAAACCGCACTTTGGCCTGTGGCTCAAGGTCTTCAACGTCAAGCCGAAGACCGTCGCGAGCGAGCACATGGACTGTGGAGGGGCGGTTATCGACAAGCTCCCCGCGTTGGATGGCCGACTGGAACCTTCATTGACACCATCAAGATCTGGCAAAAAGGGTGGTTTTATATCACCGAGCCAAGAGAAGAAGGTCAGGTTGCTCCGGCCGAGTTCAGATCCGGACCCCCCACAAGATTGAACTCATTGCCCCGAAAGGGCCTTGGATGGGGGTCAGATGCGGAGATGGACAAGCTGCAGAAGCGCATCACCTCGTTGATCAAGGCCAAGGTCGAGCTGGTTAACGTGGTCCAGATCATGCTTCGACACCGCATCCTTCCCTGCCAGCGTCGGGACTCCCCTATGTGGGCTTATCAGCTTGATGATGAGCCTACTATTCGTCAGCTCTTCCGCACCACTTCGGAGAAACTGTGGAAGGCGTTGTTCAAGGCTCAGAACATCTCGCCGACCGAGGAGGAGGATCGGGGCCTACACGCCCATAACCCTCCTACCTAGGTATAACATAATTTCAATTGATCGGCTCTATTTTCCGACAGAAAATCTAAGCACCTTTCCCATCATCTTTGCAAAATTGGTTGAGCAAAGCCATGGGCATCAACTGCCGGCACCACAAACCAAAGACCCAAAGCTGTTGTCGGAGATGCTCGTCGTAGCGCCTTACAAGGCGCCTGAAAAGAAAGAGAAGAAGAAGGGACGAGGAGGTCTCCGCATAAAGGACTAGCCGGATGCTGCATTCGAGGAAACTCATGATCCTCTAACCATGAGGAAGATCATGAGGATGAGGAGGATGTAGATTCCCCCCTCAAAACAAAGAGGGTGGTGTCATCGGACACCGCGGAGGAGGTACCTCCTCCTTCTACAAAAAGGGCACGTTGGGCGATGTTGGTCCTGCCCGACGATAGTTTGGACTCAGATACCGAGTCCTAGGACTTCGAAAAGGTTCCTCAATGGAACCTAAGAGTCAAGCCCCCATCTCGAAGGTATGAATCGGAAGATACCCTAAGCTATTTATGCCAAGTTTTTAATGTTATTAATGTGTGAGGGCCTTCTGATCAGCAGCCCACCACGCGTTCTCCCTACCGACCAAGTTTCGGACGGGGAGACTCCACCAACCAAGCTAGCGGAGAGTGGGACCACGTCGCATCCCACACCTCCAAGGACCACGAAGGATACCACGGAGGTATCATCCCACCAGGCTCTCTTGGAGCCGAACATAGGAGGTGGGGGTGACGATTTCATGGCCAAGGTTAATGCCTCGACCGCTGAAGACTACGAGGAGGAGCCCCTCCCGGCCATTGAGGAGACCGGACAAAAGGATGTACAGTCCCCTCCGAGGTCATCTTCGGAGCATTCTACGCCTCCGGAGCCTCCGGTTCAATCCCCGGTTGGAGATCGGGCTAACCGATCACCACCGATGCCACCGATTACTGAGTGGTCGGTCGTGCAGGAGGCTCTCTCAAGCGCCTCCATCTCCGAGGATCACCTCACCTTTATGGGTGAGGTTTGGCAAAGCATTCTGCCTGTTGATAGCGGACTGAAGTAGGCCTTCAACGGTCTCCTGACGGGCTTCCAGATGAGCCACGTAATGTTTTTCCTGAAATTTTAATTTATTAGGTTTGTGCTATCGTTATATATAGCAGCCTACGAGCCCTGGGTGAGTTTAGAAAAACTCACCTGGGGTCAAATACAAAGAAACGACCAAACAATGTATGAGACATTATTCATCCTATAATGTTCTAACAGTCCTTAAGAGGATCGAACATAGGGTCATGGTCTTGACACTTCGGGTGTTTGAACTCATATAAACTGATAAATATGTGCTATTTGAAGACTTCATCATCAGCAGCGGCCATTAATGTCGCAGAGCTTGACAAGCTAAAATGAAAGCTCAAGGGCTCTAAAGAGGAGCTTGCTCTGAACACGAGGTTCGAGGAGGCGCAAGGTAAGCCATCTTGGAATATCCGAGCTATTAAGCAATAGTGACTCACACTATTGACTCGGTATAATTGTATGTTGTATTTCTTACATAGCCTCGGTGAAGGAAGTCAAGAAACCCAAGGCCGAGCTGCGACAGATGAAGCAAGAGGCCGCGGAAGAGAAGGCATCAGCCACACTCTTCGCATTTAAAACCGTGAGTGAAAAGCATGAGGCTCGAGTGGGGGAGGTTCAACAGGAGCTTAAGGACGCCAGCCAAAAATGTGAGGACCTTGAGCAGAAGGGCAAGGAACAAGCCGTGAAGCTATCCGCGCTGAAGCCGACCTCCAAAAGGAGCGGGTGGACAGGCGGTTCTTTGAAGAACAGATTCACCAAGTCAAGGCTATCACAGATGGTAAGCCATGTTTACTATAGTGTGCCTTTAGTGATAGCAAGTTCACATTGCTCACCCAGGTGTGGCATTCCTCAGGTGGTAGCTCGGACCTCATGAAGAGTTTAGCGGACGCGAACAAGTTCTACGCTTCGCGAGAAGAGGGAGATGAGGCTCGGCTCTTTTGGACAAAATTTGAATCCTCCAAGTGCTCTCCGCTCCTCATCGAGCAGGTGAAGTAGCTGATGGAGCTACACTAGATGGCGGAGCCGGCCATGAAGGATCTCTACATCCGGCTATGGCCCAATGCCGGGCAGTTACTTTGGCTTGGTGCGGAAGCTGAGCGATGCCTCGCCTCGGATTGACACACTAAGGCGTTCTTCCTGAATCGAGGGAGCTTGGATGGCCTTTGCAAGGGCCAAGGTGCACTGGCCAGGGCTTGATTCGACGAAGATAACCACCGCACCTCCGCCCCTGGAAAGGAGCATAGGTGCCCTAAGCGATACTTCTCCATAGTGATGGAGGGTGCTCGAGCAATAGAGGCTCAGTGATGAAAAGATAACATTTATGAGTAAACGTGTTGTAATATGCCCGAAGACCTTGTATCGCTTTTATGGTTATGATGCATGGTTTATTATGTTTTTATGTTTTGCATTCGCTATAACTCCCGTGTGGCCGTTTAAACTGAAAGATGCGAGTTGTCGGCTTCATCCCCCATGTAGATACTACGCGAGGTGTCTCTACCTCTGCACTGTGACCCTTAGCCAAGCTATCGGTACCCGAAGGCGGCAGTGTGAGGTGGACCAGGCAATCAGACTGTAATGCTTTATTACTTTCACTTATCCGTAGGAGCGTGAAAAGGAATGTGGGGGCTAATGACTAGCCCCCAGTGGTTGGTGATATTTAGATGAACCGCGGCTAAAGCCGGCATCACATGGTTTGTACGAATACGAAACCCATCGTATGACATGGAATAACCTCTAATGAAGTTTTTAGTATAAGACTAATGCTCGGATTCGCAGATCGGTTCTCACATACTATGGCAGTCAGTTTTCGGCTTTCTCCCCTGAGATGCTTGACCAGGCTAGCTGGAAACACAATTGAAGTGGTTCTCCCTTTGCCCTTTTAGCTAAACAACCGGAATATAAAGTGGAAAGCACAGGAGTCAGGCAACCCAACTATTGACCCAAGACATAGTTCATAACCAATTCATATAAAGCAAACTCCGAGACGCTGAACACATGATGGGTTGTGCTTAGCGCGATATTTTAAATTTGAGCCCTTGGTTTATTAGCCGGTTGCATCGTAATGTGTACCAAACAGTTTTGCAAGAAGCATTGAGGAGGGAGGAAATAGAGTACGTGCCAAAAAAGACGGCAAAGCGGCCATGCATAATGGTCTTATATTTTGCACAATAACTCTTATATCTCAAATTGCCAAAGCAACTGTTTACGGTACTTGAGGATGAAATATAAAGTTTACAAGAGGGGTTGTACCAGGGGTCTTTGATGGGTGGTCTGACGTCCTCAATATGCCTTGTCGCCTGTCCACTCCTGTGCCTCCTAGGGGGTTGCATTCCTTTATGGGTAATGTTGTCGGCGTGCGGACCTTGGAAATAGGATCTTGAGAAGTCACCGAACTATTGATGGGCTTTACGATTTAGCAGATCCTTGGTGGTACCTGTTGTATGTATAAACACTTATATTGCTGGTAGTTCGGCCCAGCCAAACACTTGTGCTTTGATTGTTGTTCCCCACTGCTGCCCATGGAATCTTAAGTGCGAAACTGTGCCTTCTTGGCACATGTTTTTCTGGCCTTAGGACTATGCAATAGGAAGTGAGTTCCTATTTCTGGGGAGGAGAAGGTTCTGTGAGTTCGGTCTGAAACCGAGCTCGCTTCTCAACCTTACTTGCCTTTATGGCAGATGTTAGAGTTTGCCGATCATCATTGTAATGGAATTCGGCCACCAGGGCCAATGCATGTTCCTCAGTTCGGAGGGAGCACTCTATGTTGCTGTTGATAGTAATAACCCCCTTGTCCCCGGACATCTTGAGCTTGAGGTATGCATAGTGTGGGACGGTGATAAAGCGAGCAAACAATGTACGACCTAGCAAGGCATGGTATTCGCTGTGGAAAGGTACACTGTCGAAGATCAAGTATTTGCTTCGAAAGTTATCGAGCGAACCAAACACTATTTCTAGGCTTATAGAGCCCGTGCATCGAGCTTCGACGCGTGGGATCACTCCTTTAAAGGTAGTGTTGCTGGCTTTGATCCTTGATGGATCTATACCCATCTTTTTCACCGTGTCTGAGTAAATCAAATTAAAGCTACTTCCTCCGTCCATTAGGACTTAAGTGAGGTGATACCCGTCTATGATGGGTTCTAGGACGAGGGCATGAACCCCCATGATGGATACTGGTCGAGTGGTCGCGTCGATCGAAGGGGATCGGGTACACCGACCATGGGTTGTATTTTAGGGCTATAGGCTCTATGGCATAGACCTCTCAAAGGGCATGCTTCCTCTCCTTTGTGGGTATATGAGTGGCATATATCATATTCATAGTTTTTACCTCTAGAGGAAGCTGCTTCTGTCCGCCACCAATCGGACCGCAGGGCTCATACTCATCCTCGCTGCATGGGCTCTTGCCTTGATCCTCGGCTGCGAGTTTGCCCGCCTGTTTGAACACCCATCAGTTATGATTGGTGTGCTTGCGGGCTTCTCTTGAGTGCCATCGATCTCGCAAGGTCTCTCCCTGATTTTGTCCAGCGGGGTAGGTCCGTTGTGATTGCCTATGGGAGGCTTCTTCCACTGCCCGGGTAGGGAATTGCAGAAGCCGCCGTTAATGGCCATGTCATTGGCATCACTATTGTTGTGACGGTGCTTATTATTTTTGCGTTTTGGTTTCCCGTTTCCGTACCAAACTTTGGAGGTTCCGGGGTCTTCGGGGTTGTGGCTCCGTCTTGCTAGCCAGTTATCCTCGCCCGTGCAAAAGCGAGTCATAAGTGATGTAAGGGCGAACATTGTCCTAGGTTTATCTTGGCCGAGATGGTGAGCTAGCCATTCATCCCAAATACTGTGCCTGAAGGAGGCTATTGCCTCGACATCCGGGCAATCAACGATTTGGTCTTTCTTAGTCAAGAACTGATTCCAGAATTGCCGAGCAGACTCTCCCGCCTTCTGGACGACGCTGCTCAGGTCAGAGGAGTCCGGCGGCCAAACATAGGTGCCTTGGAAGTTAGATCATAATGCATCCTCTAGATCCTCCCAGCACCCGATGGAATTTTCGGGGAGGTTATTTAACCAGTGCCGAGCTGACCCCTTAAGTTTTAGAGGTAGATACTTGATGGCGTGGAGATCAACTGCGCGCGCCATGTGGATGTGGAGGTGGAAATCCTCGATCCATACTGTTGGGTCAGATGTCCCATCGTATTGCTCTATGTTCACGGGATTGAACCCCTCCGGAAACTGATGCTACATTACCTCGTTCGTGAACCACAGTGGGTGGGTAGTGCCTCTGACCCGAGCTATGTCACGATGTCCCGGTTTATTTCCCGACCTCTATTGTTGCGGTCGAGCCAAGGCCGGTACTCCTCCCGTCTATCGGGTGAGTACCCTCTGGATCCGTAGATGGATCTGTACGACCTGGTGTATAGTCTAGGTCGTGTCACGGGTCAAACCTGTGATCGGGCTCTATTGTCTCTTTTCCCCGTCTTCGTGGTATCGTCGGTCTATAACCGGTGTCGTCAGCAGTCCTGTCTCGTCAACGAGGAGGGCGGTTTGGCTTGTCGTATGGAGTATGTTTGGGAGACGGCGTATCCGTAAGCTCGTCATCAAATTGTGCAATACCCTTCGGCATGGATAGCTTTTGGGTTGGTCCAATACACCGATACTGTATCCTTCCTCAGTTGATAGGACCCTCGTCCATCTATCGTTGAGGTTGTCCTGTTCGGCCTTAAGTTGTCATTCTTTTGCCTTTAGGCTGCGGGTCGTGGCTATAAGATGTTGCCTGAACTGTTCATGATCTTCAAGGTTTTTGGGGATGGCGAAGTCTTCGGCCTCCGGGATTTCGTCCTCCTTGACAGGGGGCAGGTAATTTTCATCCTCTGAATCATTTAGATCATTAGGGTTGCGTTGATCTTCCAGCCTCTCCTAGTCCTCTAGCGGATGTTCAGGAATATCGAGATCGCCAAGGTCTTCCGGGGTAGCTCCGTCCCCGGTGCCAGCGATAGCTTTTCTTCCCTTTTTTTACCTTTGATCGTTTGTGCGGATTCTAGCACCTTGATGGAGCTTCACCCGATTTGTCGCCATCGTTTTTGGGTGTGTGCTCATTGTTATTGGCTGGAGTGTCCACCATGTAGACATCGTAGGTGGAGGTGGCATCCCATCGCCCGGTGTTAACGGCGGTGGGAGCGCGATCTTCCTCATCCATGTCTTCTACCTCCTCAGAGGCGTAGTCCAACATGTCAGTTAAGTCTTCGACAGTGGCTATCAAGTGGGTGGTGGGTGGGATAAAAAATTATTCTTGACCCTCTTTATGACCGATCTGAGCATGGGGGTTCGGTCGTCGGTAATTTTCATCGACAAGATCCGATCTAGGGGCTCGTTGAGTGTCGAGAGCTCGATCGGGTCAACCTGCTCAAAGCTTTCAGAGTTAACCTCCGGTGCTTCCGCGTGAGGGGAGTGTTCGGCAGGAACTGGTCTCCGGACATCTGGCACTATGGCTGGATCTCGAGTCAAAGCCAGGTCATAGCCTTGGTGGATCCCATGGACGGGACCAAAAGCGGAGTATGAGGTTAAACCCTCGAAGTCTTCGAGCGCGGCAGGCGAGACTATGAGCCCGGTTAGTGAAAGATTGCCCTGAGAGTCTACGGAGAACTCTTGGTTCCCGAATCTGACCTGTTGATCAGGGGAGAAACTACTGAGCCGGCCAAGATGGCCGGTCGGGTCAGCATGCAGCACAATGTTGCCGAAAGTGAAGATCCGTCCGGGGACAAAGGTGTCCATGTTGCGAACTTCTTCGTTGATGATAACGCGAGCCATAGACTCCTTTGGCGATCAAAACAGAACTCTCAATGAAATCACCAATGTCGGTGTCAAAACCGGCAGATCTCGGGTAGGGGGTCCCAAGCTGTGAGACTAGGATCGATGGTAACAGGGGACGAAGGAGACGATGTTTACCCAGGTTCGGGCCCTCCTATGGTGGTAAAACCCTATCTCCTGCTTGATTGTATTGATGATATGAAGGTTACATAGTTGATCTACCTCGCGATCCCTAAACAAGTTTTCCTGGCCTACGATCTAAACCCCTCCCGGTTTATATGGACACCGGGCGGTACTAGGTATTACACATGGTAGGTCTCCTGTCGAGGATGGAGATGCCGATTTCCTCATCTTGCTTTGGAGTGCATGAAGTGCCTTCGGGACTTCCTTCTGGAATGTGGGCTCTCAATGTATCCAGCCCTTCCTGCGACAATCAGATAATGGCCCATGAGGCCGGCCTATTAAGAGATAGGCCAACGTCTCGAGGACCCCCTAGTACAGGGCTCCCTCAATGGACATGGCCCTAGAAGAGCTGCATGCCGCATCGGATGCTGCCCCAACACACTCGCCATCAACCATCACCACGCCCGCGCCAGCCACCATCCCCGTGGCATTGACGGGCTGGTCACCCAGCATCATCGCTGTGCTGGAAACCGTGGGCATCAGGGAGGTCCCCACTGACCCGCGTGAGCTTGTGTACATGCAAGCGCTAGCGCCTCCTCCTGCCCCCGTGCTCGTGCGTGCCCTTGCACATGGCACACAAGTCCTAGTGTGCGTGCCTCAGCGACGGCGCCCGACCCCTTGCGTGTTCCTACACCATCCGTGTCCATGCCCTTGTGCGTGCATGCACTCATATCGGCCCCCTGGCAGATTCGGCCGCCGCCATTGACAGCTTTCTCGCAGCGCCGCTAGTCGCCACCCCCTAGCCTCGTGCCCGTCGATTGCGCGACGACTGGCTCTTTGATTGTGAAGTCCATAACATTCTGGTCTCGATTGAAGAATTGTACTACTGCGCCCCGGAGCACTAGAACACCGCCACAGGAGTGTGCCGCCGCCGTCACCGCCACAACTAGTTTTCTTTATATTGTATCTCGATTGTATGAATGTAAAGTGAAAGCTTGACTGAATGAAATCTATAGTTTGATGAACTAAGTATTTGTCTTTGAATTCACGTAGCAAACAAAAAAACATCATCGTTTTATCTGAATGAACACACATCACAAACGGTTCAGGTTGAATACTCCTTTGAAGATCGACAACTATCTTTCCTTCGCCCGTAAGCCAAGTCAAAATATTGGCGTGAAGGATTGGTCCAATGCGTCATCGCAAATGTTTCTCAAATATGATCCGTGTGCCTAGTACGGACAATCCGAGAAGATTTGCATCTATCATACTAGGAAATTTCCATGTGCCAAATCGGAAACATTGGCATCTGTCGATCTAGTAACACTGGCATTTGTCAACATTGTAGCACTAGCATTTGTCAAGTATTGCAGAAACATAATCACAATTAGGGTGTAATTTTGTAACTAAAATTCACTTTAAACATGGATTTCAATCATACATTAAGCATTGGTCTTTGTACAATACAGTTCAACTCGACAGTTGAATCGAACAAACTTTTCCCCAATTGTTGACAACCACATACTAAATTAGCTAGTTCAACTATATACTAGCTAATTAAAGTATGTGGTACAGTTCAACCATACCTATAGTTAGATGAACTAAACAAAATAACCCCTAAATACTAGTACTAGGGAGGGGCTTTTTACTACTTCCTGCAGAATCGAGCGTGCTCAGTAAGAGCAAGTGGAGGAGGAGCCGGTCGATGAGTTGGTGGAGACGTGTCTGTTGCCTGCCAGTGCTGCCCTCCGACGGTCAAGACACCCCTCCTTGAAGCGATGGGACTCTACGTAGATTGCTGCATTTCACACCACCGCTGCAGCTTCTCATCCGGCCACGGCATCAGTGATCTTATTCGCGTGTGCGACCTGCTGCTCCACCTCCTTCTCTAGGAACTAGATGTAGTGCCCAAGGGTTGCGACGCAGAAGCCCGGTGGCAAGACTTTGGTGGACTCCACCTCCCGCATTCTGGCCTTGGTGGCAGCGCGGTTTATGACTCCATATCCTAATGCGGGGTCATGGCAAAGACGGACGATGGTGGGGTGGCGGCCATGGCGGCCACCGGTAGCAGCTGCCTTTGGGCAACGGTGGTGGAGCACGTACTTGTTGGCATGCGCATACCCACCAGGGACGCCACGTACACTACACACTTTAGAGGACTGTCATGCCAATGTGGTGAAGCCTCCCAGCTGGAGTTGTCCTCTGGCAGAGTGGGCGGGCGATGATGAACGGTTGGTGGCATTGGCGATTGGGGAGAAGCAAACTAGACAAGCTATGGGGAGGGAGGATGTAGGCAATGTGGAGTCGCCAGGTGTGAGGGTTTATATAGAAGGACAACAGGCATTGGGGATTTCACCGAGCATGGAGGGAAGCTAGAGATGTAGGACGGTTTTGCACGCGGGAACCTGCGCGGTTTCGTGTGGGAACGGGATCATCGAGCGAGCGCATGGCCAAAACCCAAAAGCGGTGCCGAAGCTTGCACTAAAATACTTGGGCGCTAACATGGTGACAAGATGTGAGAGAGGAGGACGGATTGACGTGGAGGCACGCGGGCAAAATAATAAAACGTCTGTGATATTAATACAAGCAAATGGCACTTCCCAATGTAACGTCTATAATGATTTCATCCATCGTTGGCTATTATTTGGGAGCAACCCTCTACCCACAACACACACAACTTGTTAGTATGAATCGTGTGTGTTATTTATGGTGTTCTCACACAATTCTCATTACTCACATGTTTGCTATATATCGCACACATCGTGCTATGCCAAGTCATTTGTGTTCTGCTGTATCAGCGCACATAGTTTATCTGAGTGAACTGTATGTCGTACTTCGCACACGTATGTAGTTTTGGTAACCATTTCTGTTATCTTCTCTAATCACAAATGGTTCATAAGAACAAATTGTCTGCCATAGATCACACACACAACTACTTTCTAAATCGTATTTGATGGCTCCACCTTCGCACATAGTTCATGACATTAGCGATGGAGCTTGCACTATACCGTTTGTGATTCATGCATCACACATAGTTTCTTCGAAGGGTTTCTAATTGATGTGTCGTGCTTGGACCATTCTATAGTAGTGCTAGTCCTTCATCGACGGAAGCCGTGATGGAATATATAAGGTTGATACTTTGTGAACCCTTATGGGTGGAGCCCTCCCTGGAATCTCGCATAATTACCCTCCGTGGTTTCAAGTCTCCGTCAACGTGGACTGATACGTCTCCAACATATCTATAATTTTTTATGATGTCATGCTATTATATTATCTGTTTTGGATGTTTTATATGCATTAATATGATATTTTATTTTATTTTTGGGACTAACTTATTAATCTAGAGCCCAGTGCTAGTTTATGTTTTTCCTTGTTTTTGAGTATTGCAGATATGGCATATTAAATGGAGTCCAAACGGAATAAAATCTTCGAAATGATTTTTTCTGGAAGGAAAGAGATCTACCAGACTTGGAGTGCATGCCAGGGCATCTGCCAGGAAGTCACAAGCCATGGAGGCGCGACCACCCCCCTGGTCGCGCCTGGCAGGCTTGCCACCTCCTAGAAGGTCTCCTATCCATAATCTTCCTCCTATAAATACCCAAATATTCCCCCAGTACCAAAAAGAGCCATGCAAATACTTTTCTGCTGCCAGAAGCCTCCGTTCCCGAGAGATCCAATCTTGGAGCCTTTTCCGGTAATCTGTCGGAGGGGGACCCAATCACGGAGGGCATCAACATCAACTCCATTACCCCTTCGATGATGTGTGGGTAGTCCACCACAGACCTACGGGTCCATAGCTAGTAGCTATGTGGCTGCTTCACTCTCTTTGTGCTTCAATATCATGTTCTTCATGATCTTCATGGAGATCTATCTGATGTAATAATCTTTTGCGGTGTCTTCATCGAGATTCGATAAATTGTGGGTTTATGTTCGGATTATCCATGAATATTATTTGCATATTTTCTGAATTCTTATATGCATGATTTCATATCTTTTCAAGTCTCTATCTTATATGCTAGTAGCTATTTTGTTTTGGAGTTTTAATTACTGTTTGAGCCAAGTAAGACCTTTGGGATGGTCTATGGTGGTTGTTGATTTGATCTTGCTGAAAAACAGAAACTTTTGCGCTCAGTCTAGGAATTTAATAAAATTTTCAGAGCGCCGAATGAGTATGAAATTTTAAAAAATATTGATATACAAATTTCCCAGGTTGTACTAATTGTTCAGAACTGTTTGAGTTATAGAAGTATACGAAGATTTCAGATGCTACAGACTATTATGTTTTTGACAGATTCTGTTTTCTTTGAGTTGTTTACCTGTTTTGATGTATCTATGGGTTGTATCGGGGGGTGTGAACCATGGATAAGTTAGAACACAGTAGTTATAACACCAATATAAATAAATAATGAGTTCACAACAGTACTAAAATGGTGATTTATTTTCTTATAGTAACGGACCTCATGAGTTTTCTGTTGAGTTTTGTGTTGTGAATTTTTCAAGTTTGGGGTAAAGATTTGATGTACTATGGAATAAAGAGTGGAAAAAGCCTAAGCTTGGGGATTCCCAAGGCACCCCAGACATATTCAAGGATGCCAAAGAGCCTAAGCTTGGGGATGCCACAGAAGGCATCCCCTCTTTCGTCTTCAATCCATTGGTAAATTTACTTGAGGCTATATTTTTATTCACCACATGATATGTGTTTTGCTTGGAGTGTCTTGAATGATATGAGTCTTTGCTTTTTACTTTGCCACAATCATCTTTTTTGCACAGATATTTTGGGAGTGAGACACTGAATCGTGAATTTATTAGAATACTCTATGTCATTCACTTATATCTTTTGAGATAGGCAATTTTGCTCTAGTGTTTCACTTATACCTTTTTAGAGCACGGCGGTGTTTGGTTTTATAGAAATTATTGAACTCTCGTACCTCACTTATATTATTTTGAGAGTATTTCAACAGCATGGTAATTGCTTAGGTTATGAATTTAGACCTAATATAATAGGCATCCAAGAGGGGTATAATAAAAACTTTCATATAAAGTGCATTGAATACTATGAGAAGTTTGATTCCTTTCATAAGTTCTGAGACATAAAGATGGTGATATTAGAGTCATGCTAATGAGTAATTATGGAGTGTTAGAAATACTTGTGTTGAAGTTTGTGATTCCCATAGCATGCACGTATGGTGAACCGTTATGTAACAAAGTCAGAGCATGATTTGTTTATTGATTGACATCCTGAGGGTCGGGAGGGCACGATGGTTAACTCCTACCAACCTCTCCCCTAGGAGCATGAGTATAATACTTTGCTTCAATAACTAATAGAATTTTACAATAAGTATGTGAGTTCTTTATGACTAATCTGATTCTATGGATTATACACACTCTCACCCTTGCTCCTTTTCTAGCCTCTCTAGTACCGCGCAACTTTCACCAGTGCATTAAACCCACCTTCCTCAAAACAGCCACCATATTCCCTTCCTCAAAACAGCCACCATACCTACCTATTATGGCATATCCATAGCCATTCCGAGATATATTACCATGCAACTTCCATCGTTTCGTTTGTTATGATACGCGCCATCATTTTCATATTGCTTTTTCATATAGAGTCATATTTTGTTCTAGGTTTCGAGTTGTAAGTAAATAAAAGTGTGATGATCATCATTATTAGAGCATTGTCCCGTGAGAGAAAAGGATGATGGAAGATATGATTCCCTCACAAGTTGGGATAAGACTTTGGACTTTATCAAAAATAAAAGAGGCCAGCGAAGCCCAAATAAAAAAAGAGGCCTTAGATGCCCACCAAAATAAAAAAATAAGAAAAATAGAGAAGGGACAATGCTACTATCTTTTTGCACACTTGTGCTTCAAAGTACCACCTTGGCCTTCATGATAATGAGTCTCCTATTTTGGCACTTTCACATAACTAGCGGATTTTTTTGTAGTGCACACCCACTTAGTTTCTTTGTGATCTCTCATACACTTATAGCTCCAGTGCACCCGTTGCATAGCAATCCCTACTCACTCACACTGATATCTATTGATGGGCATCTCCATAGCCCATTGGTACGCCTAGTTGATTGATACATCTTTGTCGTATCTATAATTTTTGATTGTTTCATGCCAATATTCTACAACTTTATTTTACTTTTAGCAAACTTTTATACTATTTTTGGGACTAACATACTGATCTAGTGCCTAGTACCAAATCCTATTTGTTGCATGTTTTCTGTTTCGTACAATATCCATACCAAACGAAATCCAAATGCGATAAAAACTTACGGAGATTTTTTGTTTGGAATATATGTGATTTTTGAGAAAATGAATCAATGTGAGACGATGCCCGAGGAGGTGGCAAGCCTTCTAGGCGTGGCCCACCCCTTGGTCGTGCCTGGAAGGCTTGTGGCCACCCCCTTAGGTCGGTTGGAGCTGTCCTCTTGCCACAAGGAATATGTTTTTATAATAAAATCCCCTTAAAATTTCGGCCCGATCGAAGTTACGGATCTCTGGATATTTAAGAAATGGTGAAAGGCCAGAATCTGAGAGTGAAGAAATAGAAGGAAACAGAGAGAGAGATCCAATCTCAGAGGGACTCTCGCCCCTTCGCCGCCATGGAGGCCATGCACCAGAGTGGAAACCCTTCTGCCATGTAGGGGGGAGGTCAAGGAAGAAGAAGAAGGAGGGGGATCTCTCCCCCTCTCTCCCGGTGGCACCAGAACGTCGCCGGGGCCATCATCGTGACGGCGATCTACTCCAACAACTCCGCAATCATCACCAACACCTCCATCACCTTCCCCCATCTATCTACAGCGGTCCACTCTCCCGCAACCCACTATACCCTCTACTTGAACATGGTGCTTTATGATTCATATTAGTATCCAATGATGTGTTGCCATCCTATGATGTCTGAGTAGATTTTTGTTGTCTTATGGGTTGATTGATGGTCATTATTGGTTTGAGTTGCATGTTTTATTATTGGTGTTGTCCTATGGTGCTCTCTGTGTGTAACAGCCTGGGACCAACGCTCTAGAAGATTCTAGAAGATTTCCCTTTCTTTCCGTTTTCGTCTGTGATTTGTTTGGTTGTTGCATTCATCATCGCATCATCGCATCATCTACATAGCATCATCACTCGTTTTCAAAACTTGCATCCGTCCGTAGTTGCCGGTTCTCTTCGTTCTCGTTGTTGACCATTTCGAGACCAACCACACACGCACGCGCCCGCGGCATCGATAATATTTTGTTTTAAAGTGCACACAAAAATATTCTTGGATTGGGTCGAAACTTGGCGTGCGGTCTTATTAGAGTGTAGGTAGACCACCTGTCGCATTTCGTCGCATTTCGAGTTCGTTTGATACCCTTCGGTCATCCGTAGCAGTGCGGTCATCGGTTTATTATTGGACGTTTCGGTGTTTTGAAAACCCTCGTGTCACGGGCCATGATTCTTTCTCTCATCCCCACCTGGACCAACTACACAGCCCGCTAGCCTAACCTAGCCACTCCCTCCGTTCGTGGTCGTCGGATCGCGATCGGACGGACGTTGTCCAGCCCCCCCTAGTGCCTTCCCTCTATATATCCCTGTGGGGAGAGCTCCCACTCTCTCTAGGGTTTCCCCCATGTAAAATTGCAACCACACCCCTAGAAAAAAAAACGCCTGCTAGCCCTCCTCCTCCAGATCCCATAGCCCCAACCATCTGCCCGTTTTCGGCCCTCGGATCACGATCTAGGGGCTAAAAATCACCAGAATCCCACCTACCGGACATGTCCGGCGGACAACCCAGACATGTCTAGCAACCGCAGTGCAGCCCCGCTCCTCCCGCAGCTCCCATGGTGCCCGAGCTTCCTGCGCCAGCCCGTGCCTGTCGCCGGCCGGCCCCTCGCCGGAGTAGCCGTCGTCGGAGACCGGAACCCCGGCTGGACCGCCGCCCTTCTCTCCCTTCCTCTCCTTCCCTTCCCTTCCCCTTATCCTTCCTCTCACCTCTCCCTCTTCTCTGTCCCCGTAGGGTCCCCAGTCGCCGCCCGCCGCCTTGGCCTCGCCGCCGCCCGGACCCGCCGCCAGACCTCCCCTTCGGCTGGATCCCGCGTCCCCCTCGCCGCCCTCCGCCGGCCGCCGCTGCTCGCCGCCCTTGCCATGGCCTCGCCCTGCCTCCTGCTCGCTGCGGGAGCGAGGAGGACGACGTGCCTGCGTTGACCGTGCGTCGCCAGTGCGTGGGCCGCCGCCTAGCCGGCCCAGCTGCCCCCTGTCCCTGCCGAATGGGCTTGGCCCATGGTGAGCCACCCCCCCGTGCGCGTTTTTTTAATTTCAGGCCCTAGTGCATTTTAAATCATTAATAGAAATAAACCGTGCGTCGGAATTAAATGTTTTATATATGAAAAAATCTTAGAAAAATGTGTAGATTAATTGTATGCCATTTTCATCCATGATATATATAGTAGCTTGCGGTTTTGCATCATTTGCATAAATAACATTATGTTGCATTGACATATTTAATTGACGTGCATCAGGATTTGATCAAACCATAAATTAAAAATGTTCATGTTATCGGCTTGGCATTTTCATGCATGACAAACCTGTTCATTGTAATAATTGCATTTATAATTGCTAACGGGGTTATCCCATTAACTTGCGTAATTAGTTATGAATTATTTTCCTACTTGAAACCTATGCCTTTTATATATGTTTTCGGGGTAGAAAAAATCCATAGAATTTATCTGTGCATTTAGTTTTGTCGTGTGAGCATTTTTGTTGCATGTCATTTTTGCTGTGATGCCCTTTTGTTATTTTCGTGTGATTTAGTCCATACAAGATTTGAAATAATTTTGAACATGAGTTGTGCCCTTTTATATGTGTCCTAGCCCCTGGACATTTTGCTTGCCATAGAAATGCATGTATAGGTGTTGTTTTCTTGTTGTCAACTTGCTATAAAATACTGCTGTTTTGAGGGTTCAATATATTTCTAAGTCTGGAATCTGTAGTATTTTGTTGTTGTCTTGCCATGTGTTTTTCTAGTGATCTAGAACTCCTTTGGGGTTGGTGTAATGGAGTTAGTTGTAGTAGATAATGTCCTTTAGTATGTTGTTAACTTTCATGCCATAATATGACCTATAACATATAGTTTTGCTGCTGTCAATATGCCTTCATGATAAAAAACTGCAATGTCAAAAACCTGCTATGTTCACTAAATCTGAAACTGTTTTCAAGTAGCCACCTTGTGAGCTTCCTACCATGTGATCCATGCAAGTTCTGAATATGATATGTGAAGAAGAAATGAAGTGTGTATTATATGCTACTGCCCCATGCTTAGTTTGTGCATTTTAGGATCTTTTAACTTGTTGTTTTCATGTGTGCAAATTGCTAAGTTACTGTTTTGGGCAGATTTCAAGTAAAACTTGTTTTGGTGTTTGTTGTTGAACCGTAGTTCCGTTTTGGTCATGTCATATATGAAACTTGCTTAGAATCTCATGTAGTTTCATAATAACTTGCTGCATTCATGATTTGAAATGTTTGTGATGGTATTCCCATGCATTTGCATTCACGACATGTGCATCTTGTGTTGCTCATATCTTTTAGACCGTAGCTCCGTTTGAGATGTTCTATATATGTAAATCGACTAGAATTACGTGTGGAATTACATGGTATGATTTATTCTGTTGTTTAACAAATATAAAATATGATAAGTTCAGATCTGGACCAATCTCGAAATTAACATATGGGGTCATTTCGGAAGCGCTATAAGTTGTTTCCGACCTCATTTAAGATGCCTAGATAGATAGTTTACTTATGCTTCACCTCTTGCCATGCCTAACAACATTTAACGTTGATGTGTGCCTAAACAGGAACGAACTAAATAATTCGAACGTGGTGTTTCGTCAATATGCAACCCGTTGCATATTGAACTTCACTTAATGTATAGTAGTTGTTTGTTGCTCCTGCTTGTCATGCCTTGCATATTTAAAACCGGACATGCATCATATTTGTTTGCGCATCATGTCATGCATATGTTGTGGTGTATCATGTGTTGATTGTTGTTTCCGGTTTTCTTCTTCTCGATAGAGTTTCGAAAGCGTTCGGAGTGTGAGGATTCAATCGACTATGTTGGCTCATCTTCTTCATGGATTCATTCTTCTTCCGAGCGGGATCTCAGGCAACATGACACATTTCCCTAGATACCACTACTATCATTGCTATGCTAGTTGTCTCGCTTTTGTCGCTATGTCATGCTACCTACCACTTGTTTGTCTAGCCTCCCAACATTGCCATGAAAAGCCTCTTACCCCTCCACATCCCAGAAAACCTTTGTTTGGCTATGTTACCGCTTGCTCAGCCCGTCTTATAGCGTTTCTAGCTGCAGGTGCAATTGCCTCCATGCGACAACAGGGACATTCTTTTGTTATCACAATATTGTTGCTATTTAATTTAATACACATATATACTTGGTAAAGGTGGAAGGCTTGGCCTTTTGCTCGGTGTTTTGTTCCACTCTTGTCGCCCCTAGTTACATGTGAACCGGTGTTATGTTCCATAATTGAGCACTCCTAACATGCTCGGGGTTGTTATGGGGACCCCCTTGATTTTCGTTTGAGGATAAATCTTGTCCGGCAAGGCCCAACATTGGTACTCCATTTTCCTAATAACTAATAAAATTGCATAGGGACCTGCCGGCACCCACGGATAATTAATCAACCCTCGGGCCAGTGCTCCTCATGAGTGTTGGTCCAACCCAGAGCAGCTTATTAATGCTACTCGGGGCAACTCGGTGTTTGGCGTGGTAACCATCGCTCATCCGGTTGTGCCCTAAGAACGAGATACGCGGCTCCTATCGGGATTGTCGGCACGTCGGGCAGCCTTGCTGGATTTGTTTTACCTTTCTCGAACGTCTTGAGTGAGGAACTCTGATCTTCTTCGGGCTATCTCGAGGTGTCGGATTTCCTTTGGAATTGCCTAGGAAGATAACGAGATCCGTGGTTGAGGTTATTCTCATTGCGTGTGGTTAATTTATGATGGATGAGTTGGAGCACCCCTGCAGGGTCAAATCTTTTCGAGAAGCCGAGCCCGCGGTTATGTGGCAAACTTAGATACTTTGTTTAACACCCGGTCATAGCAAACTTGAAGTAAACTCAAATAAAATACACCAATTGTGTGCAAAACCGTGACTGTCTCTTTTCATGAGTTCTTATCCGAAAGAGAACACGGTGGGGTTATGTTTGACGTAAGTAGGTGTTCAGGATCAGTTAGTGATCATTGCTAGTTCACGTCCGTTATGCGTAGACCACCATACTTTATTTTCTGTATTCGTAAGTTAGCCACTCAAATAAATGCTTAGTCGTTTGCTGCAGCCTCACCACTTAACCATACCTCACCTATTAAGCTTTAATAGTCTTGATACCCTTGGAAATGAGATTACTGAGTTCCTGTGGCTCACAGATTACTACAACAACAGTTGCAGGTATAGGTAATGCGATGATTTGACGTGAGCGCGTTGCTTGATTTGATTTGGAGTTCTTTGTCTTCATCAATCTAGGGTGGGTTCCAGGCAGCAGCCTGGGATAGCAAGGATGGATGTCATTTTATCGTTTGATTTCGTCCGTAGTCGGACCCTGCTCTTCTGTATGATGTTTGAGTATGCTGTTGTATTGATGTGACTCTGATGTAGCTTGTGGCGAGTGTAAGCCAATTCCATATGTTGATCTCTTATGTACATGTACTTGTAATGATATCCATTCTTGCAACACGACGAGATGCGCTTCTATCCCTGTCGAGGCCCTCATGCCAAAATAAGGATAGGACCGCATCTTGGGCGTGACACTGTGTCACGCAAGCGTGAGGGATCCTCGCTGTAGAGTGTAGCAATGTGTTCATGATTTGCCTATGGTGGGTTGCTTCAGTGACAGAAGCATAAACCCAAGTAGGTGGGTTGTTGCATATGGGAGTAAAGAGGACTTGATACCTTATAATGCTATGGTTGGGTTTTACCTTAATGATCTTTAGTAGTTGCGTATGCTTGCTAGAGTTCCAATCATAAGTGCATATGATCCAAGTAGATAAAGTATGTTAGCTTATGCCTCTCCCTCATATAAAATTGCAATAATGATGACCGGTCTAGTTATCTATTGCCTAGGGACAATTCCACAACTCCTACCACCACTTTTCCACACTCGTTAAACTAAATTAATTGTTACTTTATCTTAGCAGCCCCTATTTTTTATTTACGTGCTCCTTATTATCTTGCAAACCTATCCTATCACACCTATAAAAGTATTTCTAGTTTCATACTTGTTCTAGGTAAAGTGAACATTAAGCATGCGTGACTTGAGGGAATGTTTGTTCTACCTTTATCTCCTCGTTGGGTTCGACACTCTTACTTATCGAGAAAGGCTACAATTGATCCCCTATACTTGTGGGTTATCATTGATGTGAGACTATCTTCTTCCTTTTTCTTCCCAACCTCCACCATATTTCTATTCCACCTATAGGGCCATATCCATGGCTCACGCTCATGTATTGCGTGAGAGTTGAAAAAGTTTGAGAACATAAAAAGTGTGAAACAATTGCTTGGCTTTTCATCGGGGTTGTGCGTGATTTAAATACTTTGTGTGGGGAATATGGAGCATATCCTCACCATATGATTTTGTAGGGATAACTTTATTAGGACATGTTATTTCAAAATGACACAATTGCCTTTTGAGTATGCATGAAGTATTATTTTTTATGTCAATATTAAACTTGTGTTCTGAATCTTACGGATCTGAATATTCAAACCACAATAAAGAATATTACATGGATAAATATGATAGGTAGCCCTCCACATCAAAAATTTTGTTTTATCATTTACCTACTCGAGGACGAGCTAGAATTAAACTTGTGGATGCTGATACATCTCCAACATATCTATAATTTTTGATGATGTCATGCTATTATATTATCTGTTTTGGATGTTTTATATGCATTAATATGCTATTTTATATTATTTTGGGGACTAACTTATTAATCTAGAGCCCGCTGCCAGTTTCTGTTTTTTCCTTGTTTTTGAGTATTGCAGATATGGAATATTAAACGGAGTCCAAACGAAATAAAATCTTTGAAACAATTTTTTTGGAAGGAAAGAGATCTACCAGACTTGGAAAGGGACCTACCATACTTAATACTCTTTTGTGGTGAGTTTGTCGAGATCCGATGAATTGTGGGTTTATGTTCAGATTATCCATGAATATTAATTGAGTCTTTTCTGAATTCTTATATGCACGGTTTCATATCTTCGCATGTCTCTTTGGGTTATTGGTTTGGTTTGGCCAACTACATTGGTAATTCTTGCAATGGGAGAAGTGCTTAGTTTTGGGTTCAATCTTGCGGTGTCCTCACCCAGTGACAAAGTAGGGGTAGCGGGGCACGTATTGTATTCTTGTCATCAAGGGTAAAAGGATGGGGTTTTCATCATATTGCTTGATTTTATCCATCTACATAATGTCATCTTACCTAATGTGTTACTCTATTCTTCATGAACTTAATACTCTAGTTGTAGGCAGGAGTCGGTCGATGTATGGAGTAATAGTAGTACATACATAATCGTTTTGGTCTACTTAACACTGACATGATTCTTGTATGCATAATCATTGCCTTGGATATCTTCATGATTTTTCGCTTTCTATCAATTGCTCGATAGTAATTTGTTCACCCACCGTGATATTTTCCTTCAAGAGAGAAGCCTCTAGTGAAACCTATGGCCCCCGGGTCTACTTTCCATAATATATTTTCAAATCTATAAACCAAAAATACCAAAAATACCTTGCTGCAATTTATTTCCTTTTTTACTTTCCGCAATCTTTCACATCTATCTCTATTAGATCTAATCCTTGCAAATAACCGTGAAGGGATTGGCAACCCCTTTATAGCGTTGGGTGCAAGAGTTTGATTGTTTGTGTAGGTGCATCCATTGGTGACTTGCTTGTTCCTCCTACTGGATTGATACCTTGGTTCTCAACAACTGAGGGAAATAATTATCTACTCCGCTGCATCATCCTTTCCTCTTCAAGGTAAAACCAATGCATGCTCAAGAGGTAGCATGGACGTATGATAGCACCACCTATCGGAACCATGGGAATAATCTTCGTGTCTCCAATTGTGCTTGATCTTCCTATCCCTACTATCTACTTTCATGTGCTTGTCTTTGCTTTCCGCTGCTATACTCATAGGCATGCATGTGTAGGGTGTGTTTAAGATGATATGATAAAACTTGCCAACAACTAAAAATTGGGAAAGGCTAGATTTTTATTTGGTCAACTAGTCTAATCACCCACCCCCCTGTGGACATACTTCAGATCCTACAAGTGGTATCATAGTATTGGTTTCACAACCTAGGAGAGTATGGCGTCTAATGAAGGAAATTACCAGCATAGAGGTCCATATTTTGATGGTACAAAGTTTGGTGGTTGGAAGCATAAGATGAAAACATGTATTCTTGGTCATAACCCCGCCATTTGGGCTGTTGTTCGTGTTAGATTGCAAGGTGAATTCTTTGGTGATGGAAAGCAACTAGATCGTGAAGCGACCGCAAAAGAATTGAAGATGTTGCTATACAATGCTCAAGCATGCGACGTTATTTTCAACTGCCTATGCCCCCAAAGAGTTCAACAAGATTAGCCGTCTTGAGAATGCAAAGGAAATTTAGGATACTTTGGTTAATATGCACAAAGGTACCGAATCCTTCAGGGAATCTACGTTGGATGTGCTACAAAGTCAACTTGACGAGTTAAACATGAAGGGTGGTGAAGGAGTCGCGGAAAAGTACTCTAGGCTTGCTTTCATTCAAAATGAGATTGCCAGCTTTGGTAGTCAAGAGATGGCTGACAAATTCATCATCAAGAAGATCCTTCGAGACTTGGATGGAAAGTATGTCACCGTGTCCACATTGATCCAAATTATGCCAAACTACAAAGATCTCAAGCCAACGGAAGTCATTGGAAGGATTGTTGGTCATGCTATTTCACTCAAAGACAAAGAAGAGAGTCATAACAATTTAAGCCGTGGATACAAAGTTTCAAGTGACAGTACCACTACATGAAGTGAAAAAATTGTTACCAATGAAGAGATCAGCATCATTGTCATGCCCAAGATGCGATCATATCCTTATTTTGGCACGAGGGCCTCGACAGGAATAGAAGCGCATCCCGGTGTGTTGCAAGAATGGATATCATTACAAGTACATGTACAGAAGAGGTGAGTATATAGAATTGGCTTAGACTCACCACAAGCTACATCAAAGTCACATCAATACAACAACATACTCAAACATCATATAGAAGAGCAGGGTCCGACTACGGACAAAAACAAACGACAAAACATCACCACAAGCTAAGCATTTATTTGAGTGGCTAACTTACGAATACAGAAAGTAAAGTATGGTGGTCTACGCATACTGGACGTGAACTAGTAATGATCACTAACTGATCCTAAACACCTACTTATGTCAAACATAACCCCACCGTGTTCTCTCACGAATAAGGAATCACGAGAAGAGACAGTCACGGTTACGCACACGGTTGGTGTATTTTATTAGAGTTTACTTCAAGTTTTCTATGACCGGGTGTTAAACAAAGTATCCAAGTTTGCCACATAACCACGGGCACGACTTTCCGAAAGATTTAACCCTGCAGGGGTGCTCCAACTCAACCATCATAAATTAACCACACGCAGCAGGAATAACCTCGACCACGGATCTCGTGATCTTCCTAGGCAATTCCATAGGAAATCTGCCAGCTTGAGATAGCCCGAAGAATAATCGGAATTCCTCACTCAAGACGTTCGAGAAAGGTAAAACAAATTCAGCAAGGCCGCTCGACGTGTTGACGAACCCGATAAGAGCCGCGTATCTCGTTCTCAGGACATGATCGGATGGGACTAGCTACAGGGAAAACCAATCCCCGAGTTTCCTCGAGGCGGCCCCGCAGGCAGCCCGTTTTGGACCAACACTCATGAGGAGCCTTGGCTCGGGTTGTTGATTAAGATCCTCGGGTTAATTACTCCCTATCCAGGTTTACTAGTTATTTGGCAAAAGTAGTACCAATGTTGGGCCTTGCCAGACAAGCTTTACCCTAAAACAAAAATCAAAGGGGTCACCATAACAACCCCGAGCATGTTAGGAGTGCTCAATTATGGAACATAACACCAGTTCACAAGTAACTAGGGCGACAATAGTGGAACAAAACACCGAGCAAAATGCCAAGCCTTCCACCCTTTACCAAGTGTATAAGTGCATTAAATTAAATAGCAATAATATTGTGATAACAAAAGAATGTCCCTGTTGTCACATGGAAGCAATTGCACCTACAGCTATAAACGCTATAAGACGGGCTGAGCAAGCGGTAACATAGCCAAACAAAGGTTTGCTGGGAAGGTGGAGGGTTGGAGGCTTTCATGGCAATGTTGGGAGGCTTGACAAACATGTGGTAGGTAACGAGACATAATGATAAAAGTGGGACAACTAGCATAGCAATGATAGTAGTGGAATCCAGGGAAATGTGTCATCTTGCCTGAGATCCCGCTCGAAAGAAGATCGAGTACATGAAGAACACGAGCCAATGTAGTCGAATGAATCCTCACACTCCGAACGCTTTCAGAACTCTATCGAGAAGGAACAATCCGGAAACAAAAACCAACACAAGATACACCACAACATATGCATGACATGATGCGCAAACCAATATGATGCATGTCCGATTTAATATGCAAGGCATGGCATGGCATGGAAAGAACAACAAACAACTACTACACATTAAAGTGAACCTCAATATGCAACGAGTTGCATATTGACGAAACTCCATGTTCGAATTATTTAGTTCACTCTTGTTTAGGTACTCATCAATATTAAATATTGTTAAACATGACAAGAGGTGAAGCATAAATAACTACAACATCTAGGCATTTTAAATGAGGCCGAAAGCAACAAATTACAATTCTGGAATGACCTTATATGCATATTATGATTTAGGTCCATATCTGTCCTAACGGAATTTTAGAGTTGTTAAACAGCAAAATAAATGTCACCATGTGATTCTACACATTTTTCTAACCAAGTTACATATGTAAAACATTTTCAACGGAGCTACGGTTCAAAAGTTATTAAATAATTCATATCGACATGGCAATTATGCAAATTGCATGAAAACAGCAAGTTAAACATTTTTATCACATGTGAAAGTTGGATATTGTGAATCTACATAAAATTCTAGTCACGTTTCATATATAAAGTTTTTCCATACGATGCCCAGTTGGTGAGTTATTAAATGCATGAAATTCGGGGTCTAATCTGCAATTTTACAGTTCACTAGATAATAGCAAAATTCGCAGCAGGAAAAAAACCCTCTACGGGCCAAATCTGAACATGGGCCTAAATAGGGGCACCGCGACGGTTAACTAAACAGCGCAAGGGCGGGGAATAGGGACTGCTTAACTCCATGGTCATGGGCCGGCGAGCGGGCTGTGGAAGCTAGGCCAGAGGGGAGGCGGACTGGGCCGAATCTCGGAGGCCCACCAGGCCAAGCGGCGCTGGGACGTCGCCCTCGTCTCGACCCCGAGTGGGGACAAGGCGGCGCTGCCCATGGTGGCTAGTGGCGCGATGGAATCCGGCGGCCTGAGGCAGGATCCGGCAGGAGGAACGACAGGGATGGCCGGATCCGGTCAATTCGCACCAGATCTAGGCGGCGGCGGGTGAACTTCGGCGGGGGCGCGGGGACGAGGCTGCGGGTCTGGCAGCGACACGAGGCAATGCGTGGAGGCAGGGGCAACATGCGACCAAGGTCCGGCGACGGGCTGCCGGCGGGTGACAGCGGCGGTAGTGGGAGCCTGGGCGAGCGGCGCTTGGAAGCTGCATGCGGGGCGTGGCGGCGCGAGGGCTCTGGAGGAGGAGGCAGCTGTTGGTGCACGCGCGGGAGGCTCAGGTCACGGCGGTGGCGGCGCGGGCCAGAGCGGGGTCCAGATGGGCCTGGCAGGCCCTGACCGGGAGGTGGGAGGAGGAGCCGCAGGGTGGCGGCTGGCTGGTTGGGATAGTGTGGATCCCGAGGTAGGCTAGGGTTTGGTCCGAAAATGGCTAGGGGCTGCCTATTTATAGCAAATTGGGTTAGGTGTCGGGTTTTTTTGCACCGTTTCGAGCCCTCCAATCATGAACGGACGACTCCGGTCGCGGAGTAGGCTAGGTGGGTTGGGGTGGCTGAGTAGATGGGCTAGGTGAAGATGAGAGGGAGGTTTGCGGCCCATGACATGAGGTTTATAAAACACCCAAATGTTCTATAAATAACCGATGACCCCACTGCTACAGTTGACCGATGGGGTATCAAACGAACTCGGAATGCGACGAAATTTGGCAGGCAGTCCACCTACAATATAACAAGACCGCACGTCAAGTTTCGATCCAATCCAAGAATATTTTTCGCGTGCCTTTAAAAACATTTTTTTAAATGATGCCGCGGGCGCGTGCGTGTGGTTGGACTCGAAATGACCATCGACGAGAACGGAGAGAACCGACAACTACGAACGGATGTAAGTTTTAGAAAACGAGTGACGATGCTATGCAGATGATGTGAATGATGCTATGATGAATGCGACAACAAGACGAAACACAAGACAACAATGGAAATAAAAGGGAATCTTCTGGACCATCAGTCCCGGGCTGTTACAATCATGGTCAAGAAATTGAACAAGTTGAATAGAGGCAAAGAAAGAAGCTCCAACTAAATATGTGAAGAGAAGCGTGCATCTAGTTGTGACCGAAATTGTTACAATTGTGGAAGGCCCGGACAGTACTCCAATGAGTGCATGCCCCCCCCACAAAAGAAGAGAAGAGTCATCTAGAAGAAAAATCTCAAGAGATGAGTGACCTCATAGAGAGAGGAGTAGAGATGATCGTTATGAACGAAGACCCTCCCGGGAAGAAAGGACTCAGAGAAGAAGGACAAGTGCACCAAGAGCTACACAAGAAGAAGACATCAAGCTCATGTTGGTGAATGGGTTTCTGGCTCTGAATTTGACAACCAATCTGAGAGAAGTTGTTACTCCGACTCCGACTATAGTCAAGATGAAGGTGTTGTCGGACTTGCACCCGTACCCTCCAATTCCTATGACATATTTGATACACCAAAGTAAGGAACTGGAAGTTGCTTCATGGCTAAAGGACCCAAGGTTTCACACCCCAAATACATTGACTTTAATAGTTATTAGGATGACTTACTAGGAGATGATGACTTGCTCTTTGATAAAACTAGTGATTTTAGTTAAAATGAACATGATAATAATCATGCTAGTCAATATAAGTCGTGTGATGATGATAAGAAGGAGAGTGAGCGTCTAACTAATGAATTAAACACTCTAAAGTTAGCTCGTGAATATACTCTAGAAGATCATAGAGATCTTGTAAGAACTCATTAGAAGTTACGCTTTGAGAAGTTAAATTTAGAGCAAGAACATGAGTTTCTTAAAGCTATCAATGGCGATCTTTGAAAGAAGAGTTATTATTATCGAGCGAAACAATTTCTCTTGTCTACTTTTGTTCCACAAGTTAAACCCAAGCAAACTAGTAACAAAGGCAATAAAGGTTCCTAATCTAGTAGAAACAATAAATTTGTTCAATCAAATGATGTTGCTTCTAGTAGTTCTATTTATTCCACTCATGATTCTCTTAGCCAAGTTACACTTGAGCAAGAAAACAATTTATTGAAAAGGATTATAGAAAAAAAGTTTCTACAAAAGTCTTGCCGGAAGTAAGCTATTCGAGGAAATTGTACGCAAGCATGGAGGACGGTTGAAGAACCAAGGCATTGGCTACGTCAACGCCAATGGAGTTGAATGGAAAGAAGGTCAATACCCCAAGCCTAAGTTTGTTCCTCAAAGATAGAAGTGTGAACCTACTCTCCCCAAGGGAACAAAAGACCAAGATGACCTTCCACCAAAAGACCCCAAGCTCAATGGCAAGGACAAGCTTCAAGAGGAGATTGACACATTTGAAGACGAATCCCGAGCCATGGTCAAGTGGGTTCCCAAGGCTACTACAAGATCTACTTCGACAAGTGCTACTTCAACTCCAAGGATACCCATCAAGTTGATGTGGGTCCCAAAGAATAAGAACTAGATAAGTTCTTGAGGAGTGACCCTACCAACAAAATTCACTCCCATTCATATTTGGCAAGAACCATTTGCAATCTACTCCAACCACATGCAATAGTTCAAGGAGTCACACATTACCTCATGGGTAAGCAAGGAGAAAGGTAATTAATGAATCAATCGACATCATCATGTATGCATTTCAGTCCATGTCCATAGATATCCTTGTGTGGGACTAACCCATGTAGGTGAAAGAGTACAAAACAACAAGGATTGCTCCAACCTCAAGATGATATTCATCAACTATGAGCATCCACTACTACCACACCTACATGAAGTCTTCAATGACAATATCCAAGGTTAGTTTGTCCCTCTTAGGGGGGATGTCACATCAAGGGGGGCTTTATTCTAAGACTTGATTCAAAGCATCTCTTAAGATGTGAACACATTAAAAGCTTCATGTAAAAGTGGTAACCCCACTTGTGCTTAAACGATGAGTATGGCCTATGGTCAAGTATTCTTACTTGTCTCCTAAGTCAATATACTCATACATAGATGACATCGTCATCGCCAAAGTGCTTGGTAGATACTAGAGTGGTTTTGCATGTTTCGCATATTTCATTTGACATCTTATTGTGTGAGCATGTTGGTATGCATATCATTACGCATTAGAAGACATCCAATTGGTGTTATTTGGATTTTATTTTTCTTTGGCCAATTGTATGTACAAGAATGCCTCAGTACCTCCATCTAGCTATCTATGCTTTCTCGTCTCAAATTCTATTCATGCTTCATCACAAAATTTTAGCAAGCACTTTTCGAACCCTTTGTGTGAGGAGCAAACGGAGTTCCGTTTTGACAAGAGATAACTTCCAAAACCTCCCATGTGCCACTCGGTGTAACCAACCCACAAAACTCAGTTCCACCGAAGCACTAGGTTTGATCTAGTTTTTGAACATCGGTACAACCGATTTCGTAATCTCGGCCTCACCAAGTTTTTGTGTCATGCCCAAGATGCGTGCCTATCCATATTAAGGCACGGGGGCCTCGCAAGGGATAGAGGCGCATCTCGTCATTCGCAAGCATAACATCATTACATCATACATACAAGAAGAGATGAGTGTATGAGTTGGCTTGCACTCGCCACATACTAAATTACAAATCCATACAAGAGTTCAAACATCAATATGAAGACAGGGTCAGGCTATGGACGAAAACAAACGATAAAAGCAGATGCAATGATACTATCTCGCTAGTCCCAAAGATCACGACCATGGTCATCTACTCATCCGGATAAGTCACGTACATCCTTCCCCTTTCCTCGTCATACACCCATTGGAGCTGCGTCAGATCATCCTTCACAAACTCATCTGTACCTATACCTGGATTGTTGTAGTAATCTATGAGCCACAAGGACTCAGCAATCATGTGCCCGGGTACCGAGACTATTCAAGCTTAAAGGTTGGGATGGGGTATGTGTTTAGTTTGCAGCAGCACTAAGCATGTATGGTGGCTAAACTTACATAACATGGAAACAAATATGTGGCCTACGATAAACGATCGAATCTAGAATGACCTCTATGAGATCCTGAACACTTACTTACGTCAATCATAACCCCACCGTGTTCTCTCTCGGATTGTGTTCACGAGTAGAGACGATCACGGTTACTCACATAGTTGGTGCATTTTATTAGAGTTTACTTCAAGTTAACTATAACCCGGTGTTGAACAAATATCCAAGTTGCCACATAACCGCGGGCACGACTTTCCGAAAGATTTGACCCTGCAGGGGTGCTCCAACTAGTCCATCACAAATTAACAACACTCTGCGGGAATATCCTTGACCACGGATCTGTGATCATCCTTGGCAACTCCAAAGGGATTGCAACACCTCGAGATAACCCGAAGAAAGTCAGAGCCCACACGCATGACACTCGATAAAGATAAAACAAGTCTAGCAAGACCGCCTAGTAGGCCAGATCCCAATAGGAGCCACGCGTATCCTTGTCTCAGGGCACTACCAGATGTGTCTAGCTATAGGGAAAACCAATCCTCAAGTTGCCTCGAGGCGGCCCCGCAGGCAGCCCGTTTTGGACCAACACTCATGAGGAGCACTCGCCCAGGTTGTTGATTAATTATCCATGGGGTAGCTAAACCCTATGCAATTTTATTAAGTTATTAAGCAAATGTAGTACCAATGTTGGGTCTTTCTAGAAAAGTTTTAATCTTAACCGAATAAACAAGGGGGTCCCCATAACAACCCCAAGCATGTTAGGAGC
Organism: Hordeum marinum; assembly: GCA_022496015.1. Lineage (NCBI taxonomy): Eukaryota > Viridiplantae > Streptophyta > Magnoliopsida > Poales > Poaceae > Hordeum > Hordeum marinum. The sequence continues at coordinate 272,672,297 of CM039674.1, read as the reverse complement.
GCAAAGTATGGAAACATAGCACCGGTAAAAAGAAACTATGGCGGTAACAGCGGAACAAAACACCTATCAAAAGGCCAAGCCTTCCACCAATACCAAGATATATATGTGCATTAAATTAAATAACAGATAATATTGTGATATGCCAAATCCATGTTACCACATAGAACAACCTGTACCTGCAGCTAGAACGCTATAAGAGGGGCTGAGCAGCGGTAACTTAGCCAATCAAGGTTTGGTAAGATGTGGAGGTTAGAGGCTATCATGGCAATTAGGAGGCTGACATTCAAGTGGTAGGTAGTGCAATTGTAACGGTAAGAGCAAGACAACTAGCAAGCGAAAATAGTATCGGGATCCGGGTACGATCATCTTGCCTATTGGTTCTTTAGTGGAACAAGTAGCGGGATCCTCATAGTTGTACTCGCCTGGCTCTTTATACTCAGGTTCGACATTCACGTCTACACAAAAGAAACAGAAAGAATAAACAAACAACCATGGTGCAATGCACAAGCAAAAATGATGCATGCTTAGGTGAAGAGTTTTAGCATGGCAATCCTAGCTAGTCATGTTTCACATGCAAAGGATTGGTTATTAATGAATCTGGACAGAACCTTATGTTAAGTTATTTAGAACACAGCATATACTTAAAAACACTAGCACTGAGATTGAGCTAATTCACAACATATCACAAGATAGCAACCACTCTTCATGGCATAAAAATAACAGCAGATTCTCAGACTTAGAAATATTTGGCATGGTTGAAAACAACAACATTTTAGTGGCTACTTTAGAGCATGATTCCCACCAATCTGTAAGTTGATCATGACAAAGATAAATACCATGCCATTGTACACATCAAAGACTACCATATTAATGTTGGCACAAACATCATAGCATGCATGGATTAAACATAGCAAAAATGACAAAATGGCATTATGAGATAAAATGAAATTTTGACAAACTTGCTCAAAAGACCAAACCAATAGCACCAATGAATTCCTGGGATTTTTCAACACCAAATTCATGTATCATACCCATATAGTCACATATAGCATCATGACAACAACTACATAGCAAAATCACCATCCTCTCTTATAAGTGAAAACTTACCCTAAATGTACATGAGCATAAATGAACCTATCCAGATTTGGCAATATAGTTATAATTATAAAAGATCTAATTAACACTACAAAACATGGCACATGCTAAATAAATAGTGTATGACAAGTGGGGCATGGCCTACTTGTCACACACACACACAGACCCAAACCTACACTCACACTACCACACATATACACACATGGCATGCACACACACATGGATACATAGGCACAAGTGCATATGGCACATACACTCATGAGCACACACTCACCTATGTGTGTGGGTGCTCATCACACACACGTATATGCACAAGTGCATATATGCACATACACATGCATATAACTCCACACTCACACACATACACTCCCATACACAAGTACTCAAGCCCACACTCATACATACAATAAACATAAACATGCATGTATACACATACACACACATACCTGCCACATATAAAATAAAGAAAACAAAAAAACAAAGGAAAGAAAAACACAAAAGGGGGTTGTGAAGGGTCGAACCCAGACCTGTTGGTCCTCACCCCCGAGCGCTACCACTGCGCTACTGCTTCAGCTATTAAAAGAAGAGGGCATCGAGCCCACTAGTACAACTATTGCGCCTGCTCATTGACAAAACTGGAGAAACTGCACACTACGCGACAGACAACGGCGACGACGATTCCGGCGACCACACCGGCGTTCCGGTGACGCTAACGGGCACACTCGAAGAGGGGAACTACGGGGTCCCATTCCTCTACTCAACTCGCGACGAGGAGGACGGAGGAGAGCTCAAGCTCCCACCTTTTCGGCCGACGGCGAACGGAACTACGATGACGACACGGACATACGCGGGGAAGAAGGGGCAGCGAGGATCGGCTGCTCACCGAGGGGAGGGCGACGACGACCGAGACGCGTCGTAGAGGAAGGAGAGGCGGAGACGCCGCAACAACGAAAAGCAGGAAGACCGTCGGCGATGACCCGATCCTTGCCCAGTTAACTCTCTCCCTCTCTCACGAACACCGGGAGGGTTTTACTTTTTAAAAATAAAAGCTAACATAGAAAAAAAACACAAAATTAAATAGAAGGGTTTTTGTCAAAATAAAAACACTTTTACAAACATGAAATTATGGCCTTTTTGATAAAAAATAACTAGTTGATTTTTAGAGCAACTAATTTTAAATAGTTTTAAAAACAACAGCCCCTTGTTATTTAAATATCCCAAATACATAAAGCTCAAAACAACAAAAGAACCACCCACATGATTTTAGAACATTATAGGCTACCTCCTGAACATTTTAAAACAATTTAATTAGCAAGTTAATTCTGTTGAAAAAAATGCCAATGGAATAAGGTTATTAGGTTGGGTTTTGAAACAAAAGAGAGAGAGGGGGGGGGGTAGGAGTGTTGCACCACCCACACTCTAACCACAATACACATAACAAGATCACTCGCAACACAACAAGGTCACAAAGCACATCACAAACAAAGGCATGGCGTGATGATGAAGACATGATGCATGATGCATGAATTCATGAGACAAGGCATGACAAGGAGCAAACTCATTTCATTAACTCATGACAACAAGGTTCACTTAAGATTACATGCCCAACAAGGAAGGGACAACACTTGGGCTATCACAACTCTCCCACACTACAAGGGGATCTCGACCCGAGATCTAGGAACAAAAGAACTCTGGAAATTCGGAACGGAGAAGGTCCTCACATTCCCAAGTAGCTTCTTTGTCATAATGATGAGACCACTTCACCTTGAGGAACTTGATAGATTTGTTGCGAGTCTTACGCTCAGTTTCTTTGAGAATTGCCACTGGATGCTCGCGATAAGAGAGGTCTTCTTGGAGATCAATATCTTGGAGGTCAATGGTACGCTCAGGAGTCTTGAAGCACCTCCGGAGCTAAGAAACATGGAAGACATCATGCACATTTTCGAAATTTGGAGGAAGCTCTAGTTGTTATGCAACTCCACCTCTCTTGCCAACAACTTTGAAAGGACCAACAAAGCGAGGTGTTAGCTTCCCTTTAATTCCAAACCGCTGAGTGCCCTTCATGGGAGAGACTCTGAGATTGACTAGATCATCCACTTGAAAGGAAACATCCCAATGTTTGTTATTGTAATAACTCTTCTCTTGGGACTAAGCAGCTTTGAGGTTCTCACGAATGACACGGCACATCTCTTCTGTGTCAGTGATCATGTCATTTCCCAATATCTGACGCTCACCAATTTCAGACCAGTTAAGCAGGGTATGATACTTCCTACCATAGAGAATCTCGAAAGGGGCCTTGCCTGAGCTAGCCTGAAAGCTATTGTTGTATGAGAATTCATCATATGGAAGGCAGTCTTCCCATTTCATGCCGAACGATATCATATAGGCTCTAAGCATATCTTCGAGGGTCTGATTGACTCTCTCAACTTGACCACTTGTCTACGGATGGAACGCAGTGATGAAACGGATCTTGGTACCCATTATAGTCTGGAAGGACTCCCAAAACTTGGAAGTAAAGAGGCTTCCATGGTCAGATGAGATGAGTTGAGGAATATCATGCAAGGAAACTATCCTTGATGTATACAACTCTACAAGCTGAGCTGCCGAGATAGATTCTTTGACTGGAAGGAAATGAGCAACTTTTGTCATCTTGTCGATAACCACGAAGATGGCATCGTTGCCTCTGTTGGACTTGGGAAACCCAGTGACGAAATCCATCTCCACATGATTGAATTCCACTCCGGGATAGGCAAAGGCTGAAGAAGACCTGCTGGACGTTGATGCTCCGCCTTCACTCTGCGACAAACATCACACTCGTTCACGAACTGAGCAATTTCATGTTTCATGCGAGTCCACCAGAAGGTTTGCTTGAGATCTCGATACATCTTGGATCTACCTATATGAATGGATAGAAGAGAATTGTGTGCTTCGTCCAGGATAACTTTTCTGAGATCACCTTTTGGAACCACCATATGGTCCTCAAAGAACAAGGTATCTTTGTCATCAACGCGAAAGCACTTATACTTTGGAATGCTCTTGGCCACACCTTTCTTCGCTTTCTTCACCATAGCGTCAAGAAGTTGCACTTAGTGAACCTGATCTTCCAGAGTCAGAGAGACTTGAAGATTGACAAGAAATCCTTGCGAAATCATCTGAAGGTTGAGCTTGCGGAAGGCTTCACTAAGCTCGGGTTGAAGAGGCTACAGGATGAGACTGTTGCAGTACACCTTACGGCTGAGTGCGTCTGCAATGACATTTGCTTTTCCAGGAGTATACTCAATGCTTGGATTGAAGTCCTCAAGCATTTCCACACAACGAGAATGCCGAAGATTGATATTGGGTTGAGTGAAAATGTACTTCAAGCTCTTGTGATTGGTGTATACCTCAACGGGTCTACCCAACAACTAATGCCTCCAAGTCATTAGAGCATGCACAACTGCCGCCAACTCGAGATCATGTGTGGGGTAGTTCTTCTTAGCAGGCTTCAACTGACACGAGGTATAAGCAACAATCTTCTTATCTTGCATGAGAACACCACCAAGACCTTGGAGAGAAGCATCACAGAATATTTGGAAAGGCTTTGACTGCTCAGGAGGAACAAGAACTAGAGATGAAGTCAGTCTCTGCTTGAGCGTATTGAACGCCACATCACACTCAGGAGACCAAACATACTTGACACTCTTCTGGAGGAGATTGGACAGAGGCTTAGCAATTTGAGAGAAGTTCTCCACGAATCTTCTGCAATAACTAGCAAGCCCAAGGAAGCTACAAAGATGCTTCACATTCTGAGGGGGTTCCCACTTCAAGATTGCCTCAACTTTCTAAGGGTGCACTTTAATTCCCTCGGTAGAGATCACATGCCCAAGGTACACCACTTCATTGAGCCAAAACTCACACTTGGAAAACCTGGCAGAGACTCGATGCTCCCTTAACTTGTCAAGCACAAGGCGGAGATGCTCTGCATGCTCTTCTTCTTTCTCCGAGAACACAAGGATATCATCCAAATAGACAAAGACGAACTCATTCTTGAAAGGAGAGAAAATGAAGTTCATCATTCTTGAGAAGGTAGGAGGAGCATTTGCATGACCAAACGACATGATGGTGTACTCATAAGAGCCAAAACTCGTCCTGAAAGCGGTCTTAGGAATGTGTTCTTCGCGAATGCGAATCTGATGATAACCCATGCGAAGATCAAGCCTCGAGAAAACCTTGGCACCTTTCAGTTTTTCAAACAACTCATTGATGTTGGGAAGTGGGTACTTGTTTCTGATTGTCTTCTTGTTAAATGGACGGTAATCGACACAAAGCCGGTCCGTGCCATCCTTCTTCTTGACAAACAAAACACCACAACCCCATGGAGAAGAGCTTGGTCTGATCAGACCCAAACGTTCTTGTTCATCTAGCTGCTTCTTCAACTCTTTAAGCTCTTTGGGGCCAAGTTTATAAGGGCGCATGCAAACCGGTTTAGTTCAGGGTTCGAGATCAATCATGAACTCGACTGGCCGGTGCGGAGGCATTCCTGGCAATTCTTCTGGAAAGACATCTTCATACTCATTAACCACCGGAATTTGAGAAATCACCGAGATTTCACCCTTCTCATTAAGAGCAAAGAGACGGATTTTGTCATTGCAAGCCACGAAAATAATCACATCTTCTAAAGGATGAGTTAGCTTGACTTCTTTTGATTGACAATCAACATAAGCCTTATTGATAGCCAGGAAGTCCATGCCCAAAATGAGGTCAATCTAGAAATTCCCGAGGATAATTGGAGATGCCAGAAAAGAATAATTGCCCATATTGATAGAAACATCTGGAACTACCCAATGAGAACTCATACGCTTGCCCGGAGACACAACTTGCAATGCCGCAGATAACTCTTCATGATGAAAAAGATGCTTGGAAGCAAATGGATATGACATAAAAGAATGTGAAGCACCAGTATCAAACAAGACTTTTGCAGGAATAAAATTAACTAAGAGATTACCCATGATCACTTAAGAAGAATCCTCTACCTCTGCTGCATTCACCATATTCACTCTTGCGGACTTGGGGTTATGCTTCACCATAGCATTGCCTGGAGGTCTGACTGGAGGAGGAGGCGGAAGACACCACTGGTTGCACTTTTTCGCATAGTGACCCTTCTGGCCACACTTGTGACAAGTAACCTCAGAAAGCGGACGAACATTGCCTGGAGGAGGAACAAGAACTGCCTTGGACGCCTGGGGTCTCTGCTGTAATCCTGGGTTGGGTGGGTGGGAAGAACCATGGCCACCGAACTGCTTTTGCTGCTAAGGAGGATGAAACGGAGGAGGATTTGGCACCCAATACTTCTGCTACTTAGGAACCATCTGAGAGCTGGAAGAAGACAAATATGAATCCCTTGAATGCTTCCTTGAGTTCTCCAACTTGAGCTGAGTTGCCTCGACCTTCAAAGCCATGTTGTAGAACTGATCAAACTCACGAGGCTCTTGAAGAACTAGGCCTGGCAGAAGCTCATCCTTCAGACCACCTCTGAACTGATAGATCATCGCCTTGTCATCTGGAACATCTTGCTTAGCATAGCGGGCTAGATTCTAGAACTATATGTTGTACTGATAGACAGACTTGCTTCCCTGCTTCAGGTGCCTGAACTTCTCACGCATCTCCTTGACAAAGCTTGTCGGAATGTAATGTGACCTGAAGTCACGACGGAAATCGTCCCAAGTAACAACACGATTGCCCCTGGAATCCTTGTACTGCTGCCACCAATTAGCTGCCTGACCCTTGAGCTAGAACGATGCAAATCTGACAAAGTCCTCTAGCCTGACATTGCTGCACTCAAAATGCTTACTCATATTACGGAGTCAATCATCAGCATCAAAAGGCTGCTCACAACAGGTGAAGACTTGGGCTGGTTGGCAAGGAACTGATTGAGCATCGCAAACTGAGGTTGATTCTAAAAATTCCCTTGAAAGCCTTGCTAACCCTGATCTCTTTCTTGCAACAGCTTGAGCAACATCTAAGTGTTCGCATTGGTTGCGGCCATCATAGCTTGCCATGCTTCTGGAGGAGGAGGCAGAGGCGGGGGTGGTGGAACATCATCCTGCTCCTCACCACGACATGGATTGTTGTGAGTTGGAGGAGCCATCCTGAAGATGGACAAAAACATTAGCACCTCATTGATAAGATGAATTCAAAAGCTGAATGAAATGCTTGAAAGAATTGCACAAAAACATCACAGCCTTCCTACTGAAAAATTAGTAAGAATGCTTCTTCGGTTTATGATAACATCATCAGATATTATAATCCACGTGCAATAACACAAAAGTATTGAGCCGATGTTGCTCGGAACAAATGTACATGCCCACATACATCTGAAGAAGATGATCCTAGATAACTATAGGATTTCCCACCGAAGAACTTCCGAACACTTTCTAGTTATGCAATCCGGTGTGGGGGATACAAGGAGGAAATATCACACACAACTAGCAATCCTACACCCCAACTGTATCCATCCTTCAACACATAACCAGAGGCTTTCGCAAATTCATCTAACTAGAATCCTTGAACTCACAACGATACTAAACCATGGTGGTACCCTGGACGCCTCCCCAGTACTGGGTGACTCCGACCTTATCTCACCATGACAAGTATTGAAGTAATTCCGAACACTCTCCATCCTGAGATATCAAGGAATCTGAATGATAATGATGTGCCAACATTGCCTGGAGCTCGACTCCTCGGAGGAAATCAAGTCAAATAGGAGGCACCAAGACACAACCCTATCACATCGGTATCATATAGTTTCCAAAATACCCGTGTGATCCTAAAAAAATTTGAGCAAGAAGAGGAGTAGAATCAAAATTCCTAAGTCGAATACCTCACAAAAGCATAGAAGAGGAGTAAAAAGAATCCTACTCTCCGATATAACTAGACTCAAAATAGTTTTACTAGACTCGACTCGGCCAAGTTTGATCAAGCAAAGGCTCCTATGGTCGTATGGCTCTGATACCAACTTGTCATGCCCAAGATGCGCGCCTATCCATATTAAGGCACGGGGGCCTCGCAAGGGATAGAGGCGCATATCGTCGTTCACAAGTATAGCGTCATTACATCATACATGCAAGAATAGATGAGTACATGAGTTGGCTTAGAATCGCCACATACTAAATTACAAATCCACACAAGAGTTCAAACATCAATTTGAAGACAGCGTCCAGGTACGGACGAAAACAAACGATAAAAGCAGATGCCATGATAATATCTCGCTAGTCCTGAAGATCACGACCATGGTCCTCTACTCATCCGGATAAGTCACGTACACCCTCCCCCATTCCTCGTCATACTCCCACTGGAGCTGCATCAGATCATCATGCACAAACTCATTTGTACCTGTACTTGGATTGTTGTAGTAATCTGTGAGCCACAAGGACTCAGCAATCATGCGCCCGGGTACCGAGACTATTCAAGCTTAAAGGTTGGGATGGGTTATGTGTTTAGTTTGCAGCAGCACTAAGAAGGTATTGTGGCTAAACTTACGTTACATGGAAATAAATATGTGGCCTACGATAAACGATCGAATCTAGAATGACCTCTATGAGATCTTGAACACTTACTTACGTCAATCATAACCCCGCCGTGTTCTCTCTCAGATCGTGTTCACGAGCAGAGACAATCACGGTTACTCACACAGTTGGTGCATTTTATTAGAGTTTACTTCAAGTTAACTATAACCGGGTGTTGAACAAATATCCAAGTTGTCACATAACCGCAGGCACGGCTTTCCGAAAGATTTGACCCTGCAGGGGTGCTCCAACTAGTCTATCACAAATTAACCACACTCCACGGGAATAGCCTTGACCACGGATCTCGTGATCATCCTAGGAAACTCCAAAGGGGTTCCAACACCTCGAGATAACCCGAAGAAAGTCAAAGCCCACACGCAAGACACTCGATAAAGGTAAAACAAGCCCAGCAAGACCGCCCGGCAGGTCAGATCCCAATAGGAGCCGTGCGTATCTCTTTCTCAGGGCACTACCAGATGGGTCTAGCTATGGGGAAAACCAATCCTCAAGTTGCCTCGAGGCGGCTCCGCAGGCAACCCGTTTTGGACCAACACTCATGAGGAGCATTGGCCCGAATTGGTGATTAATTATCCATGGGGTAGCTAAGCCCTATGCAATTTTAGTAAGTTGTTAAGCAAATGTAGTACCAATGTTGGGTCTTTCCAGACAATATTTAATCTTAACCGAATAAACAAGGGGGTCCCCATAACAACCCCAAGCATGTTAGCAGCACAAAGTATGGAAACATAGCACCGGTAAAAAGAAACTATGGCGGTAACAGCGGAACAAAACACCGAGGAAAAGGCCAAGCCGTCCACCAATACCAAGATATATATGTGCATTAAATTAAATAACAGATAATATTGTGATATGCCAAATCCATGTTACCACATGGAACGACCCGTACCTGCAGCTAGAACGCTATAAGAGGGGCTGAGCAGCGGTAACTTAGCCAATCAAGGTTTGCTTAGATGTGGAGGTTAGAGGCTATCATGGCAATTAGGAGGCTGACATTCAAGTGGTAGGTAGCGCAATTTTAACGGTAAGAGCGAGACAACTAGCAAGCGAAAACAGTATCGGGATCCGGGTACGATCATCTTACCTGTTGGTTCTTCAGTGGAACAAGTAGTGTGATCCTCGTAGTTGTACTAGCCTGGCTCTTTGTACTCAGGTTCAACATTCGCGTCTACCCAAAAGAAACAGCAAGAATAAACAAACAACCATGGTGCAATGCACAAGCAAGAATGATGCATGCTTAGGTGAAGAGTTTTAGCATGGCAATCCTAGCTAGTCATGTTTCACATGCAAAGGATTGGTTATTAATGAATCTGGACAGAACCTTATGTTAAGTTATTTAGACATGCATGAACATGGAAAATATGTATGCATGATGCAAAAAGATAAAAATGCATATGTAGAACGTAAGAAACGGAGTTACGGTTCTCACGATACGCTCACGACAAGATATGAAGGCAGAACACAAGACAAGAAGGACCTGGGCTATTCCTTGGCATTCCAAGGTAGCCACTGGTTAGGAAATGAAATAACAACCACAATAGAGCCAAATATCAAGCAATTCCATGGAGTAAGCTCCCACAAGCCACAAAACAATAAACAAACAATCTGCCACAAACCAGCAACATAGCAACTTACGCAGACAACAACTTGAGCTACATGAAGTCTCTACCCACAAACAAGGTATTGAAAGAAACTACATAACATGCTTATAAACTTATCCAACTACACAATATGGAAAGGAGGCACACATCAATACGCATGAAGCTCACAAGTTGGCATGATGAAACAGAAATCTGGGACTTGGTGAAAATAACAGTTTTCTAGAATCTGAGTTAACCTGATGGCAAGTTGACAGAAGAAACTAATGGTTATAGATACTACCTCATGGCACAAAAATTAAAAGGATGCTAGAAGACAACATATACTTCAAAACACTAGCACTGATCTTGAGCTAATTCACAACATATCACAAGATAGCAACCACTCTTCATGGCATAAAAATAACAGCAGATTCTCATACTTAGAAATATTTGGCAAGGTTGAAAACAGCAATATTTTAGTGGCTACTTTAGAGCATGATTCCCACTTATTTGCAAGTTGATCATGACAAAGATAAATACCATGGCATTCTACACATCAAAGACTACCATATTCATGTTGGCACAAACATCATAACATGCATGGATTAAACATAGCAAAAATGACAAAATGGCATTATGAGATAAAATGACATTTGGACAAACTTGCTCAAAAGACCAAACCAATAGCACCAATGAATTCCTGGGATTTTTCTACCCCAAATTCATGTATCATACCCATATAGTCACATGTAGCATCATGACAAAAACTACATAGCAAAATCACCATCCTCTCTTATAAGTGAAAACATACCTAAATGTACATGAGCATAAATGAACCTATCCACATTTGGCAATATAGCTATAATTGGGAAAGATCTAATTAACACTACAAAACATGGCACATGCTAAATAAATAGTGTGTGAAAAGTGGGGCATGGCCCACTTGTCACACACATACACACACCCAAACCTACACTCACACTACCACACATACACACACATGGCTACATAGGCACAAGTTCATATGGCACATACACTCATGAGCACACACTCACCTATGTGTGTGGGTGCTCATCACACACACACATATGCACACATATATGCACAAGTGCATATATGCACATACACATGCATGTAACTCCACACTCACACACATACACTCCCATACACAAGTATTCAAGCCCACACACATACATGCAATACAGCTACACATGCATGTATACACATACACACACATACCTGCCACATATAAAAGAAAGAAAACAAAAAAACAAAGGAAAGAAAAACACAAAAGGGGGGGTGCGGGGTCGAACCCCAGACCTACTGGTCCTCACCCCCGAGCGCTACCACTGCGCTACTACTTCGGCTATTAACAGAAGAGGGCATCGATCCCACTAGTACAACTATCGTGCCTGCTCATTGACGAAACTGAAGAAATTGCACACTATGTGACAGACAACGGCGGCGACGATTCCGGCGACCACACCGGCGTTCCGGCAACACTAACAGGCACACACGAAGAGGGGAACTACAGGGTCCCATTCCTCTACTCATCTCGCGACGAGAAGGACGGAGGCGAGCTCAAGCTCCCACCTTTTCGTCCGGCGGCAAATGGAACTAACGACGACACGGACATAAGCGGGGAAGAAGGGGTAGCGAGGATCGACTGCTCACCGAGGGGAGGGCGACGACGACCGAGATGCATCGTAGAGGAAGGAGAGGCGGGTACGCGGCAGCAACGAAGAGCAGGAAGACCGTCGGCGACGACCCGATCCTTGCGGATGATGGCGATGCAGTACCGTGGGGGAGGTGCTCCTCACCCCCTAGCTGCGGGAATGGAACGCGGCGAGCACCCGCGTGCTCCACGCCATCTCTGTCGGCGACGAGGCCACCGGAGAAGCGGCGACGACGGCAAAGACATCCGGCGCACCTACCTGAACTTCTCTGCTCTCTCTCTGCACCCGGAAGAAGAAGGAGAAGAAAGGAGAGGAAGGAGAGAGAAGAAGATGGCGACAACGTGGGAGGACAGCATGGAACCCTAGAGGGTGAAGGCACACACGCTAAGGGGACCTAAATAGCTGCGGGCTGACGGTGCGACGATGGCGAAGCTCACGGCAACGCCCCTCACTCTCTTTCTGAACCTAACGGAGCTGAACGGGAGCAGGTAGCCGCTAACTTGCGGGCTAGGCCGGGCGAAGGAAGAAAAAGGCCCAGTTAACTCTCTCCCTCTCTCACAAACACCAACAGGGTTTTACTTTTTAAAAATAAAAGCTAACTTAGAAAAAAAACAGAATTAAATAAAAGGGTTTTTGTCAAAATAAGAACACTTTTACAAACAGGAAATTAAGGCCTTTTTTAAATAACTAGTTGATTTTTAGAGCAACTAATTTTAAATAGTTTTAAAAACAAGGCCCCTTGTTATTTGAATATCCCAAATACATAAAGCTCAAAACAACAAAAGAACCACACACACAATTTTAAAACATTATAGGCTACCTCTTGAACATTTTAAAACATTATAGGCTACCTCTTGAACATTTTAAAACAATTTAATTAGCAAGTTAATTATGTTGAAAAAAGTGCCAATGGAATAAGGTTATTAGATTGGGTTTTGAAACAAAAGAGAGGGGGGAAGGAGTGTTGCACCACCCACACTCTAACCACTATACACATAACAAGATCATTCCCAACACGACAAGGTCACAAAGCACATTACAAACAAAGGCATGGAATGATAATGAAGACATGATGCATGATGCATGAATGCATGAGACAAGGCATGACAATGAGAAAACTAATTTCATTAACTCATGAAAACAAGGTTCACTTAAGATTACGTGCCCAACAAGGTAGGGACAACACTTGGGCTGTCACATTCTGTGTCCTGTGGTAGTGAAGAAACTTGGTGGCACAGAAATTTTGTAATCGGTGACACCAAGAGCGGAAGTGTATATATATCCTGTAGACCCGATTTTTGAAATCCAATCGTCAATCGTCGTCCTCCAGAACCCTCTGCTGCCACGCTTGAGTCCCCGGACATCTTCCTCGCCTCTCGTGCCCTCTCATTGCAGGAGTCCTGCATCGTCGACGTTAATTTGTCCCGCCTTCACCGAATTAGGGTATGGTTTCGGCCCCTCTTGTGCTCCCTAGTAAGAATCTTGCGCATTCGGTTCAGTTTATCTACATGCCAAGATTTGCAACGCTCCTATCCAAAAGAAAATTCCTTTAGAATAGTCGAACAAAGAAATCTAGGTTTAGGGTTCCACCACGTGCGTATCGGTGTCACCAAGTGCAAACAAATCGGTCTTACCGATTTGGATATTAGGGCTCTAAGAACTATCCCACTAAGACCGAGTCTCCTTTCTCGGCAAAGCCAAAAAGGTGATCAAGTCTTTGTTAAAGAGAAAGTCAGTCTCGGTAGCTCCGAAAATTAAATCTCGGTGGAACCGAAACCCACTTGATAGAATTCTAAGACTATGATTTCGAGTTCAATTTTGTAGAAACATTTGTGTTTTGTGATGATTATCCCCTCCACTCTTCTACATATATTCACAGGGACAACGTGTCTAGTTGAGAGGACGGTGAAAATGATTTCAGAGAGCAGAGTGTGGGTCAGGAACTAGCCCAGAGGCTACCACTTCTTCAGAAGATCCTGACACACCTAGCTCTCATGGTTTACCCAAGGCAGCCACTAGGGCCAGGAGGAAACTGAACTCAGATGAGGAAGATACTGATTTTGTGCATGAAGAAGTCCAACCCCAAAAGCAGCTAGGGAAGGCTGCCAAGAGAAATTTTTATGAGGTCACTTCTTCCAGAAGTCCCATTAGGAAAGAGTATGCTAGCTTAGAGGATGTGAGAGCTCCACATACTTCCAAGAGAGGGATGCCTCTTATCCTTGAGTCCCATGGCACCTCCAAGCAAACCAAGTCCTTGGCTATGAAGCCAGCAAAGAAGAGAGAGGGAAGAGAACTGTTCATGTGGTTGGCAAACCAACTTCTATGTTTGAGGACCCAAAAGAGCATGAGGAAGAATAAGAGGAAGAACTTGTTGCAAACCCTCCTCCTTCCAAAAATAAGAAGCTCTTGGTTGATGTTATGCCTAGGAAGCCACCATCTAAGGCTAAGCCAACTGCTCCTAACAAGCCATCTGCTCCCAAACCTAAGAGGACCCCCAGAGACATTCCTCTGGCTGGGAAGAACAAGAGACCTTCCACCATGGAAGATGAGGAAGACAATGTTGTGTTGAGGAAACTAAGACCTCACCTGCTAGAGCATAATGATGATCACCAAGTGGCAGAGGAAACGAAGAAGAGAAAGGACCAAGGGCTTACAAAATGGAGAGCAGATGATCCATATTCCATCAGGAGAGGGACTGCAGTAGATGCTCGCTTCCACACCAAGGAGCAGCAAGATTTTTATGAGACTGTCTTATTCGACAAGATTCCAGCAGTTAATGGCATGACATATGTTGACTGTGAGTTTATCCAGGGTAATGAAGATTACTTCCCTCATGTGCTAGAGAACTTCAAAGCCATTGATATTGATGCATTTTTGGTAGAGAGTTCACTAGATGGAATGATGAAATGATTATGCAGTTCTATTTCACAGATCATTTCTATCCAGATGGAAGAATTGTATGGATGATTGAGGGCACCAGATACGAGTCTTCTGTTTATGAGCAGGATACCATCTTAGGAGCCCCAGAGATTCAAGAAGGAGATCTTCATATGTATACTTAGGCCAAGATGAATCACAACTCCACGGCCAATATGTACAATCATATCCCGACTGCATATGTGAAGAATCACAAGTTTGGCTATGTCTACTATTTGCAAGCAGGACGACCCGCCACCAACACTATATTGAGGTATACTTTGATGCCAAAGTCACGATATGACAAGATGATCAGGGGGTAATCCATCAACATGCTACATCATGTAGACACCCACACCAGATTTAGGGTGATGGATTTGATTGTGGAAACAACCAACAGGACAACTGCTGACCAGAAGAGGTCTTGTGGATATGCACCATATATTTAGATGCTCATTAATTCCAAATTTGGAAAGAGCCAATATGCACTTGATCACCCACACCTAACACTCAAGTCAGACTTCGAGGACAATTATGTGGTGATGTATCCTTCACATCCCACTTCAGCTACCGCACAGACAAAGGTAGGGGCATCTAGAGCCACTAGTGCTAAGATTCCACGAGCGAAGAGCGACCAAATGTCTCATCTCATCAGCACCATCCAAGGGATGGAGAAGGATATAAAGAACATCCTGGTAAATCATGAAAGCTTAGAAAGGAATATGGAAACAAACTTCCATGCTCTTGACAACAAGGTGGATAAGTTGACAAAGACTGTCACAAAGTTGAAGCAGGAAGAGTGGATGCAGTGTTGATACGTCTCCAACGTATCTATAATTTTTTATTGTTTCATGCTATTATATTTTCATTCTATGATACATTTTGAGTAATTACCAATTTATATGATTTTTAGCACTAACCTATTTACCCAGTGCCTAGTGCCAGATGTTGTTTTCTGCGTGTTTTTTGCTTTTTAGGTTTACAATATCAAAGGAAGTCCAATTGGCCTGAAACTTCTTTATGATTTTTCTAGACCAAAAGAAGACCTGGAAGCTTCGAGAGAAGACCAGAGGCCAGGGGTGGCTACGCCCTGATGGCTTGTGCCTCCCTGACAGGTCTCCCAACCCGTTCTCTGGCCAATAAATTAACATATATTCCAAAAACCCTAGGGGGCATCCCGAAAACAATTTTTCCGCCGTCGTAAGTCTCTGTTCTGCCGTGATCTCATCTGGAGCTCCATTCTGGCACCCTGTTGAAGGAGGGATCAATCATGAAGGGCCTCTTCATCGACGATGATGCCCTCATGATGATGTGTGAGTATATCACCATAGGCCTATGGGTCCATAGTTAGTACCTAGATGGATCTCTCTCTCTCTCTTTTGATCTTCAATACCATGGTCATCGCATTTTTTGCTTTAATCCATCCAATGTAACTCTTTTGTGCGGTGCATTTGTTGGGACCCGATGAATTGTGGGTTTACGTTCAGATTATTAATGAAAAGTATTTGAGTCTTCTCTAAAATTATTATGATTCTTAATTGCATGATCATTATAGCTTCCTAATTCTCTCCGGTCTATTGATTTGCTTTGGACAAGTAGATTGATCTTTGTTCGGTGAGAGAGGTGCATTGTAGTGGGTTCAACCTAACGACTTTCTGTATTCCAGTGATAGAAGGGGACACGTTGCATCTTTGTGTTGTTGCCACTAAGGATAAAACGACGGGGTTTATTCATATTGCTTGAGTTTACTTTGTCCACATCATGTCATTGTTCTCCATGCATTACTCTATTTGTCATAAACTTAATATGTAGAGAAGCAAGCATAGAAGTGCTCTTGAAGTGGAGTAATAGTAATAGGTGTCTGTGCACCAAAGTTTTTGGCCATCTAGTGCCCCTTTACTCGTGCACGGGCAGTAGTAGCTGCCCCGGCGGCAAGGCTCAGCAAAGACTTGTCAAGCACCAGCACAGAAGACTCAAGACTACCAGCAAGACCTTGCTGGGAGGGCTATAGAGCCTCCAGACAAAGCAAGGCCCCCAGCAAGGCAAGGCCCTGTCAAGGCAAGGCCCCGGCAAACACCGCCAACACACAGGCTAGGTGTCGATTCACCTGGACGCCTGTCGCGGTGTCGACATTGGAGGGAGCTAAGTTGCGCCAATGGGAAGGACCCCCATCCTGTCCCACTGACGGACTGAGGCACCTGACGGTGCATTGAATGCTCTTGTCCTACTCCGTTAGAGATAGGTACGATAACACTGTAGTATTGTGCATCCTGTGTGCACATTCTACGCCAATGTTGGGATCCCCTTAGGTATAAAAGGAGGCTCAAGGCATTACAGAGAGGAGGTTGTACAGTAAAGAGGTTGGACAGTAAAAGGTTAGAAGGTTAGACAATCAGACAGGTGGGCAGTTAGACAACAGGACAGCCCGACAGTTAGATAACTAGAGGTTACCAAGCTCACGTAGCAGCCATTCATGGTGCTCCTGTAGCTAGAGACCTAGAGCATGATCAATATAACCAAGCAGGAGTAGGGTTTTACACACCCATGCGACCCGAACCTGGGTAAAAACTCCCCGTGTGCTACTTACCAGACCGACCGTTTGTGCAAGCCCGCCCCCTATCGAACCGAAAGAGATCCCCATGATCCCATAGGTGTTCGTTCCCACGACAATAGGCATAGGTAAGAGTCAGCCTATTTGTCTTGGACATGATGCCTACATACACATTATCATTGCCATGGACAGTATAAAACTATCCGATTTTCTATCAATTGCCCAATAGTAATTTGTTTACCCACCGTATGCTTATATTTATGAGAGATGCCGCTAGGGAAAACTATGGCCCCCGGGTCTATTCACTTATATATTTATAAACTTATCAATACCTTTCTATTCTTATTTACCCTTTAGTTTATTTTGCAATTTACAATTATCTACTATTATCTACACACTTCACTTGCTTGCAAATAACGAGATCAAGGGGATTGACAACCCTCTTGCCCGCATTGGGTGCAAGTTGTTTGCTCTTTTGTGTGCAGCCGCTGAAGACGGTTGTGGATTGGTATTCCTATTGGTTCGATAAACATTGGTTTCATAACTGAGGGAAGTACTTACCCGTATTGTCCTGCAATTACCTGTTCCTCTTCACGAAAAAACCATCGCAGATCACAAGTATCAATTGCCCAGTCCCCATTCCAGTGATGATGATTACCGTTCTCCTCTCCAGCCTCACAATCAGTTCAGGACATTGGACAGATCATCCATCATGCCAGCTCCAGAGTTGAGACCATCTTCATTAGCACCAACAATTGCTCCATTAGCTCCATCCGCTCCCTTTGCACCTCCAGTGTCTACTCCACCACCGCAAAGGACTTCAGCCGAAGCATTCGCCGACGCCTTTCTTTCGACTCCTTCAACGACAACCGGAGGAGATAGAGCCCAGGGCGATGCTTAGCTCTATATACTTTGATCTTTTTGGTAACTTGTTGCCAAAGGGAGAGAAGTGTATAGACCATATGGCTTCGAGAGAGAGTGTGTATTGCTTTTGTGTGCTCTCTTCATTTAAAAACAATTGGTTTATCCTTTGTTTGTATTAAACTCCGTCGTGTTTGATCAAATGCTTTGATTGATGTTGCTACTATTTCCTATCCATGTTATGTTTATATTATGATTATTCACTCATGATTGGTGTTATGTGCATTGTCATGCACTTATATCATTTATGCGCACCACCAAGTTGTATGTGACTCATGATCCTAATTTTTTATGCATTTGCATTCGAACGCAAATTTAAAAATATTGCAAAAATTTAGGGGGAGGTCTTGCTTATCACATACTTATCAAAGCGACTGTCCGAATTGGGGCTCCGCAGACCCAAGAAGGTTCAAACTCTGGGGTGCACTCGCTCTCCTGCCCTACTCTACTCCACAACCTCACGACGGCCCAACGGTGGCTCATGCTAGGGGAGAAGAGCAGGGACACACACAGTTTATCTAGGTTTGGGCCACCTCGCGGTGTAAGACCCTACTCCTGCTTGGTGGCTTGCTTGAGGAAGAAGATGAGTACAAGGTGTGTTCTTGCCAGCCAGGAACTATGTGTCATTCTACGACAGTTGGATCCCTCCTTATATTGGCATTGGTCCTCTTCCCCCGAAAATATCAGGTGAGAAGGGTTGCCACAATGGCCAGTTTGACGAGGGCAGGATTGCAACCTATCCTAACAAAACGTGGTCTTCGCCTGCTAAAGTTCCTTGTCGTGACGTGCCTGTGGGCTTAGAGATGACCTCCATCCTGCCGAGTCCTTGGTCCTGGTCTTCTTGCACCGGAAGGGCAACCTTGGGGGGTTTCTTTGGGAACCTACGAGCTGGCGCTAGTCCTCTATCACCAAAGAGGAAAACTTCTCTATTCGCACCCGCTGGCACGGCTCCTGACACTGTTTGGCATGGCGCGCTGATAACCCACAAGTATAGGGGGGCGCAACAGTTTTCGAGGGTAGATTATTCGACCCAAATATATAGATTCCACACAAGGGGAGCCAAAGAACATTTGAGAGTATTAGTAGTTGGGTTGTCAATTCAACCACACCTGGAGATAAATATTTGTGGCAAAGTGATCAGTAGCAGAGTAATATGATAGTTTGATAGTAGTGGTAACAGTAACAGTAGTGATTTTGTAGCAAGTGTAATAGTAGCAACAATAGTAGTAACTTAGCGAGAACAATAAGTGGAAACATAGGCACTAGATCGATGTATTCATTGGATGATATTCATCATATAACAGTCATAACCTAGGGTGACACAGAACTAGCTCCAATTCTTTAATGTAATGTAGGCATGTATTCCGTATATAGTCATACGCGCTTATGGAAAAGAACTTGCATGACATCTTTTGTCCTACCCTCCCGTGGCAGCGGGGTACATAAGGAAACTAAGGGATATTAATGCCTCCTTTTAATAGAGAACTGGAACAAGGCATTACAAATTAGTGAATACATGAACTCCTCAAACTACGGTCATCATTGTGAAGTATCCCAAATATTGTCACTATGGGGTTGATGGATCATAACACGTAATATGTGCATATGACTAGGCAAGATCTGATCAAGAATATAGATATAATGATGATAACATAAACGGTTCAGATCTGCAATCATGGCACTCGGGCCCTAGTGACAAGCATTAAGCATGGCAAAGTCATAGCAACATCAATCTTAGAACATAGTGGATACTAGGGATCAAGCCCTAAAAAAACTAACTCGATTACATGATGAACCTCATCCTAGTCCTCACCGACCAACAAGCTTATGAAGGATTTACTCACTCCCATGTTGGGGAACGTCGCATGGGAAACAAAAAATTTCCTACGCACACGCAAACCTTTCCATGGTGATGAGCATCTACGAGAGGGAGAGTGGATCTACATACCCTTGTAGATCGCTAAGCGGGAAGCACTAAGAAACGCGGTTGGTATAGTAGAACTTCTTCGCGATCCAAATCGCCGAGCGTCCCGCGATCTCATCACGATCCGTCCCGCGATCCAATCACGATCCGTCCCGCGAACACATCACAATCTGTACCGCGAACTCATCACGATCTATCTCACGATCTTGATCACGATCTATCCGGCGAACTCATCACGATCCATTCCGCGATCTCATCACGAACTGTCCCGCGAACTCATCACGATCCGTTCCGCGATCTCATTACGAACCGTCTCGCGATCTCGATCACGGTCCTTCCGATCTAGCACCGAACGGACGACACCTCCGCGTTCAGCACACGTGCAGCTTGATGATGATCTCCATCGTCTTGATCCAGCAAGAGGAGGTGGAGAGGAGAGAGTTCACCGGCAGCGTGACGGTGCTCCAGTGATGGTGGTGTAGCAATTCCGGCATGACTTCGCCTAAGCACCGCAGAAAACCGATCTAGAGGAGCACCGGTGGAACGGGTAGCACGTGGCCATAAGTTGTGTCCCGTGTGCTAGCCCTGCCCCTCTATTTATATGTTGAGCCCTGGGGTCTAAACTTGGAGCAAAAACCTCTACAAGGTCGATTTTGCCCGCAAAAGGTCGGTTTGGCCCGCAAGAAAAGAGTCCAACTCGGATCCCTGCAGTCCCGCGCACAAGCGGTAGTACCGCTTCACGAGCGGTAGTACCGCTTGACCGGTAGTACCGCTTCACAAGTGGTAGTACTGCTTGAGCGGTAGTACCACTTCACAAGCGGTAGTACTGCCTTACCACTTAAGGCAAGAGCAAAACTTCCTTTTACCCTTTCCAATACCTCGTGGGTTTTACCCCATTGGTCCATATAAAGTGTTGCTGTACCCGAACACTTCGGTAAACATCCGGAACCCCTTCCGGTTAATTCCGGAACTCTTCCAGAGATCAAAACACTATTATCACATATATCAATCTTTATCTCCAGACTCTTCTAGAGATCCTCGTCATCTCCTGGATCGTATCCGAGACTCCGAACATCCTTCGGTCACCACCATATATAACTCTATACTACCGAAACGTCACCAAACCTTAAGTGTGCAGACCCTGCGGGTTCGAGAACTATGTAGACATGACCGAGACACCTCTACGGCCAATAACTAATGGCGGGATCTGGACGTCCACATTTGGTTCCTACATATTCTACGAAGATCTATCGGTCGAACCTCTATGTCAAGGATTCAGTTAATCCCGTATAATGTTCCCTTTGTTCTTCGGTATGTTACTTGCCCGAGATTCGATCGTCGGTATCTCCATACCTAGTTCAATCTCGTTACCGGAAAGTCTCTTTACTTGTTCTGTAATACAAGATCCTGCAACTAACAATTAGTCACATTGCTTGTAAGGCTTATTGTGATGTTGCATTACCGAGTGGGCCCTGACATACCTCTCCGCCACACGGAGTAACAAATCCCAGTCTTGATCCATGCCAACTCAACAGACACCATCGGAGATACCTGTAGAGCACCTTTATAGTCACCCAATTACGTTGCGACGTTTGATACACACAAGGCACTCCCCCAATATCTGTGAGTTGCATGATCTCATGGTCATAGGAACACATACTTGACATGCGGAAAACAGTAGCAATAAACTGACACGATCATATGCTACGTTTGTAGTTTGGGTCTTGTCCATCACATCATTCTCCTAATGATGTGACCCCGTTATCAAATGACATCTCATGTCCATGGCTAGGAAACCTTAACCATCTTTTGATCAACGAGCTAGTCTATTAGAGGCATACTAGGGACATGGTTTTGTCTATGTATCCACACATGCATCTAAGTCTCCGATCAATACAATTATAGCATGGATAATAAACGATTATCATGAACAAGGAAATATGATAATAACTAATTTATTATTGCCTCTAGGGCATATTTCCAACAGTCTCCCACTTGCACTAGAGTCAATAATCTAGTTCACATCACCATGTGATTCGCATTGTTATGAATCTAACACCCAACGAGTTCTGGGGCTCGATCATGCTTTGCATGTGAGAGAGGTCTTTTATAGTCAACGGGTCTGCGATATTCAGATCCGTGTGTAGTTTGCAAATCTCTATGTCAAACTATAAACACTGCTACCACACTCCACTTGGTACTACTTCCAAATGGCTGCTCCACTATATGTATCCAGATTGTTACTACTAGTCATCCGGATTGGTTCTAAAGCCTGCATCAACGTAACTCGTTACGACGAACTCTTTATCAGCTCCATAATCGAGAAACATCTCCTCAGTCTTTCAGTTACTAAGGATAATCTTGACCGCTGTCTAGTGATCCACTCCTGGTTCACTCTTTTACCCCCTGACGAACTCATGCTAAGGCACACGCATGTGCGGTACACAACATGGCATACTGTACAAAGCCTATGGCTAAGGCATAGGGGACGACGTTTGTCCTTTCTCTTTCTTCTGCCGTTGTCGAGCTTTGAGTCTCACTCAACTTCACACCTTACAAATCAGACGAGAACTCTTTCTCTGACTGATCCATTCTGAACTCCTTCAAAATCTTGTCAAGGTATGTACTCATTGAAAGTCTCATCAAGCATCTTGATCTATCTCTATAGATCTTGATGCTCAACAATTAGGTAGTTTTATCCAGATCTTCCTTTGAAAATCACTTTTCAAACAACCATTTATGCTTTCCAGAAATTCTACATTATTTTCGATCAACAATATGTCATCCACATATACTTATCAGAAATTCTATAGTGCTCCCACTCACTTTATTGTAAATACAAGTTTCTCATAAACTTTGTATAAACCTCAAAACTTTGATCACCTCATCAAAGCGTATATTCCGACTCCGAGATGCTTGCCTGAGTCCATAGAAGGATCACTGAAGCTTGCAAACCTTTTAGCATCCTTAGGACTGACAAAACCTTCTGGATGTATCACATACAACCTTCCCTCAAGTAAACCGTTTAAGGAAACGATGTTTTGACATCCATCTGCCAGATTTCATAATTGAAAATGCAGCAACTGCTAACATAATTCCAACAGACTTTAGCATCGCTACGAGTGAGAAAGTCTCGTCGCAGTCAACTCCTTGAACTTGTCACAAACATCTTTGCAACAAGTCGAGCTTTAGAAATGGTGACATTTACCATCAGTGTATGTCTTCATTTTAAAGATGCATTTGTACTCAACGACCTGTTGTCCAACGAGCAAGTCTACCAAAGTCTATACTTGGTTTTCATACATGGATCCTATCTCGGATTTCATGGCCTCTAACCATTTGTCAGAATCCGGGCCCATCATCGCTTCTCCATAGCTCGTAGGTTCATCGTTGTCCAACAATATGACCTCCAAGACAGGGTTGTCGTACTACTTAGGAGCAGTACACATCCTTGTTGACCTATGATGTTCGATAATAACTTGATCCTGAAGCTTCATGATCATCATCATTAACTTCCTTTTCAACTAACGTAGGCTTCACAGAAACATCTTTCTGCACTGTGCTACTCTCTGGTTAAACAAAGGTTTAACAACCTCATCAAGTTCTATCTTCCTCCCACTCAATTCTTTCGAGAGAAACATTTCCTCGAGAAAGGATCCGTTTAAGCAACAAATACTTTGTACTTGGATCTGAGATAGAAGGTTCACCCAACTGATCTTAGGGTATTCTATGAAGATGCATTTGTCCGACTTGGGTTTGACCTCATTAGGTGAAAATATTTTCCACACAAGTGTCGCAGCCCCAAATATTAAGGAATGGCAGCTTAGGTTTCTATCAAACCATAATTCACACGGTGTCATCTCAACAGATTTAGATGGTGCCCTATTTAAAGTGAATGTAGTTGTCTCTAATGCATAACCTCAAAATTATAGTAGTAAAACGATAAGAGACATCATAGCACGCACCATGTCCAATAGAGCATGACCATGATGTTCGGACACACCATCACACTATGGTTTTCTAGGTGGCATTTTAGTTGTGAAACAAATTTCACATTGTCTTAAGTTGTATGCCAAACTCGTAACTCAGATATTTACCTCCACGATCATATCGCAGTCATTTTTATCTTCTTGTCACGATGATCTTAAACTTCACTCTGAATTTGCTTGAACCTTTCAAACGATTCAGACTTGTGTTTCATTAAGTAAATATACACTATATCTACTCAAATCATTAGTGAAGGTAAGAAAATAACGATATCCACTGCACGCTACAAGACTCACTGGATTGCATACATCAACATGTATCATTTCCAATGAATCACTTGCCCGCTCCATCCAACGGGTTTTTTAATCATCTTGCCCAAGAGGCATGGTTCGCATGTCTCAACCAATTCGAAATCGAATGAGTCCAAAGATCCATCAGCATGGAGTTTCTTCATGCGCTTTATACCAATATGACATTTAGCGGCAGTGCCACAAGTATGTGGTACTATCTTTATTAACTTTGTATCTTTTGACATCAATGTTATGAACATGTGTATTACTACGATCAAGATTTCAACAAACCATTCTCACTGGGTGCATGACCATTGAAGGTATTATTCATGTAAACAGAATAACCATTATTCTCTAACTTAAATGAATAACCGTATTTGCAATAAACATGATCTAATCATGTCCATGCTCAACGCAAAACACCAAATAAAATTTATTTAGGTTCGTCACTAATCCTGAAGGTAGAGAGAGCGTGCGATGTTGATCACATCAACCTTGGAAACATTTCCAACACATATCGTCACCTCACCCTTAGCTAGTTCTCCGTTTATTCCGTAGCTTTTATTTCGAGTTAGTAACATTTAGCAACCAAACTGGTATCCAATACCCAGGTGCTACTAGGACTAATAGCAAGGTACACATTAATAACTCGTATATCAAATATACTTCTATCGATGTTGCCAGCCTTCTTATCTACCAAGTATCTAGGGTTGTTCCGCTTCAGCGACCGCTCACCTCATAACAGAAGCACTTAGTCTCGGGTTTGAGTTCAACTTTGTGTTGCTTCACTGGAGCAACAACTGACTTGCTATCCATGAAGTTTCCCTCCTTGCTCTTGCCCTTCTGGAAACTAGTGGTTTTGATTAACCATCAACACTTGACGCTCCTTCTTGATTTCTACCTTCGTAGTGTCAAACATCGCGAACAGCTCAGGAATCATTATTTCAATCCCTGGCAATTTATAGTTCATCACCAAGTTCTAGTAGCTTAGTGACAGTGACTTGGAGAACTATATCAATCACTATCTTATCTGGAAGATCAACTCCCACTTGATTTAAGCGATTGTAGTATCCAGACAATCTGAGTACATGCTCAACGATTGAGCTATTCTCCTTCATCTTACAGGCAAAGAATCTTGTTGGAGATCTCATATCTCGCAACACGGGCACGAGCCTGAGATCACAATCTCAGCTCTTAGAACATCTCATATGTTCCGCGACGTTCAAAATGTTTCGGAGCCTCAATTCTAAGCCGTAATGCATGACGCACTAAACTATCAAGTAGTCATCGAAATGTGCCTGTCAGATGTTCACAACATCTACAGACGACGCTAGATGGGGTGGCGCATCGAGCGGTGCAATAAGGACATAAGCCTTCTGTGCAGCAATGAGGACAATCCTCAGATCACAGACCTAGTCCGCAATATTGCTACCATCATCTTTCAATTCTATTTCTCTAGGAACACATAAAAATACAAGGGAGCTACAGCATGAGCTAGTAATCTACAACATAATTTGCAAAGACACTTTGACTATGTTCATGATAATGAGTTCAATTAATCATATTACTTAAGAACTCCCACTCAAATTGACATCCCTCAAATCATTCGAGTGATACATGATCCAAATTCACCAACTCAAGTCCGATCATCACGTGAGTTGAGGTGGCCGCAATGGTGAACATCATCATGTTGATCATATCTACTATATGACTCATGTTCGACCTTTCGGTCTCTTGTGTTCCGAGGCCATGTATGTACATGCTAGGCTCGTCAAGTTTAACCCGAGTGTTCTGCACGTGCAAATCTGGCTTGCACCCATTGTATGTGAATGTAGAGTCCATCACACCCGATCATCACGTGGTGTCTCAACACGACGAACTTTCCCAACAGTGCACACTCGGGGAGAACACAATTTATCTTGAAATTAAGTGAGGGATCACCTTATAATGATACTGTCGTCCTAAGAAAAACAAGGTGCATAAAAGGATTAACATCACATGCAAATCATAAGTGACATGATATGGCCATGATCTTGTGCTTTTGATCTCCATCATGAAAGCACCGGCATGATCTCCATCGTCACCGGCATGACACCATGATCTCCATCATCTTGATCTCCATCAACGTGTCGCCATCGGGGTTATCACGCCCTGCATGCTTCTACTACTATTGCTACCGTAGCGATAAAGTAAAGCATTACATAGCGCTTAATGATTGACACGCAGGTCATACAATAATTAAAGACAACCCTATGGCTCCTGCCTGTTGCCGTACTCATCGACATGCAAGTCGTGATAATCTATACATCACATGATCATCTCATACATCACATATATCACATCATGTAATTGGCCATATCACATCAAAACATACCCTGAAAAAACAAGTTAGACGTCCTCTAATTGTTGTTGCATGTTTTACGTGGCTGCTACGGGTATCTAGCAAGAACAATTCTCATCTACGCAAAAACCACAACGGTGATACACTAGTTGCTTTTCAACCTTCTCAAGGACCACCTTTGTCGAATCCGATCCAACTAAAGTGAGAGAAACTGTCACCCGCAAGCCATCTAGGCAATAAGTTGCATCGAGGGAACCGGTCTCTCGTAAGCGTATGAGTAATGTTGGTCCGGCCCACTTCATCTCACAATCCCGTTGAACCAAAATACGACCAAGGGTGGAATCAATCTAAGCATGAATGCCCACAAACCTTTTGTGTTCTACTCGAGATCTCATCGAACCATCAACCTAGCTCATGATGCCACTGTTGGGGAACGTCGCATGATCTGTCCATGGTGATGAGCATCTACGAGAGGGAGAGTGGATCTACATACCCTTGTAGATCGCTAAGCAGGAAGCGTTAAGAAACACGGTTGGTGTAGTCGAACTTCTTCACGATCCAAATTGCCGAGCGTCCCGCGATCTCATCACGATCCATCCCGTGATCCAATCACGATCCGTCCCGCGAACACATCACGATCTGTCTCACGATCTTGATCATGATCTGTCCCGCGAACTCATCACGATCCGTTCCGCGATCTCATCACGAACTGTCCCGCGAACACATCATGATCCGTTCCGCGATCTCATCATGAACCGTCTCGCAATCTCGATCACGGTCCTTCCGATCTAGCACCGAACGGACGGTACCTCTGCATTCAGCACACGTGCAGCTTGATGATGATCTCCACCGTCTTGATCCAGCAAGAGGAGGTGGAGAGGAGAGAGAGTTCACCGGCAGCGTGATGGCGCTTCGGTGATGGTGGTGTAGCAATTCCGGCAGGACTTCGCCTAAGCACTGCAGAAAACCGATCTAGAGGAGCACCGGTGGAACAGGTAGCACGTGGTCGTAAGTTGTGTCCCGTGTGCTAGCCATGCCCCTCTATTTATATGTTGAGCCCTGGGGTCTAAACTTGGAGAAGAAACCTCTACAAGGTCGATTCTGCCCGCACAAGGTCGGTTTGGCCCGCAAGAAAAGAGTCCAACTCGGATCCCTGCAGTCCCGCGCACAAGCGGTAGTACCGCTTCACGAGCGGTAGTACCGCTTGAGCGGTAGTACCGCTTCACAAGTGGTAGTACCGCTTCACAAGTGGTAGTACTGCTTGAGCAGTAGTACCGCTTCACAAGCGGTAGTACTGCCTTACTGCTTAAGGCAGCAGCAAAACTTACTTTTGCCCTTTCCAATACCTCGTGGGTTTTACCCCATTGGTCCATATAAAGTGTTGCTGTACCCGAACACTTCGGTAAAACATCCGGAACCCCTTCCGGTTAATTCCGGAACTCTTCCAGAGATCAAAACACTATTATCACATATATCAATCTTTATCTCTAGACTCTTCCAGAAATCCTCGTCATGTCCTGGATCGTATCCGAGACTCCGAACATCCTTCGGTCACAACCATATATAACTCTATACTACCGAAACGTCACCAAACCTTAAGTGTGCAGACCCTGAGGGTTCGAGAACTATGTAGACATGACCGAGACACCTCTACGGCCAATAACCAATGGCGGGACCTGGATGTCCACATTTGGTTCCTACATATTCTATGAAGATCTATCGGTCGAACCTCTATGTCAAGGATTCAGTTAATCCCGTATAACGTTCCCTTTGTTCTTCGGTATGTTACTTGCCCGAGAATCGATCGTCGGTATCTCCATACCTAGTTCAACCTCGTTACCGGCAAGTCTCTTTACTCGTTACGTAATACAAGATCCCACAACTAACAATTAGTCACATTGCTTGCAAGGCTTATTGTGATGTTGCATTACCGAGTGGGCCCTGAGATACCTCTCCGTCACACGGAGTAACAAATCCCAGTCTTGATCCATGCCAACTCAACAGACACCATCGGAGATACCTGTAGAGCACCTTTATAGTCACCCAGTTACGTTGCGACGTTTGATAGACACAAGGCACTCCTCCGATATCTGTGAGTTGCATGATCTCATGGTCATAGGAACACATACTTGACATGTGGAAAACAGTAGCAATAAACTGACACGATCATATGCTACGTTTGCAGTTTGGGTCTTGTCCATCACATCATTCTCCTAATGATGTGACCCCATTATCAAATGACATCTCATGTCCATGGCTAGGAAACCTTAACCATCTTTTGATGAACGAGCTAGTCTATTAGAGGCATACTAGGGACATGGTTTTGTCTATGTATCCACACATGCATCTAAGTCTCTGATCAATACAATTATAGCATGGATAATAAACGATTATCATGAACAAGGAAATATGATAATAACTAATTTATTATTGCCTCTAGGGAATATTTCCAACATCCCAGTGGGGAGCATCATGGAATTGCCGATGGAGAAGGGTTCATGATGACGAAGACCGAAGATTCCCCTCTCCAAGGCCCCAAACGGACTCCAGATCTGGCCTCCCGATGAAGAACGGGAAGTAGCGGTGCCTCCGTATCGTGAGATGCGATGAATCTTTCTCCTTGATTTTTTCTGTGAATTTGTGAATTTATTGCGCTGGAATTAGGATCGGGGGCCCCATGAGGTGGCCACCCTCCACCAGGCCACGCCAGGGGGGCTGGCGCGCCCTGGTCGAGGGTGGGCACCCTGGGCGCCCTCTCATGTGGCTTCTGGCTCCATAATTCCTCATATATTCCAAAACACATCTCCAAAAAAATCGTTCGATTTCGAGAACTTTTATTTGTGCACAAAAATCAACACCATAGTAGTTCTGCTAAAAACAACGCCAGTCCGGGTTAGTTTCATTCAAATCATTTAAATTAGAGTCCAAAACAAGAGCAAAAGTGTTAGGAAAAGTAGATACGTTGGAGATGTATCAACTCCCCCAAGCTTAAACCCTTGCTTGTCCTCAAGCAATTTAGTTGACAAAATGAAAGTGAGAAAGAAAAAACTTTTATGAAGTTTTTTTCCTTGTTTACATACATATGCTTAAGTAACACCTAGGTTTTCAACAAAGATTATGACTAACCATGTCAAAAATAACTCTTAAATAGTATATTAACTCATATCAATGACGCAAGCAACTAGAGAGCAATAATAATATATATCAAGTGCAAACATTTGTCAGAATAATCATGATATAATATGACAATAATGGTATCTCGCTAGCCCTTTCCGAGACCACAAAACATAAATGCAGAGCACATACAAAGTTCAAGCAACGACTAAACATTGTAATTCATGGTAGGAAAGATCCAGTGATGATGCATCCAACATTCACTATACACAATACATGAGGATGACAATAGTGCTCTCAGATGTGGCGCTTATTTTAGAAGGTGATCATTCAACATTAAAATAAAGAGATAGAGCCTTTGCAGAGGGAAGCAAGGATTTGCAAAGGTGCCAGAGCTCAAGGATTGAATACGAGATAAGTATGATTTTGAGAGGTACACCCTTCCTGTCAATGTTATGAGCAAGAGCTATCAATATCTTCCATGTTAAAAAATTAGTGGCGGTTCCCAAGTGGTAAAAGTAAAGGTTTACTCCCCCTCCACCAACAAACACACTCCACGAAGAGCCAAATCCACGGGTACCATCCAAACCAACAACACTCCTGGGGACTTTTGTTTAATTATTTGCATTTATTTTGATTTCGGGACTGGGAATCCTTATTACCGCCCTTCTCATGCAAGGATGAGCGAATAAACACTCATCATGAGAGTAACCCGCTTAACATGGAAGATACTGACCACCCCTGTCACTCCATGAGCAGTCCAGGCACACAAAACAGATGTTAAATTGATATAATAGAGGTGGCACATGCAAATTTACTTGGAATAACTTTGGTTTAAGGATTTTGATGCACAAGCAGAATTCCCACTTAGTACAGGGGAATGCTAGCAAATATATTGAGAAGCGGCCAGGTAGAGAGCGAATATGGTCATCAACATGCATTAGGAATAATAAACATTCAATGCTATCATGAGTAGGATATGGACACCATGAACATAAATATCATGAAGGCTATGTTGATTTTCATTCAACTACATGCGTGAACACGTGCCAAGTCAAGCCACTCGAAACATTCAGAGGAGGATACCTTGCCATCATACTACATCACAACAATTTTAATGCATGTTGACATCCAGGATAAATAATTATCCACTCCTAGCTACTTGAGCATGGCATGAACCACTATAATCTCTAATTGTCATTGCAAACATCTTCAACGATAATATGCTGATTGATGGATACCAGGTTAAACATATTTACAAAAACAAGAACAAGTTGAGTTCATACCTGCTTTTCTCTGCCACAATCATTTCATCAAGTATCATCATTATTGCCTTTCACTTGCACAATTGAATGGTATGAAAATAATAGTAGTGCAAGAGTGTCGTGGACTAAGCTGGAATCTGCAAACATTTTATTCAAGAGGAGAAGACAAGGTAATATGGGCTCTATGTTAGATCAAGAGTAAAGCATATGAGATCCACTCAATGTTTTCATCGTGTTCTCCTCCTTGGTAGTACTCGATAAAAGAAAAAGAATTTCAGAGAAACACACTGAAGTATTTTTGGAGTTTTTAGTTTTTCTTGAAGAA
This sequence comes from Hordeum marinum, assembly GCA_022496015.1. NCBI lineage: Eukaryota > Viridiplantae > Streptophyta > Magnoliopsida > Poales > Poaceae > Hordeum > Hordeum marinum. The sequence continues at coordinate 272,640,750 of CM039674.1, read as the reverse complement.
GCAAATAAGAGAGGTAAAAAAAATGAGAAAAACTATTTACACAGGAAAACTTCAAACAAGCAAAAGAAGAAATGAGAAATCTTTTTGGGTTTTCTTTTAATACTACAGCTAACTAAACTGAAAAGAAAAACTGAAAAGAAGCAAGAACTATATTTGGATTTTATCAAAGTTTTTCAAACACACAAGAAGAAAATGAGAAAAATAAATCTAGCATGGATAATACAATGAAAAAGTGTGAACACCGACAACTGAAATGAAATGTGCGAACATGAATGTAATGTCGGTGGAAATAGGTACTCCCCCAAGCTTAGGATTTTGGCCTAGCTTGGTAATCACCATCCATGGCCCGAATAATACTCTGAGTCGATACTAGCTGGTGGTAGCACCTAGGCATACCACTCCTGGGGTTCCTCCTTAGCTGCTGCTAGGTTGTTCCAGTAGGCGATAATGTCATCTGGCATAATTCTGTATCTGTTCCTGGCAACAGAATCAAACAAGGCAGGTGCAGGCAATGGGATAACATCACGGGTTACCACACTAAATAATAAATTGTAACAAATATTATGAAAGAAACCAGCTTCATCAATAAAGTGGTGGTCCCGCAACAATCTGTGATCTAGATAAATAGTGGGAAAAGATAATCATGTGGGCGTATCTGAACTCTGAAACGACTCGCTAAGCGAGTAGCATAAATGCCACCATGTATCTTGCCCTTACTCTTGTTAAGTTGTAGGCATCGTGCAACAATAGTTCCTAAGCTAAAAGTGTGATCATTATATAATGCACGTCGTAAAATGGCAAGGTCCAGGGCACTGAGTGCACGGACCTTTGCCTTAGCAGTAAAACACTTAGCAATGAATATAGCAAAATAGTGCACAGAATGAAACTGCAAACTAGTGAAAGTGGTTTTTGACATGCATCTTTCATCTCCCAATGTTAAAGTGAGGAGAAATTCCTCAAACTGTTCTGGTCTAGGCTCTCTTAATTCCCTGTCAGAAGGAATCAAACATATGTCACAAAAGTCAGTGAATGGTACCTTGTAGTTTTCAACATATAGATTAAACTGCACCTCAGGAGGATTATTCCTACTCAGGAAATTAAAACTTTGCACAAATAAATTTGTGAGGATGTGGTACTGGTCACACTTATCTGTGAGGAAGTTGGTCAGCCCAACATTGTCAATAAATTGAGAGAATTCTTGATAGAAGCCAGCTTCCTCCATAACGGAAATATGTGGCCATTCGCATGGCCGCACTTCTTCCTTCCTCGAAATGTATAGGTCGCTATCAGACGACTCCCCAGTAACTCCCTTAGCATTCTTCTTGGAGGAGTAGTTCCAAAAGAATTCATATTATTATCTACAAATAGAATTCTGAAAAAAATAGCCCACAAAAAAATGTTAACAAAACTAAATAAGATTGATAGCAACTACTCCTAGGGATGCATAGAGGCCATATCAAGAATTTAAACTACTTAGAACTCTAAGAATTCAACATGCAAGCTCATCTACAGCAGCACCAAGAGTAGCTAATTATTCTGAAAATAAACCACTAAATCAAAAACTAATTGGAGCAATGGGGGAGTTACATACCAAGAAGCAATCCCCTAAAACAGTTTGGGAAATATAGCTTTGAGCAAAGATATAAAAGATCCATGGGTTCTTGAGCAAGAACACGAGGGAGAGACCAATGGTGAACTTTTTCTGGAGCTAAGAGATGACATGGGATAAAAGGATAAGTGGGGACCCACCTGGGGCCCACCCTCTACTAGGCCGTGCTAGGGGGGTCTGGCGCGCCCTAGTGGAGGGTGGCCACCAGGTGCACCCCCTCTGGTGTTATTTGTTCTAGAAATTCGTAAATAATCAGAAAAAATTCATGTTAAATTTAGAGGACATTCTGAGAACTTGTATTCTTGGGTCATTTTTTATTGCATGTGAGAAACAAAACAGGATAAACATGGCATTTTATTTTAATTATCTAGGGAAAACAATAAACAAAAGGTGGATACAGAGAGTTGTGTCTTCTAAATTCATCAACTTCATACCTCTCGAAAATGATTCATTAATAAGGTTGATCAAGTCTTATTAACAACCACTTCCAATTAGCATGAAACCGAAGAACTTTACTAAAACACTAGGTTACCTGAATGGGGATAGGTATATCCCCAACCATAATAATATCATATTTCTATTTGACAATAGGTAGAGGTAATTGAAACCTTCCAATAATGAGTTTGAGAATTTTCAATAAGATTCACACAATTCGCTTGGAATTGTTTCTTCGGAAAGTGCATTGTATGCTCATTACCATTGATATGAAAAATGAATTTGCTTTTATGGCAATCAATAACAGCCCCTGTAGTATTCAAAAAGGGTCTACCAAGGATAAGCGACACGTTGTCATCCTCGGGCATCTCAAGAATAACAAAGTCCGTTAAGATAGTAACATTTGCAACAACAACAACGGGCACATACTCACAAGTACCGATAGGTATGGCTTTTTATTTGCCAGCATTTGCAATGATATTTCAGTAGGTCTGGTTTTATTCAAATCAAGTCTTTTATATAAAGAGAAAGGCAAAACACTAACACCAGCTCCCAAATCACACAAAGCAGTTTTGACATAATTTCTTTTAATGGAGCAAGGTATAGTTGGTATTCCAGGATCTCTGAGTTTTATAGGTACTGTGTCCTTAAAATAATAATTAGAAAGCATGGTGGAGATTTCAATTTTAGGTATCTTTCATTTATTAGTGATGATGTCTTTCATGTACTTAGCAAAAGGAGGCATCTTTAAAATATTAGTTAAATGAGTACGCACAAAGACTGGCCTAATCGTTTCAGCAAAGCGTTCAAATTCTTCATCATCCTTTTTGTTAGATGGTTTAGGTGGAAAGGGCATGGGTTTCTGAACCCATGGCTCCCGTTCGTTGCCACGTTTTCTAGCCACAAAATCTTTTTTGTCATATCGTTTGTTTTTATGTTGTGGGTTATCAAGATCAACATCAGGTTCTATTTCTACATCAGTATCTGCTCTTTATCATTATTAGGTTGGGTATCCTCATGAACATCACTATCATTATCAATATCACGAGGTGGAATTTCATTACTAGATTTAGTTTCAGCATCACAAATAGAAACATCATTATTATCATCAGGAGGTTTTTCTATCTCGGGATCACAAGAAGCATGCATAGTCCAATTGTTTTTGTTTTTCTTTTTCTTAATAGAAGGACTAGGTGTATCAGCATTAATTCCTTGAGATTCTGAAAGCACATTTGCTCCCTTGGTGGTTTTGGTAATTAATAACAACATATATGTCATTGAACTAATGTTTCCACTAAGTATGTTTCAGGAAAAGTTCAATGATGGGTTGGTATAAGGATTGTGGAATACTCCAAGATGCAATGAATACCATAGTCCAAGCTTCAAGCAAAGGGCTCTACATTTTACATTTGTGAGAAATCACTTTGAGTCCACATGAAAGCCAATACTATTAAAAGGGGGTAACGTTTTGTTGGTGAACAAAATGCTCATACGTGCACAAGTGATAATCACCACATACACCCACAAGCTCTTCCACAAAAGTATGTCCAAAGCCAAATACTCAAAATCGGTGCAACCAACACTCTACACTCACTGCCACCGATTCCAAACCCTAGATAGACCCAGCCAAACTCTAGATCTTCGATGCAATCGATTTTGCATTCGGTGCCACCGAGTTAGGCTACCAACTTTCTGTTACGCAAGTTTACAAAATCGGTCCCTCCGATTTTTGTGAACCGACATCACCGAGATTGGGCAATCTGACCATTGGTCACCTTATCGGTGCAACCGATATTCCTAAATCGGTCTCATCGAGTTTCAAAAGTTGCCACCTTTTGGTCACTTTGGTACCACCGAGATTAACACATCGGTGTCACCGGGTTGGTCATTTTTTGTGTAATGGTTGGATTTTTGGATATGCCTATATATACCCCTCCACCACCACTCACTCACAAGAGAAGCACTCAGAACAGTTCCCCACTCATACCTACTGATTTTTTGAGAGAGAGCCACCTACTCATGTGTTGAGATCATGCCATTCCATTCCTACCATATGAATCTTGATTTCTAGCCTCCCCAAGTGGCTTTCCACCCAATCAATCTCTTCTACCTAGCCAAATCTATGAGAGAGTGATTGTGTGTTGGGGAGTCTATCATCTTGAAGCACAAGAGAAAGGAGTTCATCGACACAAATCAAGCCTTTTACCTTTTGGAGGGTGGTGCGTCCTAGATTGGTTAGGTGTCATTTGGGAGCCTCCTACTTCATGTTGTGGAGTGAACCAAGAAGTTTGTAAGGGCAAGGAGATCACCTACTTCGTGAAGATCTACCCCGAGTTAGGCTTATCCTCCGTGGATGAAGGCCGTCATGGTATAGTCAATGTTGCTTTTTCGTGGAACCCTCCATGGGTAGAGCCCTCCGTGGACTCTCGCGGCCGTTACCCTCTGGGTTGAAGACTCCATGAACATGGACGTACAATAGCACCACCTATCGGAACCACGGGAAAAATCATCGTGCACCAATTGCATTTGATCTTCCTACCCTTCCTTTACTAACATGCTTGTCTTTACTTTCCGGTGATATACTCTTAGACATGCATGTGTAGGGTGTACTTAACATACTATGAATGCTAAAATCTGCCAAGAATTAAAATTGGGAACAAGTAGATTTTTATTTTGTCAATTAGTAAAATCACCCCCACCCTCTAGCACTACTTTCGATCCTACAAGTGGTATCAGAGCCTTGGTCTCCATTGCATTGGTCTCACAACCTAGGAGAGTGTGGCGTCTAGTGAGGGAAATTATCACCGTAGAGGTCCGTACTTTGATGGCACAAATTTTGCTAGTCGGAAGCACAAAATGAAAATGCATTTGCTTGGTCATAACACCTCCGTTTGGGCTTTTGTTCGTGTTGGTATGCAAGGTGAATTCTTTGCGGAAGGAAGGGAACCCGATCGCGAAGCGACTGCGGAAGAACTGAAGATGTTGCAACTCAATGCTCAAGCATGTGACATTCTCTTCAACTGCTTATGCCCTGAAGAATTCAACAAAATCAGCCGTATTGAGAATGCAAAAGAGATATGGGATACTTTGATTGATATGCATGAAGGTATAGAATCTGTGAGAGAATCCAAGTTGGATGTTCTTCAAAGTCAACTTGACAAGTTCAAGATCAAGGATGGTGAAGGAGTCACTGAGATGTACTCTAGGCTAGCTCTCATCACCAATGATATTGCCGTCTTAGGAAGCGAAGAAATGAGCTACAAATTCATCATCAAGAAGATACTTCGAGCTTTGGATGATCGATATGACACTGTATGAACATTGATCCAAATGATGCCAAACTACAAGGATCTCAAGCCAACAGAAGTGATTGGTAGAATTGTTGCTCATGAGATGACACTCAAAGACAAGGAAGAGCTTCAACACAAGTCTATTGGTTCTTACAAAGCCACAAGTGATGTTCCCGCTACCTCAAGCGACAACCTTGTCACAAATGAAGAGATAAGCCTCATGGTCAAGAAATTCAACAAGTTCTACAAGAATATAAGCAAAGATCGAAGCCCCAACTCAAGATATGAAGAGAAGCGTTCGTCAAGTCGTGACTGAAACGGCTACAGTTGTTGGAATCCCGGACACTACTCCAATGAGTGCATGACTCCTTACAAAAGGAAAGAAGAGTCACCAAGAAGACAAAGCTCAAGAGACAAGTCACCTCAAAGAGAGAGAAGGAGTAGAGATGATCGTTATGAACGAAGACCCTCAAGGAGAAGTAGGGACTCGGAGAGCAAGGACAAGTACACCAAGAGCTACCCAAGAAGGAAACATCAAGCTCATATTGATGAATGGGTTTCCAACTCTGAATCTGACAACCACTCTGAGAAATCTATCACTCCAACTCCGACGATTGTCAAGATGAAGGTGTTGCCAGAGTTGCACTAGTGACGACCAACTCCTACGACATATTTGATTCACCAAATGAAGGGAGTGGATGTTTCTTCATGGATAAAGGCCCCAAGGTATCACACCCTGAGTATCTTGATTTCAATAGTGATGAAGATGACTTGTTAATTGAAGATTACTTTCTATTTGACAAATATAGTAATGTTAGTCAAAATGAACTTGCTAGTACTCACTCTACTGTAGATAAGTCATGCAATGATGATAAGTTGGAAATAGAACGACTAACTCAAGAACTAAAAACTCTTAAGTTAGCTCACGAGTCAACTCTAGAAGATCATAGAGAGCTTGTAAGGACACATGAGAAGCTACGCTTCGAGAAGCTCAATTTAGAGCAAGATAATGAATTCCTTAAAGCTAATAATGATGATATTTGAAAGAAGACTTCCTCTTATCTAGCGAAACGACTTCTCTTATCTACATTCATGCCACAAGTAAAGTCTAAGAAAGCTAGTAACAAAGGAAAGAAATGTTCTTCAACTAGTAGCAATAAAAATGATAAATCCAATGATATTGCTTCTAGTAGTTCTCTTGATCCCACTAACTCTTCTCTTAGACAAGTTATACTTGAGCAAGAAAATGAACTCTTGAAAGGGATTATAGAGAAAGGTATCTACAAGAGTCTTGAAGGGTGCAAACAATTTGAGGAGATTGTACGCAAGCACGGAGGATACTGGAAGAATCGTCGTGTTGGCTACTTTAATGCTAATGGGGTTGAATGGCAAGAAGGTCAATACCCCAATCCCAAGTTTGTTCCTCAAAAGGAGAAGTATGAAAATATTCTCCCCAAGGGAACAAAAGCTCAAGATGACCTTCCACCACAAGACCCCAAGCTCAAGGACAAGAACAAGCTTCAAGAGGACATTGACTCATATGAATATGAATCCCACGCATTGGTGAAGTTGGTTCCCAAGGCTACTACAAGCTCAACTTCTACAAGTATCACTTCAACACCAAGGATCCCCATCAACTTGATGTAAGAAAAAGAACTAGATAAGTTCTTGAGGGGTGACGGTTGGGTAACGTCGCATGGGAAACAAAAAATTTCCTACACACACGCAAACCTATCCATGCTGATGAGCATCTACGAGAGGGAGAGTGGATCTACGTACCCTTGTAGATCGCTAAGCGGGAAGCGTTAAGAAACGCGGTTGGTGTAGTCGAACTTCTTCGCGATCCAAATCGCCGAGCGTCCCGCGATCCAATCACGAACCGTCCCGCGAACACATCATGATCCGTCCCGCGAAATCATCATGATCTGTCTCACGATCTTTATCACGATCTGTCCTGCGAACTCATCACGATCCGTTCCGTGATCACGTCACGAACCGTCTCGCGATCTCGATCACGGTCCTTCCGATCTAGCGCCGAACGGACGGCACCTCCGCGTTCAGCACACGTGCAGCTTGATGACGATCTCCACCGTCTCGATCCAACAAGAGGAGGTGGAGAGGAGAGAGAGTTCACCGGCAGCATGACGGCGCTCCGGTGATGGTGGTGGAGCAATTCCGGCAGGGCTTCGCCTAAGCGCTGCAGAAAACCGATCTAGAGGAGAAACTATGCACCGGTGTAACGGGTAGCACATGGCCGGAAATTCTGTCCAAAAACCACCCAATCCACTAGTATATATAGGAGGAGAGGAGACGAGAGGCATCCAAGGCCTTTGGGTCGGCCGAAATAGGAGGTGGGAAGCAATCCTACTTCACCTCCAATCCTAGTTGGAGTAGGATTGCCTCCTATTGGCTGTTTTTTCACTTTTTGCTTTAGGACTTTCTCTCCTGCGCCATGGGCCTTTGTGGCTGTTTTCCCAGCCCACTAAGGGCTGGTTATTATTCTCCCACAGCCCATGGACCTCTTGGGGTCGAAATACCCCTCCCGGAGGCCTCCCGGTACACTACCGGCACTCCCGGTACCCTACCGATGAGCCCCAAACTTTTCCGGAAACCAAACTGGGACTTCCTATATATGAATCTTTACCTCCGGACCATTCCGGAGCTTCTCGTGATGTCCGGGATCTCATCCGGGACTCTGAACAAACTTCGGTCACCACCATACATAACTCTACACTACCGAAACGTCACCGAACCTTAAGTGTGCACACCCTGCGGGTTCGAGAACTATGTAGACATGACCGAGACACCTCAACGGTCAATAACCAATGGCGGGACCTGGACGTCCACATTTGTTCCTACATATTCTACGAAGATCTTTATCGGTCGAACCTCTATGTCAAGGATTCAGTTAATCCCGTATAACATTCCCTTTGTTCTTCGGTATGTTACTTGCCCGAGATTCGATCGTCGGTATCTCCATACCTAGTTCAACCTCGTTACCGGCAAGTTTCTTTACTCGTTCCGTAATACAAGATCCCGCAACTAACAATTAGTCACATTGCTTGCAAGGCTTATTGTGATGTTGCATTACCGAGTGGGCCCCAAGATACCTCTCCGTCACACGGAGTAACAAATCCCAGTCTCGATCCATGCCAACTCAACAGACACCATCGGAGATACCTATAGAGCACCTTTATAGTCACCCAGTTACGTTGCGATGTTTGATACACACAAGGCACTCCTCCGTTATCTGTGAGTTGCATGATCTCATGGTCATAGGAACACATACTTGACATGCGGAAAACAGTAGCAATAAACTGACACGATCATATGCTACGTTTGCAGTTTGGGTCTTGTCCATCACATCATTCTCCTAATGATGTGACCCCATTATGAAATGACATCTCATGTCCATGGCTAGGAAACCTTAACCATCTTTTGATCAACGAGCTAGTCTATTAGAGGCATACTAGGGACATGGTTTTGTCTATGTATCCACACATGCATCTAAGTCTCCGATCAATAGAATTATAGCATGGATAATAAAGGATTATCATGAACAAGGAAATATGATAATAACTATTTTATTATTGCCTCTAGGGCAAATTTCCAAAAGTCTCCCACTTGCACTAGAGTCAATAATCTAGTTCACATCACCATGTGATTCGCATTGTTATGAATCTAACACCCAACTAGTTCTGGGGCTCGATCATGCTTTGCATGTGAGAGAGGTCTTATAGTCAACGGGTCTGTAACATTCAGATCTGTGTGCACTTTGCAAATACCTATGTCAAACTGTAAACACTGCTACCACACTCCGCTCGGTACCATTCCAAATGGCTGCTCCACTATATGTATCCAGATTGCTACTACGAGTCATCCGGATTAGTGTTAAAGCTTGTATTGACGTAACTCCTTACGACGAACTCTTTATCACCTCCATAATCAAGAAACATCTCCTCAGTCTCTTAGTTACTGAGGATAATCTTGACCGCTGTCCATGATCCACTCCTGGTTCACTCTTGTACCCCCTGACGGACTCATGGCAAGGCACACACAAGTGCGGTACACAACATGGCATAATATAGAGCCTATGGCTAAGGCATAGGGGACGACGTTCGTCCTTTCTCTTTCTTCTGCCGTTGTCGAGCTTTGAGTCTCACTCAACTTTCACACCTTACAAATCAGGCGAGAACTCTTTCTCTGACTGATCCATTTTGAACTCTTTCAAAATCTTGTCAAGGTATGCACTCATTGAAAGTCTCATCGAGCATCTTGATCTATCTCCATAGATTTTGATGCTCAACAATTAGGTAGCTTCATCCAGGTCTTCCTTTGAAAATCACTTTCCAAATGACCGTTTTATGCTTTCTAGAAACTCTACATTATTTCTGATCAACAATATGTCATCCACATATACTTATCAAAAATTCTATAGTGCTCCCACTCACTTTATTGCAAATACAAGTTTCTCGTAAACTTTGTATAAACATCAAAACTTTGATCACCTCATCAAAGCGTATATTCGAACTCCGAGATGCTTGCTTCAGTCCATGGAAGGATCACCGAAGCTTGCACACCTTTTAGCATCCTTAGGACTGACAAAACCTTCTGGTTGTATCACATACAACCTTTCCTCAAGTAAACCGTTAAGGAAACGATGTTTTGACATCCATCTGCCAGATGTCATAATTGAAAACACAACAACTGCTAACATAATTCCAACAGACTTTAGCACCACTACGAGTGAGAAAGTCTCATCGTAGTCAACTCCTTGAACTTGTCACAAACATCTTTGCAACAAGTCAAGCTTTACAAATAGTGACATTCACCATCAGTGTCTGTCTTCATTTTAAAGATCCATTTGTACTCAACAACCTGCCGTCCAACGAGCAAGTCTACCAAAGTCTACACTTGGTTTTCATACATGGATCCTATCTCGGATTTCATGGCCTGCAACCATTTGTCGGAATCCGGGCCCATCATCACTTCTCCATAGCTCGTAGGTTCATCGTTGTCCAACAACATGATCTCCAAGACAGAGTTGTCGTACCACTTAGGAGCAGTACACATCCTTGTCGACCTACGAAGTTCGATAGTAACTTGATCCTGAAGCTTCATGATCATCATCATTAACTTCCTCTTCAACTAACGTAGGCTTCACAGAAACATCTTTCTGCGCTGCGCTACTCTCTGGTTGAACAAAGGTTTAACAACCTCATCAAGTTCTATCTTCCTCCCACTCAATTCTTTCGCGAGAAACATTTCCTCGAGAAAGGATCCGTTTAAGCAACAAACACTTTGCACTAGGATCTGAGATTGAAGGTTCACCCAACTGATCTTAGGGTATTCTATGAAGATGCATTTGTCCGCCTTGGGTTCGACCTCATTAGATGAAAACATTTTCCACACAAGTGTCACAGCCCCAAATATTAAGAAATGACAGCTTAGGTTTCTATCAAACCATAATTCACACGGTGTCATCTCAACGGATTAGATGATGCCCTATTTAAAGTGAATGTAGTTGTCTCTAATGCATAACCCCAAAAATTATAGTAGTAAAACGATAAGAGACATCATAGTATGCACTATATCAATAGAGCATGACTATGATGTTCAGACACACCATCACACTATGGTGTTCCAGGTGGCGTTAGTTGTGAAACAAATTTCACATTGTCTTAAGTTGTATGCCAAACTCGTAACTCAGATATTCACCTCCACGATCATATCGCGGTCACTTTTATCTTCTTGTCACGATGATCTTTAAACTTCACTCTGAATTTGCTTGAACCTTTCAAATGATTCAGACTTGTGTTTCATTAAGTAAATATACACTATATCTACTCAAATCATCAGTGAAGGTAAGAAAATAACGATATCCACTGCACGCTACAAGACTCACTAGATTGCATACATCAACATGTATCATTTCCAATGAATCACTTGCCCGCTCCATCCAACGGGGTCCTTTAGTCATCTTGCCCAAGAGGCATGGTTCGCACATCTCAACCGATTCGAAATCGAATGAGTCCAAATATCCATCAGCATGGAGTTTCTTCATGCGCTTTATACCAATATGACATTTAGCGGCAGTGCCACAAGTATGTGGTACTATCATTATTAACTTTGTATATTTTGACATCAATGTTATGAACATGTGTACTACTATGATCAAGATTTCAACAAACCATTCTCACTGGGTGCATGACCATTGAAGGTATTATTCATGTAAACAGAATAACCATTATTCTCTAACTTAAATGAATAACCGTATTGCAACAAACATGATCTAATCATGTTCATGCTCAACGCAAAACACCAAATAACATTTATTTAGGTTCATCACTAATCCTGAAGGTAGAGAGAGCGTGCGATGTTGATCACATCAACCTTGGAAACACTTCCAACACATATCGTCACCTCACCCTTAGCTAGTTCTCCGTTTATTCCGTAGCTTTTATTTCGAGTTACTAACATTTAGCAACCGAACCGGTATCCAATACCCAGGTGCTACTAAGAGTACTAGCAAGGTACACATTGATAACTCGTATATCAAATATACTTCTATCAATGTTGCCAGCCTTCTTATGTACCAAGTATCTAGGGTTGTTCCGCTTTAGCGACTGCTCACCTCATAACAGAAGCAGTGAGTTTCGGGTTTGAGTTCAACTTTGGGTTGCTTCACTGGAGCAGCAACTGACTTGCTATCCATGAAGTTTCCCTCCTTGCTCTTGCCCTTCTGAAAACTAGTGGTTTGATTAACCATCAACACTTGACGCTCCTTCTTGATTTCTACCTCCACGGTGTCAAACATCGCGAACAGCTGACGAATCATTATTTCTATCCCTGGCAACTTATAGTTCATCACCAAGTTCTAGTAGCTTAGTGATAGTGACTTGGAGAACAACATCAATCACTATCTTATCTGGAAGATCAACTCCCACTCGATTCAAGCGATTCTAGCACCCAGACAATCTGAGCACATGCTCAACGATTGAGCTATTCTCTTTCATCTTGCAAGCAAAGAATCTCGTTGGAGATCGTATATCTCGCAACTCGGGCACGAGCCTGAGATCACAATCTCAGCTCTTAGAACATCTCATATGTTCCGTGACGTTCAAAATGTTTCGGAGCCTCAATTCTAAGCCGTAATGCATGATGCACTAAACTATCAAGTAGTCATTGAAACGTGCCTGTCAGATGTTCACAACATCTACAGACGACGCTAGATGGGGTGGCGCACTGAGCGGTGCATTAAGGACATAAGCCTTTTGTGTAGCAATGAGGACAATCCTCAGATCACGGACCCAGTCCGCAATTTTTCTACCAACATCTTTCAGTTCTATTTCTGTAGGAACTTATAAAAATACAAGGGAGCTACAACGCGAGCTAGTAATCTACAACATAATTTGCAAAGACACTCTTGACTATGTTCATGATAATGAGTTCAATTAATCATATTACTTAAGAACTCCCACTCAAATTGACATCCCTCGGGTCATTCGAGTGATACATGATCCAAATTCACCAACTCAAGTCTGATCATCACGTGAGTTAAGGTGGCTTCAATGGTGAACATCATTATGTTGATCATATCCACTATATGACTCATGCTCGACCTTTTGGTCTCTTGTGTTCCGAGGCCATGTCTGTACATGCTAGGCTCGTCAAGTTTAACTCGAGTGTTCTGCGCGTGCAAATCTGGCTTGCACCCGTTGTATGTGAACGTAGAGTCTATCACACCCGATCATCACGTGGTGTCTCAATACGACGAACTTTCGCAACGGTGCACACTCGGGGAGAACACAGTTCATCTTGAAATTCAAGTGAGGGATCACCTTATAATTCTACCGCCGTACTAAGAAAAACAAGGTGTATAAAAGGATTAACATCTCATGCAATTCATAAGTGACATGATATGGCCATGAACTTGTGTTTAAGATCTCCATCTTCAAATCACCGGCATGATCTCCATCGTCACCGGCACAACACCATGATCTCCATCATCTTTATCTCCATCAATGTGTTGCCATTGGGGTTGTGGCGCCAGCCCTGCTTCTACTTCTATTGCTACCACTTAGCGATAAAGTAAAGCATTACATAGCGCTTAATGATTGACACGTAGGTCATACAATAATTAAAGACAACCCTATGGATCCTGCCGGTTGCCGTACTCAATGACATGCAAGTCGTGAAATTCTATACATCACATGATCATCTCATACATCACATATATCTCATCATGTAATTAGCCATATCACATCACAACATCCCCTGCAAAAACAAGTTAGACGTCCTCTAATTGTTGTTGCATGTTTTACGTGGCTGCTACGGGTATCTAGCAAGAACGATTCTCACCTACGCATAAACCACAATGGTGATACATAGATTGCTTTTCAACCTTCTCAAGGACCGCCTTTGTAGGATCCGATCCAACTAAAGTGAGAGAAACTGTCACCCGCAAGCCATCTAAGCAACAAGTTGCGTCGAGGGAACCGGTCTCTCGTAAGCATACGAGTAATGTTGGTCCGGGCCGCTTCATCTCACAATCCCGCTGAACCAAAATCCGACCAAGGGAGGAAGCAATCTAAGCATCAACGCCCACAAACCTTTTGTGTTCTACTCGAGATCTCATCGAACCATCAACCTAGCTCATGATGCCACTGTTGGGTAACGTCGCATGGGAAACAAAAAATTTCCTACGCACACGCAAACCTATCCATGGTGATGAGCATCTACGAGAGGGAGAGTGGATCTATGTACCCTTGTAGATCGCTAATCGAGAAGCGTTAAGAAACGCAGTTGGTGTAATCGAACTTATTCGCGATCCAAATCGCCGAGCGTCCCGCGATCAAATCACGAACCGTCCCGCGATCCAATCACGAACCGTCCCGCGAACACATCATGATCCGTCCCGCGAACTCATCACGATCCGTCTCACAATATTGATCATGATCTGTCCCGCGAACTCATTATGATCCGTTCCGTGATCACATCACGAACCGTCTCGCGATCTCGATCACGGTCCTTCCGTCTAGCGCCGAACGGACGACACCTCCGCGTTCAGCACACGTGTAACTTGATGACGATCTCCACCGTCTCGATCCAGCAAGAGGAGGTGGATAGGAGAGAGAGTTCACCGGCAGCGTGACAGCGCTCCGGTGATGGTGGTGGAGCAATTCCGGCAGGGCTTCGCCTAAGCGCTGCAGAAAACCAATCTAGAGGAGAAACTATGCACCGGTGTAACGGGTAGCACGTGGCCGGAAATTCTGTCCAAAAACCACCCAATCCACTAGTACATATAGGAGGAGAGGAGAGGAGAGGCATCCAAGGCCTTTGGGTTGGCCGAAATAGGAGCTGGGAAGCAATCCTACTTCACCTCCAATCCTAGTTGGAGTAGGATTGCCTCATATTGGCGGATTTTCCACTTTTTGCTTTAGGACTTTCTCTCCTGCGCCATGGGCCTTTTTGGATGTTTTCCCATCCCACTAAGGGCTGGTTATTATTCTCCCACAGCCCATGGACCTCTTGGGGTCGAAATACCCCTCCCGGAGGCCTCCCGGTACACTACCAGCACTCCCGGTACACTACTGGCACTCCCGGTACACTACCGATGAGCCCGAAACTTTTCTGGAAACCAAACTGGGACTTCCTATATATGAATCTTTACCTCCGGACCATTCCAGAGCTCCTCGTGACGTCCGGGATCTCATCTGGGACTCCGAACAAACTTCGGTCACCACCATACATAACTCTACACTACCGAAACGTCACCGAACCTTAAGTGTGCAGACCCTGCGGGTTCGAGAACTATGTAGACATGAGCAAGACACCTCTACGGTCCATAACCAATGGCGGGACCTGGACGTCCACATTTGTTCCTACATATTCTACGAAGATCTTTATCGGTCGTACCTCTATGTCAAGGATTCAGTTAATCCCGTATAACGTTCCCTTTGTTCTTCGGTATGTTACTTGCTCGAGATTCGATCGTTGGTATCTCCATACCTAGTTCAACCTCGTTACCGTCAAGTCTCTTTACTCGTTCCGTAATACAAGATCCCGCAACTAACAATTAGTCACATTGCTTGCAAGGCTTATTGTGATGTTGCATTACCGAGTGGGCCCCGAGATACCTCTCCGTCACACGGAGTAACAAATCCCAGTCTCGATCCATGCCAACTCAACAGACACCATCGGAGATACCTATAGAGCACCTTTATAGTCACCCAGTTACGTTGCGATGTTTGATACACACAAGGCACTCCTCCGTTATCTGTGAGTTGCATGAGCTCATGGTCATAGGAACACATACTTGACATGCGGAAAACAGTAGCAATAAACTGACACGATCATATGCTACGTTTGCAGTTTGGGTCTTGTCCATCACATCATTCTACTAATGATGTGACCCGTTATCAAATGACATCTCATGTCCATGGCTAGGAAACCTTAACCATCTTTTGATCAACGAGCTAGTCTATTAGAGGCATACTAGGGACATGGTTTTGTCTATGTATCCACACATGCATCTAAGTCTCCGATCAATAGAATTATAGCATGGATAATAAACGATTATCATGAACAAGGAAATATGATAATAACTAATTTATTATTGCCTCTAGGGCATATTTCCAATAGTGACTCCACCAATGAAATTCACTCATATTCATTATTGGCAAGAACTAGTTGCAATCAACATCAACATCATCCACTAGTTCAAGGAGTCACACATTCCCTCAAAGGTAAGCAAGGGACAAGGTAATCAACAAATCAATGGACATAATCACATATTATTTGCACTCCATGTCCATATATATCCTTGTATTTGTCTCTTGTGTGTTGGGACTAACCCATTTAGGCGAGAAGAGAAATGAAACAACAAGGATGCTCCCAGCTCTTGGTGATCTTCATCAACTTTGAGCATCCACCACTACTTCACCTACATGAAGTCTTCATTGACAAAACCCAAGGTTAGTTTATCCCTCCTATGAGGGGATGTCACATCAAGGGGGAGATTTACTCTAAATCTTGAGTCAAAGCATCTCATAGAATGTGACAACATTAAATGCTTTATGTAAAAGTGGTAACCCCACTTGTGCTCAAATGATGAGTATGACCTATGATCAAGTATTCTTACTTGGATCCTAAGTCAATGTACTCATATATAGATGACTCCATTATTGCCAAAGTGCTTGTTAGATTCTATTGTGTTTGTGCATGTTTGCCATGATTTCATTTGACATATTATTATGTGAGCATGTTGGTCTGCATTTATTTTCTCGTTCGAGGATATCCAATTGTTGCTCTTTGGTTTTTCATTTTTATTTGCTAATTGGATATACAAGAATGCCTAGGACCACTCCTTTATATATCTATGCT
This sequence comes from Hordeum marinum, assembly GCA_022496015.1. NCBI lineage: Eukaryota > Viridiplantae > Streptophyta > Magnoliopsida > Poales > Poaceae > Hordeum > Hordeum marinum. The sequence goes on along the minus strand of CM039674.1, from coordinate 272,624,031 downwards.
TTCTCACCTCATATTCTATTCATGTTGCATCACAAAATTTGAACAAGTACTTTTTGATCTCTTTGTGTGAGGAGCACTTGGAGTTCCGTATCGTCAAGGACTAACCATTAACACCTCCCAAGTGCATCTCGGTGGAACCAACTCCAAATTCTCGGTCTCATCGAATGCCTAGGGTTGATCTGGTTTTTCTATCTCGGTACTGTCGATTTCATATTCTTGGTTACACCGAGTTTCCTTGTCACCTGATAGTTGTGAAGCTCTGTGACACCGAAAATATCAAATCGGTGTCACCGACAGCGATGGGTATATATTCGGTGGACCTCGACGCTTTGAATATCATTCATCAAACGTCGTACCTCCACAACCCTAGCTACCGCCCGAAGGCCCTGGTCATCTCCTTGCTTCCCCGAGCACCTCCGCCACTGGGAATCATCGTCGTCGACGTTTTCTTCCCCAATGTCGCCGCTATAGCGGATCCATAGCCGCATTAGGGTATGGATTCGACCCCCTCTCGCGCTCCTCTATCTGATTCTTGCGCACTAGGGTTTATTCCTAGTATATCCACAGTTTGAGATCTTTCCATCCAAAAGTAAATCTCATAGAGTAGAGGACGATCGATTTTTAGGGTTTTGCCGTCCACCACCTGTATCTCGGTAGAACCGATGCGAAGAAATCGGTGTCACTGATTTTCCTTTCTATCACACTGATAACCCCTCGATGGAACTGAGTTCTCATTTTCTGTGCAACCAAAAATGGTGCCAAGTTCTGGAAAGAATGGTGTTTGTCTCTATGTGACCGAATTTTTTGCCTCAGCTGTACCGAAATACACTTGAGAGAATCCAAAACTTGGAAAATATTTTGTTCAAACTTTCAAAAATATCTGCTTTTTTCATGACTTATCCTATTCCACTCTTTTATACTCTATTCACAGGGACAGGATGTCTGGCTCAGATAGTCAGAATTTGCCAGAGCAGAACATAGAGATGAGTTTAGGCACCAGTCCTAAGTCCAGTTCTTCCACAGATCTAGGCACTCCCAGCTCTCATGGGTTGCCTAAGGCTGCCACTAGGACAAGGAAGTTGCTCAATTCAGAAGTGGAAGATTCTGATTTTTTCCCCAGAAGAGGTTCTTGCTAAGAAGCAAGAGATGGCTGCAAGGAAGTCTGCCAATGAGCCCACCTCATCTAGGAAGGTGGCCACCAAGATCTATGCACCTGCAGAAACCATCAAAGCAAATGAGAGTGCTAGGGCAACTTTGTCTATTGAGATTCCAAAGAAAGCTTTGCCTAAGAAGACAACCAGGAAGAGGATCATCCGTTTGATGGACACGCCTACCTCTATGTATGAGGATCTAGAGGAGGCTGCTGCCGCTGGTGCTGCTACTACTGCTTTTGAGAAGAACAAGAAGTCTAGTGCTACCTCTTGAGCTTGCATTGGTTTTCCCTTGAATAGGAAAGGGTGATGCAGCGAAGTAGATAATTATTTCCCTCAGTTGTTCAGAACCAAGGTATCAATCCAGTAGGAGGAACAAGCAAGTCACCAATGGTTGCGCCTACACAAACAATCAAACTCTTGCACCCACCGCAATAAAGGGGTTGTCAATCCGTTCACGGTTATTTGCATGGATTAGATCTGAAAGAGATATATGTAAATGAGTGCGGAAAGTAAAAGATAACTAAATTGCAGCAAAGTATAGATTTGAAAGTATATGATGGAAAATAGACCCGGGGGCCATAGGTTTCACTAGAGGCTTCTCTCTTGAAGGCAAATATCATGGTGGGTAAACAAATTACTGTCAAGCAATTGATAGAAAAGCGAATAATCATGTATCCAAGGCAATGGTCATGCATATAGGCATCATGTCCATGACAAGTAGACCGAAATGATTCTGCATCTACTACTATTACTCCACACATCGACCGACTCCTGCATGCATCTAGAGTATTAAGTTCATGAATAATAGAGTAACACATTAATGAAGATGACATAATGTAGAGGGATAAACTCAACCCTTGATGGAAACAATACAATACATGCCTCGCACCACTACTATGTCACTGGGTGAGGACACCGCAAGATTGAACCCAAAATCAAGCACTTCTCCCATTGCAATAATTACCAATCTAGTTGGCCAAACAAAACCTATAACTCGAACAGACTTGCAAGGATATGAAATCATGCAAATAAGAATTCATAGGAGATTCAAATAAGATTCATGGATAATCTAAGCATAAACTCACAATTCATCGGATCTTGACAAACACACCATAAAAGAGGATTACATCGGATAGATCTCCATGAAGATCATGAAGAACATGGTATTGAAGATCAAAGAGAGAGAAGAAGCCATCTAGCTACTAGCAATAGACTCGTAGGTCTGTGGTGGACTACTCATGTATCATCGGAGGGGCAATGGAGTTGATGTGGATGCCGTCCGTGATCGAAACCCCCTCCGGCAGATTACCAGAAAAGACTCCAAGATTGGATCTCTAGGAACGTAGGCTTCCGGCGGCGGAAAATTATTTGCGTGGCTCTTTTTTATGTTCGGGGAATATTTTGGTATTTATAGGATAGAGAATAGGGTCAGGAGACCTACCAAGGAGCAACAAGCCTACTAGGTGCGGCCAGGGGGACGCGCCTAGTAGGCTTGTGGCGCTCTGGAACCTCCCCTCACGTGCGTCCCAAGCTTGATCGACTTGTTTCCTTCCAGAAAAATTCCTTCTGAAGGTTTTATTCCGTTTGGACTCCATTTGATATCCCATATCTGCAAACTCAAAAACAAGGGGAAAATAGAAACTGGTACTTGGCTCTAGATTAATAGGTTAGTCCCAAAAATAATATAAAATAGCATATTAATGCATATAAAACATCTAAAACAGATAATATAGTAGCATGCCATCATCAAAAATTATAGATATGTTGGAGACGTATCAGCATCCCCAAGCTTAATTCATGCTCGTCCTCGAGTACGTAAATGATAAAAACAGAATTTTTTATGTCGAGTGCTACCTAACATATTATCCGTGTAATATTCTTTATTGTGGCATGAATATTCAGATCCGTAAGACTCAAAACAAAAACTTAATATTGATATAGAAACAATAACATTTCAAGCATACTAGCAAAGCAATTGTATCTCTACAAAATATAATGGCAAAAGAAAGTTATCCCTACAACATCATATGGTCTAGCTATGCTCCATCTTCCCCACACAAAGTATTTATATCATGCACAACCCCCATGAAAAGTCAAGCAATTGTTTTCACACCTTTACTTTCTGACACTTTTTCAACTCACATGCAATACATGAGCGCGAGCCATGGATATAGCATTATAGGTGGAATAGAATATGGTGGAGGTTGTCAAGGATAGGGAGAAGATAGTCTCACATCAACTAGGCGTATCAACAGGCTATGGAGATGCCCATGAATATATATCAATGTGAGTGAGTAGGGTTGTCACACAAAGTATGTGCTGGAGCTATAAGTGTATGAAAGTTCAAAAGGAAACTAAGTGGACATGCATCATGAAGAAAAATTCCACTAGCTATATGAAAGTAAGAAAATAGGAGACTCTCTATCATGAAGATCATGGTGGTACTTTGAAGCACAAGTGTGGAAAAAGGTAGTAGCAATGTCCCTTCTCTATTTTCTCTCTTTTTTTGTGTGGGCATCTAAGGCCTCTTTTATTCATTTTTTTATTTGGGCTTTGCTGGCCTCTTTGTTTTTTTAAAGTCGGAATCTCATCCCCACTTGTGAGGGAATCATAGCTTCCATCATCCTTTCCTCACATGGGACATGCTCTATTAGGGATAATCATCACACTTTTATTTACCTACAACTCAAAAAAAATTACAACTCGATACCTTATGACAAAATATGACTCTATATGCAATATGGAAGTGATGGTGCATGTCATAATAGGAAAGAGTGGAAGTTGCATGGCAATATATGTCGGAATGGCTATGAAAATGCCAGAGTAGGTAGGTATGGTGGCTGTTTTGAGTAAAGATATATGGTGGCTGTTTTGAGTAAGGTATATGGTGGTTGTTTTGAAGAAATATATATGGTGGCTGTTTTGAGGAAGGTGTTTGTTGCACCGGCGAAAGTTGTGCGGTACTAGAGAGGCTAGCAAAAGTGGAAGGGTGAGAGTGCGTATAGTCCATCGACTCAACATTAGTCATAAAGAACTCACATACTTATTGCAAAAGTCTATTATTCATTGAATCAAAGCATTAAACGCATGCTCCTAGGGGGGAGGTTGGTAGGAGTTCACCATCACGCGCCCCCAGCCCTCACACAAAGGTCAAAAATCTATAAACAAGTCATGCTCTGACTTCCTTACATAACGGTACACCATACGTGCATGCTACGGGAATCACAAACCTTTACACGAGTATTTTTACCAAATCACAATTTACTTCCTAACATGTCTCTTAAAATTACCATCTTTATATCTCAAAACTTTATGTAAGGAATCAAACTTCTCATAAATACTCAATGCACTTAATATGGAAGTTTTTATTATATCCCTCTTGGATCCCTATCATATTAGGACTAAATTCATGACCTAGACCAATTACCATCATGTTTTAGAAACTCTCAAAATAATATAAGTGAGGTATGAGAGTTCAAGTATTTCTATAAAAACACAAACACCACCGTGCTCTAAAAGATATAAGTGAAGCACACAAAGCAAAATTGCCCAACGCAAAAGATATAAGTGAAGCACATAGAGTATTCTAATAAATTCACGATTCAGTGAAAAGATGTGTGCAGCAAGGATGATTTTGGCAAACTAACAAGAAAATACTCATATCATACAATACGCTCCAAGCAAAACACATATCATGTGGTGAATAAAAATATAGCCTCAAGTAAATTTACTGATGGATTGAAGACGAAAGAGGGGATGCCTTCCGAGGCATCCCCAAGCTTAGACTCTTTGGAATCCTTGAATATGACCTTGGGTGCCTTGGTCATCCCCAAGCTTAGGCTCTTGCCACTCCTTATTCCATAGTCCATCAAATCTTTACCCAAAACTTGAAAACTTCACAACACAAAACTTAAGAGAAAACTCGTGAGATCCGTTAGTATAAGAAAATAAATCACCACTTTAGGTATTGTTATGAACTCATTCTTTATTTATATTTGTGTTATACCTACTGTAATATAACTTCTCCATTGCTCATACCACAAGATACAACCCATAGATTCATCAAAGTAGGCAAACAACTCACAGAAAACAGAATCTGTCAAAAACAGAACAGTCTGTAGCAATCTGAAAACTCCATATACTTATGTAACACAAAGAATTATGAAAAATTAGGAAAAACTGGGAAATTTATATATCAATCTTTTTTTAAAATTTCAGATCAATTAGACTCTCTGAAACAGTTATAAAATTCCTGGACTGAGCGCAAAAAATTCTGTTTTTCAGCAAGATCAAATCAACAACTACCATAGATCACCCCAAAGGTTTTACTTGGCCCAGACACTAATAAACCACCAAAACACAATTACTTCAGAATTAATAATGTGGGAAACATTCAAAAACATAAGCAAAAACCGAACACAAAAATAAAATTGGGTTGCCTCCCAACAAGCGCTATTGTTTAACGCCCCTAGCTGGGCAAAACACAATAAATCAAGGTTTGTCATGTTTGGTATGCAATCCAAACTTGATCAAACCATCAAAAGATTTTATTTCTAGATATAGCCTTTCCTTTATTTCCTTCCTAGTAGATGAACTTAAATCATGAAAAGGACTTTGGCTAGTGATTTTAACATTCATGAACCCATAATCTAGATCATCGCCATAGATATCATCGTATAAAACACGTATCATATTTCTAATGGGTTACTTAATCATCTTTTCAACCAAATCATCCTTATACCCTACGAAAATTCCCCCGGTAATCCAATCAAATTCCTCATAGGTCTCTAGATACAAGGCTTCAGAGACTTCCGCGTGGGGAGCTCTTCTGCTGAGATTTTCACTATAAGATTGACAGTCTCTAGCTTCTAGACTACGCAAAGTTTCTTTATCATGGAGGATTTCTTCAATTGGAGGGTGTTCAACAACTTTATCATAGAAAGCAAAATTCTCCCTAGCTTCTTGTACGATGAAATAAAATTCTTACATAAGGATTATGGTAGCAGTCTGTCGGTGTTCTGGGAACGGGGGTACCCAGACCTGCCTGCCTGCGGCCCAGGGCATGGCCCACCTCAACGACCAAACGCATCAAGGTGTGGCCCCACTTAGGACAAGGCCCTCACGAGGTCTGAAGCCTCGCGAGGAGGAGCAGCATCAACACAAGTAGGGGACGGTCCTCCCCACGCCCTTCTGGAGGGGCGGAGATCTCTATGCAAGGCCCGGCCTTGCGAGTCAAGGGTGACGCAAGGAAGGACAGGCGGGCACCAGTGCGCCAGGCGGCGCAGTTTCCCCTTTGGTGCAAAGGGATCAAGGACCTACGCGGGTTCCCAAAGCACCCCACAAAGGTTTCCATACTGGTGCAAGAAGGCCACAACCACCCGTCCCGCAGGGCGGATGTCATCGTTGAGTCCGTCCCTGCGCTGTCGACAGCCACTTTGCAGACGAAGACCGCCTTTGGGCAGGGCGAGCAAGAACCCCTATCCGCCTTCAAAATTGGCCGTTTTGGGATCCCTTCCCTCCATTGCGATAAGGGAAGACGACTCAGGCCACCGCTGTATATAGACGGTAGGCTGCTTCGTAGAGAGGGGGATCGACCAACTCCACCACTCACCAACCATCAAGCCATAAGGAACCTCAGACACCACTGAGATCCATCAGGAGGCCCCAAAACACTGTACTTGTTCATCCACCTCACCCCCAAGAGAGACAATCCACCAAAGGCAGGAGTAGGGTATTACGCTTCAAAGCGGCCCGAACCTGGGTAAACTGTCGTGTTCATCTTCCTCCTCGTCGTCGCGCGAGTTCTTTCCTGTGTTCATCGAGTAACAAACTACTTTGGGCGAGGCCACGGGGGATCTTCGCACACGCCCCTGTGTTCAAACCTTAAGGGTTTTGCGGAGCCCAAAATCTGACATTTGGCGCGCCAGGTAGGGGGCGTGTCGAGGTCTTCATCAGGTCTCGACCGGCCGATGCTCGTTGCACTCATGACGGGAGGACGACGAGTCAGCGCTGAGTGGCGAGCCGCCGGCATGGCACGGCTGGCAAAGCTGGGCTGGAACGCCCAGCGGCGTTCTGCCACCCCGTCAGCGGGCGTCAACACCGGTCGGGTTCCCGACAGGAGCTAGGGGATATCGCCTTCACCGGGCGCACGGCACGCCCCCGTTGCCCCGGCCCTTCCTCGCGTTCAGGCCGTCCCGCCACTCTTCCAAGGTTGCCAAGACCCGACATACAGACATGTCGCGCTCCTCGTAGCGCACGAGCTTCGGCACCAACGTGCCACTCACCACCGCCGCGCCAATGAGCCCAGGCGTGCTCCTGAGCGCGACACCACCACCAACGAAAACCCAGGTGCATCTCCATGGGGCCCGCTCCCATGGACCCTCACAACCGGAGGCCACGGTGCCTAGACCACATGGGCGCATTCAAGACATCTACGCCGGCCCGCCCTTTTCGGGGACTTGGCTCGAGCCACCGGGGGCACGGGCCTCGACCGCGCGAGGGGGGCATGGCTTCGCGCTTCTCGGTATGCTTTTTGGAACCAGGGAGGAGGACCGAAGACTCGACTACACCTATGCTCGGGGCCCGCACAACTCGACAATGACCATGTTGTCATGCGCCCGGGCCATGGAGAGAGCAGCAACGTCTACCACGGCATCAGTAGACACACACGCAACCTTGCAAGGAGCCCCCACGTGGACAGGTGCATGCAACCTTGTAGGGGCGGCTCGTGGTGCTGGCCTCGTGAGGATGCCTGACGCAGATATCCTCGCGAGGTACGCCCGCGGGCAGGGAGCTGCTTCGGGCAGACGTATGGGTTTGGGGAACGGGGGTCACTCACCTGGGAACGGAGGGTGGAATATGCACCCTCGTATCCGGACCGAGAGGCCCCAACTTGGGGATGGAGGGTGGAACACACGCTCATGTCCCTGGGCCAGACGATCCCAACCTGGAGGCCAAGGGTGGAACATGCACCCTTATCTCCGGGGTGCGCGACACTCGCTTGGGGATGGAGGGTGGAACATACGCCCATGTCGCCAGGACGGGTGTCGCTCGATCGGCGGCGGTCGAACATGTACTCGCCCATGTCCCCAGGCCCGGCTCGCCCGGCTTGGGGACAGGGCCCAGAGTACCCGCATGGGAACCCCGGGGGCCCCAGCGAGGCACACTGGGGCAACGCCCGGGGAACTCAGGACCTTCTGCTGGGGCGGGCTCTCTAGCCAGAGAGTGCAGGGGGCTTCCCCTACGCTCTAGGGCTCACCCAGGGTAGACCACACTTCACCGCAACGAGCCCGGGGGCTACGAGTTGGCTTCGTTCCTATGAGGTGTGGGGCTCCCTATACACCCACGGGACGTACATCAACCCATGACACTCTCATGTAATAATGAGCGGGTTGTATACGCCCGGAGCCCCCCGAGGACGTGGAGGGGTTCCTCCCATGCAATGTGGTAGCCATAGCCAGAGCTGGCGAAGAAGTCAACACTACCCATCAATGACTATGCCCATGCAACATGGATGCCCTATGCTTAGTGCTGGGGGAAGACGAAGGCGGGGACAACCCTAAAAAGCCGGACGCTGCCGTCTTCTCGCTCTTTTTTGGATTTCAAGTTGCAGCCTTCGATGGCCCTTTTTGTGCTTGAGCCTATCAGAAGCTCGAAGAATTCGTGATCCTATGTTTTAAAAGAAAAGAAGGGTGGGGACTTTTTCTCTTTGTTCTCTTGTTTTACTGATCTTGAGTTCTCTCTCTCTCTTTCTGGATTGGCGTTTTGCGAGAAGCTGTGGGCTCTGACCACAGCGCGGCACCATAGCGTGGAGCCTCGGGAGGCCCCTGGGCCTCCTGGGGCGGCTATCGAAGGAACAAAATGGGGGATTGCTCGAGCGTTCAAGGGGGATCTTAAGCAACATGCCTCAGGAACCTAACCGTTCACATAGCCACTCGACCCCTGATGTCGTCCTTGGTTTCCGATCGGCATTAGGAGTGTCAGGCGTCGCCCCATGAAGTGTTTCCTTGGTTTCCGGTCATGCCAAACAGTGGTGGGGAAATGTGCGGGACTGGGACCTGTCGACATAGAGCGGTTTGAGTGTCAAGGGGGGCTCCTGGGAAGCATGCCTCAAGAGCCTTACCGGTCATATAGCCACTCAACCACCCTGATCTCATCCTTGGTTATCCTGTAGGCATCAGGGGTGTCGGGGCCTGGCCCCGTAGCTGCGTCCTTGGTTATCCGACCATACGCAACGGTGGTCGGGAAATGCGCAGGATTGGGACCTGCAGCAACAGAGTGCCAAAAGGGCACCCAAACCGTTCCACGAGCAAGAGAGAAGCACCTCAGACGGAACCACGAGTGCGGGCTAAATCATCGCCACCCTGCAAGCGTTACAACCGGACTGGCAACAACACCAGTCAGAAGGAGCACGACATTACACACCTCGTCATCAGGGAACATATTTAAAGGTGCTGCCGAAATACATAAAAGTCGTTGAAAGGACATGGATGTCGCCTAGAGGGGGGTGAATAGGCGCTTCAAAATAATTACGGTTTAGGCTTGAACAAATGCGGAATAAAACTATCGTTTAATTAGTCAAGCACAAAACCTAAAACAACTAGGCTAACCTATGTACACCAACAACTTATGCTAAGCAAGATATACAACTAAGTGATATCAAGATATATAACAAGAAACAATATGGCTATCACAAAGTAAAGTGCATAAGTAAAGGGTCTCGGGTAAGAGATAACCGAGGCATGGGGAGACGACGATGTATGCCGAAGTTCACACCCTTGCGGATGCTAATCTCCGTTCGGAGTGGTGTGGAAGCACAATGCTCCCCAAGATGCCAATAAGTCCACCGTAATATCCTCACCCCCTCGCAAAATGCAAGATGTCATGATTCCACTAAGGGACCCTTGAGGGCGGTCACCGAACCCGTACAAACTAGGTTGGGGCAATCTCCACAACTTAATTGGAGGCTCCCAACGACACCACGAATCTTCACCACAATGGATTGTGGCTCCGAGGTGACATAAAATGCTCGGAGCAATCTCCACAACCTAATTGGAGACCCCGATGCTTGCCCAGAGCTTTGCACCACAATGATTGAGCTCCGAGACAACACAAGCCGTCTAGGGCGACAAGGCACCCAAGAGGAACAAGCTCTAGGGTGCACAAACACCCAAGAGCAATAAGCTTCTCAAACTTCACTTCCCCGTATCACCGTGGAGAACTGAAACCTATGCACCAAATGCAATGGCAAGGGAACGCGGAGTGCCCAAGTCCTTCTCTCCCAAATCCCACCACAACAACTAATGCTATGGAGGAAAGTGAGAGGAAGAACATGAAGACCTCCAAGATCTAGATCCAAGGGGTTCCCCTCACATAGAGGAGAAAGTGATTGGTGGAAATGTGGATCTAGATCTCCTATCCCTTTTCCCTCAAAAAGGAGCAAGAATCATTGGAGGGATTGAGAGATAGCAAGCTCAAAGAAGGTCAACAATGGGGGGCAAACAAGAGCTCAATGAATAAGGTTCAATGGGGAAGAAGACCCCCTTTTATAGGTGGGGAAGAATCCAACCGTTATGCTCACAGCATGCATAGAGCGGTACTACCACTAGGGAGGTAGTAGCCATATGAAAAACAAAAGCAAGGAGGCAAAAGGCCAGTAGAACCACCGGAGCGGTACTACTGCTCATCCTCACGGTACCTCTAGGGATAGCGGTACTACCGCAAAGGGTTGCGGTACTATTGCTTGCGAGCGGTACTAAAAAAATACATCTGTGCCTACCACCAGTGGACAAAACACGAGATTTTGGTCCGAAGCGGTAGTAGCGCTCTTGGAGCTGTGGTAGTATCGCTCCGGAGCGGTACTAAAAATTACATCCACTCTAGCCGTGGTAGTACCGCTGCAGCCTTTTAAGAACACCAAAACTGCCACAACTTTTGCAAACGGAATCCGAATTCAACGAAACAAAGTTTGTTGGAAAGCTAACGACATGGGCTAACAAAATCTTGATTGAAATATCAATAAGAATCAAATTAGAAAAGGGCCATAATAAAATGGTGAGAACTCTTCCTCTAATAAGACCGGTAAAACCTCCAACACCGAAAACGCAATAGACGAAACATATGAAATCCATTTTTGATGTACTAGGTCTTGTCAAGAATATAACCACAAGCTCAAGAACTCACATACAAAAAAGACAAACAAGAACCAAGAAAGATGATGATGCTAAGAATGCAATGGTTTGAGCTCCCAACGAACTATACGATCAAGCTACTCACTTGTGAGCCACCCTTGATAGTATGGCAATCGATCCTATAACCCGGTCTCTCAACTACCACCATGAGACCGGTAAAATAGAAAACCCTATCAAGGTCAAACCTTAGCCATGTGCATAGTCCACTTGAGCTAGATGATGATGATCTTGATTTCCTCAAGATGGACCACCTTTCTTCATTGCGTTGTCTTGATGAAGAATAGATGATTGCTCCCCCATACTCCACTATGGGTGAGACACTCTTCAGCACATCTTCACAAGTCCATTATCACCACAATGAATGGCTAGCCTCAAGCATGATCTCTCCGTGATGCTTCACTTGAGCTTGCACATCGCAACCTTGATGCCGATCTCCACTTGATGTAATCTTCCATGGGATGTATGGGATCTGACTCTTGATGCAAGCCCATGGAAATATACCTAACCCCCCAAAGAACTCTCACGTAGACCATGGGTTAGTACATAAAGCGTAATGGACAATGCTTACCACACCATGGGATCACTTGATCCCTCTCGGTACATCTTGTACGCTTTGTGTGTTGATCAACTTGATTCACTTTTTGATTTAGTCTTATCAACCTTTTTTTTTAGATTCTCTCTTCATAAAGATGATGTCTTGAAGGTAAACATGAATGCTTACACAATCTTCTTATTCAACACATGCTTGCAATAAGGTCAACTCCCACATGACCAATCTTTGGATAAACCTTGAATACCACCTTGGTCACCATATAAACTCCTTGAAACCAACAGATGGACTCCAAGAAGTACCTACGGACAAATCCTTCGAATATAACTCAAGGCAACCATTAGTCCATAGGGATTGCCATCAATTACCCAAAACCACACATGGACAAATGTGCTCTTACAATCTCCCCCATTTTGGTAATTGATGACAACCACTCACAAGAGATTTTATATAAGGAAACAAGCACAACCAAGCACACACAAATGCAATGCATGGATGTGAGATGCAAATGCTTAACAAACAAAAGCAAAACTCTCAAAGCATTCCAAACTAAACTCTCTAAACTTCTCCCCCATTGGCATCGATTGCTAAAATGGGCGAAAAGCTTAGAAAGCCAATATAATAGGTGTTCCTCCAAAAGGTTTGTATTTCTCAAAATACGTCTTCAAAGAAATACACAAATCCAATGATAAGTAGTTGGAGAAAGACAAACTATATTGAGAACCCAAAGATTGCAAAAAGGATCGTATGGCACAAAGACATACACCGGAGTGAAGCAAGCAATCAAAAGATACTAATTGGAACAATCAATCACATGGACCTACGAGCCACATGAATAAAAAATATTATGATATGGTCAAAAGAGTGTTTATATAGAAACTAGAGGAGTTCCCCATGATTTGTGCACAATTAAGAATTTTTGTATTTGAATGTAAGTGCATAAAATAGGATCATGACTCCCCCAAAAATCCATATAAACACACAACAAAGTGCAAGAAAGTAGATAAGCCAATAAGCATAGTACTTGCACCAAACATATGGTTGAGCAACAGGTAGAAGAGGTTGAAGATTAGGCTCAACCAAAATGATGTTTGTGAGTCATGTCAAAACACTTGAGAGGACTAATATAAGGATGGGCATTAAGAATCAACATAGTCTTGATGAAATAAGACATAAAGTGCAATACATATCCTTCCCACACACAAACCACTAGCAACTGGGTTCACAAGCTTACTAATAAGAAAATTGAAAACCAAAGATTGGGACAACCCCTGGTGAAGATAGGAAATAATAGCCTTGTCAAGACGAGGGATACCAATCGAGATGGCAAAATCCTCGTGAGGACAAGCATGGGGAAAATAATCTTCACCACCAAGGAGTGCATCAAAATGCAAGGATATAAGATCCGCACTCAAGACAGATTCTTTCATGAAACCACTAAGTAAATAAAAAGGAAATGCAATGGTTGACGTGAATGAAAAGAGGATATAAACTAGAGATGTAACTTCTCTCATGTGTATAAGATTCTAGGTAGAGGGCAATCATGATGATATATCCACAAAGAATTATGTACACACTAAATATTTACAAGAAGGAACAAACAAGATATCCAAAAGGAAGTCATAAATATACCAATAAGATCTTTTCTTGAAAGCATAGCACATAGCCTAATATTTTCTTCATGTACATAAATGAACTCCCAATACACGAACATCAAAGACATCACAACTAGCAATATGACATCATCGTTGAGATGCTTTGAGAAAGGAAACAAGTACCACAGGAATGACTCAAGAAATTCATGCCATGATGCAACCTATAAATGGTTGAATGCAAGAAAAGTATGCATTAAGTAGAAACTTGTTACCGAGATAGCATTGGATTGATGTAGTAGACAATGGTTCTTCGATCATCCTAGCAAGGCTCCAATAAGCACATGGTGTCAACACCTTCCTTGTAAGTGAGTCGAGTGTACAATTTATGTCCAATTGTTCCTAGAACAACACCACAAACAAGATGGTACTCAAACTCATTGGGACCAAAAAGTTAGTTGACCAACAATACATAGGACAAAACTCCACATAAATATGTGCATATATATATGAAATTGAATTTCATGCACACTTTAGCCAATTTATGTCATTGTGGAGTCTCCCATATATATTGGGTCAAGGAAAGAGAACATGCCAACTAAAGTACATGTAGAAAATATGCATGCTCAAGGCTTTCAAGAATCAAATCAACATACAATTGATAAGATACCGAAAGATAGGTTATCAAGTGAAAATAAGATACCAAACAAAAAATTATCACTTGACGAATACCAACTAATAGATACATAAAGGAATGAGATATCCATCGACACATGCCAAATAGAAGGAAAAAAGATATCAATTGAAGGAAAACAAGAGGTATCAAGTTGCCAAATGAGAGCTAGGTTCCAAACAAACCAAACCCTCCGCAAATTTTCATGATGGCACAAAGCACCATAGAGAAAAGGCTTGCCTCCCACCAACACACACTTGATGAATATCAAAAGATTTTATGATAAACACATAAAGAGAGTGTTCTAAAGAAAATATGATAGCTCCCCCAAGAGATGTGCATTATATAGATTTTGCATTTGAATACAAAATGCACACGATGGGATCATCACTTTCCGTATATCTATAGAAACACTAGACATGCTCAAAAAGATCCAGAAGAGGCAAGGAAGACAAACGATAAACAAAAACCTATGCAAAGATGATTAGGAAATTCTACCACTTAAAAGGAATACCAATTGTCAAAGGACAAGAAGTATTTGGAAATAATTCCCATTGGTAGATTGCAAATAGATTCAACACCATCTTTACTCCTAAATCACAAGCAAATGACACTTGTAGAGCTAACATGCCACTTAGGAACAAGATAAATTATAATAGCAACTCTAAGTGGAAATATCTCAAATGTACACATTCTTTGGGCTTGTAATATGCACATAGTATATTAGTCCCCCATAATGTGGTAACCCAACGTTATTAACAAGTGGCAAATGCAATCCAACAAGAGATGATTAATGGACCATTTAGAATTTGAATTTCTCATGAGAAGACATACCAAATAGAAGCTAGATAATCTTGTGATATCAATACTAAGTGGTATTCCTCATGAACATACATTTTTAGGGTCGTGAAGTGCATAAAGCACATCACTCCCCCAAAATGGGATAATCCATTAATCTCTCACAAAGTGCCAACTAAGATACAAACATAATGCAAAAAGGTTCTACACAAGACTCACACATACATGATGTGCAACCCATCATACATACTTGATTTCTGAAGATAAACAAATAGGAAGCACAACATATACAAACACATGCAAGCTACAAAACCACAACATGCAAAGGGGCAAGTAACTAACAATGTATTCAATTTAAGTACAAGTTACTGCAAGGAGGAACATTGGTATATGATAGACACTTGATGATCCACATGACTTGGCTTGAGACAATATGAATGATGAAGAACCCTCAATTCTTCATAATGTAGCCAAGTCACCAATGCCCTCCATCAACACCTATTGATCAAGTTTGAGCCTGTTGGTCACCAACGAAGTTGGGTCCTAAGAGGTTAGTCACAATAGGCTTGGATACCCAAATGGTTATTTTCTTGACACCACTTTGAGTACCAACACATTTGGCAAACACATTGCCAAGCTTATCCTTCGCAAGAGAATAGATATCATCAATAATGATTGGGTTGGATAAGTTACCTTGCCTGCAAGAAGAAGCGAAGTGACCCTTTTCACAACATAAGTAGCAACATCTACCCTTTACTTTATTCTCAATTGATTTCTCAACTAGAGGAGCATTAACTTGGGTCTTCTTGGGAAGAGACATTTCTTCAACTTGTGGTTGAGCATGTGATTGAATTTGTGGCTGCTTCCCTTGTTGCTTGTTACTTTGAGGCTTCTTCTTCAATGGGCCATATATTGCATGGTGCCCTTCTATTTTGCACTTGAAGCAAATAATCTTGGCCAAATTCTTGACTTGTTCTTGGACCTTCTTCTTGTACTTCGTGTACATCTTCTTCTTCTTGGAGTTGAATCCAGGTCCACCTTTGTCAGTTGGGAATTTTTGCACACTCAAGATATTGTTGAGTGTGGACTTCCCTTCATGATTCTTTTCCAAGTCTTTCTTCAAAGAAGTGACTTGGGCCTTGAGCTCATTGATTTCCTCTACATGGTTAGAATCAACACAAGTGCTAGAGGAAGTATAAGCTTCATCGTTAGAGCAACAAGGCAAGGAAAGTAATTCATCACAAGATGTACCAACATTATGAGTACATGAAATACGAGGACTAGCACATGGAAATAAAGCATTTCTACTAGATGTAGTGCTAATGTCCACATGAGGCTCACTAGATGTTACCTTAGTACTACTAGCCTCATGAGCTATCTTTAGCACATTATGCGATACTAGAAGATGGCCATGAGAGCTAGAAAGCTTTTCATGACTTTCTTCCAACTTCCCATAATTGCTAGATAGCAACTCAAGTTGAGACCTTAGATCATTCTCCTTTAATATGGATGCTTCACAAGAAATAGAGTTAGTAGCAAGCATCATTATTAACAACACAAGGAGAAGCGAACATGGCAAGCTATTTAGCAGATGAAGATTCAAGTTGAGCATGAGACTCGGTGGGTTCAGTGAGAGAACTATTAATGATCCTTGAGCCATTTTAGAGGTGCTCAAAGTCCTCAAGAAGTTTAGCATGTGAAACTTCAAGCTTATTATTTTTAGTTCTAAAATCATTAGCCACCTTGAGAGCTCTTTCATGGGATTCCTTTAATCTAGATAATTCTAGAGCAAAGGTCTCCTCAAGAGATTCCTTGGTGGTTTGTTCATTTTGAAGAGCTTGAGATAGCTCCACGATCTCATTAGCGTAATCACGCTCATGAACTCCATTTTCTCAATGGTGGCCTCATGCTCCTCGAGATGAGATTCCAACTCCTCAATATATTTATTGCCCTCAATGGCAATAGACATGATTTCCATGAAGTTGGAACGAGCAAGTTTATTCTTATGAAGAGCTTTAAAAATCATTTATCCCTTAATTTTTAAGGAAGCAACATTATCACACTCTTCATGATTATCCTCATTATCATCAACATCATCATCATGAGATATAATGGGATTCAAGGTAGGAGATACCTTTGAAGCCTTAGCCATAGGGCAAAAGTGAGAAACAATAGATGATGAAGTAGGATCCCTTGAAGCACCATTCAAGACCACATATTGTTCCATGGAGTGTTGGGTTTCCTCTACATTGTTATCACAACAACTCAAGGAAATAGAAACATTTTTATCATGGCAACAAGATATAGCAAGCATATCATCGTGAGATTTAGTCAAGCAATTTGTACATGATATGCAAGGACTATCAACACAAGCATGTGACACATTTAAAGTGCTCGTGGTGTTAAAGTCCAAAGATGAAGCATTGCAATAAGATAGTGAAGAATAATTATCAACAATAAGACCACTATCATCATTACAATGATCATCACTACTCACCATATAATTACCATGTGGCAATCCAGATGTAGGTGAAGTAGATGAAGTTGAGAAGACAACACGACCGGAGGTGGAGGGAGAACAATCATCCCTACAAATCTTGGACACACCATATTTATCTTGAAGCTTTGTCCAAAACTCATGAGCATCCCGGAATGGCATGAGTTGAAATATAACTACATTGCTCAAAGCATTAACAAGCACATTAGAAGCTTGAGCATTGAGATAAGAGTTTTTCTCATCCTCTAAAGATATGTATTGAGAATCCTTTGGAGGAGAAAAACACACATATACAATTTCCTCTAAATTTGGGTCCATGATCCTAAAGAGATTAAGCATGTGAATTACCCAAACATCAAAATTTGTGCCATTGAAACTAAGAGTGTCAGAGAATCGTAATCCCCTAGTCGACATCCTTACTCTCTAGCTTGTTAAACCTAATAATGAGAGACCTAGATCTGATACCAATTGAAAGGACGTGGATGTCGCCTATACGGGGTGAATAGGTGCTTCAAAATAATTATAGTTTAGGCTTGAACAAATGCGGAATAAAACTATTGTTTAATTAGTCAAGCACAAAACCTAAAACAACTAGGCTCACCTATGTGCACTAACAACTTATGCTAAGCACGATATAAAACTAAGTGATAGCAAGATATATAACAAGAAACAATATGGCTATCACAAAGTAAACTGCATAAGTAAAGGGGCTCGGGTAAGAGATAACCGAGGCATGCGGAGACGACAATGTATCCCGAAGTTCACACCCTTGCGGATGCTAATCTCCGTTCGGAGCGGTGTGGAGGCACAATGCTCCCCAAGATGCCACTAAGGCCACCGTAATAACCTCACGCCCTCACACAATGCAAGATGTCGTGATTCCACTAAGAGACCCATGAGGGCGGTCACCGAACCCATAAAAACTAGGTTGGTGCAATCTCCACAACTTAATTGGAGGCTCTCAACGACACCACGAAGCTTCACCACAATGGACTGTGGCTCCGAGGTGACCTCAAATGCTCGGGACAATCTCCACAACCTAAGTGGAGACCCGAAGCTTGCCCGGAGCTTTGCACCACAATGATTGAGCTCCAAGTCAACACAACCGTCTAGGGCACCAAGGCACCCAAGAGGAACAAGCTCTAGGGTGCACAAACACTCTAGAGCAATAAGGTTCTCAAATCTCACTTCCACGTATCACCATGGAGAACTCAAACCTATGCACCAAATGCAATGGCAAGGGCACACGGAGTGCCCAAGTCCTTCTCTCCCAAATCCCACCACAACAACTAATGCTATGGAGTAAAGTGAGAGGAAGAACAAAGAAGAACATGAAGAACTCCAAGATCTAGATCCAAGGGGTGCCCCTCACAAAGAGGAGAAAGTGATTGATGGCAATGTGGATCTAGATATCCTCTCTCTTTTCCCTCAAAAAGGAGCAAGAATCATTGGAGGGATTGAGAGATAGCAAGCTCAAATAAGGTCAACAATGGGGGGCAAACACGATCTTAAAGGATAAGGTTCAATGGGGAAGAAGACCCCATTTTATAGGTGGGGAAAAATCTAACTGTTATGCTCATAGCACGCACAGAGTGGTACTACCGCTAGGGCGGTAGTAGTCATATGAAAAACAAAAGCGAGGAGGCAAAAGGCCAGTAGAACCGTCGGAGCGGTACTACCGCTCATCCTCATGGTACTACCGCTAGGGATAGCGGTACTACCACAAAGGGTAGCGGTACTACTGCTTGCGAGCGGTACTAAAAAATACATCCGTGCCTACCACCGGTGGAGAAAACACGATATTTTGGTCCGGATTAGTAGTACCGCTCTTGGAGCCACGGTAGTACCGCTCCGGAGCAGTAGTAAAAAATTACATCCTCTCTAGCTGCGGTAGTACCGCTACAGCCTTTTAAGAACACCAAAACTACCACAACTTTTGCAAACCGACTCCGAATTCAACGAAACAAAGTTTGTTGGAAAGCTAACAACATGGGTTAACACAATATTGATTGAAATATCAATAAGAAGCAAATTAGAAAAGGCCCATAAGAAAATGGTAAGAACTCTTCCTCGAATAAGACCGATAAAACCTCCAACACCGAAAACGCAATAGACGAAGCATATGAAATACGTTTTCGATGTACTAGATCTTGTCACGAAGATAACCACAAGATCAAGAACCCACATAGAGAAATGCCAACCAAGAACCAAGAAAGATGATGATGCCAAGAATGCAATGGTCTGAGCTCTCAACGAACGATATGATCGAGCTACTCACTTGAGAGGCCCCCTTGATAGTACGACAATCGATCCTATAACCCGGTCTCTCAACTACCACCACGAGACCGGTAAAATAGAAAACCCTATCAAGGTCAAACCTTAGCCTTGCGCATAGTCCACTTGAGCTATATGCTGACGATCTTGACTTCCTCAAGATGGAGCACCTTTCTTGATTGCGTTGTCTTGATGAAGACTAGATGATTGCTCCCCCATACTCCACTTTGGGTGAGCCACTCTTCGGAACATCTTCAAAAGTCCATTAACACCACAATGAACGGCGAGCCTAAAGCATGATATCTCCGTGATGCTTCACTTGAGCTTGCACATCGCAACCTTGATGATGATATCCACTTGATGTCATCTTCCATGGGATGTATGGGATCTGCCTCTTGATGCAAGCCCATGGAAATATACCTAACCCCACAAAGAACTCTCACATAGACCATGGGTTAGTACACAAAGCGTAATGGACAATGCTTAGCACACCATGGGATCACTTGATCCCTCTCGGTACATCTTGTACGCTTTGTGTGTTGATCAACTTGATTCACTTTTTGATTTAGTCTTGATCAACCTTGTATCTTAGATTCTCTCTTCATAAAGACGATGTCTTGAAGGTAAACATGAATGCTTACATAATCTTCTTCTTCAAGACATGATTGCAATAAGCTCAACTCCCACATGACCAATATTTGGATAAACCTTGAATACCACCTTGGTCACCATATAAACTCCTTGAAACCAACAGCTGGACTGAAAGAAGTACCTACGGACAAATCCTTCGAATATAAATCAAGGCAACCATTAGTCCATAGGGATTGTCATCAATTACCCAAAAACACACATGGGGAAATGTGCTCTTACAGTCACCATTAAGCCTCACGCATAACCCTGTCAAGAGAACAAAAAAGCTGCTCAAAGGAACACGCTGTCATCAAAACTTTCGCCACCGCCACCCAAAGACAGGTCTGCGCATCCCGGCTCAGGCGCCGCCCTCGGCCTCGTAGGAAACAAGCGTTGCTATCAAGTCGTCCACGTGTCCCTTAACCCCTTCGGCAAGGCCAGCGCGAGCCACATCGGGCACAGGACTCTACACCGCACCAAAATCGAAGTGCGGGTTGAGACAAAGGAGGTGACTGAAGATGTGCGAGCCCACCTGAGCGAGGAGGTCGTGGCTCTTCTCCCTCACAAGGGCGCATGTCTTCTCCATGCCCCCTTCAAGGCGCTCCACGACCTTGGAGAAAGAGTCCAGGTACCCGACATCATTCAGAACCAAGGGGCTCGGGATGCTCGCACCACATATGTCGTGCAAAGCACGCTTGGCCCTTCCTTCGAGGGACTAGAAAATTTGGGAGAGCATATGCTGGAGGCCGTGAGTCCGGGCCGCCTCAACCGAAGTCTTCTCCGCTAGGGAAGCCATGCTACTTACTTGCTTATGAAGGAAAGCCAGATCGGCTTCGGCAGTGGCTTGAGCGTCCATCGCGGTGCACCGGCGCCCTTCCTCTTGATCTAACTTTTTCTTGAGGTCCTTAACCTCACCTTTAAGGGAATCATGCCGCTCGCAATACCGGGACTCCTAAAGCTCCAGCTTTGCGTAGTAGTCTTGAAGAAGGGAATGCCAAACCTCTGCCACCTTGTTGTCGACCTCTTCCTAGAACCTCGCTTGGCGGGAGGCAAGGGATTCCTCGGCAAGCGACGCCTGGCGCTCCCTCACCTCCAGCCTCTCCTGTTCCAGGCTCTGCTCCAGTGCTTCCAACGCCAACGAGTCGACAAGCGCCATGGGGCTCGCGCCGGTAGGGAGAAACTTGACTGGCGGACCCACGAGTATGGCCCTCCATAGCTGGATCTGCCTTTCAAGGTCGGCATTGAGGGCCTGGAGCTCCTTGAGGCGATCCTCAGAGGACCTGTGCCGACAATCGGCCTTCTGAGCCTCGACAAGGGCGCGTTCGCGGGCCTCCCCCATCGCGGCAAGGGACCCTTCTACCTTCATGTGGGCGCACTCATGCTGCAGACAGCCGAGGTTCACAGCAACCTCAATCTGGTGCCACCCCAACACAAGGCGCTGGTGCTCCTTCTCCAAGAGGGCATCATTGTTGGCGAGCCCCACCCCTAGGTATTGAAGCGCGTCCGCGGTATGGATCAAACCCCATGGCGTGGTGCTCATGTATTTAGCAAGATCAAGCGGCCAACCAGAACTCCCACCTTCTCCATGGCGAACGGGGAAGGTGCACGAGGGGCCTCCCAGCCCGAACCTATGCTCGAGGGCTGGGGGCTCACGTACATGCGTCCCGAAAGAAGGAAGCACCCCCTAGGGCCCCACATCGCCGAGCAAAGGGGGTCCGGGGGGTGGCGTAGCACGACCCTGGAAGGGGCCGCGGGCAGGGGAAGTGGCCCTATTCTGGAGAGCCGGAGGCTGCGGGCAAAGAGGACCATGGGGGACTCGTGTTCGGGGCCACCAGGCGTCAAAACAGGCTCAGGCGCGGGCGCCTCGGAGGACTGAACCCCGCGGCGTACGAGATAAGAAACCACAAGAGGCTTGTCGACAACAGGAGCGGGTGACGCCGACCCACCTCGCCCATCGCCGATGGGGAGCTTGCAGAATAAAGGCTCAGAAGCAAGGCGCTTAAAAGAAGGGCAAAGGAGGGTCTAGGCACTTACTCGTCTATGGCAATCCACTTCCTCTTCACCGGGGCCCATGGCGCCGAGGAGTGGCCGCCCCTGGGCGTCTTCCTTTTCTGGCCGATGTGTGGGCCTGGGGGAGAAGGGCTGGTGACCGACGATTGATGATCAGTGGTAGGGATGACGACTTCTATTGACGACTAGGCACCACCCCCGACCTCGGCTCGACCCGGGGCAAGATCCAGGGGAGAGGGCGGCGAGACACGGCGCATCCCGACCACGGGGAAGGCGGCGTGACCCGAGTTCTCAAAGGCCAGAACCCCCGGGAGCGAGGCACCCCGGGGGCACACCTCCCCCTGAGGAAGGAACCCCACTCGTCGAAGTGCGGCATCTTCGCGACGAGAGCCTCCCGGGCCTTGAAGTTGTACAAGGAGAAGCCGTCCCGTGGGAGCTCGTCAGGTTCACCACCAGTCAGGCGGCGTAGAAGCTCGCGCAGGACGTCAGGGGAGAGAGGCGGGACATGGATCCACATTGGATTGCGGGGACTCGCGAAGGCCCGCATCGGATGGGAGTTGCGTTGAAGAGGAGAAATTCATCGGCGAGTGAATTCCCGCACCACCATCGCCATCGTCATGCCCACCTACTTCAGCCTCGCCAGCCTGTCTAGGACCGGTGCAAGCCTAGGGTTAGCAAGATCCTCGTGCACCCACCCGCGATTCGGCGTTGCGGGGGTCGGCGGGGGTTGAAACAGAGCTTTCAGCCTTGGCAGTCTCAACATACACCCATTGCCGCTGAAACCCTTCTGCTTCTGGGGAGAGTTTGGCCTCGAGGGCCCCCCAGGCCGATGCGTCCACCATTCTCAAGGACATGCACCTGGAACTCTGTTCTTCAAAAGCCAACTCAAGGGAGAAGAAATGGCGTAACAAGGCCACGGAGGGAGAAACACCAACAAAGGCCTCGCATAGGAACGCGAAGGCCAAGAGGAGAACGAGAGAACCAGGGTCAAGGTGGAGCATGCGGATCTGGTAATGCGAAAGCACAACGGTGAGAACGCTTGAAAATGGCGGCAGTACGCTAGAGAGGAGAGCATGGATATGAAGGGGAACAATGGAGGCCACCATCTCGCCCCGAGGCCATGAACCTGGCCAGGTCTTGGTGGCCCCCCACTCATTGGAGCCGACCGCGACTACTAGTTGGACTTTCTCCAACCCCTCGAAGTTCACCACCGACGACTGGCCCAGCGCGGGCTGGGGTGTCGCTGCGGTGGTCGGACCCCTCAAGCCTCTGCCTTTCACCCACTCCAGAAACATGGCAAGGAAATTGAAGGGGGGAAACGATGCGGCGCACGGGGACTCGACAAAAGGGGTTGGAGTCACGCAGGAAGGGAGAACAGACAGCAGAATTAACGACAGACAAAGATGGCTCAGAGGCGAGAGTCGGGTGGCTCGACAAACCTTGTTATGGCCGGGCCGGTGCGGACAAGAAGGGATGACAAGTCTTCGGGCTACCACATATAAAGCCTGGCCCGCAGGCAATTGGGGCACACGGCGCTTCCGGTCGTCCTCAAGGCTTCGCCCAGAAGCCAGCTTGAGCATGCCTTGGGCTCGGGGGCTACTGTCGACGTTGTGGGAACGGGGTACCCAGACCTGCTTGCCTGCGGCCCAGGGCAGGCCCCACCTCAATGACCAAACGCATCCAGGCGTGGCCTCACTCGGGACAAGGACCTCACGAGGGCCCAAGCCTCGCATGGAGGAGCAGCATCAAGACTGGCAGGGGACGGGCCTCCCTAGCCCACCTCCGGAGGGGCGATGATCTTTATGCAAGGCCCGGCCTTGGGAGTCAAGGGTGACGCAAGGAAGGACAGGCGGGCGCCAGTGCACCAGGAGGCGCAGTTTCCCCTTTGGTGCAAAGGGAGCAAGGACGTACGAGGGTTCCCAAAGCACCCCCAAAGGTTTCCATTCCGGTGCAAGAAGACCATAATGACCCGTCCCGCAGGGCGGATGTCATCGCTGAGCCAGTCCCTGTGTTGTCGACAGCCACTTTGCAAACGAAGATCGCCTTTGGGCAGGGCGAGCACGAACCCTTGCCCCCCTTCAAAATTGTCCATTGTGGGATTCCTTTCCGCCATTGCAATAAGGGAAGAGGACCCAGGCCACCCTATATATAGAGGGTAGGCTGCTTCGTAGAGAGGGGGGTCGACCAACTCCACCACTCACTGACCATCAAGCCACAAGGAGCCTCGGACACCACTGAGAGCCCTCGGGAGGCCCCAAAACACTGTACTTGTTCATCCACCTCACCTCCAAGAGAGGCAATCCACCAAAGGCAGGAGTGTGGTATTACACTTCGTAGCGGCCCGAACCTGTGTAAACTATCATGTTCGTCTTCTTCCTCGTCGTCGTGCGAGTTCCTCACCACTCACTGACCATCAAGCCACAAGGAGCCTCGGACACCACTGAGAGCCCTCAGGAGGCCCCGAAACACTGTACTTATTCATCCACCTAACCTCCAAGAGAGGCAATCCACCAAAGGCAGGAGTAGGGTATTACGCTTCGCAGCGGCCCGAACCTGGGTAAACTGTCGTGTTCGTCTTCTTCCTCGTCGTCGTGCGAGTTCCTTGTTGCATTCATCGAGTAACGAGCTAGGTTGGGCAAGGTCGCGGGGGATCTTCGCACATGCCCATGTGTTCGAACCTTAAGGGTTTTAAGGATCCCGAAACCCAACACAATCTTCTTAGACTTAGGGTGATTAATATTGGGAAGTTCATAAAATATATTTTAGCGGGATGAAGGTGCACAAATTTTCTTTCCAATTTTTCAATGAGCATGACAATAGCGTCCGCATAAATATTTGTGCAAAGAAGAATAGACCTCTTACTCATATACATTACCGCCATACAATCAAAGATCGCTTAAATAACACTCTTCCCAATAATATTCCCATCTCCTACTTGAAAAGTTTTAGTTTTACAATTAGGAGGAGATTCAGTTTCATGTTCTAAAGAGCAAGATTCAAATTTTTCTTCAGGATTAGTACTAGCAATACCCTCTAGATTTTTAGTGATAACCTCCCTTGCTTCAGACATGGTGGTAAAGCAAGCAATCAAGCACACAAGCAAATGAAAGGCAAGCGAAAGAAGGGCGAACAAAAAGGCAAATCTTTTTGGTATTTCCAGGAAATTGTTTTAGAAGTAGGGGAGAGGAAAATGAGAGGCAAATGGAAAATAATGTAAATGCAAGAGATGAGTTTGTGATGGGTACTTGGTAGGCTTGATGTTTATCCTCCCGGCAATGGCGCCAGAAATTGGCAAGTTGAGGGGAGAGATCTTGTCTTGACTTGCTATGTACCCTCCCCGGCAACAGCGCCAGAAATCCTTCTTCCTACCTCTTGAGCTTGCGTTGGTTTTACCTTGAAGAGGAAACGGTGATGCAGCAAAGTAGATAAGTATTTCCCTCAGTTGTTGAGAACCAAGGTATCAATCTAGTAGGAGGAACAAGCAAGTCACCCATGGTTGCACCTACACAAACAATCAAACTCTTGCACCCAACGCTATAAAGGGGCTGTCAATCCCTTCACAATTATTTGCAAGGATTAGATATGAAAGAGATAGATGTAAATGAGTGCGGAAAGTAAAAGATAAATAAATTGCATCAAAATATAGATCTGAAAGTATATGATGGAAAATAGACCCGGGGGGCATAGGTTTCACTAGAGGCTTCTCTCTTGAAGGCAAATATCATGGTGGGTAAACAAATTATTGTCAAGCAATTGATAGAAAAACGAATAATCATGTAGTTATCCAAGGCAATGATCATGCATATAGGCATCATGTTCATGACAAGTAGACCGAAATGATTCTTCATCTACTACTATTACTCCACCTATCGACCGACTCCTACCTACATCTAGAGTATTAAGTTCATGAAGAACAGAGTAATGCATTAAGAAAGATGACATGATGTAGAGGGATAAACTCAAGCAATATGATGAAAACCATGTCCTGTTACCCTTGATTGCAACAATACAATACGTGCCTTGCTACCCCTACTATGTCACCAGGTGAGGACAACGCAGGATTGAACCCAAAATCAAGCACTTCTCCCATTGCAAGAATTACCAATCTAGTTGGACAAACCAATCCAATAACTCGAAGAGACTTGCAAGGATATGAAATCATGCAAATAAGAATTTAGAGGATATTCAAATAAGATTAACGGATAATCTGAACATAAACTCACAATTCATCAGATCTTGACAAACACACCACAAAAGAGGATTGCATCGGATAGATCTCCATGAAGATCATGAAGAACATGGTATTGAAGATCAAAGAGAGAGAAGAAGCCATATAGCTACTAGCTATGGACCCATAGGTCTGTGGTGGACTACTCACGCATCGTCAGAGGGGCAATGGAGTTGATGTAGATGCCCTCCATGATTGAAATCCCCTCCGGCAGATTACCGGAAAAGGTTCCACGATTGGACCTCTCGGGAATGGAGGCTTCGGGCGGCGGAAAAGTATTTGCGTGGCTCTTTTTGATGTTGGGAGAATATTTGGGTATTTATAGGCTAGAGAATAGGGTTAGTAGACCTTCCAGGGAGAGACAAGCCTGCTAGGCGCGGCAAGGGGGGCGCCTAGCAAACTTGTGGTGCCCTGGCACCTCCCCTGACATGCACTCCAAGCTTGATCGACTCGTTTGCTTCCAGAAAAATTCCTTCTGAAGGTTTTATTCCGTTTGGACTCCGTTTAATATCCCATATCTATGAAACTCAAAAATAAGAAAAAAAGAATCTGTCACTTGACTCTTGTTTAATAGGTTAGTCCAAAAAATAATATAATATAGCATATTAATGCATATAAAACATCCAAAAGAAATAATATAATAGCATGCCATCATCAAAAATTATAGATACGTTGGAGACGTATCATCCACTTTCAGAGAAGCAGATGATGATGAAGAAGCTATGTCTATTCTAATGAAGCTCAGACATCACCTTCCAGTTCATGATGCTAGCCATCCTATTGCTGAGGACATGAAGAAGAAGAAGAAAGATTCAAGCCTGAGGGCATGGAGAGCCATTGATCCATATGCCCAGAGGAGGAAGACTGTTGTTGATTACAGGTTTTATACCAAGGAGGAGCAAGACTTCTATGAGAAAGTTTTGCTAGACAAGAGTCCTGCAGTCAGTGACATGAGATATGTGGATTGGAAGTACATCAAAGATAATGAGGATTACTTTCCATGTGTCCAAGACAACTTCCACTGCATTGACATTGATAAATTTCTTGGAAAGGAGTTCACAGCTTGGAACAATGAGATGATCACGCAATTCTATTCCACTGCTCATTTTTATGGAGATGGAAGGATTGGTTTGATGATTGAAGGAGCAAGATATGAATCTACTGTTGATGAGTGGGCTATGAAAGCACATTTTCTCCCTTGGTGGTTTTGGTAATTCATAACAATATATAAGTCATTGAACTAATGTTTCCATCAAGTATATTTTAGGAAAAGTTCAATGATGGGTTGGCAAAGAGATTGTGGAACACCCCACGTAGCAAGGAAATAGGTTGGCAAAGCTTCAAGCAAAGGGACTCTACATTTTATATTTGTGAGAAATCACCTTGAGTCCATAGGAAAGCCAATACTATTAAGGGGGTAAAGTTTTGTTGGTGAACAAAATGCTCATACGTGCACAAGTGTTACTCACCAAACACACCCACATACTCTCCCACCAAAGTTTGTCCTAACTCAAACACTCAAAATCAGTGCAACCAACTTTTCCATCCCAGTGTCACCGATTCCAAGCCCTAGAAAGACTCAGCCAAACCCTAACCCTTCGGTACAGCCGATATTGCTTTCGATGCCACCGAGTTGGGCTGCCAAGTTTGTATTATGAAAGTTCACAGTTTAGGTCCCTCCGAGATTTTTGAATCGGCGTCACCGAGATTGGGCATTCTGATCGTTGGTCACCTTATCGGTGCAACCGAGATTCCTATATCGGTCTCACCAAGATTCAAAAGTTGCCACCTTTTGGTCACTTCGGTACCACCGAGATTAACAGATCGGTGTCACCGAGATGGCCATTTTCTGTGTAATGGTTGGATTTTTGGGTATGCCTATATATACCCCTTCACCACCACCTACTCGCAAGAGAAGCACTCAAGACTATCCCATACCTATCTTATCAGTTTTCTAAGAGAGAACCACCTACCCTTGTGTTGAGGCCAAGATCTTCCACTCCAACCATATGGATCTTGATTTCTAGCCTCCCCAAGTTTCTTTCCACCAATCCCATCTCTTCTACCAAGCCATATCTGTGAGAGAGTGATTTTGTGTGGAGGAGTCTGTCATCTTGAAGCACAAGAGCAAGGAGTTCATTGACATTACTGATCATATTACCTTTTGGAGGGTGGTGCCTCCTAGATTGGTTAGGTGTCGCTTGGGAGTCTCCTACTTCGTGTTGTGGAGTGAACCAAGAAGTTTGTAAGGGCAAGGAGATCGCCTACTTCGTGAAGATCTACCCCGAGTAAGGCTAGTCCACCGTGGACGTAGGCCATCATGGTATAGTCAAAGTTGCTTCTTTGTGGAACCCTTCATGGGTAGAGACCTCCATGGACTCTCACGACCATTACCCTCTGTGGGTTGAAGACTCCATGAACGTGGACGTACGATAGCACCACCTATCGGAACCACGGGAAAAATCATCGTGTCACCAATTGTGTTTGCTTTCCCTACCCTCTCTTTACTTACATGTGCAATGTCTTTACTTTCCGCTACTATACTCTTAGACATGCATGTGTAGGGTGTACTTGACATACTATGAATGCTAAAATTTTCCAAGAATTAAAATTCGGAAAAAGTAGATTTTATTTGGTCAAGTAG
Source organism: Hordeum marinum (assembly GCA_022496015.1). Lineage (NCBI taxonomy): Eukaryota > Viridiplantae > Streptophyta > Magnoliopsida > Poales > Poaceae > Hordeum > Hordeum marinum. The sequence continues at coordinate 272,594,791 of CM039674.1, read as the reverse complement.
TCTAATCACCGCTCCCCCCTCTAGACCTACTTTCGATCCTACAAGTGGTATCAGAGCTTTGGTCTCCATTGCATTGGTCTCACAACCTAGGAGAAGTATGGCATCTAGTGAGGGAAACTATCACCGTAGAGCTCCGTACTTTGATGGCACAAATTTTGCTAGTTGGAAGTACAAAATGAAAATGCATTTGCTTGGTCATAACCCCACCGTTTGGGCTGTTGTTCATGTTGGCTTGCATGGTGAATTCTTTGCGGAAGGAAAGGAAGACGATCGTGAAGCGACTGCGAATGAATTGAAGATGTTGCAACTCAATGCTCAAGCATGTGAAATTCTCTTCAACTGCCTATGCCCTGAAGAATTCAACCAAATCAGTCGTCTTGAACACGCAGAAGAGATTTGGGATACTTTGGGTTAATATGCACGAAGGAACTGAATCCGTGAGAGGATCCAAGTTATATGTTCTTCAAGGTCAGCTTGACAAGTTCAAGATGAAGGATGGTGAAGGAGTCGCTGAGATGTACTCTAGGCTAGATCTCATCACCAATGATATTGCCATCTTAGGAAGCGAAGAAATGATAGACAAATTCATCAACAAGAAGATACTTCGAGCTTTGGATGATCGATATGACACCGTTTGCACATTGATCCAAATGATGCCCAACTACAAAGATCTCAAACCAGCAGAAGTGATTGGTAGAATTGTTGCTCATGAGATGACACTCAAAGACAAGGAAGAGCTTCACCACAAGTCTAGCGGTGCTTACAAAGCCACAAGCGATGCTCCCGCTACCTCAAGCGACAACCTTGTCACAAATGAAGAGATAAGCCTTATGGTCAAGAAATTCAACAAGTTCTACAAGAATAGAAGCAAAGATCGTATCTCCAACTCAAGATATGAAGAAAAGCGTTCGTCAAGTCATGACAGAAATTGCTACAATTGTGGGAATCCCGGACACTACTCCAATGAGTACATGGCTCCTTACAAACGAAGGGAAGAGTCACCAAGAAGACGAAGCTCAAGAGATGAGTCACCTCGAAGAGAGAGAAGGAGTAGAGATGGTCGTTATGAATGAAGACCCTCAAGGAGAAGTAGGGACTCAGATAAGAAGGACAAGTACACCAAGAGCTACTCAAGAAGTAAACATCAATCTCAATTTGGTGAATGGATTTTTGGCTCCGACTCTGACAACCACTCTGAGAGAAGCTATCACTCCAACTCCGACTATAGTCAAGCTGAAGGTGTTGCCGGGATTGCACTAGCGACAACCAACTCCTATGATCTATTTGATTCACCAAATGGAGGGAGTGGAAGTTGCTTCATGGCTAAAGGCCCCAAGGTATCACACCCCAAGTATCTTGATTTCAATAGTGATGAAGATGACCTGTCAATTGAAGATGACTTGCCATTTGAGAAAACTAGTAATGATAGTCAAAATGACTTGCTAGTACTCACTCTAGTATAGATAAGTCGTGCGTTAATGATAAGTTGGAAATAGAAAGACTAAATCAAGAACTAAAAACTCTTAGGTTAGCTCATGAGTTAACTCTAGAAGATCATAGAGAGCTTGTAAGGACACATGAAAATCTACGCTTCAAGAAGCTCAATTTAGAGCAAGAGCATGAGTTCCTTAAAGCTATCAATGACGATCTTCGAAAGAAGACTTCATACTATCGAGCCAAGAGACTTCTCTTATCCACATTCATGCCTCAGGTTAAGTCTAAGCAAGCTAGTAACAAAGGAAAGAAAGGTTCTTCAACTAGTAGCAATAAAAATGATAAGTCCAATGATATTGCTTCTAGTATATCTCTTGATCCCACTAACTCTTCTCTTAGCCAAGTTACACTTGAGCAACAAAATGAACTCTTGAAAGGGATTATAGAGAAAGGTATCTACAAGAGTCTTGAAGGGTGCAAACACTTTGATGAGATTGCATGCAAGCATGGAGGATACCGGAAGAATCGTGGTGTTGGCTACTTCAACGCTAATGGAGTTGAATGGGAAGAAGGTCAATACCCCAATCCCAAGTTTGTTCCTCAAAAGGAGAAGTATGAAAATACTCATCCCAAGGGAACAAAAGCTCAAGATGACCTTCCACCACAAGACCACAAGCTCAAGGGCAAGAACAAGCGTCAACAGGACTTTGACTCATATGAAGATGAATCCCAAGCCTTGGTGAAGTGGGTTCCCAAGGCTACTACAAGCTCAACTTTTACAAGTAATAATTCAACACCAAGGATCCCCATCAACTTGATGTGGGTCCCTAAGAATAATAACTAGAGAGTTCTTGAGGGGTGGCTCCGCCAATGAAATCCACTCATATTCATTATTGACAAGGACTATTTGCAATCAACGTCAACTCTATGCAATAGTTCAAGGAGTCACACATTCCCTCAAAGGTAAGCAAGGGACAAGGTAATCAACAAATCGATGGACATCATCACATATGCTTTGCACTCCATGTCCGTAGATATCCTTGTATTTGTCTCTTATGTGTTGGGACTAACCCATGTAGGTGAGAAGAGTAATGAAACAACAAGGATGCTCCCAACTCTCTATGATCTTCATCAACTTTGAGAATCCGCCCCTACCTCACCAACATGAAGTCTTCATCGACAAAAACAAAGGTTTGTTTATCCCTCTTATGGGGTGATATCACATCTAGGGGGAGCTTTACTCTAAGACTTGAGTTAAAGCATCTCAAAAGAATGTGACAACATTAAATGCTTTATGTGAAAGTGGTAACCCCACTTGTGCTTAAACGATGAGTATGACCTATGATCAAGTATTCTTACTTGGATCCTAAGTCAAATACTCATGTATAGATGCCTCCGTCATCGCAAAAGTGCTTGTTAGATGTTGTTGTATTTGTGCATGTTTCCATGATTTCATTTGACATCTTATTGTGTGAGCATGTTGGTCTACATTTATTTTCTCATTCGAGGATATCCAATTGTTGCAATTTGGCTTTTCATTTATGTTTTGCCAATTGGATATACAAGAATGCCTAGGACCACTTCTTTAGCTATCTATGTTTCTCACCTCATACTCTATTCATGTTGCATCACAAAATTTGAACAAGTGCTTCTTGATCCCTGTGTGTGTGGAGCACTCGGAGTTCCGTATCGACAAGGACTGACCATTAAAACCTCCCAAGTGCATCTCGGTGGAACCAACACCAAAATCTCGGTCACACCGAATGCCTAGGGTTGATCTAGATTTCTGGCCTCAGTACTACTGATTCCATACTCTCGATTACACCGAGTTTCCTTGTCAGCTGACAATTGAGAAACTTGGTGACACTGAAAATTAAGAATCGGTGTCACCGACAGTAAAGGGTATATATTCGGTGGTCCCGCCGGTTCAAAAATTAATTCTTCAAACCGTCGTGCTCCAAGCCCTAAGCTGCTGCACAAGGACCCCTGGTCGTCGCCCTTGTCTTCTCGCACTCCTCCACCCCTAGGAATCACCGCCGTCGACGGAATCTTCACCCCGTCACTGCCATAGCGGATCCGTCACCAAGCTAGGGTATGGATTCGACCCCCTCTTGCACTCCTACCCCCGAATCTTGCGCATTAGGGTTTCACCATTATCTTGCCACAGATTAAGATCGTTCTATCCACAAGATGAATTCTATAGTCTAGCGAATCGGAAAATTTTAGATTTAGTTGCTCGTGAAATTGCATCTCGGTGAGGCCGAGTCATAAAAATTGGTTCCACCGATTGCCTTTTTGTGCTACTGAGGACAAAACTCGGTGAGACCGAGTGACAGTTTTCGGTCTGACTGGAACTGTTGCCAAGTTTCGGTTAAGGGATTTGTGAATCTCGGCAGCACCGAAAGGTTTGACTCGGTGACACCGAAATTCAATTTTGAAGTGAACTACATCTATAATTTTTCTGTTCAAACTTTCAGAATTCAGCTTCATTTGGTGATGACTTATCCTATTCCACTCTTCTATACTCTATTCACAGGGTCAGCATGTTAGAGTCAGACAGTCAGAATTTGCCAGAGTAGGGTGTTGACATGATTTCAGGCACTAGCCCTGAGGCTAGTTCATTTTCATATCCAGGCACCCCCAGCTCCCCCGGGTTCCCAAGGCTACCACTAGGGCCAGGAAGAAGTTGAATTCAGATGAGGAAAATTTAGACTTTGTGCCAGAGGAGGCTCTTTCCAAGAAGCAAGAGAAAGCTGCCAAGAAATCTGCAAATGAGGCCACCTCTTCCAGGAGGGTGGTCAGCAAAATCTATGCACCTGCTAAAACTTTCAAAGCACATGAGAGTGCTAGGGCAACGATGACAATTGAGCCCCCAAATAAGTCTATGCCTAAGAAGGCGGGGGAGAAGAGATCCAGAAAGAGGATAATCCATGTGACTGGTAGGCCTACATCTATGTATGAAGATCCAGAGGTGGCACCTACTACTAAAGAGGAGGATGAGCCAGTTGCAAAGGCTCCTCCCAAGAAGAAGGCCAAGAAACTTCTAGCTGATGCTATGCCAAAGTCAAGCACATCCAAGGGCACCAAGTCTGCATCCAAGAAGGTTGCTGCTGTAAAACCTAAGAGGACATCCAGGCAGATTCCAGCTTCTGAAAAGAACAAGGGAACTACCTCGAGAGTTGAGGATGATGATGACTTTACAACCTTGATGAAGCTTAGACCACATCTTCTAGTACATGATGTCAGTCACCTAGTTGCTGAAGATATGAAGAAGAGGAAAGACTCGGGTTTAAGGGCATGGAGAGCTATTGATCCATATGCCCAGAGGAGAAAGACTACTATTGATTATAGATTCTACACCAAGGAGCAACAAGACTTCTATGAGCCAGTCCTACTAGACAAGATCCCAACAGACAGTGACATGAGATATGTAGACTGGAAATTCATTAAGGAAAATGATGACTACTTTCCAAGTGTCCAAGACAATTTCCACTGCATTGGTCTGGATGAAATTGTTGGCAGAGAATTTACTTCATGGAGATGAGATGATCATGCTATTCTACTCCACTGCACATTTCTATGGAGAGGGTAGGATTGTATGGATGACAGAAGGAACAAGATATGAGTCCACTGTTGATGAATCGGCTGCAATTCTAGGAGTCCCAGAGGCACAGGATGGTGATTTGGATGTCTACTCAGAATCCAAGGAGAGCCACAATGCTATGGCCAAAATGTACAAGGAGATCCTTGCTACCAATGTGAAGTCTCACAAGCTAGGATCCATCTACTATCTTTAGGCTGGCCTCCGCACCATAAACACCATTCTGAGGCATACTTTGATGCCCAAGTCAGGAGATGACAAGATGATCCGAGGATATTCCATCAACATGTTGATCCACCTTGACAGACACACCAGGATCAGAGTCATGGAATTGATTGTTGAGACAGTCAAGAGGGTTGCTGCTGATCAGAAGCGCTCTTGCTGCTATGCACCCTACATCCAGATGCTCATCATCTCCAAGTTGGAAAACCACATATTTGGTCTAGATCGTCCCCATTTCCCCCTACAACCAGATATCGAGGACAATGTTGTGGTGATGGACCCAGATCATCCCACATCAGCTGCAGCTCAGGCAGAGGCAGAGGCAGTTAGAGCCACTAGTGCTCAAGTTCCTAGATCTAGAAGAGAGCAAATGGATCTGTTGATTTCATCGGTTCAAGGCATGTAGAAGGACATTAAGGGGATTATGGACAACCAGAACAGTCTTGTGAGGATCTTTGAATCAAGGATCAATACTCTTAATGATAAGGTGGATAGGGTGACTAAGACAATCATAGAGCTTCAGAAACAAGTTGACTCAGTGAACATTCCTCATACTTCTTCTTCTGATGATGATGATGAGGAGGAGGAGGAGGAGTATGGATCACCTCTCATGACAGGCACATAGTTTCCTACTTAGGCCAGATCAGCCACATTGCCAGCTCCAAACTTGAGGCCCTCTTCATCAGCTCCTGCTGCTGTCACCTCAGCTCCCGCTCGATCAGCTCTAGTTCCTCCTGTATCCACTCCAGCTCCATCCACGACATGTGCAGAGATCTTCACCGATGTTGTTCTCTTGACTCCTTCATCAACAACTGGAGGAGATCAGCCCAAGAACGCTTAGACATATGCCTTTGAACTTTTTGGTGACTTGTTGCCAAAGGGGGAGAAGTGTATATAGATCCTTAGGCTTCGAGTGAGAGAGCGTTTTTGTGTTTATTGCTTTTCAAAAACAATTGTCTTTTGGTTGCTTGTGATACACTTTTTGTGTCGTGCTACTACTTCCTATCATGCTTTATGAGATGATCTTTCTACATTGCTTGATTGTGTTGTGCTTTGATGTTCACTCTAATTATTCTCGCACACCACCAAGATGTATGTGAAATGGAAGAAGTGCCTCATGTACCTAATTGATTGTACATTTGCATTCAAACACAAATCCAAAATAATGCACAAATTTAGGGTGGAGATCTTGCTTATCACATACTTCTCAAAGCGACGATTATATTCATTGATTATATCATATGTCAAAGCTTTGATCTATATGTTGTCATGAATTACCAAAAAGGGGGAGATTGAAAGCACATTTGCTCCCTTGGTGGTTTTAGTAATTAATAACAACATATATGTCATTGAAATAATGTTTCCACTAAGTTTGTTTTAGGAAAAGTTCAATGATGGGTTGGCATAAGGATTGTGGAATACTCCAAGATGCAAGGAATAACATTGGCCAAGCTTCAAGCAAAGGACTCTACATTTTACATTTGTGAGAAATCACTTTGAGTCCATAGGAAAGCCAATACTATTAAAAGGGGGTAATGTTTTGTTGGTGAACAAAATGTTCATGCGTGCACAAGTGACAGTCACCACATACACCAACAAGCTCTTCCACAAAAGTATGTCCAAAGCCAAATACTCAAAATTCGTGCAACCAACACTCCACACTTGGTACCACCGATTCCAAACCCTAGTCAGACACAGCCAAACCCTAGCTCTTCGGTGCAACCGATTCTGCATTCGGTGCCACCGAGTTAGGCTGCCAACTTTCTGTGATGCAATTTTACAAAATCTGCCCCTCCAAGTTTTGTGAACTGGCGTCACCGAGATTGGGCAATCTAACCATTGGTCACCTTATCTGTGCAACCGAGGTTCCCATATCGGTCTCACCGAGATTCAAAAGTTGCCACCATTTGGTCACTTTGGTACCACCGAGATTAACACATCGGTGTCACCGAGTTGTTCATTTTGTGTGTAACGGTTGGATTTTTGGAGATGCCTATATATACCCGTCCACCACCAATCACTCGCAAGAGAAGCACTCAGAACAGTCACCCACTCATACCTACTGTTTTTCTGAGAGAAAGAGCCACCTACTCATGTGTTGAGATCATGCCATTCCATTCCTACCATATGAATCTTGATGTCTATCCTCCCCAAGTTTCTTTCCACCCAATCAATCTCTTCTACCAAGCTAAATCTATGAGAGAGTGATTGTGTGTTGAGGAGTCTATCATCTTGAAGCACAAGAGCAAGGGGTTCATCGACACAAATCGAGCCTTTTACCTTTTGGAGGGTGGTGCCTCCTAGATTGGTTAGGTGTCACTTGGGAGCCTCCTACTTCGTGTTGTGGAGTGAACCAAGAAGTTTGCAAGGGAAAGGAGATCGCCTACTTCGTGAAGATCTACCCCAAGTTAGGCTAGTCCTCCATGGACGAAGGCCATCATGGTATAGTCAAGGTTGCTTCTTCGTGGAACCCTCCGTGGGTAGAGCCCTACATGGACTCTCGTGACCGTTACCCTCCATGGGTTGAAGACTCCATGAACGTGGACCGTACGATAGCACCACCTATCGGAACCACGGGAAAAATCATCGTGTCACCAATTGCGTTTGATCTTCCTACCCTTCCTTTACTTACATGCTTGTCTTTACTTTCCGCTGCTATACTCTTAGACATGCATGTGTAGGGTTTACTTGACATACTATGAATGCTAAAATCTGCCAAGAATTAAAATTGGGAAAATTAGATTTTTATTTGGTCAAGTAGTCTAATCACCCCCCCTCCAGCGCTACTTTCAATCCTACAGATTCTTGTTCATTTCTATAAGGATGACCTTCTGGATAAAGAGGTTCTTGGGTTATTCTACCTCCTCTAGTCACTACTCTAACAGCATGATCATTCATATTATTATTCATTTCATCAAGCAATTCTCTTTGAGATTTGGCAACTTGTTCTAACTGAGTTTGAACCATAGATGCATGTTTTCCTATACCTCTAACATCATTACTGTCACGCCCAAGAGGCGCCTATCCATTCTAAGGCACGAGGGCCTCGCAAGGGATAGATGTGCATCTTGCCGTTAGCAAGAATAGTATCATCACAGCATACAGTACTGAAAGAGACGAGTATACAAGATTGGCTTACACTCGCCACATTCTAACTTACAATGTCACTCAAATTCACATCATCAAGTTGAACAGAGGGTCCGACTACAGACGAAATCAAACGATAAAACAGTTGCAAATGATACTATCAAGCTATCCCAAAGATCACGACCATGTCCTCTACTCATCCGGATACATCACGTACATCCTGCCTCTTTCCTCGTCATATTCCCACTTGAGCTGGGTGAGATCATCCTGCACGAACTCATCTAGACCTGTACCTGGAGTTGTTGTAGTAAACTGTGAGCCACAAAGGACTCAGCTATCATGCGCCCGGGTACCGAGAATATTCAAGCTTAAAGGTTGGGATGTGGTACGTGTTTAGTTAGCAGCAACACTAAGCATTTATGGTGGCTAACTTACACAACATGAAAATAAATATGAGTGGCCTACGATGAACGATCGAATCAAGTATGATCTCTATGAGATCCTGAAAACTTACTTACGTCAATCATAACCCCACTGTGTTCTCTCTCGGACATGTTCACGAGAAAAGACGATCACGGTTACCCACACAGTTGGTGCATTTTAATTAGAGTTTACTTCAAACTATAACTGGGTGTTAAACAAATATCCAAGTTGCCACATAACCGCGGGCACGGCTTTCTGAAAGATTTAACCCTGCAGGGGTGCTCCAACTAATCCATCACAAAATTAACCACACTCCATGGGAATAGCCTCGACTACGGATCTCGCGGTCATCATAGGTAACTCCAAAGGAATACCAACACCTCGAGAAAACCCGAAGAAAGTCAGACTCCACACGCAAGACATTCGATAAAGGTAAAACAAATCCAGCAAGACCTCCCGACGTGTCGATGAACCCGATAAGAGCCGTGTATCTTGTTCTCAGGACACAACGGATAAGCTATGCATATGGAGGCCTGATAGAAATCTCCCAAGTTGCCATGGGTTGGCCCCGCACAGTGCTCTAGTTTGGACCAACACTCATGAGGAGCACTGGCCCGGGTGTTGATTAAATTATCCACGGGGTTGCAAGGCCCTATGCAAGTTTTATTAAGTTATTAGCAAATGTAGTACCAAAGTTGGGTCTTGCTAGACAAGTTTTAATCTCAACCGAATAAACAAGGGGGTTCCCATAACAAACCCGAGCATGTTAGGAGCGCAAAATATGGAAAACATAACACCGGTAACAAGGAACTAATGGCGGTAGCAGCGAAACAAATCACTTAGCAAAAGGCCAAGCCTTCCACCAATACCAAGATATATAAGTGCATTAAATTAAATAACAGCATATATTGCGATATCCAAATCCATGTTATCACATGGAACAACCTGCACCTACAACTAAAATGCTATAAGAGGGGCTGAGCAGCGGTAACTTAGCCAATCAAAGGTTTGCTAGGATGTGGAGGTTAGAGGCTGTCATTGCAACATGGGGGCTGATATCAAGTGGTAGGTAGCGCAATTGTAACGATAAGAGCGAGAAACTAGCAAGCAAAAATAGTATCGGGATCCGAGTACGATCATCTTGCCTGTTGGTTCTTCAGCGGAACAAGTAGCGGAATCCTCGTAGTTGTACTCTCCTGGGTCCTCGTACTCAGTATCAACACTCGCGTCTACCCAAGAGAAACAGCAACAATAAACATCCAACCAAGGTTCAATGCACAACCAAGATGATGCATGATTCATTTATGAGGAATTAAACATGGCAATCCAAAACTAGTCATGTTTCACATGCAAAGTGTGTTTATTAATGAATCTGGACAGAACCTCATGTTAAGTTATTTAAACATGCATGTACATGGCAAATATGGATGCATCATGCAAAATCAATAGAAATGCATATAAAGAACGCAAGAAACGGAGTTACGGTTCTCACGATACGCCCACGACAAGGTACGGAGGCAAAATCACAAGACCACCAAGCCATGGGCTAATTCTTGGCATTCCAAGGTATCCACTGGATAGGTGATGAAAAACCAATCACAATAGCCTAAAGAATCAATCAATTTCATGGAGCATAGCTCCAACAAGTCACAAAACAATAAAACCCACAATCTGCCCCAAAACAGCAACATAGCAACTTCTACAGCTCACCACTTGAGCGACAGGAACCCTACAGCCACAAACAATATATGGACAGAATCTATTCAACACAAACATCAACTTATCCAACTACATAATCAGAAAAGTAGGCTCACATCAATAAGCATGAAGCAATCAAGTTGACATGATGAAACAGTTTTCTGGGACTTAGTGAAAATTCCAGTTTTCTAGAATCTGAGACTATAAAGTAGCAAGTTGGCAGCAGTAGTTAAATATGCTAGAGAGCTCCTATTGGCATGAAAATTAACAGGACGGTAGTAGACATTATCTGCTTCAAATAACTAACACTGAGCATGACCAAATTTCAAACATATAACTAGATGTCACCCACTCTTCATGGTATAAAAAATAACAGCAGATTCTCAGACTTGGTAGTTTTTAAGCTTGCTGAAACAGAAACATCAAGTAGGCAACTTAACAGCTTTTTTCCCACTTATATGTGTGATTCTCATGTTAAACAAACATACCATGGCATAATATACATAAAACACTAGCACTTCCATGTTGGCACATATCCCAAAGCAAACATGGACTAAATCATGCAAAAATGACAAAATGACATCGCAGCTAAAATGACAGATTTATGAACTTGCTTAAAAGTGAAATCTGAGATTCCCAATGAGTTCATTGGCTCTTCCTACCCCAAAACCATGGGTCATACTCATGTGATCATGTGAAACACAAGGCACCAACAAGATGTATACAACAAGGGGTATAACAAGTGGGGAAACCCACTAGTCCCCCCCCACACACACTAGTGCACAAGGCAATACACTCAAACACATACACTAGCTCATGTGTGTGGGTGGTCATCCACACACATATGCATACATCTATGGACTATGCATATATGTATATGTATATGTGTATGGTAGCACACACACACATACCCTCACAACCATGTATGCATATAAACTCTCACCACACAAGGACATGCATGTGTGCACCTCACATGCACCTACACATACACTCTAATGCATATGCACCTATGTGCATACACATATGCTCATGCACACACTCCAAACACACATACACACATACTTGCATATATGACTTAGGCATATACACATACACACAACATCTACACACACAACCACTAATGCACCACCACACATGCACAAGTGTAGGTATGCATAAGCACACACACATCTATACTCACAACCTACACATGCACATGTGCCCTCATGCATACATACATACAAGTGCACCACACACCCACATATATGTATGCCCACATGCACATACATACACACACTATGTCATACATACAAGCATGGCAGGGAGAAGAAAATGAAAGGAACACATCCTGGAATTTATCTACACACACATACATATGTTGCAAGTAATAAAACAACAAGAAAACAAAGGGGGGAGCCTGGGCTCGAACCCACGACCACTGGGTCGTTTCCCCCCGATGCTACCACTCTGCTACGAATCGGCTTGTTAACGAGGTAGGGGAGGCACTTCTCTAATACACACACAAACAACATGTTACTGACGAAACTGAAGATTATATAGCCCCGGCATCAGACAACGGCGGCAGCAGACTCCAGCGACTACACGCAGCCATAGGCTACTACGCGAGGGGGGAACGGTGAAGAGGCCAGCTACACCTGGGGGGGATCCATTCCTGCCCCTGGACAGGATCGGCAAGGGGAAGTGGAGGCTCAAGCTCCAAGCTTCCCGGCCATGGCAACGGCGTGGGCAGAGCAACGGGAAGGCGGCGACCTCGAGCACGACGCATCTACACGAGGCAGGGAAGGAAGAGGGGATGCGGATGCTCAAATAGGGGCGGCGATGTGCGCTCGAAGTAGGGAAGGAGAGGCGCGACGCAGCGGCAAAGGGGAAGAAGACCGGCGACGATCTGGCGGCGAGGAGGAAGAGGGCAGCCTCCTGGAGCCTCCTAACACGAGGAATGGATTGCGAGCGCTGGCGGCTTGCTCCACGCCATCTCCGCCGATGATGAGGCCCGTCGGAGGCTAAAGACGACGGCGACCTCCCGCTCTCTGAAATCCCCTGCTTACTGAACCTTACCGGATGGGGAAAGAAGAGCGGAGGAGGAGGAATAAGAAGGAGGGGAGAAGGGGAGTGGCGGCGGCGAGAAGGAGGAGGAACCCTAGGACTACACGCTCTTAAAAAGGGGAGGTGGCCTCGATGTCCATGAGCACCTAACGATGATGGCGTCGGCGCTCTCTCTCACTCTGCACTCTGCTCTCTCTCACAGCGTACTGACGGAGGAGGACGGGAGCAGGTAGCCGTCGGCTACCTGCTGGGCTGAGCGAGGAGGCTTGCTTGGGCCGAGGAAGGCCCAGTGCCCACACAACTCTCTCTCTCTCACAAACAAAACAGAAAAAATGTTTTTCTAATTAAAAAAATCACAGCCACACAAAAATAAATCCCCAAGGTAAAAGAAAAGTGTTTTGTAGCAAAACAAAATATTCTTGTGGAGGAAATAATATGCACTATTTGATAAAATTATCAAGTTGAATTATAGAGCAAGTTGTTTTAATATTTTAATAAAAGGGCAGCTCCTGTTATTTAAAACACAAAGCAAACAAACTACAAACATCAAAACTATCATACTCACAATTCATAAAACATATGGGGCCACCTCTTGAACATTTTAAAACATTTTAATAAGGCAATTAATGCTGTTGTGGAATAATATGGGAACAAAGGCATTATGGGGAGATTAATTGATGAAAGAAAGGAGGGGGAAGAAGAAGGAGTTGCACACATGACTCCATCCACCTCAAACCCCAACACAACACAACACAAGGCATACTCACAACCACCACATCATACGAAAACACATGAAGACAAGTAAGGCATGATGAATGCTATGATGGATGAAATTATGCATGAATGCAAAACCACACATGAGACAAGGTGCAATTCATATCATAGCTCATGACACAAGGTTCATACATGGGGTTACATGCCACAAAAGGAAGGGACTGCACTTGGGCTGTCACAATTATTGATTCTAAATAACAAGTCACTTAAATGAGCAATCATATTAGAATTATATTTCAAGTGTTTCAGAACATTAGCATTCAAGTGCCCTTGTTTCATAACGTATTTATCAAACTCTTACAAGTGTCGATGCATGACACCTATGGGACCGTGAGGCTCCCTTTGCGGTTTAGCAGGGAGAAGGTATGTACAAAGAGCAAATCAAACGAACGTCGCGAGGGGAGGTTTTTACCCAGGTTCGGGCCGCTATGGAGCGTAAAACCCTACTCCCACTTCATTGTATTCTTGTTGTTTTTGAGGTTCCAGCTACAGGAGTGCTACGAGGAGCTGCTACACGCGTGAGCTAGAAGATGGGAGCCAAAAGTACTCTCTCGTAACGCCTTGGGCCTCCTTTTATATGACTAAGGGGATCCCAAAAGTGGTGTACAGTGTGAGCACGGGGCACATAGTGCTACAGTGCTATCATACCTAACCCTGATGGAGTGGTACAAACGCATTTAATGCTCCATCAGCGTCCCTGACCTTCTACGGGACGGGACAGGGGCCCATCCCATCTGCACCGCTTAGCCTCTCCATCACCAGCGCTTTGACACGTATCATGGGGGTTGACACCTGGCCTCCGCTTATGAGGTGGCAAGGCCTTGCCAAGTGCCCTCCTTGTTGGGGTTCCGCAGGTCACCCCCGACAAGATCTTGCTAGGGCTCCAGCCCTTGGCCTTCGGTCTTGTGTTCGTTGACTTGAGTGTTCCCTTTGACGTCTTCGTGCTTGCTTCCTGTAGTCCTCCGACAGGCCTTGTCGCGGGTGTGGCTACAACTGCCCGTGCACAAGTAAGCGGTACTAATGGACCCGATCCTTAGTACACCAACAAGAGCCCCCGGTCCTAGGCCACACACGGTGCAAGGCGTTGCTGGTCTAGGCCCAAACAGTGCACAGGCATGCGTGGCAAGAGTCTGTAGTTGCAATCATTCCGCTTACTGTGCCACCCCATGATGCGCATTAAGTGCACGACATGGGAGGCGTGCACGGGGCGATCATAACCGTAGGGTGCTCACGAAGGTATGTACCGTTGATCAGTAAAGAAGCGGCCTCATGTCTTCCCCATAAAAAAGGGACCTGCGGAGACACTTGCTCATTTACTCTGTATCTTTTCCAATCTAGAAATAGCCGTCGTCTCCTTCCTCGAGCCCAAAGCAGAGCTTCTCCCGCTCAACCTCCATCTCCGCCCTCTCCCCGTCCTTACCCTTAACCCCCATAGCCACCATGTCGCCCAAGACGAGCAAAGGCAAAGTGGTGAAAGCTGCCGTCTTGGAGAAAGATCTGACAAAGATGCAGAAGACGCGCGCCGTCTTTGCTCCGGTGCTCAGCGCGAAGGCCTTGAAGGAGGGGTACCAGAGCATGTGGGCGAGGGAGAAGAATGTGCACCCTGCTACCCGCGTGAGCCCAGGTTCTTCCAATGGCGGTCCTAACAAATTCCCCTTCTTCGTCCTGGGAGACGAATGTGCATAGCCCCTCTGTAGAACAAAAGGGAGGCCAGCCTGGGAGTTCAGGAACACGGCAAACACTATGACGCTGCACCCTGGCCTAAACAATAACTTGACGGTGATGCAACACGCAGCTCTCTGTCAGAGGTTGTTCAGGTCTGATGCGAGGCATGACTTCCCGGCCGGTGTCATCCCCCTGTGCAACAACTCCGCCCTGGCCTCAATTCTCGCCATGATGCCGGTGTGCAATGCTCATGGCCCTGACAGGTCCTGCGAAGAGCCGTCCGGAGAGCGGGTACAGGAGTTCTTCGACAGCTTGTCGGAGAAGGGCATACGGGTAGAGACGAACCTTGTCCGGGACACCACTGAGGAGGAAATGGTATACATCGCCAGCAGGGTGGAGGAGACAACCCTTGCCATGGAGGTCGGTAGTGTGGGCTTCATAGAAGAGGAAGCCGGCGAAGGGGAGGTGCCATCGAAGGATCAACTCGCCAAGCAGGGTGAAGTTGTCGGGGAATAGAGCGGCATCGCCATCATGGCCCTTCCATCGTGTATGCAGCTGAAGAGGAGTCGGACAATGAACCCCAACCCTCGAGAGGAAGAAGTGCGTCCTTCGGAAAGATTTTTCCGGTGCCCCCGCTTTTCATCCTTGTTCCAGCAATGTAGCCCTGGCAAGGGCACGATCGGCAAGGCTGTGAAGTGGCAAGGAGCCCAACAGCACCCCCTGCTCCAACCGTGGCCAAGCGACCCAGGGCTACCCCTTCGCCACCTCTGGACACCGTGGCTGAGGTGGACTTCAACCTCTCTGCCTTCAGCTCGGGGAAGAAGAGTAAGGGTCCCTCGACACCTCTTATCTGCTAATTTTCTTTGATTTCGCTTAACTTATTTGCTTTTCTTTGGCCTGTCTCTGTGGAGATTTGGAAACACTGGCACAAAGGATGACGAAGAGATCGAGGACTTCAATGGGCGACGTGCCGTCAACCAGCACTACGACCGAGCCGGAGCCGATCGACATCAGCCCGGAACCCAGCCCGCTAAGCAGCCCCCAATACAGCCCCCAGCGTGAGTCCGTTATTCATTTCCCACTGGCGAGCGTCGGGACATGTATCTTCGTTGCTGACATCACTGGGCTTGTAGAAGAAAAGACAGCAAGAAAGGGGGCATTGGGGGCCACCCCTAATGCGCCGCTTCCTTCGACTACGCCACCCAGAGACAGCTCTTCAGTAGGGGGTTCCGCTGACGAGCCGATCCTTGTTGAGGAGAAGTCGGCAAGCGCTAGCGTCAGCAGCCCTATGATGGCAACCGAAGTTGCCAAGGAAGAAACAGCCACCTCCCAATATCCCGACACAAGTGAGGGATCACTAGAAGAGTGTCTAGAGGGGGGTGAATAGACTACTAGCACAAAATTAAAACCTAACATTTTCCCAAGTTAATTGGTTGGCTGATTTTAACAGTTTTAGCAAGGCTAGCAAGTCTATATACCCTACACATGCATGTTAACAAATATGGCAGCGGAAAGTAAAGACATTGCACATGAAGTAAAGAGATGAGATATGGAGATCAAAAGCAATTTGAGACACAAGGATTTTTCTCGTGGTTCCGATAGGTGGTGCCATCGTACGTCCATGTTTATGGACTCTTCAACCCATGGAGTGTAATGGGCGCGAGAGTCTACGGAGGGTTCCACCCATAAGGGTCCACGAAGTAGCAACCTTGATTATTCCATAACAGTATACGTCCACAGAGGACTAGCCTTACTCGAGGTAGATCTTCACGAAGTAGGTGATCTTCTTGCCCTTACAAACTTCTTGGTTCACTCCACAACATGAAGTAGGAGGCTCCCAAGCGACACCTAACCAATCTTGGAGGCACCACCCTCCAAAACGTAATAGGATCGGTAATGTCAATGAACTCCTTGCTCTTGTGCTTCAAGATGATAGACTCCTCAACACACAATCACTCTCTCATAGATATGGCTTGGTAGAAGAGGTGGGATTGTTGGAAAGCAACTTGGGGAGGATAGAAATCAAGATACATATGGTTGGAGTGGAAGATCTTAACCTCAACACAAGGGTAGGTGGTTCTCTCTCAAAAAACTGATAGGATAGGTATGGAATAGTCCTTAGTGCTTCTCTTGCGAGTAGGTGGTGGTGAAGGGGTATATATAGGCACTGCCAAAAATCCAACCGTTACACACAAAATGACCACCTCGGTGACACCGATGTGTTAATCTTGATGGTACCGAAGTGACCAAAAGGTGGAAACTTTTGAATCTCGGTGAGACCGATATAGGAATCTCGGTTGCACCAATAAGGTGAGCAACGGTCAGAATGCCCATTCTAGGTGACGCCGATTCTACAATCTCGGTGGGACCAAAACTGTGAACTTGCGTAACAGAAAGTTGGCAGCCTGAACTCGGTGGCACCGGTATGGAATCGGTGTACCGAAGTGGCTAGCATTTGGCTGAGTCTGTCTAGGGTTTAGAATCGATGGCACCAAATG
Source organism: Hordeum marinum (assembly GCA_022496015.1). Classification (NCBI taxonomy): domain Eukaryota; kingdom Viridiplantae; phylum Streptophyta; class Magnoliopsida; order Poales; family Poaceae; genus Hordeum; species Hordeum marinum. Next base: position 272,577,346 of record CM039674.1, on the reverse strand, counting down.
TGGAATGTTGGTTGCACCGATTTTGAGTGTTTGGCTTAGTACAGACTTTGGTGGGAGAGTTTGTGGGTGTCTTTGGTGACTATCACTTATGCACGTATGAGTGAGCATTTCGGTCACCAACAAAACTTACCCCCTTTTAATAGTATTGGCTTTCCTATGGACTCAAGGTGATTTCTCACAAATATAAAACTTAGAGTCCTCTTTCTTGAAGCTTTGCCAACCTATTTCCTTGCATCTTGGGGTGTTCCAGAATCTCTTTGCCAACCCAACTCTCCATGGACTATTATCTGAAATGTACTAGATAAAAGTATTAGTCCAAGAGACAATTTATGGTGTCATGAATTATCAAAACCACCAAGGGAGCTTGTTGTGCTTTCAGTCTCCCCTTTTTTGGTAATTGATGACAACATACAATCAAAGCTTCAAATAAATATATGCGTGAATATAATGAAGACATTGAGAGACACATGACTTAGATTTGCTCCCCCTAAATGCCTGCAGTCCTTTGAAGGATAGTTGCTTTGGAATGCATGGACACACATATGGATGAAGGGATATAAGGAGTGATGTGTATCTTGGCTATATGCATCGAAATATATATGAATGAAATGTATCGTTGTTCAATACTTCACTCTTGCAAACAATATGTGCATAGAAGCAAGAGATCATCTTCATCAAAGATATGGTGCACATACTTACCTTGAGTTCTTGAGCATTCTAGTAGCAGAGACACACTTGACAAAACAATGTTAGGAAACACAAGAGTATTCTACTAATCAAAAGCAATAGAACTCAAAGGATACCAAGATATGGAGAACATATAAAGTATGATAATCCTTAAGATTAATATGTCTCCCCCTTTAGCATCAATATTTTAGAGCTTTTCTCCCTTTAGATATGAAAGTGGTAATTCATCCACTCCCCCTGGAACTCAGCATGTAGATATTGGGATTGGATAGGGTGAGAAAAGTCTAAAGTGAACAGGCAAATAAAATAAGCATGTAACTCTCATGAGAAAACTTTGTTCTTCTCCCCCTAAAGTATAAACTTCTCCATATTCTCCTCTCCCCCTAAATCATATATCCCTCTTTGCATAAGCATTTAACTCTCCCTTGAGCATGAAGCTTTGTTCTTCTCCCCCTTTGGCATTAATTTCCAAAAAGGTCAAAGTTGGGAGTAGGTATAGGGATCATTGACAAGGAAGGGATCCTTGAGTACAAGGGTCATTGGAAGTAAGGTTCATAGAAAAGAACTGAGGGAATCATTGAATGTAACTTCTCTCCTTGTGGCAAATATTAGTCTTCTCCTCCTTGGAGCTAGGGATCCTTGAATAAAGAATTTCACCCCCTAAGTGTTGCTTGTTATTCCCCCCGTAAGTTTTTTTAAGGGATCATCAAAGTAATAGAAGAAGGACAGATAAGATAAGAAAAAATAAAGCAGTGACTCCCAGGCAGATAGATCGGTGGTACCGATATTTTGTAGTGCAGCTTGTCTATAGTTTCGATAGAACCGAGATATCTGAGTCGACGACTCCGAGGCTAAATCATAAAGAAAAGAATAAGGGCCCAAGCTTCTATTTTCAAAAGAGAAAAGGGAAAATATTTTCCAAGGAAAGAGAAAAGGGCATCACATAGAAAAGATTTGAGTGGTTCTAGAGATCATGCAAATAGAGTACTAACCACACGAGAATCTTAACTAGTGATGGGCGGTGACTGGTTCACCTATATTAGAGTATATTGACTTTGGAGTCAACTAGGAATACTTGATCATAGGTCATACTCTACATTAAGCTCAAAATGGGGTTACCATTTTTCGATTAAGCACTTTAATGTCTTCATATCACTTGAGTTGCTTTAGATCATGACTTGGAGTAAAGCCTTTTCAAGGATATGAGAGCATACCTTTGAGTGATGTTGATGACGTTGCTCGTAGGTGAACTTGTTGAGGATGCTCGAGGTTGATGAAGCACATATAGAGTTGGGAGCAATCCTTCTCGTTCTAGTACAGTTGTTACCTACAAGGGTTAGTCATGCAAGGAAGAATAATGGGTATATCCATTTGACATGATACCAATTGAGATTTTGTAATAAAGATCAAGTAAATTTCAAGGATATGTTTTTCTTTAATTGTTGTGTTCTTCCTTCCATCATCAAGAGGGGTTGTGGATTCTTGGTCGAGACAAGATTGCTTACAACTGGAGTTGGTTACAATCTCGTGGAAAGAAGTTCATCCAAGTTCCGACAGACGGTTAGATGCAATACAAGGGAGCATAGGATTCCATGGCATAAGATATCATGTTAGCAATGTCATGGAAGTATCAAGAAACATCATGCCCTTGCAAGCATCCGAGTGAGTCTAGCTCAAGTTCGAAGCATCAATGATGTTCAACTCACTTCTCAAGTGACAAAAAGTTTCCTCATCAAGTGTCTTAGTAAAGATATCGGCCAATGCTTGTTAGTGCAAACATGCTTGAGATTAATATCTCCTTGGCAACATGATCATGAATGAAATGATGTCGAACTTGAGTGTGCTTAGTTTGAGAATGTTGCACAGGATTATGACCAATCTTAATAGCACTTTCATTGTCACAAAGTAATGGAACATTTTTAACATGGATTCCATAATATTTAAGCATTTGTGTCATCCATAGTAATTGCGCACAACAAGATCCAATAGCAATATACTCAGCTACGGTTGTAGATAGAGATACCAAGTTTTGTTTCCTGGAGGACCAAGACACAAGAGATCTACCCAAAAATTGACAAGTACCCGAGGTGGATTTTCTATCAACCTTGTCACCGGCATAGTCCGGATTAGAGTAGCCAACAATGTTAAAAGAAGATCCCTTGGGATACCAAATGCCAAAGTTTGGTGTTTGTATCAAGTATCTCGCAATACGTTTTACGGCCAAAAGATGACACTCCTTAGGTGTAGCTTGATATCTAGCACACATGCAAAAATTAAGCATAATATCGGGACGAGATGCACATAGATATAGCAATGAACGAATCATGGATCGATAAACTTTTTGATCAACCGGTTCTTCTTCCTTAATTAGATCAACATGTCCACTAGTTGGCATGGGAGTTTTCATACCTTTGCACTCTTGCATGTTGAATTTCTTGATCAAGTCCTTGGTATACTTAGTTTGAGATATGAAAGTTCCTTATCTTGATTTCTTGATTTGCAATCCAAGAAAGAATTTCAGCTCACACGTCATGGACATCTCATACTTCTCGGACATCGACTTTCCAAATCTTTCACTAAGTTGAGGGTTAGTGGAACCAAAGATAATATCATCCACATAGATTTGGCACACAAATAATTCTCCATTAACTCTCTTAGTGAACAAGGTTGCATCAATTTTACCAATTTCAAAACCTTTTTCAATGAGAAACTTTGTTAAGCATTAGTACCAAGCACAAGGGGCTTGCTTAAGACCATAAAGGGCTTTATGAAGTTTGTAAACATGATTAGGTTTCTTAGGATTCACAAAACCAGGTGGTTTCTTAACATAAACCTCTTCTTCAATTTCACAATTTAAAATGCACTTTTAATGTCCATTTCATAAAGCGCGATATCATGGTGATTAGCATAGGCAAGAAGAATTCGAATAGCTTCTACTCTCGCAATGGGGGCATAAGTCTCACCGTAGTCCATACCTTCGACTTGAGTATATCCTTGGGCCACGACACGTGCCTGGTTGCGTACGACTTGACCATCTTCGTCTAGCTTGTTCTGAAACGCCCATTTGGTTCCGATGATATTGTGCTCATCTTCGGGCTTCTCCACGAGTGTCCACACTTTGTTCCTTTTGAAGTTGTGAAGCTCTTCATGCACAGCGTTCACCCAATCCGCATGTTCAAGAGCTTTTTCTACCTTCGAAGCCTCAATGCTAGATATGAATGAATAATGCTCACAACAGTTAGCTAGACGAGTTTTAGAGCGAGTGATTCTCCCGGTTTGGATATCTCGAAAGATTTGGTTTAGGGGATGCTTCTTGGTCACTCGTGCTCGAACTCGTGTGAACTTCCGATTGTTGGATGGTGGAGCCTCTTCATCATCATCATTTCCTTCGTCTTCGTTGTTGCAACGTGATCGTCTCCTTGAGGTGGTGGGGAAGGAGGTTGTGGTGGATCTTCATGATGTACTTCCTCCTCCTCTTCATCTTGTCATGTACCGCTTGTGGATGCCTCCATGTCATGTTGTGGTTCACCTTGTCGTGAAGTAGGGGCTTCCACTTGAGTTGATGAAGTACTTTGCTTCACCTCCATGGGATGAATCTTGTCGATGGGTAAATCTAGGATAGCTTTCAAAGGGTCCTTATCACCTACATCATTTGGAAATTGTTAGACTTGTGAACCATTAGATTCATCAAACTTCACATCTACCATCTCTTCAACTTTTCGAGTGAAGTTGTTGTAGACACGGTAAGTGTGAGAGTTCGATACATAACCAAGTAGGAATCTTTCATGAGATTTAGGAGCAAATTTAGTACAATGATGTTTGTCAAGAATGTAGCACTTGGAGCTGAATACCCAAAAGTATCCAACTTGGGGTTTGTTACCGGTGAGTAGGTCGTATGTCATTTTACCGAGAAGCTTGTGCAAGTAAAGTCAGTTTGTGGCATGACATGCTGTTTCCATGGCTTCTGCCCAAAAGTTTCTTGGCATCTTGTATTCGTCAAGCATCGTTCTAGCCATCTCAATAAGCGTCCGGTTCTTCCTCTCAACAACTCAATTTTGTTGAGGCGTGTATGTAGCCGAGAACTCATGCGAGACACCTTCTTCGTCAAGAAAGGTATCCACATGGGTGTTCTTGAACTCCGATCCATTATCGCTTCGAACTTTCTTGATCTTCACTTCAAACTAATTTTGCGCTTTGCGAACGATGTTCTTGAAGATCTTTTGAACCTGCAACTTCTCATCAAGGAAAAATACCCACATAAATTTGGAATTTCCACCGAGACTCTTGTAAGCATTGGGACTAAAAATATCCATGTGAAGTAACTCGAGTGGTCTCCTAGTAGTCATGATATTCTTAATGGGATGACTTCCACCTACTTGTTTTCCTGCTTGACATGCACTACAAAGTCTATCTTTGTCAATGATAACATCTTTGACACCAAGTATATGATCACCTTTGATTAGCTTATCTAGATTGCGCATGCCTACATGCCCATGTCTTCTATGCCAAAGCCAACCTTTAGAAGATTTAGCAATTAAACAAGTACGAGGCTTGAATCTCATAGTGAAATCAACAATGTATAGATCACCTCTACGGAAACCGGTAAATACCATTTTATGATTATCTTGACAAAACACTTGGCAATCTACTTTCGTGAATAACACATTGAAACCGAAGTCGGCAAGTCTAGACATGAAAAGAAGATTGTACCTAAGGGATTCAACAAGAATAAAATTTTGAATAGTGATATCATGGGATATGGCCACCTTACAAAGGCCAAGTACCTTACCTTTAGAGTTGTCTCCAAAGGTCACGTACCTTCGAGGACCTGGATTAGGTGTGATCTCTTGGAACAAGTCTTTATCACCAGTCATATGATTCGTACATCTAGTGTCGAGAATCCACTCTTTTCCTTCGGACATATAATCCTTGACGTTTGCCATGAGACTTAGATTCTTCACGATCTTCTCATACTCGATGTCAAACATCTCATCTTCACAAAGGTAGCCATGTTCCACATTGTCATCATCAAGTGGGAAATCCTCGTCATAAAGAACAAGAGATTCGTTAGAATTTTGATCATGACAATGTTCAAGTTTATGAATGTGAATGGCTTCAAAGATAATGTTGTTCATAGTAGTGACATCTCCTTTGGCACGCATAAGATCACGAAGCTCAAATAGGCATTTATCAAAGTTTGGATCACTAGGCTTCATTTTATGAAAATCAACAATTTTATTAAGAATTTCATCAAGATTTCCTAAAGAAAGATTTGGATATCGTTTCTCCAAATCAGTCCACAAGGTATAGGCACCTGCAAAGTTCTTCAATTGAGAAAGCACAATTCTTGGTAAACTTCTAACAATAAGATTGACAGTTCTTAGGTTACCAAGCATGTTAATTTCCTCTTCGTGTGTGGGATGCAATTCATCAATAGGAGGCTCATAGGGGCGCATAACATATTTGCTCAATTGAAACTCATTAAACAGATCAAGCATCAAAGATTTCCATTGACTATAATACTATCCATCAAGAATAGGCACTCTACACCTCAAACTCCCTATACTAGACACATCCATCTTCCTCCTCGGTGATTAAACCGATGCAATGGATACCAAAGCTCCGATACCAATTGAGGGATCACTAGAAGAGTGTCTAGAGGGGGAGTGAATAGACTACTAGTAGAAAATTAAAACCTAACCTTTTCCCGAGTTAATTGGTTGGCGGATTTTAACAGTTTTAGCAAGGCTAGCAAGTCTATATACCCTACACATGCATGTCAACAAATATGGCAGCGGAAAGTAAAGACATTGCACATGAAGTAAAGAGATGAGATAGGGACATCAAACGCGATTTGAGCCGCAAGAATTTTTCCCATGGTTCCGATAGGTGGTGCTATCGTATGTCCACGTTTATGGAGTCTTCAACCTATGGAGAAAAAGTTAATGGTCGCGAGAGTCCATGGAGGGCTCCACCCATAAGGGTCCACGAAGTAGCAACCTTGACTATTCCATAACGTCATACGTCCACAGAGGACTAGCCTTACTCGGGGTAGATCTTCACAAATTAGGCGATCTCCTTGCCCTTACAAACTTCATGGTTCACTCCACAACACAAAGTAGGAGGATCCCAAGAGAAACCTAAACAATCTAGGAGGCACCACCCTCCAAAACGTAATAGGCTCGATAATGTCAATGAACTCCTTGCTCTTGTGCTTCAAGATGATAGACTCCTCAACACACAATCACTCTCTCACAGATATGGCTTGGTAGAAGAGATGGGATTGGTGGAAAGCAACTTGGGGAGGCTAAAAATCAAGATCCATATGGTTGGAGTGGAAGATCTTGACCTCAACACAAGGGTAGGTGGTTCTCTCTCAGAAAACTGATAGGATAGGTATGGAATAGTCCTGAGTGCTTCTCTTGCGAGTAGGTGGTGGTGAAGGGGTATATATAGGCATCCCCAAAAATCCAACTGTTACACACAAAATGACCAACTCGGTGACACCGATGTGTTAATCTCGGTGGTACCAAAGTGACCAAAAGGTGGCAACTTTTGAATCTTGGTGATACCGATATAGGAATCTCAGTTGCACCAATAAGGTGACCAACCGTCATAATGCCCATTCTCAGTGACGCTGATTCAACAAACTCAGTGGGACCGAAACTGTGAACTTGCGTAACATAAAGTTGGCGGCCTGAACTCGGTGGCACCGGTATGGAGTCGGCTATACCAAAGTGGATAAGATTTGGCTGAGTCTGTCTAGGGTTTGGAATCGGTGGCACCAAATGTGGAAAGTTGGTTGCACCGATTTTGTGTGTTTGGATTAGGACAGACTTTGGTGGGAGAGTTTGTGGGTGTCTTTGGTGACTATCACTTGTGCACGTATGAGCATTTTGTTCACCAACAAAACTTTAACCCCTTTTAATAGTATTGGCTTTCCTATGGGCTCAAGGTGATTTCTCACAAATATAAAATGTAGAGTCCTCTTGCTTGAAGCTTTGCGAACCTATTTCCTTGCATCTTGGGGTGTTCCACAATGTCTTTCCCAACCCAACTCTCCATGGACTATTATCTGAAATGCACTAGATAAAAGTATTAGTCCAAGAGACAATGTATGTTGTCATGAATTATCAAAACCACGAAGGGAGCATGTTGTGCTTTCAATAGTTAAGACCTTCTGCCGCAGAGCACGTGTTATACTGTTCTCATACATCATTTTATCGAATTTCAAACTCGGCTTCAAATTTGCTCTCCGTTTCTGGTTTTCAGACCCCCCCCCTTGGCGGAACAAATGGACGTCGATGCCATTATTGAGGAGACCGCTAGGGATGCTTCTGTTGATGCCACCAGGGTTTCCGCCGATGAGGCCGCCAGGGACGCACAGGAGAACAACGCTGAGAGACCTTCTGGGGAGGCTGGCGAGGGGTCCGGCGACCGCACTGACGATGTTCCCACTATAGGAGCGCTAAGCGTTGCATCGGCCACGGAGCCCCTCGCCGCCGTTCAGACGGTCATCGAGGATCATCTGTCGACATCCAAAACCCCCTCCTTGAGCAGATATCTCAACGCCAGCGAGGACCTGTTTATCAACGTGCCGGGGACGGCAAACATCGAGTAGCCCATTAAAGGGGAGGCCCTTGACGAGAAGTCACCGCTGCTGCCGGACCCGAAGCTCTTGACGAGGCGGGTATCGGTGGCCAACCGAAGGAAGAACAGCTCCTCTAGGTGATGGATGATAACTTCCAAAAACTCCAAGTGCTCTATCGCATTCGGAAGGAGAAGCTGGACACCAGGGCAGCGGTTATGCACGCGGTGGAGGTGGACTTCCAGGGGCGAGTCGAGGAAACGCAAGCCTAGTTTGCTGAAGCCTCTAGAGAGTTGAAGACCAGTCGGGAGCAGCTAGGCCAAGGTTGGAATGAGCTCTTCCTGCAGCAATCCGACGTCGAAAGAGCCCGAGAGGAGGCATCTCAAGAGGCTGCTACGGAGAACGCTCGTCTGACAGAGCGTCACATTGGGCTTGACACCCACGAAGAAGACCTCGCTGCTCGGGAGAGGTCGCTTGCCGACAAGCTTTGTCGCAAGGATGAAGAAATCGAAAAGCTTGTCGCGCAACGAACCCAGGAGCTGGAGTAGAAGCACAAGGAAGCCCTCACAGCTCTGCTCATCGACCATGCCGGCAAGCTGAAGGAAGTCATCGATGCTGCCGAAGCCGGAGAGGCTGCCAGAAATGAGCTTGCCGACAAGGTGAAGGGGCTGGAGGCAGACCTCGAGGAACAGATCAAGGACATCTCGGTGTTCAAGACCGATAGAGACAAAACTCTCCACAACTTGACGGATATGCAAATCGCCATGTCCAAGAAGACCAAGCTGCTCTCCTCCGCCAAAGATTCTATCGTCGATTTGGAGCTGAAGTTGAGTATGCTAAAGGAGTCCCTCGAGATTAGCATGGCTCGTGGGAAGACCCTGGCCAAGGACGTCCTGAACGAGGAGGACTTGCTCAAGAGCGCCACCGCCTCTCATAATGATTATGTGAAAGGTGTGTAGATCTGGACCGAGCATCTCGTGGAAGTGGCGGACAAGCTTGATGCACAATTTTCCGACATAGGCCTGCAAATCTTCCACTTCTCCTCTGATGATAGGATGACTCCGAGCGTCAACATAACCATGTACTTTGACGGCATAATCGACGCCCTGAAGCAGCTCCAGTACGATCAGGCGGCCCATTTGGCCAATGAGTCTCACAAGCTCTGCCGGGCCATCCTCCTCAAGGTGCTCATCAAGGTGGCGCACAAGAACCCCGACATCAACCTCACCAACTTCCTCAATCGCTTGCCGAAGGACGTGGATGTCAAGGCACTTGAGGAACTTGTCGCGCCTATCATTGACAAGGTAAACCAAGTCAAGAGGGTCGAAGGCGATTGCAGGGACTAGCCGCTCCATTCTTCCTTGTCACTATTGTTTCATATCAGAGATGATTCTATCTTAAGTCAGAATTGCGGTAATTCCTTAGTGTAACATAATTGTCTATGCTTTGAATGGACGTTGTTACTTCTCTTGTTTGATTTTCCTTCGTATGGTGTATTCCCTACACTTTGTGGGAAAACTTGTCGGCATGTGCAACACCGCTGTGAGCACTTTGCGGAACGGATCCTTAGCAGCATGCTGACAATGCCGCTGCCGGCAAGATGTCTTGGCACTTTTAGCGCAGCCACCTAAACTGTTGAGCAGGCTTGAAACAGAGTAAGGGTGCGACCAATTGTGACAAGTTACCTTAACATTTTTAGTGCAGCCACTTAAATTGTTGAGCGGACTCGAGACAGAACAAGGGTGCGACCGATCACGACAAGGTTCCATTGCATGCAGGTTTTCCATACAAGGGTTTAAAATCGTCCAATGATAGATATAACCTCATAATAAAAGTTTACTTAGTACTTAGGGTCTTGCAACTTATCTTTTTGTTGCCGTACTCCTTCTCGCAAGGTGCCATATTTCGAACATCGTCATAGGTGTCCACACCACCTCTCCCCCCCGGCAAACTTGTGCGCAAGGGAATCTTCTATCCCTTATGAAAAAGAAAGAAGAGAAAATAGAGGTATGGAACCTTGGCAGCTCGTTAGCACTTGCCGAGAATAAGTGTAATGCAACATCTCAGATAAACATGCATGTAAAGAAAACATGGGAATCGACAAGAGTTGCAAGATGCCTGATCTTATTCAACTATGCACAGGGTCTGGGCGTGGCTTTGTCTAAAGGATGACATGACCTGCTAGCAAGACTTGTACAAAAGGTGGTTGCCAGGGGGCTCGACAACCGCGCCTTATGGATGGAACTTACGAAGATGTGTGATGTTCTAGTAGTTGCTCACTGGGATGCCATCTTCTGTCTCCACGTGGACCGCGCCAGGCCTAGTGACTCGTACTACCCGATAAGGGCTTTCCCACTTTGGCGTTAACTTGTTTGAATTCTTGGCCGAGTGAACGCGCTTAAGAACAAGGTCGCCTTCCTCGAGACTCCGAGCACGAACTTTGCGGCTATGGTAGCGGCGCAAAGCTTGCTGGTGCAGCTTGCACAGCAGCCCGAAAACGATCTTCCTCAAGGAGTGTCATGTCGTCTTGGCGCAACTACTCTTGCTCAAGCTCATCATAAGCGAGCACTCGAGGTGACCCATATATGTGTTCTGTGGGGAGAACTGCCTCCGCCCCGTATACTAGGGAGATGGGTGTGTGGCCAATGGCTCGATTTGGCGTCGTTCTGATCGACCAAAGAATTGTCGGTAGCTCATCAATCCAACGTCTTCCACACTTGTGCAGTCTGTTGAAAGTTCTTGTCTTAAGCCCTCGCAGCACTTTAGCATTTGCCCTTTCCGCTTGGCCATTGCTCCTTGGATGAGCAATGGAAGCAAAGCAGATCTTGCCGCCAAGGTCTTGGGCGTACTACATGAAGGTGCGGCTTGTGAACTGTGTGTCGTTATCGGTGATGAGCCTGCTTGGTACACCAAAATGGCAAACTAGTCATGTGAAGAACTTGACGGCTGATTATGTTGTCACCTTTCTCACTGCTTCCACTTCCGGCCACTTTGTGAACTTGTCAATCGCGACGTACAAGTACTCAAAGCCCAAGGTTGCACGGGGAAAGGGGCCGAAGATGTTGAGCCCCCAGACCGAAAATGGCCAGGAAAGAGGGATTGTCTGAAGAGCTTGAGCTGGTTGATGTAGCTTCTTCGAATGAAACTAGCACGCTTCACACTTGGTTACTAGTGCGGTCACATCCTAGAGAGCAATGGGCCAAAAGAAACCTTGCCGGAAAGCCTTCCCGGCAAGAGCTCTTGATCCAATGTGGGAGCCACATATGCCTCCATGTATCTCTGCCAACAGCTCTAGCCCATCCTCCCAAGGAACGCACTTCAATTTCACACCGGTCGGTCTCTTTCTGTACAGGACGTCGTCCACGAACTAGTACATACTAGACTGATGGGCTACTTTCTCCGCTTCTTCCTATTCCTCCGGGAGTTCTCCTGTTGGAAGGAATTGGACTATGCGTTGTGACCATGCTGGAGCCCGAGGCTCAACGGCAAGGACTAAAGGCATGTATTATGCCATGGGGGCGCTTGTCTCTATGGCAAGCGCTTGAGGCCCTGCCGGAGCCTGTTGCCCCCCAGCAAGATTGGCGGTGATCCCGACAACTTCCTTGCCGACAGCTTCTGTAAGCTCTGCCGAGAAGTACTGGCCAGAATTCAACTTCCTCCCCTTATTCTACCTTGTGAGCGGCGATACGGATGGCTGATTCAGTTGGAGCATGAAAGTCCTTGGTTCCACAGGTAACTTGTGGGCAGCATGCTTCGACAACTCGTCAGCAATACTATGCTCTACATGAGGAATGTGCTCTGTTTGCATACCGTCAAAGCGCTCCTCCAACTTCTCACTTCATCAACATAAGCTTCCCTCAATGGGCTCTGATAATCCTTGTTGACTTGCTTGACGACAAGTTGTGAATCTCCTCTAACAATAAGATTCTTGATCCCAAGGTTCACCGTGATTCTGAGGCCAGCAAGCAGCCCCTCGTACTCTACGGTGTTGTTTGTCGACTTCTCCCAGGGAAAGTCCATTTGAATTATGTACTTGAGGTACTCCCCGATGGTTGCGACAAGCAGCACACCAGCACTGGCTCCCTGCAGGGAGAAAGCTTCGTCAAAGTACATAACCCATTCTTGGCTTGTTCCTTGTCGGGGATGGTTGTTTCTTGGATCGCTTCGTCTAGTGTTAGAGTCCATTCTGCAATGAATTCTACCAACGCTCTACTCTGAATGGTTGAAGTGCTTTCAAACATGAGGCCAAAGCTTGAAAACTCCATGGCCCACTCCACAATCCTGCCGGTAGCATATGTGTCGTGGATTTGTCACGGCAGATGTCCGGGTGAACGGACTTAGGATCGGGGTAGATGCGCAACTATGTGGCGGCTTGAAGGGGTTGATTGGAATCGAGAGACGCAGAGTTTACCTAGGTTCGTCCCCTCCGATGGAGGTAAAAGCCTACGTCCTGCTTGTCTGGTATTGATGATGAGGGAGATCTTTCGGTTACAAGGGTGTTGTCTAGCTACCTCTAATATGGAGAGCCTCTAATCTGTCTATCTTTAATGACTTCAACTTGTCCGTCTGGGGGTGCTCTACCCCTCCTTATATAAGTGGAGAGGGTAGGTTTACAAATAGAGTCCTACTAGGAGTAGGATTATGACTAGTCTCTCTAGAATCCTATTCCGGGTCTTGTTTCCTTTGGGAGGGAGTCTTTCTCTCTTTGGTTCTTCTCTTGTGAACAGCCTGGCACCGGCTTACACGCCGGGTCTTGGGCCTGGTCGTCCTGCGGCCCGCCTACCGGGTGATCAATAAAACGCCATGTCTTTACCAGGTCTCCTGTGAGTCGCCAGGCCGGGTCATACTTCCGGCCGGGTCATACCGCAGGGTATATCCCCGACATTAGCCCCTAGGTTAGCTTGAATTTATTCATCGTAACCTCCTAAAATAAGAATAGTAAATATGTTAAGTGGCGGCTTGCTCCTTTGCCCGGCTTATAAAAATGGCTCCTCGTAAATCCGGGTCTTTTTTGCATATGAATGAGTTGTCTTGATAATCATCTTGCTTGTCAATATGATTTGAAAAATATTGAGAATAGAACACCCATATGCCATTGAGTCGGCTTCCAATACTCTTGGCAGGTCATCTCGGTCATAATCATTGATGATGCCGGGTCATTATCGTTGGTGACACCGAGTCAAATAACTAGAGTCCAGCTGACTTGATAAAAATATTGGGATGAAAATCCATCTGATGTAAAACCAGACTTCCATTGTTATGAAGCAGGGTGCTTATATAAAATTTGGCGGGTTATGATCTTTTGATAACGCCGGGTCATAAATGTTGGTGACGCCGGGTCTAACAACTGAACTCCATAATTAACATCTTGAAAATTCTCCTCAAAGTTTTTGATATGTCCATATTACCTGTAGCCCCCAAGCTCCGAGATTATCCATGATAACTTGGTGCTTTGCCATAATATTTTGGACTGTGTAGCCCCCAAGTGTCGGGTTGTCCTGCCTATAGCAACTTGGGACTTATAACTATCTTATACCTTATGAAGCTTCAGCAGATGTAGCCCCCAAGGGCCATCTCATTAGTATATGATGGGTCGGGTCTTTAATTTGAACCATATAATCTGTTTGAACAGCTGAATATTGTAGCCCCCAAGTGCCAGGTCGCACGCCTGCGGCGACTTGCGACTTTTAGAAAATTTGATCTGAACGGTGTAGCCCCCAAGTGTCGGGTCAGTAAGAATTACTGGGTTGGGACTTAGAAAAATATATAAAGGCCGGCTCATCTCCTTGAGATAATAGGTTCTCTGACAAT